>CM073325.1:19144762-20638512 GCA_037043015.1 Bryum argenteum | reverse complement strand
TAACGAGAGAACCCATGACATAGAGTTTGAACCTAATGACTTTTGTAAAATTAGGTGTTGAGAGCATGGCATTGCATCAAGACTTGTGATGTTTCAGTCTTGGCAGTGATGGCAAGCGGGTTGCTGAAGAAATATCTGCTCCACGGATTCCGTATGGCCGATTGCACTTTCGCCTTCGATGAAGACTTCGATAATCTCATTTCCGTATCCGGAAAGTTGCCGAATGCGCGACTTTTGTTTTGCTAACCTCATTCGGGCACGTAATTCTTGCGTATTTGTGTTCTTTTGAGAGAACAGTTGCGTAATACTGAGACATCCCTGATCAAGTAATGCCCGTTCCTCGTTCAGCGATACTGCTCTTCCCGAACTCAGTAACGATTTAGAGATTCTTCAGGTGAAAAGGTTTAGGGACTGCAGTGCAAGGCGACGCACTCGGCAATTCTCGCTATGGCCACGGATGAGCCAGTGGCAGCTTATCTCAGTCAACTGTGATTTATATCTTTCTCTGCTCGCCCTCAACTTCAAGTTTAGGGCAACGGAGCGCCTTCTCGTTTCTACTAAATGTTGAGTGATTGTGGTCCGGCTATACTCGCCTGTCATACTGTCATGCAATGAGCAGGACGTCCAATTCATGTAAGCGTGATATCTCCGTCAAGTTAGAAATCAATTTCACATGCATCAAGAATGCTGCAATTTCTTGTGGTGCTCGAGATTGGCGCCACATTATGCAAATTAGTGTGCTGAATTCAAAAGCAGCAGCAGAGCAAGTTCTGAAGATACCTTCGGGATCCGATTACTGCAGCATGAAATTGAATCATGTGGCGTGAGGTGCATGGTGACACTGTTGAAAGCCCGCCGAGGGTAGCGGAGTCGTAACTGATAGAAGAATGCTTTAATTTAGAACCGCCTACAGATTAGGCGGATTTCATGGAGTTAGATTGGCTGCAAGCGACGACTTACGTGACGCACGGCGCTATTGTAGCTCCATCGGCACTGCCGTTTCGGGCTAGTCGCCGCTTGTTGCCGACGTCCACGGCTCCAATCAGATTCCTCGACATGGCAGGGGTAACTACCTCATAGTGACCTTCCTCATAAATACTTTACCTGCCAGGTTTCTTCTTCCCGCTGCTTGGCAAATTCAAACTCAGCCTTGTTTTAAATGGAACATTTTTTTTTTTTTTTTTTTGTAGAGTCGAAGCTTGAACTTGCGACTTGGCCACCCGAAATTCGGAATCTCCTGCTATGTTTGTAATGTGCTGCATTCGACTGTACTTGCTACCTGATCTGACGGTGTCTTATTTGATTGGGGGTGGGGGGTGGGAGTGGGTGGTTGAAATCAGCGGGAATTTACCAAATAGTAAGATTGTTGTTGATGCGATGAAGTTTTCATGACAACTGAAGTCGTCACATCGAAGAATCGCTCGCCCTTTTTCGTTTACAGTTACTATATTTAACTCCCAAAGACAACTCAAATGATAATATATTGGAAAATGCATTGACTTCGGTGCTAGAAGATGCGAGGAAGTGGGGTTAGCAGTTGCTACAGTAGATGTTTCTGTGGGGAAGCATCCTGTAACTTCGTCGATGTGGATGGGGGAGCATTGATTTACCGGACTCGTAGCGAGCGCTCCAAATTGACAAGGATGAGATCTCGTTTCGGTGCAGGTCAACAACAAGTGAAACTCTCATCCGTTAACTTGGCAGCGCCTTCGCCGCCAATAATCTCGTTGCTGCCGTTGCCTTCGCCACTCATCTTCGTCCTTAAGTGCTCCTCAGCGTGGCTCTCACCACAGGTTTCAGCTGCTCGAACCAGTGCACTTGATCCTCAGAAGTCGCTTTGCTAGTGCGCGGAAGTGGTTGTGGCGATGGCGAACATGAAGGTTATCCTCGGGTTGATGTTGTTAGTGGGCGTGGTTCACGGTTACACAATCGACCAGCCGGACTCAGCATGGCAGTTTTCCGATGTTTCTAACACCGCAGGAGATGGTGATAGTCAGGAAGGTGGACACATTGTGCCTGACAATGGATTCCAGTACCACTTCGATGCATACGATGGCGCCGGGGTGTCTGGAAACCCCCAGCAATTTTCACAGAGCTCTTACGTGCCCGAGGACACACAGTCAGGCAGCAGCTTCAGTGACGAGGCTTACGTTGGTGGTGATGCTGGCGCTCTGCAGAACGACCCTGTCCCTTATGATTACAACAACAACAACGTCGGCACTAACGGCGATGAGGCTTCGTTCGCGGTGGGCGTTCCCGAGGTGCGGGGCACTAACCCGGATTACGTTTACGATGCGAGCGCAGGCAATGGCCCAGACGCAACTTCATTCTCCTCCCACGGCGATGAGACTGTGACCTCCTCGGACCCAGAATACGTGTACGACGCAACCACGCCTCCTACTGAGGATGGCGAGTCGTTCACCACCCAGAACACGCCTCCTGTTGCTGATGATCAGGCCGTGGCCTCCACCGGTCACTCGGGTCCCATCTCTTACTACACCCCCGCCAGCGACCCCAACGGCGCATTCAACTTCTACGATGCGCGTGGTGAGAACGACACGAACACCGCCAGCTTCACAGACGACGATTCTTCAGATGGTTCCGCTGTGCTCACCGACCACGCTGATGACACTACCGCGTCTACTTCTCCCGTCCTGGCCGCCTACAAACCTGCCCAGGGCACTCACGGCTGTCCCGCTAAGTAATTCAAGCTGCCCTTCCTGCATTCCTGTGATGTGATGTTCTTCCATAAGTTGCACCTCTCCGTTTTGTTTTCTTCAACAATCTGCACTTTCATTGATTCGCTTACTAATATATGTCGTTGTGCAGCTTCTGGGCTACACACACCCAACAATGGCCGAAGGAGATCAAGATCACCACCCCGATCTACAAGGCTTTCAACGGAGTGAACCTGAAGAAGAACCTCGAGATTATCTACGGAACCACAACGGTGTTCCAGGCGTTATTGGACACGCGCACCAACGCATACAGCAACCTGTTGCGCAACGCAGTGGCTGCCTTGTTGAACGCGCACGCGAGACCGGCGTTCCCCATGAAGCCCAAGCAGGTGTCGACGTTGTTCAACGCTGCTCTCGCTTCTAAGACTGCGGCTGCTGCTCAGGCTCAGAAGTTTGAGAATGAGAACCGCGCCTTCGGCGAGAGCGAGTGCAAGTAGAGCTTTTTTGCACGTACATATTTAACTATTCTATAGTGAATATTGATGTAGCGAGGACACGAATATGTGTTCTTCCGCCCCCAATGGTGAGTAAGATCGGGAGTCAACCAAGATGCTGGTTGTTTACAAGGCCGCACGGGTGACCTACCTGATGCTCATCCGTTGTGATTGATTCTAACGGAGCGTTTGTACCCGTCCATTCATAAACCGGCCCACATCGTTGGCTTCCTTATTTTTCCATAATCTGCGGCGTATCCCTTTCTGATGTAGTCTCTTGAAGTTCCGCAATGCTATCGCATGCCATATGATTGTTGTTGTGCTGTATGAGCTAGATTGAGGAGGTCGGTAAGTCGTGATATGATAAGAAGGTAAAGATGGTGGGTCTGAAAATGTATGATTTACTTCATGCTGGTATGACAAAGTGATCTTCAATCCGGACATGTGGAGGAAATGTGACAGCATGTGACTTCATGCAGTCATCTAGGAGATGCCGAAGCGGGTGTCTGACTACTGTGACACAATTACAAGGGACCTTATCTTGAAAACGAATGAGCAGATTCTGACTGGGAAGGCGAGAGGGACCTGTACATGCAATATTCACCGCAAACGGAATCATCAAACGATAGAGCCAATTTGATTTCGGAAGCGCAGATCTCTTATACTTCCGAAATGCAAACCATTCGTGTATAACATGGATGATCGTACAAGAGTTACAGATGCTGTGTACAACCTAGCCCGTGGTGTTGTGAATGCTAATAGGAAGCACAAGATTGTTGCTGGTCCCCCGGATCATTAGCAGGGGTGTAGTTGGAAAATGGAACACATGGGAACATTCGTACCTACTCACCCATAACCCCTGAGATAAAAACATATTACTTTCGGGAGCATCGTACGATGAGGCATTGTGCATTTTGCTAAAGAATTGCCAGTGTGCAATTGTAGTATAAATAACACTTTTGTTGGTGAAGGTTACATTATCTCATGAAGAAGGTGCGAACAAGACTTGTTGATGTAATGCTTCATTTGCCTCGCGTCTGCGTGAGTTAACAGAAAGTGATACGGCCAAGTGAATGGGGGCCTCATCCTGTGATTCGTTGCAATTTGCCTGGTTAGTTTCAGGGTGGTCAGAGGTTCTACTATCAAGAATGGACGATCTGGCGTTAACTCGATTGCGACATGATTAAGCAGGGTGTGAAATCAATGTGATCACAAAAGCGTCAAGTGAGATGTGCACCTGCTCGATCCTCTCGAGCTGCATTGCATCCAATAGAACGATACTCTCAATACTTGCTTTTGTTAGATCATTAGGAAGATCAATAGTTTATTTTGGGGTCAAATCTCAATAATTTTGATGCTCATCTCCTTCTAAGGTTAAAACACCATTACTTTACGAAAAATGATATGGTGTCAGAATCAACATTTTCAGATTGGATTTATTTCTATGTGATCAAGATATGTAGATCAATGGGAGGGCTTCAAGCTTCTTGAAGCCCTCATAATAGTTGGGTAAAGTAAGAGCATGCCGAGCAGTGCGTTCCAAGCCGAGCCGTTGGGTTGCATCGCAAGCTTCCAGACGTAGCTAAAGCGGGCGTCGATACCCCACCCCACGCCGGAAGGCAGGGCACGTAAAAAATTTGGTCACCAATCACACTTTCATACAAGTGATTATAATAAAAATTATGTCTCGCTAATAGAATCTCTGGCACATGTCATTCTCCCATTGATTAATGGGAACACTAAAATGTGAGTGAAGGCACGGGATAATTTTGAGTTCTGGTGTGCTAAAATTTAGGAGACCCCAACCCTCTTGACCAAGTTAAGGGATATTGGGTGAGCTATGGTCCTTCACATGCCAAACAAGTCCCAACTCTCTAGCCGACGTTGCATGCCTAGGATGCTCTAAGGTAGTGTGTATTAGGTTAACATGATGATTAGAACTGACAACTTCTTGAATTGGATCTATGAGCTCTAAATGTCAAACCAAGGCTTCTGGTGCCAAGTCAACCACAAATCTCCAAGTATGATGCTTACATCTTGTTCATATTCTTTTATACTGTTTACATCTTAAACTGTTCACATCCCTTTCAAAAGGATGCCCGAACACCGTGGTGAGCCAAGAGGACCCCGGGAGTGACGTCCCGGGCTTGGCAAGAGACAAGGTGAAGTGACTAAGGGGAGTCCCAAGCAAACAGCACGCAATGGCGTCGTGCTCGGGACGAACTTGGTGGTGTGCTTTACATGGTTGCAAACCTTGTTCAAGCACGCACCCATAGGTCCAAAGAACGCGCGATTTGGAGTTGTGAGTCATGAGATATGGCTCTCCAAAGTTGGAGCGCGTTCCGGGACACTCCGGGACTCGGGAGTGTTACCTTTTGGGACTCAAAATGTCGGCCTTCTTGAATGGCGGCATGTTGCATGTCTTTGGAAAGCTCTGGACAAGATCTTTCCAAAATGCCAAGGCTCGTGAGGAGCAAAGCAATGCTTTGGGAGATATGGCTCTCCAAAGCATCGGGACTTCGGGACTGCTGCCTCCCGGGACTCCCGAATGTTCAGAAGAGCATAGATCCCACATAGAAGCTCCGATTGGGACAAGTGAGGAGTCTATCGACATCTACTCAAAGAGTAGATGTCGAAAATGGGCTCGCACGTCCCATTTGGATAACTGAGCTACAAGTTAGCCCGAGAAGAAGATACGGCCCGTTTTTGAGGCTAAGGCAAAAACGGGTGGTCTTCCAAAACAAAAGTGTGTCACGGAAGGCCCCTCAACACAAGAGGGGGGGGGGGCCTACCGAAGACTCCAGAGAGTACTATGAGGAGGGGTGGTCTCCCTCCTCACTTCCACATGGTGCCGAGGAGAGCCGGGGTGGCTCTAAGGGGTGAGGCTTGGGATGGAGCCTCACTCCCGCACCTTGGGCACTATGGGATGCTTGTTGTGTGCATCCCGAAACATTGGGTTGGAAAAGTGTCCCGCTCCAAACTAGTCCCCGTGAAAAGTAGTGCCGGTTTCCGGTAATGTCCCGAATGGAGAGTGTAGACATGAATGGAAGGGGACTAGTGGGGAGTTGGACAATATGCAAGGCGGTTAGCTCCGGGGTGAGAGTAGTGCCACCCTTGGGAGCTTGGACATGTGTGGAAGGCCGCCCCGTGCCACCAAGTGGCATGCCCATGTGTTTTGTGGGAGTTCCGGTTTACGGGTTCGGGTAATGAGTTGGGGAGTCGAGTGGGTTGGACACCTTGACTAGAAATGGTGCTAACATTGTGTGTCTTGACATGTGCGGTGTTAGCTAAGTTGTGGCGTTGCTACCAACAAAGTAAGCCGTGATTCCGCTACCAAGTAAGGCTTACTTGAAGAAAAAGAGTTGGGAGTAATTAGGGCCGCGACACTTGGTATCAGAGCAGGCTACGATACGGGATCCAATCAAGAGTAGGATGGCACGAGGGGCCGGAAGCTCGCGACGTGGCCCGAACACACGTAGTCAAGCCCTTGAGGCCGGGGATGCCGCTAATGAGGAGTTTTCTCAAGATGTCTCGGAAGAGCGGGAGGAAATTCAAGAGGAGCAAGCGGACCCAAGAGAAGTTCACTATAAGAAAACCCTGTTTTTCGTGATGTCTTGTGTAATGTCTAATGTATTTTGTGATGTCTTATTGTCTTAAAAGACGTCTTCGAAGACGGGAGGATGTCTGTACGTCTAACGGGCACATTTTGGATTGGAGGGGCATGAAGACATCACCAAACAAAAAGATGTTGGTGAAGACATGGATGTCTTTGAAGACATCTCGATAGACATCAAACTGCCACGTTGGCAAGGGATTTTAGACTAGCAAGGTAAAAACAACCAAAATTTACTGGTGGACAGGGTAAAAAGCATTTCTAATGGGCAGTGGTTTTCAAAAGTAGAGAAAAACATCACACTTTAGTTTTTTTTTTTTTTTTTTTTTTTTTTTTGGTGCTAAATCATTATGTGACGTGGCAATACTGAAAATACTAATTTCAGGCTATTCTAACTATTTTTTCATTGGTCTATTTTTCTTAAAAAATATTAAAAAATATAATTATATTTCAATAAATAATAAATTTTGTGAATTTTTATTATATTCAAATAAACTGAAATATTATAATTCTGCAATTTTTTTATGATTTAAAAATATTTAAATATTTAAAAAATATTATATAAAAAATATTATATCTGTAAAATAACAATGGTGCCGAAAAATAGAATTTCGAAGTAAAAGTAATTTCGTGAATATTTAATCGTCAAAAAAAGTGTGGACATAGATTAAAAAAGTTATTTACAACGCTTTATCTACATGGCAACATCATCTCCACGTCGGACCAGTTGACAAGTCATGCAACATCTAGTCGGATGTCTAACACGATGTCCAACTTACCATAACTACGGTCAGGCATGAATGTCCGCGTAGACATCTATTGGGATGTCTATGAAGATGTCTTGCATGACATCCTCCTAGACGTCATTTACCAAAAAGCGGCAGTACTTAAGGGTCTCTTAAGAATATTGTCAACTTCTTCTCTTACTTCTTGTCCTCCATTGGCGCGGGTCTCTGATTAGGCTCTGTCTCTGATAACTTTTAATCCTCGAATACTTAAAAAATATATAAAAAGAAAATAAAAACAATATACAGTATTTTTTGGCTTACTTCAAGAAGGAACTAAATATTATTGATTACCTATAGATTAAATTATTATAGTCCAATGGCAATTTTATACATTACTCTATCATCAACTACCAATATTATACAAATTGAAGCAAATTTACAAGAGATATGAATTTATGAAAGTAGCTATTTAATATAGTTTAGTAGTCAATTCTAGAATAGAATTAGTATCAGGAAAGTTAGTTGGAAAGTTAATTAGGGCAGAAGTAAAAGGTAGTTAAGAGTTGGAAGGAGAGCCTATCACCATGGGAGACTATAAATAGTCTCATAATTGTGATTCCACACTTCTCTATCAATAAAGATTATTTGATTTGTTTTGGAAGAAACTCTATGTCTTACAATACGTGCTTTGTTGTGGAAGAAACTCTATGTTTTACAATATGTGCTTTGTTGTGGAAAGAACTTTAAAGCATCTGGTATTTGATTTGTTGTGGAAGAAAACAAAAAACCTTTTATGATTAACGTGTTGTAGTTGAAACTCTGAAGATGTCATCATATGTCTTTGATAATATCTGCAGGGATGTCTAAGATGACGTTTATGAAAATGTTTAACATGATGTCTATGAAGTTGTCGAAGATGTCATCTACGACATCATCCATAATCATCTACAGGGATGATTTTCATCGGCTTCAGTGGATGAACAGAGGCGGCTAGGGTTTGCTGCCGCCGCCATAGTTAGGTCATGAGACCTTTAAGTAGAATTAGAGGCCGCATAAAGCTCATTTGTGCCTTCATTTTTTCAAAAAGTTAGTGTTTAGAGTGTAGAGGCTAAGGTTTGCTTCTTCATGTGGTAAGGGTTTGCTGCCGCCGCCATAGTTAGGTCATGAGACCTTTAAATGAAATTACAAACTCAATTTTGCCTTAGTTTTTCCAAAGAGTTAGTGTTTAAAGTATAGAGGATTTCAAAATTGTTTCTATTCAATTTTAGAATGATTGTTAACTACAATAAGAGAATAGTAGTTGTAGAAATCTAGTAGCTCTGAAGAGTAGTGGTTTCCTTCTTCATGTGGCTAAGATTTGCTACTTAAGAGGAACTGGATTTCAAAAGCATCATGTACAAGAAACCCTAGCACTTGTAGTATTTGATTTGTTGTGGAAGAAACCCTAGTACTTGTAGTATTTGATTTGTTGTAGAAGATGTCTATGATGATGTCTGCAAGATGTCTTACAAGATGTCTATGAAGATGTCTAATTGTGTTGATGGAATTTCTGTTTTGGAGGGTAGGACATGAGGGTGGGGCAGCGTAATACGATGTGAGGCCGCGAAGAAAAAATGAAGCGACATACGTGCTTGTAGGTGAGTCAAACAGATGTATGCATAGATGTCTATAACGTTGTTTTTAATGATGTCTAGAAGGATGTCTGAAGAAATGTCTAAGCAGATGTTTGCAAGAATGTCTAACTGTGTCGATATCTTGAGGTTAGGAAGTAAACCATCTCAACCTAGGTAGTGCAATTAAATGGAATTAAATCAGAATTTTTTTACCTTTACAAACCCTTCTTTAAATGCAGCTGATATTGGCTTATTGAACATGTGTAGCGGCGGGACATGCACATGACCATACAGGTATCGACAGCAAGCGATGGTAGTGGAGGGGCTTCCGGAGTTCAAATTGTGGGTGCGTAGTATATCGTAGTTGTTGACAGACGTATTAGTTAATAGTCTAGTTTTGTGTTATCTGACGTTTTAATAACATAAGCAATATATGTTTGACTCAAACTTTTTGACATGACAGTGTTTACAGTTTATGTTATGTGAGACGTCTGTGGATTACGAATCTGATTACAATATAAATATCTAAAAATGTCATCATAGATGTCCTTTAATATGCCCAGAAAACATTAATAGTAACATTGTCGCAAACATTATGTTTAACACAAAACGTTTACATCGATGTCCTACGGGATGTCGCTACAAACATCCAAGCAAACATCACAAATTTAAGAAGACATCAACCTAAACATCATTCTACGCACTGGAGACATCTTATAAGACATACAAAATGTCTTTTAAGATATCTTGTAAAACATTGCATACGTCTTGCAAGACATTTTGTACGACATTTAAAATGTTTTGCAAGACATTTAAGTCGTCTTAACTGATGTCTAAAACTATCATGATAGAAGCATAAAACCTCCAAAATATGATGACGTGACATGCCACGTCATTTTCCCGCGTCCACGTCAACTTTTCCCGCATGCCATGTCGGATTTTCCCGCGTGCCACGTCGGATTTTCCCGTGTGCCACGTTGGATTTTCCCGGGTCGACGTAGGATTCTGGCACCGCCATGTCATCTTTCGTGGGACCATGTAAAATTCCACATCATGATGAATTTCATCCCCATGTGGCACTGCCCGTTGAATTCAAGCTGATGTGTTATCTACGTGGCACCTACGTGGCACACTTTTTACCCTTCCAAAATTACCTTAAAACATCTTCGATCTTTAAGACATCTTCCTGTCTATTTAGATGTCTGCATAGACATCTGAGCTGTCTAGGATGCCTTATCGTCTATAAGACATCCAAATTAATGTCTACGTTGTCTTTATAGACATCATTTACAACATCACTAAAACGCAGGTTTCTTATAGTGGTTGCTAGTGGTGAGGAGGACACTCACCATGATGAGGAAGAAGTTCTCTCAAGTCCCGTTCCCGGGAAACGAGGCTACAAGCGGAAGGCACGAGATGAAATGTTCAATGAGCTTGTCAAAACTCTTCAATTCATGCAAAAAGAGATCAAGGAGCTCAAGGGGAGGGCATCAAGCCCTTCTTCCCGCAAGTTGTGCAAGACTAACTTGCCCTCTTCCTTCACGGGATTGGGCAAGGCAAACAATGTCAAGGACTTCATTGTGGAACTTGAGCTCTACTTTGAGGCCCAAAGAGCTCGTGAAGAGGACAAGATCACCATTGCCGTGACCTTCTTGAAAGAGCATGCTCTTTTGTGGTGGACTCGTTTCCGGGATGAAAATGCGGTAGTAGTGAGCAACTTAACTTGGACCGGTTTCAAGGAGATCCTAAGTGAGCGCTTCACCCCGGAGTACCAAGACATTCGGGATGGCATGGCCCTTGTGCGATTGAAGCAAACGGGCACCCTTCGTGCCTATGTGAGGGATTTCAATGCACATTTAAATGTGCTCCCGAAGTTAGATGAATTGGCCAAAAAGGTCATTTTCTTCAATGGACTCCATGGTTGGGCGGAGCGGGCATTATTCAGGATGCCAAAGCTGCCAGAAACTTGTGCCGAGTTGCTCAAGTTGGCAGAAAGAATTGGTGATGATGAAGGTCACCGGAAGACTTCTAAAGAAGGGACTTCCACCGGAGAGCAAGGCAAGTCGCAGTCAAAGCGCCAACACAAGAAACATGGTTGGCAAAAGCATAAAGGCGGTGAGGGTGGGCCTTCCAAGGATGGGAAGGACAAGTTTGCCAAGGACAAAACCAAAAGTGGGGATAAGCCGAAGAAGGAGACAAGTCACATAACTTGTTACAATTGTGGAGAAAAGGGCCACATGGCAAAGGATTGCTCCAAACCAAAGGTGAGTTTGGAAAATAGGAAAATCCTTGTTACAAGTCACCTATTGGAAGGGGGTTTCATTGCAAGAGCAAGTTGCTCCAAGTTAGGTGGTGGCTTGTTGTTCCTAAAAGGGTTGTTGGTAAAAGTGACAATTGCTTTCTGTTGGATACAGGGGCAACCCACTCGTTCATAAGTCCGGAAGCTGCGAAGAGGATGGGCTTGCATTTGAGCAAGGCAAGCAAGCCCATCCAAGTGAGGTTTGCAAAAGGCAAGCCTCACCAAACATGCCTTGTAGCTACGGGAGTAGAAGTGAAGTGTCAAAACTTCACATTTGTGGAAAACTTCACGGTTTGTGAGATGAATGGGATTGATATCATCTTGGGTAATACTTTCTTTGACAGCTATGGGCTGGATATAAGGAGGCGGCCATTGAGTGTGGTTGCCAACCCCAAAGGCAAGGAGATTGAGTTGGAGTTCACCAAGGCACCCAACATGTTGGGAAGTAGGATCAACTTGGTGAACTTAGAGAAGTTAGAGGAAACCCGGTTCTTGATAATGCTAAGGACCGATTTGGGAGTTGAAGGGAATAAGCCCACTTCTAACTCAACACCTCCCAAGTGTATTCGGGAGGTCATCCAAGGCTTTGGTGATGTTCTCACGGAGGAGTTGCCGGATGAGTTACCGCCACGAAGAGAGGTTGATCACAAGATCGAGTTGGTGCCGGGAGCGGCACCGCCATCCAAGGCACCTTACCGGATGAACCAAAGGGAGTTGGTAGAGTTGAAGAAACAACTCAATGAGCTTTTGGCAAAGGGATATATCCGCCAAAGCAAGTCACCTTATGGAGCACTGGTCTTGTTTGTGGACAAGAAAGGAGGGAAACTACGCATATGCGTGGATTACCGAGCGCTCAATAAGATCACCATCAAAAACAACTACCCTTTGCCTCGAATTGATGATCTCTTTGACCGGTTGGCGGGGGCCAAGTATTTTAGCCGGATCGACTTGAAGTCGGGATATTACCAAATCTTGATTGCGGCCGAGGATGTGGAGAGAACCGCTTGTAGGACTAGATATGGGTCTTATGAGTTTTTGGTGATGCCTAAGTTTGGGTTGTGCAACGCCCCATCAACGTTCACAACCCTTATGAATACGGTGTTCCATTAAGAGATGGATGTGTTTGTCATTGTCTACATTGATGACATATTGGTGTTCTCCAAAACCGAGGAAGAGCATGCACAACACCTTGCAATTGTGCTTCAAAAACTTAGGGACAATAAACTGTATGCAAATGGGGAGAAAAGTGAGTTTGGCTTGCAAGAGATTGAGTTCTTGGGACACATTATCACGGGGCAAGGTGTCAAACCGGACCACAAGAAGGTAGAAGCAATCAAGAAGTGGAGCCGACCTACTTCACAAAAAGGAGTGAGGTCATTTCTTGGGTTGGCTAATTATTATAGGAGGTTCATAAAGAACTTCTCCAAGATTGCTAAGCCCATGTCCGATTTGCTTAAGAAGAACTTGACCTTGGAGTGGACCGAGTCATGTGAGCAAGCCTTTCAAGAACTCAAGGAGAGACTCTCCTCCCCGCCGGTATTGAAGTTCCCCGAGTTTGAGAAGCCTTTTGGGATGCATACCGATGCAAGTGACTTTGCCATCGGGGGAGTGCTCATGCAAGGAGGAAGGCCAATTGCATTTGAGAGCAAGAAATTGGATGGCACTCAAATCAATTGGCCAACGCATGAAAAGGAGATGTTTGCCGTGGTGCATTGTTTGAAGACATGGCAACATTACCTTGGTCTTCATAAGACCAAGGTATTCACCGATAATGTTTAATTGAAGTACTTTGAGACACAAGCCAAAGTCACACCAAAGCAATTGAGGTGGTATGATACCTTAGTGCTTATGAATGGGGAGTTGATCCACAAGCCGGGCCGGGAGAACGTGGTGCCGGACGCACTAAACCGGAAGGATGAACATAGGCCAAACACCACGCAAGTCTTGAGAGTGATGTATGCGGGAGAAGGTGATTTGGCAAAGCGGATAAGGGAGGCATATATGAAAGACCCCGAGGCTCAAAAGTTCTTAGATGAACTTAGGTGTGGCAAGAAGCCCAAAGGTATCCGGCTTCACCAAGGTATGATCAAGTTCAAGCAAAACAGGGTGTATGTTCCAAAGGGCAAGTTGAGGTTGAGTGTGCTCAAGGAGGAGCATGACAACCCCTTGGCCGGACATAGGGGGGAGAAATCCACCATATGCTCGGTTTCAAAGAGGTTCTATTGGCCCGGGATGAAGCAAGACATTGCCCATTATGTGAAAACTTGTATCACTTGTCAAGCCAACCGGGTGTCATACCGAAAGCAAGTGGGTTTTTTAAGGCCTTTGCCTATCCCGGATGGTCCATGGGAGTGTGTCTCTATGGATTTCATTACAAGCCTTCCGGAGTCACGAGGGAGTGACGCCATCTTTGTGGTGGTTGATAGGTTTAGTAAGTTGGCGAGATGGAGCCAACAAAAGGGACGGCGACCGCCTTTGAAACCGCGGTGCTCTTTTTCAACGTTTGGTGGCGGCACCATGGATTGCCAAAGGTGATTGTATCCGATAGAGACCCCAAGTTTACAAGTGCATTTTGGAGGCACTTGTTTAGGAGGATGAAGACAAAGTTGACATTTAGTACGGCTTTTCACCCTCAAAACGATGTGCAAACGGAACGGGTGAATGGGGTCTTGAATCAATACCTTCGCAACTATGTGAGTGCGGACCAAAGTGATTGGAGTGAGTACTTGGGTTTGGCGGAGTTTAGCTACAATGCATCAAGGCATTCACTACGGGAAATCGCCGTTGAAGGTGGCTTATGGAATTGAGCCACTTATGCCCGCCGACCTAGCTTTGGAAGGACCGCAATCGGAGTTGGAACGAAGCCAAGTTCTTTGAAGACTTTGTGGCAAGAGAGAGCAACTACTTGAGAAGACCAAGTGGTATTTAGACAAGGCACAAAAAGAGGTATGTGAAACAAGTTAACAAAGGCGGCGCCATGAGGAGTATGAGGAGGGCCAAAAGGTGTGGTTGAATGTGAAGAACTTCACCTTACCGGATGGCTTGACTCCCAAATTCATGGCAAATTATGCGGGTCCATTTGTCATTGCAAAACGGTTGTTTGAGGATGTTTATAAGTTGGACTTACCACCGGAGATCAAGGTTCACCCCACCTTCCATGTGTCATTGCTCAAGCCATATCACGAAGATAAGGTGAGGCCGGAACGCAAGCAAGTGTTGCGGCCTCCACCCGAACTAGTTGGTGATCACCTAGAGTTCGAGGTAGAAGGCATTTTGAAATGCCGGAACACCAAGAAGAAGGGCAAAGAATACTTGGTGAAGTGGCGGGGGTACCATGAGAAGGAAGCAACATGGGTTGAGGCCAAATACATGGCCAATGCAAAGGAGATGGTGGAAAGGTATGAAAGCCAACGGAGATCCAAGACACCGAGAAAGCATTGATGAGGACATCAACCTTTGAAGTGGGGGAGAATCACCACACTTGTGTAGACTTGGCCTAAGTTTTGTCTAGTATTTGGTACATGTTGTAATACTTGGTTGACAATAAAGTTGCAAATTGAATGGCAAGTTTCCGTGATTGCATGTTGAATGTGAGATGCGTCCTAGTCTCATGTTGGATTGCTAGGTTGGTTAGAAGAGGTTAAAGGATACGCGAAGCCAATACTTGAAATGCTGCAAAACAGGGACCTTGGCTTGGGAGTTGTGAGTGGGTGAATCCCCATAACTCTCAAGCTTAGGACTTGCTCGGGCGGGAGCAAGATAGTGGCACGGGCTCATAAAAGTGCCCTTTGCGGTTGACCATTGTCAACGCATGGGTTGGCCATCCATGTCTCGGTAGGGTGAAGCAAAGGCTAGGTCGGGCGGGACTTAGCATTATCCCTAGGCGAGCAAAGTTCACCACTTGAGAGCCTAAGTGCTTAAAAGAGGGCTTGGTGTTGCGACCAAGAAAGTATTGGTTAGCCTTGAATTCATTCCTAAGTCATGTGAGTATGATAGGCTAGTTGAGCCTAACTTGGGGCCATTGGGGGCATTCCAAGTAAGTCTCAAAGTGGATAGGTCTAGATTTTGTAGGTCCTTTGAAGGCAAACTCTAGGGTGCCAAGGACCTTTAACCTATCTAATGCCACCTTTGAGGACTTAGCCAATTTCTAAGTGAAAGGATGCTTAGAGCATTGCAGGGCTAGCTACCCTGGAACCCAATGCAAGTGCCAAGGAGGAGGCTACCTCAAGAACTTGGTACTGCCGACAAGAGAGATTGTCGATGAGGGCATCGACGCTGTTTAGTGGGGGTGAGTTTCACATTCCTTTCAAAAGGATGCCCGAACACCGTGGTGAGCCAAGAGGACCCCGGGAGTGACGTCCCGGGCTTGGCAAGAGACAAGGTGAAGTGACTAAGGGGAGTCCCAAGCAAACAGCACGCAATGGCGTCGTGCTCGGGACGAACTTGGTGGTGTGCTTTACATGGTTGCAAACCTTGTTCAAGCACGCACCCATAGGTCCAAAGAACGCGCGATTTGGAGTTGTGAGTCATGAGATATGGCTCTCCAAAGTTGGAGCGCGTTCCGGGACACTCCGGGACTCGGGAGTGTTACCTTTTGGGACTCAAAATGTCGGCCTTCTTGAATGGCGGCATGTTGCATGTCTTTGGAAAGCTCTGGACAAGATCTTTCCAAAATGCCAAGGCTCGTGAGGAGCAAAGCAATGCTTTGGGAGATATGGCTCTCCAAAGCATCGGGACTTCGGGACTGCTGCCTCCCGGGACTCCCGAATGTTCAGAAGAGCATAGATCCCACATAGAAGCTCCGATTGGGACAAGTGAGGAGTCTATCGACATCTACTCAAAGAGTAGATGTCGAAAATGGGCTCGCACGTCCCATTTGGATAACTGAGCTACAAGTTAGCCCGAGAAGAAGATACGGCCCGTTTTTGAGGCTAAGGCAAAAACGGGTGGTCTTCCAAAACAAAAGTGTGTCACGGAAGGCCCCTCAACACAAGAGGGGGGGGGGGCCTACCGAAGACTCCAGAGAGTACTATGAGGAGGGGTGGTCTCCTCCTCACTTCCACATGGTGCCGAGGAGAGCCGGGGTGGCTCTAGGGGGTGAGGCTTGGGATGGAGCCTCACTCCCGCACCTTGGGCGCTATGGGATGCTTGTTGTGTGCATCCCGAAACATTGGGTTGGAAAAGTGTCCCGCTCCAAACTAGTCCCCGTGAAAAGTAGTGCGGTTTCCGGTAATGTCCCGAATGGAGAGTGTAGACATGAATGGAAGGGGACTAGTGGGGAGTTGGACAATATGCAGGGCGGTTAGCTCCGGGGTGAGTAGTGCCACCCTTGGGAGCTTGGACATGTGTGGAAGGCCGCCCCGTGCCACCAAGTGGCATGCCCATGTGTTTTGTGGGAGTTCGGTTTACGGGTTCGGGTAATGAGTTGGGGAGTCGAGTGGGTTGGACACCTTGACTAGAAATAATGGTGCTAACATTGTGTGTGCTTGACATGTGCAGTGTTAGCTAAGTTGTGGCCGGTTGCTACCAACAAAGTAAGCCGTGATTCCGCTACCAAGTAAGGCTTACTTGAAGAAAAAGAGTTGGGAGTAATTAGGGCCGCGACATAAACTCTATGTACAATAATTGAAAAGAACAACTTAATCTTTGAAGGACCTGTTTTTGAAATACTAAAAATGAAATTCCGATGTAATGAAACATAGTTCGATGTAAAAACATGTATATTGCAAAGATTCCAAGGGAAGGAAATAAATCCTTAATCAAAGGTCGATGCATATGAAACACATTTTTGCTTCATTGTAAAGACAATCTAATACATTTAACACCTTTGTCATATTGTGCAATCAATTATATAATTATCAAAGTATACGTCTTTACACTTCCCCTAACTAAATAATTTGAAAAAATACCATCAAGCATTGTGGATATAGTGATGCTTGGATTAAATAAATGTGTTCGGATAAACAAAAATGTTGATCTTATCCAAGCGTTGACGATAAGGAATCAATGCGTTTTTGCATAATAAAGGGACAGGGACAACGTTCTTAACTAGACGTTGATCTTAACGAGGTTGATTTTATCCAGGTACCACTGTATATGTAATATGTACAAATTGTAGATTTCCATACAAAACATGTATAAAGAAAATGTTATTGATTCACAAGAACAAAGGAATCCTTTCAAATAAGACGTGCCAAAATCTTGTTGTTATAGAATAATGAAATGAAACAATTATTGTTCGCCACTTCCCAAAAGGCTGGTGTACTGTAAAGGACAGATCGCCACATGGCAAGCGTACATCGTGCCAGCTGGGTCACGAACACTTGAAAATCCGAGTTGGCCAAGTGGCAACAAAGTCGGCCTTCCCCATCACAGTCTTCACCCCGCCAAATTCCAGTCACGTACCAATTCTCGTGATCATCATGCCGACTTCAACCTCGATTTCGTAGTCTTCGGCCAATTTCCCCATCACTGTTGGTTTCGGGTTTGATCCGATCCAGCAAGACTTATGTTTCGGTCGTGGAGCATTGCATCGCGTCTCCTGCGAAGGCCGCGTTGCGCACCTGCCCGGCCCGCCAGCGGTGGTTTATTGACCCAAACCGGCTTCCCTCAGGAGTTTCAGGAGCCGCGCGTCATGAAGACCTCCGACGTCATGGTCAAGGCGCTCGAGAATGAGAACATCGAGTAAGATGCCCGCATTCTCCAATTCCTGCATTGTAACTTAATTCAGTTTCTACGAAGCTCACGCACTCAAGTATCTGAGCTATGGCACTATGTAGTTATATTCTCACACTGTCGTAATGAGCCAACTCTCACATTATTGTGGAGCTTCGTATTTAACCTAATTTCATCTTGCTCTTGACATTGAATTGAAGCTTAGTCGAGTGGAGGATTTTCAAAATCAGTCGCATATTATTTCACGTTGAATTGACTTCGTATAGTATATGTTTGGTTTGTAATATTACCTGCTTATCGGTGTGGTGAGCTTCATGTTTAAATATTTATTACGGATCATTACGGATTGAAGCTTCGTCGATGCTTCTGTGTGGAGAAATTACTCACGTAGAATCAGTCATGTTCAATTGACTTGTCATGTATAGTGTATGATTGCTCAATGATATTGTTCGTTCATCGGTGTGGCGAGCTATATGTTCGGATTTGTATGGTGAGCGAATATCGGTGGCAATTTGTAGGTATATATTCGGTATACCAGGAGAGGAGAATCTGGATTTTCTCGACTCATTGCGGAGTTCTAAGATAAAATTGGTGGTGACACGGCATGAGCAAGCGGCGGGGTTTATGGCTGCCACGATTGGTCGTCTCACCGGCAAAGCTGGATGTTGCTTGTCTACCTTGGGTCCAGGGGCGACGAACTTCGCTACAGCAGCTGCGTATGCTCAACTGGCTGGGTTTCCAATGGTGTTTATCATAAACCCTACATGATTATGCCATCTAAGAGCGAACGTCCTATCCTTTATATCGTCTTATGAAGTAGTGTGTAATTCTTTGATGCACACAAACTTTATGGATAGGTTCTGAAAGAGATAAAGTCATCATACAGTTTGGTGCACTTTGACCGTAATGTAGTTGTAGTGCGAGTCGTTTTTGAGCTGTGCCGGGATTGGGAACAGATTATGATTACAGGGCAAAAGCCAATTCGAAAGAGCAAGCAGGGGTCTTTTCAAATCGTGGACATTGTGGAATATATGCGTCCCATGACGAAGGTAGGCTGATAGGCATCGTTTACTGAATATTTGCAACGCGGAATTTTAATCAAGTCTTTGTAAGCTTGTCACTAGAGTCTTAATTTCAGCGATGACTGTGCCGTTTGATGCAGTTCACAAAACAAATTGTCGATGGAGATTTGGTACCTTCACTAGTGAGAGAGGCAGTCCGAGTTGCAGAAGAAGAGCGACCTGGTGCTGTGCATCTTGAGCTGCCAGAAGACATAGCAGGAACGGCCACGGAAGCACACCCGTTTCCAGTCTATCCAGTGAGACGGCCGATTGCAGAAGCGAAAGCAATCGACAAAGCGGTCGAAATGATTCATAGTGCTTCTCATCCTCTTCTTTTGATAGGAGCTGGCGCCAATCGCAAGCTGACTCAGAAAATGTGAGTGGCGTCGAGACAAACATTGTCTTATAAGATGTGTGACAGGATCAAAGCATATGACTTGACGTTATAAGTAAGATCCAGGTTGGAAGGTATGAACCGGCTGTGTGGGTGTAACTGCAGGCTCAGGGAGTTCGTAGATGAAGTTCACATTCCGTTCGTAACAACCATGATGGGAAAAGGAGTCGTGACTGGTATGGCTTCAAGCAATCAAGGCTCGTTCTGTAGATTTTATGTTTCGTTCTCAGATTATTTATTAGTGAAAGTTCTTAACTTGTCTTCGGTGGTGTGTATTTTCTGCAGAGGACCACCCCTTGTATTTGGGATGTTGTGCGTTATCATCTAAGGACTATGTGCACGTTTGTATCGAAAAGGCTGATTTGATCATCAATGTTGGTCATGATGTGGTGGAGAAGCCTCCTTTCATGATGAAGTAAGAGTCCTCTCTTTCACCTCGTTTGGACTTAGTGAAGGAGATTTTTTTATTAATCAGAAATGAGAGAATAGTCAGTGTGTTGCTCATCAATGCACCACCTCCAGTGTTAACATTTGAGATAGCTCTTCCCTGTTGAAAATGCAGGCATGATGAACCTCCTTTAGTTATCCACATCAACTTCTACACTGCGAAGGTGGATGATGTTTATTTCCCACAGGTCAGGCAATTTGGCTCTCGGATTAATTTTCTCGATTCTGGATCTGATGAATGTCAAAACTGTCTTTCCGATGTTTCGTATGTAACACCAGTCGTATGTTACAACGTGTGTAGTACTCTTGGATATATAATTTCGTGACTATGCCTCTGTAGTTGGAAGTCGTGGGTGACATAGCCAACACGATTTGGCAATTGAAGGAGCAGCTGAAAAACCAACCTTCATGGGACACGTCGTTCGTGATGGGGGTACTGCTGTCCTAACTCTACTCATCGTCGACCGTATAAGTATGTAAGATCCTTAAACTAGACAAGGTAATGCTGTTGTCTCAAAAGCGTTTGATGTTTGGGTTTGTGAGGGATAAATAGGTGAAGAAAGACCTGGATGCACACTTGTTGAAAGGTGCCAAGGAACCTAGCTTCCCTCTTGTACCACAACGAATAATCGCTGATTTACGGTGAGTGCTACATATAATCTCTTATAAGCATGATCTCTTACTTCATAGAAGTAAACAATGAAGGAAGATATCATTGTGATTCTTAGATAGACTAAGTACATTACTACCCTTTCACATGAAATTTGATCTGGTTGCAGAAAACAGGTCCCTCAAGATGGCATTGTGTGCTTGGATAATGGTACGTGAATGGTATAGTCAGGGGGTTGATTCTGTTAAGTTCCAACTTTCATGCTTCTAGGTTTGGAGTACTCTGATGTCAAGAATTTTTCCTTGATTCTAAATCTTACACTTTCGACAGGTATGTACAAGATTTGGTTTGCACGGTGTTACAAGGTAGTGATCATTTTTGGTTTGTCTTACTTTTCCTCTTCAGAAATAGTAGAGTTGATTAGGCGTAAATAGCCTCTGGTGATCGTCAATTGATTTTTACTTTTACATCCTTGCGACATTATTGATACCTTCTTGTGTAGATTGAACGATTATATCTCAGAGAGTATTCAAGAATTGAGCATCAGCTCTTTTAATCTTGAGATATACTTGATTTTTGACGAAAAGCATCGATGTACACGCAGGCTTATGAGCCGAATACGTTGCTATTAGACAACGCATTGGCAAGCATGGGCGCGGGATTACCATCAGCGATTGCAGCAGCAATTCTTCACCCAGACAAGAAGGTTGTTGCTGTTTGTGGTGACGGAGGCTTTATGATGAACTCGCAAGTAAGTTAATGCTAACAGTTCAACTTTCGTTATAAGGTTCTCATTTTGTATGTTACTACTGAAATATTTGTCTCATAGAGCTTAAATCCCCTGTCAACTCGTGTATTCATCCTGAAGTGTTTCGTATAACCGTGTGGCTTACAGGAGCTGGAAACGTGTGTACGATTGAAGCTGAACTTGACCATCTTGGTCCTAAACGACAATGCATATGGCATGATTAAATGGAAGCAGAACCTTGCCGGTCTTGAAAAGTGCGTTAAACATACAACCCCATATTACTGCTCTGCTTATAATGTTAGCTATCGATACGGTACTTACAGGACCTCAGAAGTATTTATCCCATTTGGAAGCAGTTGTGGACAAAATGTATTCTAAATCTTTACACCTACAGATGTGTATTGGTAATTGAAACTATTTCTCATATTCTCTTTCTAGACATACTGGTATCTGAGAGCTCAATGACGCAGTAGGCTCAAAATATAGCATATGTGCTCATATGTGGCATTGTGAGCAGGTGGGGTTTGAATGTTGGAAATCCCGACTTTGTTGCATACGCATGCAGGTGAGTGCCTGTGAATCATGCCTACATGTTCAAGTCTTGATATCGGCTTCTTCTGTATTTGTAACATTTCCTTCTAGCGGTGTTAAGTCACAGAAAGTATTGCTTGGACAAAAATGTCTTCCTTGTATCATCCGTTTTGCCGAAGGATTGCATATATTAAAGAGACCGCTAATATATGTGTCGTTGTCACAGCTACGGAGTTAAGGGCTATCGAGTAACAAGTGCTGATGAGTTCACAGATATTCTTCACGAGTGCCTCTTTCACAGTCCAAAGGGAGTAAAACTTGTTGAGGTAAACTTGCGACATGTCTGCTGGCCAGATTTTGGACGAATACTGTTCTTTTCAACTTTTTTGGTTTCATGCCATAATTATGTACTCTACAAGCACTTGGAATTGTTTCATCAATCTTAACATAGAAACGTTGTCTCTTCAAGATGACGTCTGTTTATCCAGTTATAATTTAACTCCTGAAAGTCCTTGCTAGAAGTATGTCTTCACACATTCATTTAAGCAGAAATTATGGATTTCCTCTACTATTAACGATAAATGGAACCGTGAGAAAACTGAGCGTTCCATTTAGACGCCGGCAAGTTCTAAGGTCAGTGGAACTGTGAGAAAACTGACATCAGCATTTCGCAGGTGCCCGTGGATTACGCATGGGCCAATGAGATATTAGATCACGAATTGCCAGGCATGTTCCACAAGCGCAAATCTGAACCAGCTGCTTTGACGGTGAGGCTTAAGCAAACTTATACATTCTTCAAAAAGATGTTCTTATTTACATTGCCAGTCACGTTTCCTCTTCTTACGATGGGTTGCCTTTCCACAGGGAATTTCAAAAGCTTTGTTAAGTGCAACTCCAGTGGCTACATCCTGCAAATTGGGCGTAGATTAAGTGGTCCACGTAAATATTGTACCTGAATCATTTTTTGTGACAATCCAGTAAGTAAACACGTACATGCTGAGCTCAGGCGAAACGTAATGTATCATAAGGTTGCTTGTAGCATCCTGCATTGTAGCTAATATTGTAGATAGTATACTACATTCAGCAGCACTCTGTAGTTCTGATTTACATCGAGAGTTATTCTACCATTTATCTATGTAATTTTTACGATTTAGCAGGGTAATTGTTACGCTATCCAGCCATGGTTCGTGAAGATTGTTATTGCCAGGTTTCTTATACACATTGGTACCTCGCTCCCTGGGCACGGGTGGAAGGGATGAACATTTGGCTTTATAATTCAAGTTGTTGGCAAGAAGTCACACCTTGAGATTGACATCTGGACGTCCCATGGTCCGTTGTGCAAGGACTGGAAGCGATGTGTCATCCCTCTGATACGTTTACTGAAACAGAGATCAATACCCTGAGGTATGACTTACATGAAACTTATGATATCAAATGAGATGAAAGGATAATTTACGAAGTATTGGACCAATTAATGTTAAAATCTCCGCACAAATGTTTTTTTGGAATCTTAAGAAATGTTGGCCGTAAGATACTTTATTTCTGAATGGCCCCTCCTTGTGATTTAATTGTATCATGTATGGGCACGCAACAAGCATGAACATAATAAACCTTTCCATGTTTTCCAAAATGGACTCTTCTTAGAAATAAGCGCTGTTTCGAGCAAATAACGAAGCTCGGCTGTAAGACTAAGCAACTGAACTAAGTTAGTTGCTATCTGAATAGCAATGACAAATGTACCGTTTCTTTATGACTAGCTTTAGTCACCTCCAAGCACGAGGTTTTCACGTACGGCATCAAATGTGGGGATTTTCCAATTACTCACACAAAAGATCCCATGCGAACATTCAATTACAGTGTAAGCTGACACTAAATCAACCTGTATCAATGCACTGATGTAAACTTCCGTGCCCACGCTGTAAAATGCTGTAAAAGTACGTTATTGCATATTGACAAGTCAAGAACCCCTTGCCAGAGCAAAGTGAATTTTCACCCTTTCACTATCTCTCATGTGGATGCCACTGCCGATTCCCGTGACGCCTGCCATCCATCTCTATCTCCATTTTACCACCCCCCCTTTTTCCTTCTGTTGATACCAACTGTCAAAACTCACATTCTTCGCTTGAACGCACTTAATACCGCTCACTCTCATCAGAGCATCTCTGACTTGCAGCTCACCACTGATTCCTAGGACGATTATTATTAGTCAAGAGCTAGCTCTCTTCATTGAAACTCATTCTTCGGATGGTTAGCTTTCAGCTCGTGTGATTAGTTCGGAGCACCATGGTTGAGGTTGTGAAGGTTTAGAACATTGTAGGAAAGTGGCATTTCGCTAGCGACATGAAGAAGTACACGCGCTTTGTATGGCTGGTGTTGATGTTTGCGCAGAGAACTGCAGCTTGGCTTCAGAGTGAGACCATTGCTCTCAGTCATCGCGAGGAGAGAGTGCGACTTGACAATGCTGATTTGCTTCAGCAGGCGAAGTTTTCGGTACCGAGTCCGGCCAGGAGAAACCGCTCGTGCCGACGGTGTCTGCAAACAACGGTAACCATCGAGGCTTTGCATTGATCATTATGTGCAACCCAGCCTTGTTATCAATTTTTTGTAAGCAAGGCTCTGTTTTCGCAATTAGGGAATGTACTGTGCTTCGAGAATTTAATCTCTAGACCTTCGCCAAATTTGGCATCAGCTCAAGTCTCAACGTCAGTCCTACTTGCTGCATTTCCAAATAATACACTGCCGTTCTCGTTGATAGAAAACGTAGTATCGATCAACTTCATGCTCTCAGAGAAGAACTTCCATGGTGTTCTTGCGAAGATCAGTCTGAGATGAACATTCATGTTTTCGCTAATTCTGAGATGAATTCGCACTCGGGAGCCTTGGCGTTTCCATAGTTTTCGATCTGAGTGGAGCAATGCTTATGGCAGTGGTGAGAGATCGATCGGATGGGACTGGGAAGTGCTGAAATCTATGATTTGCGTGTGCAGGAGGATGACAGCAGTGTAGTTCCAGTGGCGGATCCTCCTTCCGCAGACGAAGTGGATGTGCCGCTGCGGCCCACGGACCCAGCAGGTCAAGCGACCACAATGATGCCGCCGCCTCCGCCACCTGCAGTGCCGCCACCTCCAGTGACGAACCCATCGAGCCAGCTGCTGGAGCCGCCCGGGGACTTGAATGATAGCAAGGGAGGACTGGCAGCGGCAGGCAAAGTGGGCATTACTGCGGGCGTGGGCGCGGCGGCGGGCGCGGTGGTGCTGGTGGCGGGCTTGCTCTATTACTTGAAGCCTGACATTTTCTTGTGCTGTAAGACTTGCGTTCGAGTGCAGGTCTTCCAGCACACTAATCATGCCTCCAAGCCCTGACCCATTTCTCACTAATCACTTTCACTAATCCCTCACTAACTTAATCACCTTCACTAATCTCCCCCCCCCCCCCCCTTATCCCTCACTGTTCACTTTCAGTAGTCCATCACTAATCACTTTCGTTCATCCTTCAGTACCGTAATTTTTCACTAATCCCGCACTAATTACTTTCACTAATCTCTCTAACTATCTCTTGCTAATCCTTTTCAACAATCTTTCCCATTGGTTCCTCGTATATCCCTTTCCGGGTTAAGAGAGAAGTGAACCATACAGAATGTGCCATGGGCTCTCCCACTGATTCCTCGCCAATCAATTTACTGTGACGTGATCATTTCGACCATGGCATAGACTGCCCTTCTTCGAACCAAAATAGAGTTACACTATTCAACGCTATTTTGCAACTTGTTTTTGACAATAAATAAATGGGGAAGCTTACCTAGTTTGTTTTGTATACTTTAGAACTTGTAATTGGAACTAGCTTTGAATGCGATCCTATTCAATATCCTATTTGAAACAAAAAGGAGATCTTTCAAGTTTCAATCTTATTCAATCGAAACCTTAATTTGCTTACCTTGTGTCCATTTTAATCCCTAGACGTCATTGATGTCAATATTGATGTCAATATTCGACAAAATTTTGTACTTAGGATTTTGAAAAGTTTTTCATAGAATTTGTGGAGTTGGAATGAAAGTCTAGTGGTAACATCTGCAAAGACATCCACATTAGTATGAATTTATGGTGTTCATTTTGGTGGGAAGGAATTAGTTTTGGACTAGGTTTCTTTGTAAACTTTGGGGCGTCTCACCATTGCAAAACTATGATTTGAACCAAGAGAAATACTTTTTGATGATTTTTGGTATTGTAGACTTTTATTTGAGATGGAAGAGAACAACTTTCTGAGTAGTGATTTTTTTGGTTTTTTGGTTGCAATTGGTGCGATAGTAGCATATCTACTGCAATGTGAAAATTATGGGATTTGATTATCACGTTTGAGTACAATAACATTATACTCTTTCAAACAATGTCCATATTGTTCGTGATAAGTTAGTTGTGATTTGGTTATGGCCATTTACAAGTACAAGACTTTGAAGAAAGATTTTATTTTAGACTAAAATTAGACCCGGATATCCATGACTTAAAGGGATTGGACTTCTATTTGAACCATAACCAAAATAATTGTGCCATAGTTGAATCACATATTTTCAATTTCAAAGTTGGCCTGTAATTTGAGTGTAGGTTGTATTTCTCAACCTAAATATAAAGTGCTTCCCATAATAAATTTTATTGATTCAAAACTTGTAGAACTGTCAAGTGCAAAATGATACCTATATATTCAATAAAAAAAAAAATTACGTGTGGGGAAAATCTTATTATTCCAATTGCATTTACCACAAAGAGCAGATTAATACAATATTCTAATTCTTATTCTATGGTAGGATAACCAAAAAGACTGCTCCCTCCCATGACAAGCATATTAGATTCTTGCTCCTATGAAGATTTGATCACCCTATAATTACCCTCAATGTACTCCATGCGTACATGCGATACGGTGACCTATAAATGATTAACCTATATGAGTCACTTCTAAATTTGGTCGTTAATAGGGGTGTAAAAAATATCGAATAAATAAGGCATCTTTGTCTTTCATTCTTGCTAATCTTTGAAAAATAGTAAAGCCCTAATATCCATCACTCCAAGTATAGTGCATTCCTTAAATGTACAAAAATAGGTGTTCATAACTTATACCTTTGACCTTGAATTTATTCTCACAAGAAATTGCAACTCACACCCCTGTTATTCATAATACCGCCTCAAGGTTCAATTTTCAAAAATTCCTGATTTTCATGAAAACCAACGTACCCATTATCAGAATACGAGGGTAACACTAATTAGATGCTATACTATTTCTTATCCGTTCATAAAGTGCTACCGTTTCACCCACCCAGGACTCTGTTACGCACGTGGCCCCCGCTCAAATCTACACAATCTTCTGATTCCGTCTCAAATCTATGAGTATAGTATCCCAAATCTACGAGGCTCTGCATGCTTCTCATTTCATCTGGCTCGCGGAGGGCGATGTTTCCGGTGATCGAACGCCTTCTCCCGAATCTGAGTTTCGCGAGAACAGATTCGCAATCTATCCATTGATTGAACAAAAGGGGAAAAAGCAAGAGTCCATTGAGGCGATGGCGGGGTTGGAGCATTTGCCCGAGGGCACGGATGCGCGATCGGGGTACAGGGCGAGCGATGGCATCTACTACAGCAAGCGGCGGCCGGTATGGATTCCGCAGACGCCCGGATTGGACTTGCTCACGTTCATGCTGGCGCCGCAGTTCGGCGACAAGCCGGCGCTCGTGGACGCTCCGTCGGGGCAGGGATGGAGCTACGCGCAGCTGGAGCGCCGCGTGCGCGTCGTGGCCGCGGGCCTGTACAAGCAGCTGGGCGTTCGCCAGTACGACGTCGTCATGCTCTTGTCCCCCAATTGCATCGAGTTCGCCGTCATCTTCCTCGCCGTCGTCTCCCTTGGCGCCACCCTCACCACCGTCAATCAGGTCAACACCGCTCTGGAAATTCAGAAGCAGATGAAAGACTCTGGTACGTCATCTTCCCCCCTGCCCCCTTTTCCATTGCATCACATCCACTGTTTCATTGATCGGCGTACAAGAAAATGGCACCGCTTTCGTCCACCACATCGTTAAATGATTCCTATGGTGTATCAATGTGGATTTTAATACTCTTGATCATCTCAAGCTACTACTAAATGATCTTCGCAAATACATCACAAGCTTATCTCGGTTAAGAGCAACTGTTGCAATGCATTCGATGATTAGTGAAGTTCATAGGATTTTTTTTGTTGTGAGCTTTCAATTGATCATTGTGAGTTCAAACTATTAGAATTGTTTCCGGCAATACATTGATTACGAGCTACTGTTGCAATTTATGTGGTGAAGTTCTTAGGCTTCCTTGATGCATATTGTAGCTGTGAGCTTTCAGTTGATCACTTTAAATTCATTCTTCCGCAGAGGGCAGTGTCTCCCTCCCACATTGTCTGCAAATTTTGACATCTCGGTACTATTAAATTGTTTGTGCAAATACATCGGTTATGAGCTACTGTTGCAATTCAATTGGTGATGGGTGAAGTTCTTAGGCTTTCCGTGGAGGTAACTGTTGTTGTGAGCTCAATCTCGTGCTTGCAATAACTTCTTCTGTGTTCAGAGTCTTACAAAAGAACTTCTTGATGGATTGAATGTCATCACTCAAAGGCTAGGGCAGTTGAATGTCTGAAGGCTTCCCCTTCGAAGCTCACCTCTAAAGAGGATCCTTTTCAAATTGAGTGGGACTTACTTTATTTGTTTGTTTGTTTGATCTTCAAAAAAATGCAATAGTCTCATTTAAGTTCAATCATATGTGTAACCAGTTCTTCAGTTTTTGATCAGCTTCATGCTCTCGTGTTTTGGCAGGCGCCAAGTTCATAATAACGACGGCGGCTCTAGTGGAGAAAGTGGCAGGAGTGGATTTGCCAGTGGTGATATTCGGAGAGAATGAGGTGGTGCCGAGCTTTGGAAGCAAGGCGACGTACCGATACTCGGAGTTGCTACGAGCGGACCCAGATGGTTTGCCAAAGTACAAATCCACAGCCCAAACCTCATTCGTATCGCCAGTTTCCGATTCCAAACTCATGGGCGTTGATGTTGGTATTCCAGGGTGAAGTTTTCGCAGGACGATACGGCAGCGTTGCTGTACTCATCAGGCACCACGGGGCTTAGCAAAGGCGTGGCAGTGACACACAGAAACTTTATTTCATGCATCTGCGTTTTCAACTCGGGAGCCGATGAGCTTCTGTCGCCGGATCATAAGCTCCTCCTGGTGCTGCCCATGTTCCATGTCTACGGTTTGGCTATCTGCACAGTGGCCTCGTTGGCGCGAGGAATGTCGGTGGTCGTGCTCCCCCAGTTCGACTTCGTGAAAATGCTCTCGGCCATCCAAACGTACCAGATCACCCATATACCCTGCGTGCCTCCGATCATCATCGCTATCGCCAAGCAGGACGTCGTGTTCAAATTCAACTTGAGCTCGTTGGTGCAAATCGGCAGTGGCGCCGCTCCTTTAGGCAAGGAAATCATGGACGCCTGTGTTAAGCGGTTCCCCAATGTCAAAATTAAGCAGGTAACCCAAACCCTCCTAACTAAGCACCTGCTTTTTCTCTATTACTACACAAGAGTTGTTTAATACACAAAGCAAATGTCACACGTCACTTCAGTGTCAGAACATAAATCTTCAAGATAGAACACTAAATCTCAAATCTTGGAAATCCAAAAGAAGGGAAAGAATTTGGTGGTTCCAAGAAAAGAAAGAGAGCTTAGATTTTAATATAATACTAATTCTCACATAACACTACTGTGTAGTATCAATATTAATAACTCAATGGCTCGTGTGCTTGTGGCAGGGCTATGGATTAACAGAGTCCTGTGCCTGCTGCTCCACGGCACCGACGGAAGTGGACGACATGGCCGCTCATTTCGGCGCGTCTGGTATCCTGCTTCCGAACATGGAAGCTATGATAGTGGACCCGGCTACCAACGAGCGCCTGCCCCCGACCAAGCAGGGGGAGTTTTGGATTCGGGGACCAGTGATCATGAAAGGTACTGAGTCGATTCTGTCGAAGACTGCTCTATGATCA
Organism: Bryum argenteum; assembly: GCA_037043015.1. Lineage (NCBI taxonomy): Eukaryota > Viridiplantae > Streptophyta > Bryopsida > Bryales > Bryaceae > Bryum > Bryum argenteum. Next base: position 20,608,578 of record CM073325.1, on the reverse strand, counting down.
ATGGTTTCATCTCAAGTAAATAATCCTATGCTTCATTCGTGCGCAGAATACTTGAACAATCCCAAGGCCACTGCGGAAACTCTCGACGATGACGGTTGGTTACACACCGGTGATCTCGTTGTGGTTGACGAAGACGGGTATATTTTCGTCATGGATCGACTCAAGGAGCTCATCAAATACAACGCTTATCAGGTTAGCTTGTTACTTTTCTCTATTACTGTGCTTTTTTTTATTCCTCTTGTGTCTTAAAATGGAACGTTTTGGATGCAGGTGGCTCCTGCGGAGCTCGAAGCTTTGCTACTATCGCACCCATCTATTCTGGATTGCGCAGTCATCCCGTAAGTTGTCTACATTGCTGCTTCTTCATCGTTCACAATGCTGGGTACTGAAGCAAGTATATAATGTGTGAACGACTCACTCTCTATGGTTTTTTTCAGGTATCCGGATGAGACAGCTGGTCAGATTCCGATGGCATTCATTGTGAGACAAGCAGGGAAAGAACTCACTGAAGACGAAATCATGGATTGGGTCGCCAAGCAGGTACTCAATCCTTCAACTCTCATTTCTTTCGTGCTTCACTGCGTGGTCATTGGGGCTTGTTACAGGCACTAGAAATTAGAGTACTCAAGGAAGATTATCTTTTTCTCAGGTTGCTCCATACAAGAAAGTGCGGAAAGTGGCTTTCATACCAACGATACCCAAGTCGGCAGCAGGAAAGATATTGCGCAGGGAGCTTGTGCAGATGACAGCAGCAAAAGCACGTCTGTAGTGCCAAGAATTATATTAGTTGAACTAGTTGAATTATACCAGTTGAACACTGTAAATTATATCAGGAGTTCGCAGCTGCCAACTCGTTACTCCACTATCAATTAATCCCTCCTCCTCTATTTACCTTTTCAATCTGTTCTATCTATTGTCTATGTGGGCCTTGCGAGAAGCTTGGAAGCTTGCTGCTGGATGGCTTTCCAAGCTTCCTCAACATGTCGCAGCTCCGTTTGAGCTCCACCCACGGCGAATCGGATGGTGTATACTCCTTCCAAGACCTGCATCCTTCCCCAAATTAAGTTAATGTCGCGGCTCTTGATGAGAAGATGGATTCCGTGCAATGGATATGGTGTGCTTACCGTGTGAGTGATGAAGATGTCGCCTCTTGTGTTCAAAGTCTCCACCAGCTTTGCATTGAGCGTATTGCCATTGTCTGGGTCACTCGCCGGAGGCTTGAGTCGGAAGCAGAGCAGTGAAAATGATCTTGGTACCCTGACCTGTGAGCACTTGTAAGACCAAGGTGGTGCATAGCTACTATTGATGGTACACGTTTTGCTAGCTTCTCAAATAATTGAAAAGATACTTGAGTAGGGAGTGAGTAAGGACCTCAAAGCGGGGGTCGGAGCGCACGAGCGATTCGAAGTGCTTGGCGGCATTGCAATGCTTTCGAATGAAGGATTGCAGAAAGTCCGTCCCGTACATCCGCAGCACCATCCACAGCTTCAGCCCTCTGCAATTACAATGCATATCCAATTATCAATCTCTCAGATTGGTCACCAGAAGAAGAACACCAAACCTATATTGAAGCTTGAGTGAGTAGACTGTCCATATGACCTATCCGTGAATGGTTGTCTGCAAACCCAGCACTTGACCTGTGCAAATCCAACACTAGGCCTATTCTGAGGCTTGAGACCAACACGGAAATGATTGTCCATCTTTGGTGCCCGAAAATCACAAACTGCACACCTTTCATGCATAGATAATCTAGCTTATCTGATTCTAATGATGCAATCTTGCACATTTCTCAAGATTAATTTCCTTGTCCACTCCTCGATGACATTGCCAATTTTACTTATCAAAACAGCACACCTTTCATGCATAGATCCTGACACCAATGTTGAGATTATTAACTCAACTACCAGGATGAGCAATATGCTAGTTCCCACCTACCTACGTCAAAGTTGAGTACTGATCACTTAATTCTGAACATTCATTATCATTTACATTGGCATATGTTTCATCCAGACCATCCGAATACTCTCCTCTCGAGCCTCAATTAATTCAGTCAACAGCCGACTACCACACAATCGTCTCTCGAATTTGTACTAGAGAACGGGAGATTCATGATAGGAGAGTGAACCTGAAGCGTCTCATGAGGGGAATCTGCCAGTCCTTGAAATCCACCACGGAGTTGTTGTCGGAATTCTTGTTTTGCAAGTACACAGGCTTGGAGGACATGGCGGCCACCACGACATCGCGCTGCTTCACCCACAACGCCGAGCATTCGCAGCTGGTGAGCATCCATTTGTGTGCGTTGAAGACGAACGAGTCCGCCTTCTCCACTCCCTCCAGCCACGGTCGGTACTCGGGACATATGCACGCGCTCCCCGCGTAGGCACCGTCCACATGGAACCACATCCCATGCCACTGTTCCCAGCATTCCAACCAATCTCTTGTTAAATTCCACTGATGGAATACCTCATATTTGTGGTATGCTCGAACTCACATCACCAGCTAAACCTTTTCTATGTTGTCTTCGTTCTTGGCCTTTTATGTGAAACAAGACCATTTCTTCAATCTCTCAATGGCATCTGATCAGAGAGGATCAAACTTGGGATTTGATTGTCAAAGTCACTGTGTGTCTGTCGCATTGGAAATGCTACAGCAATTTGATAGCCTACTTGTACAATTTGAAATATCAGATCACTGATTGATGCATTGAGAAGTATTGTAATCTAAAGCAGAATTGGATTTCGTTTTGAAGCATAAAGAGCTTCTTAGTAGCTAAGTTTACCCATTGGGTGTCAATATACCTTGGCAATGTCTCCTAGTTCTGGAAGAGGATCTACAGCTGCCGATGAAGTGCTACCCACCTGCACAGACAACCTCTCATCAGGAGATTCAATGTCTACATGAAACGAACATGATAAATTAGCAGAAACGGACTTGCATTAACCGATCAAGCATGGAACGCTATATATTACCACTGCGCATAGAAAAAATGGAATGAGGCCAGCAGCTCGATCAGCTTGTATGGTCCTTGCAAGCAAAGTAGGTGACATGGCGTAATTTGTGGAACTATCCGTCGGAATCAACCGAAGATTGTCTTCACTGATACCTGCAAGCTGAGTACACACATTTCGCATCAGTATGTAACTCATACCCTCGATTTAAGGGCAGTTCATGCCGTAAATTTCTGTAGTTGAGAACGCAAAAATTGGAAAGTGAGAGTGATATTGCACAATGTAGCCATTTTGTAGGTATACAACTTCAAATTTTGGTGTAGGGAAGTGGAGCTTGGAATACCGCCATTTTAATGGGATTTGCATACTCGTTTGACTTGGATTGGACTGTTTCGTATGCAAATCTTTGTTCAGGACTTCAGGCACTTTAGGAATTTAAAGTTTTCACTCCCTCTCCGATGAAAATGCAGATATGAGAAGATCTATGCACCTGCGTGGTCTTATAGACACCGAAGTGCGCTTGGTCAGAAGTGTAAACTGTCAACTTGCCCAATGCCTCAGCTTCCGAGATTCCTTGCTGCACGGACACTCTCCGCAACATTTGCTTTCTGGCTGCCAACATCACTACAAACAAGGACTCGCACGCCGACCCCTGAATCACCCCTCCTCCCGCGTGACCTGCCAATCCCACACTCGACCAACACTGACAATGTCAATAAAGAATGACCATATTCAGTAACCCTAGTATATAGCTCAAAAGTCAGTTACAAATATAGAATTAACGGAAAGTATGAAATGACCAGTGCCGTGGCGAGATGGAATGCATGATGCGTACTGGTGGACAGGAAGTGGGAGGGGAGAAGAAGCAGCTTCGCCAGCCAGTCCATGACAATGATTTCCAGTTCAGTAGCGGCAGGCGACATGATCCAGCTGAAGCTTATGACATTGAGGCTGGCGCTTAGCATCTCCCCAAGAATGCTGGCACTGCTAGTGTTCGCCGGGTAGAGGCCGAAGAAGTTCGGACTCTGCCAGTGAGTGATCCCCGGCATCACTTTGCTTTTCACATCTACACACACAAGGCCACCCTCTTAACAAATCTTTCACATGCATCCCAACATGCAAATATTGATCGATCAATAGATGCTACACTTATCTATCTCTAGACTTTGAGACGTCCGGAAGGAACACTGATAACTTCGTGAACAAGATATATGAGAAGATTTAATTTGAAAGATTCCTCGAGAATGTATAAATACTCTAATCTCCGACATTAGTTTTCAATTGGCATAGTAACCATTTACTAAAAGTAAAAACTCAAGGATCACTTTCAGTCTTGTAGATTTTGTGAGTAAGTTCAGTTGAATGAGGCATATACTCACCTTCAAGAATCTCACTGAGCGATTCCTGCTTCCGAGGGGCTTCCTCTGGTAACAGCTTCTTCAAGTATCCTGGCTGCAATCAAATGGGATCAGTAGAGTGTACTAGATCGATATCGATGAGTATGATTCTTACATGGACATGGCTCTGAACAGGAAACGGATCGATATCGATGAGTATGAATACCCGAACTTGGCTTTGAACAGGAAACTGATCGATATCGATGAATACGAATATCCGGACTTGGCTTTGAACAGGAAACGGATCGATATCTGAGTAATTATGAATACCCGGACTTGGCTCTGAACAGGAAACTGATCGACTTGATTCAAGTAGTCGGCGATGAAGTCCACCATCTGGTGACCCATCGCTCGAAACTCCTCCCCATCCAGTGCCTTCGATGGAACCTCCGAAAACAATCCCAAGCTCCCCCTGCACATGCACGAAACTGTCAGTCCTCCCATGCCCACATGCACGCACGAAGGTACTAGCTAGGTTGCTGAATCTGCTTACATCGATCGGCCCCGCTGACTTGATGGTACTTTGCACGGACTTGATGGTACTTTGCACGGAGGCAATGGCGATATGAAAACAACAATACAAGAAAATAGGGTACATTATACTCCGGGGACAGTTTAGTTGGTTGGCGAGCAGGATGTGCAACACGTTAATCACGTGATGGAATGCATTTCTGGCAGTGACATGATACCTCGTGTTGCCATGTGTTTAGGAAAAAGGAAGGTCGTATGTACTACCGTATATATTGGTTCACTTGCTACACTAAATTTGATAATTAGTGTTAGATTATTATAAGATTTGAAAATGCTATAAGTTTTTACTTTTGTTTTAAAAAATTTACCAAGAGCATTGATTCTGATTCAATATAAGGACCCCCATCTTGGCCAATATAGTGGGTAAAATTATTGAACAACAGTAAAAACTTATAACATATTTATGTAAATTAGTGTATCTAACACTAATTATCAAATTTAGTGTAGTGGAAAGTTGATAGCACCTTTTGTTTCTTTCCTTAAAGTGTTAGCTTTTAGAGTGCAAGAGCTGCAATGACTCAGGATGGTGTCAGCGATGGATACGAACACCTAATCTAGGAACACCTAAAAGATTGGGTCCACCCACCATATTACTGTTCCTATCGTGTTATTCTGTATAACAGGAAAGGAACAGTAATATGGTGTATCGTGTTATTCTGTATAACACGATAGGAACAGTAATATATGGTGGGTGGACCAAATACTGTAAGTATTTCAGGTATTTCGCAGGCTGGAAATGCTGGATTGAAGTTTAGAAAAGTGCTTTTTGAATCATAAATAATGATACAAAATGTCCAAATACACGAGTATCGTGAGGTCTCCCGTAAAATGTATACCACCAACATTTGAAATGAAAGACTTTTTTGTGTACTCGATCATCGAATCCATGAAAATTAGGTGATCAGAAGCATCAGTTAGAGATTCTTTGGAAGGTTTGAGATTCAAAGGACTATTTGGAAACATCCCAATTACAAGGATCGCCTAAAAGTAGCAACAACCGCCGAAGCTTCCGTGAGGATGTAACAGAGAGTGCTGAATCAGATAGCAGAAACCATCTTCTTCAGAATCCATTCATTGGGAGAAGCTGTGATATCGGAAGTTCGACTACCTTTGAGTTGAGTAATCTGCCCGATCACTGAATTGAGTCGCGGTCGCAAGCTTAGACTATGACTCCTACTCCTTCCGTCTCACTAAAATGCCGTGATTAGCTTGAAAAGTTTGTCGAAGCACTTCATTGTATGGTCTCAACAAGGACCTGCGAACAATATTGAACAATATTGAGCTATCCTAATAGGTGATCTAGTAACCTATGTGTGGGTGCCATTTATGTTGTATAAATCTGCATATTGAGGCTCTGAAAGTTGAATCTCATTTCCTTGTAATATCGAAGCCAGGCCATTTTCAATATCTTCCTGAGATATATAATGATTGTGCATAAGGGCGCCCATTTTCTTTCCCTTTTTGCACAAGTTCTGTCCGGTTGGTTTCTGTTTGTTTTTTGCTGCATCATTCACACAATCTTGATATCACATGAAGATCGTGAATGTGGACAGAAGCGCCCTTTTTCTTTCTGTTTTTTGCTGCATCATTCATACGATCATTACATTACGTACAGGAAGATATTGAATGTGGACAGAAGCGTTGCTAGCTGGGGTACAGCTGCCTCGACGATCCTTTTCGCATATGGCGTACTTGAGACGTACTTTTAGCATATGACGTACTTGCATCTTAGATTCAACACATTGGTGTCGGTGTCAGATTCAACACCTTGCTGTCAAATGGTATTTTAAAGATAAATTTCAGATTTCTTCAGTTTTTGGAAATTGGTAAATTTTTAAGCCCACCGATTTTCTGAATTTCTACGACACGCCACAGTTTGTCAATTCACAAACTTGAGATTTACCCCTAAGAGCACAATCAACCATTTTAAGGTCAATCCCAAATTTTGAGGAGCTGTAGACACCTAACAAAACCTATTTTTATATTAGATTTTTACTCTCCAAAAGTTTGGTAAATTGAAAACAACATCCAATTTATAGAACCACGCTTAGAATCATTGATTGTTCACACTTAGGCGTCACACACAAACAGGGCAAGGTTTTTGTAGTGTTGTAAAACTTACTATTTGGAGAAACTAATTCTAGTGCACCTTGAACCTGAAACTTAATTAGATCGAATTAAACCTGAAACTCAACTAGAAAGAAACTGAAAAGTTTACAAACACCTAAAGGCCTATTACATTACAATAAATGACATTTACACATGTCACAAATACATCCAGGAGTTATCAACTTGCTCGCTGGCAAGCGGCTCATCACTTAATTTACTAATGAAGTAAGTCACACTGTACATCGTCGCTACACAGATGCAAGTTCGTAGCCATAATCATATGCCTTGAACATCTCCTCTGGTGCTTCAGTTCTAAAAGACCAAACCATTTCTTTCGATAGTGTGGCCATCTCACTGCTCTACTGCAAGAACCTTGGGCTGAAATAGCTTGAAGCAGATGCTGCATGCGCCTAAAGAGGTGCCCTTCTCATCACTTCGGTACGAGACCGGAAGCTTAGCCAATTCACGTTCCACAATGAAAGAGATTGAAGACTAAGGTCTTGTACAGTAACTCATTTGAGTGTTTCAGGCGTATGCGTCTGCCTCCCTCGTCATTGACGGAGAACTCAAGCCAGGAAGAAGAGTGCCCCATGTATCAGCTGTGGACATGGCGAGCTGCGCTTGCGCACGGGCAAAATCCTGGAGGACAAGACCAAGGTCGTGGGTCTTGCCTTCCTGAAACCGTAACATATCTTGATTCATCAGGCTGACTATTCTCTGATACCGCGCTTGAGCCTCCTCACACTGAGTCTTACTCTGCACATGTCAAAAGCCCACCTCTCAGCACACAACTCGCTATTCAATGGAAACGACTCTCAGCGCTGTCAATGAAGAAAGCAAGACACTCACATAATGCAGATCTGCCTCCATATCTCCAGCTTTGGTAGGCTGCAATAGCTTGAGTTTCTCCCTGCAAAGCATCACGATATGCCGTCAGATTTGAGCAGAGCTTGGAGGAAAGGGGCCATCAAAGCCTTGTGACGAATTTATTACTGAATTCGGCATCATAATCGACATTACACGACACACCTGCTAACTAAAGCGCTAATAACTTACAGACTGAGTTTTTTCAAGGAGTATGCTTCCAAAAGCTCTTGTTGTTCTCGATATGACTGAGCTCTATCTGCCATCGCCACCTGAGCAGATAAGAGGCAACAAAGATTAGAAGGGCAAAGCCATTAAGAAGTAAGTGGAAAACACTGGGCTAGTAAGAAAGAGAAAAAGTAAAAATCGGGATGTACCTTAATATTTTGAACGATACCTACGTACTCCTTCAGTGGCTCTTCAAACTGCAGGAGCAATTCTAATCCCTGCAACAATTATACCCACCCAAAATCCCCATTAGTAGTGAACAACATAGGAACCGTAATATAGATAGAGAAAGTTCGCAAGGCCAGCTATGTATTCTCATGTAAGAGTAGCAAACTGCAACTCAATATTGATGCATATTACAAACATTTCCACAAGATCCCCGTCAAGTTGTCGCTCAGCACGCAGCATGGCTGTTGAAGAAGATATCGACAAGACCTTGTCACTAGAGTGTGCCGTCACATATAGAACTTGCAGAGCACCTCTGCAAATAATTTGAGGTACTGAATAACATAGCCTGCAATCTGAATAAATACCTGCTTCTGTTGATTTGCGGACAACTCCTCTGCGCGGTCCGCAATATCACCAAGCGCCTGCTTCAATGCACCGGTTTCACATTGACTGAGAAGTTTGAGTGCTTTGCTAAAATCCGCCAAAACCTTCCCAGACTCTGCAACAAAACCAGAAGACGTGAGCATAAGATGGCAAATCCCACAGATGGCAAGAACTGATATGGTGCAACATACCAAGGAAACGAGTGTTTCAAGAAATTAAAGTGGTTGACAGATACCTCTTTGCCGCTTCACTAATCTCATGGAATGGCGTTGTGCCTCAGCAAGATGATCCTCGAGCTCTACAACGTAATTCTTCAACTTCTCGTATTCAGGATCGAGTTCCTCCACGACCTTCTCCTTTCTCATAACTACATCCGTTACTTTCGACTGAACATCCTGTACAAAAATGGAACAAATTTAGAACTTCAGTGCAAATACGAATGAAGAACGTTCAAACGCTTCGCAGTTCGTAAGTGCATGAGATATCGCTTCATAGAAAAAGTATACCCTCTAAGTGCAACATCTCACAGCTTCGAACCAACAGCATCCACAACTGAAGTACATTCCGACATGTCGATCACCTTTAACATCTGCATGAAATCACTCGGCTTCTTCTTAAAGACACTGCTCTCCGTTGATCGCGTCTTCTCCATAGCCTGCATCATTAACAAACAAATCAAAATCTTCACTCGGGACATCTGATCTGGAAAGACAAGGAGAGTAGGACAACTGTTCTTCATAACTACGGAATATATTTTGTGAAGCCTGCCCAGCAACGAGAGTGACTCTATACATACAGCAACAGAAAATAGAGAGGACGCACCAGCGATCACATTCACAACAATGCTCATCTTTGCAATGCCAAGATATGTTTGAACTTTACAGCACATCTTTATTTAGCACTAACAACATTCAAAGCCTTGTCATAACCTACCCAGACTTCTTCGTCAGCCTGCAAGAAATTCTTCAAGTCTTCACTTCTGCGCAGCTCGGGATGGGCCGTAACGCGATTCAGGAAAACGTCCAATGCTTTTCTCCGAACCTCAATAAACTCCGCAGTGAAACGGAATTTTTCTGAAGTGTAATAATACAAGCGTCAGGTGGATTTTATCCAAACTGCCAGGCCGAAAGTGTTCTGGATCAAGCCAAGACATAAAAGGTGTCTATCTCACCGACAGCATTTTTTCCAGGCAGGGATGGAACGATAGCGCCCTTGAAACACTCCAGTAGTCTCTCGTACAGCCATACGAAGTCACTGAACCTCCTTATAACGATTTTCTCCGTTTCTCGGAAATCTTGCATATTGGTCTGCCATCAAAGCAACACGATCTGAGCTACCAGCATCTCGTGTATTAAGAATAATGCGTCATTTAAGTTTCAAAACCCTAAGTCTCTGCTCGCCTAACAACAGAAACAATTTTTCCTCTGAAACTGATTTCGATAAAGAATCACGAAAGGGCCATACTCTGGTGCTGACACGGTAGGAGATATAAGCTTGCATGCCAGCTCCCATCTTCACGGGCTCCGTAACAGAGACGGACAAAAACGGTGGATCAGAGCCGACGCCCGCCATTGTGCTATGCACCTGCACGCGATTATCACCAATAAACTCAGAAGTTGCCTTTCAATACGTTCCCGATCAATTGTGATTACATTGTGCGATCCTCAGCACGAGAACACTCACCAAATCACCCCCGACCCGTTTTTCACCGATATAGCACCAAATCAGCCCGCACAAAAACCGAGCGGGAGGGATTACGACCACGCGATTCGTCCGCCAGCACGGACGACAAGTAGGAAAGAGCAGGGCAGTGGCGATCCGGACCGCGACGACGACAACGAAACCGGTCTCGAATCTTTGGGGGAGCCTTTTACTCAACCCTAATCCACCCCTGTAGCTTAAGAATCACATCAAACCAACCTCTCCTTTGACCATCAGCTAACTTCAGTGTAACTTTGAAGAGATAGATAGATAGAAACTCCGGTCCCTTTCCAAGGGGCCGGCGTGAATGAAGTGTCCGTTCGTAATGCTAATATCCCGATGGCCACCGGACAAGGGGAAATTGAAACAATACTACTTCCCCCTCTCGAGGGTGGACACTATAACTACGCTAGTTTCTAGCCTAGTTACTAATGCCTTGAAGATACTTGACATAGTATCCCCCCAAAGGGCTTTGAGGTACCCATACAACAAGGTCCAAGGACCCCCCACAATAGTTGGGTGGACTATAGTGTAACTTTGAACTAACAAGGAGTGTGCTCTTTCTAGGCTCATTGGCAAGACGAACAGACACTTTATTCACACCGGCCCTGTAATAAGGACCGGAGTTTTTATCTATCTTTGTGCTCTTTCTAAGAATTTATTGTTGTATGGTTACTTGTTGTAAGTGCTTTCTTGTTTGTCAAGAAACAGAGAATAAAGTGCACTTTTGTGTTGTCAATGTGTAAGTTCTGTCTATGAAAACATAACCAATATTTATTTTCGGCTCACTTATTTTCAGTGTCGAATTTGTGTAGTGGCGCAGTGGAAGCGTGGTGGGCCCATAACCTATTGTAATTCCTCAACCGAACCAGACGAACACTCATATATGATTACACCGCTTCACGACACTGAGCTTGAAGCTCCTTCTTTATTCAAGAACACACAAGAAGACGAACAGACAACAACGTAACAGTGAGACAGAAACAAAGTTATTCCCGCTCAGCCGAATACAGGATGAGAACGAAGACTAAACTTCATCCAAACAACGATAGTCATCTAAACTAAAGAGCTATTCATGCTACTAAGTACTTTATCACAATGTAATCCAATACTACCACTCATTGTCCTTGAAGTACGAGTAGCAATCTGTAATCACGAAAAGGCATTGAAATATTTATTGGTTTACATTGTGATAAAGTACTTAGTAGCATGAACAGCTCTTTAGTTTAGATGACTATCGTTGTTTGGATGAAGTTTAGTCTTTGTTCTCATCCTGTGTTCGGCTGAGCGGGAATAACTTTGTTTCTGTCTCACTGTCACGTTGTTGTCAGTTCGTCTTCTTGTGTGTTCTTGAATAAAGAAGGAGCTTCAAGCTCAGTGTCGTGAAGCGGTGTAATCATATATGAGTGTTCGTCTGGTTTGGTTGAGGAATTACAATAGAGGTTATGGGCGCCTGTACGCAAATTCGTGTGAGCAAGTTTTTATGCTGCGTTTGAAGGGTTTATTGTGCGCATTATAGATGCGCGATCTTCGTTTTTCAAGAAATCGAGTAAGTCACTCCATATTTAGGAGCTCTTAATCGTTAGTCGTTTTGTAGCAGTCTTCGATCAGTTTAAGTCGATTAAGTTTCATCGTCATGGCAGAAACGCCACACTCAGAGATACGAGAGGCCTTCGGTGTCGAAAAATACGACGGCACGAACTTCCAATTGTGGAAGATGCACATGTCTTTCATATTTTAGTCGAGAGATCTCTTTGGTATTGTCACCGGTACTGAAAAGAAACTGGACTCAATGTCTGTTACTGAACAGGCAACGTGGAACAAGAAAGATAAGATAGCTGCAGTTGCAATTCTATCAGCTATCGATAAATTCCATAAGCAAGAAGTCATACATTGTGAGACTTCTGCTGATATGTGGAAGCAGCTCACTGCTTATCATGAGCTACATTCCGAGGAATGTATCATATCCTTACAGGAGAAATACTACAGCTCAAGATTAGGAGAAAATGATTCTATTGTTGACTATGTGAGTAATCTCCAAAAGCTCGCTAAACAGCTCACTGACTTAGGAGAGACTATTATTGATCGCCAGCTTATTAGCAAGATCAAATGCGGCTTGCCTCCAAGCTATGACTCCTTATTGTTAGCCTGGGAGAGCGGATCTCTTAACGATCAAACTCTTAATTATTTTCAATCTCGACTAATTAAACGAGAGGCCGCTATTAAAGAACGGGCTGGTCAGACTGATGTCCAAGCTGAGAAAGCTTTCTACAGTCATAGTCGAAATTCCTCCTCATCACAGTCTAAGCGTCGACCGATGTCTACTACAAAAAAGAAAGCTAAAGCAGAGAAGCTTGCTCTTCTTAAGAAAAATGCACGCTGTGACAAGTGCAACAAACGTGGTCACTTCCATCGTGATCCAATCTGCAGTGAGAATAGCGGTAGCGATGATGGCGATTCACCTTCTTCACGTAGTAATCGTACGAAAGAGAAAGTGAAGCAGAAACATAGTCAGGCAAACGTAACTGCTAGTTCCATTTGTAACCATTCTTCTAATTCTGATTCTCCTTTATCGCCTTCCGAAAGTGAGGCCTACTGTGTGTCAACTACAATTTCATCGTCCGCCAATCATTCCATGTGGTATGCTGACTCCGGTGCTACCGAACATATGACGGATCAACGCGAGTGGTTTCAAACTTTGTCACCAATAGCAGTGGCTGATGGCTTCACCCTTTGGATTACAAGAGTGGGAGATGTTACATTAAGAGCTACCGTTAATGGTAGTGTCTCTTCAGTTCGTCTAAAGGATGTTTTATACGTTTCTCTGTTACGACGGAATCTTATATCCACCAGGAAACTAACAGAAAATGGTGTCGCGATTCTTCACATCCGTGAAACTTGTAAGATGATTTCTCAAGACGGTAAAGGCCATCTTATCATGACTGGTTATCGAAGTGACGGTCTCTGGATTCTTAATGTTGTTACACACTTCAAGCAGAGCTTTGCAAACGCTGTGATTAGTTCATCTCCATCAGTGCCAGAGTTGTCTCGTGTTGATTGCACATTTCGCCGATGGCATCATCGACTCGGACATCTTAGCGCTCACACTCTCAAGAAGATGGCACGACAAGAAACTGTCATTGGACTTACTATCTCTGATAGTGCAGATCTTGGTGTATGTAGTGGGTGCGCGCATGGAAAACAACACCGTACTCCATTTCCTGTAGATACAGAAAGAACGCGATCACAAGACCCTGGACAGTTCTTCCACAGCGACATTTCGGGGCCGATGCAAATTTCGTCTCGGGAAGGAGCAAAATACTTTGTGGTTTCCAAAGATGATCATAGCTCTTATCGCTTTGTATTCATCATGAAACAGAGGAGCGATGTTTATGGCTTCTTCAAGTTGCTCTACCTTGTTTCATTCAATGAAACTAGAAATTACATCACGAAGCTGAGAAGCGATAATGCCAAGGAGTATCTATCGACTCGTTTCCAGACCTTCATCCGCAACAAAGGTATTCGACATGAAACCACTACACCTTACGCTCCTGAACAGAATTTTGTTGTCGAGCGAGCTAATTGTAGCATTGTCGAATGTGCTTGATCGATGCTTTATCACAAGCATGTTCAGTTGAAATTTTGGGCAGAAGCTATTAATACGGCCGCCTATATTTTGAATCGTCTTGCCTCTCGCACACTTCATGGTCTCACTCCATATGAAAAATGGACTGGATCTAAACCAAATATTTCACACCTACGTGTATTTGGCAGTCTCGCTTACTCTCATGTCCCAAAAGAAATACGTCGAAAACTAGACAGCAAGACAAGAGAGTGCATGTTTGTTGGTTATGTCAACAACAACAAAGCGTATCGATTGTGGTACCCTGCCCAACAGAGGATCATTATTAGCCGCAATGTCATTTTTGACGAGGATTCTCCATTGACATTGAGTCTTGATTCCACACCTGAGACTATTAGTTACAGCAATCTATTTCCATTGCTTGACTATATTTCCGCTACTCCGCACATTCATAGCACCCCGTGCCTTGGATGCAATCAGAGCTGTCAAAGTGTGTCTCTACGAGTTCCTAGCAGTGACCCTTCTCCATCAGTGGGAGTTTTAAATTCTCATGAAAACTTTTCTGAACAGGATATTTCCAATAGTGGGAGTATTCGGCACTTGGGTGTCATTGACAGTGGGAGTATCTCTTCAGTTCCTGCCAGTGATTCACATGTCCCATCAAATAGTACCCCATGTTTATCTTCTAGCTCTTCTGATAGCCTAAACAACATCATACATACTCGTGTCTTATCAGACATTTACCATAACACATCGCCTATTCCTTTCGAGGGATATTCTTCTACTGTGAACTCTGAAGTTGATCATGACTTTTCCCCTTCCGGCACTTCTAGTGCTACGGTAGTTGTTTCTTCACACAAGACGTTGTCCAAGCCTAGTTAGAGTAATTTCATTGCCATCCCCGATGAGCCCAAAACAATAGCTCAAATGCTCAAATCTGAGCATCGACATGAGTGGGAGTCAGCTATGGCAGAAGAAATTAGTTCTCTGCAACAAAATCAAACATGGACGCTTGAAACGCTTCCTCATGGTAGAACAGTTGTCGATAATAAGTGGGTTTTTAAAATCAAAACCAAGTCTGATGGCACAGTTGATCGCTTCAAAGCGAGATTGGTCGTTAAGGGGTATTCTCAAACCGTTGGTGTTGACTATAGTGAAACCTATGCACCAACTGCTAATATGGACAGTATCAGAACTCTGCTTCCCCTTGCAGCAGCAGAAGACAGTGAAATGATACAATTCGATGTGAAAACGGCTTTTCTCCATGGTGAATTGTCTGAAGAGATCTATATGAATCTACCGACTGGGTATACTATTCTTAACAGACTTGGCAAAGTCTGCCGCCTACGCAAGAGCCTCTATGGCCTTAAGCAAGCTAGTAGGGTATGGAACGAGAAGTTTACTACTTTTCTCAAGGAGCATAATTTTTAGCAAAGCACTGCCGATCCCTGTATTTTCTTTTCAGAGAAAAAACCTCGCCTTATTACTGCCATATAGGTAGATGATGGACTACAATTTGCAAGAGTGCCCAACTACTTGAGGCCATGATAGCTTATCTAAAGCATCATCTGGAGGTCACCATTGGCACTGATGACATGTACATTGGGCTAAGAATTAGCAGGGATCGATCAAAGCGCCTTTTATTTGTGGATCAGCAAAGATTTATCAAATCCCTTCTGCTAAAGTTTGGTTATGAAGATGCACATCCCGTTGCCACTCCTGCAGATTCGAGTGTCCAGCTACAAGCTCCTTCGTGATTACAGATTGCTACTCGTACTTCAAGGACAATGAGTGGGAGTATTGGTTTACATTGTGATAAAGTACTTAGTAGCATGAACAACTCTTTAGTTTAGATGACTATCGTTGTTTGGATGAAGTCTTCGTTCTCATCCTGTGTTCGGCTGAGCGGGAATAACTTTGTTTCTGTCTCACTGTCACGTTGTTGTCTGTTTGTCTTCTTGTGTGTTCTTGAATAAAGAAGGAGCTTCAAGCTTAGTGTCGAATACACTGCTCAAATCTCACACTAAAGTGCACTTTATTGTGAGATGAAGTGCACTTTTGTGCACAAAGTCAACAATTAAACTTCCAAATTCCGGAGTATGAGAATATTCTTGTACTTTCAAATTTCTATTTGTACAAGTATGAGAATATTCTTGTACATACCTAGGCCTAAAATTACAGTGGTGTTTGGATTAGATAAACGTTTTGGAACAGACAAAAACGCTGATCTTATGCAAGCGTTGACCATAACGAAACAATGCTTCTTTGCATAATAAAAGGACAGGGACAACGTTCTTTACTAGACATTGATCACTATCTGAATCTTTAAATGATTAGAAAGTTTTTTTAAAAAACAAAAAACGAAAAAACATATTTTATAACTATTTGTTGCGGACGGCAACTCAAAGACAAGACTCGATAGAGAATTGAGGGGAGACCTCAAATGGGGACCAAGAAAGACTAGAAATGAGGAGATTCCTCACAGAAGACTCAAGATGATACTGGAAGGAAGACAAGAAGAAGTAATATTGATAAGAGGAGGAATAGGTACAACTGGTGTTGAAGAGAGTGAAGAACAACGACCTTCAACTCTCTATATATACTAGGCTAGAAGAAACTTCCAGAGTAAGGTCCTAGAAGCTCCTATGGAACCTTCCGGAGACTCGTGGGAGCTTCCGGAATCTAGGAAGGTCAAGCGGAACCTTCCGGAAGTTTATGGAACCTTCCGGAAACAATTGGATCCTTATAGAACCTTCCTGCTTAGAGAAGCTTCCTAAAACTACTAGAACTATCCTGGAAGCTTGTGGAAGCTTCCGGAAACTACTAGAGCTATACGGAAGCTCGGAAGGCTTTTGGAAACTAGTGGAAGGTTCTAAAACTCAAACTCGCAAAATCTACTAAAACTAGGAAATCTTTGAGAAGTAGGGGTGATCACGGTAAACTCATGGGGTGTGGATAATACACTGTATGGCATGTCCGTGACGACATCACCCCCTTCAGGAACGAGTTCCACGAGCCCCACACGAACCAATAAAACATAAACGAGAATGTTCACGTGGGTTTCACGTGGAGTAGACAAAAAAAAGTAAATATACGGGATACGAATACCGTGAGAATCGAATGTCGGTCTTTGGCGGCGGAAAGTCGTGAGTTGTTTATAGATATGTGGTAGAACGCAACGCGACGGACCGTATAAAACCATGTGGTTGGCGACTTGAGACATCGGCGAGTGGCGGCTCGCGGCTTACCAAATTTTCGCCAACGTGAGTTGAAAGCTGCCGCTCAAAATCGAAATTTAGACAAGTGCGTCGTCGCGCCGATACCCCCCACCGTTTTGGTTCAAAGTCTCTGCATCTCGCACTGCACTAAGAGGAAACTTACAGACTGGGGTGCGGTGGCGGTTCAGATGCATTGAACCTAAACGCTTTTAGGTTTCGAGGTATCGGCGATGGAACTCTTGAATTAACTCGGGAGAGTTCTTGAGGTTTGAGCGCAGCTCCCGGGTTCTTTTCGGCGTCGTAGCCCGCCTAATGCACAAGATATTCGAGTTGTCGACGGTGGATGCGAGAGTCTAGAACTTCCGAGACTTCAAATTCTTCATCGCCTTTCATCTCGATCGGTGGAGGAGGTTCTTGAATCCCGCCCGTGCGTGGATCGCTTGTGCGGTTGAGGAGAGATCACATGGAAAACTGGATGAATCTTCATAGAAGCCGTGCTTCCGGCCGTGCCACCTTGTTGATTTGTTTGACCACTTTGAATGGTCCAAAGCGACGGTAGTCGAGTTTGTCGAGATGGCCGGCGAGTCCTCAAATTTAAACGATGAGCCATACCTTTGTCACCAATAGAGATGGTGGATGTTCGCTTACGCGACTGTCGGCGTTTGTCTTCCGGTGCTCTTGAGAGCTTCGGAGGCTCTGCTTCATCTAACTTCGGATATCGAGACAATCGAAAGTAGCAAGATTTGTGGCGGTGGATTACCGAAAATGTTTAGATTGAATTGATCAATCGCAGGATGATGGCCGTAGTTTGCGAAAGAAAGTGCGGTGAGTAGACCCGCAACGTGTTGTTGTAAGCAAAACTTCGGCGGCGCAACAACTCCACCCAATTGTCTTGATGGTAGTTGATGGTGCACGCAATCTTCTTCCAACACTTGATTGACGCGCTTTCGGTTTGTCCGTCGATCGAGGATGGTATCTTTGAAGATAGCTTGATCTCCACGCCTGAATCTTGAACAAAGACGCGAACTTGATGTGTGCGTTCGCGATCGGAAATGATGTCGTTGGGAAGGTGAGTGGAGTCAGGCATTGTCTACAAAGAGTCTTCTTTGTCTCTTCTCCCGAATCTGTCTTGTGGCGGAATGAAGAAGTGAGCCATCTTGGTCGACCGGTCCACAACAACGAAGATGGAATCAAAGGTGTTGGGCGTTGGAAGGTCCATAATAAAGTCCGTGGATATGGATGTCCATGGGGTTTACGGGATCGGCAACGGTACAAGAACCCGTCGGCCGATGACGAGGATCTTGGATCTAGAAAGGATGTCACACGTTGTGACATAGTTCTTCACGGTTTTCCACATTTGAGGCCACCAAAAGTCTCGGATAATGTTCCATGGTCTTGTTAACAAAGTGTCGCCGATGGAAAGTCGTGTCGAGACCGGAAAGACTTTGAGTCGGCATGGGCCTTCGAGGGACATAGAGTAGTCCCGATAATATAGTAGGCCATCTCGAAACTGGAATCTTGGATCTGCATCATCTTGGGGAGTTTCACGCGACGTGGAAGCTTGTGAACCCGAAGACGAGGTTGATTCGGGGATTCGAATCTATAACCTCTCGAATCGAGACTTGAGAGTCCCGACATGGAGATTCTTCAACATTGGAGACGCTAGGATTGCTCTTGACTTTCGAGGCCAAAGGATCGGATTGTAAACTTACTCGGATATCTTCGAGAAAAGATGCATCCACCTGAAATTGTGGTGCCTTGCGGTCTTAAGCCTTGAAGTTGCTCGCTGGCAGTGAGGTAGTCCTCTCGTTGGTCGTTATCTTTGCATCGCGCTTCTTTAGGCCGCAAGGTATGTTCGCCTAGAAAGTGCGTCGGAACGAATTTGTTGAGAGCGGGGCGATGCGTGATTCTGAAGTTGAATCGCGACAACGATGTCTCCAACGGGCTTGTCGACGATTGAAAGACTCGCGATACATGAAATACTCAAGGTTCTTGTGATCGGTATGAATCGTGACGGGATCTTGGCACCTTCAAGGAAGTGACGCCATTCTTGGAAAGAGTCGACGATAGCTAAAAGCTCCTTGTCGTGAATCTCGTAATTGATCTCAAGCGGCGATAGAAATTTTCGCAAGTGGAACGCGACGGGATGGAGCGTCCGTCGTCGTCCGGATTGTGAAAGGACCGCTCCAAGGGCAAAATCGAAGCGTCCGTTTAGGAAGAACGGCTTCGGAAATCGGGATGTGTGAGAATAGGCGCTATCGTAAAACGCCTTCTTCAAAACCTCGAAAGCTTCGTCATACGTAGTCCACTCGAGCTTGTCCTTGCAAGTCAATCGGGTCAACGGAGTAGCAATCTTAGAGTAATTTCGAATAAAGATTCGGTAGAAGTTAAGCAAAACCAAGAAAACATTATGCGTCTCGAGCGGTAGTTGGTTTCGCCAATCAATGATCATTTGAATCTTCTTTGGGTCCATAGATAGACCTCTCTCCAAATGATGTAGCCTAGGAATTCGACTTGAGGTTGATGGAAGACGACTTTTCCAACTTGGCGTATAACCCGGCAGTATAGAGCTTCTTCAATACCAATCGGACATGGTTGGTGTGATCTTCTTCATTTTGGAGAACACCAATATGTCGTCGGTAGCAAACAACAAAGTCGTCCGGGAACTCTCGGAATACGTCGTTCATTAAGTGTTGGAAGATGGCGGTGCGTTGGTAAGGCCAAAAGCGCATGACATTGTATTCGAAATGTCCATACCTCGTTCGAATGCGATCTTCCACTCGTCACCTTCCTCGATACGTACTGGGTTATACGCTCCACGAAGATCGATCTTGGTGTAGATCTTTCTTGACCGAGTTGGTCAAGGAGTCCTGAGATAGTGGTAATGGATACCGATTCTTGATCGTAACCTTATTCGAGCCGCGGTAGTCCACGCACATCCGAAGGGAACCGTCCTTCTTCTTGACGAAACGAATAGGAGCTCCGGCAGTGACTTGGAGTGTCGGATGAAATTCTTTGCGAGATTTTCATCAAGTAATCTCGCACGCACAGCAAGCTCGTTCTGCGAAAGACTGTAGATCGGGCCAAATGGTGGTTGTGCACCTTCTTGAAGCTCGATGCCACAATCATAGGGTCGGTGTTGAGGAAGTATGTCAGCATTCTTCTTCTCGAATACGTCTGAAAATTCTTCATACTCAGCTGGTAGTTTGGCTGGTCCTTGGATATGTTGTGATGACGGAATTGCATAAATTGCAAACATATTCCCGTCCTTGGCAGCCCTCATAAAGGCTCGGGCCGACTACCATGAGCGGAGTTTTGACCTCGAGGACTTTGGGCTTGGGAAAAGCAAGATCAGAGGGTTATTCTTAGGATGTTGTGAAGGAAATAGGGAGCTATAGTTTGATATGTAAGTTTTAGGTGTCTTCCAATCTATACTTGGATTGACCATTTCTAACCAAGAGAGACCTAAAGACAAGAGGATTAGAGGAGAGCTAATGATATTAAATACAACAATGATCTTTGGTGTCCTTCTAAGATAATACTCAAAGGTTTAGTTTCGTGGGTAACATCTCCGAAATCGGCGGCCTACCGTCAATGACTCTCTCACCGCTACGGCATATTTCTTAGAATCAGAGGCGATTATGACGTTTGACAAGTCTCTATCAATAAAACAATGGAAGCTCCCGAATCTATGAAAGCTTTTAACCTTTATACTATGCGGATGGAAATCTATTATAAGCGGGATATTAAAACATCGAGAGGTTTGAGGAGGATAAGATAGGGCGCGATGACGTAGAAACACTTGTCGGCCCGCACGGTCCCTCTTGTGGTGGCCGTTGTCGTTTTCCGACATGAACTCCTCGTGGTTCGCTTCACAAGACTTATAGTACCACGAAATTTGTGCGGCTTCGATCTCCTCGAGTTTAACAGGCGATTCCTCCACTAGTGGTCTTTTTCTCCACAAGACAAGCGTAGATGTTCTCTACGACGTCGTTCTTTCTCTTCTTCGGATAACTTCTTGACCTTTGAAAAGTCGATTTGCATGGGTTCTACCGTCGAAGTGTTGAGTGGTGTCTGGCAAGATGGAGCTGTGTAGTCCGCTCGATACGATCCAAAGAGCAATCGTCGCTCTTGTCGCTGTTCAAACAATCGGTTGTCGCAGTCGATCGCTTGAGTAATAGCCTCCGATAACGTGGTTGGCTTGGGCAAGTTCAACAACAAGGTCTTGATATCGTCACGAAGTCCCCATCGAAACATAGTGATGAGAGCCCTATCGTTCCAATCAAGGTCACAAGAAATTTGTTGAAACTCGCGTGGTGGTCAAGTTCTGACGTGAACGTTGTTGTAGGAACGGAGTTTTGCGGTCGCTACTGCGCTCGATCCCTTTCTCCAAACGTTCGCCTAGTTCTTCCAAAATTGGTCACGGCCACAAGAGCGGAGAGTTTTTCTCCAAAGAGAGATGAGAACCACGATAACGCGGTTCCAGGTGAAGAAGGTCCCGATGAATCCGACTTGTATTTCTTCCGTTGAGTATCTTTGAGGTTGGAGACGGAAGACGAGCCGAATTTGATTCACAAAATCTCGAAGCTTCGTGCGATCTCCATCAAACTTGCAGCAGCTCACTCGAGGCTCCTTAGGTCTTGTGGATGTGACATTTGGCTTGCAATGCGGCGCGCCACGTGTGACTTGAGCGAGAGTCGCTTGGTGTTGTTCCATGGCATGTCGTATGTTGGCATTCTCTTCTTTGTAGTTGTCGTGTCAAGCGATCATGTCGTGCATCTCGAGATTTGAAAACGTCGCCCATCTTGGATTAGAAAGCCCGGAGATTCACAAGTAGTAGATGAAGTAATGAGATTTCCATTTGTGTCTTTCTAGGGATAATGACCGGAAGAGGTGATCTCAAGAGGTTGAAAATAGAATTCTTCACTCCTCCTGTCGGATAAGAACATCTCTTAGTTCATTCTAACGCACTTCTAAAAACAACGGGACTTGGGATAAAGGAAGTCGATTCAAGTCCATGCAAAACTCTCATGAAAACTCTAAGACATAACTTCTTTAGGAAATAGTAAACGTAGAATCTCACGGACAAGAACGTGGTTAGTCGCTTCTTCTTCAAACTGTGCGGACGGCAACTCAAAAACAAGACTCGACGAGAGAATTGAGGAGACCTCAAATGGGGACCAAGAAAGACTAGAAATGAGGAGATTCCTCATGTAAGACTCAAGATGATCTTGGAAGGAAGACAAGAAGAAGTAATATTGATAAGAGGAGGAATAGGTACAACTGGTGTTGAAGAGAGTGAAGAACAACGACCTTCAACTCTCTATATATACTAGGCTAGAAGAAACTTCCAGAGTAAGGTCCTAGAAGCTCCTATGGAACCTTCCGGAGACTCGTGGGAGCTTCCGGAATCTAGGAAGGTCAAACGGAACCTTCCGGAAGTTTATGGAACCTTCCGGAAACAATTGGATCCTTATAAAACCTTCCGGAAGCTTAGAGAAGCTTCCGGAAACTACTAGAACTATCTGGAAGCTTGTGGAAGCTTCCGGAAACTACTAGAGCTATACGGAAGCTTGAGGAAGCTTTTGGAAACTAGTGGAAGGTTCTAGAAAACTTGAACTTGCAAAATCTACGGAAACTAGGAAATCTTTGAGAAGTAGGGCTGATCACGGTAAACTCATGGGGTGTGGATAATACCCTGTATGGCATGTCCGTGACACTATTGAACAAAATACTCTGAAAAGAATGAAGTTCCAATTTCGTGTGTATATCATGGTGAACATAATATGTCATAATTTCTTCAATTTCCACATGAATATGCCAGAATATCAAAATATTTGACGGAATCAAAGTAGAAACATTTGATATAAGAATGGTTAGGATTAGAGAAGTTGCTGTAAGAGTCTAGCTGTCAAAACAAGCAAAAACTACAAAAGAAATATATTGATCCAAGACTTAGGTTTACAATGAATAAGAGTCCCTTATATACTAATCTCTTGGCTCAACTGCCGAGGCTATACTTTAGCTCTACTGCCGAGGCTATACTTTAGCTCTACTGCCGAAGTTCTATTTATAAAATTAATAGCGAGTGAACATCCGAGCTTATCAACGAGGCCTTGGCCCATGACAGTTGCAATCATTCTTTGAAGAAGATTAACGAGGTTGATCTTATCCAGGTACCTCTGTATATGTTTTCAAAAAAAAACTTAGGTACGTACAAACACTTGTATTTAGATTATGTCAAAAATGTAAAAGTATGTAGAAAGTGTATATGTAAGATTCTTGATACAAGTATGAAATATTCCTTGTATATTCAACCATGTATATTCATGATGTCATTAACCTTATTTATTTTAAAAGGCACATTTGTGCTTTAGTTTAAAAATTTGACATTATATGCATATCGTATGATTGCATATGAAGAAAATTGGAAGTAAAGGTACTCGATGTAAGTTAGGAAGGATGCACATGAGGACTCTTGTAAAGAAACATGACCATTGTTGTGTTTAGAGTGATTTCAAGGCACGAACTATGAAAAACATGACCATGTTGTGTTTTGAGTCACTTCAAAGGCACAAACTACCTTTCTACAGGTGTATCTTAGAACATTTTTCTCAATTAAAGGTTTGTAAGCGGTTACCAGCCCCTTGTATATCCTATTCAAATTTTCCAAAGCCCCATCTTCATAAGTGAAATGCTAGATTTGCTCTTTCCAAAATTGGTTGTCATCTTCAACTACTTGATCTAAATAATGGTTGTTAACGACATTTTTAACAATGGTTCCTAAAAAATGAATCATTTGCATCACAAATCTTCCTCACTTGAATCTTATGGCCGGAACTGAGTTTTCAATTAAACCTATCATCATGAAAAATAATATCGCACATATTCATTAACTTAATTGGAAAAAATCTGTATGGTTTTTGAATGCATCTCAACAATGAAAATCATGAACTATGAATGCAATTTTTGATTTTCAAACTTTTTAGATAGTGATGAAGCGATGACATTTATCGAATCACAAAATTCCTATGGGAACTTAGGGTCTTGCAAATAGATTCATATGTATGGTTTCTTGTAATATTCTCAAATACACTCTGATCAAATTTTTTCGTATGCAAATACAAATCTTCAAGTTATTAAGTACATAATTAATTTATTCATTCTTAATTTTAAAACCAAACATTGAATACTTGACCCCTAAGCGTCCTTGAGTTTGAAAAGTGGACCCAAAAAATGCGTAGTCTATGAGGAGTTGTATCTCTTGTATTCACAACTGGATTTCAATTTTATTTTTTGGGTTGGAATACATTCAAGTCTAGTTCTTGTTGAAGAAATCTTAATGTCATCTACTATATCTTGAGGACACAGGATAGATTTTAGTACAAGAGGTTGAGATTTGGACCATTCTTCCTTTATAATATATGAGGCAATTTTCACCATGGCAAGGCTAATATTAAAGTCAAAAGTTTTTATTTTTATTTTTTTCCCAAGAGTGTTGTTTAAATGAAGGTGAACAACTTGGTAATATTCTGATTGCAATTGGTTTGTTGATAGTATCTCCACTTCAAAGTGAAAATGCTGAAATTTAATAATCAATTTTGAGTACAAATACATTACAATTTCGCAATGTATATTAAGGCCTTATGACTCAACATTTGATCCCCATGGTCTAGACTAGGTTTACTAGAAAATTGTACGATTGAAATGTGAATATCTTATTTTCATTTTCGTTTGTGAAGCTTTCAAAACACTATGTTTTTGACTAGAGGGGTGTTTAAGGGTTATAGTTTAAGTATGAGTAGTTTTCGTAGTTTTGTTCTTTTACCTCTTTGTCCTGTGGCCATTGAGGTAAAGACATTACAAACAGACACTGTATTCACGCCAATCTCTTACTGGAGATTGGAGTTCTTATCTATCTATCTATCTGAGTAGTTTCCAGGTGCTTGGGTAACAATCAAGTACCAAAATTTTGCACCGAAATTTACTGGATGTGAAATTGTGTATGAATGCTACATATGATCGATCCCACATTTCAGTCAGTTGCTGCTTGTGGGACCGTGGAGACCCAAGACCGTGGGACG
The DNA here is from genome assembly GCA_037043015.1 of Bryum argenteum. Taxonomy (NCBI): domain Eukaryota; kingdom Viridiplantae; phylum Streptophyta; class Bryopsida; order Bryales; family Bryaceae; genus Bryum; species Bryum argenteum. The sequence continues at coordinate 20,583,363 of CM073325.1, read as the reverse complement.
ACGACGAAAATGTTATCCGTCGTCGTCGTCGTCGACTTCAGTCTCCTCGGCGTGGTTGCGGCTGAGCGCGCCAACCCCTGTTTTGAAGCTGTTCAATTTTGTCCGGCGTAGCAGCTTGCTTCCGTCCTTCCGGCGTTGTTGCGTTTTCGACATCCCGACAGCCACTTTCCTCATTTTGGGAAGTTTCGACGGATTCCCCTATTGCTCAAGTGCCCACCTCCTCCTCTGTAAGAATCATTCTCATTCTTCATCATCACGTAACACCCCCAGTTTCCCCATTCTCTGTGACCGTTACTGTGCAATGGCTTCTTCTGACTACTGCTCCCCCTATTGCTCACTCAGGAAGGGATGTTCCCCTGCTGCGTAGACTGAAGCAATGGAGCAGGGGCCGGACGGTGTAGACGGTGCCCAACAGCCCGATGTCTTGACGCTCATCTTCCGCCTGTTGACGGAGCCGCAGGATGTGTTAGCTGCCGCTGCCGTCTGCAGGTTCGCGTCTCTCCCTCTTTAAAAAAATATCTGAAATCCTCAACAACAGGGCTACATAGCAACAGATTAATTGTAGTAAAATTCTGGAGGGCAAGGATTTAGGTCTAAGAAATGTGAGGGGGCGCAGGACGTGGAGAGCAGCAGCAACGGATGTGTCGCAGCTGCGGTCATGGCAGTACGACGACGATTTGTCGACTGCAGGGATCAAGCAGTCGGTCACACCCATGCAGCCCAAGACCCCGCTTCCGAAGCATTGGGTGAATCCAACAACCCACTCCCCGTTCTCCTCTTTTAAGACTCCCAAAAGCCTGGCGATGCTAGCCGCACCCTCGCCCATCCGCTCTCTATTCTGGTCTACTACTGATCGCTTGACTGATGGCAACATGGCTGGGCTTTCCAATGCAGAAGAGAGTGGACCCTCCCCTCGCACTCCTTCTCCCGTGCAGCCCACCATTGCGCCCGGTGGCTCCATCTTTGACATCGTCGTCGCCCAGATGGTCATTGGAAAGTGAGCTCCCACTTCCGCAGCTCCTTTCAGTCCTCAATTCCTCTTTCATGGCCTGATCGTTGGTTATGAATTCAGATTCATCGGAGATGTCGACATCAGCTCCCACCGTCTCACCGACAAGAGCTTGCAGTGAGTCCAACATCTGAAGCTTGTTGTGGATTACTCCTTTCTACTTTTGAGGTGCTGATGAATTGTATGTGTTTCATGGCAGGATTATTTTCAAGAGCTGTCCTCGACTTCATACACTTCGCTTGCAACATTTGTGTGTGCCTTCGATGTACCCGTCTACTTCCTTTGACTTAGGGCCGTCTCCTTTAAGAGTCGCGGATGTTGGGCCAGACAAGTACGTGCTTCCGCCCGTTCTAAGCTGTGGTTGTGGGCAGCTATCAGAGAAGGGGTTTGCAGCGGTGCGGTGGCACTGTTCTGACCTCAGTTCTGTCACGCTCATACTTCAGGTTCGTGTTCATCGAAAACTGGAGGAGTCCATGCATTACTTTCATCTCGAATGGTTATACTTCTAACCTGGCAACAGCTCATTGACACATTTTAATGGGACGTGATGGCAGCACGTGATTTCGAAGAAAGTTCATCGGCAGGTGTTGACTGAACTAGGAGCGCTTCCAAAACTTCACACTCTGTCTGTGGAGTTGCGAATGCCGTAAGGAACTCCGCGACTTCTTTCCAGGAATGTATTGCATCAGAAGTGGAGAACTGGCTTTTCATTATTGATTTGTGTATCATTCGTTCGCATCTGAGTGGTAATTGGTATGGACAGATCATTCGGCCAGTCCGTGAAATCGCAGCTCATTTGGCAGGAGCACACACATTGCACAGACAAGGTCTGCCGCTTGAACTACTTCCCGTTACCTTACAGATCTTTCCGTTGTTATGGTCTATTAACCATGATCGAGATTCTGAGGCTTTTGATCTCTTCCACATGCAGGAGCTTTTAGCGCTATTAAACGCAGGACCACCTCCTCTAAGTGCTCTGGCTCTTAACCGCTGCGACCTTACAGAGTCTTCGATATCAGCTCTTGCAGCTGCATGCCCCAATCTTGAGGTTTGTACTTTCTTACACAGTAATTCAATGCCTCGGAGGCGCTCATCGCTGAGGAACTTTACTTATTTTGCAGGCAATCGACTTACGCACTTCATCAGATATTCAAGGAGAGCACGACATTCCTCCCAGCATAGGAGCTCTCTTGCAGGTCTGTTTCTCTTTTGAATTCAGGTTCAGTCTTGGTTGATTTTGAAGTCGCAAGTTTCTGACTCGACCCTTGTTTTGCCTCATCAGAACTTGACATCTTTGTCAGCAGCTGCGCTGGGCGTGTTCCAAACCTCGGAGACATTATGTTTCGACACATGGATTATGCCGTCATTGAAGCGGCTGAGATTAGAAACTATGGAGCCGCTGTCATTGAGTCACCTGCAGAGCTTGAAGTACGCATGTTCAAAGCTTGAAAGCCTCCATCTGATCTCAGGGTCTCATGCGACAGTGCGAGAGTCCCACATCTGCCCAGTCACAGATGATACCATATTAGAGTACTTGAACAACTTCTAGACCATCACACTTTTTAGATTTTCAGCTACAACCACATTCTCTGGTCCCTGCTCTTCTTATATTTTAAGTTGTGATTTAGCTTGATCACACTTTCGTCAATGCATGTGGCTGAAATCTATCACATACATGTGGTTGTCGACCTTCGATATAACTTTACCTCGACACTTGACGTACTGATGTACTGCAGTATCTGAGCACCTTTCTATAAATCTCGTCACCTACTACTGAGCATGAATTATCGGGATTCTCATGTTTTAAGTTGATAGATGAACATATCAAGTTTGAAAATGGAAACACTCTGCGGTAAACATAGTGACATTTGGCTCATTTTCAGCTCAACGAGCCCTGCTATTCGCAAATGCACAACTCAATTTTGCAGCATATCACACCACATTATACACAGAAGCTATCACCTAACTACACTAGCCTGTAACGCATCATCTTATACGAGCGTCGTTCAAGTGGATGGGATGATTCTCATACGTCCGGTCCTCGTGTAGTGACAGGAATACACAAGTTCGGACACTACGTGATTGGAAATCTCAACCGATTTTTGTCCAGCCACGGGGTTGCAAGCGTTACTGCACCTGCACTAAATAACGTAACTAGTGGCCCGTTCAGTGGCGGACAGAGTGGCGGTGGGAGCGCTCATTCACGTGCAAGCAGGAGCCGGATGAATGAAGATTCAAATCCTCAACGGTCATGTCGCGACCACCTCGCTTCGCCGCAGATGACAGCTTCAATCTTCTTCTTCATCAGTGAGGAAACCACCTGACTCTATCGTTGCTCGATCAATCATTCCGCCCTTCCTGGATGCTGCTCTGAATACCTACACCTTGCAACCGCCCATGTGATTGTGCTACTGCGGATCGGATCAGCTGGCCGAGGCGCCATGTCGCACGACATCGATGCCTCCAGCGTCCCCTACCTGCAGGTGTACAAGGATGGGCAGCTGGTGGATACCGTGTGCCTGCAAGGTCGAGACCGCTGGATTGCGGGCCGTCACGCTGATTGCCACATTTGGGTGGGGCACGCCAGCACCAGCCGCCGCCACCTCGAGATTCAAGTGCTGCACGCCACTCAGGAGCTTCTGCTCCTCGACCTCCACTCAGGTATGCCAACAATCTGGCCCATGCATCAAAGTAGAGGCGGTTCTCGTGGTTCCCGATCCACTGTTACTGAATGCACAATGAATGCAGCCCACGGCACTCGGGTGAATGGCGAGGCGGTGACGTCGGGAAGCTCGGTCGTTGTGAAGCAAGACGACACGGTGCAAATGGGTGCGTCCACACGGTCCTACAGAGTGGATTGGGTGCAATCAAGTGAAGCTGGAGCGTCTGTTCTCGAGCGGTCATCGCCGAATGGCTCCAAGGCCAGCTTCCGGTACAAACTGGGCAACATCCAGGTACATCCATGCAATTCAATGCAGAAGTGCAGCTTAGGTCACTAACACAACTTTGCAGTAGTAGCTTCAGAAACCAGCAATGAAATGTCAACAATGCTCAGTTTGTAAGCACTTCTTAGTCCATTGTACTTCTGCAGCTAAATGTGAACAATTTTGCAATGCAATTTAAGCCACAAATCACAATCCTCCGTTGCAAGGCGCTACTGGTGCGCACTGCTGACCCAGGCGTATTGCATGTGCAGCAGGGCGCTAAGAAGCCAGCAAAGAAGGAAAGCAGCGATCCGTCTCCCACGAGAGCGCAAGGGCAGCGGGGAGCTGGGAGGCCCGAGCTACCTCCTCGTACTCCTGCTCGCCGTTTGCCGTTCGCCAATGTGCAAGCGTCAACACTCAACATGAGATCCCCACAACCTCATTCCCGCAGAAAAGCCTCCACGCCACCGGAGAATCTTGCACCTTTCAAAGTAATGGAGGACAGCAGGCCAAGTTTTATAACGAAAGAGGTACTACACCTACATGTCTTTCCAGTCTCAAAATCATCACTGGTAGAATCCTTCTGAGCATTCACACGCGAAGGCCCATACCCCAACGCTAAAATTGGTCTCAATGAAAGAATTCCGATCGTCGTTGGTTAACTTTACTGCTTTTGCTATGATTCTGATCTTAAGTACAATATTTCCGACCTTAGAAACTCTCAATATGATCCATGCATCTTAGCTTCGTAGTAGGAAGATTGGTTTCAGTAGGTCTGTTTGTGATACGCAGGCTCAAGAGGATAGGTGCGCATCACCGAGCTTCTGGCTACGGAGATGTAGCTCGGCACCCATCCCAACTGCTTTTGACGAACTTGACGGAAACGAAGTTGATATACTTCCTGAGTCAAGGAGAGAATGTTCTGGAGATCCTGAGATTCCGTCGAAAGGCGATGAATATCCTTCTGATAAAGAGAATTGGCAACCGGGAAACACCAGAAGGAAAAGTCTCAGCTGGGATGGAAAACAATCCTGCAGATCGTCTTACTTAGGAGACGATAGACAACCTTTCGCCGTGCTGCAAGCAGACTCGAAGCCTGTATTCCCTCCGTCGCCGGCGTCTTCTCCAGAATCCGACATTGGATCCAGACGGAGGTCTTTGGGATTGCCTCCACCACAACGACCAGCAACTTCTGCATTGGTACATAAGCAATCCCCGGAGCCCCACCTCTGCTTACGAGATCGACTCTAAGATTAGCGATGATTGTTTTTCGATTGTCTTAGGATTTCAAAGCGCCAGATTCAAATGTTCATTATGCTCAACTTTGTACTTGCAAGTGTGAAGAGCTAGGTCTTGCCAAGCACTAACAAGACAGGTGGTGGAAATGTACAGGTGAACAATCTGGATTCTCTATTCGGCAAGTTGAAACTGGGGGAATTGCGTCGTCAATGGCACATAGTTGTGGATACGAATTGTCTCCTTGACACGGATGCGCTCAAGTCTCTGAAACAGTTGGAGGGCATCCGTGAGACACGCATCATCGTGCCTAAAATCGGTATATTGAATCACTAACGCCTCATTCCTTCCACTTACTTCAACACAAATCCGTGGAAGCCTCTGAAATTCAATTCTTTGTCGTTGTGTCAGTGTTGCGAGAGCTGGATGGGTTGAAAAGAAGACACGACATCGGGCACTCAGCACGCGAGGCCTTAAAATGGATCGAAGATTGCATGCAAAGAATACCTTACTGGATGCATGTCCAGAGGTCGACAGAGACTCTCCCTGTACACCGCATCGCACCACCTCCGCCCTCAAGAATCAGGTCAGTACTGTCCTTGACCACCCACAATGATAACCCCACAGAAGACTATCCGCGAGTTTTGAACTTTGGGCTTATACGTATCATAAGAGATGGTAAACTTCTGAAGTCATTTATTCTATTCAAATCATCTTCCTGACAGAAGATCAGTGTTTTCGATCGAAGAGAAGAATAGCCTGCTTTTCTGAGAGATTGAAACAAAGATCAGAAATTTTGAATGCTGATTTGTGTTTTCTTATTGTCCAGGAGTTTCTCTGTCCACCGTGACAAAGGCTTGATGGCACCCACCAACGACGATCACATATTGGATTGTGCCCTGCTGTTTGATCGTCTTGTGACCGAGGGACGGGTCGTTCTTTTGACGAGAGACACAGCCCTTAAGATCAAAGCCATAGCTGAGGTAGGCTCCAGCTTCTGTCACTGTTGAAACTCCACTTGCAGATCAGTGTCAGAATTAAGTATAGTAAGTACAAAGCTGACCAGCCCATATAATACTCTTAAAAATATCGGATGTAGTCTTAGTTTCACGCTGCTGCTTCTATATCATCGTTGCTAAAACCTGGAGCATCCCAATTCTCTTTCTTTCGCTTCATTAGAACCCTGGTTTGCAATGACAAATGCAGTGAAAGCAACGCTCTTGACAACATTGACCCATTCAGATACTGGCTTGAAAACACCGTTTTCCATACCCCTTGAGCCAAATAGTTTATTGGAATCCAACCATCAATGCGATTCACGTGGAATCACGCCCCGATGCTCTTTAGTCACTACCATAATTACTAAAGTATCTACGATTCCCTCCCAGCTTGTGATGTATACCTTGCTGTAAAGATTCCTATTTCGGAGTACTGAATGGATGTGGGGTCCGGACTTTGCAGGGCATGCTTGTGGAGGAAGCGACGTCATTCTGTGAGAGCCTGATGAGTCCGTACTCGGAGCGGTTTCTATGGCTGGGCAGCACAGTCTACCGTTCTCCAGCGAAGAAGTTCACAGGCTATGACGAAAGCCACGCTACTGCTCCATCGCTCTCCAAGTCTCCTTTCTCTATCTCCAGCTTGGAGCTTCGAAGCAAGAAGAAAGCCAGCCCCGAAGCCAAAGGTCATGGCAAGCATGGCGTGGAAGAGTTTCGTTGTCATTACAGCGAGCGACCCCAGGGCCTCCAAGTGGTGCTGGCGTAGCACCATACATGCCATTCTAACAAACTGCTCTTGTAACTAATGACTGAGTCGAGCTCTGGCATTTGAGATACTAGCTTTGCTTATCTACGACTCTCCGTAGGTTGCTTAGTGTAGATTCTTGACGTGCTTCATATTTGATCGATAGACTTTATCATAATCATTTATAGATTCACTGGTATACATAGTAGACGAGGAAAACTGCCATTGCAGTTCAAGTAATCAGCCACTCCATAAATCAATGGAGTTAATGCTGATGGACATATTATCTAAAATTCTAGAGCCTCCATCTTCCATGCATCCATGAATGGCATTGTGTTCCTATATGGCAAGACGGAACTCACAGCTTTGTACCTAGCGCAGCGAGCATGTTGTTGAGAGAGTTTGGAACTATATGACCGTCTTATGTAGATATCTCACATTTTCTTTTCGTTAACCAATAATGGAAGAGAAAATGCTTCAGTAGCTATCTACTGTATATTGTTGTAAAATGTGTTGATGACAGGCTGACTTTTTTAGTGCAACATGAGAAGAAACAAAATACTGAGTCAACTATACCGTTTATTTTGGTACAAGTACGTTTTGTGACGAGTGCTCTTTTAACATGAGGGGCCGTCGTGTATGGCAAGCTGATGAAAAGTATATCAGAAATTTTCAACACTCTATTCGTATGTCATATGAACGAACTATTCAAGTACGTGAGTTACATGCTTGGACCCAATACTTGCAACAAGCATTGAAGCGCATTGGGACGTCAAAAACAGATGGTAATGAAACAATGGAGAGCAAAACGTGGTTATGGCAAACGTAACCAGGTGCAACAGCTTCCAAAAAACGATAACGCAATTAAAAGGCCAACCAGAGCGACCCATGCTCAATCCCACAGACGCAACCTCCTGTAGTCATGTTTGAAACGAAGGGCACACAACACAAGAAGCACACAGAAATCATATGATCTGAAGGCCTCAATCAGATGGCCAGCAACAAACCCTGTGAGGCTAACTCATTGATTTCCATTACAAGGTAGCAAAATGCATCTCTATCATCAGATTAAGCAACTACAAGCTGACCTATCTAGACCTCTGTGGCCTCCCTCAATCGCCTGATTGTGCTGCGCACCGTTACTGCTGCGGCCGTGCTGCATAACAAAAACCAAATAGCTCAGCATCCAATCACAAACAACACCAAAAACCCCCACATCTGAACAACTGCAAACATATTACAATAGACTTCTCCACTACGCCAGAAAGTCCATACACCATCATCTGCTATTTCAACTTCCTACGAGCCATCGTGGCATCCTGAACAAAACCAAGGACTCTGGCATTCCAGGCCCGAAACTCGAGACTGCATCCTCTGCCCCGCAAGAAAAGAAGAAATGAGTAGCATGTTGTGCTCTTACTTCAAAGTGTATGCACCACCGGCCTTCACTTTGCCACAGTCCTTGCAGTTCCAGATGCCCACAGCTTTCCTCTTCACTGCAAACTTCCCGCAGAACTCGCAGAAGTACTTCGAGTGCTGGCTGACCTCCATCTTCTTAATCTGCTTCCTCAAACTGGCACCATATCGTGTGCCTGCACATTTACCCCCGCAAAACGTCAATCCAGTGCAGCGAACTCATCCCTGACACAGCAAAATAAGGTCCCGCAGGGACTCACCGTACTTGCCAACGATTCCGGCTTTCTTCGTACGCTTCGTCTGTCGACAAACACACATAATGCATCAGTACAAGACTCCTGTACCGTGATTGCACGTAGACTTCGCCTAAAGCCCAACAATGAAACCCTAGAACATTCTCAAAAATCCAATCGCATCGCATCGGCACGTAAGCTTCATCAAGAAAATAGCGCCGTTTTTTCATGAATATAGGAAACTCATCAATCAACAAACCAGTTCAATTGGCGCGAGTTATTCCCACCCACAATTGCATGAAACGAGAAACCCTAAATTGAAAAATACGTCGTTCTCGAAAATCCCAGAAGAATCACTTGCACCTGGCAAAACTTTCAGGTTTCGAATTTCGCTACCAATTCGCAACTGTAGGCAGTAACAATACTTTTCGTTGAAACCGAAATACAAAAACTAAGACCTATCCACTGGCTTCGCTCGTGCCAGGGTGCTATTCAGGATTCAAATCCGAAATGCAAGGGGATTTAGGGTAAGTCTCTCAGTTGATTTACTTCGTTTCTATTCCCGAAGATGAAAAACGGAAGCGTTGGTGCAACATCGAAACCCTAAAATGCGAAAAAAGCGAAGGTAAGAGCAAGAGTGGAAAAGGGGCAACTCACCATGGCTAAAGCGAGGCAACGAAGTGCGGCAGCGATGCGGAGAGGAGCTCCTTCCTGCTGGGATGCCCGATTCTTCAGCTGCAAAGAGAATGATCTTTGGCAGAACAGAACTCTATCAACCTTCCTGGATTAGGGTTACCAGCAGTGTAATGCAAGGGTATCGAGAATCTTGCACGGCTGTAGATTTACGATACCCGCCTCGTGGATATCCGTAATCTGATTGATTGATATCCGCTTCAGATATCCAGTGTCATGCAGGATATCGTGAGTCTAGTTGTGTAACAGACCCGAGATTCACAATCCGATTCTAGTCTAGATATATTTGGCTGATATCCGCCATCATTGTTTGATACCCGCTCAACACCAGTTTTTCATCCGACCGTCATCCCTCAACTGCAACTTTTCATTTTGTGCCGTAGCATACTCAAATTGCATATTAACTAATATGCCCCCCTGGCGTTGCCATGCTCATACAAATAATTTTCAATATTACTATGGTCATAAATACTTCAAAATTCAATATGTCGTGACTCAATAAGCCATTTTGCGATCTAATTGTTTTCCACAACTTTACAAAGAACCTTCTTCCGAAGACACATCATGCAGTCTGATCCAACCGGAGGTCCCCTAGATCATAATTGTCACCAAAAAATTAAAAAAAATTAAAACTACTTGTCTTAAATAATAAACTAGTATGGCCCGGGGCATTTGCACAAATATATTGTTTATAATTAGGATATCTTTGTAATTTCTAGTAATTTGGGGGCCAAATACTTCAAAATTCAATATCCTTGGACCTCTAGTCCTCATTTACAATCCGATTGTTTTCCACAACCCTATTGAAAAAACCGCTTCGGACAACACCGCATGCAATTCAATTGTACTAGTGATTCCCAAGGTCATTCCCAAGTGATTCTTCAAGCTTGTTATTCGCAAACCAAAACTGAACACAACAAACTACTTACCTTAAATGATAGATCAGTGTGGCCTTGTTGTCATATCCAAATAAACATTTTGAAGTAGTAATGCCGATTATTGTGGTTGTTCTATAAACCGTATGTGTTCTTATTCCTAGACTAGATCGATTAAGTCTTGAATCTGTAACTAACCCTATCCTCAACCCCTTCACAATTATGCTGATAACTTTACAATAAGCCTTGTTTTTGTTAAACCAAGGGTTGCCAAGATAGAACTGTAAGAAGGTTACTTCTTAACTTTTTATGATGTTTTAGGTCAAATTCCAATTATTTTTGGAACAATAAATAATTTGAAATTTTGTATCTTGTCATTTCTATGTCAGATCAACTTATCGATTGCCAAAGGCACAACAAAAAAATATGTGCTTTCAACAACACCTCCTGCACGTGAATCTGACGTACGGTTTCTAAGATCTTGTTGACATCACTACCATGGAACCACTCCCATCCATTTCAAGAAACACATGCCTTAAATACATAGATACCACTCTTTCTAAACCAAGTCCTCCGTAAGTGTATTAGCAATTTTGGTTAGTCTAAAGGGATTGTAACCTTGGGAAGTCAAGGTCATTAAAGCCTTGGTAAATATCCAATGACAATTAGTTATTTATGAATTTTTTCATGTCAATGTGATTCTAAGATGAAGCCCGACAACTTTCTACTTTGAAGTTTTTTGATTGGAATTATGTTGAGAGTAAATATTTAATAATGTACTCATAATCAAAACAACTCAATAATGCATGGATTCTTGGAAGTCTAACCGCTATGGGTTAACCCCTAATAGCCCAATCAACCATTTTATGGTCCATTCCCAATTGAGGACATGTAGCATACTAAAAGATTATTTATTTATTTTTTATAATTTCTACTTTCTAAAAGTTTGGTGAGTTGAGAACCACATCCAGTTTACAAAACCTTGTTAACTTTGGATTTATAGATTGTTCATAATAAGCCTTTAAACACAAACAGGGCAAGGCTTTCTTAGTGTAGGAAAACATACTATTTTAGGAAACTAATAGTGTTTCTTTTAGATTAGGTGTGGCCTTTCTCTATATCATCATATATTATGTTTTTTCAACCAATCATATTAATTTCCGATTATTAATATTAGAAAGTGTATTTTCTATTGATGTTAAAGGTTTTATGTTGTCCAATTCATAGTAAGATTAATAGTTACTATTTTAGGAAATTTGACCATATCGATCTGATTTAAGCACTTTGAGATTCTTGTTGTTTTTTTAAGAGAAGTTCATAAGAGTTACGGAATGCATATTTTATAACACGTATAAGTTTTTCTTTAAATCCCTTGGGCCTCTAGGGGTTAAGCTTTGAAATATTTTGACGGCATTACATGTATCCTAGTGCAAGACAACTAAGTTTTGGACTAAGTCTCTTTTGTAAAAATGTGGGTGAGTTCTACCATAAATAGTACTTCAAGAAGTTTATATATCTTTTCCTATTTCTTTTAAATTCACAGATCTTTACGGTTGACCCATATTTCACATTTTGATTAGATAAAGTGATATCCTTAAACTTAAGATAAAAATGCGTAGACTTTGCATTGAATTTGTGATGTCCCTTAACCCCTAAAGACCCGAGGGGTTTGAAGAAAAACTTAGGTGTGCTATAAAATATGGATTTGGTAACCCTTATGAAGTAGCGCTACAAAGATATTATAAAGACCTTAAACCCTAAATTAGATCTATACGGTTAAATTTCCTAAAATAAGTAAAATTATTTTCATAAATAATTAAAGAGAGTTAAACTTTACATTCAGTATAAAATGTAATTTCTATTATTTAAGATTGGAAATTGCTATGATTGGCTAAAATCACATATTATATGATAAAATGGAGAGAGGCCACAAGTAATCTATGAGAAACCTTATTAGTTTCCCAAAATAGTAAGTTTTCTTACACTAAGAAAACTTTGCCCAGTTTGTGTTTGAAGGCTTATTCTGAACAATCTATGAATCCAAATAGGGTTATGTAAATTGGATGTGGTTTCCAACTTACCAAACTTCTAGAAGGTTAAAAAAAAATCTTTAAAAAATCTTTTTTTATCCAGGTACAGCTCCTTAAAATTCGGGATCGACCATAAAATGGTTGATTGGGCTCTTGGGGGTTAAACCAATAGCCATTTCTAACTTACTTTTATTTTTGATTAGGAAGCTAATACCCTCAAGTGGTATGTCAACCAATAAGGAAATTTTTCCAAAATGTTACTAAATTGAGGTTTAAAATATTGTTAGAGCAATTACAATTGTGTTACATTTTATAAGCATCCTTTGTATGGCTAATTCAATGGAGAATAATGATTATTCTATCATATAATTATTTTCTTTGATACACTTTGGACGTGACACATTATTATTAAATTTATGCATACGAAGGAATATCACATTGTTAACTAGTATTATGAAGGTATGAATTATGCGACTATACTATCAAGTTTTTAAAATGGTATGACTTAATGAATTTATGATATTTTGACACAAAGTATTAGTCTTCCCTCAGTGTGTAAAATGTGCATACGGTATAAGAAACCTTGATTTTTTTGATGTCTGATAAATAACTTTTAGACTAGAAGACATCCTAAGACTTCCTCCAAACATCTATATAGACATCTTGGTAGACATCCATGTACATCTTCTAGCCTAAGAGTTAAATATTTATTAGACATAAAAAAAATCAGGGATTTCTTATGGTGATATTAACACATGAAACCAAAATTTGTTAATGAAAATTTTGGAATCAAACTATATTGGCAAGGGGTGCATTCGTAAAATCATCCTAAAGCTTAGTTGGAGGGGTATGTGTTCAATTACTCTAAAAATTGGGTTGTATTAGATTTGGTTATATATAGCAATCGATGTTACAAAGAACCAAAGTGCACATCACCGAAACTTTAACCAATATAATATTATATCATACTAGTAAGTTCCCCGTCGACCCGACGGGGAAGCTCTTTATATGGTACTTTAAAAAAGTATCCCATGTCTACCATTTCCTCAAACAATATTATGTATATTATTTTTATAAATGCCATTGTTTTTTTAAAAATATATAATCTAAAAAATATAAAGAAATGTAGGTAGGCTGGTAAGTTTGTAGGCTGGTAGGTTTGTATGATGGTAGGTTGGTGGGTAGGAAGGATCGCCGAACAATATTTTATTATAGAAGTAGATTCTACCCCTATTTTAACTATATGTTGTTGTTTAGAAATAGGTTTGCACTTCAACTCCTATGGTTGAAATCACCCTTACGGATTAAGTATACAATACTCCAAAGTACATTAAGTATTGAAACTTTTAACCCCTAACTCTCCTTAAAACCCAAAACGGGTTTTGGAGGTTCCCGCAGGAGAAAACCTCAGCCAACTTTGACCATTATAATCTCACAAATGAGGAAGAATGAACGGTTCAAATTTGGTGTGTGAGAAGAATGTCAAGTGAACTTTGAGATCTTACGGTTGAATTTTTTAAATAATGCTTGGATTGAGATTTCTTGAGCTTAATCGAAAAGAAGGTCAAATTTTGTGACTTAGACCATTTTGCAACAAGGAGATTTAGAGGTTAATTGATTACGATATGCAAAGTCACATAAAAGATCTTGTATCACAACATGGGCTCACTACGCTATTCCATGAACACCCTTAATGACGTCTTTCTACATGTTGAATTTTTATAAATCTCTTCTACATATTAAGACTAATATTACAATTGATCTCAAAATCTATATAATTGGAAGAATTTTATTCAGAATACTTTTGGTATTAGAGTTGTAATGTAATTTTTGCAATGAAAAAAAGTGAATAATCGGTGATTTTTGAAAAATATATAATTATCATTCATACTTAGATTTCAACTTCATTTTTGGGATGGATTCCATTTAGAGTCTAGTCTTAGTAGTAGAAATCTTTACCAAATTGAGATATTTTGTAGATAAGGGGTAGATTTGAGTGCAAAGGGTCTAGTTATATATATGGGTGAAATTTCATGTTTGTACTAACTTGTTACTCTTTGCACTAATGTATACACTTCTTTTTTACATTTGAAAATTTGAATGTTGGATTTCAAAAATTAATTATGAAATATAACAATGTTGGTGATTACCCATTTGAATTCAGGTGTATTATTCAAATGGTGAAAGTTACCAAATATATACAATTGTAGGGGTAAAACAGAAAACACGTTTGGGATATGTTTCTTGTAGCATGTCATATTGGAAATTGCAACTTTTACAAAGATTTTATTTTCACTTCTACACTAGCTTGCATAAACTTTATTTACATAGGCGGTATTTCTACTCAATCATCATAATTTGAAATCTAGTTCCATAACAATTTTCACTTGTGAATGGAAAGTGAATAGCCTTTGATAATGCGCAAATTCTAGATACCAATTTGATGGATTGGGCCAAATTTTTTATTAAGGAAATATTCACTTGTGGAGATTGGTAAGTTTTGGAGCCAATGGAGCTGCGTGCCTTAGAGACCCTGTAAGGGATTGTGCGTGTTTTAGAACGCAAGGGTTGCAACATTTTAGTAAACGCTTGGATTGGCACATGTGTCATGTGTAGGAAGTCTGGTTTTTAGAACGCATAGGGATTGTGCGTATTTCAGAATGTCTGAGGACTTTGCAAGTACTAAAGCAAGTGAGGATTGGCACGTTTAGGAACGTATGGGTGGAGTGTGTGTTTCAAAATGCAGGACTAAGAATTTTGCTGCATTTTGAAATGCAAGGATTTCCAAGCGTATTTAAATGCGCGAGGGTTTTGAGCGTATTTGAACGCGTGGGGGCTTTGAGCGTTCTTGGGCTTCGCACGTTTTAAAACGTGCTGGGAAATTCGCTCATGGAAGATCAAAATTGTGAATGACCGTGATGATTTTATGCTTGAACTTAACATGCACGTTATCTTATAAATAATGGTGACATTTATATGTGTTCAAAGAATTTTTTAACATGATACGATTCTTCTTAACACTACATGTTTGTTATTGAATTTTAAAATCAAAGGACTTTATCACAATGGGACTCTATGGGTTTGACTATGACGAGAATCAATTTCAATTATTATAGAGAAAGAAGAATAGAAAAGATAGAAAAGTCCAAGCCCAATATGTGAAAAGGATGGACATGGCTTTCCAAAGACAAAACAAGCGGAAATATACAGAAAATTTCTTATGTTGATTTTATCAACTTGGTAGATGGTTATTGATAGAATGCATTCTTATAAGGTTTGAAAATGATGCTTGTGATAAATAACAGAAATATGAATTTTTTGTTGTAAAATTTGCTCCCTTTAATGTAGCTCGTAACGTGACGTCAAGCGAAGATGGCCAATGGCCGTTTTGGATTTTTAGAATGCGTGATCATTGTGAATAATTCGACAAGAGGGGATGGTGTGAAGTCAAGAACGTGTAAGGCTATGACCGTTTCTAGAACGTAATGACCACGACCAACCATTGTAGAACGGCTAAGTCATGTTTTAGATCAAAATTGTGTATTGCACCGGTGTTTTTATGCACTAGAACTAATGTGTTAAGAGCCGTTTGATTATTTCCAATTGCACATTTGACTGGTATATAAAGGCACTACTCGTACAGAAATTTGGCAACCATCGTTACAAAGGAGGAAATTCTTTGGAACCAACACTCCTCAGCTGCACTTACACAAATACTCCATGAGAAAATTACAACACAACGTGCATTCATTTCCTAGAATTGATTCAAGATACCACCACCTCTTCAAGGACAGCCATGGCAACATGCTCCTCCTGCTCACAAGCAGACAAAGTGACTCGACAGCAGGTTCAACATGGAGAAAGGCTCCTCGATCAGCACCCCACTTCATCGATGTAGAAAGCGCCAATGCGCTCAAAAACGTAGCTGGAATGGTGAGCCAATGATACAAATTTCATAAAGCAAATGGCAGCGTGATGTGCCACAACGACAACACCCTCGACGTCATCCGCGAGTACATTTAGCTCGACTCAAGCTAAACTGTCATTGAAGTGAGAATTTGAATATTTTCATTATAAGTTTATAATGAAATACGTGTTAGTTGGAATAGTGAGCCAATGACACAAATTCCACAAAGCAAATGGCGGCCTGATCCAACACCCTCAACGTCATCCGCGTGTACGCCATCGGAATGGGCGTCTTGAATATCCGCTCGTACACCCCATTGTTGTCGTGTGGCTGCGTCAAATTCTTGTCTACCCAACTTGTCTTGATGTCGGATACCTCACACTGGCTTAATCAAGATTATTTATGAAATGAATTGACCTTGTTGCCACATTAGAAGTTTGACTTGGAAATAAACAAGGGTAGCACTATTTAAATTAATTAAAGTTGCGGGAATGACGAATTTTAGATTTAAGGGGGTTTGGATTTCATTTATCATTAGAGATATGATAAGATTGTTATCTTGTTTTTACTTGATTAAACATGACTCTATCATATAAAACTTCTATATTAATTGGGCCAACGTGATAGAAGAAGTTTGATGAAATTTAGAATTTCATGGTTTGAAAATGATTTTGGTGATTGATAATCTAAATACACAATCAATGTTTTGAAACGTGCTTACTTCTTTGTAGAGCCCTGAGCAATTTTGAATGAAGATGCTCAATTTTACGTGGAGCTATATAGAAATTGGTACACTAAAAACAAAATATTTCTTCTCATAGTGAATATCATATTTTTGATTTTTGGTCATGATCAATATAAGTAGTGAGATTAAATGCTTGATAAGATACATTCAATACGTACATCCTTCCTCCTGACTTAATTCTCATTCAAGATTAGATTGAAGATGTCCAATTCTAAGCAAAATAATATAGAAGACAATACACTTTTGCTGGTAGTAAATACCATAAGCAACTGTAAATTTGGCAATAAATTATCAAAATTAATCTCCACATAGGATTTTGGGAGGTCCAAGATACTTTAGTTAAACTATTGGAGATACCGCCCTCATGGTTTGTTGAATAGTACATCAATAAGATACGTGAACATGTAATTCTTCGATCTCACTCAACAACATGGACTGTGCTACTCCGTATAATTAATGGTAAGAGCTACCGTGTGAAATTTTGTGGCGGCCTAGATGGGTGGAGAGGTTTTGCCGCTTTTTATCGCCCCATATGTTTCATTTGCAGCAATTTTTACATCCTTTAGTTGGATTGGGATCAGTTTAATCACACAAACAATTTTTTATCATGATTTTATCAACTTGGTAGATGGTTATTAATAGAATGCATTCTACCATGGTTTCAAAATGATGTTTGTGTTAATAAACAATGGAAACATTGTTGTAAAACTTGCTTCCTTTTTACGCGATTTGGAGTGGGAGATGATTGCCTAATTATCTGCAAAGCTATGTGGAGACCTCCGAAGAAAACGGTACGTTTTTGGATGTGAATACTCTAGTTTTGACTTTGATCATACTTTATCACAAAGTCATATTGCTTGGTCAAAGTCAGTTGCCTTTATTGAGCACATTAGGTCTAATGTCTTGTACACAATTTTGTTCTAAACGTGACCTAGCAGTTTTAAAACGATCGGTCGGGGTCATTTTGTTCTAAAACGGTCGTAGTCCTTACACGTTCCAGACTTCTAGGATTCGCACTATCCACTTTTGTTCCAAATCATTCACAACGTTCATGCGTTTTAAAACACGCACAATTATGTTCTATTCCAAGACAAGATTGGGCATCTTCGCTCACAATTGGGCATCGTCGCTCGACATCACGTGAGGAAGTACGTTAAAATGAGCACATTTTACAATGATGATTCCATCACAAACATGATTTTCAAAACATGAATTATATATTCTATCGATTACCACTTGATACCGTGTTGGTAAAATCAAGATAAAAAATTGTGTGTACATAATAGTATCCAGAATTGCAGCACGGGAGGGTGTAGTGATTGGGAAAGGAAAGGTCCTTCCAAAATATGTCTACTGATGATTAACTAGGGGAATAGCATACTCAATATGAGTACAAACATAGATGACGACCATTATAAAATCTTGAAGTAAACAAGTACGTCGCGAAGAGCCCTTTGATTATTCCCAATTTCTAGAACTGTCTGGTACATAGAGGCACTACTCGTACAACCAACCTTACCGAAAGAGAAAATTCTTCGAAACCAACACTCCTGCGTATCAGCTGCACTTACATAAACACTCCTGAGACACTTCCAACACAACGCATTCATTCCTCGAAATGACTATGGATTAAACCACCTCTTTAGAGACAACCATTACAACATGCTCATGCTCACAAGCAAGCACAGGGAAATTGCGGGTCATTACCAGGGACTGCTCGTGAGCAGGCCGATCCGCTCATGGACACGAGGTCGTGCATGGAGAAAGGCTCGTCGATCAGCACCCTCACTTCCTCAATGAAAAAAGCGCCAACGTGCTCAAAAACGTAAATGTTGATGGAATAGTGAGCCAATGACACAAATTCCGCAAAGCAAATGGCAATGTGATATACCACAACGAAGAAGAAGAACACGAGACTCCTATGGGTTGGCGTGAATATAGTGTCCGTTCGACCTACCCTAGATCATATGCACACATGGCATAACAATAGTCATGTGCCACAACGACAACACCCTCGACGTCATTCACATGTACGCCATCGGAATGGGCATGTTGAATATCAGCTCACACGTCCCAACGTTGTCGTGCACTTGCGTCAAAATCTTGTCCACCCCACTTGTCTCGATGTCACATACCTCAGAGTGGCGTAACCGCACTCTAGTCAAGATTAGTTGTAAAATGAATTGACCTTGTTGCCACTTTAGAAGTTGGACTTGGAAATAAACAAGGGTAGCAATAATTTAATTAAATTTGCGGAAATGATAATTTTTTAGATTGAAGGGGGTTTGGATTTCATTTATTATTAAATGTATTAGAATATGATAAAATTGTTAATTCTATTTTTACTTTATCAAATGAAACTTCTACAGTAACGGGGCCAACATGATAGAAGAAGTTTAATAACTTTATAATTGATCATTTATAAATTTAAATGATTCGAAAATGATTTTGGTGAATGGTAATCAAAATATACTATCAACGTTATAAAACGTGCCCACTTCTCCACAGTGCCTTTGAGCAATTTTGAATGGAGATGCTCAATTTTACGTGGAGCTTTATAGTAATAACGGTACACTGATAATGGAATATTTCTTCTCGTAGTGAATATCTTATTTTTATTTTTGGTCATAATCAATATAAGTAATGAGAATGAATGCTTGATAAGATAAATTCAATATGTGCATCCTTCCTCTTGACTTAATCACCATGCAATTTAGAATGAAGATGTCCAATTTTAAGCAAAACTACATAAAGAGCTAGGTGGAAGATGATGTACGTTTGTTGGTAGTAAATACCATAAGCAAGTGTGAATTCGGCAAGAAATTATCAGAATTAATCTCCACATAGGATTTTTGAAGGTCCTATTTACATTAGGTGAAATACAAGAAGACAAGCGTCATTTTTTCCAAAGAACAATAGTGTTTATCAAATTTGCAACGTGCATGGAATATTCTAGTTTTAATTTTTGGGCATAATTGATTTAAGTAATTAGCTTGAATATGTGACAAGATGCAAAATCATGAAAAGAATGTAATATTACATGAATTGGTACAAGATCTCTCCTTCTTCTTCACAACTCTTAATATAGAAATCATCGAAGCATATTTCACTTAACCTCAATTTGGTTAGAATGACATTATTGCGCTAAAATGGCACGTCCCAACTTTCTAAATTGTCGTTCAGGAACCATGGAACATTACAAAATTTGAAGGCAATATTACATAATATGATAGATATCATACATACAAGAGTGATATTATATTAACAATGTGATATTATAGTTAACACCATTGTGTAGGCAAGTTGATGGAATAGTGCAATTTTAACGGAATTGAGGTTATTTTTTCATGGTCATCAAGGCCGACGCCAATGAAAAGACCTCTAATCTTCTCCAATGCATCAACAAAACACCAAGGAGTTAATCCTTACATTACTAATCCCATCACGCCTGACCAATGCATATTACAACATCTCTTTTTGAACACTCTTAGCATTCAAATTATTCGTTAAAGAGAGATAACCTTGAATTTAACAAAAATACCCGCAAATCTAAAATCATGGTTGCAGGCTAATTGGTCTAAAACTATTATTTACAAATATAACCTCAATATTGTTAAAATGGCATTATGTCATGTGCCATTTTGTCACACTAGATCTTACATCTATGCTCATATAGTGTAGTGTATTCTTTAATCTCACATTTTTTGTAATATCACTCCTTTATATACATTGTCACTCATCTTCCCTAATATTACCTTCAAATTCCGTTATATCACATGGTTTTTGAACCGTGGTTTAAAAGGTTGAGGTGTGTCATTTTATCACAATAATGTCATTTGAACAGAATTGAGGTTTTATTGAGTTTGATGGATAGATAGAAACTCCGGTCCTTTCTAAAGGGCCGGCGTGAATGAAGTATCAGTTTGTAATGCTAATATCCCGATGGCCACCAAATTGAGTTTGATACTATTAAGATTAGAATCAAAGACCACTGTTTCAACGCCTGCATAAAACACTCACTAATATTATACTCATATTCTACTCAGTAGTTAGGGTTGTTGATCAATTTTGAGAAAAAAATTATTTGAAAAAATTCTAAAATCTATAATCTCGACAAATTTTGAAAGAAATAATTCAAAAATTACCAGAAATCGTGAAGATTATTTTTTGTGAATTGTGGAGGCTGCCCTTGTGAGATTGACTAACGTTTTGACTTATGCCACTTTAGAACTTAAAAAATTGAGTTTTAAAGTGCCACAATGTAGGTTTCAAGTCCAATCAGGACAATTTGAATTCGTTCAAGTTTCTTGAAGTTTAAATTGCCCTATTTGGAATTGAAACCTAATATTTCTAAATAAAGGTTCTAAACTTGGAATTTCGGCTTTGCAAATTTTATGACATACACTTTGCAGCATAGGAAGCACCTTGTAAAAATCTTAGACAAAAATATTACTTAAAACTGCTTTATCTAGGCTGCCCAAAATTGCAAAAAGTCATTTTGGCTTTCCTGGATGCCACATTTAACTAAATCCGGACTAATTCACGAATTATGGACTAGAGCAAATTTTGAAGATTACAATTTTGTGGAATAATCATTACACAAATTGAAAATTTAGGGGTTAAAATTTAGGGCGTTTAGAGATTTAAAATAAACGCCAACGCCGAGATATTAAGTAATTGTAACAACTCTAGGGAATTGAACATGTTTCTATAAATTCTTTTAATTTTAGAGTTAAGAAGTGTTTTAATGGTAAATGACATAATAATACGTCCTAAAGAGGTTTATCATAAAAGAATTGAAAGCATGTAGACAGATGTAAATAGTACTTTAGAAGTTTATGCATCTTTTCCTACTTCTTTTAAGTTCAAATCTTTAAGGTTTGACGCATATTTCACATTTTGATTAGATAAAGCGATATAATTAAATATAAGATAAAAATTCGTAAACTTTGCATTGAAATTGTGATGTACTTCAACCCCAATTGGCCCTAGCCATTTTCTAAGTTTCTAAGTTATTTTTGTTTAGGAAGCTAATACCCACAAGTGTTATGTCAACCAATAAGGAAATTTTTCCAAAATGTCACTGAATTGAGGTTGAAAATGTTGTTAGAGAAATTACAATAGAATGTATTGAATGTATCTTATCAAGAATGTAATCTTATTACTTATATTGATTATCACCAAAAATAAAAAATAAGATATTTACTACGAGAAGAAATATTCCGTTTTTAGTGTACGGTTTTCTATAAAGCTCCACGTAAAATTGATCATCTCCATTCAAAATTGTTCAGGGCCCTACGGAGAAGTGAGAACGTTTCTCACTTCGATTGCGTATTTTGATTTTTATTCACCAGAGTCATTTTCAAATCATGAGATTATAAATTTTATTAAACTTCTTCTGTCACGTTGGCCCAATTGATATAGAAGTTTTACATGATAGAGTCATGTTTTGTCAAGTAAATACAAATATAACAATCTTATCATATTTCTAACACATTTAATATTAAATGAAATCCAAACCCCTAAATATCTAAAAAATGTCAACTTTAATTTAATTATTGCTACCCTTGTTTATTTCCAAGTAACCTCAATTCCGTTAAAATGGCACTATGCCATGTGCCATTTTGTCACACCAAATCTTACATATGCGCTCACAAGGAGTGGTGTATTATGAGGCACCACAAGCCTTGGCTTGGTGGTTGGGGCTCATGGCCCCCATTGAGGAGGTTGTGGGTTCCATTCCCCATGCCGGCGTGGTGCTCACCACTATAGTCCACCCAACTATTGTGGGGGGTCCTTGGACCTTGTTGTATGGGTACCTCAAAGTCCTTTGGGGGGATACTATGTCAAGTATCCTCAAGGCACTAGTAACTAGGCTAGAAACTAGCGTAGTTATAGTGTCCACCCTCGAGAGGGGGAAGTAGTATTGTTCCAATTTCCCCTTGTCCGGTGGCCATCGGGATATTAGCATTACGAACGGACACTTCATTCACGCCGGCCCCTTAGAAAGGGACCGGAGTTTCTATCTATCTATCTGGTGTATTATGTTATATCACAATTTTTTTTATAATATCACTCCTTTATATACATTGTCACTCATTTTCCATGATGTCACCTTCAAATTCTGTTATATCACATGGTTTTTGAACTGCAGTTCAGAAAGTTAAGGTGTGCCATTTTAGCGGCATAACGCCATTTTAACGGAATTGGGGATAAGTCCAACTTCTAATGGGCAACAAGGTCATTTTATTTTACAACTAATCTTGACTAGAGTGTGGTTACATATGTACTTATGCCACTGTAAGGTATCGGACATCGAGACAAGTGGGGTGAATAAGAATTTGACGCAGTTGCACGACAACATTGAAGTGGGGTGGACAAGATTTTGATGCAGCTGCACGATAGTGTTGAAGTGATGTGAACAAGAATTTGACGCAACTGTACAAAAACGTTGAGGCATGTGAGCGGATATTCAAGACCTCCATTCCTGTAGTGTACACGCGGATGACATCGAAGTGTTGTTGTTGTGGCACAACACGCTGCCATATGCTTTGTGGAATTTGTGTCATTGGCTCACTATTCCAACTACGTTTTTGAGCCCGTTGGCGCTTTTTAACTTATGTATGTTGTGGAAATAAACAAAAACATCATAAAAGTGCCATCTGGATATATTGAGACACTTTACTCTCATGCAATATCTATACAAGAAGAAGATTACGAAGAATTTAGCGCAGACAACTGTAAGTGACAGTGAGAGCAATGTAGATGAAAGAAACATCTTGACTTTGCTTGACAACGATGACTTCGGAGAAAGAGAGAAGAATGACCTGAGATTAGAATCTCAAAGGCCTTTTGTTGAAGCAAACAAAACACCTGAGAGACATATGGCACAACCTAAAGAAAGCTTGATAAGAAAGCTTGATAGGCAAGGAGGTTGATATCGACAAAGAGCAAGAATATGTCGACATTGAGAAAGAGCATGAACGAGGACGGGCGACTGAGGAAACGGGGAGAGATGAGCCAACAATAGTCTGACCGCATCGCAGGGGGACGCGAAACCCAGGAAACGGGGGCGACCGAGGAAACGGGGAGAAATGAGAGGGGACGAGAAACCCATTAACTTGGACACACGAAACTCAAGGGCAGTGGATGAGGTTAGGCCAACTAACCCTAGCAATCTTCGAAGAGCATGCCACGTAGGCAACGCCGAGGCTACAAGTGGTGGCACAACAAATGGATACCCAACGTTATTGGGCATCAACCATGATCAACTACAAAACATTGATTGGCAGATACAAGAGCTTGGCTGCCTTGCACATGGATGAACAGAGGTTTCAAGGCAGCAAGCGAGGAACATAGATGAACAGGGCACCTATTTTGGCAATAGCGTAGGAAAATACAAATAGAATATCGGAAATACTAGCATGAGTAAAATTAGATGACGCGGGAGGGGCTATTCCAAGCAAGGGTCTCCGCTTTATGCTTTTTCCATATCATAATCCACAAATTATACTATTCAATTACATCTAAAATAATCACATTTATTGCATTTTTGTGACTCATCTCCTCTCTTGTCCCTCTTTACTCTCACTTTTTGTATGTGTCAAGTCATTGTCATGGCATTTATGGCATTTATTGCCTACACCCCTTCTTTTTCTTAAGCATGGCTTTGGGCAGTGCCAAATTTTTATATCTATTCGCTTCAGAACAACTCAGAGGGCAACCTAAAGATCAAGCTCTAATTTGGTGCACACAAGACCACCTTGCATTGCAAGGTGGCTTATGGACCAATAATAATAATAAATTCTAGCACAATTTTTTTTTTAAGGTTCTTATTGTAAACTCAAGTTTTTGCCAACTCTAAGTCTACCATTTTTGTGTTCGGAGCTTTTTACGATTATATCTTCAACCCTAAACTCAAAATAGAGAGACTGCCCGACTATATTATGGCCTCTTTTGGGGGGAATTAGGTGATGGATCTCCTATACTATTTGCAACCATGCTCTAAAAATTGGTGGGTATGGTCACACCAAGGCCTTCTTATGATCCACCGGTCGGATAATTCTCCAATGTCCCCCATTTAGCAGCACTACATCGCTTCAAACAATTCACTATTTTTTTCACTTTTTGGCAATTTTCAACCCTGGGACGTTTAGGGGTTGAGCTACTTCTAAAGGGAATTTCTCACTCAAAATTGAACAATTTCAAGGTCTTTAGACAATTTAGTAATATACAAGGCAATCTTCAAATCAAGAAACATACACGCTAATATGAAAAAGAATGGCATCTCAATCGAATGGCACCTTGTATGAAGTTTTTCTTTCTACTTTTGAAGCAATAGTGGGACATTCTTCCTTTTCCTTACTTGCAGTCGTTCTCCTCTCTGGACATGAAGCAATCGAAGTCTGCAAGGACAAGATGCAATGGTTCACAGAGAGACGAGTTGAAATCTTCAAGAGCTTCAAGTCAGAATGTGAAAGGTGAACATCTTGCTCGTGCAGCAGCATCGACGATTCAGAGGATTTGCAGCGATGCTACTTCCTCCCCAACGGACGCACCGCTTCTTCTTCCGTCGTTGCGGCTATGGCGCCAGTCGCTGCTTGATCCGTACTTGGCTCAACATCATTCGCCAACCTCGATCGAGCTGTGCTACGGCATTCACAGTGTCAGTTGCAATGATCCGGGAATCTCCAATCTGCACCATGCAGCTTGAGAATCGAAATTGCAATGCCACATTGTCCTCGCATGATTCGCAGAAGGTCACTGTGAACGAAAGCAGCAGGCAGCGTGTCTTCGATCCGGCTCCCACTCTCTGGGTTCCGAGCATGAGGCATCGATGGTGTGAATCATCGATAGAATGCAGGATAGATACCCTTGTGCATGGAGACTAGTGACCCAATTTTGTTATGCCGTCATGTGGCAATTCCCCTGCGACGAGCGTGTGATGTATTCGATCATCGGGTGAGCATGGCCAATCTTTTTGGGGTTACCGTGAACGCGCCCAGAGCCAGTCTGCTGGACGTGGCCAGCCTTCTGGCTCTGTTAGGCGTATTGTATCGGATTCGAGAACACAGCAAGTCAGCATGCAGCTGCAATGCCGTTGCCGAGCCTGCTTCAAGCTCCATGAAACTCATCAGAGATCAGAAGAAAAATTTGCGAAGCACGGAAGACTACGACGTGTTCATTTGCTACAGAGGCGCCGACGTGAAGGCCGACTTTGTGGATCACCTCCAGGAAGCGCTGACCCTGGCCGGGTTCAATGTGTATATGGACTCCAAAGACGTCTCGGAAGGCGAGGTGGCCTGGAACATTCTTGCTCACGCCATTCACGTGGCCCCTGTGTGCGTACCCGTGTTGTCCAAGGCGTTCGCAGAATCCAAGGCCTGCTTGGAGGAGCTCAGCATCATGCTGGCCTCCGTGAAGGTCTTCCTCCCTTGCCTGTACGACATCACTCCGAGCGACTTGCTCATGCCCGACACTGGTGCATTGAAACATGCCCTGCTTAAGCTGAAGCAACATCACAGCGCTCCGAAGCTGGCTGTGTACCACGATGCACTTCGCAGGTCGGTGGACGCGCCCAACTGGGATTGTGAGCAGCTGAACGGGTAAACCCTCATCCAGCATTCCGCGTCAGTCGATTCTGCCAAAAGAAAGTCCTCGTGTGATTGCTACAGATATGCACATTGCTTACTAGGGTTTCTCCTCACCATGGCCGAAATGTGCAAATGTATGTTAGTTTCCATGCAAGTCATGAAACTCCTTACTGAAGGACTTGAAGGTGTGCACATTTTTGGACTGAGAGAATGACATTATGGAGCTGCAGGTGCAACCTTACGATGGTGAAGCGGATTGTGACGAAAGTGCAGGATGTGGTGAACCGAAGGCCACTGGGGTACTTGTGTAGGTACGAAGTAGGATTGGACGAGAGAGAAGCCGAGGTGTTGGACATTCTGCGAATCGGGCCAGCCGTGAGGGTGATTGCGGTCCTCGGACCAGCAGGAGTAGGTAAGAGCACCATTTGCAAAGCCGTGTACGAGCATGCATCGCATCTCTTCACCGCGGTGAGCTATGTCGAAGACGTGCGCGAGAAGGCGAAGCATCCGCGAGGGCTGGTGCGGATGCAGCAGCAAATCATTCACGATCTGTGTAAGCTGAATGATGTGCGCATCGACGATCCTGCCGGTGGACGCGCCTTGATCAAGGAGCATCTCCGCGGCTCCATCAAAGTGTTGATCATCTTGGACGACGTGGACGACTGCATGCACGTGGAGAATCTGATGCTTCCGGAGGCGCTCGGTTACGGAAGTCGCGGCATCGTCACCACACGAGACAAGTGGTTTCTGTCTCAAATCCAAACGCATGATACGTACGAGGTGAGGGAGCTTACTGAGACCGAAACCATCGAGCTTTTCAGTTGGCATGCTTTCATGAAGCAGAAACCTCCGCACAGCTTTGAGAAGATTGCGACTGAGGTGGCCGTGGCCTGTGGGAGAATCCCACTGGAGATTATCGTAGTGGGTGCGCATTTGTGCGGGGAAGTGAACCCCAGCATTTGGGGCGAGGTTTTGACTAAGCTGAGATTGATACCATTGCTGTCAGACGAGAAAGCTCGAACGCAGAAGCGCCTTCAAATCAGCTTCGAATCGCTGCCGCTTGATCAACAGGAGATCTTCTTGGACGTTGCGTGTGTGCTGCTGGGCGAGCTCGGGGAGACGGCAAAGCGAGGATGGGCGGCGTTTGGTTGGTCGGCCAAGGCACTTGCGCATCTCGTCGACAAGAGCCTCGTGCAGATCGACGCGTCCGGGAAGCTGATGGTGCACGACCTGCTTCGTGAGCTCGGGCGCCAGACGTCACGAGCCGATTCCACTCGCTTGTGGATGCCAGACGCTGAAATCGCTGTGAAGACGAATCTCAAGGTGCAAGGGCTGTCTCTCCTGGGCAGCAAGGCAGTCTTCCCCGCTAAGCAATTCGCCCTCATGAAAGATTTGCGCATTCTTTTGGTCGATGGAGCCACAGGCAGTTGCTTCTCTTACTTCCCCAAAACTTTGACTCTCATCAGCTGGCCCAGAATGCCATTCTACTACGTCCCAGCTGGTATTCTCGCGCTTGATAAACTTGCTGTTCTCAACTTACGCTGGAGCAAAATCAAGCACCTCTTCGATGAACCCGTCGACCAGGTACAAGCACCATGCCATCCTTTTGCGTCCTGATTGTGATCTCGAGACTCGTAAACCCTAAACCCTGACTTCACAACTAATCCCAGGAGGTACCATGTTCCATCGGTCACCTGCGAAGCTTGCAAGAGCTCAACTGTCGAGGCTGTGAACGGCTGGAGCGGCTGCCGGAAAATCTGGGTGGCTTAACACGCCTAGAGAAGATCGACCTCAGTTTGTGCGGCGCCCTGCGAAGCATCCCGTCGTCCATCGGAGCGTTAGCAGGGTTGTCGCAGCTTGACCTCAGCAATTGTTTGCAGCTCCAATGCCTGCCAGAATCAGTCGGGCAGTTGACCAACCTCCGGGAGCTTCTGCTGGACAACTGCGAGCGGCTCAAAGCGCTTCCCGACACTCTGGGCCGCATGGTGGGCCTGCGGAAACTGCACCTCTCGGGTTGTAAGGCGGTGGTGTACATACCTCCGTCGTTGAGCCGACTCTCCAACCTCCAGGAGCTTTCTCTCTCGGCCAAGAGCCTACCCGGCCTCCCTAACTGCCTGGAGAACCTCGTGGGCTTGCGCCACTTCGAGCTTTTCGACGTCGGCAGTTGCACCAAGATAGACTTCGTGTATGGCTTCAGATATCTACAGGAGTTGTATCTGTCCAAGATCGAGAAGCCCTCGGAGTGTATCATCGAACTCATGCAGCTCAAGAAGCTGTTCCTGTCCGTGTCTGCGGATGTCAAGCAGCTGCCAGCGTACATCGTTCTCTTAAACCGACTTCGAGAATTGTATCTACACGATTGTGCAGGGATGGAAACTCTACCTACCTGCATCGACAAGCTGACGAGTCTGAGGATTCTGGATTTGACGAATTGTAGTCAACTCCTCGAGTTGCCTGAAAACGTGTGCCGCATGACTCAGCTACAGAAGCTGAGGTTAAAAGGATGCCGAGCTCTGAAGTCTTTGCCGGAATCCATCACCGATCTTTCCGAGCAGTGCAGGGCGACGCTAAGCACTGCTCTCAGAATCAACAGTGTGCGCGAAGGGAAAGTGGGTAACTTTCTGAGGATGCTGGCGGATCTGAACTTGGCATCCCAGGTAAATTATACACAATGCTCATATAGTGCCAGATTTTGACAACACAAGTTACCTGCGCTGATTTTGATAGGACAGACAGCTTGACAGAGCAGATTTCTGTGTGCAGGTGCAACCTTGTAACGCGGCAATTTTCACCGAGCGGAGTGTGGCGAAACGGCTGCTGAACGATTTTGATGGCGCCCTTGAGGACTTGGATGCAGCGCACCACCTGTCTCCCAGCTTCTCCTCCACCTTGATGACGCGCGGCCGCTTGAAGTATTTGATGGGAGACTTCCACTCGGCTTTGGCTGATCTTGACGCTGCTCACATCCTGAATCCCAACGACGGTGGCAAAATCCTCAGGTATATCTGCATATCCCAACGAGGACGCTTTAACTTCAGAGGGGTATCTGTGTAGAATTTTGCTTCCACTAGCGGGTTTTGACGCTGCCTCACTGGTGCGAATGTTGTTGTAGCATGAGAAGAGTAGTGAAGGTGATGCTGGGCGACTGTCAAGAGGTGTTAAATGAGCTCAATCGGTGTCTGGAGCTGTACCCGGAGGACGGATTCTACATGCTAGAGCGGGGAGTGCTCAAGACGTACATGAACAAGCTGAAAGAGGCCATGGTGGATCTCAACGGCGCGTTCAAGAGCTTGGGTGAAACCTTCGAGGTGGTGAAACATCGGGCGTATGTGGAACACTTGCTGGGGGACGACAAGGCGGCGCGCACTCTGGCCTGCCGAGCCAAGCAGCTCCGCCCCTTGAGCTGCTACGAAGGCGTCACCCGCCTCGCTGAGCTCCCTGTCAGATTCATGGAATACAACTTCTGACGCCTCTACATCTTCACCCACACTCATCTCTCTCATAGTCTCCCGTCCCTGGACGCCGAGACCTTCGAGGTCGCCCTTGCCTTCCAACACGTCGCTTCACCTGCTTTGCAATCAGGTCAGCTTCATTCCATCACTTGCTTCACCTGCTTTGCAATCAGGCACTGAGCTCGCATCCTTTTCGTGCTTCTTTTGCATAATTACCGATTTCAGTGTTGGCTGGTGATGGGATTATACTTCTGTGCTGTGAAGGATCACCACAGATTCCATCCTTGTCGTTGCAACGGTCCGAGGTAATTTGCAAGCTAGATCAAACACACCGACCAGAGACTCCTTATCGAAGTGCCTCACCTTGGACACAGAGGCGTGACGAAGAACAATCCGAAACTCATGTTGAGGTTGGCTTGGCTGTTGATAGAGTGTTCGTTCGGCCTGAATTTGTCAAAACACTAATGAAAACACTAGTGGCGGAGGAAACACTATGCTAGTTCCTAATTAGTCACTATACTCAAAATTATATTTAGTGTTGGATGACAATTGGTGTAATTACCACCATCATGCTTCAACACTATTAGTCAACTTGTAGACAATTAGTGTATTGGGGTACACCCTTTCTTAATGGCAGCCTCACTTTTACAGTCAACTTGTAGACAATTAGTGTATTGGGGGGCCACCATATCTTAATGGTAGCCTCCCTTTTAGCCACCAAAGTTGTAAGTTGGCTAACACCAAATCAAAATCTAACACAAAATGTCAATTTCTTTACTTTTCAATTCTTTAATTCTTACTATTGTTCACAATTGGTGTTGGGATTGACCATTAGTGTTGTTACAATTCTACCCTTGTTGACAATTGGTGTTGGAATTGACCATTAGTGTTGTTACAATTCTACCCTTGTTGACAATTGGTGTTGTTGTTCGTGTTTAGTGTTGCCAACACTAGATATAATTTTTAGTGTAGCCATAAGCAAGAACATAGGGGTTACTTCACCCTTGTTACCAAGAGAACACCTAAATATACTACATTCAAAGCAGAATCTTTGTAAACATACACCAATGGTAAAAACCTGCAGTTTTCACGAGTATTTCACCAAGCTTTTTCACAAGTGATTTCACCAAGAATGTCTCATTTTACCATATCCAAGTGAAAAAAGTCATTTAACCCCTAAACGCCCGAGCCTATTTTTAGCAGAAAAGCACATTTACATAGAAATCGTCATAGATGAAAATCAAGAGAAGCTATTAAGATCTCAACCATACAAACTTGTAATAGACTTATCGAAGATCATGTGGACCAAAATTTGAGTCATGAGGCCTTATAGATCGGGAGATCATAACATAATGATATTAATATCAAAAACAAACTGCAAAATTTCATCATTTTCACTTTGAGGTGGAAATGCTACCAATATACCTATTGCAATGAAAAAATCACCAACTAGAAAGATGTTCACCTTCATCTTAATAAGTCCTTTATCCAACAAAAATTCATCAAAAAAAATTCTTGGCTCAAATAAAAGCCATGCAATGGTAAAAACTACCTAACATTTTACTAAGGAAAAATAGTCCAAAACTAGACCCTTTGCATTCAATTTCATGCCTTATCTTCAAAACATCTTCGATCTTGTTAAGGTTTCTACCACTTAGACTATACTCTAATTGGAGGCCATCCCAAAAAATCAAGTTGAAATCCAACGGTGGATGAGGGAGATATAGCTCCTCAAATATCATCCATTTTCTCACTATTTCTGTTGACAAAACATGATTGCAAATCCAATAGCAAAATCATTTGGATCAAAAAACTTCTCACTACAAAGTTGTTAAGAATCACCTTAAGATCATGACCATGAAAAAAAGTCATGAAAAACTATTTTTAATTTCACATAATTGGCTTGCAATGGTAATACATGCCCCATGCTTGGAAACCCAAAAACAAGAGTTGTCTTCACTAAAGTACATTCCGTTAATTCATACTTTATTGTATGGGCTTGAAAATTTTACAACACAAACTAGACTTGATTTGGAACCTAATCCAAGTGATTTCATCCAAAATGGACCTCGGGTGAAGAAGATATGGCTCTTCAAAGTTTCTGATGTACAATAGGGTGACATTCAAATTGGCCGTTTAGTAGTTCCAGGGATAGTGTCCTACACTGCTGCCAACTTTGACACCCTCCCCAAAGCTGAGAAATTTTTATTTTACCATGAAAAATTGGGGACAACATCATCTTTATGTTGAAAAAATGCATACCAAATTTCAAGTGCAGGAGACTTATACAAAAAAACTTATGCAAGATCTACCAACATGGGATAGCTGTGAGAAAAGTGTCACAGCTGCCAACTTTGACACCCTCCCAAGAATTGAGGAAATTTTTTTTGCCCATGAAATTTTTGGAGCAAAAACATTTTTATGTTGTTTGCATGTGTGGAAAATTTCAAGTCCAAAAGACCCATACAAAAAATAATATTCCAAATCTATCAACATGTGTAGTTTTGAGAAACAAAGGGGAAAACCATTTTACTACTTCCAACTTTGACGCCCTCCTTAGGATTGAGTTTTTGTTGGTACATGGTGAAATTTTTGGCACAAGATCATCTCTACGCTGGTAACATGTGAGATAAATTTCAAAGCCAAAAGACATACATAAAAAAAGTTATTCCATATCTACCAACGTGTATGTCATCCATTAGCGTCAATCACTGCTAGTAACCTAGAGGGCATAGAATGATATAGTTGAAGGAGCTTTGTACCATTGACTAACTTCCACTCTCTTTCAAGAACTACCTTCAACACATCTAAGTTTCTAGGGCATTGTTTGCCATGTTGCACAACATCTTTTAACATCCTCCAAACGTTCTCGATTGAATTGAGATTGGGAGACTTTGCAGGCCTGTTGAGCTTTTTGAGAAGGTGGCTTTGTCCCCATTCTTTACATCTTTTGCTCCTATGGACGGGTGCCCCATCTTCCATAAGTGTCATGGGCCAAGGCCTCGTTGATAAGCTCGGATGTTCACTCGCTATTAATTTTATAAATAGAACTTTGGCAGTAGAGCTAAAGTATAGCCTCGGCAGTAGAGCTAAAGTATAGCCTCGGCAGTTGAGCCAAGAGATTAGTATATAACGGACTCTTATTCATTGTAAACCTAAGTCTTGGATCAATATATTTCTTTTGTAGTTTTTGCTTGTTTTGACAGCTAGACTCTTACATAATCCAAGACTTCTCTTGATTTTCTGAAGGGCTTCATCCTCCCTTGTTTTTTCAAACGACAAAAGTAGGACATTGATTAGATTGAGGAACTTATCCACCCTCGTGGTAGTGATTCAAGATAGCCACAGAACCGGGACTCATTTGAAGGCTTTGCGAAGCCTGAAGAGTTGATTGAGAGGTGTTGCTTTTTGAGATGGAGAACGCCCGGATGATCGATGATGAGATCTTGCGGCGGCAGCGGCGCGCAAGGAGAAATTACGGCGGAAGACTATCAACAGGAGATCGTGAGATTGCGCACACAACTTCAAGCTTCTCAGCAAGCTGAGAAGTTGGCTATCGAGCAGTTGGTTGCACAACAGTCGCAGGTGGCTCCAGCGGGTGGACAATTCACGAATTTAGGAGGTCCGTCTTCATCGCGAGATGATGCCGCAATCGATGCAAAGAACAATATGGAGGAATCGCTGCCGTCGCATTGCGCAAGCGATTGCCAGATATTTCAAAGTTTGACGGAAGTCGCAAGGGCTACCCGATATGGAAGGTCGAAGCGGATAACAAGCTTCGAATTGATGGAGTATCTTGGTACACCTCAAGATCAAGCCGCATACTTGTTTTCGAGGATGGACGCGAAGGCGCGCAGATGATGGTAGTATCTTTCTACCAAAATCAACGTGGTTGCAATGCGGCGACTTTTATTCAACATCTTGACAAATTTTACATCGACCGAATCTGTGTGCGGGGCGTTGAATCGGCTTCAAGCAATGAAGCGGGGGTAGGGAGTCATTCGCAACATTCTTGCCCAAGTTTGAGAAGGAACTTGGTGAGTCAACTTACCATGGTTCCGATATGGTGAAGATAGGATATCTTCGCGGTGCTCTCAACTCGAGATGCAACGCGATGATTGGACCTGTGACGTACATCGATTATGGTATGTTTGTCCAAGCTTTGTTGGCGGTCGGCTCTCAACTTGATTGCTTGCAATATCGGAAAGAGAAGGTCGTCACGGCTCGGTCGCGACATCAAATCGCGTATGGCGGATGGAGATGAGATGGATTGGATGCCTCTGGTCCAAATAAGCAAGCTTCGGAGACGTCGACTTTGGAGGAACAACAACGGTGTCGCTAAGAGGGACGCTGTTTTTTTTATGTTTAAAGCGAGGCCACGTCAAATGACCTGTTAAATCCAAGCGAAGTGAAGGCAATGAGAAGAAGAAGAAAGAGAGCGCGGACAAAACTTGATAGTGCGCGCGATGAGAAAAGAAGAGCAATGTCAAGATAGAGGAGGTCAAAGAGATGGAGAGTTGTGACTACGATGTAGAGTCGGAAAACGAGCGAGCTTCCGCATAAGACTCGATCGGAGCGTAGAGCGGGTTGTCAAAGTTGAAGAATCTAGGAGACGAACAGACACGGGGTGGTATGTATGTTGATGTTTTAATAAACTCAATTATATCTACTCGTCTTTGTGTGATTCTGGATGCCAATGCTTTGCAACTGTATGCAGCAATTTGTTCGACGGAGAGGGTTGGATCGTCATCTATTCAACCTAGATCTTTGGAAGCAAATTCACGACAATGAAGAAGCGGCCTATGATTTGCCAAATTGCAAATTTTATGGCCGATATTGATGGTATGGAGGAGAAGATTGTTGCCTATGTTATTCCGGACGAGATAGATGATATAATCTTGGGAAAAGGTTGGATGGAGCGACGTGATGCAAGTGTTCGACCTGCTAAAGAAGAGGTTTGCGTTCAAAACCTTTCAAGATGATTGTGAAGACTCGACCGATTACGTTGGAGCCAATCAAGAGATCGTCGTCGATGATTGAAACTTTGCGGAGAAGCGGTGAACCAGGTAGAGGTTTTTAGTGCGGCTTGGTTGACATCCGGAAAGCACTACAACAAGGTGTATAGGGACGCAGCGCACAACATGCTCCCGACCGGCTCATGCGATTATTGACGCTTTTAATCGACAAGATCTGAAAGTCGTTGCCCCCGCATAGAAAGGGTTGATCACGAGATCAATTTTATTGAAGGAAGACTAATGATGACATCCCCGCCACGCCGCTATGTCGGATGTCCAAGGATCACTTATTAGTTTTGCGCAAGACCCTTACGGAGTTGTTGGATAATGGATTTATTCGCGTAAGTAATTCACCTTCAGCACTCTTCCAAATCATATTTGTGAAAAAACCTGGCGGAGGATTGCGATTACGTGTTGACTATCGGCGATTGAACGAGATGAGTCGGAAGGGCAGCTATCCGATTCCGCGCATTGATGAGACGTTAAGATCCATTCTTTGCGACCAAATATATCTCCAAGTTGATGTAATCTCTGCGTTTAAGTCGGATACGTGTGAAAGAAGGTGACGAGTGGAAGACGGCGTTAAAACACGCTTTGGCTTATATGAGTGGTTGGCCACACCGTTTGAATCGACGGACGCACTGCAACTTTTTCATATATATCAATTGGATCTTGCGACGAATTGGATATATCTTCTTTCCGCGTATATTGATGACGTGGTGATCTATAGTGATCTTCAAAAAGAACATCGTGATGCGATTCTCGATCATCCGTAAAACTTTGCTAACGCAGGCTTCAACTTGATTTTGATAAGAGCGAGTTTGAAGCGGCACTATTAAGTATCTTGGATATTTGGTGAAGACCGGTTGGGGTTTGCGTGCGATCCAAAGAAAACTTGAGGCAATTCGTCAATGGGAGCCGCCAACAAAAGTGAAAGGAGTTCGTGGATTTTTAGGTTTACGCATTATTATCGACAATTCATAGATGGATATTCTAACATTGCGAACCTCTTACTACGACTAACGCGAAAAGATCAACCTTTCCATTGGACATCGAAATGTCAACATGCCTTTGATCGATTGAAGGAGACATTAATTCATGCGCCGGTCTTTCGTTAAATGGACTCCAGGTTTGGAAACAACCATTGAATGTGATTCCTCTGGTTATCTTTGTTGGTGGCACCTTAATGCAAAAGGTGGACGGACTTTGGCATGCGGTTGCTTATTTCTCGAAGAAACACATCCCAAATGAGTCCAATTATCCGATTCATGACAAGGAAATGCTAGCGATTTGTACATTGCATCCGCGAGTGGCGTACATTACTTGTTGGCCAACATTTTGAAGTAAGTTGGGATCATCGCAATTTGGCTTATTTTCGAAGAAGCAACATTTGAGCGAGAGCAAATCGTTGGGCCTCTGAGTTGAATGATTTTGACTTTGAGATCGTCACAAGCCTGGCAAGGATCAAGTTCAATCGGATGCACTTTCTCGTCGGGAACAAGATCTTCCCCAACACGCAGATGATGATCGAATCATGAATCGATATCATCAGCTTTTGGACGGAGATGATGGCGCTTTGAAGGTTGTCGCTAAATCCGCATGGATCACAGATGGTGATGCAGATTCAGAGAAAGAGGCTCGTGCTACAGAGTCGATAATGACCCCGCGTCCCATATGTCCATTTATTGACGCAGAGATTATTGCATTATGGGATGTTGCCCTGCAAACAAATCATCGTTATTGGAAGATGCGAAAGGCGGTTATGGATGGTGAGCGCCGACTACCTAAAGAATGAGACTTATCTATCACGATTAGTGAGTGTTCTGTAGATTCAGGTCATCGATTGCGTTGGCGTGGACGAATATGGATTCCGGCGCACGAACCTCTTCGGACGCATTAGATCCAATCTACTCATGATTCACCACTAGCAGGACATCCAGGTCGTGAGGGTACGCGTGACTTGATTGCACGCGTGAATATACGTGGTGCAGGTTGACACAAGATGTTCGGAAATTTGTGCGGAATCGCAACGTGTGTGGAAAATCGAAGATTTGGCGGGAGAAGCGAAAGCGAGGTTGCTAAAACCTTTGTCATTCCCGCACGGATTTGGGTGAGCTCTCCATTGATTTTATTACGGATTGGCACCAAGCAGCGATCGTACAAATATCATGGTTGTGACAGACCGTTTGTCCAAATCTATCATTCTTTGTGCCTATGAAGACAATTCGCGCGCTTGATGTGGCTCACAAACTTTTAGAGCAAGTTTTTCAAAGATCACGGATTGCCTGCAGCAATTGTGTCGGATCGTGGTAGTCGGTTTGTTAGTCTGCTTTGGGCGAAGTATGCAGATTGATGAAGATTACGCGTGGGTTCTCGGCGACTTTTCCATCCGGAGACAGATGGTGCAACAGAGAGGGCGAATCAAGAGCTTGAAACATATCTTCGTATTTTCACGACATTTGAGCAAGAAGATTGGGCTTTTCGATTGCCGATCGCGATGATGGCGTTGAATAATCGTGTGTCGCGATCTATAGGTATGTCTTGCATTTTTATGACTCACGGTTATCATCATTCGGTCATGAATATTACTATACCCGAGGAGGCGGGTTCTTCGTTTATTACCGGCGGAAAAAGGACGCAAACTTGTTGAAGACTAGCGTAATTCAAGTGAATCAAGCAACAACGGCAATGGCCATTCGCAAGAGACTCAAGAACGTCGATCAAATACACGACGCCGCGGCGAGGATTTTCGTCCGGGTGATCGTGTGTGGTTGAAGTTGAAGAACATCAACACGTCCCGCCAATCAAGAAGCTTGATTGGATTGCTCTTCCTTATCGTGTATTGGAGTGCGTGAGGTACACATGCGGTTCGTTTGAATACACCGTCGGTATTCATCCTGCTTTTTCATGTGAGTTTAGTGAAGAAGGCGGTGAGGATCCGTTGCCTTCCCAACTACCTCATGATAATGAGCCCGGTGTTGTTTTGAGCAATCCCGCTTTGAGCATCCACTAGCGAGACGAGTATCTTTGTTGAAAGAGTGTTGCAACATCGGCGTCGTGGCGCGGTTGGCAACTACTTGTAAAGTGGACGGGATGGCGGAGCCTACTTGGAAACCTGTTTGCCAATTACAAAATGTTATGACCTTAGACGATTACGAGCGCTTGTTGCGCGCGTCACTGGATGATATTCCTTAGGCACATTCTCTTGTATGACACTTGTTAATTCATCAAAGACAGGGGAGAGGAGGAGGAGGAGGCATTTGTCATGGGCCAAGGCCTCGTTGATAAGCTCGGATGTTCACTCGCTATTAATTTTATAAATAGAACTTCGGCAGTAGAGCTAAAGTATAGCCTCGGCAGTAGAGCTAAAGTATAGCCTCGGCAGTAGAGCTAAAGTATAGCCTCGGCAGCAGAGCTAAAGTATAGCCTCGGCAGTTGAGCCAAGAGGTTAGTATATAAAGTACTCTTACTCATTGTAAACCTAAGTCTTGGATCAATATATTTCTTTTGTAGTTTTTGCTTGTTTTGACAGCTAGACTCTTACAATAAACACTCCTTGTGGAATTTGACCCATGAAATGAACCAATTTGGCATCGTAAACCACTTCTATAAAATCCTTATCAGAACGTTGATCTTTAGGCATAAAAACAAGTTCTGACTTTTGTCCTCCGGCAAATGCGCCCCAAATCATTAAAGAAGTCCTTCCACTTTCGAAAGTAGGAGCTAGACAACTTGATAAATAACGCTCGTATGTACTTCTCCAAACATGAATTTGCCGAGAATTTTTTCCAATTTTAAAAGTGGATTCATCTGTCCAAACAACACGCTCCCGCTCTTTTGCACTCCTCCACGATACTTCTGAGCAAAAGCTAATCGTTGAGACATGTGACGAGGTGTCAAAAAAGGTTTTTTGACTGCAATTGGACTAAAAATGCCATTTTTATGTAAGACCCTTTGAATAGTACGTCTACACACTTGAGTAGGACATGCATTGGTAATCTCTGAGAGTGAAGAGCAACGATGAATTTTTGAGTTATGCACAATACTACGAACATCTCTATCACTAAGCTTTTTAGCGTGACTTCCACCGCAAGGTTTGCGCTTGTAGGTTCCATCTTCTCTAAATGTTTTTACTAACCTTGTAACTGTTCTAATAGGAACTCCAATAGTAGCTGCAATTTGAACTCCTCTAAATCCTCCCTCACTCAAACCTATGATGCGAGCACAAATTTCATCTGAAATTGCCATCATAAACTTATAGAGTGCGTGATGCTAGCTACAGCAGTAGAGTAGGTATTAGAGTAGAGCAAGGAGAGAAGGGAGCCAAGGTGCTGGAGCATAGAGGAGAGAGAAGGGTCGCCAAAACACAAGCCCATATGCATACATGAAAAATCATTTTGCTCTTATTCACTCATCATGTATGCCCAATGTGAATCAACACTCATGCATCCCACAATACAACACTCTCTGTTTTGAGGATTGTCTCAACATTCAGTCTATCACAAATCACACACACCATTCCCTTTACATAGTGTTCAATAGATATTTAGAAGAAAAAATTTGTCATGTGTCTAATGCACACTTTATGGCCAAGTGGATTCTTCTGTATGGAACATCTCTTCACTTCTTCAATTAGATATTATTGATCTTTTTGAGAAGCATTTATGTTTGGTGACTTACTCACATGATTGAGTTCAGTGAAAAAGCATGAGGTGTCAAAGATATTTTGACATTTTCAATATGACCTTCAAATTGTTTATCATAGTTACACATGTTGATAGATATGGAATAACTTTTTTTATGTATGTCTTTTGGCTTTGAAATTTATCTCACATGTTACCAGCGTAGAGATGATCTTGTGCCAAAAATTTCACCATGTACCAACAAAAACTCAATCCTAAGGAGGGCGTCAAAGTTGGAAGTAGTAAAATGGTTTTCCCCTTTGTTTCTCAAAACTACACATGTTGATAGATTTGGAATATTATTTTTTGTATGGGTCTTTTGGACTTGAAATTTTCCACACATGCAAACAACATAAAAATATTTTTGCTCCAAAAATTTCATGGGCAAAAAAAATTTCCTCAATTCTTGGGAGGGTGTCAAAGTTGGCAGCTGTGACACTTTTCTCACAGCTATCCCATGTTGGTAGATCTTGCATAAGTTTTTTTGTATAAGTCTCCTGCACTTGAAATTTGGTATGCATTTTTTCAACATAAAGATGATGTTGTCCCCAATTTTTCATGGTAAAATAAAAATTTCTCAGCTTTGGGGAGGGTGTCAAAGTTGGCAGCAGTGTAGGACACTATCCCTGGAACTACTAAACGGCCAATTTGAATGTCACCCTATTATACATCCAAAATGTCGTTTTTCGACATCGTGGGCATTTAAGAGTTAAGATTGGTGAAAATTGAGTCTTTTGAGCTTGAGCCAATATTGTACCTTGAGTTCAATCATATTTCAATATCAGTAATATACACGACATCAATCTCATACATAAGAAAATGGTTAACATGCCCTCCCCTCACCCCCCTCCTCACTCCATCATCAAAATTTTAAGAGCAGAATCATGTATTCATGTACTCAATGAGATGATAATGTAAAGCCAACGCTGATCCTCACTGATTCATAGCATGTGAATTTTACGTTCTTTTTCATTCAACTTTACATGCAATGGGTAAATAATTCGCCGGTGAACAAAAGCAAGAGAATGTGCGAGTTCCAAACCAAAAGATTACCCCCTCTATTTTGTAATAGTTGACCTCACTTACGGTTGATTCCTTGAAGTTTCTATCATGTAGTTGTAGATTCCACTTTATGCATATTAAGGTTTTACAGAATACACCTTATTGAGTCAAGTACTAAGAATCAAGAGTAAACTAGTGTTAGTCAAACCTTCACTCTTGAAAACATTTATAGCACTAGTTCAATGTGATTTGTAAGTCACTCTAAGATAGAAGGAATGAACAAGAACCATAAAATCAAGGTACCAAATTTGCTCACAAGAATATACTCGTCTATCAGATCCCTGAGAAAAGGGCTTACTTCACCGTTGTTGACAAACTCTACTATTAATATTTAAAATATATGATATCAAGATGTAGCCTCTTTTAATGTACATACTTGTTTTACTTGTAAATAATAGAGTTTTTACTAAGGTGTATTCTCAAATTTTGATTACTTACTAGACCAAATAAGCTTGCATACTATTTGAAACTGTGAATAGCTATAATGATTTCTGAAATGACATCAGGACTTAACATCAGTCCAATATGAAATTACATAGCCAACCAATAATTACTCATGTGATTTGAGTCATGTAAGTTTAATCATATCACAATTTCATCAATATACATGACATCAATTGTGTACAAAAAGAAAAGGAAAGACATGTCATCCCCTCTTCCCCCTCCTCCATCATTCAAGTTTCAAATATCAATATCAGAGTCCCGTATTCATTCACTCAATCAGATGAAAAAATGATTGAGGGCAAATCCTCACTGATTCATGAGCATGTGAACTTGCGGTCATTTTTATTCTTTTCACGGTAATACTTTACATGCAAGGCGTGAATTGGCCGGTAAGCGCAAATTCGCCGATCACATCCTATATAGCCTCACACGGCTTGTCATGGCCTCGCAGGGCCTCGCAGGGCCTCGCATAGCCCCGCACGGCTTGCCATGGCCTCGCATGGCCCGCACAAATTGCGATGGCCCCGCACAGCTTGCCATGGCCTCGCACGCCCCGCACGGCTTGCCATGGCCTTGCAGGCCCCGCACGACCTGCTATGGCCTCGCACGGCCCCGCACGACCTGCCATGGCCTCCCATGGTCCTGCACATCCTCGCATGGCCCCGCACGGCCTCGCATGGCCCCGCATAGCCGCGCACGGCCTCACTTATTTGAGAGCCAGATTGGTAAAGCGATGGGAACCTCGTATGAGCATGGGCCCAAAGAATGTGCGCATGTTGCACCGAAAGTGTTGCAATGCCGAAGATGAACAATATCATCATTTTACGTCAACATCAATACCAACATTTTACGTACAAAAAGAGCCAATATACCAATATGTTATCCCCTCTTGTAAAGGCAAGACATGTACGTTGCGTGCACGCTTTTCTCTTAGATATGTAAGACATTTATGTTGTGAACACACTTTTTTGGGAGACATGTTGTATGGTGCTTCTCTCCAACTCTTGTACTTGTCCTACAAAGTATAAAATCTCAAATTTCGAATTTCGAATTCTTAAAAGCCCGAAAAAGTCAAAATAGCATATTGAGATTTCGGACAACTTAAATGAAGGGTCTAATTCGAGGATTTTGTGTAATACTTTGGTGAGAGTGTATGTGGTAATATATACAAAGTACATGTGGTAAATTTTGCGAAGCCATATTCTAAATTTTGAATCTTCTAGAACATTTCTTGGGTTGCAAGCTAAGAAAGGGTAGTTTAACTTTGTTTCTTATAAAATGTCTTCTTGATGAGATATGTTTATAACCAAGTTATTACTCAAACTCCTAGTGTTCCAAGCTAAAACAATTATGCCAATTATATAATGGTACCCTCTAAAAATTTCAAAAACAATCTTTTAAGCTTTGAGTAACTTTTATTTTTT
This sequence comes from Bryum argenteum, assembly GCA_037043015.1. Classification (NCBI taxonomy): domain Eukaryota; kingdom Viridiplantae; phylum Streptophyta; class Bryopsida; order Bryales; family Bryaceae; genus Bryum; species Bryum argenteum. Next base: position 20,540,883 of record CM073325.1, on the reverse strand, counting down.
TCTTTCAAAAAGCTTCGGCCTTTTGGATTAATGCAAGCAACAGGATGCACTTTTGCACGCGGGTGTATCTATAAGGTCTCATAACTCAAAATTTGAAACCCATGACTTACAGTAGGTTTATTACAAGATTGTGTGGTTTAGATAAAAGTAGCCTGACTTTATTCTAGTTTATGATACTTTGATAAATTAATGTATTGAGGTTAAAATTAGCCAAGGAGAATCTCTGAAACTAAGTACTTGAGCATATAAAAGAAAATAATTCCAAGGAGTTAGGCAACATCAACCGAATAGATTATACCTTTAGAATACTAAAAAAATCTGACCTTCAAAATATTTATAGTTTTAAAAAATTATGAGACTTTAACCCCTAAACGACCACGGCCACCGATTTGGCGTTTATGGTCAAGGCAAAAAGAAATTTACAGTCAACTTCAAACGTTATGATCTCACATATAGTGATGATCCAACGGTTGAAAATTTCACAATACTACCAATGGTAGTCTACTTCAAGATCCTACGGCTGAAATTATCAAAAATTTCCAAAAATATTGGACGTACCCCCATTAGTACATAGTGGTCTGTGTTGGGATTTCAAGCTCCCAAAACATCGTGGATCTTTAGGGGTTAAGGAAAATGGCCTAGTTTTAAAATGAGTTTTTTTTAAAAAAAGGTACCCTAGCGCGCAAGAATCACATCATTTAAAGTCCTAGGAGATTTACCAGAAAAAAAAACGTGGGCCTACAAGCGTAGATATATATATATATATATATATATATATATATATATATATATATATATATATATATATATATATATATATATTTTTTTTTTTTTTTTTTTTTTTTTTTTAAATTTGTTTTTTTGTTTTTGTTTTTCTTTTCTTTTCTTTCATTCGGCAGCGGGGATGGGCATGGTCAAAGTAATTATGTGAGCGTGGCAATGCAGCGTGGGGGTACTAGTTACAAATGAAAGAGAGTCCCATAATTAAATGTCTTGGACTAAAATGAATGCCATGTCTTTGTCACATCTTAGATAAAGTGAAGGCTTCTACCACAAAAACTAGATTCAATTTGGAATCCAACTCAACAAACAAAGTTGAAATCCAATGGTGACTGAAGGAGATACAACTCCACAAGAACCATGGATTTTTTAGTTTTTAGCAACATCATCGCGATTACCACCAACATTTTTTATACCAATAATATTCTAATCACAATTTTTATCAGTAACAAATTTTTGACGAGAAAATTATCGCTCTTCAAAATTCCAACTTGTCCGCCAAGATGTCATTTTAAAGATGTTTTGGTATGTATAGAGGTTAAAACAAATATTATTTTTATTTGTATTTTTTTGTTTGTGTTAGCGAAAGGAGTTCGGGAACTTGTTGTGTCCATATAGATGCAAGACATGTGAATGGAAGCACGTGATTTCCCGAGAGTGCATGTGATTATTGAGTCACGGATGAGACCAATAGACCACATATTACCATGTTTCAATATATCAAAAATCCTAGAAACTAACAAAAATTATGAAAATGACATGATATTAGTTGGCCTTATTCATAAAATAGAAAAGTGGATTGACAAGCTTTCCAACCTTTTTATCTTGACGAGTGCCAGTTGGATTAAGGCATGCTCAAAATTCCTAGAAAGCCCTCGTGAAGAGAATGTGTACTCATCTCATTTGTGACTTTGTGGACGTGCAACAAGCGTGATATTGCATATTGAAGCAAATTTGAAGCGTGGAATCAAGTAAAATTGACATCAAATGGGAGAAAGACAATGACAAGGTTAGAAGTTTATGACAAAAATAATAATATGAATAAGGATATAAACAAGGTTTGAGTGAAGGACAAGGTTTAAGATATGGAGGGCGTTTGGAGAAGGATGAGACGGAAGACATAAACTGGGTGTATAACAAACCCTACGAGAATGATAGGTATAGGGCTTGGGACAAAGTTAAGGATGCGATTCGAGATGAAAAGGTATGGTTTCAAAAACATCAACAGGGTTTTGATATAGGAATCAATAGTTTCTAAAAAATTGTGTCGACCTAGCAATGCCGCAAAAACACCTTGGTACAAATAAACAAGGTGATAAAACCAAATATTTCACTTGAAACTCAGTAGTATAATATAATAGGGCTTCACCTCACATCGGTACAATAGACTCTCTCCAAAGGAACAAAGGTCTAATGACCCTTCCCAAAGGGCCAAGGGCATAATAAATCCTTCCCCGTAGAAACAAGGGTCCAATAGACCTTTCCCAAAGGAACAAGGGTCCAATCGACCTTACCTAAAGGAACTAGGGTCCAATAAAAGCTGAAGAAAGTACAATGGGCAAGGGGGTGGGGACAGGGCGGGTGGACGGGGAAGGGGCACGTCGCACCGCGAGCTACCAGAGCGTGCATCGAGGCGGGGACAGGATTGCCGATGACGAGCCGGATGAGAATCGGTGGGGGCATTCCCTTCAATCAAATCACAGTCACGCAACACCCACAAAAGTAAGTGAAATCAGAATTGCAGGAATCCTCGGTACAGTGCCAGTGCTATCAAAGTCTTCCATCCCAGTCTCATGGCTCTCCTCGCTAATGCTGGAGTTGCTCTTCCCGCTGCTCTCTGCCGGATCTCCACGCGCTCCTCCACCCTCGCCGCTGCTGCCCGCGCCCCTCGGTTCGCCTCCAGCTCCGTCTTCGGCCACCGTCTCGCGGGCTCGCTTATCGGCGTCACGCTGGGCAACGCTGCCGCTTCCCCTTCCGTCCGCGCCATGGAAACCGGCGTCTCTGCCTCCGCTGCGGTCAAGAGCGGCAGCTCCATCTACGACTTCGTTGTCACGGTTCGACTCCTTCACATCTTGCATTGCTCACTCCCGAAATCTTGCTCCGCGATTGGGAGTTTGCTTAGTCTCCGTAATCTTGCATTCTCTCACTGTAACTGAGAGTCCGCTTCATTCCTGAAATCTTGCATTTACTCTTCGTAATTGGGAGTTCGCTTCATCTCAGAAAGCTTGCATCTACTCATGGTACTTTGGAGTTTGCTTAATCTTCGAAAAGTTGCATCTACCATATCCTCATTAAGAGCGTATGCTTCGTTCCTAAAATCTCTTCGTAATTGAGGGTCTGCTTAATCTCCGAAACGCACAGCGAGCAGAACAAGCTTGGCTACCTTGCTGTTATCGGCTACTGAAATGTAGATGAATGAACTTCGGGGTTCAGTAATTCTACTGTAGGGTTTTCATGTTTTTGGTGGATTAGTTCGGCTTTCACGATATGTGTTGCTTTCTTATGTATTTAGTATTGCAGCAACTGAGAGAGAATCGGATCTGGTATGATTGAATGCAGGATATCGATGGCAAGGATGTGGAGATGAGTAAGTACAAGGGCAAGGTTCTGTTGATTGTCAACGTTGCTTCTGCATGGTAAGCAGATGTTGCCTCGTTTTGCTCTTGCAATTTTCGGTCGATTGTCGTTCTGGAAGTGGAGAGTGATGAACTTGATTTTCTTTGCAGTGGGTTGACCACCACGAATTACAAGGAACTCGCAGAGATTTACAGCAAGTACAAGGGCCAAGGTGAGTCAATTCGACCTTGGAAGCATTTGAATTCTGAGGCCATCCTCTTGATCGCTCCATTCTTTACATTGCGAATTCTTCGAAGATTTGACTCCTCGAGATTCTTACAGATTTCGAGGTTCTTGCTTTCCCTTGCAACCAATTTGGAGGTCAGGAGCCTGGGAGCAATGAACAGATTAAGGAGTTCGCTTGCACAAGGTTCAAAGCTGAGTACCCCATCTTCAACAAGGTAAATTAATCACTCGTCTACTTTCCTTTTTTCTTGGGTTGAATACTTGCCATCCTCAATGGAGTCAGGTCTTATCACACGGTAAGTAACCCGATGAAATCCTTTTAGTGGTCACCATTATCTGGTTTGTCTTCATTCGACCAAAGATCACGTCACAGACAAATGACAATCTCGATACTGAACCGCTGAGTAGATATATCTGAAATTAACCACGGAACATCTTTGTTTTTTCCACAACACGCATGTCTTTGACACGAAAGAGTGTTGTCTTTTTGGCAGATCGATGTAAACGGTTCTCAAGAGGCACCACTGTACAAGTTTTTGAAGTCTCAGAAAGGCGGCGGCATGTTGGGCGATAGTATCAAGTGGAACTTCGCTAAGTTTCTCGTTGACAAGAACGGGAATGTCGTCGACCGCTACGCTCCCACCACCCCTCCTTCAAAGATCGAGGTAATTGCTTCGTCATTGAGTTATGTGCACAGTTATCTTCATGGCAAACACCTCTTGATTGTTCGGATTGCTTAATCGACCAAGTGTACTGAGTATTTCCACCATTTTGGGGATTTTGCTGTCAGATATGCACTTTCCAGATATGCCATGAATTGAATGTTAATGCTGTGCACTTCGTGTTCTGTTATGCAGAAGGATATCAAGAAGTATCTGAGCAGCTAAACGCCGAGTTTGTACTGGAAGCGATTCTGCAAGGGCTTGTGATTATCGGTCTCTGTGTATACTTTCCTGGAGGAGTGTAGTTTTGTATGATTTTGTTAGTAAAATCTCCATCCGCCTGGAATTCTGTGTTGACTAAGCGGTTTTTGGGTTTTTGTCACAAGACGAATGTCTATATATGCTGCAAGATATGAATATAGTGAGGTGGAGTTTGGAGTTCATGTTTACGCTTATGCATGGATTGTGTAGGTGTTTGCGTTTGGTCTCTATTGGTGTGAAGTAGAAGAGCAATTGGGAGTTGCTTGCGGAGTACATATTTGTGATGTTGATTTTGTGACGACCGTTTTTGTTTATCATCAAATTCTTCTTTTAGCCAAACGATATTCGCTAGTTTTGTCTAGTTAGGTCAAGAGTGTATAACGTACTCCCTATGTCCCATTATTATTGTCTAGTAGGTACTCTCAAATCTATATCTCTAGTTAGAACCCACTGGTCCATTACAATGCGATATAGGGAGTATCACTATGTAGTGTACTATTCTTCATTTATCAGTGGGAATATCTTTTTGTTCAAGAATGGTTTTTTGGGCTCCCATATCATCACATTGCATTCTGCAACATGGAAATAAACTTTAGTATGTAGATACAAGTTAGCTACTAGATTGTACGGTGACATAGGGCTACCTTATTGAAGCGACTAAGCCATTGATGGAATCAATCCATGGCCAAATCTTCTCTTGTCATTGGTTCAATCCATGGAATTGGCCCGAGGGGTTTTATACAGGCCAATTTTCTAAAATTATATTACAATGGTGGGAGAGAAGTTATGACATAGCCTACTCTCCAAAAGTAGGGAGATACAAGAATGAAAGGCCAATTCATGGTCTTGAGGCTTGTTGTTTCATTTCGATACAAAATCATTAGTTCACTGAAACATTTTGATGCGACTAAACTAAAAATATATACATGACATTATTGCTGCATGAAGTACTTTCTATTATAACTAGCTTCACCAATTGTCATTGGTGAATGACATTTTCCTCTGCCTTATCTGCTGGCGTGGGGTGGGGTTGCGTCGCCTCGCAGCGGCGCTTAGAAGCTTTTCATGCAACCGAGCAACGTGACTTGAAGCAAAGGGCTGGTCATGCTCTTACACATTGGGGAATTGGCTCACACTTTCTTAGTTGTTTTAATGTGTTCTCCAAGTGGTCCATGGAGCCAACTGAACTCAAAATGTGATTGAATTGGCTAAGAGATTTGTTAACCTTGACTCCCCATGTACTTCGGAACTTATCAAAATTCACAAATTTGCATCTTACATCAAAAGAGGGTACTTTACAGGCTTTTCGGCTGTTACGGGGCTGCCCACCTGTAGGGGTTAAATTGTTCAAGGACGGGCAACATGGATCATGGAATTTTGCCCCTGTTAGCAATTTCAGGACCCAGTGGCATATTTCGTGGGATAACCGACATCATCATGTCAGGGAGAAAAAAAACCTCAGAGGGCCCATACCATATATTTCAAAGCCGCAGTCACTAAGGGCGAGTCTCTATGCTTGAACCGACCCGTCATATTTCAAGGTTCGTCATGTAGCAAACCTTCTTTTAAAATTACGGAGGAGAAATGATGGGTTGTCCTATGTGAGGATCGTGCCGTGATAATCCTCCATTCGAGTTAAATAAATGATAGAAAACAACTAATGCAAGCTCCTCAAACAAAGGAATTCCAAAAAGCATCCTAAATTGAGGGAAGAATAATCCAAGATAAGAATGAGGGTCACCCGTATTATTAAGAGGGCTTGCCAAGCATTCTTGATAGACCCGTCATCTAAAAAAACGAACCGCTTTTATTAATACGGGTCGAGTGTCTCCAAATTACATGCAAGCCACACTCACCTTCAATTAAATATGGGTCGGTTCAAGCATGGGGACAGGCTCTAAATCCAATCCGGGTTCACCAATGAGGTGGGGCCGACGTTTTTCGTTTTTCCATTTTTGACTCCCTCAAGGTCATTTGTTTGATTTTGTTTTTTTTTGAAATTTGGGGTTTCCACCCCCATTCTGCCCCGGATAACCCTTCTTGGAATTTTAAGGACCTATACACAAAAGAATACCGGGCACCCTTTTATTAGCCTCCCTCCATATTTGGGAATTCCAAGGGAGAACCTGGATTGAATTTAGTGTCCGGCTATTTCAAATAGGGGGCATCATGTACCCCTCCCTGGGGGCCGAACAACTAAATCCAATCCATGTTCCCCTTGGAATTTCCAAATATGGAGGGAGGCTAATAAAAGGCTGCCCGGTATTTTTTTGTGTTTAAGGCCTTAAAATTCCAAGAAGGGGCCCCCTGGGGCAAAATGGGGGTGCAGACCCCAAATTTCAAAAAAAAAAAATCCAAAAAATGACCTTAAGAGGGTCAAAAATGGAAAATAAAAAAACTGGGGCGCCCCCCAAGTGGGGAACATGGATTGGATTTAGTGAGCGGCTCCCTGGGGTTGGTACCATATGTACTGTACACTTTTCCGAAATGCTAAAGTAGGTGTAAAGTCATCCACTTTGATAAGAGTAGGCACAATGGAAGGACTATAGCAGCCATTTACTAAAACGAGGCCACCACCCCAAGACAGTCCAACCATCGCCTCCACTCCGACTCATGGATGGGATGTTACGAACGGGAAACTACTAACTTGATTGACGAGGTGTGTGCCACGTCCGATCGCACTCCAAGACCTCATGCCACTCCTTTGAAGATCTTGCATCCGACAATCTACGAAATGGCCTAGATCGCCGCCAAGGACGCTCGCTCTGGCTTCTCCCCAAGCAGCTAGCGACAAAAATCTTGTCAACAATCGCAGTCACAGTCCTGGCGATGGCGGTCATCGTCGTATCGCGGATTTGTAGCTGACCCAGCTCCAGCTCATGCTGCTTTCGCCGCTTTGGTCGGAGGTGGGCGCATACATATATGGGCGCTGGCCAACGCTGGCGTCCCGGCGCCGGTGCCAAGGCTGGCAGTGTTTGCACCAGCGGCTCATCCATGGTGGTGTCATGGCGCTCCCAGTGGGTGGTGATCGGCGGGCTTGCGCTTCTGTGCTACGTCATGGCGCTCATGGGGTCCGCGACGTGCCGGTGGGGCTCTTTTCGTCCCCTCGGGGGTTACGAGGTCGACGCCGTGGCCACGGCCAGCGCTGACGTCGACGCCGCCCAGTGGACCGGCGATGTGCGTGATCTCGAAACGGCCTGGAACCGGCTCTGCTTCGCATCGCGGCCGCCGGTGAAGCTTCGTATCGCCTTGTTCGTGAAGAAGTGGCCGACGGGCGGCACGCCTGGCGGGTTGGAGCGGCACGCCATGACGTTGCATCGGGTGCTGGCGGATCGTGGGCATGCAGTGCATGTGTTCACGACTCGGCAGCCGGGCGCCAAGACCAGTGTGCCGGAGGACGAGGCGGAGGAGGAGCGGCAGCACCCCAATATGCACTTGCATTTCGTGGAGCCGAACGCGGGCGGTGGGTTCGACAACGCTCGCGCATGGGAGGCTTATTCCGCGATCAATGCCACGCATTCGTTCGATGTCGTGCATTCCGAGAGTGTGGCCCTCCCCCACTGGCGGGCGCACGAGTTTCAGAATCTGGCGGCGTCGTGGCACGGAATTGCATTCGAAGTGATTCACAGCGACATTGTGCAGGACCTTATTAGGAAGCCCGGCGAGACGAGGTCCAAGGATCTGGAGCAAAGCATGAGTGGACGGCTGGCGCGCGTCGCCGATGAAGTTCGCTTCTTCCCGAGCTACCGGCACCATGTTGCCACGAGCGACTATGTCGGGGATGTGCTGCGCACTATCTACGAGTTGCCCTTGCAGAATGTGCACATCATCCTCAATGGCGTCAACGAGCAGGACTTCCGACCCAATCCCGCCGCCGGTGCTGCTTTCCGCGCTAAGTAAGTGAATCTCCATTCTTCCTCTCTGCAAGTTGCAATTCTATCCGTCATCCTCCCACATTGTAGCGCGAAACGATTCTTGGCCATCGACGCATCCATCTATTTAAACCCCGCGGTGGGCAGGGCGAGATATCGCATACTAGGGTTTGGCGCGCTGATGGTCAGCTGGGCACAGGTATGGCGTGCCGGCGAACGCAACAATGGTGTTTGGAGCCGCGGGACGACTGGTGCGAGATAAGGGCCACCCAATTCTGTTCGAAGCATTTTCGGAGCTCCTGAAGAAGCACAAGGGCGTGTATCTGCTAGTGGCAGGAAGCGGGCCGTGGGGTGACCGCTACGAGGAGCTAGCGCCGAATGCCAAGACGCTGGGGCCATTGACGCCATCGCAGCTGGCGGAGTTTTACAACGCGGTGGACATCTTCGTGAACCCGACGCTGCGGTCGCAGGGGCTGGATCATACGCTGCTGGAGGCTATGCAGTGCGGGAAGCCCTTGCTGGCCACCCACTTTTCCAGCATCGTCCGAAGCGTGATCACGGACAAGTCCGTGGGCTACACATTCTCGCCGAATGTGGACTCGCTCGTGGCCGCTCTGGAGGCCGTGGTGCACGACGGTATGGACGTCCTGCGCGTCAAGGGGGAGGCGTGTCTGGCCATCGCCTCGCGCACATTCACGGCCACCAAGATGGCGTCCGCGTACGAGCGCCTCTTTCTGTGTATTACGAATCAGCGCTACTGCCACTATCCCTTGCCCTCCGACGTCAAGGAATGCTCGCTCCAGAATTAGACGACCAAGCTCGAAACCGATACTTGCCTTCACCCTTTTGGGAGCAATCTGCGTGCTGTACAGATACCACAGCGGGATGGACAGACATCCAGAAAGATCTCCAATGCTTCATGTTATTCCGGTGCGCGTTCCGTAGTAATTCTCGCAATTTGAGGTGCAGACCGGGAGTTTTCGTGGATGATCCTTTACAACTGCGCACATGACAATACTTTCATCTGTGCTCGGAATCTGTAAATATAGAGATCAACATGTCACAACCTTCTTGCAGTATCCACTTGGGATCTTTAGTCTTGACACGCTGCTGGTGGGTTTCACAATCTTCAGCGAGATAAAGTGAAGTGAGCCTTAATTCAAACCCTAACTTATGATTAGTTCAAGTGGGTATTACCTCTAATCCTAATTTACAAAGTGGACACCGGAATTGCAATATAAAGTCCTTGTAGGCCTGGGAGGGTCCACATTCAAAAGTTTATCCTAATATCAGCCAGTGAGAGTGTTTAGATTGCTCAAATCGTCTAAACCCACAAGTTGGACGAAAAGGAGGCCGACGTAGGGTTTCGAAATGTGGAAATGGACCCCAATAGAAAGTGGCCCTCCATTTTCACTTGGCCACATGCTAAACCTCAAGCACTCTCATTGCCCTGTTGATTCTTGTATCGCTCTTACCCCGTGCACGCAGTTTCATTATACCTTAGTATCCACGCCTAATGTACCTGACAACCTCAATATTTGTGGGATTTATCGCATCAGTCTGCTCCCGGCAGCAACTGTGCGGAACATGGATCATTGCGAAAATGTTTCGTGATCCTGAAGCCAATCAACTATACCACTTGTGCAGAAAGTAACTAACTCCTTCATCCTCAACGGAATCGAGCATTGATTCGCCTGACGACTCGATGCAGGTTCCAGAGTCAAATCTCCGTCGACGAATTTTTATGAAGTCGATCGACGACTCAGGTACAGAAACGGTTCACATCATGGACATGAATCCAGTTCAGGATGCAACAAATGTCAGTTACAAATTGAAGCCCAAGATGCAACGTGCATAACTTCAGATGCCACGGCTATTATATCAAGCCGTGGCACCCATGCAACAACCCAGTACATGCACATGTACGCAACAGAAGTGAAGCGCCAAGGTCTCACGTTCTCCCTTTCTCATGACAATTAGGTACCCAAACTCTTACGAATACGGTAGTGCATATAGACCAATGAATGAAGAGTTTCAGGCCTTCCTGCAACAATGTGCAATGTCACCAAAATGCTTCCAATGCACAAATCACATCTTCGAATTGTGATTGAAAATACAAGCTTTCTCGTTCACCAAGGAAGTGGCATGGAGCTGAGTACTGCCAGAGCTTTTGTGAAATTCTGTCCACACCCGACTGGGTCTGACGTTTGAGTAGAATCATGTAGAATTATGAATCCAGAACCGAAATGGAGTCAACACCATTGAGATTTCCTAGTAAGAGAAGATGTTCTTGCACCTCGACTGCAACCTGAAAGACGAAATACTGGAGCACAGCAACTACGACCTTCTGGAGGCTGCAGTGATCACACCGAGGTCATTTTTTTGCTTTACAACGTTTCTTTACTTCGTTCTTTTACTTTGTAAGTTTATTTATTTTTATTTATTTTATTTTATTTTTTAAATTTTAAATTTAATAAATTAATATCAAAATCCGTATTCAACTACCGGAACAATAGTGCAAAAACCATGTGATGTAAAAGAATTTGAAGATGATATACTAGAAAATTAGTAACAACATAAAAAAAAGGAGTAATATTACAAAAATGGTGTAATACATAATATACCATTTCATATGGGCACAAATGTAAGATTTGTTGTGACAAAATGGCGCATGGAATAGTCCCATTTTAATGGCATTTGAGTTATAGATTCATATTTGAAAGTTAAAAGAAGGAAAATAATCTAGCACTTCAATACATATGGTTTACACCATGTCTCATGCGGAAACTTCTTTTGCTTGGAGAGGGAGGGAAAGTGTGCGTGGAACCCGACTCTACATCCAAACTTCCTCACGCGCAAGACTTCAATTGACGAATGGCCTTGCCTGAGATTTGCAAGGTTACAAATCATGGAGACGCAAGGTCACTTCAGAGTAGCCGTGCACTTAGAATCAATTCTTGGCGCCTTGGACGCATCTCCACCGCCATCACCTTGCCTTGAGCCTTGGCCTCCACTCCCATTGCTGTCTGTGACGATCAATGTCAGCTAGTGTTTCCGGCCCCACGCACGATATATGAGGACAACCTTGGCGAGGAGATTCTGCATAGGCACAACGCATCTCAACGCATCGGAGTTGGCCTCTTTCCATCAGGCGCAGCGCATTGGAGTTGGCCTCCCCTAGTCGCTAAAACTTGGTTATATATAGCAGGAGCCCTCGACGGGAGGATATTCCCCTAGAGGAGATATCCGACGTGGAGGGCGGTAGCCCGATGTGGAGGGTATCTCCTGGGCGGAATATCCGACCGTCAGGGGCTCCTATGGCGTAACACACTTTCTAGTTTCAGCTGCTCCTACGGCGTAACACACTTTCTAGTTTCGACTGCCCGATTTGACGGAAACTTATGTATTATAATGTTCATCTTACAATTTCTATGAAAATTTCTTGAGTTGTCGGGGTTTTTTTCTGCAAGGTAAGAATTGTAGAGGGCTTTATGCTGTAATCCCCACTCTGGAACGGGCAGTACGGGACGGGAGCTCTTGTCAAATGAACGGGCCCAAAACCAGAAAGTGTGTTACGGTCAAGTCAATAGTATGACTAGTATCTCACCAGTACTTCCCAATGTTTGTGTTTTTACCATTTTTCTTTAATCGCCCTAGAATGAAAGTTACCAGACTTGGTTTACACCATCCGTCGGTAGAATGCTGTGAGGAGTCAATAGACACCGTGAACGAATCTCAAAAGGGTGACCTATGTAAGTTGAACACGGGCAATGGTTCGTGGCAGCTACCAAGGAGGCACCCTAGAATCCATGGAGACCCCCCCAAGGCCATTTTTGATGATTTTGAATTCAAAAATGGGGTTTGCGGACCCCAAATTACCCATGGAGCATACTCCTTGGCAATTTGAACCAATACATTAAAGAATACGGGGCTCCTTTAGGGCTCCTTTATCCCTCCCCGATCCTCCTTGGTAGCTGCCACGAACGCTTAGCCGTTGAACACACTCTCCCAAATTGTGGGAACGAGTTTGCAGGCAGAGGGAACGGGTGGAATGTCGCATCAGAGGGTATCCAGCGGGTATCAAAGGGGCGGATCTTAGCGGCTATCAAAGGGGTATCTTAGCGGGCATCAAGCCGGTATCAAGGGGCGAATCGTAGCGGGTATCTCTTTGCCCTCTTGCCCCAATAATTATTCCTTTGTGCACGTCGTGAAATTGTTTTTGTGATTTCTTTTTTTACTTTCACCCGCCTACACTATTTAACCCCAAAATGGTCCTTTTCAAATTCCTTAAAACTTGATTACATGTAATTTTTATTAAATTAAATGTCAGATCTTATTTGGGAATTATTCAATTAGTCTCCCTACCAATATTTGAGAAGAATATGATTATTAAATTATTCTATCAGTAGTTCCAAATTTTGGAGTACACCATATCTATTTTGAATTAGAAAGTCCTGAATTGAGCTGTTTTTGACTTGAGGGGTTGATGTTTTTCAAAAAATTGGATCTATATGGTAATTGGTAACAGGCATAGGAAGAAGAGCCTTTCATTAAATAGAGTGGCATGGGTCAAGTTTCTATTGCTTATTTAACCCCTAAAGTTGACTTGGCCTCAAATTGTCGTAGAAAGTCTCAAAACAGGTAAAAACTACCCACTTTTGATGCAAGGTGAAGGTTTTCAAAATTTTGACGTAATTTTAGTATGTAACCGTAGGATTTAGTACTCAACTTGTATGCATATATGTATATCAAATTTCATATTCAAATTCCTTACCAATTGTGAGACCGTAATGTTCAAAGTTGGACTAAAAGTTATTTTCTCTTGTTGTCAAAAGGGTAACCAATTTTTTGAGGGCCAAAAATACTTCTATTAGTAGTTAATCTGATATGAGGCTCTTCACATCCTTGTTCCGAGGTGAGTTGGGAACATGTCCATGCTATTTTTACTCTGACTCATGCGACCTATCAAATGCTTGATTATACACATGGAGGTATCAATGCTAAAATTTAACTAAAAAGGCTAGTCTTTGACAATAAATTGGCATGTGAAATATAATTGGAGTGGGAAATTAAAGAATGAGATGATCCCCTAGAACATTATCTACCTTTACAAAAAACAAGACTTAAAAATAAGTAAAATCTCAACTTTCGGTGAAATTTTGAAGTTTTAGCATTTTAATCAAATTTAGGCAGATTTTGAGAATAAATGAGCATATACTATAGTTTGGGCATATTTCAATAGGCTCTTAGGGTTAACCCTACAAGTCCAATCAACCATTTTATGGTTGATTCCAAATTTTGAGAAGTTGTATAAGGCTTATTTTTCTAGAAGTTTGGTGAGTTGAGAACCACATCCAATTTACACAACCTTGTTTGGATTCATTGATTGTTGACAATAAGCTAATACGGTTTCAAACACAAGCAGGCCAAGGTTTCATGATGTTAGTAAACTTTCTATTCTATAAGAATGATGACATTCCTCTTAGGTTATTATTGGCCTTTCCCTATATTATCATAAAGTATTTGATTTAAGCTAATCATAATTTATTTTTTTATATTAAAAGTAGGAAGTATGTTTCCCCTATTGATTTTCAAAGTTTAAGTCTCCTTAATTAATTGTAAACTAAATATCTATTGATTATAGAAATTCACCCATAGCTATAAGCATTGAAATCTTCATATTATGTTTTAAGAAAAAATTTATAAGAGTCACTGATTGCATAATTTATAACATATCTAAGTTTCTCTCTGAACCCCTTGGGCTTGTAGGGGTTAAGTCCAAGTTCAAAATATTTTTCAAGAGTTAAAATGATATGATCAACTCATACTAGGATCAAATGCTTAGGTTGCCACTTATGAAAATTCCACTCCATTGTTGAGCGAAATATAATGATTATCCTCCAATTGCAGAATTTTGAATCATCTACAGTCGAGCTTTTAACCCCTAAAGATCCATGAAAGTTGAAATGACTTCAGGGGTTCTTGCACGAAAAATAGTTTGACCATTGTAATCTCACAAAGGACGCAAAATCAACAATTCAAATTTGACATAAGAGTAGAATGGCAAGTTAACTTTAACCCTTAAACGCGCAATGTGTTGAAAATCAACACAATAAATGACAAGCAACAACTTTGAAGGACCATAGCTTCTTCATCCAATATCCTTTCTGGACGAAGTTACTTGGTTCCCAAACCAAGTCTAGCTTGTGTGGTAAAAGTTGCAAATCCATAAAATACAACATGAATACATGGCATGCATTTTTATTAGTGAAGGTAGCTTTCGTTTATTGGTTCTCAAACATGGTGCATGTTTTACATATGAAAGCCAATTATGTGAAATCAAAAATAGTTTCTCATGAATTTCATTTGCATAATCATGATCTTATGATGAAATTCAACAACTTTTTATTTGGAAGATTTTTTATCCAAATATTTCTCGTATATGATTGCAATGGTGTTTTTACAATGAAAAAAGTGAATAAATGGATGATTTTTGAGGAGCTATATCTCTTTCAACCATTGTTGGGTTTTGACTTTAGTTTTGGGATAGATTCCAATTACAATATAGTATTAGTGTTACTCCTGATTTTATTTAAGGTGTTCCGAAGGAAAGGCAAGAATTTGAGTGCAAGGGGTGTAGTTTTGGACTATTTTCTCTTTGTTTAAGTTTTGGTTGTTTTCATCATTGGAGGGCTATTATTTGAGCCAAGAATTTCTTTGGATGTTTTTTTCTTGGTACATGGGTGATATTAAGATGAATATGAACAACTTTCTAGTTGGTGAAATTTTCATTGCAATTGGTCTAATGGTAACATTCCTACTTTACAGTGAAAATGATGAAATTTTGTAGTGTGGATTATTGTATGAGGACTTATGATTTTGCAATCTATGAGGCTTCACAACTCAAATTCTAGTCCACATAACTTACAATAAGTCTAGTACATGTTTGTAAGGTGAAGATGTGAATAAATTATCTTTGTTTTCACCTATAACTTCAAGGAAAAGTATATTTTTTGGCTAATAATACCCGTGGGGCATCTAGGAATTAAGATCCAACGGTTGGAATTTTTAAAGAGTGCTTAGACTAAGGTTTTCTAGGCTCGAAGTAGAAAAAGTTTGTCTTTTGTAATTTAAGCAATTTACATTAAGGGTCTTTAAGGGTTAAGCTTTAGACAATTGAATTCAAATCTCTTTCTTTAAATATATACTCACTCAGAATGTATGTAGATACACTCCTGCATGTTGTTACATATGACCTACAGTGCTTGTTGGAGTCTCAATTAGAGTATTACCACCCAACCACAAGAATGATGGTTTTGCGGATTGAATTGTTTCGTGTGCTTTTTCTTGTACTTTTTCTTGTACTTTTTCATTCGACGGTATCGCTTGGATTTCTTTTGAGGACCCCTAATGCCCATAATAAGTATAGGTATAACAAGTTTGTAATATGTTATGGAGCACAAAGACGACAAGTAAAAAGGTGAAAAGTTGTTATAAAGATAGCTTGGTTCCATGCACAACAAGATAGGGCGGGAGAGCAAGTATCTAGTAGGCCTCTGCAAGAGCAAAGATTTGCTGTAAGCGCAACTCGTACCCTTGATTTTAGGTGACAAGCACACATACTTGTTGTGAGTTGTGGTAGCCTTGATTCTAGGTGACAAGCACACATACTTGTTGTGAGTTGTGGTAGCCTTGATTCTAGGTGACAAGCACAGATACTTGTTGTCAGTTGTGGTAACTTGATTGTAGGTGACCAACACGGATACTTGTTGTCAGCTGTGGTGAGCTTGATTGTAGGTGACAAGCACGGATACTTGTTGTCAGTTGTGGTAGCCTTGATTCTAGGTGACATGCGCGCATATCGCATAATTACTTGTTGTCATTTGTGGGAATCTCTGGCATTACTTCAAAACAAGAGTTGTCTTCATTGATACTTGTTCTTAGTTATGGGAGTCTCCGGCAATACCTCAAAACAAGTGTTGTCTTCATTGAAATGCATGCCATGAATCCATACCATCTTGTTTCCAGGTGTGAAATTTTTAGCACACAATGTAGACTTGATTTTAAATTTTAATTGTACTGATTTTATCAAAACCAAACTTTAAATTAAGAAGGTATGGCTCTTCAAAGTTTCAACTTGTCATCCAAACTATCATTTTCATTCACATGTCTAGAAACTTACCTTGTACTTGTCCTAGTTCAAATCCAAATGAAGTGACCAAACCACTTAACATTGAATTTTCATGTTCACAACTCCACGCCATAAAAACAAATTTACCCTATAGTTCAAATTTCACAATCCTGTAAAGCGCCCCTGATGTTGCATCAATCAATGTGCACAATCATCCTCCCTCTCCCTTTCACTCGATTCCTCCAGAATGGCTAAAAAGCTCGATCTTGAAGGCTCATTGTCAAGCATACAGTTAGCCTGCGCACATGAGCCATATGGCCCAGACAATTTGCTTGGGCTTGTGGGCTGGCGGGCCCCCACCTCCCAATCAAATGTGGGCAAGTGGCACTCTTGATAGCTACTTTTCTTTTACTTAAGGTTAAACCTTGGGGCTCCTCGCATCCTCTTTTCTCTTCCACTGGAAGTTTCAGAGAGTCTCCGCACTGCGATTGGTTGACAGAGCGATTCAAGTGAGAGGTAATGCGGACTCTGCCGTCTGCCTGAGTTTGATCAAACCCGAAGAGTTTGGAGTCGCATACACGGTTTCAAACGGAAGCGTTTGCTTCATGTGCGCAGGCTAAGTCTCAGAAGCCATAGCTCTAGAGCTCCCATTTCGAAAGAGCTCTCTATGGAGCAAAGTGGAAAATTTGATATTACTGCAACCTCTAACAGTGAGATGCTTGAGCCACACATCCACGATCATAGAATTCTGCAACCATCCTCCGGAAGATCCATCCTGTCGGCAGATTCGCAACGAAGTACAGGAGCGTATCCAGAGTCAACTTTTGAAATCCCTGCTCACATCCAGAGTCAACTCCATGTCAAAAGGATGGGCGTGAAAATTTGATATACCAGCAGGGACTATGAATTACTGCAACCAAACTGAGATCGCAGAGGCGCAGGCAGGGGATGGGGGCGGAATGGCGCGGCACTGAAGCTTCTCGTAGACCTCAACTTACCGCGCGCAGCTCTCACCAAATTAGGCAATGGCGAATCTGTGTGGGGGAGCAGCTGAACAGTGTCTCTCACGGGGAGCAGCTGAACAGTGCTGCGTGGCCGGGTGCCAAAGAAAGGCCGTAACCGAAACGAGGACGCCGGTCTGGCGCTACTTGCAAGCACATTTTGCCGCCTCGTGGTAATGCTGGTCGTCTGGACAATTAAAAGTGACTCCTGATTTACCCTTTTCCTCTCCCATCCTCTCGCATTCCCGCCGATGCCTCTCCCTTCCAAGCAACACGCTCTACGTGAGGATCCCGCCATCCCGTGCCATACCAAGTTCTCCATTGCAACTTTTTACTTCTCTAGTTTCTAGAATTTTACCAACTGATACAGTAACATCCTTTGTAACTGGACCGCTCAGTTCCCACTGTGCTGGAGAGGCCGGGTGAAATGGTGTCACCCTTTTTGACCTCACAGATAAATCCTATTTCGGGGTATTTGATACGTAATGTAATAACAAGCCATTGATTGAAACGAATGTTGGAACACGTGAGGAAGGTATATCTGCTGTATTCTAGATGCCTCTCCCACGAGATGCAGAAGCATGTTGCCACAGATCCGAGTGCCTCCGTTTCGCGCTATTGAATTCCTCAATCTTTTGAACGCTACATAACTTACATGCTTTCAATTGTGGACGGTTCAGCGAGGATCAACTACCATGTGAACGGCGATCTAGAAGCTGTATACATCACGTGGACATCGAACCCGGACTGGGACTTACCACCACCGGGACATCATTCTCGCTCAGTACTAAAGAAGCGCCGATGAGGGTATGTACTCATTTCATTGCGACGATAAAAACTTTCATCTGCTGTTGAACAATTTAGAGTTTGATCTTCTTAACTTTCTTTAAGATAAAGGGTACTTTTTAAAGTTTTTATTGCAAAGAGAAAAGTACAAAAGCGATGGTCTCCGGCCATGTTGAATAGTGATTTTCAAAATTTGTTTGTCTCACTTCTTTCACTTCCATTGTGACTTTTGTTGAAAGTGTAGTGGCATTCATTGGAATGTATTGAATTCCGGTTTGATTCTATGAAGCACCTTATTCATGCTATGAAAAATTCATCTCAATTGTGTTGATTTTGAAATATGCGTTTGGTTTGGTGTTGTATAGGGAGGCTCCAATCAACAATCATATATAGGGGTCATAAGACGGCATAGGTCTCGTTTGCTGAAAAGACTTGGCAAGCCCTCTTGATAATACAAGTGACTCTCATTTCTTATCTTAAATGATCTTCCCCTCATCACGATATTTAAAAAAAAAAAAAAAAAAAAAAAAAAAAAAAAAAAAACTCCTTTGTTTGAGAAGCTCACATTAGTTGATCTTCTCTTTTATCTGAACCAAATGGAGGACTTCTAAGGTGTTGTCCACACATGAGGACGACCTACTATTTCCCTCCCTCATTTTAGAAGGAGGTTTGCTTCTACACTTGGCAAGGCTTACACTTGGCAAGAACCCCAATTTCGTTAAAATGGCACTATGCCATGTGCCATTTTGTCACACTAGATCTTACATTTGTGCTCATATAAAATGGTATATTCTGTAAAATCACAATTTTCTTTGTAATATCACTTCTTTATATACATTGTCACTCATTTTCCCTAATATCACCTTAAAATTTTGTTATATTGCATGGTTTTTGAACTACAGTTCAGAAAGTTGAGGTGTGCCATTTTACCGGAATAATGCCATTTTAACGGAATTGGGGTTCAAGGCTTACACAAGTTGGCAAGGCTTACACTTGTAACCCGCTATCTTACAAGGCTTACAAGTGTAGAAGCATGGCAAGTCCTTATTGACTAGGCAAGGGCACAAAGGGTGAACTTATGAGGGTCTGTTCACACTACGATGAAGAAGTCCACCAGTTAGGAAATAAAGCAGAAATCCAAAATGTTATTGGGTGAAATTGGTCGAGAACGAAATTCTTGACCGACTGGTGGCCTTCTTCAACGTAGTGAAACAATGAAGGGACAATGAAGGAGAAGAGCCGGAGCCCTTGCCCATTAATTTTGCTGAAAAACCAACTGGAGATTCAAAGTTCAAATTGTGTGTCAGACAAAATTCTTGAAGATTACCTGAGTATCATCCGGTCATCATATGGGAACCACCCATGTACTGTATCCATGTATCCATGTATTGTATCCATGTATGATGCGGATCATCAATAAAAATAACCGGATGATAATGTGAAGTAGAGGATTTTGACCGGATGGTCTCAGAAAACTTCCTGGACACTGAGTGTAAACCGGCCCTGAGATCTAGAAATCCAATCGACAACCGTGAACAGTTCCCACATTCTGGAGTAATTGACCTGGAATGATCTAAATTTGAAGATAGAGCTGACTTCTTGGAAAGAACATTCGAAGCAGCTTCCGGAGTTCGAAGGCGGCGACGAGAATCAGGCTGCCCAGTATGGCGCTGCGAGCAGCATACTGAATCGTACAAACTGTATTTGCAGGGACCAATAGCCGCAATTCCCACCCATCCTCAATAATGGATGAACTGAACTTATATTGTGAGTGGTGGCCCTCAAAAGTGCCCCACCCATCCTGCAAAACGGATGAACTCAACTTGTTTTGGGGTTAGAAGTTGAGGTCCACCTGCAAATTGGGGTCATTTTGAGGGGCGGAGCTCCAACCCCAAAACAAAAAAGGAGCCCACTAAAGGACAAAGGACAAACAAAGGACAAACTCCATATTCTTCTCCAATTTCCAAGGTGCCAATGAGATTCATCTTGCTTTTGTTCTTTCCTTGTTTTATCACCATGTATACAAGTCATGGGTGGGGCACCCTCCTTGCAAACCAACTCAACTCAAGTTATTGTGAGGATGATCCACCCTCCCTTTTCTCGGATGGGTGGTGATGCCCTTATAGCCCCTTTTTCAGGGTCTTACACTCGTACGTAACTACTCCCTGTAAATTAACCTTTGATGTATGGGAGGCTCTCCCTTCGTAGAACGACCTTGAGCATTGTAGCTTCATATAGGCTCATCGCGAATTCCCTGTGAGCCTATAGAAAACAAGCGCACTGACTAAGCTGTGAGAGAAGCGTACGTTAGCCGAAGTGCCGATTCTGCCCGCTCTCCCAGGGTTTCATTTACAGGGAGTAGTTACGCCGGGGAGGTCCCCATCGTTGGGACTCCCGGCCGGTTCGTGACCCTCCCTCGTCAGGCTCCCGCCCTCTTCGGGTCGGATCCCTCACAGGCCGGGAGTCCCTTCGATGGGGGCCTCCCCCTTTACAATTTCCCTGATCACTAGCACGGTTTAGTCCGTCTGTGTCTAGTCCAGTTCTTCACTAGGTCTTGCCCTAACCGGTTACCGGCTGGGGATAACCCCAATTCCGTTAAAATGGCATTATTCCGGCAAAATGGCACACCTCAACTTTCTGAACTGTAGCTCAAAAACCATGTGATATAACAGAATTTTAAGGTGATATTAGGGAAAATGAGTGACAATGTATATAAAGAAGTGATATTACCAAAAAAATTGTGATACTACAGAATATACCATTTTATATGAGCACAAATGTAAGATCTAGTGTGACAAAATGGCACATGGCATAGTGCCATTTTAACGGAATTGGGGTTGGATCAACTTGTTCCTTTATTTTTGCAATTGAAACCTCTTCAATTTAAAATTAAAAAAAAATAAAAAATAAAATAAAAAAAAAATAAAAAAAAATGTATTTGCAGGTCGGTTATGAAGCACGTGGTCATTTTCCTTCAACGCATCACATACAGCCGATTCGTATAATAAGAATGTGACACAATCCTGATTCTGCCGCGCTATCACCGACTTGTCGCTAATGCTACTCTGTAAATCCATCTCTGCCGTGCACCACTTCCTTGGCAGGCACCATCATCGTCGGTACGGCTGTAGAAGACGTGCTAGCTGCGTGGTTAGCCTCGAATGTGCTAAACTCAGTGATCGTTCTAGGAATATATAATTTTTTCTCGCACTGTATCAACACACAGAGAGTCGGATTGGTTTGGTTTGTCCTGTGCAGCTGGTCCTGTGTTTATGTAGGTTGCAGAACCTGCACACACTCGCTATGATCCACGCTTAAAAGCTCGGCCTCGCATTGCAGGCTGTTCGGTAATCCTCAGCGATGGCGATCGCTCTTCGGGTATTCGGTTTGGCGACGGTGCTCTTGTGCCTGGCCACGACTGGTCAAGCACAGAGTAATCGTCTGCTGTACGATGAAGGCAATGTAGGTGGTGAGTTCTATTCGCAGCCCAACTACAACTACGATGTTGCCGAAGATACAAGTGGGCACGCCACGACCGAATACGAGTACCCGATGGATGGGCAGACTGAATCTTGGAATTTTGGTTATCAGGAAACTGGAATGGGAGGAGATTTCTCGGTGTCGGGATTCGACATGGAGGAGATGGGTGCTGATGGCGAGCAATTCGGAGACAGTGACAAATTGAATGGCACGACTGCTAAGCCTCCCACCAGCAGTCCGCCACCCCCACCACTCGCATCTGGAGGATGCGGCAGTGGCAACCCCATCGACGACTGCTGGAGGTGCGATCCTGACTGGGCGTCTCATCGTCAGAACCTCGCCTCCTGCGCTGCAGGATTCGGTCGCAGTGCCATCGGTGGCAAGAACGGCAAGATTTACGTTGTTACCTCCCCGGACGACGACCCTGCCAACCCAGCTCCCGGCACTCTCCGCTACGGTACCACCCGCGATGAGCCCCTGTGGATCATTTTCGAGTACAGCATGACCATCCACCTAAAGCTGGAGCTTTTCATCACTAGCTTCAAGACTATCGACGGTCGGGGCGCCACTGTGCACATCACCGGGGGAGCTGGGCTGAAGATCAACAAAGTTAGTAACATCATTGTACACAACATTGCTATCCACGACATCAAAGTGACGGGACCCGGAAAGATCATGATGTCTCAAAATATGGTCCAGAAACGTAACAAATGCGACGGCGACGCTGTGACGGTGTACGGGGCGAAGAACATCTGGATCGACCACTGCTACTTCGCGAACGCCGCTGATGGACTCGTGGATGTGACGAAACTATCTGACGGTGTGACCATCAGCAACAATTATTTCACAAATCACGACAAGGTAATGACTCAGATGATGAAGTTGATGAGTGATGTGAATTTGGATGCATGATGCAAGACAACAGTTTCTCACACGGAAGGGCATGGTTGGAACAGGTAATGCTGTTCGGAGCGAGCGCGAAGGACACGTTTGACAAGAACATGCACGTGACAGTGGCATACAACGTGTTCGGGCCGAAGTGCGTGCAGAGAATGCCCAGGTAAGATCCGCGCTTGCGTTCATTTTAAAGATTTCTCGACGTTGCAGTATGAGTAGGAAACTGACAACTTCGTGCTGGCAGGGTTCGTTACGGCTATGCGCACGTGGTGAACAACTACTACCCAGTGGGTTGGACGCAGTACGCCGTGGGGGGCAGTGAGGCACCGACGATCTTGTCGCAGGGGAATGTTTACAACGCATTGAACAGCGGCAAGCAGGTGTCGAAGCGCATCAACGACGGAGGCCCGAAGATGGGAGGGCCTGAGACCTGGAACTGGAAGTCGGAGGGCGACGAGTTCTATTCGAAGGCGTACTGGGCGGGGATCGCCATGCAGTGGTCGGACGAGAGCTACACGAAGACCATCAGCTGCAGCGCTCGTCCCGCGTCCATGGTGCCCGCCATGACCAAAGACGCCGGTCCCCTTAACTGCAAAGCTGGATCTCGTTGCGGCTGATAAAACGCATGACTCGTACCTATTACCGGTGGATCTTGCCTATATTGGGTTGTAAGTAGCATCATTCATACTGCAATGGAATTGGACTATTGGTCATTCTTTTAAGAAATCGCTGGGCTCGGGCTCGGCTTCCCCACATCAATTCTTGTAGAGGTAGAATTAGTCTTTAACGAGAGTATCTCCTAGCGAGGAATGGAATTCGTAGCGGCAGTACGGGACTGCTCGACATTCAGCGGCCGTGAGTTCTTGAAAGCGAAGAACTGTGAGCGCCGGGGACATTATCATTTCTCAATCACCTCCCGTGGGAGCTTTACAGCGAAGTTGATCCGATGGAGGCTGTGGAATCCTCCATGTATCCTCGGAACGCTGTAACTACCATTGTAGTTTGAGGCTAGCTTAAGAAATTCTCAAATTTCCTCTGAGGTTGGCATGAATACAGTGCTTGTTTGACTCAGTCTTTAATGTTTATGCCCACCTTCCAAGTGTTTCTATTTATTTGCTGCATTGTGGTAATTGATTTACCTACCTTGCAAGGTACACTATGCCATACTAACATTTATGCCTTTTTCCTGTAGAGCCAATGCTACTCAAGCTAATAAGCAAAATGGAGTCAAATTGACATGCCTTGAATTGACTCTAACAAGTATGCAAACACAGTAAACTCCATTACAAATTGTCTAAACTAATATTTGCGCCATTATTGAGCACTCCACCTTGGATGCTTTATATATATAAACCCACAAACGTGCATGAAGTTTTGCATTTTTATTTATTCATTTATTTATTTATTTGAATCAATCAATGTATTAACAATTGTGAGTTTTTCATTTTGGTATCATGTTCTTCTCTGCTTTGTAGCTTAACCCTTAAACACCCAAGGTGACCGGAGGGGTCACCTTCCAACAGAATCTTCTTTGTAGCTCTCACTGTACTCAACTTTTTCACTTATATTTTGATGTCAAACTAGTCACCTTCTTGTGATGCATTCAAAAAGTGAAATTTTACAATTCAAATCACAATTTGTATGAGTGATTTTGTGCTTTGAAAGGATTGTGGTAGCGAGGTTGGGGTTGTACACAACCTTGTAGGAGGTTGCAAGCTCATCATTGATTGGTGCATTCATGATGCCCTTGTTCAAATAGTGCACTATTCATGATGCCCAAGTCCAAAAGATGTTGTGATCCAATTTTGGGCTGCCCGTTTCACACCCCATGGGCGTTTAAGGGTTAAAAGCGAGTACTTTTTTTTTTTGAGCTCATAAGGTCAAGGCACCTAAAACTAACCATTTGAGAGAATTCCCACTAAAGGGGAGGTGTATTCTTGGAGGGTGATTAAACCTTCAAAATGAAATAAAGGTTATGAGGAATGCCATTTCCATTTTTTAATTATATTCCGATGTGTTAAGTATAATGATTTTCGAAAGCCAAAATGTAACTAATACACTTAACCAATCTGTAGGTTGACCTAAAACTGATAATGAAGAAATTAAAGCTTTAGATTATTATTTCTAGTTTCTTTTTCTTCTGGAAACAATCAATATATTAATCAATTGAGTGAAATACATTCAAATAGCATGGATACTTGGCGGGGAAAAATTTCCATGAGCGGATTTGGCATACGCCGGGGATTGGTTATGGGTGCCCGGTCAGGTATGAGTGTCTCGACCTTAATGCAGGAATTTCGAGCCCACGGATTGCAGCATTCTCCTTTAAATCCGAAATATGCGGATATTGGTACGCAGTTACGAGCAGCCGATCCATTCGGTACCTCTGAATGGTCGGAGTGGATTGTATTTCTTCCGGTCGAGTTTCAAAAAACAGAAAAGAAAACTACATGCTCGGAGGGGCAACAGTGCATTCATAAAAAGGGGTAGAAAGGCAGGATGAAGTCGTCCAAATCCGCTCGTCCTGAACGGAAAAGCCGCTAATATGTCGAAGCACGTTTCATATGGTTGGATAAATATACGAGTGCTCCTATCTATCTTTACCTTTGCCGCTTCATTCAAGGGAGCGCGTGCCGCTCAACTTCAAAACGACATGCGAGCAAGCCATAAAGCATATATGCATACAAAAACAGAGAATGAGGCCAAGTGTCTACATTCCATTGCGAGGATTGCCGCCTCGTGGATTTTGTTAGTCATCGCCATTAACACTTGAAAGTCATACAAACGGACTCTTGTTCGGATCCCGCCGATGGAGAACTCCTTGCGTGCATTCCATGGGGGAGTTTTCTGTGGCGATGAATGAAGCTCCCGACATGCCTGGATGGAGCCGAGCCGAGCTGGTCATTCGTCGCGTTCCCTTCGAATTTAGCTCACCGGAGCTTTCCCAGCACGTTCCGCGGGGAAAGCAAACCCAGGCCGAGTTTTGCGCATTGAGGCTCAGCATATATTTAACGCAAGCTTTAAAGGCGAAGTAATGGTCTTTCTCCTTTCAAGTTTCAACGCCTCCACAAACTGCCGATTCCTATTGAAAGCTTGATTCTCCAGTCTCAGTTTCCCAGGTTTGACTCCTCTTTGTCCCTAAACAAGGTGTGTGCCAGAGCCGCTTCGTGGTACAGGGTACAGTCCGTGCAGCATAGTTTCTGTAGAAGGCGCCTGCTTCCTACACTTCAATTCGTCCTGGCGAGTTGACGAGATAGTTTTCCGCACTGGTGCGGGCGGAACTCTTTGCGATCAGCCTGTTCTGTGTGTTTTGCTAATGTGGTACGAGCCACAGATAGCTCCATGTTCGCGGAAGGGATTTTAGTGATCGTACCATGGTTGCATGACTTGATACGGGAAGCTCGTGTTAATAGCTAGTTTGTACCTGATCAGGTAGTGCTCCGCGATGACGAGTTCAGTGCTCTGGATTCTCACGTTGACGGTGGCGCTCTGCTGGTTGGGTCAAGCTCAGAGTGGTCGTCTGTACGACGAAGGCAATGTGGGTGACGAGTTCTATTCACAGAGCAACTACAACTATGATGCTGCAGAAGATACGAGATCGCAGTCGAGTACCGGATATGGAGGCAATGTAGGTGACGAGTTCTATTCGCAGAGCAACTACAACTATGAGGTTGCTGAAGGTACGAGATTGCCGTCGAATACTGGATATGTGTATCCGGATCCGGGTGAAGGAGTGCATGGAGATGTCTCTCTGGCTGGACTCGATATGGGGGAGATGGCTACTGACGACGAAACTCCCAAGGCACCCAAGGCCCCGAAGGTACCCAAGTCTCCACCTCCTCCCAAGTCTCCACCTCCACCCAAGGCTCCCAAGGCACCGAAGGTTCCCAAGGCACCGAAGGCACCGAAGGCACCGAAGGCTCCGAAGGTACCCAAGTCTCCACCGCCACCGAAGGCACCCAAGGCCCCTAAGGTACCCAAATCCCCACCGCCACCCATGTTCAGCGCGCCACCGCCACCGGAAGACGATGGATCAGACGAGCCGCCTCCGGAATCCAACCCGCCACCGAAATTCGGAGACTGTGCATCTGGCAACCCCATCGACGACTGCTGGAGGTGCGATCCTGACTGGGCGTCTCATCGTCAGAACCTCGCCTCCTGCGCTGCAGGATTCGGTCGCAGTGCCATCGGTGGTAAGAACGGCAAGATTTACGTTGTCACCTCCCCGGACGACGACCCTGCCAACCCAGCTCCGGGCACTCTCCGCTACGGCACCACCCGCGATGAGCCTCTGTGGATCATTTTCGAGTATAGCATGACCATCTACCTATCACTGGAGCTTTTCATCACCAGCTTCAAGACTATCGACGGTCGGGGCGCCACTGTGCACATCACCGGGGGAGCTGGGCTGAAGATTAACAAAGTTAGCAACGTTATTGTACACAACATTCATGTCCACGACATCAAAGTGACGGGACCCGGAACGATCATGATGTCTGCAAGAATGGTCCAGAAACGTAACAAATGCGACGGCGACGCTGTGACGGTGTACGGGGCGAAGAACATCTGGATCGACCACTGCTACTTCGCGAACGCCGCTGATGGACTCGTGGATGTGACGAAACTATCTGACGGTGTGACCATCAGCAACAATTATTTCACAAATCACGACAAGGTACGCTGAAACCGAAAGACTCAGATGATGAAGTCGATGAGTGATGTGAATTTGGATGCATGATGCAAGACAACAGTTTCTCACACGGAAGGGCATGGTTGGAACAGGTAATGCTGTTCGGAGCGAGCGCGAAGGACACATTTGACAAGGACATGCACGTGACAGTGGCATACAACGTGTTCGGCCCGAAGTGCGTGCAGAGAATGCCCAGGTGAGATCCGTGCTTGCGTTCATTTTTAAGATATCTTGACCTTGCAGTATGAGTAGGAAACTGACATCTTCGTGCTGGCAGGGTTCGTTACGGCTATGCGCACGTAGTGAACAACCACTATCCAGTGGGGTGGACGCAGTACGCGGTGGGGGGCAGTGAAGGACCGACGATCTTGTCACAAGGGAATGTTTACAACGCATTGAACAGCGGCAAGCAAGTGTCGAAGCGCATCAACGACGGAGGGCCGACGATGGGAGGACCCGAGAACTGGAACTGGAAGTCGGAGGGCGACGAGTTCCAGTCAGCGGCGTACTGGGCTGGGACTCCGATGAAGTGGTCGGACGAGAGCTACACGAAGACCATCAGCTGCAGCGCTCGTCCCGCGTCCATGGTGCCCGCCATGACCAAGGACGCCGGCCCCATCAACTGCAAAGCCGGATCCCGTTGCTGATCCCATTTCCTCTTATGGCTCTAGATACGTACTAGATTTGCGATATCTCTCTTTCCATTATGGATATCTCAAATCTAGTACCTTGCTAGAATTTGGTTCACTTGTAACTTCGCATTCATTCCATTCATTTTCAATAGGATATAATAGTCTATCAATTCATTCATTTTTTAGATGAGAAACTGCTACTCTGTGCCGGCTCGGTTCAGGAGTAGCAACATCTTTCTCATGGTCGTAGATTTAGTATTTGCTCATCCTAGTCCGATTGTACCCGGCCTTTTGTACGTGGATCTTGGTGATGCTTGATATAAAGCTGTAAATTGGGATTAATTAGGTGTATTTACACTATCTTGTAGTGGATGACAGTATCTTGGGGTTGTTTAAAGATAGAAGTCTTTTTACTTTCACCACTTTCTTTAGACTACGGCGTACATCAGAAGAGACTAGAAGTCTCAACATGACAATGTTGCATGAATGAAGAATTATCGATAGAAAGCTTTAGCAATGGTTGCAAATGCCAAGGCCTTATGATAACCACATCTTTTCTAAATTACTCAATCAAGGAATACGAAGAGTAATACCCCTAGTAAGACGAAATGTGAACTTAAGAGGAATGTAGAATACCAATATGGTACACCAACAAAAGTTTCATGATGGACTTGGGTGGACTCACAATTCCCTAGTATTGTTTATTATTTGTGAGGAATTCTTAAAGAGGAGAGTATTTTGCAAAAGATTTTTAGTTTGGGAAACAATCTCAACAGATTTACAAGGGAATATATCGCACTGTAGGTTCAAAAGCAGAAAGAAGAAACTTCAATATGCTAAAATACCAATCTTCTTCTTAGGAAATTAAACATTTATTTTGTTTCCCAATTTGCAAATATATTGTGATCCTTCTCTTATTTGAAATTACTATACCAAAGTGTTCCTCTATATGAAAGTGTTTCCCATCATCCAATGGAAGTTGTGAGATCTAATGGAAAAAAACTTTGTAATGATAATTTAAATCCACCACTCTACTCTCTTTGTCGCATATGAGAAAATGGCTTCATATCACTAAAAGACATTCAAGGTTTTATGACTATGGGCGTAGTTTTATTGTCCGGAGCGACTAAGAGTGAATGAGTTTATGATGATTGGTAGTCATCTTATAAGTGTATTTGGAGAGTGGTTCATAATCACATGTCATCACAAACAATCATAACATGTGATATGTGACCACAAACTATCATAATCGTAAGATGATTGTAATATGACTAATATAATTGTAAGATTATTATAATATGACTAATATAACTATAATATGATTACGAGAATAGTCATATTTTCAAGTCATTTACTCTTAGTCGCTCAAAACAATATGACTACACCCATAGTCATAAAACCTTGAAGCTTGTTGTAGTGTATCCTTGACTTAATTCGGGTTGAGCGTGGCATGACAACTCAAACTTATTGCAAGTTGCATTTGATTCTTATAAGAACATCAGATAAGCTTAGCATGGTAGAGACTCAAAGGTGTCATGTGGCTTAAAGTTCTTTCGTGCACACTTACTTGGATTTGCTTCACTAGTCCTTGCCATACGGTTGTTTAATTATAGAGGGCTCAAAACTCAAGTAGCACCAATAATCCCTTATCTGGGTAAAATTTTGTGAAGGTACATATTGACCATTAAATTTACTTTTCAATGTACTCATTGTGAATATACTTGACTACACCATTTTGATGACATCTACAAGTCTAACATCAAAAACTCGTAAAAATATCTATAAGATTCAAAAGTAATGATTCTTATAAGTCTTGTCTTTGACTTATTTTGCCCATCCACACACATTGCTTGCATGGTTTACCACTTAACATGTCAATTGTTGAAGTGTCAAATGTTGAAGAATGACAGGCAAAAACTTTGGAGAGCCTAAACTTCTTCATTCAAGACTTCGTTTTGGACAAAAGCACTTGTGTTGAGTCCCAAATCAAGTCTAGTTTCTATGGTAAAGATTGCAAACCCATATAATGGAATATATGAATGCATTTTAATTAGGGCAACTTTTGGTTTTGGAATTTTGAAAACAACGCATGTTCTACCATTGCAAGCCACTTATGTGAAATCAAAAATAGTTATCCATAAATTTATTTTTTTTGCATAATCATCATCTCAATGTGAAATCCAACAACTTTCTAATTTGAAGATTTTTGATCCAAATGAGATATTTTTCCTTTTTAAATTTTTTGGCAGTTTTCACCATTGCAAGGTCATTATTTGTGCAAAAAAAAAATTCTCGCGGAATTTTTTTTTTCAGGGATGTTGTTGAGATGAAGTTAAATATGTTTGTAGCTGGTGGTTTTTTCATTGCAATAAGTTTATTGGTAGCATTTTTACTTCAAAGTGAAAATGCTGAGATTTTATTATGTTTTCTGAGTACTAATATGTTATGATCTTGCAATCTATGAGGCAACATGACTCAAGATTTGAGCCACATGATACACCATATGTTTACTACATGATTGTATAGTTGAGATTTTGAATGACACACCTTTGTTTCCATTTATGACTCTATATTGAGAATGTGTTTGTTTTTGTACAAATGAGTCAAACCATTTAGCAATTAAAGGGCGACCAAAGTTTTGACTATCTTTTAGACATGTAATTTTAGAGTGCATTGATTTGTGAAATAATATTAAATTGAGGGTGCTGGAGGTGTTGTAAGTATGACTCAACAGTGTTTAACCCCAAGTTGCGCCAAAGTTTGGATAGAAAAACCACATTTTGGATAGAGAGGCAACAAATTTGAAGAGCCATAACTTATGGTGGAGATCTTAATAGCTTATCTTCATTCTCATCTATGACACTTTTTATGAAAATGTGTTTTTTTGGCGAAGAATAGGTTGGGAAGTTTAGGGGTTTAGAGTTTAGACGTTGAGTTACTTGATTTTGGAGAACCACTAACTAGTTTTATACGGGATAAGTATTTTGAAACATATGTAGAAAATCATATCGGACAACTTGATTCTGATCAAAGGAATTGTTTGGCATTTGGGCCCATCAAAAGCATGCATATATTTCAGAATTTGTCATCAAAATCTCAAGATGAAGATATATGAAGTCTTTACCCAACTTAATAATATGATTTTTTTTTAATAAAACATGTAATAGGAAAATCCTCAATTTTAGAACATAATTGTGTCATTTTTTTCAACATAGATTTTTATTTCATATCATTTTGATACAAGCTCTCAAAGCTTTTAATAGATAAACACCCATATTTATGAACTTGTCTCAATGCAAAAACAACAAATCAATAGTCTATGCTTCACCACATTATTTATTTGAATCCTATAATCTAGTTAATATATGATTAAGAAACAACTTGGTAGGTTGGCTTTTGTATAAAATATTTTATTAAATAACTCAATCCTTATTTGATTTTAAAGTAATATTACTTGATACTTGAAGTAGTTTTATTAATGAGTACCAATTGTTTTTACAATTAAAATTTGTACCTCTCAAGTCTACTAAAGTTGGTAATATTTTTGTGACTTGTTTCCTATTAATCAAGTAACTTAAATTAATCCATCCATTATTGCTTCCATATCATTTTTGATTGTCTTAAATCAAGGTGAAGATACTTCATAAGATTCTAAGAGAACCATTGGCTTACTATGTAACTTCTTTTTTTGTCTTCATATCACTAGATATTCTAGATTAAATATATACATTTTCCTATACCTTGATTGCAACACTCAGGTTCCATTCAATGTTACAACAATTTGGTGGCAACTTCCAAATTTTCTTGGTTCATTTAAACAAATTGCCTAATAGAACCAAGTATGATGCACGAGCAATAAAAACTATTTCATCATCCTTTTGATCTATTAGATGTGTCGAATACTTACAATGCTTCTACATTCATGTAGTTACATGATATATACAATGTAATGGGGACCGTGATTGCAAGAAGCCTTAGGTCTACATGATAAATAACATTATTTGAAATACTTACTTGACACCTTCCCAAATTTAAGAATCCATCAGTTATTGGTATCCTGCGCATACATATAGAAACTTTACGTTGGCAATGGGAAATGATATTACTTGAGGCTCATTAGAAATGAATTGAAATTGATGCAACTAATGTATTGCTAAGGTCTTGTAGTTAATTATTATACTTGAGTTATTTGAAGGCTACTATATCAAGATAGTAGAGTTTGTTCTGAGCAAAATAATATACTCCCTTCATCCCAAAATAATTGTTGAGCAAGATGTCTCCAAAATATTAATGGATAGGTTGATGACAACTTACTGAACAACTATTATAGGACATTGAGAATATTTACAAGAATCAATCGTGATATTGATGTTTTGAATGAATTTCTAAAATTTAGAAGCAGACCAAAAATTTATTTAAAAAATCAACATTACAACATAGTTAATCTTTAACAAAGTTTAGTCAAGAATCAAACATGAGAGAACATCCGGAGGTTATGGGTTTATTGAGCCCCGATATGTTACCGAGACCTGTATCATGAGAAGAATACATGATAAGTAAAGAAATTTTTATTGGTAAATATATTTTATCAATACACACTTAATTTGATTAATTTTTTCTAAGCACACACTAAAAAAGAATATAAACCACTATACAAAATTGTTTCTAGATTGGTGTAAACTCAAGAATGTAAAAATGATTTTTCACCTTCTTCACCCTGATAGCTTGAATATGATGATGCCTTTTCCTATCATAAACACATATAGTTTTTAAGAATGTGTGATTCATGAACACAATTTAAAATAACTATATCATTATTACAATATTTATTAAGATGTATCCGTGTTCTTTTGACATCGTAGACACACGTCACATCTCTATAATGTCATCCCTTCAACCTTTACTGTATCACACTCTTTTACTTATAACACCACTTCAATGCCCCCCTGCTCTCACCCCTCCTTATTCAATAATGCCATCCTTTTATAACATCATAGCCCGACCCTATGACCATAAGATCTTATTGGTGTCGGCACACCAACCACCATGGCCCAAATATATTCTAAAAAACAGGAATTTACTTGTTCAAGACACGTCTGATCCCTATAATGTTATTCTTCTGTATACCTCTATGTTATCACATCATTGACCTCTGTATTTCTCACTCCTCTTTTTATAACATCGCCCTTTTATGATATCACCCTCCAACCTCCAAACAAATAAGACTTTAGCACTATAAACGGCCAACAACCGTGACTATCAAATTCTATCATTGCGTAATAAATATGATTCATTTTGAGGCAATAATTTATTTAGTGCATGGATCTTCTACCTCATAGGAAACCATTTCAAGGTCGTTGAGGGTTTTTATATCACGGCTTTTATTGACGGTCAGCAATGCATTTGAATCTTGTACTGTTTCAACACGCGAAAAGAGGTCTTAATCTCTGCAGCTTCTGCATTAAAACCCTAGAAGTGTTCTTATTTTTGAAATATCTTCTATAAATCGAAACTAGTCAAAATTATTTTTAGCACATTCTACACTATCATTCATGTGCGTGATTTAATCTCCTACATGCTTATTGATTTTTTACCAAGAACTTACAATAACTAGATGCTTAGTTTGACTAGTAGGATCTAAACAATATATCGAAATTAACATTTTCATAATGATGTCAGTGTAGTGTTGTCTTATTAGACAAAATTCTGAATCATTTGTGAGACACAATTTAAATGAGATGTACATTTGATACATTGAAGGCGTCTTAATTGTACATCTCGTCTAAATTGTGTCTCACAAATGAATAGGAATCTTGTTTGAGAAGACGACCCTGAATGATGTAGGAGTGCCAATGTAATGATGTAGAACTTATGGTCATCGTTTTAGTTATATATTACTATTTTATATGATAACAAGAATCTTACAAAAAATGTGAGCTAGACCACATTTGAAAAATGCCAGATCCGTTTCCAAATGTTGTATCAACTACATGTAAAAACAAAACAATATTTAATCCTATAGAACCATTTGATTATGGGTTTTATAGCGTCATTTATATTTTCACAATAGACTGTCTTTGTTATAGGACTACAAACTCTAGCATTTTTAGATTGTGTAAAATTTAATGTAATAAGAAACGTACAATGATTTAGATTCTAGATCCTTGACCATAAAATAGACTTCTTACAATATTTAATAGAATAAGTCAAAGCTTGCAATCTAGACTTCAATAGACTTCTAAGCGAAAATTGAAGTAGTATTATCTTTTACCAAGTGAGTAATATTGTGACAACCACGCCGTTGTGAGGGAAGAACTATTGTTTTTTGTATCCACATAGGAACATTGTCTACTACATCGTTGATTTCTTCTGAGAAATTTCTTAAACATTTTAACTTTTTTGATGCTAAATTCAAAATCTTTTTTTTAGAATATGAAGGAGTAGAACTCTCATCATATTCACTGTCACTATTTGAATCATCAAAATTCTTTATTTGTTTTCTTGACTTTTTAGCACTTGATCTTTTGGATTTATTAGTTGGTAGTGCTCCTTGAAGATTTTCATGACCATCATTTTTCTCACTAGAATAATCATGACAATACATATGATAGTGAAGAGTTGGTGCTAGATTTTCAGTCAAGTTACTATTAGACGTTGAAGGAAGAACTTCTTTACATGTATAATACATCTTCTTTGAATCAATATTCTTTCTTGAATGAAGAGAAGTGTCCACACCTTGCATTGAATTGAGGTTTTTATTGATAGTTTGGATAGAACATGGATTACTGCTTTCATGTTGGCATGTCAAATTAAGATTTCTTTGCGCTTCATACATTTGATCTATGGATGGTGTATCTTTTGAAGTATCTAATCTTGCGTTAGCATCTTGATACTTTGGAGTTGTAGGCAATGTCGAAGGTGTATTGTGAAAAGCAGGAGAAAATGTGATATTTAATGTTGGTAAAATGCCAGGTGGAGTAAACTTATTATTCATCTCAGAAGGTGTCAATGTACAATTTAAGTTAGGCATTGAACTATAGGATTCTAAAGTATTAGCATGCAAGTTTTCATTCCTATTTTGCGCATTTTCAGATGAACTTGTATATGATGTTGAATTTTGAAAATGCCTCGGAGAAGTAGATGCAGTATTTGAGGATTGAGGATGATGATATGAGTTGTTATGAGGATGGAAAGAAACATGATTGTTGCTTGAAGTATCGAAACTAGGTGTGAATCCTTGCTGTTGATGTTCTTGTTGAGGAATACATTGAAGGTTAAAGGAAGGATTTGGAGCTTTTTGAGGATTATATGTAGATGCTATTTCATGGTTTTGAGAAAAATATGGAAAATATGTATTTTGTTCTTGAGGAATGCATTGAAAATTCATTGAAGGACTTGGGACTTCTTGAGAATAATACCTAGATCCTAAGTCATGATTTTGAGAAATATGATGAAAGTTTGTACTTTGATCTTGTGGGAAAGATTGTGTGTCGACTTGATGACTTGAAATCAGTTGCGGATTAAAACTAGACGTTGATGTATGTTCTTCATGAACACCATAATAATTTGGTCCTTGTTCATGAGAAGGATAATCTTTGTAAAACATATAAGATTGGTTGTTATGTTGCAAATCAACATGAGATGGTAATCCGCGTTGTGATACATTACTTTGGTTGCTCATGCCACTATTCTCATCTGAAGAATGAAGATAGTTATTTATATTGGAGTTGTAATCAATATTTGAAGTATTTTGAGGATTTCTTCTTGTAAATTGACTCTCGTTATCTATTGTGTCCATGTGAGAAGGATCATGTTTATTTGTATTCATCAGATGTTGTTGACTATTTACATCAATTTTTGCTCCATAAGTACCAAATTGTGTATTAGGACTGTTTGCACCAAATTGTGCATTAGGATTGTTTGCACCAATTTGTCCATGAGGATTGTATCCACCAATTTGTGCATTAGGAATTTTTGCACCAATTGGTGTATTAGGATTGTTTGCACCAATTTGTGCATTGAGATTGTTTCCACCAAATTGTGCATTAGGATTCTTTGCACCAATTTGTGCATTAGCATTGTTTGTACCAAATTGTGCAATAGGATTCTTTGCACCAATTTGTGCATTAGGATTGTTTGCACTAATTTGTGCATCAAGATACTTTGCACCAAATTGTGCATTAGGATTGTTTGCACGAAATTGTCCATTAGGACTGTTTGCACCAAATTGTGCATTAGAACTGTTTGCACCAATTAGTGCATCAGGATTGTTTGCACCAAATTGTGCATTCGGACTGTTTGCACCAAATTGTGCATTCGGATTGTTTGCACCAATTTGTGCATTGGGAGGATTGGTTGTACCACTTGGATGAGTAAATGTATTTAATATTTTCGAAAACATTGTTTTTCTGCCACTCAAAACATCAGCAACTTGATTTTGTAGGGATATACTTGCATTTACTTGATCTTTCGAAAAAATGTCATATATACGATAATTCTTATCAATCTTTTGATATATTAATCTTCTATTGTAGCAACTAATATCATGATTTGATTTTTCAAGCAATATGTTTTGAATAGATGTTTAAGTAGAAATGAAAAGTCTGTAAACACCACTTGCAAGACTTTTGAATTCAAGTATCATCAAACACTGACACCTTATAATTACAAATTATTTAAAATCATGCGCTTTTGGAGATTTTGTAGGTTGCATCCTTTGATTTTTGCGTAGGTGTGTACAAAGTGTCATAGTAAGGCAAAGGTTTGAAATTGGATATAAATCCAATTAAGTTTGCCAAAAATAAGGTTTGTTCCGTTTCAAAATAGATGATTTTATTAGTTTTTTCTTCCTCGTGAAAAAGAAGCTTACTAAGTCATTGACAATCTCACAGTTATCCAGTTGAATAAGAAGAAATGAAGTTTAGATACATCATAAGTAAATGTTGTATTGCATAGAACTATGTAATTTCTTTTTCAAGCAAATATTTGTGCATTTATTGTGTAAGTTCAGGAGCTCAATAGTTAGCAACTAAGCGTAAACCAACTTAGCAACTTTGGCACCACACCTAGTATTGTACAGTAGGGTCCAACATGGAATGGCGTTTTTGGTTTTGCAGTGGGAAAAAAATAAAGTCTGCCTACTCTGGAAGCCTCTAGAGAGGTCAAAAATTGGTATTTTACCTTGAAAATTTTACCATAGGCTTGAAATCAAGTTTTTAGTATGCCTACCAAGTTTCAAAGCCTAAAAATTCACCAAAAAAAAGTTATTCAAAATCTACCAAGATAGGTAGCTGTAAATTTTTTTTCACTCCTGCCAACTTTGACAACCTCCCAAAAATTGAGATCATTTTTCCTTACTTTGATTTTTTTGTGGTAGAACACAATTTGTGTTAGTGATATATGGTAAAAATCTGAAGTTCAAAATATTAGTGAAAAAAGAGATATTCCCAATCTACCAACATGTGTTATTTTGCGGTATGCTTGTAGAAATCAACTCCACTCCACCCAACTTTGACACCCTCCCAATGGCTAAATGATGGCCCATTTGCCATGAAATTTTTGTCACAAGATAAGCTACATGTTAATGACTAGTGTGCCAAAATTCAAGCTCTTACACAAAAAAAGTAGCACCTAATCTACCAACGTGTGTGTCCTCCATTTGCCTATATCACTGATTGTAACCTAGCAGGCATGGAATGACATAGTTGAAGGAGTTCTCACCACTGATTATCTCCCACTCTCTTGCAATAACTACTCTTAAGTCACTTGTGTTCTTAGGGCGTATTGAACCATGTTGAACTACATCTTTCAAAATCTTCCAAAGATTCTCAATTGGATTGAGATCAGGAGAGTTTGCGGGCCAATCAAGCTTCTCTAAACAATGTGCGTGCCTCCATGCTTTACTTAGTTTGCTTCTATGGACAGAGGCACCATTTTCCATGAGTAATTCTTATGGCTTTTTCTTCATAAAATGAAGTAACTCCCCATTGTAAACTACTTCAACAAAATCCTTTGCAGAGCGCCAATCCTTAGGCATAAAAACAATTCGTGACTTTTGCCCTCTTGAAAATGCACCCCAAATCATCAATGAAGTCCTGCTACTCTTGAAAGATGGAACTATACAACTTGAAGCAAAGCGCTCATGCATAGTTCTCCAAATATGAATTTGTCTAGAGTTTTTACCAACTTCAAACGTGGACTCATCCGTCCAAACAACTTGCTCCCACTCTTGTGCACTCCATCTACAATACTTTCGAGCAAAAGCTAATCGTTGAGATATGTGACGAGGTGTCATAAAAGGTTTTTTGACTGCAATTCGACTATGAATGTCACTATTATGTAACTCCTTTCGCATAGTATTTCTACATACTTTAGAAGGACACATATTAGTAATGTCAAACAACGTGATGCGACGATCAACTTGTAAAACACGCGTTATACCACGATCATCTCTATCACTAAGTTTTTTTTCATATTTTCTAGAAGACACTTTACTTTTGTAGGTTTCATTTTCTCGAAAGTTCTTCACCAACCTTTGAACTGTCCTAACAGGGACTTCAACAATAGCTGCAATTTCAACCCCTTTCTTCCCTCCCTTACTCAAACCCACAATACGTGCACGGATTTCACCCGGAATAGCCATCAATCAAAATTGTAATATGAAAATTTGGTCTTAAATCTTAAGAACCCAACCAAACTTCCATGCAGTCATGCCCTCCTCTAAAATCAACATTCATGAGCCTAATAAGGTTATGCAAATTTCAGTCCCTAAGCAGTTACTAGTATGTGTCCAGAGACCTCTCTCCTCTATAAAAGCCCTCATGTCCACATTCAGTTGCTCCCACATCACCATACATGTGCTCTCCTCTCAAATAAACCCTCTCAAACTCAAATTATCATACAATCTATAAGTCACAATGATTGTCAATTCTCAAAGCAAGCATTGATGTAGGGAACAAAAGCTCCTTTATGCATATGTGGCATTCAAATTCTCAACAAGTGTATTCATTGGGATATGACAAGTGTGCTTATGTGGTATGCAAATCCTAAGCAAGTATAGTCATTGGGATGTGACAAGTGTGCACAACTAAATTTGAATGTTCTTGATTTTTTGAGAAGAACTTTTATTTAGGTGTTGTATCATATGGACAATTTCATACTAGAAGCTCACTATTCACCCTTTTAAGCATGAACATTCCAAACACGCTCTTAAATTGCTCTCACAATTACACATGTCGGTAGATTGTGAGTAATTTTTTTGTGTAAGATTTTAGAGCTTGAATTTTGGCACACTAGTCATTAACATGTAGCTTATCTTGTGACAAAAATTTCATGGCAAATGGGCTATGTAATTCATATGCTATGACCACAATTCAACAGTGCTATGTACTCCTCCCAAATATTATAAGGTATCAAAGTAGGGCACCATTTTAGAAACACCTATAAATCCACCATCAAGAATTATAGGAAAACTGTAGCAAATTGTAAGAAAATCCACAAATGATGAATCCACTTTGACTATCCTTCCACTTACTTCTCACATGCACAAAAATTACTTACACTGTTTACTCCTTATCTGAAATTTGAGCCGGCCATTATTGAGCACTCTCCCTTATAGAGTACTACAAAGGAACCATTGCTTCATCCAGTACAGTAATTGAAGCACTGCATCCAAGTAAGCCAATGTCCACACCTCCTCTGAGTCTTCATCTTCTCCAAAGTGTGGCTTTGCTTGCATGCATGAGTGCAGGATGGTAGAGAATGGCAGCGGCAATGGTAGTGAGCATGGTATGGGCAATGGCCGTGCTTGCAACAACCGTCCGGGCAGATTACAATTGCAGCAAACCGGACATGATCATCGAGACGTACAGCTTCGATTTCTTGCGCACTTTCAGCAAGGCGGCCGCGCTGCTCAAAGCCAAGGCGCCCACAGCACCCGACCGCTTCCTCAACCTCACTCTCGCCAGTCACGACACGCGCCGCAATGTTTCCATCTGGTCGCAGTGCTCCTCCAATGACACTGAAAAATTCTGCCAGGTACCACTCTCACTTCTCCCCTTTCTCCACATTCCCTGTCTGTGATGATACAAACAGGCCAAAAAGATCAAAAAACGCTTGCCAACCCTAAATCCCTTGCCTCAATCTTGCATATTCGTAATTCGGGAAACAGGCTCCTCAGTACAATTCCAGCCAGGCCATAGCCGGATCTTCCTCTTGCACAAGATTATGCGTTTCTGCAACTGTTCTTGTGTGTGATGGACTATGTCAGATGTAAGGTAAAAGTGATGAAAATTGCACAGTCGAAGATCAACGTCTACACTAGCAGAGTGTTCATAAACCACGTGATGGGGATGAATTTCATGTACTTGTACTGCAGAAAGGGGCTTCTTTTGGAGGCTTTCTTTATTTATATGTATATGAAATCTACATGCACAAAAATGATAATTCTTTAATTTCATGAATCGGCCTATTTGCTGCTTCGCTCATAATAGATTTTGTCATTGCTACTTTTGGGACAGATTCTCCAATCTGAATTTCATGGGGTTATTGAGCATGTTACCTTCAGTGATGTGGTTGGAGATGTCATTATTCATGGGTTGCGCTGTTTTGTCGTCTGCAGAGTTGTCTTGGTGTGCTGCTCACCAACATCTATGAGTGTTGTTGCGCACAAAAGTCTGCCTGGGGCGCCATCAACCTCCGCACGAACTGCTTTGTTGGCTACTCTACCACGGATTACGTGATCAAGGGATGGACTGATCCCGAGAATCTGCCGAAAAACGTTGAGAAAGAACCGGGTGCTCTCAACTTGAACGCTGCTCCTGCTACTGCCGATCACAACCTCTCCTTCCTAGCACTCCTGCTCTTCTACAATACTTTTATTTACGCCATGAATTGAGCAAAATTTCCCACCTAGATAGCTATGATGCAGAGACCTACAACAGATGCTTTCCAAGCAACGACGTGAGGAGAATCTCAACCATCATATGCACCCATTTCAAAGCTCGGACTCCATCTAAAGCTCGGCTTTTCATCGGGGCACGGAAAGCAATGCAGAGCATGAAACCATCGGCTTACCTTCCGAGTTTGGAGTCAACTGGGACAGTGAACCAAAAATCCTCTGCAGGAAAGCACCAGGCAATGAAGAATCTAAAGTGTAAACGAAGACTAACATTCTGCAACCTTCAAGCGAGGGATTGGCCAAGTTTGAAATGTAAACAACAGTCATTTACAAAAAAATTATAGCCCGTGAGCTTTCATTACAGAGAGGACTACCGTCTACCATCCAATTCAATGGTTCGCATCCTCCTCAACTTGGCAGACCAGTAGTGGCTGAACAAGCTACCCGGGTTACACCCTGCAAATTCTTTTGGAAATTTACCGACGTCCTTCGCCTTTTTCCTGATCCGAAACTCCATGAGCCAAGATAGAGGCTTCTCTTTTTCTTCTTCTTCTTCCTCTTTACAAGCAGCAGCAGCTTCCACTGGCTCCTCTAACTCCATAGGAGATCCAACGTCGTGGATGGATTCGGCAGCAGCTCCTGAATCCTCCCGAACGGATGCGGAAAGGAGGGTTGGAGTAGGTGTATGCAAATCCTCCTCAGTAGGATTTGGTGTTCTCCGCAAAGGACTGACAGAACCTTCCGGCACTAGTGTTCCTTGAGCCACTTCTGTGTCGACTGTTCTCATGGGAACATTTGGCAAGTATTCTTGTCGCCTGTGAGAGCATTTCCTCGATAAGTGTCAACTCCAAACAAGGTCTACATACACATCTGAGACAAATTGTGAAATAAGCAAGACACAGGCATTGTATCAAAGGGAATTGTCCTACATGC
The DNA here is from genome assembly GCA_037043015.1 of Bryum argenteum. Classification (NCBI taxonomy): domain Eukaryota; kingdom Viridiplantae; phylum Streptophyta; class Bryopsida; order Bryales; family Bryaceae; genus Bryum; species Bryum argenteum. Next base: position 20,499,058 of record CM073325.1, on the reverse strand, counting down.
TCCTTGGAACAAGGTGAAAGCTGCAGAAAGCTTCTAAACATTCAGCGTGCGAACTTCAATCCAGCTTAGAGAAACTACAACAACTTGCTCACCTATACTTGGTGCATTTTTCTGCATCTGGTAACTGCTGGATAAGTCTGGCGATGGTTGGATTCGCATATCCAAAATATTCAGGACCTGACGAATTCAGAACAACTCAGAAGAAACAACATTATGCCAACATTATACAATGGTTTCAAGGGAGCCAGGGTGGGGAGGAGTGGAGGAGGGTGGGTTTGGATTTCTAGAATGTAGGAGGGGGGTAGATTTGGGGGGGTAGGATGTATGGGGGGCGTAGAGGGGAGGGGTTGGGGATCTAGGAAAAAGGAAGGATTTATTTTTAGAGATAGAAAGAGGAGAGAAAGAGAGAGTATGTTGATATGTATGAGAGTGTACGTGTTTAGTTTTGGAGATAGAGAGAGAAAGAGCTCTAGTGTGTTTATATGTATGTTCACGTGTGTGGAAGGATCCTTTTTAGAGATAGAAAGAGAAAGAGAGAGTATGTTTGTGTGTATGTTGACATGTGTGTGAGGATTCTTTTTAGAGAGAACGAGAGGGATTTTTAGAGATAGAAAGAGAAAGTATGTTCATGTGTGTGTAAGGATCATTTACATAGAAAGAGAGAGTATGTTCATGCCTCAAAAGTAGGTCACCTACTACAAAATTTGTTACAATGTATGAATATCCATTGTTTGATTTTTAATGTTCATGATACCACTAGTAACTCCATTCCAAAACTTGAAGTTCTAGAGCCACTAACTTACTAGTTGGATCCTTCCCTAAGTTTGAAATAGACAACCTCAAGGCCTAAAGTAGCAAAAATGTTTACATCACTAAGCAAAATCATGTAGAGTACAATTGAAGGCCATTGACTACCCTAGCTTCAAAGGCATACAAATATGACTTGATAATTCGTAGGTTTTGGGGGTGACAACAGCGGGATTCGAACCCACTAAAAGAGTCCATTTACTCTGTTGTCAATTAAGCAGTGTAGATTTGCCTCACTAAGGTAAAATGAATCTTAGAATACTAATGTGACCAATTGGGAAACGCGGGGGCAGAATTTGGAACTTACGCAAGAAAACACAATCTGGACAGAATAAATAAACGCATTCAACTTACCATGGTGTGAAAAGCAAAACAAATTAATAGTTCAAGCAATGTCGAATATCACCGGGGCTAAACAGTACACATCTACTTGGGCAAAATTCAACCAAATAGTGCACGCAGAATTGAAAAGAAGTACTATGTAGGGAGAAACTTACATTCAAGAATATCTGCAGTTAGTAGATTATCAAAGCTTCATGCAAGTAATCAGAACCCCAAAATGCAGATTTATATGTCAACCAACCCCGGCCCATAATGATTACAAATTTGCCCTTGAACCAATTGTCTATACATGTAAGTAGTACACAACCAATACATAAGATAAACATCATCTGTACATCACATGATACATATATTAATACTAGTCACAACAATGGGTTTAGCCGACTCACAGCCGTTAGTTTAGCGACTACACCACATAGTTGCATATGATGTTCTTTACCTGTTAACTGAGTAGGCTTCCGATCAACCCTGAGCCACCTTTGTTCTCTTCAGCCATGAGAAAGGCCCGGGCAGCATCTGCATCTGCTTGCATCAATCCATGGCCATCCCACACGAGGCCTGATCGAGAGTACAAGAAAACGATATCTGCTCGTTGTCACATTTTCAGCTCACACAGCTACATTTGGGAAAATCGTAAGGATTGTACATCCTGTCTATAAAGAAAGATTCTCCACATTTAGAAGTAGAAGCTATACTTTTTCGTCACCAAGATTGGCCTCATGATAATTACTTATAGGCCCCGTGAACCATTTGCGCGCACTCACGAGCCAATACAGCATGACCCACGCCAACACACCTCCCACTGCCACTCACTGGCGTGTAATTCAACGACTGGCTGGTTACATGGTAACGCACTGGCAGGCAGGGCAAGCACCGTGATGAGGGCCACCCACACCACCGCCACCCATCCCACCGTCAACCTCACCCACCGTGGTCCCAGGTTCACCGGCCCCTTGCACAAATGTCTTGCGGGCCAGAGTCACTCTAAAGAATGTCGGTAGAGCATACGAGACAAACAGTCCCACTGTAGCTATGGACGCCATGGCTTGGAATGTCACCACGCTCCCAAGAGACTGCCACCACCCCCATGAATTTGTTCAAATTCAGTGATTTCAAAAGACTGTACTGTCAATTAATGCCTTCAGTTGTAGAATTCGACGATAATCTTGAGGAAGACCGACGTACCGGAAGGGCCATGACGAACCCCATCAAGCAAGACAGCCACACTGCATTGACGCGAACATCATGCCGGTTCACCTTATACCACACTCTCGACAGCGGCAATGCTTCGTCCCTTGAAAACGCGTATACCATTCTGCCGTTGTGCATGAACAGAAACAGTTTAAACCGGGGTTCGTCTATCAACGATTCAACACATGTATGATCGTTACTGAAGAGTTATTTCACAAGGTTGAGTTTAAGATGCCGATGGTTTATTCGGTTCACACCGTGAGTTGCTAACGACACAGCTCACGCCGCAAAGGTAAACGACGCCAGCTATGACGCCGAGGCACACCACTCCCCCGGTCCCGCTTCCATACCGATCCTTGAACACCTGGTAGAAGAGCTGGGCCACGGCGTAGCCACCGGCATCGTTGCCGAGGTCTGCCTTGCAAGCATCCACTTGGCACGATGGCACTTGATATTGAGGAGATGGAGAACGATTTCGCTTGCCATTCCGCTAACCACCCCGGGCATTAATTATCTTCGGACGGCGTGGGCATATGAATCTCCTCCAAGCTTCAGGCTCAGAGATCCAGCTACTTCTGGTGAGTCATGGTCTTCGGCATAATCATGTCCGTTATTGGATGGTGGGGAGGGAGTTTCCCTCTCAAACGTGCTTCTCTCGATATTCTCTTCATCATCATCCTCGGTGCACCTGGCGTGTTTCTTTCCTGAACAAGGCCGTTCTGCTGCAACTCCGGAGGCTACATGCTTTCTGTCATACTGCAATCGATCTTCAGAAGTCTCCCCTCTTCCATCAGCACGCTGAGCCACAAACTTCACGGGATCCGAGTTCCAAGATTTCAGGTCCCAGTGACGGGGCAAGACCCCGGCTTCTGCACTACTAGGACCACCATCTGCTGAGGATAGAGCACCATTGGTCTTCTCAACACTATCTGCATGCAAATGGCTGTACTCCATTGACTGTTGAACAGAACACTATTTAGTGCGATTCACAAACTCATGAACAAGGTCATGATTTCGTCAGGTCCAATTTCCTCAACTCCATTTCATAGAGATTTTCAATCACCCTAAATGCGACAACTGATCACAACGAAGGAATACCCTCAAGAAAATTCAACAGACTGAAAAATTGCGCCTATGTCACACGAAGGATTCTGTACACTAAGGGTAAGATCAAAAGAAAACTAAGGGGCTCTGTCATTCCGGGGGATATTAAGGAACATAAAAATGACTTCTCTGACAATAAATAGAGACATGTGTCACTCAATTTGAAGGTGAAGCTGTGTCATCCTCACTTACAACATCAAAGCGGCCTTACGGTTTGAGATTGACCTGGAAAGAATTGGTACCGTAGTGTAGGGCAGGATGTACTTCTCAGCCATGGCCTGTTTCTGCTTGCTTGCATGAAATGCCTCCAAATCATTCCCGGATGTGAATCTCATCAATACTCCCACACCTTCGCCGTCTAACTGACTGCCCCTGCACTTCCACCACCAAGTACTCAAAAAACAACACAATTTTATAAAGCATCATGTAAAATTTCATTTTTGCTAACTGCTAGGGTGTTTGCAAGGAAGGACAATGAGCTACATGATATTAACATGTTAAATGGGGAGGAATACTGAACATGTCTGGATGAGATCAGTTCCACGATGTAACCTCAAGTATAATTGTAAGCAACATTCAATCATCTCGAGAACAAAAACTAGGATAATTGGTGCCATACCTGCAGACACTGAAAACGAGTGGTTTGTAAATCGCCAAAACCCTGTGCACCATATTCTCCTTCACCTCATCAGTGAGGTCTGGTTTTAGCTAGAATACAACTACTTGCTCCACCACCTTCCTGCTTAATAACATCACATGTACGTTTCACTGTATCAAATATACCCCTAACTTGCAAAAACCTCAGCAACTATCAATATGAATTGCTTCATCTGTCATTATAACATAGACAAGATTCAGGTGACCGAACAATAATTGCTTCTATGTGACTAAGCTTCCTCGAAGGCGCATTAGGTCAACAATTGCTTCTGTGCGACTAGGCTTCTTCAAAGGCGCATTAGGTCGTGACTGTAGTGATTCTTGAAGGGTGAAAATGTGAAATCAAACTTGAATTCTCAGCGCTATTGGTCAAGTACAATATTCCTTGGCTCTCATTACTTAGTTCATTGTTTTTTACTTTTCAAAGCACTACTTGGGTGAAGTGTGTATCGATCTTACTCCCTTCCTATAGCGAGGTCTTGTAATTCCAAAGCCAAAAAACAGTAGCACAATATGGCTGATTTGAAAGTAAAGAGATCAAACTGGATAATAGGCGGCTGCTTGTGATTACTGAATTGGTGTAGCTAAGAGGACACAAGAAAAAACCGATTTCGTCTAACCCTCAACAAATTTTATATGTCTTGCAGGAAAACACAACTATCAAACCTCAACAACCAAACTTCCAGTAGGAGAGGAAGAGATCGCTTAACCCTAATCATACCGGGACTTCCTTCTCGATGACAAAGCACACGGAGTCCTTGCCGCCAACTCCAATGGGAGTGATTCCCGATGCCTTCACGGCCTTGAAGGCGTACTCTTGCCACAAGAACCCGATTCAAATTAGTACTCAAAAGTGAGGATGATTGCATCGATTGGAGAAACAAGCTACACTACTCACCGACTTTGTAGAGACATTTTCCTTCTCGCGAGAAAATGGTGATGTATCGACCGGTCATATCCGGCTCCTGATCCACGGCTCATTGCGTCACACTAACCGAGAGATGGGTTTTGGTTTGAAGAGCGAAAAATTGTTGCTAACAATGAAGAAGCTCGTCGGTCGGTCGAACAATGCACACGATGATGAATATGATTCAGAAGACCACCGCTCGGGATTTCGCTCTCTCAAAGAGATTGTGTACACTAAGTTCAATGTACCATGCAGGGTGTCAGCTACAGTTTTGATCACTATCATTATTAGACTCCAAATCATATTCCTCTTCTCACAACAAAATCAGGCTCTCTCCAACTACGCAACTTACCTTGCTTGAGTTCAAGCCTTTTGCTAAGTTCACCGAACCAGCAGATCTTACAATGCTACATGATCTGAACCAGCCAATGTTACAATGCTACATGATCTCTTATGCCCTACACTCTGACACAGATTGATTGGAATAGGTTCATCAACTGTCTCCTGCTTACTACAAAATCGAGCAGAACCGAAGACATAAGTGAAGGGAGGCACCCAATCCTGAACCGAAGACATAAGTGAACGGAGGCACCCAACCCTAAACCTCCCTGCATTGCTGCAGACGCTACTTAGCAACAGTCAAGATGATACTCAAAAAACACAACCCTTGCCTCAAGACTAGATTGCTATCCAACAACATTGTCTCCTTGAGCGTCATCTGTAACTATCCCGCACAGTCAACAACTTGTGCACCAACACGCATGCAATGACGAAAGAGAGAGAGTTGTGAAAGATTTATGAGCCAGGCAGAAGGTGGTGAAGCCTTCTTAACAGTTCCGGCGGCTCTCCCTTGCATGCCTGCACTGACAGCCAAGCAATTGTCATAAATAACAAATGCCCTTACAAGAAACACGTCATTCATGTTATTTATTGATCATTGTTAGACTGCGCATACGTGCATTTAGTGCTCACATGATACGAGATTTATGGCGACATGCTTTTTAGAAGCATCCAAGGGGTATTACAATGCTTGCTACCCTAGCTCCTTCTTTCCTTCCATTCCGTCATTAAAGTCCACATTGGATTCATTATACTTTGAATATGCTATCTTATGCAACCAAAATAGACATTGATTCTTTTGTTATTTTCCTTCAAAACCAATCTACATTGATTTATTATGATCCTAGGTACTTACTTCACATATTACGATAAACCATGGTAAATCTTGTTCCAATGTGAGTAAAGGGCTATTTTAGCCAAAAATAGTAATCTAGTAATCAATTAAGTACTCATAGAAATCAGATATAGTACTCACTTATTTTTCATACATTCTAAATGTGAATCAATGTTTAGATCGATAACAATTGCAATAATGTATTATAAGATATAAATGCACCAAAATTCAATACACCTTCTACACAAACTTTTGCATCATTCAGGAGAAGATGTCTGAAATAAAAACTTGCTATGAATGTCCAAAGGCAAGCTATAGTTACGACTATGTGGTGCTTTAAGAGTTGTCAAGTTTTAAACTTTTAATTGAGGTATATGAATATGAACATTTATATACGGGTTAATAGAAGAAACTCATATTCTTGGTTTAAGTTTCCTTTTCACTCACTAACAAGTATAAATGTACATATTATTTCAATTCAATAACAAGCGAGTACTTACCATTTTTGTGAACGTTATGTATACATTTATCTTGCTTGTATTTCATGATACAAAAATCACAATCGCTACAACAAATGAACCAATCTATTATCATGTAAAATAAATAATATTCTTCTCTAGATAATTATCTAATTCATATATAACATGGATTATGTAAGCGTTCCATTTACCCTTATTATAGGACGTGTGGATGATTAAAATAGTAAGATCTTTTATGATTGTGGCATATGCCATGTACAATTATACACACCAATAGAAAATGAAAGTAAATGTGATTATGACTCACAAGCGAAAGTATGGCCATGACAGTGCGCCCATGGATGATTGGATGGTCATGGCAATGGGCCATAAAATGCTTCTTTTCTCTTCTTACAAGTAACCCATTATTTTTAACAACATGTGAAGCTTTGATAGTAATGCAATTGATCAATCTCAATACTCACGACTCATCATTGATTAAATCTGAGTTATAAATATACTTAGCACTTGGGGATTTGGTGAACATTTTAATAAGCAAGTAGTGCACGAACTTTTTTAGCAGTTGAAGCCCCTGTCATATTTCATTTACTTATTAATTATATCTCTAAGTAAATGAAGATAAAAATGTGATTTGATTTGGAATCCAACTCAACAAGCAAACAGATACAGTCAACATTGGACTAAATTCAATTGGATGAAGTTAGGGGTTGATGATTGAGAAGAATGGAACTTACAGTTTGTGGAAAATAATAAATGAAAGTTTGAGACTCAATGAAACTTTGGATGGAATGAATGAATGAATGAGACTCTGCTGAAAGGTAATAAAAAATAAAAAACTTGTATTTTAATGAAATTGATGAAACTTTATTTCAAGAGACTCAATCATGTAACTTCAGTGGTACACGTTCATAAGAATTTAGAACCCAGAAAATTAACCCTTAAAAGTCCCTTGGGGATAGTATGTACGCTGTCGTATAATTAGGATTTGCTACCAACAAGAAACTCTAAACTGGAATCCTAATAGCTCACTAGAACCGCATCAATTCAAATTATGTCAACTTCTTCTTTAAACTCAAACCCATTAAAGGTGTGCATTCACTCCAAATACAACCAAAATACACCGTATTCTACTGGTCGCCACGGCACGCTCAGACCTTTAGGGGTTAAATTGAGAGAGTAATATTTTATATACAGTTGATATATTTGGACCTTTTAATAATCTGAAAAAACTCACAAAATAATTTTGAATTGATGAGAATGATCTAGAATGATGGTGAATTAATCACTGATTGTGCGTGCAACTTTTATGAGCAATTGCAAACTTCTAGGGTTACTTTTGTTCAAAAGTAACAGTTTTATCTTTATCATTGATTTCTGTTAGTAGAATGAATGGACATCACTCTCAAAAATTCATCAAATTAACATTTTAATAATATTATGGGTTTTGTGCATATTATGGTTTTGAAGAGACTGAGTAATTTGGACAAAGAAATTAAAGCTTTTATTTTTGCATTGCACATAATTATTTAGAATCTTTTATAATAAAAGCTTAAAGTAAGTAACTTGTGCGGCTTGTCATGTGAGATCTGACTCCTTCAATTCTAAGTTTGGATTCTTCAACTTCTCCTTCTAATCAGTTGAGTTCTAAGTTCTTGTTACTAATAAAACTGTAACTTAAAGTTCTAAAGCTTAGTTTATTTTATCAGGTTTATTTACCCCATTCAATAATTAGGATTTATCAATGCTTCATTTAATGGTTCAATGGATTCGGACTGACAATCATCTCAAGGCAGCAAAATACAAATGACCCAAATGAATGAACCCCAAAATAAAAATAAAAAGTTACCGCAAAAGATAAACTTTTGTTGATTATACTAACATGGGTGATTTACAAAGTGATCCTGAAGGGACTTTGATTTCAAGGAAGCAATTATAGCCTGAGTACCAAGGGAGTGGAGCAGCCTCTCACCACTCAAAAAGTACTTGTAGTTAACTGAGTTGAATAATGAATCTCAATGTTTTGATTATTTGGACTTGTTGAAACTTGTGCTAGAGCTCACAATGTACATATTTGAGTGAAATAAAAAAGACCCATCAATTGAAATGTGGGACTCAAACTTTGTAAAAGTGGGACTAAAACTTTGTAAAAAGCAAATCTGCAGGATTAATTCAAATCATCTCATTTTTGATCGATAATTATATTTCGATCTCAACTTTCTCGAAGACGTACCTCAGCCATGGAGAATGCCAGAAAAAAAACAGAATGAGTTTGTAAAATTTTGCATGAGGGTACCCAACTTGATTACCCACATGGACAAAAATGTGCTCAAAATATTTGGGATAACAAACTTTAACTTGTCCTTGCCACCATTTCCACTATGTGTCCCCGGCAATGGCCAAAAATACTTTTGCATCAACTTTGAATGTTACGATCTCACTAATGAAAGAGATCCAACGGATGAAAAACTCGAAAGTAGCTTAAAAACAAGCATTCCAAGGTACAAGATCCTAAGGTTGGAAATTCAAAAAATAGAGAAAAATATTGATTCACTCAACCAAGAGTGCACAGGATTTCAAAAAGGAAGTTTTAAGACCTCTTGAGCACTCCAAAACAAGGAAATTTAGGGATTAACAACCAACAATCATAGGGGATAGATTGTACAACAAGAAGAAACCATTGCTTCATCCAATGCACTAATTGACACAATGTAGTTGAGGAATTGTGCTCTAAAGTGGAGCGGATCCAATACTCAAGCTCTTAGCTTTTTCACCCTCAAGTACATGATATCTTCACGATTCAACACTTCCATGTAATCCTCTCAAACATTATAAGGTATCAAAATAGGGCACCATTTTAGAAACACCTATAAATCCACCTTCAAAAATTGTAGAAAAATCCACAAATGATGAATCCACTTTGACCATCCTTCCACTTACTTCCCACATGCACAAAAATTACTTACACTGTTTACTCCTTATCTGAAATTTGAGCCAGCCATTATTGAGCACTCTCCCTTATAGAGGGTAGACTGTACTACAAAGGAACCATTGCTTCATCCAGTACAGTAATTGAAGCACTGCATCCAAGTAAGCCAATGTCCACACCTCCTCTGAGTCTTCATCTTCTCCAAAGTATAGCTTTGCTTGCATGCATGAGTGCAGGATGGTAGAGAATGGCAGTGGCAATGGTAGTGTGGGCCATGGCCGTGCTTGCAACAACCGTCCGGGCAGATTACAATTGCAGCAAACCGGACATGATCATCGAGACGTACAGCTTCGATTTCTTGCGCACTTTCAGCAAGGCGGCCGCGCTGCTCAAAGCCAAGGCGCCCACAGCACCCGACCGCTTCCTCAACCTCACTCTCGCCAGTCACGACACGCGCCGCAATGTTTCCATCTGGTCGCAGTGCTCCTCCAATGACACTGAAAAATTCTGCCAGGTACCACTCTCACTTCTCCCCTTCTCCACATTCCCTGTAATGGTACAAACAGGCCAAAAAGATCAAAGAAAAAACGCTTTGTTTTATGCTTTCCAACCCTAAATCCCTTGCCTCAATCTTGCACATTCGTAATTCGGGAAACAGGCTCCTCAGTACAATTCCAGCCAGGCCATAGCCGGATCTTCCTCTTGCACAAGATTATGCGTTTCTGCAACTGTTCTTGTGTGAGATGGACTATGTCAGATGTAAGGTAAAAGTGTTGAAAATTGCACAGTCGAAGATCAACGTCTACACTAGCAGAGTGTTCATAAACCACGTGATGGGGATGAATTTCATGTACTTGTACTGCAGAAAGGGGCTCCTTTTGGAGGCTTTCTTTATTTTTATGTATATGAAATCTACATGCACAAAAATGATAATTCTTTTCATGAATCAGCCTATTTGCTGCTTTGCTCATAATAGATTTTGTCATTGCTACTTCTGGGACAGATTCTCCAATCTGAATTTCATGGGGTTATTGAGCATGTTACCTTCAGTGATGTGGTTGGAGATTTCATTATTCATGGGTTGTGCTGTTCTGTCGTCTGCAGAGTTGTCTTGGTGTGCTGCTCACCAACATCTATGAGTGTTGTTGCGCACAAAAGTCTGCCTGGGGCGCCATCAACCTCCGCACGAACTGCTTTGTTGGCTACTCTACCACGGATTACGTGATCAAGGGATGGACTGATCCCGAGAATCTGCCGAAAAACGTTGAGAAAGAACCGGGTGCTCTCAACTTGAACGCGGCTCCTGCTGCTGCCGATCACAGCCTTTCCTTCCTAGCACTCCTGCTCTTCTACAATACTTTTATTTACTCCATGAATTGAGCAAAGTTTCCCACCTAGATAGCTATGATGCAGAGACCTACAACAGATGCTTTCCAAGCAACGACGTGAGGAGAATCTCAACCATCATATGCACCCATTTCAAAGTTCGGACTCCATCTAAAGCTCGGCTTTTCATCGGGGCACGGAAAGCAATGCAGAGCATAAAACCATCGGCTTACCTTCCGAGTTTGGAGTCAACTGGGACAGTGAACCAAAAATCCTCTGCAGGAAAGCACCAGGCAATGGAGAATCTAATTGTAAACGAAGACTAACATTCTGCAACCTTCAAGCGAGGGATTGGCCAAGTTTGAAATGTAAACAACAGTCATTTACAAAAAAAATTATAGCCCGTGAGCTTTCATTACAGAGAGGACTACCGTCTACCATCCAATTCAATGGTTCGCATCCTCCTCAACTTGGCAGACCAGTAGTGGCTGAACAAGCTACCCGGGTTACACCCTGCAAATTCTTTTGGAAATTTACCGACGTCCTTCGCCTTTTTCCTGATCCGAAACTCCATAAGCCAAGATAGAGGCTTCTCTTTTTCTTCTTCTTCCTCTTTGCAAGCAGCAGCAGCTTCCACTGGCTCCTCTAACTCCATAGGAGATCCAACGTCGTGGATGGATTCGGCAGCAGCTCCTGAATCCTCCCGAACAGATGCGGAAAGGAGGGTTGGAGTAGGTGTATGCAAATCCTCCTCAGTAGGATTTGGTGTTCTCCGCAAAGGACTGACAGAACCTTCCGGCACTACTGTTCCTTGAGCCACTTCTGTGTCGACTGTTCTCATGGGAACATTTGGCAAGTATTCTTGTCGCCTGTGAGAGAGCATTTCCTCGATAAGTATCAACTCCAAACAAGGTCTACGTACACATCTGAGACAAATTGTGAAAGAAGCAAGACACAGGCATTGTATCAAAGGGAATTGTCCTACATGCTTCTTGGAACAAGGTGAAAGCTGCAGAAAGCTTCTAAGCATTGAGCGTGCGAACTTCAATCCAGCTTAGAGAAACAACTTGCAACAACTTGCTCACCTATACTTGGTGCATTTTTCTGCATCTGGTAACTGCTGGATAAGTCTGGCGATGGTTGGATTCGCATATCCAAAATATTCAGGACCTGACGAATTCAGAACAACTCAGAAGAAGCCGCAAGATTGCATACAACAGCCCATGAGTGACTTTCATGGAGCTAGTGATGATATCAAGGAGTATCAAAAACACACTGGTCAATGAAGCTGAATGGTGAAGAAGATAGCGCACCTGAAACATTAGCAAACGTCTTCTTACCACCTTCTTCTATTCGAAGTGCACCTACTCTTTTCACAACGACAGTCCACACTGCCGTTGCAGATATACCCACCACTGGATTGCTCTGGTCATCCTCTGCAGTTGAAGTACAATCAAAAGACTCAAATAAAATCTCATACAACGAATGCGAAGGTGTAAACAAACCTGACTCAAAATAACCAAGAAAAAGAAAAAGAAAAAATAAAGACCCACCACATTAAATGCCACTAAGAAAAGTACCAGGCGTAAGACGGAATTCAGGTGCTTGTCCATCATCAAAAATTTCGCACCTGTAACATTGTAGAGAAAGGTAGCAATTCAGAGGTGAACGAGACTGAAGAGTGATTCGGACGGACGAGGAGGGGCCAATGAACTAAGATGCAGTCCTCTCACCAGTAAAATATTCGATTTTCAGAATTGAGCATGCTTGCATATGCTCTCCGACTTTTGTACCCTGAAGGCCTGCACCATTCTCAACGAACACTTGATCAGTTTGCCGCACTAAATCAGCTGAGACTACACTCAAAGTAGCCAACACAAGAATCCAAAGTCTGAAGCATTAACCTTCTTCTGTGATACGTCAATAGTTCCAGATAAATTAATGGCAGTCGTTTCTTCCATCGTTGCAGTACAAGTGTGTATTTTCTAAAACATCTACCTCTAAAAGTAGAAGTCAAAAGGTATATCTGAGTAGAACTTACCAGATATACTTTTCACTGTGAAAGCTGGGGCGGTTCCAGATTATTTTCCCCAAGTCATACACCTGGAGACTAGGCCCTAATTTGATAGGAAATACTGGGCGTCCTTGCAGATCACGAGGCACTTCTTCACAACGACGGCGCTTGTTCACAGGTGGAAAATCCGTCGGCTTCTCTGAGAGAACTGGATGTGCTGTGGGTACAGATGCTTCTGCACAAAATTGAAGACAAATATTCTCACTTGAGCTGCTAAAGATCTTATACATTAATCAGAATAAGATTCAATTCAGGTCATCTTGGACATTTCTTTGTTCGAAGCCATCCCCGACACAAATTCTGTTCTAACAGGAAGTTGGAACACGGCAAGGAAGATGGAGACCGAGTTTAATGCTTACTTTCTTCGACCATGCCACAATCAGCACCTGCAATAGCAATAGCATGTGCAAGTTCTTCCTGCCCAGAAGTCTTCTTAACTCTCTGCTTCACCATGCCGTCGAGCTCAATCCAGACCTTCTTGTACAACTCTTTTCGTGCAGATGGCCTGCTTCACGCATAACACCCAAGGCTATTAACCTCGAAAGTTCAAGGTGTTTGAAAAACTGTGATGTGTTATAACATGTGCATTCTGTAACTCTTATGAAGTTCCACTTTAAAAATAACATGAAGACCTTAATGTTTAGATCATATCAATATTGTTGAATAACTTCAAATAGTAATTAATTATTTGTAATGAATAAAAAAGACTGAAACTTTGAAGATAAATAGAGAACCACATTCTCTTAAAAAACACATTCTCTTGAAAATTGATCTGATTGGCTAAAATTGTACATTTTATGATAAAAAGAAAAAGGATACTAATAACCCATAAAGAATATTATCACTTTCTCCTGATAGTAAATTTTATAGCACTAAGCAAACCTTGCCATGTTTATGTTTGAAAGCTTGGTGTGAACAACCTATGATTCCAAACAAGATTGTAAATCGAATGTAGTTTGCAACGCACCAAACTTCTAGAAAGTAAGAAAAAGAAAAGTAAAAATCTTCTCAAAATTGAAATCGACCATAAAATGGTTGATTGGGCTTTTACGGGTTTAGCGATACATATCACGACATGACAGCCACAATCACTAAAATAACATTGCACATAATACAGGAAGAAGACTGAGAAAGGGCAGCTGTTACTTACATGTCTACAGTATGAGGGAAAAGTGAGATGTCATTGCTGGCAGCGTGATGCGAGAGCATTTCGATACACTGGATCATAGTCACTAATCAATTAGACAAAGCATGGAGGAACTTGCGCACAGAACCTTCTTTCAGCATGATATTAGAACAGTACAACATGGGCGCGCGTTAAAGGAACCAAATTGAACTATGCAGAAGTACAATAGTAAGCACTGCAGAGGTCAAGTAAAAGCTGAACATCACGATGAAGAGCATCGATTGCAATATGACGTAATATATGCATAAAACTTTCATATAAAAGCAGGTAAAGAGAGAACGACATACTTTGGATGCATCGCTGAGATGATCGACTGGTGGGTCCTCTACTTCAAATGCAATCCTGCCATATAAACTTTATGAATGAACAAACATATGAACCCCGACATGCGCGCATTATGACCAGCGAGTGAGCTATAACCTAGCTAGTACACTGCCTTAACTGATGTAGGAAACTCTCTGGAATATCACAATTTCACAACAAAATAGATGATGGTAAACAGTGACGAGCAGTAACTGATATCTGCCTCAGAGGGAAGAGATGGCATGGAAAGAACGCCAACCTTATAGGAGATATTAATGATGCCAAATGCAAGGAGTAGCGTTCTGCGCTACCAACTGTTGATTCCAGAGAGAAGCCAGAAATCCATCTTGACGGCCGCTCCAGTTGCTTTGATGAATGTGGGGCACTCCTTCTGTGACGAAGACTGACCAGATTAGGACTACTTTGCGGGCCACTCTCCTCTGCTTCTTCCGGCTTCCGCTTCTTAGCAATATAATTAGATACTTTCTCTGGGTGCCCTGCTCTCCGTGGTGGCGTAGTCAACAAAACCTCTGATGTTGCGTGGAGGCCCTTCTGTTGACACAATGACAGAGTGGCTCAGCCCTTGCAAACCCCAGTACCCTGGGTCTACTGTGATTCAAGCATCTTCGTTACCCAAATATGAACCCGAACTTCCTAAGACGCTTGGAAGGCCAACCTGGAAGCGCCCGACATTAAACGTGGGAAGGAATGATTGAATCTCACCTGATACATCACACCGGCTTCATTATTCCCAGGTAAGTCATCTCCTTTGCAGTCTGCAAGCGTAGTTGGACTAGAGCTTGACTGGTCAGTCCTTGAAATAGCCTGCAGCCAGAATCTACCATCTCGCCAAATGAACAAATGTGTGATATTTCCTGTATCTTTTTCGATTGACAGAGCGACCATCAACGAATCATTGTCATGACGCTTCAGATATTCCCATAATTGAGCAGTTGGTCCCCTTTGGAAAGTCTCTGGGAGGGTAGGTGCAATAGAAGCACAAGGCAGGGCTAAGAGCTGAGACGTCGACAGCGTCGTCTTCACGTAGTTAAGGGATGTTGTCCTCAAATCTCTGAAAAGCGGAGATCCTGGATACACTGACACCTCGCTAGCAGCTGCACATATTGAAAGCAAAATATGCACTTCTCAGTGAATGTGGAAACCTCAGGTAAATGCCCCTTGCACATAGCAAGCTCGTCTAATACGTAGCTCGCGAAGCAAGTCTACCACCACTTGCTCTGAACACCTATATTGTTGATAACATGTACTAGCCGAGGAGCACTGACGTTCCTTCAAAATCGTTTAAAGTACCCGATTACTGAAACGGCGCAAATGCTTCAGCAACAATGAACTCACATTTAACATTCAACATGTTGCCTTGGCAGATTACAAGCCGAAGCACCGTGTCCAATGCAGCACTGTTCTCGGCTTTCGAGTCCCTTCCCATCAGTGCCACCTTTTCGGCATTATCACCACTCATCTCTAGAAGGTGAGGAAGTATGCCCTTCACAGCAATTGCAGACAGCTCCAGATGACAATATGCGAGATCCAGAAACAAATCCGATGCCTGACTGGGCAGGAGCTTGTAGTGGGTTGTCGTCAGATGAAAAGGAACCTGAAGCAGGAGATGAAATAAAATTAATAAGCACTTCGAACCACATCGAGGGTGTGACTTATACCAAATATGCAAGTTACGCTGCCACTGAAGACAGTAGAAACTAAATGTTAATCCTGCTAGGAAGAGAGGAATCTAAAACAAAATCAATGATAAACTCTAGCGCCTTCATTGACTCCGCAGACTTGCAAAAGTTACATAAACGGACGGGAAAGAGCCAAACAACAAGATAAACAACTAACTAGTAGTAGGTGTCGAAGTGTACACTTGCAGCTGCAGTTGTCATAATTGGTTCAGCAACAGCGTTCGACGTAGTAATATCAAGGAAAGTTGTCTCAATCTCAATTTCAGGTAGACTCATGCCTGACAGAGCTTCCTCCATATATTTGTGATACGTACTAATTCCACCACCTACACCACTTTCCGAAGCAACAAGCCCACAAATTTCAAGAGCTTCCTTGGGCTGTCGCAAACGAAGCAAGTCAGAAAGCACATTCTGATACTCAACATCACCCATTTGGAATTATCTGATTACGTTAGAGATGAGGTAAAAGTCAAGATATTTTTTGCCGGGAAAATGAGCACTGGATCACGCGATCATAGTGCTGTGTAAGCAGAGTGCTATATGATCCCGTAGCCAGACAACAGACTTGATCTTTTAGACTAATACCACAAATTAGCATTCAAATTTAGTATGAATCTGCAATCAATCAAGTGAGTCTGGACTTAGCATTGGGTTATTATCCTGAAATTATATGCATCCCTAAGCAGATTGCCAAGATGTACCTCTAAAAGCTGTTGATAGTCAGGAATTTTTCCCCGATTTGAAACAGCTTTTGGAGATGGCTCTGCCTACTCACGTCAGTCAACCACGGACCACGACATGGATCAGAATACATTGCCAAATCGTAGGGTTGCCCAGAACCACTTTCAGCTTGCGAGACCTGATTGAGATACAATGATCTCGAAAAGACGAGTTGTCATAATGCTCGCTAATTAGGCAGAACGTTATCTACATTTCACTAGATCTACTCGGCTTGTAAATGAGAGAACCCCCGTATGTCCCCTAAAACCCTGAACCCTAAGGTAGAATGTGCTCTCTTTGTCGGTGAAGCCTCGAGCACAAGCTCCATGTTATTCATGCTTTGAGGATTCCTTTTTTTTACATATGAACCTGGAGATGAGGCAATTAGAATAGACGAAAGCAGAGGTTAGAAGACTCACGAATCTTGTGGCAGAATGACCACCAGCCTTCCACGCAGCAAGGAAGAAATTTCCCAATCAGGAGTTGGTTTATTTGCGGCATTCACTTCTGCAAAAAACTTGCCAGTCGTTTCATAGAGAAACTGCGTGACTTCCATCAGAGTCTGCTTCACACTGAGGCCACCATCTCCCTCAAA
This sequence comes from Bryum argenteum, assembly GCA_037043015.1. Lineage (NCBI taxonomy): Eukaryota > Viridiplantae > Streptophyta > Bryopsida > Bryales > Bryaceae > Bryum > Bryum argenteum. The sequence continues at coordinate 20,481,567 of CM073325.1, read as the reverse complement.
GGCCCTCCAATCTGCAAGGCCTTGCACAATCTGTGCACACAACATCATGAACAATTTCGAAACTCCATTGCGAAAGCGCTTCACACACACACACGATCAAAGCTTTAAATTTTCTTACAGCTTCAACGGATTGCTCCCCTGGATCCCAATTTGTAACAGTGTGTATTTTTCGCCCGGCAGCTGCAAGGATAGAAAACTGTAACGAACAACCAACACTCCTTCATAAGCGCATCCCGAAGCAGACATCATAATTCTCTAGATAACCAAAAAAGATAAAAAAAATAAAAATAAAAACCTCTCATCGCGTACCTTGCCCGAATGAGGTTGCGCGAAAAACAAGCGCGCGTAGGAAAGCAGCCCCTCCACGCACTCGGGCTGTAAGGAGCTTGAGATCATACTACCCGATGGCCCTGGGGGGAAAATTCAAAATGATCAAAAGGCGGGAACAGCAGATTACGACAGGCAAAGGAAAAAATGGGAATGAGAGAGGAGTACCGGATTGTAGGACGAGGAGCAGGGTGTGAGCAGCAGGTCCCATGGCACGTGCGGAGAGAGGGAAAATGTGGGGAGTAGAGTGTCGGCGAGCTTGAGGGAGGGGGGCTTGAGCGATGGGATGGGGGATGGGGATGGGAGAGCAGGTGCGAGCATGCGCGCTCGCTCGTCGTCAGTCAGGCGAAGGGTTGACAGCAAGTGATGAGAAGGCCAGGAACACATCCATCAAGTTCTCGTGGGGTCTGTCCACAACCCTACTGCTGCACCTCCCTTGTACTTGTACTATGAAACTAGAAGAGGACAGTACCGCCAGTTCGCCATGGCCACCCCTCCCCTGGAGCGGCGCGGCGGGCGCCACGATCCATGGCTGCTGCTTGTTTCACTGAAGTCGGAACTGGTAGATTCCATGCTGCGCACATTCCCCTTTTTCCTTCTCTTCCCTTGTGCCTTGTGCGAGCTTCTCTCCACTTCCTACCCCATTCCTTCCTCCATGTACCGACCGAATAGATGAGCCTATGACCGTGAGACCGTACTTGACATTCAGCATCCGTGACTTGCCCATGCAAGAAAGGACCCTGATTTCTTTTCCTTGTGCCTCGTGCCTTGTGCCCTTCCATTCTTTCCTCCATGGACCGACCGAATGGATAAGCCTATGACCGTGGTTCCATACTTGAGATTCAGCTCTCGTGCCTTTCCCATGCAAGCAAAGGACCCTTTTGTTGGACCCTGATTTCTTTTGCACGAGTCACCATGCACTCCAGAGTGTGCATGGATATTTCTCTCCTTTCGTTCCATGCATATTGATGACATCATGCACGAACCGTGAGTTACGGTTGTCAACATTTAATATAGTAAGGTGTTCAATAATGGTGCAATTTTCTACAGGGATGTTCACGGGTGCAAGCAATTTTTGTGCATGGGGAAAATTAGTGGAAATCTAGAGGAAGTGGAATCAGTATTTTTGGACTCTTCTACAGTGAGTTATGAATTTTTGAAGTTGGAAATCAATAGGTGTTTCTAAAGTGGTGCCCGAAATTGACACCTTGTAATGTTTGCCGTGAGTACATGGTACTATTGTATGGAGAAGCTATTATGTACTTGTAAGTGAAGATTACGATAGCTCCATTGCAGGACATGCTTCGTAGCATATAATATGTGATTTTAGCCACTCATATCAATTTCACATTATTACTAATAGAAAGTACATTTTATATTACTTGTCAAATTTACTCTTTAAATTAATTATGAAACAAAAATTACATATTTTATAAAATTTTACAATATAGATTTAATTTGGGGTTTAAGGTCTTAATACTATATTTGGAACAAAATCCATATTTTATAATGATCTAAGTTTTTTGTCCAAACCCCTCACACCTTTAGGGGTTGAGGAATTCACTATACTTTTAGTGGTGGAATGAGTGACTTACTATTCTTCAGTAATTAGCAAATAGAAAAGACGAAGTCTCCTTATTGTTAAGATATTGATGAGCACCTACAAAAATAACCTACAAAAATAACTACAAAGTTTTAAAAGTTAACCTATAAGCAATAACCATATTGTATGTACATGGGCCAATGGTTCGTGGCAGCTACCAAGGAGGCACCCTAGAATCCGTGGGACCTCCCAAGGCCGTTTTTGATAATTTTGAATTCAAATTTGAGGTCTGTGACCTCAAGTTACCCTTAGAAGCCTACTCCTTGGCATTTAATGTCTATACATCAGAATATTAGGGGGCTCATTACCCCTCCTCCATCCTCCTTGTTAGCTGCTACGAACGCTTACCCATGTACATGTACACTGGGATACATTGAAGGTAATTAAAGGGTGGTCAAATCTAAATTGAAGCATGCGCGCTGGGGGGCCTGCATTCAGGTGCTCATGCCTTAGATAGTAATCAGGAACCTATAATCAGTCCACATTGACTGCTGTTAACCAGATGTCGTCCGCAATTTAGTGCATTCTACTCTCGCTAAACAACCAAAATTGCAACATTTCAAGCTAGTTACGCTGACAAGAACAGAATGAATACAATGGCAATGCCTTTTCCTTCTATACAATCGTACTAAAAGAATTACACGTGGTTTAGGCAAACCCAAAATCTCTCTCTCGTACTGAAGCTCTCACTATTGGCTCAATGTTCACTTGTGCCATGTTAAAATACTCTTAGTAAAGATCTCTTAGCTGCTGATTCTCTCTACGAAGAGCCTTGATCTCTTCAACTAGCTCGGCCTGCTTTGCCTGAAAGCGATCCATCATGGTGCTCATTTCCATCTGCAATGCCGACATGCCAGGATTGAACATTCTGTAACCTAAATCTGCTGCTTGAGGGTAAGAGTAAACTTCAGTAGATTGCAAAATCACTCGGAAAAATGCAAAATACGAAGACGACGAGTTACCTGCTGTATATGAAACTGCCGAAGAAGCTCCAGATGTAGATTTTGAACCTCTTCATGTATCGCTCTCTGAACTGCACCAAGGCTTTCTTCTAGACCTCTTTGCACAAGCTGCAGAGCAAAACCAGTGGCTCCAACGCCTTGCTGCTGATGTTGATGCTCAACTGGCATCTGAGCTCTCTGGGAGCTTCCTTGAGTATGGCCCTATCACAAGCAGAAACATCGTCACTCCAGAAAGTGAGTTCCTGGATCCTCAAAAGGAAGATTGTAAGCCTAAAAAAAGAATTTTATGTGACTGGGATAGAAGATGCACATTTGATGCAGGCGGAGTGACCCCTGTGGCAGCAGTCGCATCTGATCTTAGATTGTACCCATTCTCATGGTCTTTCTTTCCATCAGAATGAGCACCCTTCTCCTCTCGTCTCTCCAAACCACCAGACTTCCTTTGCTTGGGTGATCCTGCATCATTAGCGGACCCTTGAAGCGACCCAGAGAGAGATCGTGAAAAGCTTGAGTTCAGATCTCGTGTTTCGTACGACAACAACTTCCTATTTGCAGCTATAGTTGCTGCTTCAAAGTCACTCGCTGGTTGTTGATGGGTCACACCATTTGTTAAAGGTGAAGACGAGTCTTGATCTAAAGATCTAAGCAACGGAATATCACCCTTTCCAGAAGGTTGTTTACTGTCAGCGGTGACAGGAGCCGCGAGAGAATCAAATCGAGACGATGGAAGACCTGTAGTTGAAGCAAACCTGTAAACAAACACGACCAATACATCAAAATGCTGCCACCAAATAAACTACAGAAAGAAGGAGAATCCTCACACCACAACAATAAACCCAGAAACGAACTATCTCTTACAACAAATTCTTACATATTATTTCTACAAAGAATCACGGATGATGCAAAAGGATGCAATTGTGACACTAGAAAGAATAAATTCCCAAGATATTCAATAACAGAATGAACAAGCTATTGCGTATTGTAAGCAAGTTCACTACACGCTAGAACTGCGAACCATTGACTTGAACATACAATTATGCAGGTAGATTTAAGAGTGAAGAAAAACCTGGACATGGTTGTTTGCCTCAAACCAGCTCGTTCCAAAGGTTCGCCACCCCACGCCTCGGGGGGTGTTACAGATGGAGACCTATCCAACTTACTTGATATTCCTGGAGGCGGGGTATGTGCTGTAGGAGACCCAGTAGACATCCTTCCTTGTAAGTCATCCTGCCAACCGATCAGAATTAGCAAATAGAGCACCGCAACGAATACTAGGTTGCAGGAAAGGTACTACAAGTTTGATTGTCAGAACCACAAGCACCGAACACTTGAACACGAAAACCTTTCTGAAAAGACAAAGAAACGACATAGATCCAGCGCTGTAAGTGCTGAAGAGGTCATTCCCCTTTAGCAACCAGATGTACCTGCCGTGTTCCTAAGGAATTCCTGCGAGAGACGCTTGAGTCTCGAGACTCCCGTGCATCCTCGTTTCCATCCTCAATACTGGGCAACCGACGAAGTGAGGAGGTTCCCCAAGCAGTAGTAGTCTTCCTGCTGTCCCCCCCAAGAGCTGCCATATCTCGGTTAAACTCGTCTCCAGAACCTCCTCCATCCCAATAACCTGTAATTGATGGTGTAATAGGTTGTACATCCACAAGAGGCGAGAATACCTCCATGTCATCTTTTCCCGAGTTAAACGAGTTCATCCGCGGGGTTTGCAGTCTAGAGATCGGACCATTTCCCCATGTACGCATGGGAGAGTACGGTGTAACATCTCCTCCTGCTGACTTCGGTCTTGAATTCCCAGGGTTCACTGATGAAGGTTCACGGCTGCTAGGTTTTGAAGGTGGAGCACCGGTTGTCGTGCGTCCCCTGGTGCCAGCAGGAAGGGGATCAGGCATAATCACGGATTCCTCGTTGCTGTTACCTAAAAGAGCAGATTCTCCAGATTTTGTATCCTTGACAGTAATTGGATTAGACCGCTGCCAACTTAAACTCGTCACTGCCTGCACAACAAAAGCTCCAGAATGCCAGAAAGTGAGAAACTCAAAGGTCGAAAGCCGCTGCTTCTAAATTCCAAGGAGAGTGAAAAGGTGATACACGACATAGTTATATGAACTTCTCACTGATCATTTACAAACAGTGTGGACACATTGTAAGATGGAACTGAAAGACTGGATTAAGTCAATCCAATAGGTTTAGGCTCATATTTCCACTGCTGATCCTAACAACATGAAGCAATGGGTTCAACAGAAAAGGAAAAGGCTCAAAATGCTTAGAGATACAGAATTCTGTACAACTTGTTGTCTGAATCATGAAAATAGTCTCACTCACCTCCGAAGCACTATAAGCTCGCAAGATTGTGAACGGCTGAGGTCGGCCACGCACGTCATAAAACACAACCCGGCCGCTATTGGTACCAGCTGCAAGGGTGTTACCATCGTCTCTAAAAGCCAGAGATGCAAAAGGAGCCTCATATGGTACACAATAAACAGGCTTTTTTACACCAGGATCATATATATATAGCTTCTTGTCCAGTCCACCACTAACAATCATCTGCCAACACAATTCGCATGAAGTGTTAGCATACGCAATAGTATCGAGTCCATACAAACGGCAACATGTCAGAGAAAAGCCTCTTACTAAGATCGATTGAAGTTGTGATCTGTTAGACCTTGAACGAAGATAGACCTCAATCAGGAGGACACCGAGAGGTACACCATTTCAATTTAGATTATCTTCACATTTTTCAGTATAGAGGGTACAGCACCATACAGATTCAGTTCTTGAAAGAACAAAACATTGGAACATGAATTCGAGTTCATTAGCGACTGCCTCAAAGTCATACCTTGTCAGACGTTGGTGAGAAGCAGAGCCCTGTGGTAGGTGCCGAATGCTGCTTCAACCAGGATAACTGTAGCCAAACAACAATAAACCCATATAACCAAATGAGCACGTCAGAAACTCAATAAGCCTCCATATTTCTCAAGTACTAAGAATGCCTCCCGACCAGTCAACATCTCAATGTTGTATACATGCCCTTCTTCGGATCATGAAACTCAAATGTAAGATAAGACCGTCATTTAAACTCATCAAACAATATGAATGAAAACATCAATCTCCGAAAACTATGACCTTCGAACTTGTTCACTTTCAATGAATTGAGTAACAAAAAGGCGTGCATGCTTTATATTGGAAGAAGGGGAAAAAAAGGAGAAGACAAGATTTGACCTGCCTTAGGACTACGCGAAGTGGTGTCCCACAAATGGACAGTGCCGTCATCGCCAGCAGTCAGAAGAAGATGTCTACTCAATCGAGAGTACTCCATAACTCTAAGCACCTGTTCGATTCAAAGCAACAACGTGAATCAAACAGTCTCGATATCAGTTACAAAATCAGGAGGAATCGTTTGATTGCGGACCTGATTATGAGGATCTTTAAGCTCTGCTGCCCTGGTTCCTGATGCAAGGTTGTGGATGATCAAGTCACCCTTCATGCTAATAGAAGCCAAGTGTTCATCTCTACAGTTGTACATAACACCAGTGATGGTGTCGGTGTGGCCCCTCAACCATTTGATGCACCTCCTCCTTTGAAGATCCCAGACGCGGACAATCTTTCCGGTTCCACCTGAACCTAGGTAACGGGAGCCTTTACTACTGAAACAGATTCCCAAAATGGACTCCTGTAGAAGAAAGAAACCACATAAGCTCATCCCTTCGTGACCATAAAATGAATGTTCGTTGCAACATATGATCAGTATAAGCTTAACCATATAATAGAGCGACTTACATCAATATTATCATCAGCTTCTCCACCAGGCTGTGGCACAACGCCTACTGTCTGACCATTCCTCATCCATAGCGAGATCTTGCAGTCTTCCCCAGCACTTGCAACCACCAAATCTGCACAAACGATATTCCGATTGGAGGCTATATGACTAAATTTCTATCGACTCGCAATCGTGATACCAATATTGCTATGTGTAACATCCGGAAGCACTCTAACAGTGGCGAATGAAGCTTATTTGAATTCTGCATCTCAATCTGAGCACCCAATCATATTTGAGACTGAGGGACATATTAAAAATGGAGAATGCACAAGGGACTCATTCATTTCGCTAAACTCCCAAACAATGAGGATCTCCATTCATAGCTCTCACCCATGACACCATCGAGTACTGGAACAGCATGGTAAATGGCGAACCGCGATAACTCTAGAGCTCAACACTTCGTTGCACAAATGGGAACACTCCACCATCGAGGAAGATGATTGCAATACGAAAAAGAAAAAAAAAAAAACACAAATTCTCTCGTATATTTCTGCAGACAGACGCGAAGGAGTCAATTCTGCGGAATGATCACTACTCCTGTCATTGAAGCTTCGTTTTCTTGAAACAGGTTTCCTGATCCCCGATAAGAGCAGAGAGCACTTACTGGTATGGTTCCATCGTGCGCAATTAACTTGGTAACCGGGAGAAGGAGTAAACTGGAACGTGCAGGGGTCCCCGGTCTCAATAGAGACGTCAAACAGCTTCACGGTTTCCCCACCGCAGGCTGCCAGCAGCGACGTCCCCTGCGCCATGGCTCAAATCTTCAACACCACGATCGCAGCACCTCCTGCTCCATCGCCAAACCCTAATTCGTAGGAGAAAGCGAATGTGGGAAGGGAAGAGCGCGACAATGCGAAATGGGCAAGTGGGTACTAGAGCCTAGAGAGCGATGATGCATTCTGCAACGATCGGTGCTGTTGTATCGATCGGGGGTGAGAAAGCGAGGGGTTCTTCTTCCCTCCTTTTTTCCATTCTCTCTAGTTGGCGGAGGCTCGCAGAGGCTCTTCAGTGTGGGCTTGTTGTTTCATTATTTCAAACATTCTGGCTTGCCATTGGTCATCCTGCTCGCGTCGGTTGTGTTGCCAGTGAGCCTCGGATTTCCAGCAATCCTGCCCGCGCTTTCCCTCTATCACCGTGGCTTATGCGACCTTGCAAGCAAGAAAGACCCTGCCCTCCAAACGAAGCAGAACTTCAAATTTCAAATTTTACTTTATTTTGAGGTCAGTGTGAACAGAGTGTTTGTTTGATCCATTCTTAAAATGTTTTTGCCTAATATGAGCATTTTCACCCAGCAAGCAAAATTTAAAGGTATTGACAGCTGAAAAATATGAGGTTAGGCAAATAGATAGAAAATACTTGACATAGTATCTTCCAAAGGCTTTGAGGTACCCATACAGCAAGGTCCAAGCACCCCTCAACATAGTTGGGTGCATTGTGGTGGTGAGCACCACGCATGGGGAATAAAACCCACAACCTTCTCATCGAGGGCCATGCGTCCAATCACCAAACCAAGGCCATTGGTGCCTTGAGGTTCGGTATCTTGAATTAATTTGCAAGAAATGCAAATGCAAGAAAACATACAGCAATTTGCAATGCAATTGACATTTGTGAATACATATATTATTTATTGAATTTGAGATAATTTGGGTTCTCATGTAAATTGAGTATGATCATCATATAGGATATTCTATTCTAAAATATGGATAGAATGATCAACTCTTTTACAGTGATTCAAAACATCTTTCTAAGTTGTGCCACATTTTTAGTGTTTTATGCATATGGAATATGAAAAGAATTCTGTAACAACATGTTTTTCCCATCCATCAATCACCTTTTCTCAACTTCATTATTGGAAGTTTGAGGTTCCTTAATATAATTCAATTTTAATTTTAAACATGTTGGTTTCATTTTATCTTGATTTTGTTTCTATGACTTTCAAATCCAACCTCATGGTAAGTTTGTATCAAGCTCGAAATCTATTGTGTAAATGACCTTGTACTTGATTTCACTTGTGAATTCTACTTACTTGTTTTACTGGATAGACCTCATGTGCCACACACACTTTGAAGATAGCATCTTAGTATTATCAACCAAGTCTTGTATGAGAAACTACATTGAAGCTATCCATCAAGATCACACCACTACTATGAACTTTGTGGTTAGGCCAAAGTCATTGACACCACTACTATGAACTTTGTGGTTGGGCAAAGTCATTGACACCACTATTATGAACTTTGTGGTTGGGGAGAAGTCATTAAAATTTCAACGTTGGCATGATGCTCACCCCCTTAGTTTCACTCAACTCTGGTTGAAGCATGGAGGTTCATATATTTAACTATATGGATACTGTCAATTTCTTTTTGAGAAAACTACATGTTCAATGTTTCCAAGACAATCTTAATTATGTAGGAATTGGCTCACAACAACTTCATAATAGGTCTGAAGTTCCTCTTCCATTTGAAATGCATTTTCTTAAAGCTCAAAACAAGTTATGATTTGAACATGCATAATTGATGAGAAAGTGAAGCTTGATTGCATGGTCATAGGGCAGCATTCAGCGGAAGAAGGTGGAAATGCAGGTCACGGAGGGAAGGAGGTAGCAAGAGCTCCACACTGTTCTCGCTTCCGAAGGATTTTGGAGCATCGTCCATGCGCTCGTGCGTTTGGAGCATTTCCGAGATCGCATAGCACCTCTTCTCCGACCACGATTAGGGTTTTTGGGATCCCTTTAGTTCCCTCCCGCAGCGTTCCTGCTGTCGCAGCGATATGAGGTTTTGTGCGTGACTAGTGGAAATGGCTACGAGCCATTCCTGCTCGATTGCTTTGCCCTTCATGTGAGTGATCCGCATTGGCATTGCAATTGTTGATTGATTGATCGCGGGGCCATGCCATGGCGTCTCCGCGTGTGCAGCAGCGGATGAATTCCAGTTTCCATCGCACAAGCTCCGGCTCTCCCCGACTGCACGCCTTGGCCGCGCACCGGTCCTCCTCCCTCACCCGCTTCGATCGGGAAGCGCTCGATTCCGGTGGTGGTGCGCCCGATGCCGCGGCCGCAGCGGCTGCCTCCCGTGCCGCCATCGAGGAGTTTCAGTCCGACAAGACGTTCTCCAAGTTCCTCGTCGCCGATTTCAATGCCACGCAATTCGCGAGCGAAGCCTTAAGCTCTGGCTCCGCTGCTGCCTCCAGCGAGAAGCTACAAGAAGGCATTTCGTTATTGGAGCGGCAGCTCCGCAGCGAGGTTTTCTTACGCCACGACGAGCTTCTTCAGCAGTTGTCGAGCTTGAAAGAGACTGAGGGCGTGCTTACGGTAGTTCGCGCTGGCGTCGAGAGCTTGCAAGCCTCGACGCAACGAGTGCGGGCCGAGATTGCGGAGCCTTACAGGCATATTAAGACGAAATCCAAGCAGCTGGCGTCCCTGCACGATACTGTTGAGCTTCTGCGGACGGTGATCCGGGTTTTGAAGCAGATGAAACGATTGCAGGAGTTGATGGAATCTGGTGGCGCGAATGTGGACCTTGCGAAAGCTGCTCAGCTTTACAATGAGATAGAAACCCTACGAAAGGAGACCGATCTGGCGGGCGTGGAGGTCGTGGATGATGAGATTCCTTGGCTTCTGGAGGCTGGGAATCAGATCCGAACTGAAGCTATGAAGGGGCTGGAGAAGGGCATGGAGGCTCTCAATCAAGCAGAGGTCGGGAGCATTCTGCAGGTGTACTACAACATGGGAGAGCTCAAGCCTACCGTTGAGTCTCTGATTGGCAAGTACAAGGGCCTGACTGTCAAAAGTGTGAGCATCGCTTTGGATATGAAAGCCATTTCCGCCAGTGTGGGAGGGTCTCTTAGTTCCGGAGGTATGCAACGGAGCAATGCCTCCCAAGGTCTCCCAAGGGCAAGAGAAAGCCTGTGGCAAAGAATGGGAACGTGCTTGGACCAGCTGCACGGGATCGTGGTCGCAGTTTGGCATTTGCAACGAGTCTTGGCCAAGAAAAGAGATCCTATTACTCACGTTGTATTCTTAGACGAAGTCATGCAGGTGAGAGGCTGCTCAGTAGCATTGTGTCTCTTTGATTTCATCCTCTGTTTCGTATACAACATCTCTTTTCCCAGAGGGCTTCCCTGTAGTTTCTGAAAATGGGATTGTGGACTGAGAATGCGCAGGCTGGTGATCCAATGCTGACAGAGCGGGTTTGGGAGACAGTAGTAAAGTCCTACGCTAGCCAGATGAAATCTGCTTTCACTGCATCGAGCTTCTTGAAGGAAACGTTCGTTGTAGGTTACCCGAAGCTTCTCGGCATGGTGGACGGGTTACTGGAGAGACTATTCAGAGATACAGATGTGAAGGGAGTGCCGCCAGCCATCAAGCTTGAAGCTCGCGATCAACTTGTTGCAGCTCTGGAGCCTTTTCAGACGGCCTATCTGGGCAAGTCTCTTGGTCGTCTTATTGAGCTTGTGAATAGCATGTTCCCGACCGCTGTGAGGGGAAGTATTCCGACTCAAGAGCAAATTTCGAGATTGATCTCCCGCATTCAAGAGGAGCTCGACGTTGTGAAGTCAGATGTGAGACTTACTTTTCTGGTCCTGAGAGAAATCGGCAAAATCCTCCGGCTGCTTTCTGAAAAAGCTGAATACCAGGTAATCAACTCGAAACTCAGATCCAACCTACTGTTGCAAATGGGATAGCATTTCTTACTTTGTGTGTGGTCATCAAATTTAACACATTCCTTGATCGTGTTGAAGTGGCTTTAATTGTGAATCATCGTTTATTGCCTCATACCTGGTTTGCGTAGTGTGTGTAATGTAAACATCACTTTGCGAAGAGGTCATAGAGTAGTTTTATTAGGGGGTTGCTGACCTTTTGCCAACAAAGAGCAGGGGTAATGGAAACCACTTCCAATGCATACGAAGAAGCTGCTCAACCATTAGAGTGTTCAACTTTGCATGTCCAGATTGCTAACTGGTGAGCCTTGTGAATTTCAGACTGCCACAGGTCCGGAATCACGACAAGTGACGGGTCCCTTAATGCCGCAACAACTCAAGAACATCACATTATGTCTTCAACTACAGGAGGTTCACTCGAGGGTGTCTTCCATGCTAGTCGGGCTTTCAAGTGCAGCAGTAGAGGTGCTATCACCATCTCTCGGTTCGTTGTACGGGGTCGCATCAGACTGTATAACTACTCTGTTCAAGGCAATGGAGGAGAGATTAGAGAGTTCCATCCTACAGATACACGAGCAAAGCTTCGCAACGGATGACATGGATGCAGGCATGGGCAATGGTTGTTCCAAGTACATGGTCGATGTGCAGAGATCGATCATGCACTTTCGGAGCGAGTTTCTCTCCAAGCTTCTGGCAGGCACTACTGCAGCTCCGGTGACTGGGGAATCGATTTCTGCCGGTCTAGCAAGGAAGCTCGCTTCTCGAGCGCTCTTGTTCTGGGTTCGCCATGCCGCCATGGTCAGACCTCTCTCAGAGACGGGGAAGCTGCAACTGATTAGCGACATGGCAGAACTGGAGCTCGTGGTGGGGCAAAGTCTGTTCCCCGTTGAGCAGCTCGGTGCTTCCTACCGCGCTTTCCGTGCATTCAAGCCTCTAGTCTTCCTGGAGACTTCGAAGTTTGCGGAGAGCCCATTGTTGCACGACTTGCCACCGACAGTTGTGCTCCATCACCTGTACACACGAGCACCTGTGGAGTTGGAGTCTCCCATGGTGCGCATGAAGTTGACGCCTCAGCAATACTCGTTGTGGTTGGACTCTCAAAGCGAAGAGCAGGCTTGGAAGGGCATCAAGGCAACTCTGGATGAGTATGCCGCGAAGGTCAGAGCCAGAGGTGACAAGGAGTTCGCTCCTATCTACCCACTCATGTTGCAATTAGGCAGTTCCCTCAATTGGAAGTCAAGTTGACTTTCATTCTCAGAAATTTGATTGAGGTGTACTTACCCACATTCACTTTCTTCGTGGCATGGTTCCTAATCTCAAAACGACCATATAAGATGATGCTCACGATATGTAAGTTCTACGGCAGAAGGTCATGCTAAATTCTTTTAGTACCCGGAGGGAGAAGACACAGTTCTTGTCCTGTTGTACCGCATCTAAGGTTTTAAACCTTTAGAAATTTAGCTAACGATGACTGATGAGTATATTTTATGCTTGTCCGGATTCAGAGCTTTGATTATAAGTCGTCCGATTTATGCGACTTTTCCATTCTGGTGGATGCACCACAATGGAACAACTTACAAGATTCCATCACGTTTTGGCGAATGTAATGAGTTCCTCTTTGTGATTTCTCGTTCAGAAGGAACAGTCTAGGTTTGTTGATTGTTTTATTGAATTGGATACAGCCATGTTGAAATGTACATACTGTTGGACCAGGAAGTTGCCCGATGCTCCCACATGCATTCATACAGATGATCTTATATCTTGGAAATTCAGGCCCTCAAGTACTCATCCTGAAAACAAAATGGGAGATCGATGAATCTAGGCTTCTTGCTCATCAAATGACTGCATCATGATTCAATGTGATGTTCTATGTTTTTCTATTTGGCTTTCATGGATAGTGTTGGATTTAGCAATGTTTGTACTCCGTGTGTACCACCTGTTAACAAATTCCTCTTTAGAGGAAACTTTCTTAGAAGTGTGAAAATGCATCAATGATTCGATTTTAGAACCGTAAAGTGTTCTGGAATGCCATCAGAGTGCTCTACAATATTGGCGTGACCAGGACATCCCTCGTGCTAGGACTTACCCCAGCGCCTGCCCGCCCATACTCCGTGCCCAGCCGAAAAACCGCCCATACTCCGTACCCAGCCAAAAAACAACAATCTTATTGTTTTTCATTTTTTGAGGCCTTCAACTAATTTTTTTGAAATTTTGAGTTCTAAAATGGAATCTAAGACCCCATTTACCCTTGGGAGACCCTACCATAGTATCATGAGTAACATCAACAATTAATAAATAGGGGGCAAATTTACTCCCAAATTTTTATATGGTTGGGCAGGGTTTGGGGGGCAGGGAGGCAGGGTAGCAGGAACGCTCATAAGTTTCAGCTTGGGGGATGTCCTGCCAAATCGTACAATATCATGGTGAATAATCGGATGTGGTATCATTCAAAAAGTTACAAATACTTCATATACAATTTAATGTTGACTACTCTTACTTCTTGCTTCAATTACGAAGAACATTTTAAGTGCAAATTTGAAATGAGCTTCCAAAGCTGTTTAGAGGAGACTTACGTGCATACTTGAATATGTTAAGAGGAATTCGTTTACACGTGGTACCCTATTGTACATGGTAGACTTCAATTCCGCCAAGGCGCCAAACTACTTCACGCACAATACAAGCTCATAGTATACCAAGTAACACTATTAGATGTTCATGCACAAATGCATTGCATTGAGTGTTTGTCTTATCAAATGTCACAAGTGGTATGATGTTCTAAGATTCATCAAATTTATCTAAGTATGAATAAATAATCGAAGGAAGTCTATTCATCAAATGGGTATTGAACTTCGTTGGCTTCATTGTAAACCTTGTAATGTGACTAACTTGCCCATGGGCTTCCTCTCAAAACCAAGCCCATACGTATCTTGCCAATTCTTTACAAATTTTTTGTCTACATTACGATATCAACCTTATTCCAAACAAAGTCAACTTCATGTCATTAACGATTAAACTTGGAGTTTTTATGTGATCTACCATAATCTTACGTGAGCACTTAATATTAAACACAAAAATTTCACAAATCACTCTTATATCTACATTATGGTAATTGCACTTATACTCTAAAAAAAAATGTAGTATAAGTATCAGAGTTCTTCATTAGCTATCTCAAACATAATAATCTTGAACCAACTTTAAAAGATTGGTTAATTTTTGACCTAAACTAGGGTTGAAAGTACACAAAACAAATTTGATTTCCTCAACAACTATAAAGAATGATGACACGAGAAGAAATTTATAAAAATTATTGAAAATATCATCTAATGTTGAATTTGGCTGTAATGAAAAACTTCTCATGATATTTTGGGTTATCTGATTATATCTCTAAATACATATATTTTTTTATTCATCTTGACTTTTTCCAATAACAAAGGTACACCAAAACAAATTGACTTTATAGATATTATATAACACTAAGATATTACAATATTTGATGCAACTTGCCACTACAGATTCATATTTTGCGGGAAGATCATGTTTTTGTTAAACCCACACTTTTTTAGGACATTCTTTATTAGGTGAACTCATTTACCAAGATTGTGCAATGGATGTCCTTCTACTTTGGGGATTTCATATAGTGAATAAAGGCAAGCATTTTGCAATCATTCATAATTTACTTAGATACTGTAGTGGAATTTTATTGGGTTCCGATATGAATCTTACTAAATAATATTTATGACTTGCAATTTATTATGTCTACATTTTTGTATCAATATCATCATTTGACTCTTTTTTGCAATCATGTTATTTTGGAAGTTTAGACTTAATGGTATATGTGGCCATCTCATCAATTTCATTGAGGCGTTTTTGCAACCCGCTAACCAAGTGTTGAACTTCTGTAATTTTGTCTTTGCTTTTGTTGGCTTCGTCTTTAGTGTTGAACATATGATCTTCAAAAACTCTTTTGGTAGTTTTTGTCTCCTCTATATTTGCTACTACCTCATCTAGTTTGGATGTCAATTTGTCCTTTGCATGCGATAAGGAAGCAGATACTTGTGCAAGCTCTTGGGAGATTTTTGCAAGTGTACTTGACATTATCTCATAATGGTATTATTATGGTATGGAAATTTTTATATCAAGATTTTTCTACAAAATACAAACAAAAATTCTTTTCATTTGAATCAAGTTATGTTTCATGATAGTAAATTAGTTTCAATCCTATTGTGAAAAGATATATTGATCCACATATGCATAATCACATAATTATCTTCAGAAAGATTCAAGCTATACACAATGCCATACTATTGCTCAACTTCCAAAAATTAGAGAACTGACCTTTCTACATAGGTAATTGTTGAAGCACGTCAATAAGCACTAAAGGTTTTGAAGTAAAAGCATTGTGGTATAAGAATACCATAAATTGCAAGTTGCTTCTGTAATTATGTTACCTCAAATACTTGAGAATTGAAATACTTCGATTAGGTTTATAACCAATCATATCATAACATCACATAGAAGTTACCTTACATTCCATTAGCCCTTTCGAATGTCATATAGAGGAATGAATGAAGTGTACCTGTTGTTATCACCTTATTCTTAAAGACAGACTCATGTTCACTAATGATGTTAATTAGTAAATAGTGTAAAAATTAGTGAAGCCTACAATGTATACACTAATTCCAACCACTTTTGGTATATTGTTTGCATTAACTAAGGACTTATCATCAACGTACCACCTTTCTTTTGTCCAACTATTGATGACATTCAAGACATAGGAAATGCATGTGTTGTCTTTCTAACATCAATCTTTACCATCTTAACTTGCTTCCAAATCTCGTGCCTTGAAACTAGAAAAGATACTCCACTTAAGGTTGACTGACCTATAAGCGCTACCCCCCCCTAAAAGCAATCTGCAAATTTACTCCAAAACCACCGTCAGGTTGACCCATTTGCATAATTTTTGGAAGCATGGACATGATCGAGTCCTGGGAAGGGCAACTCTTAGTTGGAGTGGGCGCCATTATGGGTTGTTGCTAAATCGATATGTGAGGCTGCTTGATATTTCAAAAGCTGTACGTCAGGAAGCACAAATAGGTCATTTGCAAAGCACTTTTCAAAAGTTATAGTGACAGCTGCTGGTCGAGAAGAGGCCGATCAGATCCCAACCACCTCACCAAATTTCATACTATTCATGGCCATTTTGAATGCCAAACTTGTCCAATATGCACATCATGTACAACACAAAAATATTGTATCCGCACTTGAACTCACATACCTTAAAAGGCGGCTGCAATGTAATACAACGATCGCATGAGAAATTGATCACAGCTAAGAGAGTACTTGCTGATTACACATCAATGAGCGGCGACATGGAGCGTTTGGCGGATTCGCCCTGCTCACATTTGCTCTGATGCGGTAGTGCTTTTAGGACATTGCGTGACCTATTCAAGATCTCCACCTAATAGGGTTTTAAGTTGTGGAAGCTTCACGTTCTTGTTCACATTGACTCGCTTTTGTAGACTCTCCGGGTTTTACTTTTGGATATTAACAGGAGCACATAATGGATTCATGGTGTGTGCAAATACTACAAATCCTAAATCACGAATACGTGAAAACTTACTTAGCAGTTTGGAATTTTGTATAAATTTCACAAATGCGAATTACATGTTGCAAATTTTTTCAATCCTCGTGTGAACCTATTTCGAATGTGATCATATTTTTATTTCGAATTTACTGCTGCTAAAAAGAGGTCAAATCGATTAAGTTGGTGGTTATAGGACATTCAACCGTACTTCAATAAATACCAACTTGAAACCTTATGATACTCCATAATACAATTTCCAAACCCACACCAGAATTTCACTGAGTAGTAAGCAAAACTTTAAGACCTTACAACTGAAATCTCAAATTCCAGCAACAGTTTTGCATTCAACCAATTTTGCAAAAGCTTTCCACTTTAAACAATTTTGTAGAAGTAAATTCTGCAGTCATCCCAGCGAATCATAACACTAGGGGTAAATTGTGGGAGAAGATTCAGTACATTCACGTAGGCAACGATGATATCAACTGCATTCAAGAGACAGCAGACTGAATTGAACTGCCTTATGCCCCTCACCTACAAAGACACTACACTTGGATTGGATTCTAGTGGCCTGACCATCTTCTTTCAATTGGCTTGTGATCACATTCTAAATGGAATCATGAATGGTTTCTACGGTAGAAAGCCCTGCTGCTCACTTGAGCCGCTTCAGCCTCTTTACATACTCTTTCAAAGAGGGGCCATTCTCCCATGGAGCGAATGCCCTTACCAGTCTCTCGAAACACGTCCTGGCCTCCTCCATCGCTTGTGCCTGCGTTTGCCCTTCCTTTTTGTGGCAGCGCTGGCTGTGGTGCGGCCGTGCAAAGAGTACTCGGTTCACGTGTTCTTCGATCTCTAAATCATACACCTCCTCGAACACCTGCCCAAGAATGTCATGTTACAATCAATCACCAGTCACCATATTGTAATTTGAAAGACTCATATGAATACTGGATTCTAGAGTATCGAAACTTGGGAGATTCATTCGATTTTAAAGGAATACTCATCTGAGTATTGGACAATATCATAGAAGATTTGTCACATCCAATAACGTGGGAGATTCAGATTAGGATTATAGAACCATCAAGATGCCATTTGGATCATGCTAAATGGATGGAATGAACATTTAGATTTCAGATCAATGATTGGTATAAGCATCTGCATTTAATAATGAACGGTTTCTGTTATATGAATTCTACAAGATGGTATGGCTATGAGAGGTAGTGTTCTTCAATCTAGATCTGTAGTAGTTTCTGAAGATTTATTGGAGGGTCAGGAGAGATTGATTATCTAAATTCTTGAAAGTATCCCACACGGTGTGTTGCTGCTTACCTTCTGCAGCAATGCAACTGACGTTATGTGTGGTGACGACGCTCGTGACACCAGGTTGATAGCCAGGATACCCCCGTCCACCAGAGCTTCTCTAGCTGATCGTAAAAACGGCTCCTCCAAAAACTCAGCAGGCGGACAGCTCAACCCCGTGCTGCATATTTGCACAACAAACCACTAATCATCTTTCATGCCCCTTCTCGAGAAGAGTTGTCAGAAGAAGCTTACAATGAACAATGAAAACAAGCCTACCTTGGATCCTCTGAGTCTGCATCAATTATAAGAATGTGCAACTTTTCGTCCTTACTGCAGTTTCCATAACTTGAATCATGACTTCTACTCGTTTGAAAAGGGACCGCCAACTCTTCTGCTGCTGCATCCGATTCACCTTCGCTAATCGAGTTTCTAGATTGTAGATCAAGTCGAGAGAAGTTTTCCTCCAAGAACTCGTTGTGTAGACATGTGGACTTTCGTCTTGCAATTGCGGCAACAGCGTCGATTCCATCAGCAATACAAAGCTGCGCATGTAAATCGACAAATCAATATGATCGACCCTCAAGTGCAAAACAGAAAAGAGCCATCCACAACCAATACTGAAGATTTACCACCTGGTCATCAATGATGAAAACAAGGTTGATTGTGACAGAGATGGTTATTGTATCTCTGCAATTCGGAATGTTAAACCTTTAATACATGTTACCTCAATACTGAGTAGAGAGGTAGTGAACATGTTTTGAATGTACCTGCATACGCTCGTTCTCTATGAACCCGAAGTGACGCTTTGCCACATCGCCCACTACTCCATCGAGCTCAACAACCTTCACGAAGTATCACATCATCTCAAATGTGGTGATAGAAACATACTTGAAAGATAGCCAACATCGTGAAAGAAAAGGGAACAATTCCAAGCTCAAGATTTGATGGTCTGTCATCAAGCACCTGTATTGAATCGATTGGAATATGGTTGTGTACGAACATAGGCAATAGTCCTGCTCCAAGCCCAACAATCATCGCTCTTCTCTGCACAGCACACAATTCAGCAGAGACCAATAATTCAGGTTCTTGAGGACCACTCAACTTCTATTCGGCTGATAAATAAGATTCAATCTGCTCATCATCATAGTGTGGTCTCTTTATTGAAAGTAGCACTACATGAAAACAGATCGGACCTGACATTATGAGAATGTGTAGTTGGAAACAGCAGTATGTGAAAGTTTGAACTAGTCCACGTCTGAATCAAAGACAGTAATCCACACTCAGATCTGGGAGTACGAGTCCATGATCTCACCAAGTCTCCGTTCTCGAGAAGGCAAGGTGAAGACATGCTCTTTCGCGAAGTAACAAGAACAGAGAAGGAGATTCAATGCGAATGACAGGGGTAAAGGCATACCGGCTCCTTTGCAGATGTCCACTCCTCCATATTATGAGCGATCAAAGACAACCCCGCAATCATCCCCGCATGATATTCACTCGCCAAATAGCTAAAATCTACTTTAAAGTTCTCGTTACCTGCAACCACGTATAATTGACATCAGTCATCGAAGATCCAGCCACCACTTATAAATTAGACAAGCCAGCATTAGCTCTAACAGAAAACCAATGAAGCTCCCTCACAGAAATGCTATGAATCAGACTTTTTGAGATCTTCGCATACAAAATGGCAAAAGATGCAGAATTCGGACCTGTTCGAAAGCCCACGGTTGCATCCTTGGCCTTATGCTTTTTCTTATTTCCACTATGTCGTCTTACGACATCGATTCCATTTTTAGTTCGGCCGCGCTCTTTACTGCAACTCTTGACGGGAATTAAGTAGGCCTCCGACTGTATCAAATTAGGATTTCTCCGAAACACAAGACGTCGATAATGTCTTGGCTTTGTCTCTTCGGATGATTCCTTGTTGAGAACCACCACCTCCTCCACATGTATTGTGCCAGTCATAGGAGACTCGATCTGCAACAGACTTGACCATTATACTATGTACCACCCACTCATGCTTGCAATTGACTATACAAACTTAAAGGCAACTCACCTCCTCCAACACAATCCTCTGAGGATCATTTGTCGTCATATATCTGAAGAGATCAGCAAGTGAGCCCGTCAATGATAAGAGCCAAAGTGATATTCTGAAATCAAAGGTTACCCAATAACGTCCGCGTCCACTTACGGAATTGTGCCCGAGTCTCGACAATCCAGAGGAAGAAAGCGCTTAACCAAAGGTACTAACTCTTGCTGCACAGAGAGCGATCAAAAAGTCACAGTGAAATCGCTGTTCGAACATAATCTCCAATCGTAGGAGCTCGAAAAGCAGGCACTGCAATCGAGTTCAGTTCAGCAAAATGCACCTTGACGTTGTCCATGTTCTCTGTCTGCTGAGCATCCAATGTCACCTAAAATTCAAATTAAACGCGAATTGGTTAGTCAAAGGTTCTTGTCTATGATGGTAGCGAAATACTTTACAACAGATCATAATCACACATGACGGTCACTAAGGACTGAGACTTAGCAGAAATAGCAGGCATCGAGTGAAGATTCTAATGCACATTAGCATTGATGTTTTACCAGGATGAGACGGCCTGCTTGTGCACTTTCTACGACCTGCCACTGCCCCTCTTCAGATGAAAACAGCCACTCATGTGCTCGACCCTGAAACAATGCCCCAGTTGTATGTTGAATAGAGTCTTTAGTTAACTTAGACTAAATCGTTACTGTAATAAGACAGGTTATGGTAAGACCTTAGGTACTAAGAATACACCACAACGTAGTGCAGGTGGCTCCGCATCAGGTTTGGCATCCAGAATGACTGCTGGATAATGTCCGCCGAGCTTTACGGATATCCTCCGGCCTTGAAGAAGTTGGCCAAATATATCCGAAGAATTAAGAAGACCTCCTTCGCTGCGGATCCTGTTTTCTTCTTTGATTAAGTCCACAATAAGATGCATCTGCAGATCAAGGAGCAGGTTGCTGCAGATCAAGAAACAAGCGTATGTCCAGTTCAACCAATCTTTGTGATCATGGCGATATTCACTAGCAAAACATTGAATCAACAACTGCATAAGGCCAGAATATGGGAAAGGACGAACTGTGACTCATCACGTACCTGGGTTCCAGCTGAGGGATTCTGACTACTTCCTAAGAACCATTTCACTGGTGCTAAATCCTCCGCACTGCTCTTTATGGCGTACACCAGGTATGGTTGAGGCTCCTCATCAATGATATTAGACACAAGCACAATTTTGTGTACGTTGAGCAGCCAACCTTGCCTGAACGTCTTCAGCAGCAACCCTGGTTCCATCAATCCAGAGGACAGATATACACTAAAATTAGAGTCTACGACATGAAAAACTTCAACCCGGAATGTATTCATAGCTAAAATTCAAACGCAACGAGACCATCAGATTCTTGAAAAATTTTCATTGTAATTAAACTGTTTAAGATCAGCAAAGAACACCTTAAGCGGTCCATCTGTGGAAGACAAATATGTTGCAAGCAATATATGTAAGAGGTAGAAGCACTTAAACATCATGATTTCCACATACATGCGAGAAAGCAATTACGATAGTGAAGAGCTCCAATCACCATACTAAATAATCACTGGAGCAGATGAAGAGATTTGATACCTAAGACATTGCTCTGAGCCCCTGTCACGCATGCATACTTCCCACCATTTCGAAGAACGCGTTTGACCTGCTCCAATTCCAACAAAATACCAACATCACCCCCACTATTCTTATTATTGCATAAACTCTCGCCCAAGTGGCGTGCAACCACAAACAAGAACCTCTCCTCTTACGTACCATCATCCATTGATACTTGAAATCCAATCTTGCACGTACCTCTGAAAGATAGCTTGTGGCTGCGAGCAACGACCCAGTGCCATCTCCCACCAACGAGTCCAGACTGCCCTTATCTAGCACCACATCAAAACAGGCATCTGCAAACTGCACATAAAAACTTCGTCATACAAAGCCACAGCATATTCCTCTACATCTCCAGCAATCCGCACTAAAACTCCCTTAAGTCTAAGCCTTTGATTAGTTGACAATCTAAAACCACAAACTCACCTTACAGGCTTTTCATGAGAGAGAAACGCATGCAATTGCCGGTACCCGAAGGTGACAATGAAAACAGAAAACGATTATTATGATGCTTCCTAATCTAAACTGCGTGAGGAGCCAGAAAGGGAGATGGAGGTGCAGGAAAGTGCCTGTAAATGGGTGATGTCCATGACTTGCCAACGCATGTGAGGACGAGAGCGCACATGTAAACGCAACATTTCCGCAATAACAACCTTGGAGAAATCAACGTTGATGATATTGTGCCACCCGAAATCATACATACGCGCCGACAGCTGCGAATTGCCGCACCCTGCTACTAAAATCTGCACGGCATTGTGGCTATTCTTGGCATTCTTGGGCACCAGCATTGACAGATAGCCTTGCAGATCTGCCCAGTCTGTGTACCACTCCTTGACTTGCCCATTCTGTGCCCGGAAAAAGGAATCCCAATATCGCACTTGGTCACCTTCATCCTTGCTAGAATGCTGCACTACCGAATCCGACGTGATCATCGCGCACTAAATCGCGGAGACTCGATTCATGACACCCCTTGTAGCGCTTAGGGTTTAGGGTTTAAGGACGCTACGAGGATCTCATACCGGTAAAAGCTCCGATCTACTCATGAGATTCCCCGAAACAAGATCCGCGCCTTACAGACACTCCTTAAAATGATACAATCCACAGATTCTTCTACATTCTCGTTCATGTTCACACCAACCCATAGCTGACGCGCTAAATCTCTCAGGTTCCAAAACAGAAATAGGAATGGCGATCGACGATCTTCTTCTTCTGCAAAAGGAATTTGAGATCTAGACTTCAGGCTGGTACTAAAACTGCCTTTGCTGGAATCTTAAGAATGAGAAGAAATTGACTGCAAGAATCTCGAAGAGTTCAATCTGAAGTGAGTGATCTGCTAATGAGAGAATCTATGATCTGCATGCATTGGTTCAAGTGCCAGAATTGAATCTCTCACGGCATTTTGGAAGTAGGCGCGCCAAAGAAATGAAACCAAAAGTTCAAATTCCCGTTCCGGACTAACTGCAAAAAGGTACCTTAAGACGAAAGGAACGAGAACCCTAAACACTAAAGAGTGCAGTGCATCCGTTCACTGTGAGCCAGATTCCCCATTCAAAGTCTTCGCTATCAACTCAGTTTGCATCTTCCTCTCAAGCATCTACTCTGCATTCCACGAGCTTCAGTACACTAAATTAGTGTGGGATGATATTTAATGTTGTCCCTTGAACTTACTTTCCAACTCTAATTTTCATTAACCCTTAAACGCCGAAGGTGACCCGAGGGGTCATATTCCAACAGAATCTCCTCTGAATCTACTCCAACTTCTCACTTATATTTTGATGTCAAACTGGTCACCTTCTTGTGATGCATTCAAAAAGTGAAATTTTAGAATTCAAATCACAATTTGTATGAGTGATTTTGTGCTTTGAAAGGATTGTGGTAGGTAGGTTGGGGTTGTACATAACCTTGAAGGAGGTTGCAAGCTCATCATTGATTGGTTCATTCATGATGCCCAAGTTCAAAAAGTGCACTATTCATGATGCCCAAGTCCAAAAGATGTTGTGATCCAATACTGGGCTGCCCAAATCCGTATAGCTAGACGTTTAAGGGTTAAGTGTATCTTTAATGTTACATAATTAATTGCTACATATAATATTAATATTGATATAATACTATTATACTATTACATTCATATATTAGTATTATAATATTCATAATTTATTAGTATTTTAATATTATATTAATGAATATTTGGACTACCGTTATATTTAGATTGTTTTAGCCGTCAATGAATATGCTTGATTTTCTTCACTTCCCATTCGTACATGCACAACAATTTCTTTCAGTATTTTATCCAATTTCTACATTTTAGTTCCATCTAACACTAAATGTACTATTGTAAAATATAGAATTAGTGTTATGGTTGAAAAATAGTGTATTAAACAGTAATTATCAAATTTAGTGTAGCACTATCCATGATATAATATTTGGTCATTAGCTTATTTGTTGTTGCTTACTACTTGTGGTTATAGTGTCCACCGCGAGAGGGGTTAGTATACCTACATCATTGTTGTTATGTCTCATGGGCATATCATCAAGGATAGGTGGGACGGGCATTTTATTCACTCCAATCCTACAAGGGCTTGGTGTTCTTATTTATTTGTTTACTTGATTATTATTTTTTTACTCAGTGCTATCTCATTACTCTATTTGCAACAATCGCGGTCTTTTTTAAAGTGTTATGCTTCAGTGTCTGGAAAGTTTTTGGAGATATTGAGGTTAATTGCCCTTTGCAATGGATATAGGCTATTTTTGCAAAAGCAGAGTGTGTGTGTTGAAATCTTGTATGTTGAAAACTTTTAGTATCTCTAAGTTAGTACTCAATTGCCTTCCAAATAAAATCTCTGTTGGCGGTTTGAAGTTTATTGTACGACCAATCAGCTTTAAGTATTGGCATTCTAAGATGTCTTGACTAGTATGATCGTTTGAAAATCAAGTCTACTACGAAAAGTTCACCATATGGTAAGAATTAGCTATCAATGGTAATAAACATTATGTGGTACTTTATATTGACATGTTTCATGAGCTTGTGGGTTTATGGGTTGCAAACTAGTCGTATTGCACCTTGATTGTCACTATGAAGAATTGTTGGTGCAGTCTAGTTGTGTCCAAGATTGCTTAGAAGTTGACGCAACCAAATAATCTCCTAAAAGGCAAGATGTCCAGCTACATATTCAGCAATGTACTCTTGTTTGCAACTCCTTCCAAACAACATTGCCTCCAATGAGACTAAGGATGAAACCAAAGCAAGATTTGCAAGCGTCAAGATTCCCTGCATAGTTGTTACGGACATGCCATACTGGGTGTCATCTGCACCCTCAAGTTTACCGTGATCTACCTTGTTTTTCAAGAACTTTCTAGAGTTTGTTTATTAAGTATAGTTTGTGAGTGTAAGGTTCTCGAAGATTGTAGCACCTTGTACTAGTTCCTAGAAGTTTTTACTTGATTCCTGAAGTTTCCAAAGCTTTCATGCTAATTGTCTAGTTTTCGTAAACTTTCACTTCTCCTTCCAAAATTCAAGAAGTTTACGCCTCATCCTCCTAGATTTCGGAAGCCCCCTAAACCTCCAAAAGGTTCTATGATTGTTTTAGAAGCTTCCTATAGCTTAGTATACATAGAGAGTTAGAGGTTGTTATTCGTCACTCTCCTCAACATTGTCGTCAACACCACTAATATGTGCTCATTTAGTAATCAATACTACTTTCAATCTCATGACTTCGAGTATCCTTCCGAGTCCGATGTAAGGAATCCACTCACTTTTGGTCTATCTTGGTCTTCCTTTGAGGTCTTCTCCTAATCTCGACTTTGGTCTTGCCCTTGAGTTGCTGTCCGCAACAATAGTCAGCGTCACAATACGCCCCGAGCACATTTAGTGGAGTTGTTGCAAGAAATGTGATTCACAAGTAAGCAACAACATGACAATACTTTAGAATTTGTTTCACTCCAGCAATGTGACAATGCTTGGGATTCTTCGAGAACTTTGACTCATAACTCGTTAAGCAGGCTGGTGATGTCAATTTGTGTTCCATGGCTGACAAAATGAAAACCGCCAAGAATCTCACCGTTAGGAAAACTAGAATCTACACCTTCAAAAGTTGATGATGTAAAATCCATTTAAGTATGAGAGTCGGTTGGAATGGACAAAGGAACGCAATTTATGAAACCATATTGCTCTAGCTTGCAAGTAATATAGCCAGGTCTGGTCAATCTGGAGGGTACGCTGCTCCTAGTTGTGGCTAATGAGTAAACCAACATATACTTTGGGGTTGCCAATGGTAATTTTGAGGATACCTTGCATGGAGAAAACCCTGGTATTCATGCGGTCATGACTATGGCAATGATGATGTCGTCGTCAACAAACATGGCAAGTAGGAGCTTGCCGTC
This sequence comes from Bryum argenteum, assembly GCA_037043015.1. Taxonomy (NCBI): domain Eukaryota; kingdom Viridiplantae; phylum Streptophyta; class Bryopsida; order Bryales; family Bryaceae; genus Bryum; species Bryum argenteum. The sequence goes on along the minus strand of CM073325.1, from coordinate 20,455,268 downwards.
GTGACTGACGTAGACAGATGGGTCTGCCTAACTTGGAGCGAGGTTGTGAGTAATCAAAAAGTTGTTGAAGCGCTTATTCTAGACCCTTGACGCTTGCTTCATTCCATGGAGTGATTTTTAGAACTTGCTGATTTCTTGAAGAGAGCCAAATTGGATGAAGCTTAGAGGTTGTGCCATGTATAATTCTTCAGTTATCTCTCTATACAAAAATGCTCCTTCCACATCGAACTAAACAAGACTTATATACACAGCTGCAGTGATAGAGAGGATGATGCATATGGATTTGAAATTCACAACATAAGAAAATGTTTTGGATTAATTAACGCCTTACCGTTCTAAGTATTTCTTAGCTATGCTTAGTGTGCTTTGAACCTACTGACAAGTGCCATCTGTTGCAGTCTTAATACAATAAAGCTATTTTTTTTGTATAGCATTGCAACTAAGTAGCAAAACTGTGCGTATTGAAGTGACATTGGTGAGTAGCAAGTTGTACTCTTGTTGCATGGTACGTAATTATCCAAAGATAGCTTTGTGGTGACTGCATCGCGTCCTGATAAGTCTGTGGCTTCACTAGAAGAGGTAAATCAAAGAAGATCTAACAGGCTAGGCCCGCATACTTGTCAGACATTACCCATTGGCCGAATCTTTTGATAGGATTCCATTGGCTTCGTGGAAGAGTTTGAACTTGGTCGATGTTGCGAGGGTCAATCAGTGTAGCCATGTCATTAGGATCGAAGATTAGGTGAACGAAAAGCTCACCAACATCATGAGTTGCATGCTCGAGACTAACTGTGATGTGGTTATCATCTCCTACTGCTTCTGTTGGAGGTAGATTGAAGAACTGTTCGGCAACATATTGCGGCTCAACTTCATGAGAACATGATGGAAGAAGTTGAAGGTCGATATCACAAAGGGTGATATCCTCCCACTGTGCAAGTGTTGGGTTGACTAGATGGCAAGGACCGCCAAAAATCCGTTGAAGTTGGTCACGTTCAAAATTAGATTTGTCGCCGCTTAAGTTGCTCATAGTGTTTACTAGCTGCAGTGAGGACAAATCACTACAAGGATTCAATGTCAGAGGAAGTACTAGCTTAAGGTAGTTGTGTCTGGTTTTCCGCAACACGAGGTGCTTCGATTGGTGGTCAGAAATGTCGAGCTATTGGCAACAGAGATAGAGATGGCCATGTCCGCACAGGAGGCTCTTGGGACTGTTGTCCAGAAACGCTGTTCAGGATGCTCCTCTTGTCAGGCAAAACATTGCAAGATTCTACGATCTTTTGAGTGGCATTGACCCAGATTTCATAAGCCTTGCTTTACGGACTTTATCCCATGAAGATGCCTCAGATACTTTTTGGAGTAAGTTTTGTCCCCAATACTTTTGGTCTAAAAATGAAGGCATTGGCACCCGATGTAGGACATACATAAACAAATGTTGTGCCATGTGTTCAAATGGTGTTGCATTGTTGAGCATGCGAGTACGGGTTCTATTGAGGCAATAAACAACTGTGTGTAAAGCTTTAGCCTAAAACTTAGTATGAACGTTAGGAGCGTAAAGCATGCTCCGCATAGCTTCCATGATGATCTTGTTGTCTCATGCAGCTACCTTGTTCTGTTTGGGTGTGTACAGGGTTGTCAACTCGTGAGCAAAGCCTTCATGGTGGGGTGGTAACCAAGTTAACTTTCCTTTCTCTTCAAGACAATTATTTTTTGATTTTAAATTGTTGTACATATTTAAATTGTTGTAAATTATCCTAGAAGTCTATTGTTTTCACAACTTTCAATTCGTCTCCTTTCTTAAGATAGTTTGTGTAGTCTTTAACTTATCTTGTTGTTTTCCCTTGTGTGTTTCTTTGTCTCTTCCTTGTTGCTAGGCTTTGGATGTCTGTCTTTCTTTTGTTGCCTTTACAATTAGGCAAATCCTCCTTTTTATAGTTTTCCCCGATAATAGGGGATTCTTCTTTGAGCCCTAACTGCTAACTACCTTTGGTGATGGGTCTAATCCTATACCCATGGAAGCTTCCTGACTATCAACTACTTTGGTTTCTTACTATTATCAACACTATTCAAATTGTATTTGTTTGTATAATTTGGCTACTTTGTATGATCGCTATTTTATTCCTAAAAAGACTTTTCTTTATAGTTGTTGACTTTTAATGAAGTGATACATATTTGTATTGTTTCAATTTCAATATGTCCCAATACTCCTATAAATCTTGTTTATCTTTCTTTCCAAAAATATTAAAAATATATAATTCATAACCATATTTCTAGCTCTTTTCCAAAATTAATAACTTCATCATTACAAGAGTTTTATGAGTTTTTACATTCTTATCTCATAGAATATAGTATATTGTAATCCTAAGCTTATTTTATAATCAATAATTCAAACATTGAGAATCATTTCTTGAGTATCTAAATAGGATACTTGATACTAACTCCAAGAGAATATGAGCTTAACATTTATCCCCCCCTCAAAGAAAATCATGTCCACATGATTTATGGAAAGTATTGAAACTCTCTAGGATAATGGTGTGGAACGTCCAAATTTGGATATGGAAGAGTGAAGTTGAATTGATTGTATGTTAGTACTTGATGACAAGTGTTGTTGAACATCTTTTCCAAACTATCAATAAAATCAGACTTGCGTAGAGTTATTGGAAAATGAGTGGTGATTTTTAAGTAAAATGCGCCATTCCTTTTTTACCTTTTTATATAAGCCATTATCTAAGTTATTTAATGATAAAAGACTTTCCTTGAGTGTTGAAGAATTGTTGAATAAATATCGGATGATACCCTTACAATCATCTTCAGAAGCTTTATACTTAGGCTTTAATGGTCGTTGAGGAATCGTTGCCAAAAAAAGTACTGTGATGGCCAATAATCATATGGTAAGCACGCACAATGTGATTGATGATATAACACATGGGAGCAGTTGTGTATGCCTCTACAACACCTCTTTCTATCCAAAGATCACCCATGTGCCACATAAATACTAATAATTCTTTTAGTTCTTGTGATGCCGATGTCCAAATATGTTTGAACTCATGGTCGAGGAATTCATTACGAGATGTTAAATGAGCTAAGCCATGCATGCACAAGAATAACTTTTTTGTAATTTCATTTTGTTGGTGCAATGAAATAGGGGGAAAGTATAGCATCGTATATTTTGGAATATGTCTCTAAAAAACTTTCTTTTCATGGTACTAGAAGAAGTGTTGAATTATAGCAAGTACGAGGTTTTTGATGCGTTGAAGTTTCGTCCAAACATTTTGGCGATTGAGGACGCAAAATTGAAAAATCTTGCATTTGCTTCAAGGAAAGCTTGGTAACTTCGTGGAGAGCCTCCTCCGCGTATAGAGCTATTTTTAAGTTTTGTACTTCAAGTTTTAAATATTTGTTTTCTTCTTCTAATTTAAAAATTTGTAATTGATCCTGATTAATTGAAGTAAGATAAATTGCTTGGAGTTGAGGTCGTTGATGTTGATCTTGAGGTCATTGATCTCGATCTAGGGTTTTAGGATTTTGGAACCCTGGAGGAACTTTAGCTTCCACTGTTCGAATTGGACAACATGGTGCCGCAACCGCTAGGACATCGTCTGCATTGAGCGGCGTTGGGGTCTTCGGCGGTCCTCTCCGGCGCTAGTATTTTGGGCAGTCTCCTTCGGTGTAGTGCAGTCCTCCTTCCACTCGTCAATTCCAAGTGCAGCTCTCGTATTGCTATGATTGGTAGCTGCTTTGTTGCCGTGGTTGGTGGCACCCTCGTTGGTGCAAACATGGATGATGGGCGGCTTCAGAAGGGTCTTGACCTCGTGCTCGTCGTCGTAAGTATCGCCATTGTCTTTGGGGGTCTTCGGGAGGTCTGTTAGTTGTTCCGAATCGTTGGCCGCTTTGCCGTTGGAAGGCGCAGTGTCGGCGCCGGTCGTGACAGGCTGGTGCTGGTCTTCCGTGTTAGCTGTTTCTCTGTCGATGACTAAAAAACGAGTGATCTCCATATAAGAGTTTATAGTAATCCGAATAAATAGGTGCACTTATATATGCAAAAGGAGATAGGTCATTAAGTGGACCTTTTGAGTGAATTTCTTCAAGCGTCAATACAAAAACTTTGTCATGATAATAGAGTTAATAAAATGCTTGGTGAAGACAATACAAAAGCACACAAGGCCTCGCAAACAATGTTCAACAAACAACAATCGTAAGCAAGACGCTCATCTTCAGCAACCTTGAAGCTGAATAACACCCCTTTAATAAATTGTTTCTCAAAATTTCACCACATTGATTGATTCAATCATAAACCAATGATTGTTGTATTCTCCTTTCAACCAAGTTGACCCTACTAATGCCAAACGCGATCCAATTATGTGAATAATAAGTCATCCATACCTAAAGAACAACCCCACTCACGCTTTGTCGACGTTCACAAGTTAAACACCCAATGGTTTCGAGTTGTACTTTCAACAAATTACATTCAATAATTGCCTTGCATTTGAGAACTTGTAGCATTCCATTATACTGTAAACCGGCCTTTATAGTGGTCAATTTTTCTCAAATTCCTACTAGTGTAACATGCTCTTATATTGCCTAACTATACTAGTACAAATTTGAGGAAAAGTGACAATTACTTAAAACCATTTTTATGTTAAAATTCACATTTGCACAAAATAAATTACCATAAATTTTGAAAAGAGTTTCAATAAGAGTAACTCTCTTAAAACCTTAAAGACATTTTAGTTTCAAACATTGCTATTTTTGTAAAATTTAATTTCTCACAATTAACTTCATTGATGTTTTTTTGCATAATTTTATTGTTCCAATCCTATGAGAGTGAGATTATATCTTCAATCAATGAACTTGCAATATTGAGATAGTACTTATATACATTGTTATTTTGGATGTATCCAATCTCATCTATAACATTAAAAGGCTTAGGAGGCAATTTGGTTTTGAATTGTGGTTAGCTATTGAGTTGAGGTGCTTTTGCTTGCGCGAGTTGTGTTATACAAAGCATGTGGTTGGGAATCGAGTACGCTCGAAAAAATTTCCATGTGCACACTTCTTGAGGAGATGAGGCAGAGGTTTTAGCGAAACTAAACTACCCTCACATTGTTAGAGTGTATGCCTCCTCCAAACGCTTTCTTTTCATAGATTTGATGTCCTCAAATTTATATAACTTTATCGTAGAATAAATGTGAGGAGGGGTCAGAGATTAGCCAGTCTTCCTTCTAGCAGCTATGGACTTGATGCTCCAAATTGCAAATGCTGTGAACTATATGCACTCTTAAGGATTGGTGCATCAAGACCTTAAGATTAGTAGTTATACTCATTTGTGAACAATTCTGTAAAGAAAAAATTAATGACTCACTTTACAGAAGTTGGATATATGGTTGATTTAGTAAGGATTTAAAGCTTGTAACTTGTGGTTATTAAATTAAAATGACATAGTATGCAATAAGAAGAAGCAAGACAAGAGTCCAAGTGGTGGCCAGAATGTGATTTCATGTGGTTTGAGTTGTTGCATACATGAAGCTTAAAGTTGAGGTAATGGCAACAAAAAAAAATACTTAGAACGAGTAGTGTAGGAAAGAGCTTGATCTACTATTTTAACCTATTAAGATGGGTGACTTAATGTACTTAGAAGATCTCATGGTTCCTAATAAAGAGGTGATTCCAATTGTGTCCGTGTAAGATCGGTTAAACCCCTTAACGTCCTTCAGTATTTTTAGACAACAAATACAATTTCCGAGAAAAGTGCCGTAGATGAATATAAAGTTAATCAAATTCTAACCGTACAATATTTTAATATACTTATCTTAAGTCATGTAGATTAAAAGCCGAGTCATGCTCAAGGCCTCATGCAAGTGTAAGTATATAAAATGGATTACGAAATTTCACCATTTTAAGGTTAGTGTAGAAGAGCTAGTAATAACCTACGGCAATCAAGAAATCACCAACTAGGAAGTTGTTTATTTCTTCCCAAAAGTGGTCTTCTACTAAAAAATCCAGCAAAAAATATCTTAGCTTGTATATTAGCTTTACAATGGTGAAAAGTGCCAATAATCTAAAAAAATTAAATTAGTCTAAAACTAGACACCTTGCTTAGATGAATGACATATCTTCCTCAAATCTTGGATCAAATAAACATTCTTATTACAAGAACTAGAATCAAATAAAATTTTAATCAGAAATATAGAGATTAATTTCAAGGATGCACCGGAGATTCGTAGTACCTTGAATGGGTTTGAATTTTTACCATAAAAAATAGAATTATTTGTAACCAAATCAAATGATCTTGTCAAAAGTGGACTTTAGGCGAAGAAGTTTTAGTTCTTCAAAGTTTGAGCCTTTCATCTAGAATGTTATTCTTTGACACTAACTAAGGATGTTTAGGGGATTAAGTACAATAAATGGTTGAGGCAATACACATGTCCAAGAGACCAAGACTCATCTTTCTTGCAATGTGGGTATAGCTTTTTTGAGTTCCTAATCGCGATATTGCACCTCTTTAAACGAAAAGCGAAGGTTACATACAATTATGATAATGAGATTAATATATTTAAACCCCTCTAATAAGTTAGGAAGCTCAATTTTTTCAAAACGAGTAGGTGAATGTATGAATTTTACATTTTCTACAAGTTGATATGGGAGATCATAAAATCTTATGATCCTATAGATTACTAGTACAAATTCTACTAGACACTACAAAAATAAAAAAAATTCACCACATAGATTGAAAGATAAACTTTACACTTCAATCTGTCATCTCTATCTGACTAATATGCCGCAATTGTAGAAAAAAAAACCTATTTAATCAAGAATAGTTGGAAATAACTAAGAGAGTCATGGGTGCCCCTCGCACCTCAGTTCCTTGCCCTCCTAAACATTTTTTGATAGTGGGCAATTAGAATTGCTATTTATTGCTTACAAGTCTTGAAATCTTGTAGGTTTAGAACTTGCTTTCCAAATTGCCACTAAAAAATCTTGCCTTGTTTGTCTTTGGATGCTTTTCAAAAAAAATCTACAAGACCAAACTAGGTTGTGTAAAGAACCAATGAACTAGACTCGCCAAGATTCTACTAAATGTAAAAGTCTCCACAAACATTCTACTTTCAGACATAGTAACCTTTTACAATTTTCAATCAATTAGAAAATAGTCACTTGGGATAATATGGAACATGCAATTAAGCAATTATGCACTTGGCCAAGTGCGCTAATTGGCACTCAATAACAACAAGATTTTGAACGGAAATGTTTTTTGGAAGGAAAAAAATCCCAAAAATCCCTATTTTTTCTTTGCTATATTTTTGTGACAATATCATGGAATATTGGTTTCTCAATGTGTACATAAGTGAATAATTTTCACTAATTCCGTAAGATTGTGCATAATGTGCATGCACTAAACTTGAACTAATGAAAAATACTATTGATTAATAATAAATCTTTTGCCAAATCATGTTTTATTGCTTTGAGAACATTGCCAAATTATCATGTTCAAAGATTGCCAACATTTGTTTTAGTACTTTGTACACCACATGTAAACTTCCATGTTGTACATATACATATGGCTCTATATATACTATTTTTGGCATTCATAAAACAAATATACTTTATAAGAGATATAAGGCCAACATGTACTATTCAACGAGAAAATATGGAGCATCTCGCTCTATATTATATGCAAATCTATACAAACAATTCATAACCATACTTAAGAAACTAATAAGTAATAACAGTAAAGACCATAATCAAACTATTAATGATAATACTATAATCAAACATGTATAATATCATAACCAAACTTTTGATACCTAATTCAAATATATCAATCAAACATAACAATCCTATCATTAAACCATCCGTGCTTCTCCCAATCCTTGTCAGTTGTAGAATTTGTTGTGGTGGTGCAAGCCGTGGCAACCTGAATATCATTAAAACACAATATCATCATGGTCAATATTAATATAGTCTAACATAGTAATTTTTACTTGTTCAAATTTAAAAATAACCTCATGTGAAAGATGTTCATTAGTTAAAGAATCACGAATACAATGGTCTATGTCTCGGTAAATTCTATTACTTTTGTGGTATGTTCAAATTTTATTTAAAACTTCCTAAAATGACTTCATGTGAATCATGTTAATTGCAAAATCTCTAAACTAATATATTTATTATATCTTGCTAAAGTCTAGAACAATTTTTAATTTTAAGTTATTTTTAAAAATCAACAATAGTTGCACAATCTTCAAACTGAATTTATACTTGTTATGTCTCGCAAAATAATACAATTCTTTTTAATTTCTTGATTTTTTACTTTTTAAATTTATTGATTGTTTAATTTTTTAAGCTAGGGGTAGTTGATTTCCTTCAAGGGGTGTGCGTGCACACATTCCTTGGTGGAGAAGGAGAAAAAAATTTAAAAAATTTAAAAAAAATTTAAAAATTTAAAAATTTAAAAAATGGCTGATTTCCTCCAGGGGGGGTGCGTACGCACACCCTTGGAGCATTCCCTGGAGGCACAAAACAAACAAACAAAAAAAAATAAAAAAAAAAAAATAATAAAAATAAATAAATAAATAAATTGGATGGCTGATTTCCTGCAGGGAATGCTCCAGGGGTGTGCGACCCCTGCGTAGGTACCCCCCTTGCAATAGAATCTGAAACAACGATGCAAGCTGGCTGAATATGTCAGCTGGTTCAGGATCTTCATGTGCTCCTTCAAGATCGTGGCAACATCTCCAGTCTCTTCCAGAAGCTTGTAGTATCCTCGGAGACGAAGCACTTGCAGCGAGCACATGAGCCGGAAGAGCACACACATGAAGAGGAACACCGAGTTTTGTACGACCACGAAAGACTGCAGATGATACAAAGAATGACGTTGATGTGAGGTACATTCACAAATGCGATCGTGACGTAGTGGTACCACCATGCTCGGTGGCCGATTTCCACCGTAAAGGTCGGGAGCAAAGATCCATGCCAGGATATGAAACGCACTTCTGAGCTTCGTTTGGAATCTGTTTGCACCTCACGAGACTCTCGGACGATTTTGTCAAGCGAGCGTCTTGCGCGCAGCGGTAGGTGTGGAGGATGTGGGAGAGGGAGAGGAAGGAGATCGCAGCGAGGATGCTCTCCGACATCCGCACCACTTTTCCCTTCTCTCTCCCTCGACCCTCCTTCTCCCCTCCCATAGTCACCACTCTCTGTTGTCGCCGCCGCCGCCACAAAAACCCTAAAAAGTTTTCTTTTTTTTTTTTTTTTTTTTTCCTTCTTCTCCAGGGAATGCTCCGGGGGTGTGCGTCGCACCCGGAGGAAATCAGCCATCCTCTTCTTTCTTTCTTTCTTTTCTTTTTTTTTTTTTTTTTTTTTTTTTTTTTTTTTCCTTCTTCTCCAGGGAATGCTCCAGGGTGTGCGTACGCCATCCTCTTCTTTTTTTTTTTTTTTTTTTTTTTTTTTTTTTTTTTTTGTCTTTCTTCTTCCCGCCTCCAGGGAATGCTTCAGGGGTGTGTATGCACGCCACTTGGAGGAAATTAGCCATCCGTTTTTGAAAAAAATTTAACAACTTTGTAAAAAATTAATCGTTTTTTAAAAAACTTTTTTTATAATTATATATATATATTTTAATTTTTTTGGTTTGTTTGCTGCCTCCAAGGAATATTTCAGGGGTGCACACCCCTTGAAGGAAATCAACCAACCTTGTATTTGAAACCTTTTAAATATTTTTTAAAACCTTTTAAATATTTTTTATTCTTAAATATTTTTTTTGCTACCTCCAAGGAATCCTCGAAATGTAACAAAAAACTGAATTCAAAATAAAGTGTTTAGTTGAGGAATGTCTGATCAAAGGTGTTTGTATTGCTGCATGAAAACAATTTTGTTGTATCTTAAGTTTTTTTTGAAAAATTTCTAATATTAAACATTCAAAACATTTGAATGATTTTAATAGAAGACTTTTTAATCTAGAGGTTACTGTTTCACTAATATTTGAGTTTTTGTTGTATGTTGTGAACCAGAAAGAGTCATGACTGGCCCTAGTTGGAGGAGAAATCACAATGTATTTGGAATACAGGTTCCAAGCAACATTTGCATTATCCAATCTCCGAAGGCTCACATATTAGAATATATTGTAATGCAAACCGAAGCTATTGACGATGACCGGTTGTAAGTAGCATTAAATACTAGTATGTAATCCGAGTGTTTTGTGTATGCTAGGTGTTTCTAGATGTATATATGTACTAGATAGTACAAGATCGCAAAGATGATTTGTAGACAAGTTGTTGCGATGGACATATGGATTCAATTTCATTGTATGGTCAGATTGTATAATATGGAATATATTTTTATCAAATGTCCATTGATGCCTAGTTTTGTAAACAATTTGGTGCTTACGTCATTCTGCTAACCAGGAATTATATAAACTACAATCTACACAAAACTTTTGCAGCATATAATATACATTTCAAATATCCTTGGACAAAGATAATCATATTATTTATAAGAATTTATAACAAAAATACGTTGGCAATGCCATTAAAAGACTTCTTATATTACCACTTTTGACATTACACAATATTTTTACATAACAAATTTTTTATAAAAAAATTTAAGTTGAAAAATTAAAAAAATCATTTTTGCACACAATGACCGTCGTAGTACCTCAAGTGCACTTTTAAATGGCCAAGTGCATAATTGCTTAATTGCATGTTATGGGTTGAAGATTTTTCTTGTTGGTGAAAGCTGATGGGAGTTTAGTTAGCAATACTATGGATATCAAGGACCCAAGTGTTGTGCAAGTAATTCTTCAGACTCTCACAAACTTCATTCTCCAATTATAGCGAAACCACCTAATGTCGTGCACTGAAAGATTATTTAACGAATCTATATACTTGGCGTGATAAAATGTGTGGATTACAATTTTTAGGAATTGAAGAAAAAGGAAAATACGAAGTTCTTCTTTTTTTGTGATATTTGAAAACACACACATAATTAAACACAAGTTTCACAAGGGGAAATCTAAAAGCTGGCACTCTAATTTGTAGCATGAGGTACATGCAAGAGAGGTTAGATCTTCATAAAAAACAAGAATCTTGAATGGCCACCTTAGGGTGGTGCCCGCCTCTAGGGGGTTTCACCATGCACAAGGGTCGATCAGTTTGTCCTTGGATCACCTCACCCTAATGCACCTAGACTTATCTCTTAAGTCATTTTTTTGGGTAGATTCTTGCTTTCCATTTACCGTTCTCAAAGAAATTCCTCAATCATCAAGAATGATGGTAAATACAAGGACTACACTAAATTTGATAATTAGTGTTAGATACACTAATTTACATAAACATGTTATAAGTTTTTACTGTTGTTCAATAATTTTACCCACTATATTGGCCAAGATGGGGGTCCTTATATAGTATCAGAATCAATGCTCTTTAAACAAAAGTAAAAACTTATAGCATTTTCAAATCTTATAATAATCTAACACTAATTATCGAATTTAGTGTACTAGACCTTAAATTTCCGACCTGTCTACACTAAAAACCCTAAAAAAGAGAATGATCAAACAATAGCAACAAACACATAATATTCCAAACGGATGAAAGTATTTACCAAGAGAACGAATATTCGCAAAATGGATGATAAGCATCCGTTGAACGAATATTCGGCAGGACATGCAGAAGAATGACGATGGATAGGGACGAGACAGTGCAACCTGGCAGCAGCATGATGGTGAATGTCAAAAGCTGCCACACAAAATTGTTGTGGGGGTTGAGCACAGGATATTGTATCCTTTTGCTTTGCTTGCTCATAGCTATAATCTAGGCTCTTATCATACTGTTTCTTTCGGCAGCACTTCTACAGTACTCCTGTCCCACATTCAACATGGTCGGTCAGATACTGGTACCGTACATTGGTACGTCTGGTCACCATTGCACGAACCACTATTCCTCCGATCGCAACTTCACTCGCTCAGTAAACTCCTTGCACATTCATACTATATCGAAATAGTGTAGATCTGAACCCACGTACACATGCTTAGTTATTATCTAATGAAAGTACTCAAATTCATCAAATTACACATTCATTGTGGGGTGTAAAATCGCTTTCTGTAAATGATGTGAGTATTTACAGGTTTCGATCACTCGACAATTTTCAAAGGTTACTTGACCTCTGTCACTTCGGGATGCTCATTTGTCCTACAGTGTCGTTGCAGAGGGGTTAATGATCATGTATACTTCATTGGGCACCATTGTTTGAAGCATCTTTGACTTGAGCACTTGGTTGTGGATCATCGCGATTATTGTACGTTCATAAAACAATGAGGATTTATCCTTACCTGGATATATACACCCGGCCCAGGTTTTGGACTTTCGATCAGGTGCCGCGAACATTCATACAGAGCGGGAAACTTCCGAAAGTTAACGAAGGTAGAATTCTCACTTCATTCAAATTGCAACAGATTCCTTTTTGGGTTGAAAGTCACTTATACAAATTTCTAGCCATTATCGGACAGTGATCATTACTTTCGAGTTTGATATGTGTCGATCTCCGACAGGTGAGTTGGTTGAAACTGTTGTTAGTGGAAAATCAATGGCCGGTGAGAAAAGATTCTTCATGATCCCTTGGCAAAGCGGCAACCTTGACAAGATTGATTAATTAAAGCAAGTACGGACAGATTTGCGAGGCAGGCAGGTAGTCGAAAGCGAGAGTAAGTTAGACTAATCGCGATCTGCAAGGACTGGTGTACGGGAAAGACATGCAGAAGTGAGTAGTAGCTAGTCAGTCTACAGATAGACAGTATTGATCCTCTGGAAACTAGAATCGACAAAACGACATGCTTCACATGAAAGTTAACGTTGGAGGTAGTGGGAAGGAACGGCCCGGACAGGTGGGGCCTCTTGTTCGCCGTGCCAAGCCAAGCCAGGCAGCCCTGAGTAGCTGTACCTGTAGCCACGAACCGGCCTGGGAGATGAACGGCCCAACCAGTAGCTAGCGACACAGCCTAGCTGCATCAGCTCGTCAGTACAAATCCTCATCTGCCACCCTTGCTCCTCATCTCCACTCACTCGCTGTCAGTGGTCCAGCACGGGCCTGCTTCGGGCAAGTCTTTCCTCCTCAGTCCGCATTTATTTGATTCCATTGCAGGGCTTTAAAACCCCTCGACTTTGAACCGCTGCCGCAGAACGCCAGCAACGAACACACTCACTGTAAGCCAGCCTTCACCGAGTACTACTTGTGTCTAGATCATTTCTTGAGTTGACGGACGCTCGGTTCACATGGTTAGTTGGTCTCTTAATACTGAAAATATAGCCTTCGGTGCCATCAGGAGCAACTTCGATCAACTAAGCTAGTTTTTCGTAACTGCAGTTCTCCAAGAGTGACATTATTGCTCACTTAGATAAAATAGACATGCATAATTACTACTAGTCACGTACTCTTTGAACTGAAAGTTAGTAACAACAATTCGATCGCTCCTGGCCTCTATAGAAAGTCTTTGTGGAAGTCGTGGGTACCTACTGTAAAGCGTCATTCTTCCTTGCACTGGACTTGTTCCAGTCATGCATTAGAAACTAAGCCTGGACGTTGAGGTTGATTTCGATCTCTCGCAATCAACCTAAACGATAGTAACGATGAATGCTGGTCGGCTGTACCAAGGAATCTACGAAAATGCATACATGTGCTATAATATCATATATCAGACTGAGTTAGCACGAAACGTTTCGTAGCACCTTGAGATGGTGAGATGGTTATATTCCACATATGGATGCATGAAAGTTGTTGGGGATTGTTGGGACCGACGGAGGGGTGTATTAAGGCACACAATGATTGATGATTTTGTTTTGATGTGCATGCAGTCCAGAGGCTGAGGAGGAGGAGGCAAGATGCAGCAAGACAAGGAAGACGATGTGGCACTCGGGGCGAACAAGTACGGCGAGCGCTCAGCGTTGGGCACGCACGCGCCAGTGCCGAGCGAGAGGGACTACATGGAGCCGAGCGTGACGCCGTTCTTCGATGGGTCGGAGTTTCGGCGCTGGTCGTTCTGGCGCGCGGGCATCGCGGAGTTCATGGCTAGTCTGCTGTTCCTGTACATCACCATCCAGACGGTCATGGGCCACAACCGCGCCGCTGACCCGTGCCTGGGAGTCGGCATTCAGGGCATCGCCTGGGCCTTCGGTGGCATGATCTTCGCCCTTGTATACTGTACCGCAGGAATTTCAGGTACTGCCAGCTTAACTCATTCCACAACTACCTACTTGATGTCGCTGATCACCACAGATTGAATGCATTACTACCGCTTATTCCACCAGTATTTCCAGCAGTATTATCGCCACAAATGTCCTAGTGGAATGAGTCACTTCAACTCGGAGGAAATTGCACACTTGCACACTTTTCCATTGGTGCAGTCTGTTGCTTGCCTTTGGGGTGTAAGCAATTGCCGATAATTTGACTGCAGCTTGCTGGATAATCATGTATGGGTGGTATGCATGGTGATGGTTCACAGGAGGGCACATCAATCCGGCTGTGACGTTCGGCTTGTTCCTGGCGAGGAAGGTATCGCTGAATCGGGCACTGCTGTACATGATAATGCAATGCTTGGGAGCCATCTGCGGAGCGGGGATCGTGAAAGGCTTCCAGCCAACCTTCTACCAGGATCACGGAGGAGGCGCGAACTCCGTGGCCCACGGCTACACAAAGGGAGATGGCCTGGGTGCTGAGATTGTCGGCACATTCGTATTGGTGTACACCGTCTTCTCCGCTACTGACGCCAAACGCAGCGCTCGTGACTCTCATGTGCCCGTAAGTAGCACGCATACTCACTCACTGTCTCTTGAGTAAACATACCAATCTTCTGTAATTGTGTCAGTCACATCTTCAAAATGAGATAGTTCACCGGAAACAGACAATCATACAGTATAGACAGTCGTTACATAATGATACGTGATCCATAACCAGCATCGATCAGACTAAGATTTGCATCTTGATGTGTTGATTGCAGGTGCTTGCACCCCTTCCCATTGGATTTGCCGTGTATCTGGTGCATTTGGCGACCATTCCCATCACCGGCACCAGCATAAACCCCGCTCGTAGTTTGGGTGCAGCCGTCATTTACAACACACACCGTAACGCTTGGGCCGATCACGTAACTTTCTCTCCCCTCTCGTTTTGATAGCTATTAGCCCGCCCCACCTGCTGAGAATAGCGATGAATTCAGTCTGGAATTGGTATTCGATAGTCCTTGCGTGCACATGCCAGGATTGTGAGGGACCGATCCATGTAAACCCTAATTGGTACATATACAAACACATGTTGTAAAAGAGGACACTTTGATCTTAACATGTTCGCTGTGGTGGTGTGCTGATGCAGTGGATCTTCTGGATTGGTCCAATGATCGGAGCGGCTCTTGCAGCAGCATACCATACATTGGTCATTCGTGCGTTGCCCTTCCGGAAGCGTGTGTAAACTGAAACGCGGTCAAAGACTTGGCATTCAACCAGCAGGAAGCTTTTTTTACTTTGATGTGTGGCATGCCGATCGATGCGGTGACTGTAGAAAATCGACGTTGCGGATGTGGAACAAACTGCGTTTCATCTAAACAACCTGCTGGTGCGAAACTAGGGATAGCTATAGAGGTATACCGTTTCTTTCTCTTTGTCCAAGAGCAATATGTACAGTATGTGTGTATAAGATCCAAGTAGTGATATGCTGTAACATAGTAACTATCTCCGCTTCCCAGCACTGTCATTCGAGGTATGTGGATCTTTGGCGATCCTGTGCTGCACAATAACTTTGTTACACTTTCTCATCTGGTTTTATTAGTAAATAAGTTCTTATAGGTAGCGGCATAATAGCTCGAGGCTCTCGGGACTGAAAATCTGTAACTGTGGAGGGGCTTTTAATATCATATGGTTTCGTCAAGTTTCCAAACAAATTCTTGCAGCTCTCTCTCTGTTGCCAATATTCTATTCAGAAACTTTCAGTCTGCAGCATGGAAACAAATGTGTAGTATTCAACAATTCCTGCCACATTCCACTATAATTATCAAGACTTCCATAGTATCATAATTTTCAGATCGTTTTTAGTATCAGCGGTTCGATAGAGCAGCACTTGACCTTCTATTCCAGCCTTGAGGAACCGCAATCCTTGCTCCCCTCGGATCTGTTTGGTGAATATCGAGGAATCTCCTTGAATAGCGCTGCTGGCTTTGAATCTGCACTGAAGGTGACCCAAATAATGAGCCCTAGAAGTTTGAGTCGAAGTCAACTTCCAAGCATGGACTTTCATATACAGCCACTTCCCAAAGAAAACAAGGTCTACTATAACAACACCGATCATATCCAGGCAAATATTACTACTCTTGCGTACCCTAGCGTAGAATCGACCATTCTTTAATGGTCCTAGCTGCTGAAAGCGTAAAATCGTCAACCAAGTTCTCTTGAAAAGAGAAATGAGAGAGTTCGGGAGAGAGATCGTACAGAATGTCAATGGGGAAAAAGAGTTCCAGAGCCGTTTGGCTTGATAAAGCTGAGCCTGTAGAAGCAGTCCCGAGGCACCGCCTTTCTGATGACCTTGTGGTTCACAAGAAAAAAGGACAAAACTAGTCCCATTGTGAGGCATGCCCCAACTCAAATGGTGGCGTAGGTGTTACACTGAGAAACAATCATGGCTGTCACCCTAAATGCAAAGTACATACTTGAACTATTTTCCAGATTCTCAACAACACTCACGACCTTTTGCGTAAAGCGAGTCATTTAGCGTTCAAAAGTACCGTAAAAGAGTGATGTTATCGTGATTGGTGGTAGTACCAAACTAGTCACCAATAATCTTTACAAGAACACACACCATCTTTGAAGCGATGAAAGCGATTTGCGTCCCTGACCACAATCTCTTTTCTTCTGACCTTCGAGATGAACTTCGTCGCTGTGTGACAATCTGAACACACCCGAAGGTTCTTGTACACGTAAAGTGGACTGCTCTGGGGCGTGGAGAGAAGGCCATAAGCAATGGCCAACCTCTCACTATGCGAGCAGAGAACCATTTCTCTCTCGTTCTCATGTATATCATGCAACACGAGCCGGGTTTCAGGAGTGTAGCCTTCAGCCTTGATCTGCTCAGTCAATCTGCTCAATTCAGCATATATCTTCTCCGCTTCTGGGTGCGATGTATCACCTTTATAAAAAGCATGAACCTTGTTGTCAACTTCAATCCAGCTGCACCCAGGTTGCTTACGAATACCTCGCTCTTGCATCATAGTGCGCACCATGTTCACCTCCTGCCACATACCAGCTGCAGCATAGATATTGGACAGGAGCACATACGTAGAGGCATTCTCGGGATCCAACTTCGCACGCTCTTTTGCAGCAAGTTGCCCCAACTCCACATTGCTATAAGATCTGCAAGCACCAAGCAAGGCTCCCCAAGTTGATACATTTGGTTCCACTGGCATCTCATCGATGAAGAGCTTAGCTTCCTCCAGGTTTCCGGCCCGTCCCAGAAGATCCACCATGCAGTTACAATGCAACACAGTGGGTTCGATACCATACTCTTGCAGCATTGCTGAATAGAGTCGACGGCCTTCATCAACAAGACCTGCGTGACTACAGGCTGACAATACTGCCACAAACGATATCTCGTCAGGCTCCACACCGTCTGCGATCATGGAACGGAAGAATTCTAGGGCTTCGTGCCCGCATCCATGTTGCGCAAGTCCACCGATCATCACGTTCCATGATACAACATCGCGATTGGCCATTTTGTCGAAGACAAGTCGTGCATCATCGATGCTGCCACTCTTCGCGTACATGTGAACAAGAGCATTGCCGACGAGTTTATTTGACTCGAATCCTGCTTCACGAGCGTGTCTGTGGACGTTTCTCACCCACTCCAAAGCGCCTTCACTTGCAGAGGCGTTTAAAATGCTAACGTAAGTGATCACATCCGGTTTGAAGCCTTCGTTTACCATTTGAATGAAGAGTTTGTATGCTTCTGCACCATGACCACCATCTGCGCAGGCCCCTATCATCGCATTGTATGTAATGACATCGCGATTGGTCATTCTGTTGAAGACTGATCGGGCATCATCGATACTGCCACTCTTTGCATACATGTGAACAAGGGCGTTGCCTACGAGTCTCTTTGACTCCAATCCCGCTTCACAAGCGTGCCTGTGGACGTTCCTCACCCACTCCAAAGCTCCTGCACTTGCAGAGGCGTTTAGAATGCTCACATAAGTGATCACATCTGGTTTGAAGCCTTCGTCTATCATTTGGATGAAGAGTTTGTACGCTTCTGCCCCACAACCACCCTCTGCATAGGCCCCAATCATCGCATTCCATGTGATGACATTGCGATTTGTCATCCCGTCAAAAACTAGTCGGGCGTTACTAATACTGCCACTCTTTGCGTACATGTGAACAAGTGCGCTCCCCACACGCACATCGCTTGCCAATCCCGCATCACAGGCATGCCTGTGGACGTCCCTCACCCACTCCAAAGCCCCTGCACTTGCGGAGGCATTTAGAATGCTCACATAAGTGATGGCATTCGGTTTGAAGTCTTCTTTTATCATTTGAGTGAACAATCGATATGCTTCCTCACCGCAACCACGCTCTGCATAGGCCCCGATCATCGCATTCCATGTGATCACATCGCGACCAGCCATTCTGTCAAAAACTAGTCGGGCATCATTTATATTGCCACTCTTCGCATACATGTGAACAAGGGCATTGCTCACTCGCACATTTGAATCCAATCCCGCTTCGTAAGAGTGCCTGTGAACCTCCTTCACCCACTCCGAAGCTCCTGCACTCGCATTCGCATTCAGGATGCTCAGGTGAGTGACTGGATCCGGTTTAAAGCCTTCCCGTATCATCTGAAGGAACAGTTGATATGCTTCTACACCGAAGCCACTTTCAGCATATGCACCAATCATGATATTCCAGGATCTGATACTCCGATTGACGAGCTTGTCGAAAGCTTTCCTTGCATCCTGTATCCTTCCACACTTCACATACATATAAAGAAGCGCGGTTCCTACATGGACGTCCGATTCGAAGCCACTGTCTCTGATAGATGCATGGAGTTCTACCCCCCATTCTAAAGCTGATGGGGTAGCACATGCCTTCAGGATGCTCAAGTAAGTAGTATCGTTTGGCTGAACGCCTTCTCGATGCATTTGTTTCAAAATTCCCAATGCATCTTTCGCACAATTGTGTTGAGCATAACCTCCAATCATGGTGTTCCAACTAACAGTATCCTTCTTCACAAGCTCGTCAAACACTCTGCGTCCATCTTGTAATCTCCCGCATCTTACGTAGACATTCAGTAGGTTGTTTGCTACAAAGATGTTCTGCTCCAATCCACTCTTGATGATGCAATCGTGAACTTGCTTGGCTGCTACGAGGTCTTTCTCCTTCAAGCATCGTCGTAAAACTTCACAATACATGAACGAGTCTACAGGAATGCCGCGTTGTAGTCGATTCCTCAAGACAAGTATCGCTTCACTCGTGGATTTTGCGTTTCGAATGTGCATGCTTACAGTGCCACCTCGTCGGGGTTCTCTAGTAGGCAAGGTGTTGCTTCTCTCAACCTCCTCTTTGAGCAACCTGACTCATCAACGTACTCTTCGTGAGAACAACAACCACGAAAGTGAAAAATCATACATTCCAACTTGCAAACATCAATGCAGTGATCGCATCCTCCTATTCTCAAAAAAGCATTGTCCACTTGAAGCGCTTCCAAGGATATGCAAGTGCTGAACAAACAAAAATCCTCAATCAGAATCTTCAAACTACACCTCACGATACAAGTTTGGAATCCACCTTCTATTCATAAGCTTCATTATTACCACAGATGGTACTTGCCCATTCAAATGAAGACACACAACTCATTCTTCAAGTTCCATACCTAATTGGTTGTGCACTCCCTTCAGAGTTACTGGTGTGGTAACCGGCATGGCCTTGAATTACAGATTTAGGCATTGCCTTAAGCCAAGGTGAAGTTGACCGGCCATTCACCGGCCAAACTCTCCCTGTCACCTTCTGT
This sequence comes from Bryum argenteum, assembly GCA_037043015.1. NCBI lineage: Eukaryota > Viridiplantae > Streptophyta > Bryopsida > Bryales > Bryaceae > Bryum > Bryum argenteum. Next base: position 20,435,246 of record CM073325.1, on the reverse strand, counting down.
TCAAAGGCAGGTGAGCTCAAAATTCTCTGTAGACACAACAACCCACAATCAAGTAAAGAAACCACTACTAAGTCATTACTCTACTCCAATGCATTGCATCCAAGCAGGACCATATTTCATTGGATGCAAGCAGAACCATATACAAACAACAATTATTATTCACACATTTCACATCAACAAGTTGTAATCCTTCTGATACCTTGTGAACTCTAGTGTCCCAGCACTGCCGAAAGTCCTCCCAAACTGGATCAGCTGTCTGTGCCTCGCTGGATGCTTCAATAGGCCATGGAATATACTCATGAAGGCATCCTGGTCACACAAATCCCCCAACAGTGCGTCAAAATATATCTAGGCAGCAGTTTTAGGACTAGATATTCATCAATACTGACATTTCGTTAGTAGGATTCATTCAACCGAGTTCAATGTGGCACCCCAATTATCGAACATTGTTGTAGAAAAGGACAAATACTTTGCAAATATGAGCAAGGTTGATACATATGACGATTGCTCTTATATAATAGGTGTATGGTCACTCACTCGCCTGTGAAGCCGCTCCAAACACCAAACGGCGTCTCCTTCGTAGCCCGTGACACAATGAAAGAGCCATTTTGTAGCTCGGTGTGATCTACAATGATCTAAAGGTTCCTCTGCAATTACACAACCGCCCCCACAGTTACAACTCTGACAGACAATATATGAAGGAATCTCTCTAACTCTGCAACGGAGCGGGTACTCTGTCTGCTTCATCAAATGAGTGCAGCGCCTAAAACCCTAAACCCTTATTAACGCTTACATGATTGATGAAGGTACCACTGCGTCATCTGCCTCTTCCATATACTCCTCTTTCACAAGCATAAGTGATACATTCGCTTGGTCCTATGCACGTCGTGAAATGATATCCTCGTAACATGAGCATGGCTGCGTGGAAGCTCAGGGTTTACAAGAGACATGTGAGAGAATTGACTCTGCAGGAATGCATCCAACAAGAGTCATATGAACCTCTGCTCAACAGAAGTGCCTTCCAAACAAGGCTGTAGCGGAAGTAACAGTTACAGCCTACTTCTTTCGAATTCAAAGACTGAAGCATCCGAGGAGTTCAAAGAAGATCTGTGAAAGGATAGAGATTTTACTGAAAAAGATAACGCACCTTCGATGTGTGCCCATCAACGGATTCCTCTGACTTTTCGTCTTCGAATCCAGATATGGGCCTTCAGATTCCAATCGCAATGCCCTCAACTGCCGCAATCCGAAGAGTCCAAGTCGTAAGGGAGTCCGGCGGGCAGGTTCGGAGACATTGAAATTCCATTTCTTCATCAGCAGGCTGCACCCATGCATTTCCTCCTCTTGAAAACCGCCTAATGCGATCGCCCCTTGAACTTCACTGAAATGCACACTGTAGGTTGAAATCTGCACAGTCGAATTTCGCTTGAACTTCTAGTTCTAGCACGCTTACAAACCCTAACAACGAAAACAAGATCATGAAAAAGGACGGATGAGGAACAAAATTGCGGCAAACGAAACTGCAAATTCAGACTCCCACGCACCCAAACATGAAAAGTAATCATTCCACATCTTCAATTGTAATCCGCATCACAGAATGGTAGCTGCACCAGCGTACTTGAACCCGCAAAAATAGCCTCATGTGCGTAGGCCATATACTGTAACGACATGTATTCCCAGCAATAGGAACGGAACTTATTCTATCAAGGTTGGGCGTGCGCAGCTACTCTTATTCAGAGCTTCAAGTGAATTTTGAGAAATGCCCAGGCAACGTTGAAGCTTGCGACCGGTAGGACTTAAAATCTATCCAAGATAGTTTGCAATTCTGCGACGCCGCTAGAATATGGATACTGTAGTGCTTGGCTTTATATTTATATGGTTCCTTCTCGCTAAGGTAGAGGGCGGACCTTGCGATAACGATCTGGAGCTGAACGGGTTCATTGATATTTTGCATTGGTCATGGCCAGGATGCAATCTCCTGCGCCGAGAGATGCTTCTAGTAGCTGAGCGTGGACATTTTCCAATGTTTTACTTCCTTTCGTATCTAGGGTTTAGGGTTTTACAACCAATCTGGTTAGTCCTGCTTTGTTCCAGTCCATAGCTCGATTACAGGCGGGGCGTATCATGAGTCAGAGTTCCGAAGAAAACGAATGGAAGGAAATTCAAAGGTCCCGCGCAGGAGGTGGCAGCAGGCAAAGTGCAAGTACCTTGATCTAAGCAATTACCAGTTCGAAGACTCGTCTGCAGCATGGCTTTACTATAGACTGATACTCGTTTGTTGAAGTTCTAAAGCGGTGCTTGAGGCAGAAAGATCCAAAAGCGGGCAAGGAGGTTCATGAGTGCATCATTGAGAGTGGAACGCAACAAGACATACAACCTAATCAAGGTGTACATCGATTGTGGGAAAGTGCAGAATGCACGACGAGCTTCAGAATGTAATCAGCTGGACCGTCATGATTCAAGGTTATGCCTGATACAATCGTGCAGAAAATGCGATGGAAGTTTTCAATCGAATGCGCCACGAAGATGTGCAGCCAAATGAAGTTACCTACTTGAGCATCCTGAACGCATTTGGCAGTCCATCAGCTCTATAATGGGGCCGAGAAGTTCGTGCTCGTCTCAGACATGATGGTTCTGAATCCGATTTGCGAGTGGGCAGTGCTCTCGTCCATAGGTATGCCAAGACTGGAAATATTCATGACGCCCGACTAATTTTCGAAAGGATGGAGAATTGTAGTGTCACCACATGGAACGCAATGATAGGCGGCCTCGCAGACCATGGACGAGGGCACGAGGCTTCCGAACCTTTTATCCGGATGCAGAAAAGGGGTTTTGAACCAAACGCGATCACTTACATGCACGTTTTGAATGTATGTGCAAGCGTAGGGGCGTTGGACTGGGTGAAGATAGTCCACAGGTCGTGAAATCGGTTTGCTTGTTCACATGTATGCCAAGAGTGGCAGTAGTCATGATGCCCGAGTTCTTTCCGACAGAATAGAGAAACGAAATCTCATCGCATGGAGCGTAATGATTGGTGGACTTGCAGACCATGGACGCATGTAACACCTCTTCCGAATGTACTCGTCAGGCTGCGTTCCAAACGCAGTCACGTATGCGAGCATTTGAAACGCCTGTGCAAGTGCAGGGGCGTTGGAATGGGTGAAGAAGGTTCACAAGCATGTTCTGGAAGCACAGGATTGGAATCAGACGTGCGAGTGGGGTGTGCGCTCGTCCACCGCTATGCGAAGAGTGGTAAGTTGGTATTGAAGATGCTCGACAGAATGGAGAATCGTAACGTTTTCACATGGACCATGTTGATTGGACTTGCGCAGCATGAAGCTCTAGAAGTCTTTCGAAAAATGATTGCAGACGGTGTGAAGCCTGATGAGAACTCGTTTGTCGGCCTCTAGTCATGCGTCCTCATTAACCGGGCTCAGAAGTGTTAGCACGCATGCCAAGCTGACAGGACCTTGAACACCGTTGGGAGTCGATTAAATCAGATGCATTCCATGCGCTATTTGTGCATGATGTTTGACAAGCGAAAACGCAGTCTTCAAGCCTGCACCAGTTTTGGGCACTTGAAAATCTACCTCATCCCAAGCCAAAGCTCTGAGTGCATACAAAGTGATGGGTGTATTATGCAATGACTTTATTTATGAATTATCGAACACAAAATCTTGAATACACTAAATGGTAGTCGCCACAACCCTAACCTCATTGCTTGAGGTCCGACCCTGGCTCCATCTACTATTTGTCACACCTGATATCCGAAAGGATCGTAATCAAGACCCCCCCTTTCCAGCTTCCTCTTTATTGTCCAGCTCAGTACCTATACCCTCTCAAGTGTTTCACATTTACTACCTACAGAATTCACAACTGATCAGCTGCTGCCAATTTCAAGCGGGCACAGTGTAAAAGTGCTGATTCACATCTCAGGCATTGGCCAAACCTTCCATGGAATCTGATCATTGAGCAAAACCAGTTACCAACTATCTCTGCACCCCACTTCTACCCCTACCATCCAGCTTTCATCCTGGGGACTCCACAACACTCCCAGGAATGCACGCGATAGACTCCCCTGCGGACGTGCAACACTATTTCCTTGCGCATCGTGTAACAAAAGACGAAAAAGTCGACGAGAAAAACTAAACAAGGGCCACTGCCGGCCAGTGCTCCCCGATCACCCTCTCGTTCCTTACGACAAGTCTTCCTCCTTGTGCGTTTCGATCACCAGGTCCGATGTAGGGTACGCCACACATGTCAGCACGAACCCCGCCGCTGTCTGATCTTCGTCCAGGAACGAGCCATCAGACTGGTCCACTGTTCCCGACTGAATTTTCCCCGCGCAGGTGGAGCACGCACCGGCTCGGCATGAGTATGGCAGGTCCAACCCCGCCTCCTCCGCCGCATCCAAGATGTACGTCGTCCCATCAACTTCGAACGTCACGTCTTCAGCGTCCGGCGTCTTCAACGTCACGGAGTATGCTGCCCTCAGGCTGCCTCGGTTGTTAACCTGCAACGAAACGAACGGAGTGCTCGTGCTGCTCGACCTCAAGCTCACGGAACTCCTCGACGAAGTCTGTGACGATGATGGGGCAGCTGCTAAGCCTGCCACCGGCACCACCACCCTGGACAAAGTTACCGCCATCGCTGCTCCTGCCTAATTCTGCGGCAACAAACCCCACACCAAAATTCGGTCTATCACTACACACGGCAGAAAATGCAGGCCGGGACTATGAACTACAATTCCTTCGCAAGAGGCAATCGACAACAATGCAAGCTCGCGAACGGTTTGATTCCTCACTAAGATGAAAGGAAGCAGACTCCAGCTGCTAATCCAAGATTTAACACATACGTACAAAGCGTACAAGCCCCGAAAGACCGATCGGGGTGGCCGTACACGAGAACGACAAAGGCAGTTGTGTAATGTGAACATCAAGGAGCAGGTGAAGGGTTGACCAGCAGCCCGACACACTCCTTCCGTGGATGACGAGGCACGGCGCTCGATCGAGAAAGGATGTTACACAACATGCAGAGAGGTGAGAGACTTACACGAGCGGGAGCGTCGGTAGCGATCGGCGACAGCAACGAGACAGACTGCCTGCGTGGACGACGAGTGCAAGGAAGGCCACTGAAAAGAAAAGCAAATCAAAGCACAATCATGCAACGGAGGAGTTAGATCGACCGGTGGAGGGCAGACCACAGACGGATGAAAGGATTGAACAGAAAGGAGCGAGCGGTGCAGAGAATCGACGACCCCGAGGATCATTTAAATTCAAGTGAAGAGTCTCACCAAAGGTGTAGTCGTGACTGACAGAAGACAGAGATGCTACGGAGTCTTCTAGACTTGCCTATCGTCGATCGAGCCGCCGCCGCACAAAAGCGAAGCCTAACGAAGGAACCGGACCCAACGAACGAAACGACACTGCCTTGCCTGCAGAAATCATTCTCCGGAAACAGAGCAACGTACGGACGAGTCTCCCAGTTGGCCTCCACGTCAGTTTCTCTCCTCTCGTCGCGCCACGGTGGCCAGCAGGCAGCCCTGGGGTTTCCGGGCAACCTGGGGTTCGTGGGTGCCCTATCTCCCTTGATGCGGCGACGAGCACTCAATCCGCTACTCGAATGCGCGCTCACCCGGTCAAACCCATGACCGATTATGCCCCTACCACCGAATCCTAGGGCACCGCACGTATCGTTTCATTAGAACGGACGGTGATTCTGTACGTTTGGAGACTGTAAATTTAGGCCTCACGTGATCAATATCGAGTGGGGCATATGATTCACTTGAAGATTCTGTGCACAGTCTTCTTTCGGTACTGTAGTGCGAGATTGTAATTCGTCAGATATTTTTCTGTTTAGAATGTGAGAGCAGATGCTGTAATTGTAGAATATTCTGAATTGGGATGGGTCTGGTGTTTGCCGCGGTTGACTCGCAATTCTAGCCGGGAGTGATTGTAAGACTTGCCGTGTAAGCCGATGACGATCCGCGAGAGCCTCCTGCTGCTCTCACGAAGCTATCAACAGCGCTGCAATTACGCAACCGAGAATCGGAATGTGCATTCAACGATGTCTGTGGAATCTGCATACCGTGCGCTCAATCTAGAGCCTGGAGAAAGCATGGATAATGTCAAAGCTGCGTATCGTCGTCTTGCCCTGAAATGGTGAGTCGCTTTTCGCCTCAAATTGTGCTCGTAAGCCAAACTTTGAACATGCCCCGCTCTCCTCAACAAATTCGTCTTACTCTTCCTCTGTTTTAGGGTAAAGTTAGGGTATGATTTCAGCAGTGTGCATGTCATTGCAGTCACCCTGACTCAGGCGCAAAGGATGGGGCGGAGTTTCTGCGAATTTCGGCAGCGTATCAGAGGATTCTGAACAAGAATGTCATATACGAGCCTCCTCGAGCACCAAGGGCTCGTTATACTCCTGGTGTGCGCACTTATGCAGGTTTGTGACGAGAACAATTCACTCTAGAATAACCATCATGTGACGATTTCCCAGGCAATAATCTGCTCTTGCGGCAACTGTTCTCAACATTCAGGTCATTTGAACATGGAGCTTTATAACTTTTGGGCCAGTAGAAGGACAGGCATGAGCGAATGTGATGTGCTTGGGAGGTGTTGATGTAGTTGGAGAACCACCCCGTTTTTGATACATGTTGGCCTTCCACGAGACTGGAAGCTTTATCGCCTTGTATGTACGAGATATTGAGCATGGATGTTCCATTGTTGTGCAGCGCCTGCGAGGCCGTTCAATCAAACGGCAGTGACGGTGTGGGGACTAGGACTAGCAATGGGCTGCGTGTTGTTCGGAGCCATACTGCTATGGAGTCGTGTGGAGACCACAGGAGTTTCGTTGAAAGGGCCTTCAAGAGTTATCGAGCCTTCTTCGAATGTCGTCAAGCGCGAGCGTATTGCAGCTCTGCTCTTGGAGAAATCCAGGCCTCGGAAAGAGAGTGACAACTGATAAAACTTGTTCGTGGCGGTGGCGTACCACTACAAGGTCTGGCAAATGGACAAAGGTAAGTTCAAGTTTCGGAATGTATGTGTGGGGCCTAGTGTCCATGAAATCTCACTTCGAATGTGCTGTAGCCCAATCAAATTCCCGCTCCAGTGATCCGCATTAAGAATTCAGAACCACCTCCCGGGGATTACGAAAAGAAGCATCAAAAGTTGTGCGCTGCACATTGCATAGATTGAGTTCTTGAGTATGTTGCACTGCCTTGCTCATATAGTCCTCTTGAATGAACTTTGACATTCATTGCAACGAGCGCCTCTAGTCGATTCGGTGAGTCGGTAATGAGATTGGATCGCCAGAGTTTTCGTCTATTTCGCCTTGTACACTTTGTCAGACGGTGATTTGTAAAGTGAGATTCACGAACGTAACTGATACAAGCATTGTAGTGTACGTTCGCTGGACACCTTTTGGATTGTAGTGATGACTATGATGCATTGTTACATGTCCCATGTCCCAATGCCTGGGACCTGTGCAATCTTTCTGTCATTCCTATTTTACTTCAAAGATTTCAGATTTTACTGGGGTTTTAGCGGATTGTAAGACCTTGTGTGCTGAAATGGTTGTTCGTTATCTCGTTATCTTTGCAGGTAAAACATCAACATGTCACTTGCTGCTATCGAAGTTCGTCAACAAACTTTCGGCAGTCACAAAGTGAACCGTATCTTATCAGAGTTACGGATATCGTTAGCAGATGCTGAGGTCGGCAACGCGAACGGCTAGACATGAAAACAGCATTTCTGACAGCAGCATTATTGCATACTCCAGTCAACCTTGCAGAGTCCAGAGCCAACGGAGTGGAGTACATGCTGTCCGTTATCTTATTTTCATGCTTTCCTGGATTGAGCGTACAAAGCTGATAATGCCACCTAGTGAAGCGAGTGCATTTCACTTAGTGCAGGCACTAATCAGCCATTTTGTGCAGTCCTTGGGATTTGGCTCCTCTACCTGGCCTTCATGCAGTGGATGTCTTTCAAATGAGAACAATCAGCTTCAGTGTTTGCTGGATGCTGCTCATGCACGATACCATTGACGTACTGGATCATCCAGCGTTGAAGGTTGCTGTACAGTGGGGTACAGAAATAACTCGAATTGCCTTTCAAGGAAAGCAGTTTCTGTAAAAAAAGGCTTGAATTGTCAAAATTGCAATCCGTAAAAGGAGCTAGAATCACATCGAAAATTGCTTCTTTCTTGTAAATTTCTAGAATAGAATAAAACTTCATGCTCCATCTACAATTGACCACTCTCAGTGGTTGCTTCTAATAACAATATTCAGTTTCACTTGCAAATGTGATGCGAGTGCCTGAAGTTGTTCTTTAGATCCTTGAGCCCATGATAGATATGTTTCTTGTTTGTTTTTGAGCTGGGACGAATGTCTGAGAACGTTCTTGTCACTATTTCTCTCACCACTATAAATGTCGTACAAGGACTTGAAAGATGGTTTGATACAGTATGCACAGAAAGTCCTCCTTGGAGGCTACCACCAGGATAACGAATTTTGCGATTCTCAATATCAAACACGCAATTCTTTTGTGATATGCTTGCAACACACTTCATACTTTTCAGTTCAGATCGTATCTCTAGTACAATACAGACACAAAGTGGCTGATTAGTGATTCCACTACCAAAAACCTACTTTTGTCTCATCACCTTTCAGACTGAAATCTTGTGAAAAAGCCATGCAACTCCCAATTCACACGAGGTACACTTTCTGAAGTGCTCACGAAGAGGTGGTGGGCAAGCCAAAGCTCCAGTTCAACCAGCTGTCAACCAATTGCATGCATGCTTACACAACTGAAGCCTCTGTAAGTAACCTACGCACTGTCTAGTTCGTTGCACGTTTCTTCTGCCCATGATCTTAATTAGTCACTCAAGATATGCACATGCATGCAAACTCCACAGACAAGTTCATGTGCAAAACTTTTGCTCAACATGTGAAGTACTTGTTTGCAGACAACTGAACCTGAAAGCAACCGTGTCTGCAATCCACTGCATCCTACTACTACCACGGATTTTCAAACTTCAACTCCTCGAGGCTTGCAATATATATGATTAGTATATACGGTACTCAAACGCAGTTGCCTTCTGGGATTTTACACCATGGACTATGAAACTTCATCTGAATCTGTGATTGGTCAAACAAAAGCGTTTCAATTTTGGTTCACATTCCTTTCAAAAACAAGAGAATGACGACAAAGTTTGAGGTACTATATCTTGCCATTTTAGAGATGTGGCTTGGTCCATCAGGTTTATTTGTTGTATTGGACAAAATTTTGAATAGGCCCCACGACATGCACACGCACGAGAACTAGAATAAGGAGTTCTTTTACCGTGCGTTTCCCTCAAGAAAGGAGTTGTTCAACTTGTTGATTCTGTCACATTCCTCCCACAATCACATGTTCTCGAATCCTGCTGCTTTTTTTGTCGAAATAATTCTTCTACTCCAAAACAAACCTTCGTCATTTCATCACCATGCACCTACTGATAGCCTTCTCTTATACAGTCTACGCAATAAAAAGTATTAAAAAAAAAAAAAAAAAAAAATCATTCAATTGTTAAAAATGAACTCCTCTAGTTAAAATTTCCTTAAATTAGTATGTCCCACGACGTTAGTATTGCCACACTTTCTTAAATACTTTTACCATGCTCTTCTTGCTTTTTATACTCAATCTAAAATTAGGTCATATTAGTAACTTCTCTTGTTTTGGGGGCCATAGACTTTAGAATTTCACATCTTGGGACTCATCAACCCCTTTTGCGATCCGATAATTTCCCACAACTCTAAAGAGACTCCCTTCTTCTGCGATCCGATAATTTTCCACAACTCTAAAAAGACCCCCTTTCAACGACACCTCATGCAACTGATCCAACCGACAGTATCTCATATCATAGTGTCAAGTCCAAAACAAATCCAAACAAAACAAAACAAGCTACCTACCTTAAATAATAAATAATAAGTGACACTATTTCGTATTTCGTAAACATGGTAGATTTGGGGTTCGAGAGACATGAAAAAAACGTGATTTTGGGCCAAGAGCTTTCACGTTTCAAGACGATTGTCCTTACAAAAACCGTGGTGGTGTTATAAAATATGTCTTGTCGGTATAACATATCATAGAGAGCCGCCATTTTGGAGGCTTCCAATGCAAGTTATGAATACCGCCATAGAATGGTCAATACATGCTTTAAATCATATCATGTAGGCTTATATATAAATTATATGCTGGGACTTGACGTGGACCCTCTTAAGAAGTCCCACTTGCTGAGAGAGCTCCCTGGCCGTGAGGCTCAAGTCCCCTTTTCAAGTCCTCGGGGTGACGGGGCCAGCACGGAAGTGGGAGTCTCGAATGGAGGCTGAAATCGAAATCAAGTCCCCTTGCTGCCCAAGTCCCCTGGTGTGAGTGGCTTGCCTTGCGGTTGACGTCGATGCTCTGGCTTGCCTTGATCACCGACCCATCAGTCGGAAAACTGTTCGGATGAATGATATTCATCCTGTCCCTACACAGGATGAATATCATCCAGTCCAGGCTTCCCTTTTTTCTACCCCATGCACGAGTTGGATTCAGTAATCATTGAAGGTTAGCTTTTCAAAACTTGCTCAATATTGTTGCCCATGGGGGAATATTCTGTATTCGTTTCAGGAATCTTTCATATACATATAAATTTTTTATGCTTCTAAATTATTTAGAATCTTCCGATGATGAATGTTTACGAGTAGAAAAATGCTCTGTAAGTAAATATATATTCATCCACGAGTACGTAGCTGAAATTTGAACATACGAGAAAATTCTTGTACTCCGGTAACCTTGATTTAAGTGACTTCAAAATATATATTTGGTGAACATGCACAAAATTTTAGGTTGCAAGTGCCTCAACCACATAAATTTTAGGTTCAGGGAATTTTGAGAAATTTTAAATAATCCATGATTGATTTTTTTATGGTCTAGATTACTCATTTATATGGTTGGATATGGTTTGTGTCGTCTAGATTACTCATTTATATGGTTGGATATGGTTTGTGTCGTCTAGATTACTCATTTATATCAAATTTTGGTATCATTGTAAGAAATGCTTTTGAAACAAATCATGGTGTTATTCTGAGATGAAGGGAGTATTTTTAAGATATACTTGTATAGATGTACTTTATATATATATATATATATATATATATATATATATATATATATATATATATATATATATATATATATATATATATATATATATATATATATATATATATATATATATATATATATATATTTATTTTTTTTTTTATTCATGCCATTAACTTACAACATCTTGGAAAAAGTAGACTTTAACCCCTAACTCTCCTTGTTGCAAAACGGTCTAAGTCACAAAATGTGACCTTCCTTTGGATTAAGCTCAAACAATCTCAATCCAGGCATTCTTTAAAAGATTCAACCGTAAGATCTCAAAGTTCACTTGACATTCTTCTCACATACCAAATTTGAACCGTCATTCTTCCTCATTTGTAAGATTATAATGGTCAAACTTGACTGATTTTTTCTCCTGCGGGAACCTTCAAACCCGATTCGGGTTTTAAGGAGAGTTAGGGGTTAATACCAAATTTTTACCCCACAAATTTTGTCCAAAATGGAGTTTTGATGAAGAAAATGTGGCTTTTCAAGGATTTGGGTTGTCACTCAAAATGATCAGATTCAACATTTGGCGTGTCCAATGAAGATTAATGATTTCTATGTGATTGTGTTATGAGGAGATTTCACTTGTAACTTTTTTGCATGTCATATCGAGATTACAATATTCAAACTTGAAGGTTTGTTCTTTTATTAAATTCTTGACTATATATCCAAAACTCAATAACTCATGGAAATCCATATTTGGTTTTTGTTTCCTTGCCTCCCCAATTGTTGAGTGATTTATTAACATGTATATACACCACAACAAAATCCACAACCCAAAATATATAGGAGTAGTTGCTTGTTATAATGATACTTATGAACAAATTGCATCACGAAATAGGAATGGTGACAAAGTCTATGTCACTCTTACAACATGGAAATTAGATGTGCCTCATGCGGCATTAAAACAAGGTTCTACAAGAATAAAAAGTGTCTAAATAAGAAGCTACTAAAGTAAGGAGTTTCTAAAACCATAAAGAATGGTACCTATCGATACAAAAAGATACAAAAAGTTTATGAAGTGGGTGTAACTCTTGCTCATACAACACGGAAGTTTGGATGTGCCTTGGACAAGTGATTATTTTTTTAGTTTAGGTATATTTAGAATTTTATATAGATTTAGAGTTCTCCAACAAAGCGTTCAAAAAATAAGTGATGTTTTTACGTCTACAATATGAACTTGAATGTGCCCCATGCTACACTGAAGCTTTTGGGGTCACTAGGATTGTTTGGAGAAAAGGTTCCTAAATACTAAAAGTTGGCAACTGTAGTAAAAAGCATCCAAAAAGTGTGACAATCTTATTCATACAACATCAGTTTGAACGTGCCTCATATTGCATTAAATTTCTTTGCCACATGTCATAAGAAACTTCTAAATATTAGGTGATATGGGCTTAGGGGCTTAATATGGGCTTAGGGGCTTAATATAGGCTTAGGGCTTAGGGGCTCACGGGCTTAATATGGGCTTAGGGCTTAACCCCTAAACGTCCCAGCCTATTTTTAGCAAAAAAGCACATTTCCATTTCTTCTCGTTTTGAACTGTAATTGCATCTGTTAAAAGTTTCCGGTCCGTCGCCCGAGTCAGTTGTTAATACTGCTTGTCAACAAATTAGCGTAAAACTTCGAATTCATTGATCACGACCAAGCATACGTAACGTAATAGATTGAAGCCGAAGAAAGTAAGTACACTAAAGTTAGATAAACGCATACACGTACCACGCACGTACCGACAGGCGGTAACAGAAAAATTCTCTAATCGGACAAACATTTCGTGAAGTTCCATTCACAGTTGCCTCATGGCTTATGAAGTGCACAGCTCAGTAAATTGCAGTTCCATTCATCGTTGGTACAGGATGAAGACCTTGATGAGAGACTTAATCTCCTCGGAGAGTTACATCCCAAGCAAATTTAGATCCTCAAGCCGCCTCGAAGACCTATTCGATCTCAAAAACTCACTGAATCGTGGTATTTCACATCTCCAAGTCGCACCATGGACTCACAGAGGAATATGATAATGCACTGTATGTACGGCCTTGAAAGAGAAGCCTGACGAGTCGTATCACAACCATAATCACAGTGATCCATAACTTAATTAGAACTTCAGAAAACAAAAACTTAAGGAGTAACAGTAGACAACCACCTTGCATGTGAGATAGAAACAAAGTGGACTGTCAAGCTGCGCCATCTCCAGTTAAGGCGCAGTAAGAGCGGCATCGGTAGTGTCGCGCCGACGGGATTCGATCCCGGGGAACTCGGAAAGCGGACGATTCCGGTGTGCTAAAATGATAACGCTTCATCTTTATTGTTGAGATCTATATTACAATACAGGAGGCTTTGTCTCACACGACGGTTCCGCGCTGGAATCCGTCGTGGAGACTTGCCTCCTGTATCCACACAACCAATATTGGAATAGAAAGTAAAAAAACTAGAAGTAGATTGTAGCTAAATCTATGGCTTAGAATTAAAGTAGGAACTGAAAGTAAAAAGAGTAGGAGTAGACTGTTGGTCTTTTGAGAAAGGAACTTCTCTCAAAGAGATAAGATTGTTTTAGACCTACGGTTAAAAGATAGGAAGATCTATGCGTTAGCTCTAAAATTGGAATATAAAATAAAAAGACTAGAAGTAGTCTTTAGTTTTTTTAGGTATTTAGATAGTAAAAAGATATAAATGTGTTAGAAAGAAATAGGTAGCGGATGTCTTTTGAGAGGTTTGATAGTCTTATTTGCGAGGAGGTCAATAGTGGTACCACTAATTTAAAAATTGGATGCTTCAAGTTTTAGATCCTTTTGATCCCAATTTTGACTCTTTAATGACAAAAATTTCATGGCTTGATGCCGAGTTGACAGAAATTAGTAGTTGAACCTCGTAGGTTAGTACATGGGATAAACGAAGATCCGTTAGATGGATCTTTGTTGCATTTCCTCCCACTCGATGCGAGAGGTTATTGATTTGAACGGTAATAGGGAGGTTGCTAGACGTAGCTACGGTGTGATTTTTAAGTGTCACATAATAGGAGTCGATTTCATTCCAAGAGAAGAGGAGTACGCTTGTAAAGCCTTCATTAGTCTTGTTCATAGAAATAGTTTTCAATCAATGAACATAGAAGCCACAAGTTGTCCTTTGGTCCATCCTCTATTTATGAAATTATTTGCCATACATCCTTCTAAACCGCATGGATATATGCGATGGTGGAATGCTGGAACTTTGAGAAGTATGGTCTTGAAGCGCAATGGAAAATCACGTATGGAGCCAGGAGTGGATGCTGACAATGTGAAGTTGTTTCAACGACTACGAATCTGATTGTCTTGGCACTTTTTATTTGGTATGCTATTTCTGTATATAAATGGTAGCATACATTGTGATTTGTCTCCCGACAACATCTTATTACACAGAGAAGAAGATAATATGTACATAGGTGTTTGTGATTGGGGATTTGCATGTAAGATAGAGTTTCCTCTGCTATCCAACTATGCATATCCATCACAAAAAGAATTGGAGGCAGATAGAATAAGACGGCCTTGGGTGGATCCATCTTTAATGAGTGTTTATGGATCAAAAGTAGCTAAATTTAGTTTAGCTACTGATGTGTATGTTACATCAAGGATAGCATCTTGGATTATAGGGCCTTTTGATGAAGACAGTGAGATTTCGTCCACAGATTATGAGATATACACTCATGGCCTATGGTTGCTCAGTAGTGAACCTGCAAACGAACGTTATAATACCCTTTTACAAAGAGTAAAGGGATTCCAACGGTCAATACCCATTTTGAGGAATGATCCAATAGAGACCATGTTTGAGACCATTGATGTATATTTTATTATTCTAAATATATAAATTCGATATGTATTTTTTAATATTTTCTGTATAAACTTATTTGAAGTTTATGAATGTTTTATAGCTTTAGGCAATCCAAGTTGAACGTGCTCAACGGCACGGGTCCCACTAGTTTCATACAAACCAACTGGCAAAGTGGTTTCATTCTACAACTCAATAAGTGCTTGTTCAGATGCAGTATACTTTCCGGCCTGGAACTCGAACACCACCGCCAGTTCTACTGGAGCTTATCCGCTTTAAGATCTTTCAGAACTGCTGGACCTCGCCTCACAGATTGAACCCGACGTGATAAAAGGCAACATGGCCGACGTACTTCGTCACAGTCATTCAGTGCACAAAGTATCACTTCTGTAAGGCTCTTCCGATCAGCGTAGGCTCTTTGTGTGTTAATTGGCGTCCTTTGCAGATATTTTGAAACATGGCGGCGAACCTCGTGAAGCTGATAAGTAAGGATGGCAAAATAGTCGAAGTCGATGTGGCTGCGGCGATGGAGTCCAAGATGGTGAAGACTATTATTGAGGCTGAGGGCATCGATAAGCCGATTCGGTTGTCGCATGTGTCAGGCGCTATTTTGACGAAGGTGATGGAGTTTTGCAACCATCAAGTGAAGAGTCGGAAGACCAGCGAAGAGAAGCGTGCTGCTCTCGAGGATGAGATCAAGAATGAGAACAAGGCTTGGGACGAAGATTTTGTGAAGGTCGAACGACACATTCTGTTCTATCTTACCACGGTATGAAGTCTATGCCTATTCGTAATTCGATTTCTTCTTTCATTGAATTCCTATCGGTACAGCCATGTAATGCGTGTACCTCTGATCAGGCGGCGGATGAGCTGGAGATAAAGAACTTGGTGAATCTCACCTGTCAGACTTTGCTACACAGAATCAATGACGAGACATCCCCGGCGGCGAAGCGATATTTTCTTAACATGGTTAATAAACATCAAGTACGATTAATCGGTGTCGGTGAGGACTGAAGCTGGAAACCTACGATTGCTTATTATGGGCAGGTTATGGGCATTCCTGCATACCGAGCGCACCTTCCATGGAACATCGTCCCTCGAACTGTTGTCGTATATGTTTGATATGCATGTCATAAGCGTAATTTTGGTCTACTGCAAGTACATGGAGGCGTGATGGCGATGTAAGGAAAACTGGAACGTCAATTTAGCGATGGTGGTTATATCTTAGTACTCAGGTTAGCTTTGTTTTGTGGATTTCTGTTCTGGTAGCACTATTAAAAGCAAACTCGTGATATTCGGGTGCAGATTGTAGGCATGGATGTGAGTTCTAGCATTTGATGGTAGTATTGTCACGCGCACTTGTACTTGTTCTCGATTTGGATTGAATGTTTTTCTATTATTCTGTTCTGGATATGAACCGCAATTGCAATCGTGTTACTATTTCAAGTCCAACGCCCAGGACATTGTTAGTGTTGTTTTTCATCTTCGGAAATTTTCACAAGGTTAAGACTCGCACATTCAAGTATTCAATCGCTGTTAGAGTATCCCCTGCATGTGGTAACAGAAACTTCGTGTATGAGACGACGAACAATCATTTCATTATGTTCCATTGCACTTACATACTGTTTTACAAAATGCACAGCAGAGTGGATTGCAGTTACATTCACCGCGAGCTTCAACTGAAGGAAACTTAATTCCTGGGCCGCTATTGCTCATACCGCAAATCGAGAACAGTAGCAATTGCGCGTCAATTGAGAACAGAAGTTTTGATAGCAAATTCATTCCAACCATTTGGCATACTGGGTAGTTTCATTCCACTGCTCAAGTGCTTGTTCGGCTGCTAGACATTTCCCACCCTGGAACTCGAACACTACTCGCCAGTTCGACTCCGAACACTTCTTATTAATTGGAGCCTAGTAGCTTCAGGAGCTTCTAGAACTGTTTGGAGCCTAGTAGCTTCTAGAACTGTTTGGAGCCTAGTAGCTTCAGGAGCTTCTAGAACTGTTGGGCTCGACCTCTCAGACCAAACCCGACATGATAAAAGGCATCACGCCCGACATACTGCCATTGCCATCCAATTCACTAAATATATATCATCTGTTGCCGTCTTGCAAGACTCTTTCGGTCAGCCAGCGTATGCGCTTTGTGTGTGATTGTCGTCCTTTCCAGGAATTTCGAAACATGGCGGCGAACCTCGTGAAGCTGATAAGCAGTGATGGCATACTAGTCGAAGTCGATGTGGCTACGGCGATGGAGTCCGAGATGTTAAAAACATTAATCGACGCTCACGGCATAGATAAGCCGATTCGGTTGTCGCATGTGTCAGGCGTTATTTTGACGAAGGCGATGGAGTTTTGCAACCATCAAGTGAAGAGTCGGAAGACCAGCGAAGAGAAGCGTGCTGCTCTCGAGGATGAGATCAAGAAGACCAGCGAAGAGAAGCGTGCTGCTCTCGAGGATGAGATCAAGAATGAGAACAAGGCTTGGGACGCCGTTTTTATTGGAAAAGTTGAGCGAGGGATTAAGCTGATTAAGCTGATTAAACCCGCCGATGTATGAAGTCTATGCAGTCTGCCTATTCGTAATTCGATTTCGGGTGATTTTCTCGTTGGGGTACCCAAAAAGGTTGTCCCATGAACAATTGCACTCTATGCTGGTGTGACAAACATATCCATTTTTAAACTGTAATACAATAAGACTACATTAGATGTGGTTTTAGTTGTCTATACTTATAATGTATCAAGAAAAAAAATTAAAAATTAAAAAAAATATTTTGAAGTAATTTTATTTGATTTTTTAGTTGAAAAAGTAAGTCATGTCCCAATAACCTAAAATCCATAGAATCAAGCAAATGGAATATCAACCATTTTTATTTTAATATAATTTTTGAATATGACCTACATCTTCTTGTATAGAATACAAAATAATTTATTTAATAATAAAAAAATTAATTCATTGTGCACTATAATGCCTGCAAATCCCCAAATTCAACACTTTTTCCCTCATCTATGAATGGATCCAAAAAAAATAAAAAATCTAAAAGAAAATCTATAGGCATATATACTTTGATTTCAGTGAGGTGCATGATATTTTATTTTCTATTTTAGGGTCTTTTTACTTGATTAAAATGACTAAATTAGACAAACTTTGGAGGTTTTCAATAAAAATAACCTAATTAGTGTGTCCAAAAAGTGATACCCCAAGCTTACCATTGCCCTTTCTTCTTTTATTGAATTTCCATGGTACAGCCATGTGATGAGTCACGTGTACCTCTTTGATCAGACCTGGGAGGAGCTCATCAGTTCGAACAACAACGACGCTGTCGAACTACGCATTACACTACTCGATCTTACCGCGGTATGAATCGAAGTGCCTATTCGTAATTCGATTTCTTCTTTTACTCCCATCGGTACAGTGACAAGTGTACCTGTGATCAGGCGGCGGATTTGCTGAAGATAAAGAACTTGGTGGATCTCACCTGTAAGACTTTTCTACACGGAATCGATGACAAGGAACCACCGAAGACGACGCGATATTTTGTTGACATGGCTAAGAAATATCACGTACGATTAGGCGCGTAGCTCGATAACCGACTTCAGCCGGAAACCTACGATTGCTTATTATGGCCAGGTTTTGGCATTCCTACATACCGAGAGCACCTTCCATGGAATATCGTCCCTAGAACTGCTGTCGTATATGTTTGATTTGCATTTCACAAGCGTAATTCTGGTCTACTGCAAGTACATGGAGGCGTGATGGCGATGTAAGGGGAAAACTGGAACGTCAATTTAGCGATGGTGGTTATATCTTAGTACTCAGGTTAGCTTCGTTTTGTGGATTTCTGTTGTGGTAGCACTTTTAAAAGCAAACTCGTGATAGTCGGGTGCAGATTGTAGGCATGGATGTGAGTTCTAGCATTTGATGATAGTATTGTCACGCGCACTTGTACTTGTTCTCGATTTGGATTGAATTTACTTCTATGATTCTGCTGTAGATATGAACCGCAATTGCAATCGTGTTACTATTTCAAGTCCAACGCCCAAGACATTGTTAGTGTTGTTTTTCATCTTCGATAATTTGAAGTATATTTCAAATATCATTGCACATTAATAAGCATACGAAATTAAAAAGATTGAGGCCGAAGAGAGTGAGTACATGGAAATTTTCACAAAGTTAGGAATCGCACATTCAAGTATTCAATCGCTGTTACTGTATCTCCTGCATGTGGTAACAAAAACTTCGTGTATGAGACGACGAACAAACATTTCATAATGTCCATTGCACTTACATACTGTTTTACAAAATGCACAGCAGAGTGGATTGCAGTTCTGTTCACGTACCGCGATCGCTAACTGAAGGAAACTTATTCCTGGGCCGCTATTGCTCATATCGCATACCGAGGACAGTAGCTATTGCGCGTCAATTGAGATCAGAAGTTTAAATAGCAAATTCACTCCAACTTGAGGACAAATGTAACAGTGTGAGATTGCTAGAATTGAATGCTAGAATCCATATCTATGCACCGCATTATCATCAATTTCCACCGCATTATCATCAATTTTGAAGCTGCCACCAATCAAGAACACCAGAAAACGAAGCCAACCTGCTGTAACGAAGGTACCACTGCTAAGTTGAAGTTCAAGTCTACGTGACATCCTCGTCAAGCAACTTTTAACTTCAGTAAAACTAAAACTACACTTAGGACAAGAAAATCAATCACATACATAAACATTTCGAAGGATATAAGACGTTCCCTACTTTAAAGCACTTGTTTGACAGTAAATGGTGAGGTCAACTTGCTAAAAGGTAAAAGTGTTCCACATTAGATATTGAGATATGGTTGTCTTACAAAGTTACTAAACTTACCCTTCAACTTGTTACCCCATGATTCACCATCTCAGAAATACACTAATGCATGGAAAATCACTTGCAACATTGTGAGTACTAATATATCTGTACATTTTTTTTTAAAGTGTACCACGCTAAATGGTGAAATTAGGTTGTCTCATGCATGGTTGTCATATTGGACAAATCACTATTCATTTCATGTCCTATAGAACAAGTAACTATTCATCAAAGGGATAAATAGTAATTTGTCCTGAGTAATTTGTCCTATAGGACATGAAACGAATAATGATTAATGATTTGTCGAATATGACAATCATGGTCTTATGGAGGAGTTAGTTGTTTAAAACAAAGGAGTTACTTCGAATGTCACCAAAATGCATGCATTAATTCATACTTCATGCATACTTTGAATAGGGCTAAAGATTTTATCACACAAACTAGACTTGATTTCATAGTTTATCAATAGCTATTGGTGACAAGATGTCGTAACTGGGCATCCATTTTGCTGGCTAATTTCAACTTTGCAAATCTCCTCACTGTGTTTGATAAATATAAATAATACCGCATTCATTTGCAATCCTTATACATTTTTGTTAATAGATATATAAGCACACACTTTGCATTCAGACTAGTTGCAACTTTGCCAATCTGCATTCACTTTCATTTTGTTGGCTAATTGCAACTTCACCAATCTACATTCATTACAATTTATTTAGTAAATATAAACATAAACCTTGCTATCATTTTGCCAGCCAATTGCAACTTCACCAATCTACATGAACTTTGAATAGTAAATATACACATAACTATGGATTCAATTTGTCGGCTAATTAGTAGAAGTCTGCATTCATTTTTCCGGTCAATTTGTATCCATTTTAACTAGTAAATACAAACATTGAATCAGCATTAATTTTGTAGACTCTTCCGATCAGCGATTGCGCTTTGTGTGTTAATTTGCGTCCTTGTCTCTTGCACTTGCAGAATTATTGAAACATGGCGGAGAACCTCGTGAAGCTGATAAGCTCCGATTACAAACTATTCACAGTCGAAGAGGCCGTGGCGATGGAGTCCGAGCTGGTGTATCATTTAATTAAGGTGCAGCGCAGCAATGAGACGATTCGGTTGAAGAAGGTGTCAGGCGATACCCTGGAGATGGTGCTGAAGTATTGCGAGTATCATGCGGAGAGTCAGAAGAGCACCGAAGACAAGCCTGCCACTCCTCCGGATGAGATCAAGGCATGGGACGCTGAATTTGTGAAGGTCGATCATGAAACTCTGGCCGCCATTCTCCTGGTACGAAGTCTTCACCTATTAGTTTTCGTGCTTTTTCTCTTGTTTCCATTCTTACCTGATCAGCACATCTCATGAGTGTACCTCTGCTCAGGCCGCGCATCAACTGAAGATAAAGAACTTGGAGGACCTTATCAGTAAGACTTTTGCGGACATGATCAAAGGCAAGACGCCCGAGCAGGTTCGAGAGACTTTTGGCATCACGAATGACTACACTCCAAAGGAAGAGGCGGATTATCGTAAAGAATATGCATGGGCATTCCAGGAGTAGAATTGGAGTAGAATGGCCGTGGTGGTGGAGCCTGCGATACATCATGTTCGAGTAGCAGTATAGTAGCATCCTCAAACTCAATGCATTCGTGTTCTTGATTTGAAGTGAATTTTCTTCTATGCTTTTGTTTCAATTTCAAGTGCATTTGCCTTTGTACTCGATTTAGAGTGCAATTGCGTGTTGTTCTTGTGTACAGTGCAGTTACTATTGTTCTAAATTACAAATCCAGCGCACGATAGGAAAGTAATGTCACTGTCAATTGTGATCTTCTACAACTCAGCGTGACTTTCCTAAGAGGCTTTCCTAACATAAGTAATCACAAATACAAGCCCGCCACGCTGTCACAGAATTTCCCGCATGTGGTAACAGAAATGTCGTCAATGGCACGACGAACAAAGCTTTTGTGAAATTCCATACGAAGTTACATTTTAAGTGCAAAGCAGAGTGGTTTACAATTCCATTCACTGCGAGCTCCAAGACAAGCAGAATAAAAACATACGACAACATTTCGAAGGACGTCGTTGAAAAGTGCACTTCGTACATCTTAATACCAAACCCTGCCCGTAGTAAGCAGGCCATGTTTTCCAACTTCGGTTACCAATAGTAACTTACTCATGTTTGATGTTTACAAGCTCCACCACCATGGTCACTCCACTGAAATCCGTATATCACTCATTTTGTCTTTGAATTTCCGCCTTTTACAAGGTGAAGTCATTCGAGATCTTAAGAATGATTCGAATCTCCTCGAACGTCTTCCCCTTGATCATGTTTGCCATAGTCAGACTGGTGAGGTCCATCAAGTTGTTGATCTTCAGTTTATTCGCGGCCTAATCAGAGGAGTACACTTTGATTCTACATCACCAGTAAGAAATCTAACAAGTTAAGGAAACGGAAATCAAATAGGTAAAGACTTCATACATGGTCAAGAGCAAACAGAGTGTGCCGATCCACCTTCATAAAATCAGCATCCCAAGCCTTGATCTCATCCTCGGGAGCCACAGGATTGTTCTTCTGATTCTCCACATGATACCTGCAATACTCCACCACCTTCGCCAGGGTGTCGCCTGACACTGTATGCAACGGAATCGGCTTATTGATGCCAAGGCCCTCAATCATATCCTTCACGATCTCGGACTCCATCGCCACCGCCACATCGACTTCGAATGTTTTGTCATCGGAGCTTACCAGCTTCACGATATTCGCCGCCATGTTTCAAGGTCCCTAGAAAGGTTGCTCAGAATGACTGTGACGAAGTACATCGAGCGTGTTGCCTTTTATAATGTCGGCTGTCGTCTGAGAGGTGAAGCGCAGCAGTTCTAGAACCTCGTGAAGCTGATGAGCACCGATACCAAAATTCTCGAAGTGGATGAGATGTTGGCGTTCGAGTTTCGAGCCGCGAAGAATATGATTTCATTGCACATGAACAAGCATAGGAAACTGTGGAGATTGAAGCCGAAGAGGGTCAGCACACTGAAAATTTCATAAAATATTGAGTTACACATACGAATACCGACTCTCCTGCATGTGGCAACTGAAAATTTGTCAATGGAACAACGAACAAACATTCCATAAAGTTCCGTTTACACTTAAATGTGCAAAGAACACTGCAGTGAAAGCCATAATTCCACGGCATAAGCAGGAAAGCCATGAGAAGGATGCATAGCCATGATTTGCAATTTGAATCTTGATAAGCCCCATGTTCATTACGTTGTAAATTTTGTAGTCAGACCGTACTCAATATGGAAGACAGAATAAGGCCCCAATTGTACCTTGTATGACAAAAGAATAATTCGTAGACTCTGATGACCGATCACCACAGATCTAACCCATGAAAAATGTAATATTAGCTGTTTCTATAACTGGAAGCCTATATTGAACCAGGATCTTTTGTAATTTCATAAACCCAACCTTCATGAGCGCCTCCTGCTAGCGACTTTCTGGTTTCCGGAAGCTCAGCAATGTGCATCTTCAGTCTATGAACTTCGGCATTGACTGCTAAGTCATTACTGCAAACAACGACAAAACGTACTCTTAGGCCCCATAGTGATTGACAGTTGCAAGCTTCGAGGAAAAGAAGGAACAAGGGTCCTCTGATGAGATATAATGTTGCAACATTCACTAAATTGCAGATGATCATCAGCGTAAACATTACATCGACTCAAAGATAATCTCTTCCACGTTTGGCCTTCAGATTGGCTGCTTCTATATATAGAGGAGTTTTGAAATCCAATGAGAAAGGTAACAAAACGCAACCCCCGACAGAAGAAACTGGAACCTCACTAATATTGTAAGGATAGAAAAGCATAACAAGGTTTTTAACCCTTAACCCAAGCAGAATGATTGGTATCAAACCTCTTAAACCTTGAAACGTAGCCCAAGATAAACTTGCAGGCTGCTGCAGGACGAAGCTCCATGATGGCCTTCACGGTGGCGAACAGGGGTTTCACAGCACTTTGATGGTAACGTAATGAATCCAGACTGGTCAAGGAATGTTTGCTACTGAGCATCGAATGCTAGCATGATACAATTATCTAAAAGTAATATAAAATGCAACATGAGAATGGTGAAATCTAGGGTCAGTGATGGTCCGGTCAGCTCACAGAAAATATAAGCTTTCATCACACCAAGTACCTTGTGTCGTTTCAATCTCACTGAACTAACTTGTGTCAGTGAACTCTCACCTAACGCATGTCAAGAGGGAAAATCTTGAAATTCCAACAATAGAGGGATATATCCACTACGGATCCATACTATCATAATGAAAATCACTGGAGCTATATTCGAACATAGACTTGTGCAAAACAGAAAGAAAGGATATAAATGTCAGCACCCAGGATGAGGTCAAAACCATGAGGGTACTTGTCCTTGATGTGTTGCAAATGCTCTTCATTGCCCCAGTCGAGCTCCTCGCAAGCCATTTCTTCAAATTACAAACACAAATCTGTAAGCAGGTTTCAGAATTTAAACGAAGTAAAATCATCCCAAGGTTTTGGAGAAATACTTGATTGCAGACTCGCATCCTGCAACTCCACATTCCGTTGCATAAACCTGCATAGATAGCACCATTGATAATTGAGCCCCAACCTCTGAATACCAGTTCGTATCACATTACAGCAGAATTCAAAACAAGACTTGCCTTTATAACAGTAGTGTTGTGGTCAGTCATGACCACATGACGACAATATTGAGCACATAGCAAACCGTTGAGACCTACAACCACCTCCCACAATGTTGCAATATCAATACAAAAACTTCGATCACAAGTCCTCCCAAAGAAACAACCATTTTCAATGAGAATCTTCGTACCGACACCGGATCCAAGTTCAATGACAGAGAGATCATCGATGACAGTGTGATTTTTCACCAAGTAGTCATTCAAAATTCCAGCTCCAGGCCAAACCAGTTGCCCTGTGAGATCGAAATCAGCTACAATCCCACACAATGTCAAATCAGGACTTGAAAAACAAAAAGAGACTCTCAAGGTCAACGATACTGTAGTGGAAAAGAAGACTTACTGGAAGAAGTTTGGAGGCACAGCACTTTGATCGTATGAGGACCAACAACGTATTCCTTCTCTACATATCTGCAATCAACAGTTCGTTCACCTAACAGTAGGAAAAAGGCTCACAAAACATACATACTGATTCTGAGAATGTAAAGACACCTTATTGTGCTGGCAATCGATCAAGCATAAACCTGTTGACCTTTTGCACATATTGGTGAATTGGAATTCTCTAGGGTTTAGGGTTTAAGGTTCAAGGTCAGTATCAAACATGTGCTCAGCTGGAAAATGCCGTCCTTAAATTCAGTGTCCTCTAGTGTTACAAACGATTAGTACAACATTGTATGGAGACATATAAAATGGGGATTCGATTTGCAAAATGAGGGAATAGTGCGTTGGTGAGCGTGGAGCAGGAAATTCAACTGATCGATGGGACAGAGTGACGAACGTTTCATCGATAAAGAAGGAGGCATCGAAGTATGTATCATCGTCGCTGTCTGAACTTTGAATTGCGAGCTCTGTTGTCGCCATCGCTGGAGCTCTCCCCCGATCGATCTGATCAGGCGGGTGTTGTCGTCGCTCACAATACAGGGGACTGCCTGCCGCTGACGCGCGGCGATGGCGGCGGCAGCAGTAATGGCAGGAGATTGTGAGGTTTTATTCTTTTCCTTTTTGTGAATTTTGTCACTGAGTCATTCAACGACTACTTTAACCCTAACACCTTGTGCAGACAGTCCTATGTGAAATCCGTGAACAAATTTTTTTCAATCCGATTTTAAGTCCAACACACAAACAATTAGGGGTTAAGACATGGGCCATCAAAGGTGTCTTGACTTTATCATTTTTAAGTAAACACTAAAATGAAATCAATGCATTTATTATCAACTTGATGAGGTTTTATAAAAACACTTATGCAAAAATCTGCTCAACTTTGTTGAATAAGTAATTTTCATATGTCCATGGTTCTTCTTTTCAAAAACAAGTAGATTCGTACCATGAAATCTTTGTAGATCTACAGCAATGACATAGAGGTTTTGGAGCATCCCCAAACACACAAAGGTATCGTGGATTCACGCTGGTTTTTATTTTTTTACATTTGTAAAAACGATTTGGTGACTTGATCTCGAATCTCCAAAAAAATTCAAGAAAGATTCAATACATTGTGAAGAAGACAATGAAGATCACTTTTCAAAACCTCATCTTCAACTTGCAGAACGAACCAATTTCTTGACTCAGCAGAAAAAGGATGGTTATCGGAGAAGCATCGAGCTCAATTTTCTTACAAGACTCAAATGCATTTCAAGCCTAATAGCAAACGTTTGGAACATAACAACTCTTTGAATTCTATGTAATTCCGTCAAAAACTCCAACGTCAAAATGTAATCCAGACCATCCAAACCATATCCAACTAAGAAAACTACACCATTGAAGAAAATCCATATGACTTTTGACAAATCATGGTGTCCTTCAGAGAAATAGTTTCAAAGCAAGAAAACAGAAAATACAAATAGACATGCAATTTCAAAAAATGGACACAACAAACACATGAAATACTCACAATCGTTAAGCACACGCATAAGCATATGGAATAGAGGCAAAAGCAACACATATTCGGAATGTGAGAATTCATCCTCACAGAATCTGTCGATAGGCGAAGCAGCTGTTTTTGTCTATTGAGATTCAAATGAAGCACCTTGTAACTTCACATTGGCAAAATCTGAGAATTTGACATACTGTATCCCTGCCCCGAGTTTGCCTTTATCCGCAACATCCTTCTACGACCTTATGTTTTCGTGTATAGAGAACCATGAGTGAGACAATTATTCAACAATGTTTGACATGATCTGTGAATTTCTTCTTATTGGCAAGAGCAGGAAAGCCAACTACAACCAGAATCTTCTAAGAAACCATTACAGTATCTCCAGTAGCAAGCCTCTCTGGTTTGATCAATAATATGCCTTCCAGCTCGTGCATCAATACTCTCTACTTCGCATCAGACAACTAGCACGTTGGCGAGCGCATCCCTTTTGCCCTGAGCATATATTGTGTACACTAACCGAATGGCATCTACCCACGCATCCATGCTATCCCAAGTATCTGCTATCTGCACATCACCATTCCTCTTGTCAAAATCCGATCCCTCTGTTGGAATATTCTTGAAGTGTTGGCATAGGTTCATAGTATGACAGTATGACCAACAAATTTCAGAGCAGATTCGAAGTCAAACGCGATAGATCATTGAAGGCGTAGACTCGTAAAGTGGAAACCTATTTCCAGGGCACACTGAACTTGATTCAGTCTGGAATATTAGGAAAGAAGAGTTTGAGCTTTACAGAATAGAAAACGTGAAGAGATATTGATAGAAAGAAACAAACCAGATATTGTGGACCAGCATCGGTATCAATGCAAAAACCTCCCCCAGCTGGGAGGCTGAGATCTGCTGTTGGAGCCAGACACAAGATGTCTTCCATCTCAATTCTTAAAACTGATGGTCTTGAGGCAAAACTGTTGCTAGTAATGCTTTCTGAGTTGAGTGTGCTTGAGCGTCTCGAATAGCTGTGTGCAAGAGACTTTCGATCAACTTTCTCTATCTGCACAACACATAGGATGTTTAGAGATTTACACGGAAAAACTCATGATTTACATTCTCAGAATAACTAATAACAATGACAGGAGAACTAGAAATCACAAGTAGACCTGAATAATGAAAGCTCTCATCAATATTAATCCAGCAAGAACCATAAGGCAGTTGCGAAATACCTCATAAAGGGCCTCATGATCCAGAACAAACCACAACCGCAACCAATCACTATGTGGGGCCAGAGCATCCCCAGCAGGCGGAATCCTCAACCATCCAGCTCTAAGGTAAGGCAGAGGCAACTGTAGAGACAAACCAAGTGAAATAAGACTTTACGAACTGGCTAAAAACCATCAAACTGGCAGAAAGCAAAAAGACCATGGAACACAAGCAACGGTCAGGCATCTTACAAAGTTTCGCACTAGCCGCAAAGCACCTCGATACACCTACACTTCCCACTCAGTAGATCATCAACTGTGAGTACAAGGACAAGAAAATTACTCTAGCAGTGTACTTTGAGAAGACTGGTTCATACAATGCCAAGTGCCTGGTCCATTTGCTAAGCATAACCGATTACGTATTGATCGCCTTGCACTCGTAAACTTACGTGCATTCCTTCACCTCTTTGACATAATCATGCATTCATTACACCTACCAGCAGACCATGCTACAATCCACAGGGAAAATCAAACCAAATGTTCGAACAATTTGACAACAATAAGACAAGAGCGAAGGTGAAAAAGGAGAAAGATTAGGCTCCTACTGGATAGTCAGGCTTTAGAGCGTGCGCAGCAGTGATGTAGATGGCAGACAAGCTGTTCAAATCAGCTGGGGTAAGTTCTTTTGGCGCCAACTTTCTCCCAGTCCTTGCAATATCCTCTCCCAATCCATACTGCCAAGGGCAAAGCACCGCATACGTAAGTGATATACGTATCACATAAGTGGTATACGTATCACTTGATTGTCTTAACATATCTCTCGAATAATAGTACCTCAAAATAGCAGACATATTGCATGACGACCATCATTCCCTAAACAGAGAGTTTCGTCCTTACCAGAACCGTTCCCAAGTTGTAAACAGCACGATGGAAATCAAAGCGGAGTCGAATAGCAGCCCGGAACTGAACAATAGTTAGCACTTCGTCGTTTAGTATCAATTGAATGAGTCATGAATTTTTAATTTCTGCTGACATTCATGCTTGAAAGACACTGAACTGACCTTTCTTATTGCTTTTTTGACTATGGCGCGCTTCTCCTTCAATGCGACAATGGCTCCAAGTTCCTGCAATTTTAGCATTTCACGTATGAGCACTGACAGAGGAATGAAGATTATCAAGACTTGAATCATATCGAAAATGGACAAGAATAGCAATCATCTTCGACCATTCATAGCATCGATAGGCTATAGAACCAAGAACGCACCTGCAAAGCAAGGCCCCAGTTGTTCAAGGCCTGACAAGCAAAACCCAAATGTTAGTGACACTTGAGATTGATGATCCTCTTATGATGCATTATGCAAGTCATGAAAGCGATTATGAGTTGCATATTTGCACGCACGTATTTGCAGGAAGTCAAGCAGTCCAGAGAATTAACAAGGAGTACCTGTGGACTGTTCCAATTTAGTTGCACAGCCCGGTCGTATCTGTCACAAGCCTGTACAACAAAGTCGGATGTTAGGCATATTCGGCAAAAGGCAATATCTCCAGCACAGAATCACAGAGCACAACATGAGTATTTGCCACAGATACAATATGCTAATGAAAGTTGAAGTATGAGTGATTGCCAATAGCAAAATTTTAACGACAAAATATGAGTAATAAAGAACTTTCAGTTCAAGGCAATCAAGTGCTCCTCAAAGAACAGGGACACTTACAAATTACACACAAAAGAAGTAGATGATGCATGATACAAGATGAACAGACGACCTTTCTCAATGATACGGAATGGCTAAAGTGCTTGACCAACCTGTTTCCATAAGTCTTCAGCTTCCTTTGTGCGGCCCCGAATCTTAGCCCGGTCGGATATTGCTATGGCCCAATTGTAATAAGCCTAATAAGAAAGTATCAGACCACGGTATGCAAGTTTAAATACTATTGTCCGTTCCATTCGTTACTACTGATCAGAACAACGGACCTGCTTCTTCACCAGTCCGTGCTACAAATCATGTTAACAGAGCATTGAGCTAGAAGGAACATCATCCAAATCTTAAAAAAACTACCTCGTGTAGGGTGGGACACAGTTGAGTAGCAGCCTCATATTTCTTGCACGCTTCCTCCAGCAATGCGTCCTTCCCTGGAGAACCTACTTCCGGTCCTGCATTGTCTGCACTTTCCTGCAGCGAGCGGGTATATTGTTGTAAGTGTACAACCTCAGAATAAGAACTGGAACGGGACGTACAATAAACGGCTTGGGTTCCAACACATCATACTTAACAAATAAACTGACTCATATATCGTGTGTCGACAAGCATCAAGAAGAGAGCACACCTGAAGAACGAGTGCCCAGTTGTAAAGAGCATCATGATCTTCGGGATTTCTCTCCACGTTGGCTGCATACCTGTCAAGGAAAAAGAGAAAGTTCATATACAAGCACAGGTACCAGCCTCATAGCTCTACGTCTATGCTTCTCAGAACAACGCTTAGACTCTCCTGGACTATGAAGCCTAAGGCGGGCCGGATGAGGAATGAATTGGACGGAAGGGGCACACAGCTCAAAGTACCGTCCTCACACATGTAGTCATGAATAAGCACAATCTGCCTCCAATGCGCATTTAACTTCATTATCTACGTCTGAATTTTCAACAATCGTTATGTAGAATTTGCCTACCGCTTAGCCGCAAAAGCCAGAATACGTTGCCGGGAGCGTCCTTCCTCATCCCCAACAGCAATATTGTACAGAATGTCTCCCACTATATTTGTGCCACTAGTAGATGACCTGTGACTCACAACGTCATTTCTGCAGATGACAGTGAATACGTCAGCTGAAAGAGAGATACTAAGATTTTAGTTGTACGTATTGTTAATGAATTATGCTTTCACTATCAGAGTAATCTCAGACACTATACTACGATAAGAAGTCCAAAATATTTGAAATTCCACACAGATGCATGTTAACAAGAACGAATACAGAGTGTTCAGACACTGTATAAATCATGGTGGCCTTAATTTAGTACCCAAAAAGTTCATTATTCATGGCATTGTCGTCCAAATTTTAGGTTTCCACAGGAACTTGTAGCATCAGAAGTTATCTACAAAGAGTCAATGTGAATGTTTCAGTACAAGCATGAGAGAAAGAGGTAGACCAATGGTATCCACAACGACAATTGGCTGAGTTTGGAGAAGGACCAAATGAGTACATACCCGTCGGAACTGGCCAAGGGTGCAGTCTTCAAAGCTCCATTGCCTTGGTCAGCCTTTGTAGAAGCAAATGGAGGTCGTCCATCGTGGCTGCTGCTGCTGCTGGTTGCTTCACCTGTCCCCTTTCCAACTTCCCGTAACATTTTTGCTTGATGATCTCTCGAAAGAATTTCTCCTAGCGTCTCAAGTTTAGGTGTTCCATTACTCAGTGCAATTTCTGTAGACACTTCGCTGTCCTGTAGGGTTACATTCGGGCTTTCATGATCCGCCACACTCTCAACCTTGTCAATCATTTTCTCTAGTCCCCCAACAATAGCCTTTTCATCTAATTCTACACTGGTAGGGACTTCACTCGGAGGATCCACGAGTGTAAGCCCCTCGAATAGAACATCGTCCC
Source organism: Bryum argenteum (assembly GCA_037043015.1). NCBI lineage: Eukaryota > Viridiplantae > Streptophyta > Bryopsida > Bryales > Bryaceae > Bryum > Bryum argenteum. Next base: position 20,404,032 of record CM073325.1, on the reverse strand, counting down.
CTGAAGAAGAAACGGCACTGTCTCCTGCTACCCGTTCCACTTCGACAATCTCAGAAGTTCCGGAGGGAGGTATTTCCGAATGTTCAGCCTGCAGCTGGCTGTCTGAATCCTCTATATTAACCGAGCCGTGCTCTTCTTCATCCCCTTGCTGGACAGCTAGTCCTTCAAACAGTGCAATTTTCTCGCCCACTCTCTTTTCGGAAACATCCCCTAACCCTGCACTTTCGGAATTTAAAGGGAGAACGGATCCATCATCCGTAAAAATTCCTTCACCATTGGATACGAAGGGTTGGAACGGATGCTCAGGAGGTAAAGACTGAAGGCTACCTTCATCTACTTTTGGCTTGCTGGTATCGCTCAGCACTGGCAGCGACGGCGTCGACAAGAGTACAATATCTGACGCCTGGGGGAAGGGCGTGACTTCCTGCACAAAATCTGAGGCATCGGGGTTGGTAATGTCCTCCCCGTCGGCTGCCATGGCTACAAAATGCGGATCGTGTCCTCGTAGGGTAGTTAGGGTTGCGAATGGTAAAATGGCCCGGGAACCTAATTGACAGTGGCGAACTCCACCCGAGCTAAAGCGACCATGTCGAGCATCGAATAATGTTGCGGGGCTCAATCAATAATGACAGCCGGAGTAGCTTGCATCAGAGGAGGGGTTGCGGTGCGGGAAAGTGGACGGGGATGGATCGCAAGGGCGATGGTGTAGGGGAATATACTTTAGTGAGAGGAGTGGAATAAAAGCACGGGAGGTAGAGAAGGAGGAGGAGGGGAGGAAGAAAGGAGGAAGAATATGATACTAAAGTGATACACTTACGTTGCAAGCAGCGAGCGAGTGGCGATGGAGATCGGGACGCGCTCTGCTTCACTGCTGCTGCTGCAAGTGCCTGGCAAGGAACGCAAAGCACAGGCAGGCAGGGCGATCGATGAGAGAAGCAAGTGCGAGGCCCAGAAGACAGGCACACAGCCCATGAAAGCGAAAAGGGAAGGCACGGTAAGCGATGCCGGGGTAGGCACGGTAAGTGAATGCCGGGGGAGGCACGGTAAGCGAATGCCGGGGTAGGCACGCCAAGGAGGCAGACTAGGCAATGCTCATAAGTGAGACTGAAAGAAGCCTCATCACGTAGAGACCCCTATGTCCGTTCATTTTAACCCCCGAACGTCCCTGGTGACATTTTGGATGAAGGGTAGAAACTTTGAAGACCCATAACTTCTTCATCCGGGGTTCATATTTGACAAAATCAGTTGAGTTGGGCCACAAATCAAGTCTACTTTGTGTGATAAATATTGCAAATCCATACAATATTTTACAAATAAATGGCATGCATTTTAATGAAAGCAGCTTCTCTTTTTTGGTTTTCAAACATTTGTAACTCGTAACACTAAATGTCACATTTCACCATAGTGTTACAACATTAATTGTGATACCATACCACTAAACGTGAGAGTATGCACACTTTCTTGGAAGTGGTGCAATTGGTGGCTTGCAGAAAAGAGAAGAGGCATTGATTGCAATGGCGACCCAAAGTGAACACTTATCTCAAAAAAGATGAGAAATAGTGTTATTTACCAAAAGTTACGTGTTGCACTAGTATCCAAGTAACACTAATTAACAACCACTGTTTAACCCTCATGTAAAATGCAAGAAGGCAAGGCACAACAGGAAAATATGTAGTGTTTTTTTTCTCCACTTGTAGTTGCAGCAAATTTGTTGGAGCAAATACGACCATTTTGTTCATTTTGAACATTTTTATTTATTGTTCATCCTCATAATGCTCCGGTAAGATGCACAAAAACCATGTTATTGATCGAGGCTCTACACCAAAATCCCACGTCCTCATTCAACAATGAAAAATACTTTACAATTGAAAATTGTGCAATGTAGTGAAAGTCACAACTCACAACGTCAATATCAATGTTGGGTAGAATATCAATATAGTTCGGGGTTAGGAATTTTTTGGGGACATCGTCGTCAACGTCCATCCCAATGAGAGCATTGATTGCTTTAAGGCATTTCTAAATAGTCAATGTCCATGTTTGACATCCAAGTACAAACTAGAAACCTTTCATAGCAATAATAATGTTTGTCTTGAGCACCATGACTTGTTTGCAAGCCACAGATTCAATATGAATGTGAAATGTCATGAAAGAATTTGCTTCATAGTGCAAGTTGTGAACACTCGTGCGAACAAGTTGTGAACACTCGTGTGAACAAGTTGTGAACACTCGTGCGAACAAGTTGTGAACACTCGTGCGAACAAGTTGTAACTTTTGCACCACCCTGGCTAAAACTTAGCTTCTAGTCAAAATTTGTATGAGTGTTCACAAAGAAAGTCCGCTTGAGAACACTCATACGAAGAAAGTACGCTTGGCCTAACTTCCTACATGCCTCTTCACAGTTTGGGCTGAAACAAAATTTATAAAATGATGCACTCCATCCTTGTATTAATCTCTTAAACACCATGAGCTCAAGTGTATACCTCAAAACAACCAACTTAACCCTTAAATGCCCAAGCAAGTGCAAGGGGCTTGATTCCAAGAGAATCTTCTCTATAGCTCTCACTATACTCAACTTTTCACTTATATTTTGATGTCAAATTGATCACCTTCTTGTGATCCATTCAAAAAGTGAAATTTCACAACTCAAATCACAATTTGTATGAATGATTTTGTGCTTTGAAAGGATTGGGGTAGGGTGGACCAAGTTTAAGAAGATTCTTGTTGTTGCCAGTGTAATTCTCCGCATTATTATAATAAAACCTTTCAAAAGAATGCGTACTAATTGCGCCTGGTCGATACATCTGATCTTCTAAAATCTTACTTTTTTCGGCTTTAATCTTCACAGATTCGTATGCTTGTTCATGATTAATAAAACTGAAATTCACACTAAATCGATGCCACACAACATCAAAGACAGTGTCGGCCGCAACGGGCTTGAGATTGAAAACAAATGCAATTGCAGCTCAAATCCAAATAAAAGCATAGAAGTAAAAATAATTCAAAATCAAGAACAAATGGAATTGCGTAAGGATGCTAGATCTCCCATCCACGCATATAATCTGCACCGGAATATCACGAGTTAACAATTGCTACCTTGACAGAACGAAGATGTAACACCAATGCTGAGTTGACTTTCCAGTTTATAATATGACATATATCGTCATCACGCCAGTTTCCGGCTTTGGTTATCATACTGCTACACATATCTAATGTTTCACAAGCTCCACAACCACGGACAATCTACTCAAATGCCATTCAGCATGTTGTCTTCTGAAGATTTCCGCCTCTTTCTCTAAAGTGAAGTTATTTGTCAATGATGTTATTAACAATCTTTTCCATCTCCTTGGCCGGCTTATCTGACACCATCACAAAAGCCCATTCACCGTTTTGCAATTGGTATTTCGCTTCTTTTTCTGTTGTGAGGTCATTCCTGATGTTAAACATCTCCCGAATCTCCTTCACGGTCTTGCCTTTGACACTGTCAACCAAAGTCTGACGGGCGAGATCCTTCAAGTTCTTTATCTTCAGGAGTTCTGCCATCTGATCAAAGGTGCCCTCATCAGATGTGCTGTACCAACAAGATTCCAACAAGAGAAGATTTAACGAGTAACACATACGTCGAGACTTTGTACCCCGATAAGAGTTACCAGAGTTTGTTGATCGACGTTCACGAAATTGGCATCCCATGCCTTGATCTCACCCTCGGGAGTAGCAGGCTTACCATCGTTGGTCTTCCGACTCTCCACATGATACTTGCAATAGTCCATCACCTTCGTCAGGATATCGCCCGACACCCGCAGCGGCATTGGAATCGGTTCATTGATGCCCTTCGCTTTAATGATGTCCTTCACCATCTCGGACTTCCTCGCCACCTCCACATCGACTTCGACTGTAGTGTTATCAGAGCATGTAAGCTTCACACGGTTCGACGCCATGTTTCAAGGTTTCTGAAAAGGACGACAATCAACACACAAAGCGCATACGCTGACCGAAAGAGCCTCCCAAGAAATGCCCCTGACTTTTAGGGTCCGATTTTTGGACCCAGGAACGCTTCAAGGTTAAATACCCGTAAATCTAAAACCGTAAATTCACTCTCCACGGTTGGGTAACCGTAAAACATCCTCATTAGTCAAGTGATAAATACAAATGATGATATGAGTACCCCTCATTCCCTCAAAGATACTGTGATTTTTCCAAACTACTATGATAAAAAAATAATATTGAAAAATTAATTATTCTAACTAGATGGTATTAGAGGTGATATGGTTATAGTTGTATACATGGGGTTAAGATTGGAATTTCGGCACATGTATAATGATTTCCACATAGGTTTACCCCTCTTAGTGGTACCCATATCCGTCTTGCATATCGTGCCCTTGAATGTACGAGTAGCTTTTTGAAATATGGAACATGAATTGTACTTGAATATAGTGTTGATTTAGGGCAAGAATGCCAAAAATGTGAACTTCAAGCGACCCCTTCCATCAAGGCCCTAGACACCATGTCGAGCATCAAATCTCGTCCCTTCGTGAGGAGGATGGCGATTTGTGGATTGAGTGTTTAAGAGAGCTCCTTTATTTCTTCAATGTCCTCCTCAAACTTGCACTTGTGTTCATTATATGACCAAATAAGTTAGAGTAGGATCGCAGTAAGACCGTGCACATAAAGTAAAAGGCATGAGAATCTTTCAAAGTAAACTTCACTTTGTTATATATATTTTTTTTTATTTTATAAATTTAAGAAATCTTTTACTTCAATCAAAAAATTATATACGAAGCTAGATCATGAAAAAGTAAATAATTTTGAGATTTGAGATACTTAAATCATAAATATATATTTATATATATATCAACTAGATATTTATCACTATTGGTTTTAATAAAAGGATAGTATTTACTTGTTACCTAGTAGCCAAGAGCCAATGGAAGAAGATGCAACAAAAACCTCTAATGAGAAAATAAAAGTAAGTTATGAACATCAAATGAAAAGCTCAGAGGAGCAAGAAGAATCAAAACAAGGAGATTCCAGTGAAGAGATTTTTGATCATGACCTTTGGAAAAAGCTTCCTCATAATCTGCATGTTGTTGTATTTGCCTATCTTTCCATCAATGACATTTGCCGCTTACAATATTTGAATAAAACATGGAAACACAATATCTTAACAAATGGTTCTTTTTTTCCCCGAAATTGTGATGAAGCTCATCGAAGAATCTTGTCTTTCATCACAGAAACTCAACGTCAAGATATATGGGTGAGAACATTGGACATTGGTTGCAACAAGTGGTATACATACAAATTTCCATATAAACGTGTTTTAAGTGAAAATACAGGAGGAGTAGGATTGTTTGTTCTTGATGAGGACCCGGGAGGGCATAAATGTAAGAATAAATTCCAATTGGTCAATCCATTGACAAGAACTTGGCAATACTTGCCTCCTGTACCTGACAAATGGTTTATTAGACGTGTTGAAAAGAATTGCAACAAGGTCGTAGTAAAGGTAGAGAGACTTAAAACCCATAAACGACCGAAGAACGTAACAATGTATGAGACCAAATATAAGATGTTCATATTTGATCTTTTGAACAGAAATGGTAAGTGGACTAAAGTTCAGTGGACTGAAGATACGTACCTGAGACCAAAATGGATTATTGATGACTTTCGTTTGCAAACTGAAATACCATCTGAAATGATTACTTGGATTTCCTATGAGGAATCTTTCTTTGTGTTGTGGAAGAAAAAGGATGATTCGTTAAGTATTCCATCAACAACAACAAAGTACTATATCGAAGAATATCATGATGATCTCTCCATGAAACCTGTAAAAATCAAAGTTCACAATTGCCTTCTATTAGAGAGTGATATCATGCATATAAACACATCTGGATACAAGAGGAATATCAAGATGTATGCTTGTGAAGGTTATTTGATGATAGTAACTACATATTGTGAAATGGAATTGGAATCATTTCGGAAGGAGGTTGCAATGCTCTATGATTTTTCAACAAGTGAATGGACTATCCTTGACCTTCCACAATTGGACGTCAGAAGCTATGATGATGGTGGAAATTTGATAAGATCCAAGTGGGAATCACACTATTAATAACTTAGAGGATAATGTTAATGAGTGATACATTTATATAACTGAAGAAGAATTGGTTAGAGCCTTAGAGGTGGTAGCTTATACTAATAAAATATTTTTGATACTAGTTTTAGTGCTTTGACTTTTTTGGTACTTTTTTAATAGATAAAATTGATTGCCCTCAAAGCTCTTGCTTCTAGAAGAGCATTCGATATAATGTAAGATTGGGTGCGGGTTGTTAACCCTGTAGTTCTCATTGTACTCAACTTTTCACTTATATTTTGATGTCAAACTGGTCACCTTCTTCTGATGTATTGAAAGAGTGAAATTGTAGAATTCAAATCACAATTTGTATGAGTGATTTTGTGTTTTGAAAGGATTATGGTAGGTAGGTTGGGGTGGTACATAACCTTGTAGGAGGTTGCAAGCTCATCATTGATTGGTTCATTCACAATGCCCAAGTTCAAAAAGTGCACTATTCATGATGCCCAAGTCCAAAAGATGCTCTGATCCACTTTTGGGCTGCCCGTTTTAGACCCCATTGGTGTTTAAGGGTTAAATCACCTATTGAACAACAATGAAGGCTCAAAAGCAATCTACACACCCATAATTTATTTTGAGAGAATGTGTATGGGAGGATTAAAGTTAATGAAATCTAATACAGATAGAGCTAGAAAGCATATTTCATGAAATTCTCTTGATCAGTCAACGATGTTACTGAATTTACTACAACCTTGATAATGGAAAAGTAGACCCTAACTAAATAATATATACAAAGACATACTCCCTCTGTCCCATTATGATTTTCCGGTAGGTTCTCTCAAATCTACCTCCAAAGGTAGATTTGAGAGAACCTACCAGAAAATCATAATGGGACAGAGGGAGTATAACCAACCGACAAGATGCATGAAACCAATCTAAGATCATGTGGAGCAAAATTTGTACACATTGCAAACACAAAGTGATCTACGTGAGAGTAAGCTAAACAACAGCTTCCACAATTTGGAAAATTGCGCGAGGTGAAAGCACTCATCATGGGAAGGAAATCTCTAGAGCTTCATCCAAAATGAGTGCTTTCACCTTGCCCCGTGCAACATAAATATCACAAGCACATCAACTAAGGCACACAATACACTAACAAAAATAAAGTCAACACAGCTTGCACAACAAATGCAACATAATTAGCAGGAGTGCAACGAAACAACAACAAGATTTGAGACATCCGGGGGTGGTAATTGCCAAAACCCTAGCCCATACTTGACATCCCACCCTAGCCTCTCCGAAACCCTGGCTCCTGCTACGTTCTGGCTACACCTTCAGGCCGCCCCGTCTGATCCCCAAAAGGGTCTGCTTTCCGGCTTCCTCAATATTGTCCAGCTCAGAAATAACTATACCCTCTGCACTGTTTCAAGTTTCCCTGCCTACAACAAATCAGCTGATGCTGAAGCTGCCCCCAACAAGATTCACCACCGCCACCACAATACCGCCCTCCATGTAATCTGATGATTGAGCAAAACCGATTGCGAAGTACTCGCATACTTGACACCTCTGCGGATGGAACACTCTTTCCTTTCGCATCCTGTAACAAAAGTCGATATGAACTCACTACTGCAAATCCTCCTCCTTGTGCGTCTCGATCACCACGTCCGATGTGGGATACGCCACACATGTCAGCACAAACTTCGCAGCCATCTGATCGTCGTCCAGGAACGACCCATCCGACTGATCCACTGTTCCCGACACAATCTGCCCCGCGCAGGTGGAGCACGCACCGGCTCGGCACGAGTATGGCAAGTCCACTCCCGCCTCCTCCGCCGCATCCAAGATGTACGTCGACCCGTCCACTTCGAACGTCACGTCCCCATCCTCCTTCGTCTTCAACGTCACGGTGTACGCTGCCCTCACGCTGCCTCGGTTGCTGACCTGCAACGACACGAACGGATTGCTCCTGCTGCTCGACCGCAAGCTCACGGCACTCCTCGACGACGACGACGACGTCTGTGAAGACGACGGGGCAGCTGCCAAGCCTGCCACCGGCACCACCACCCTGGACAGAGTCACCGCCATCGCAAGCTGCTCCTGCCTGATTCTGTAGCGCATTAAACCCCACACCACGATCCGGTCAACCACTACACACGTCAGAAAATGCAAACGAACAACAATCGACAACAATGCAAGTTTCCCGAGCGCGTTGACTCCCCCAGGAAGCAGACCCCAGAACAAGACCAAGCTGCTAATCCAAGAATTAACACACAAGTACACGGATTCTCAAGCCCCAATCGAAAATCTCCAAGGGGTGGCCGCATCACGACACAGGAAATTGTGGAATGTGCGTGAGCATCAGTACGTAGGAAAAGAGTTGACCCGTTGATCACACTGCTTTTCGTCGAAAACGAGGATCGCGGCGATGCTTGACAGAGGCGCGATCGGCAAGCGAATGTAGAGGGGTTTGAGACTTACACAAAAGAGGCCCGTCGGTAGCGGTTGGCGATCGAGCTGGAGCCGTCAAGGCGATGGCGACAGCAACGAGACAGATGAAGAGGCTGCCTGCGTGGACGACGAGCGCAATGAAGAGAAAAGCGACGGAATGCAATGCGAGTTATATCGACCGGTGGGGGGCTGACGATGAAAAGGGAATCAACGGGAAAGGAGCCCTGGCTGCCGCGAGCGGTGCAGACTCAGCGAACGAGAATCGACGGCCTTAGGGTTCCTGAGGAGCAGCAGGGGTGCTAGCCGATGCATTCACACGAATGTCAAGAGGCGAGTCTCTATAAAGGTTAACCTTAAAGCATCCGCACCCCTACTCGCCCAGGGTCTAACACGCAATAAGTGGATGAAAAATGCTCAGGGCTCTTCAAAAATGCCTCTTGACTCTCTACTTTGGCGCGTCAAGAAATGGCCCTCCAAATCTAAGTTTAGCTGACAAAATCTGACTTTCTACTTGCTATTGATGCATTTACTATTTCACATGCACTTTTGGTGCTTGAGGGGCCTTTAACGGTGGGGGAGTGTGATTTCAAGGGCTCTTCAAATATACAGTAGATGAGCATTTTTAGCGAGTAACCTTCAGCGAGTAGGGGTGCAGATGCTCTTAAGGTAACGGCACCCACTCCCGTGAGAGTGCCCATTCCCTCATAATATAGCGGCACCTCAATCCGGGTACTTCCTACAAGCACGGTTCCGGGTACCTCCCAAATCGGAAAAGGGAGCTCGGTGCAAAGCGGGTGGGCATCCGTCGTGCAAGACGGCGGTAGTGGCGTCTTGTGCATCGTGCGGCAGTGGCGTCCTGTTTGTGCTACAACTCGACACAATAGGGGCTTTTGGAATGGATTTCCGTGCATGTCCAAGACGGTTTTTTGGAGTCCAGGTGCTTGAGTTGAGGTGTACGTTAGCTTGCATTGTATGTCCTCATGTCACAAGAGTGGCGCCGCTCTGACTTACTCGAGAGTGTCGGCATACTTTTTAGTTTTTAGTTTGAGTGACCAGATTGTACAACATCTTTCAATTTTCATGGATTTTTTCTCACAATACTATCTGTTTGGTATTTGCCTTCATGACTGTCCGGTTGAAAATTCAATTGTTGTTACACAACTGTGCAATCTATTTTATACCCACAGGAGTGAGTGCCGCTACCTTAACTCTCTCGTACTCCCTATACATTGCACGTTAGAAATATCGATCTTACTACGGAGCGTCGAAAAAAAGACATTTTGGACAAAGGGGAGAAACCTTTGAAGAGTCATAACTTCTTCATCTAGACTCCAAAAAAAAGACATTCTAGACAAAGGGGAGAAACCTTTGAAGAGTCATCACTTCTTCATCTAGACTCCGACAATTTGGACGAAGGGCAAAAACTTGAAGAGCCATGACTTTTTCATCTTGTTTGTGACAAAATTACTTGGGTTGGGTCACAAATCAAGTCTAGTTTGTGTGATAAAGATTAAAAACCCATACATTAAAGTATGAATAAATGGCAAGCATTTTAGTGAAGGTAGCTTTTGTTTTTGGATTTTCAAATATTTGGCTTGTTTTACCATTGCAAGCCAATTATGTGAAATCAAAAATAGTTTTACATGATTTTTTTAATATAGGTGTGATCTTTAGATGCATCTTAACAACTTTTGTAGTTGGGATTATTTTGAACCAAGTAAATTTGGTTTTGGCTTTGCAATGAGGTTTCTATCAAGAAATTATATGATTTTTGAAGGACTATATCTCCTTCATCTATGGTTAGATCTTGGTTTTTTTTTTTTTTTTGGTTGGATTCCAATTATGGTCTAGTGTTAGTGACAAAAATTTAACTTGATCAAGGATATATTGAAGACAAGGTATGGATTTGAGTGCAAGGAATGTAGTTTTAGACTATTTTTGATTGGAAATTTCATGTTGGTAGTATTTTCAATTCAAAGTGAAAATGATCGTATTTTATAGCATTTTTCTACACTAATATGTTATAACCCCTTAGTCTATGAGGTTCCACAAGTCAAATACTTGGTTTTTATGATTTACAACAATTCTCTTACAAGTTTGTACCGTTGAGGTTTGAATAGCTAAACTATATAGTCATCCTTGATACTTTTTTTGAGAATGAATTTTTGGCTAAAATATTCCAAGCACTATTGGAAATTGCGCCCTTCATTCCAACATATGACACTTGAAAATTGGGCTGGTGTTCAGTCACCTATAGGTACCTAGTCTTAGGTGACATCCACTAGTATGTGAGTGCGATTTCATCCATTTCACATTATCGGCCAACATAGCTATCGACATGGCTGGAATTTTTGAGGTGGCATCTATGTAAGCAAATATGGCGAGAATTTCATCTGACGTTGAAGTGAAGTACGAGTCAGGCAAGAGATGTTAGCGGCCTCAAAATCCTACGAAGAAGTGCACGACATGGCGTGGCCACTTTATTGACGTCCATACTATAACCAAGTTATGATTACATGTAGAGTAGTGAGTGTTGACTTATGACTGCATTGGAGCCGTGACTGATGGCACGGCTTCGTGTGATAGGTGTGATAGGTTGAAATTGGATGTTCTTTTCCATTCTATGACTAATTTATGACAATATGTATTGTCATACCTGAGAAATTTTTTGGTCATTTTACACTCATTTACAAAATCCACATGCACACAAAAGGAGTATGATGGTTTCGTCACAATCAATTCAAAATCATTCATATGCACGTCATATAATAATTGTGCTCAAGTCATTGATCAAGATTATTCATAAAATATTACTAGCTATCAATAAATATGTCATAACATTGTCAAAGATGTATCATTGGGATTTTACTATGACTATAAAATTATTAACATGCCTACACTATGACTGTCAGTTATTTGCCAAGAATGTCTTTAAAGTAAATATGCTACTTGATGCAGAAAATGCTAGTCATGTGGCATTGTGCTATCTTGAACCTTATAATATGTAGAATAAAATAAAACATCTCCTACACAAGTATAAATCACATCACGCGATTTAGAAATACAACACAGTCAAGCAAGAAACATGTGTATGAAGCAATATTATTAATCATACTTTAGTTTCCTACGAGTTGTTCTATAGTCATTTTTAAATTTTTGCAGGTCAATTCTAGGTTGTCCTATAGTATCAAATTCAAAACCCTCAAAATTAAGCCCTAGTACGGCGGCGTTGTCAACATTAGGGTTTTCAAGACTCTCAAGTTACTGTCCTTCAAAATAAAGTACAAAGAATATTTGTTAGGCTTTACTATTGGCTTGTACTCCCTCCCTCCCAAAAAAAAGTCTCATATGTCGTTTTCATTTTGTCCCATTTTAATTGTCCAGTATGATCGTGTGCACAATTTCCTTATTTAAACTTACTCACATGTCAAATTGTTGTTACTTGTTGAACTGCAAATGACATGAAGCATCATAGAGACACAAATAGAAGAAAGGTGACAAACTCACAAAGTGCCTTCAAAGTTTGCATCATAGTGACACAAAAACCTCAACAATGTGACAAACGTTAAGCTACTACCGAGGAACGAACGCGATCAAAAAGTTCACGATCTACACTAATGACTTCACAAAGATGTCCAGCTCAAGCAAGCCTCGCCTTGCCCATGCGTGGCACCTTATACGAGTTGCACCCTCTATTGTGCATTTGAGACAGTACACAACAACACTACACTTCCATCTCACTTTTGCACTCACCCGATCAAAATCGTTGTTGTGGCGGGTACATTTGTAAAAGGTGCAAATACACGCATAATGTATCATACCAAAACTTGGTAACAACGGTCACCAAATTTGACGTTCCGCATATCAATGCAACAGTCTCAATGAGAACCGTTTGAACAATCCATTCCCCCACTCAAATTCTGAAACCCGAAATAATCCCAAGCATTTTCCTAAACCGGACATTTATTTTGGGACGGAGGGAGTATGTAGTATTTCATTATTTTAAGTAACTATAAATATTAGTTTAGGGTTTCTACTCATCGCATGCTTTAAGACTTCAACTTCCTACCGCCCTTACAAACAACAAAAGAAAATGAAAGAAATAGACGTACCTCCACAACCATGCTTTTCATCAATCATTATTGAGAGATGACATTATAAACCTAAAGTCAAGAAATTAAAAAAAATTGCATGTCTTATTAATTAGTAATGTTTGTAGTCACACTAAACGCTCAAACGGATCCACCGAGTACCAAACCCAAACCGCTTATTTGTGACTCAAACATCCCTACCAATCAACCAAGAATCATCGCTTGGCGACCATACCCACGATAAAGTTATATTTCTTCTGGCTACTATAGTGTTTAATCCCGAAAGGGGTGAGTAGTCTTGTACCAGAGTCCTCTTGTCCGGTGGGCATTAGGACACTGGCTTGACGAACAGACACTCTAATCACGCCGGCCCCGAAAAAGGACCGGAGTTTTTATCTATCTATCTATCTAATGTTTGTAATCTTCTTTAACTACTATGAACCAACTACTCTAAACCAAAGTCAACAAGTGCAATGTAATAAAGAAGCAAAGAGAAACCTTATTAAAAAAAACACTAGGAAAAGAGAGGCTTAAGATTAACATGAGGAGAGAGAGATCTAGACCCTAAAAAATGGTCCAAGAAAAAGATTGTCTAGAGATGAGAGTAAAAATAGATACTTTATATATACCTAGGAAGGTTCTAGAATTTTTTGCAATTTTCTCCCAAGGCTTTTTCATAAGAGTCACACACCATTTGAATGCTTCCAAAGGTTATTTTATATTTCTTAAGTAGACATTTCAAAATAAAATCTATAATAAAGATTTCATGCACTAAGGGGTTCATTTTTTAGTTCTTATGATATTTAATATTTTATTATTAAAGCTACACACTCTTTTAGCCCTTAAACGCCCATGGGGTCTGAAATGGGCTCCCCAAAATTGAATCACAACATCTTTTGGACTTGGGCATCATGAATAGTGCATCATGAGTGAACCAATCATTAATGAGCTTGCAACCTCCTACAAAGTTATGTACAACCCCAACCTACCTACCACAATCCTTTGAAAGCACGAAATTACTCATACAAATTGTAATTTAAACTGTAAAATTTCACTTTTTGAATACATCACAACAAGGTGACCAATTTGTCATCAAAATATCAGTGAAAAGTTCATTACAATGAGAGCTACAAAAAAAAACCCCTCGGGCTCTCTCGGGCGTCTGACGGTTAATGCCTCGAAAGTTAAGAAGAATGATAAAATTTGCAGGTCTCGAAAGGCGAATTAATTAGAGTTATAAATATAGAGTGGACCATAAACAAGTTTCTTTGCAAGACAAGGTGCTAACACATTCTAAGCTTTTTAGTCGTTCGTTTTCTTATTAGGTTAGTTCTTTACTTTGCCAATAATTTTGGTAAGGAACACATGAAGCGGTGATTGATTCAATTTTCGTGCAAATTTCCGAACTTTTTAGAGGTGTATTTATGATTGTCATTTAGTAATTGTAAAGTCAAGTGCATCCAACCGAGTGAAAAACAAGTAAAAAAAACTATAGTAACTAACCCAAACTGTGCAAGTCTTTCAAAGTCTTTCAATAGTCTAAAACCAACTCAAACCCTAGCTTTTCAGCCATAACTCTAACATCTTCATTATTCAAAGCATCTTTATATTGCATTTTACCATCACTCTTTAGCAATGCAGTTAATATCCCCTAAATAGGATCCTTTAACGTTTTCGTGGTTCCACTAAAGATTCATAGACTCATAAGAAACTTTTCGAAGATGCAAAAAGGTTTCGAATCCTTTAAGAAGCTTTTGAATAAGCTTTTAATTAATAGCTTTTAGTGGAAGTTTTTGGATAAGCTTTTTAGCGCCCCCATATAAATCATGTCGATGCTGAAGAGTCTTTTGGTGTCAACAACGCATCTCCTCGAGCACTAACTCACTTCCCGATGTACTCATTTTAGTAATCCAAGTCCTTTGTTACTCACCTTGGGTGGTCTTTTGTTTTTCACATTTTCTACTGTTATCTTTTTTTGTTCATACAAATTTATTATACAGTTGTTGTATTGTTAGTGGTTGTGCTCTTTTGCAGAAATTTTCCAGTATGGCGGCTCCAAATCTTGTAACGTTGAAAAGCTCGGATGGCGAAGTCTTTGAGGTCGACAAGGAGGTAGCGTTTGAATCTCTTGTCATCAAAAAACCTATAGAAGAAACAGACACGCTTGGCCCAATTCCTTTGGAGAATGTGCCAAGTGAGATTCTTGCAAAGGTGATTGACTTTTGCAAGTACCATGTGGAGAGTCGGAAAACAATCGAGGACAAGCCGGCTATTTCTGAGGATGAAATCAAGGCATGGGTAGAAGAATTCATGGAAGTTGATAAAGATATTTTATTTCAAATTATCATGGTATGAAGACATCACCTATTTATTTTTTGTTTTGTGCTTCTTTCAAATGCAATTGTCACGGCCATGTGCCAAGAAAAGTCTTAGAAGGTTTAGGTCCTGGACATTTCTAGGAAACCTTTTCCTCATCTTTGTCCTTTCACAGTTACCTTGTATACGAGTTCAGGTAACCTCAGTCCCAATAAGGCATTCTTGATCGAGTTCTATCTCATCTCTTGGTGTTCTTGTACTCTTCTTGTAAAACTGAAACCTCGTAAGTTATATCCGGAGTTTCTTGTATCTTGTCCTTGACAACAATTGCATGCTCAGGTGGCAAATGACCTTGGCATCCAAAACTTATGCAACGAGTGTGGCCGGAAGATTGCGTACATGATTAAAGGCAAGACAGTTGAGCAAATTCGCAAGTTGTTCAATATCAAAGACGTTTTCACTCCGGAAGAGGACGCTCAATATCGAAGAGAAAATGCATGGGCATTTGAGAATTGAGGGTAGAGGGGCTATGAAACATTGAAGCGAATTTGGTTGTAGATTGGTAATGAAAGCTAGAAAACAAGGCTAGCTTATTGCTGTTGGATATATATTCTTATGACTACCAATTTTCTACTCATAGGAGTTTTTGGAAGTGGTTTTGATGTTGCTGATGTCCTTGTGTGTTATTCACGTCAGCTTACATTAATACCCTAAATATGATTTTTTTTTTTTTTTTTTTTTTTTTTTTTGGTTTTTTATCTAGACTTAGTTTTGTGATATGAATCTTAGCTAAATCCAAAATGTAGTGAGGTTATGACATTCGTTCAATGCACGGGTGAGGTTTTGTATTTTTCTCCTTATTATATTTGGAGCTTATTTTTACCATTGCAAGCCTAATTTTAGAACCAAGAAGTATCTATAATGGTTGTTTTTGGTAAAAGGATTTCCATGAGGGAAAGATGACTAACTTTCTAGTTGAAGAATTTTTGATTGTTAGTAAATTTGTTGGTAACATTTCCACTCTAAAATGACAATGATCAAATTTCAAAATCATTTTTCTACTTCTATAACTAATATTGTTCGGCGATCCTTTCTACCTACCATACCTTCCTTCCTACCAAACCTTCCTACCCACCAAACCTTCCTACCCACCAAAGCTTTATACCCACCAAACCTTCCTACATTAGTAGAAAAAACGTGTTTTTGTGACTAGGAGATAAATGACTAGGTGGCCCAAAGGACTCAAAGTTGACTAAATCCGCTCATGTGACTGTGGATTTTTTGAAAATATGGCCCTTGTCATTCGCCTCTCATTTACGGATAGTTTGAGAGATGAAAGAGGCGGAATTCCAAATGACATCCATAGCTTCTCATCTCGCTTGCCAACGTGGCTACACACGAGTAATTTGGTAGGTATATAGTAGTGCCACTATTGGTCAGACTGTGCTCTATTTTTACAGCGGCTTATGGGATCCGACGTGACTCGTATACTTTGTATGCATAATTTTGTGGGGATCAATATTTGCTAACTTGGATAATTAGGAGTCATTCCGTAGTCATAAACATGTGGTAGATAAAGGAGAGGTTTTTTGGTATCATACGTGGCTCTTAGCTTTTTTTTTTTTTAGTTTTTGTGTCTGTTATTCATTTTCTGATGTGGATATTCCTTGGTCGTTCTGCACTCATTTTGAAAAGGGAGATTTTTAATCTGAGTTGACAAGAACTTCGAGTCCATACTTTATTCCAATTAGTATATTCTGTCAGCATGGATAACTAGGAGTCATTCTGCAGTCATTTTGGGCAGTCAAATTGTTCGCTTGGCAACAATATTCATTGGGATATCTTCATGAATTCCAAGTTATAGAATTTCGTATAGCTTGCGGGGTCATATATTAGTGTAGGCAATGCTTGTATGATATAACTCAAGTTTCCTAGTCCGGCTCCAGTCATCGGAGTCGTCGAACGCTGTGCAGCATCGTGGGCCGTCCGATTAAGATTTGTCATTAGCAGGGAACAAGGAACAAGGAGGATTGGGTCGAGAAATGTAATAATGTAACTAATGAGTGTAATACAAAGCTTGTTCATGTACATGTAACAAGGCTTACATTTAGATATAAAGGCGTTAGTAAGAAACTTCATGTTTCTTTCATGATCATTTACTCTATGTTTACCTGCCATGGTAATTAAGAACTTGTTTTGAGAAACAAGAATCGAGTGATGTGAAATAGGAAGTGAGTAGTATATTGTTTGAAGTGAAATAGGAAGAGAGTAGTGTGTTGCTCAAGAAAACATTGGTTTGTGTGTGAATTAAGGTACATACTTATTTGTTGAATTACGTAAGGGAATGTATTGTGTAGTTTTGTTGATAAAATAAGATGTAGTTCAAGCTCTTTCCATCATAAGTAGCTAGACCTAATATTGTCGCATTATTCAAATTTCCGATAAAAAATTTAAGATTTTTTGAAACGTTTTAGCATGCCTCATTTTAAGATTAACTATGTAAAAATTTGAGGTTTATTTAGGGTAACATCCCTTTAGAATTATTACGTCCATCACCTACAATTTCAAATATCTCCATCAAACGTCACCAAAATTAGGTTAAAAAATTTCGGTAAAAAAAAGTAGTTCTGATCCAAGATTTTGTTTGCTAAGGTTTCTACCACAAGATCCATAATGTAATCCAACCTAACAAATAACATCAAGTTTATTATTAAAATATTGATTGCTTGCGCCCGTAGAGGTTATTGTTAATTTATTGGACAAAAGTGGTTTTGAACACCGACTTATGCAACTTTGACATAAATTTTGATCCTAGAAACACAAGGTTGTCAGTATCAAATTTTGTCAAGGAGTACGAGCGATTCAACCAGTAGGAAGAAAAGCCATAGAGTTGGGCCGTTTGAGAGTGGAGACACCCTAGCCTATCCCTTCCAAGCAATGGACTCCAAACCTCTAAGAGAATGAAATTTATAGCATGCATTCATGTATACCCATCATTCACCATCACGTAACGACCAACACATGATCATCAAGACACGAAATGCAGTAAACATCACAAAAAAACCAATGGGGGAAGAAGAAGTACAAACGGAGTCCAACCGCAGTTGGACCCTTGGCCATTAAAATGGCCGTATCTCCCTCGTCCTTGCTCTTCTTGAGGCAAGCCAGGAGTCTGCTGAGAGCTAGCTTAATGATGTACTTAAATTTGGAAGCACGTCCTGTGGTTCTTCCTACAACTTGAGTTATGCGGCCTCAAAGTCAGGCCCTCCATTTGCCCTTCACAATAGACATGCTTTCACTTAATCGATCACCATTCCTCCATCCATGATCCAAGAAGAGAAAGCCTAGGCTCTTTGTAGAGCTGGCTTTAAGACACTCCTCTCCTCTAAAGGGCTTACTCAAATTTGTCTCCTACTGATAGAAATCGTTCTTCAACTCATCGCCGCCTCTTCTCGCCGTCCGCCGCAAGCCGGTGAAATCCTCTTGGGAGATCCGCCATAGCTCCCTCGTTGCTGCTCCTATGACCGCGCGCTTGGGCTCGTTGGGAAGCTGGCTTCAAGACGCTCCATTCCCTCAAAGGGCTTGCCCAAACTCGTCTCCAGCCAAACGCTACACCTTCCCAAAGTTGGCAGATCCAGATCTTGGTCGGGAAATCCACTCTCCTATCTTCTACCCTAACCTATCCACACTCACACCCACATTCAACAACTCCACACCTCCTACTTGCATATTTTTCTTCCCATATTAGGTCACACATTTCAAATTTCCATAGCTACAACCCTATAAGCATCCCTACTCAGACACACACATCCAAAAACAAGAGAGACAAAAACTAGCAAACCCTAGCAAAAAGAGAGAGACAAGTAAAAAGAAATGAGAAAAAAAGAAAAGATAAAGGGGAGAGGGGAAGCATGAGGGAGAAATCCTACTCCCTCACCTTCCTTCTTACCTTTCCACTTTCTAAATTGTCTATCTACCTCTAACTCTTATACTACCTTACATCTAATATTCTTCAATTCTAACAATTTAGTTATCATTCCTAACATACTAGACTATGACTAAGGAATGACTCGCAAGAAACAAAAGTATGACTAGTAAGAATCCATAATGCACATATTTCTTGCTTGATTGTGTTGTATTTTTAAATTGCTTGGTGTGTTTTGTAGTTGTGCAGGAGGTGTTTTATTTTATTCTACATATGACAGGGCCAAAGGTAGCACCAAGCCACGTGAGTCACATTTCAGCAGCAAACAGAAGATTTGCTCTGAAGACATTTTTGGCAAAGAGCTAGTAGTTATAGTATAGTCATGTTAGTCATTTTATAGTCATGGTTCACTCACAGGTAGATAACATCACATCTTTGACGATGTTATGACTTATGTATATATAACCAGTTATAAAGTATGGCTATTACTGATCAATGTCTTCAACACAATTATTACATGACTTGCATAAGAATCACTTTGAAATGACTAGGCCTTAACCATCATACTCGTATAAATCTTGCAAATGTTGAGAAAAAAACAAATGCTCACAAATGTATGACTTAGAAATGAAACAAAAGAATGTATGATTAGTCATTTTTTCAATGTTAACACTTCAAAATGACACCAATATAACACTGATATGACAACGAATATCGCCCCCCTGCAGCATGAATTACACCGTAAAAGTAGCCTAGACACGTGGACTAACCAAACTTAGACACATTGTCTGCTTTATAATAATAAATGACTAGGAAATGTCTCTGTTATGACTCTGGCATGACAATTACTTTGCAGGAATTATAGTCTAAAAATGGTCTAGACACGTGGACCAACCCTAGTTAAACACATCGACTATCAACAAAACCATCTAGTCATTTCCAAGTCACACAGTAAGGGTGCAAAAATTTTGCCACGTCATATCTCGCGCTTCCACGCAGGATTTAAAGTTAGCGTACCTCCCTGCTTGAATTTCAGGTCAACGTCTACATTGGAATGGACATTCCGCCACTTTGGATGACGTGGAGTATTCCGTTGAAAAACCGGCCATGTCAGCGGCCACGTCGGCTGTGAGCCGGAAGAGAGCGTATGGATGAAGATGCAGTCTTATGGGCCAAATGGCCCATTTAACTATCTGTTAATGACTAAAATCCCTAATTCGGCGTTGTAGTCATTTACAGCAGATTTTGGCCCAAATGACTACAAATACAGACTGCAAATACAGTTATTTAGCGCAGTCATTTAATGCCCGTTTTCTACTAGTGCTACCCACCAAACCTTCCTATCCACCATACCAACCTACCATCTTACGAACTTACCAACCAACCTATCTATCTATGTTCTTTTATGTTTTTTGGATCATGTAAATGAAAATGAAATAAATTAAAATTATATTCATAAAAAAAAAGGAAAAAAAAAAAAGAAAAAGAAAGAAAACACGAGCATATATAAAATTATTATGGAATGGTAGACACAAGATACTTTTTTTTAAATACCATATAAAGTGCTTCTATGTCGGGAAGACAGGTACCTTACTATATAAATACAACATAATATGAGGAAATGGTAGACACAGACTGATTCTATAAAATTACCATATAAAGAGCTTTCTTGTCGGGACGACATGTACATTCCTGTGTAGAATAAAATAAAACACCTCCTGCACAACTATAGATCACATCAAGCAATTTAGAAATACAACACAGTCAAGTAGGAAACATGTGCATCAAGCAAATTTATTAATCATACTTTAGTTCCCTACGAGTCCTTCTATAGTAAAATTTTAATTTTTGTAGGTCATTTCTAGGTCATGCTATAGAATCAAATTCAAAACTCTCAAAGATAAGCCCTAGTACGACGACGCTGACAACATTAGGATTATCAAGACTCTTAAGGTACTATCCTTCAAGATAAAGTACAAACAATATTTGTTAGGCTTTACTATTGGCTTGTATGTTTTTTTTTTCATTTTTTTTGAACGGTTAAGTAGCTATTAATATTAGTTTAGGGTTACTACTCACCGCATGCTTTAAGTCTTCAACTTCCTACCACGCTTACAAACAACAAAAGAAAATGAAGGAAATAGATGTAACTTCACAACCACGCTTTTCTAAAATCATTACTTAGAGATGGCATTATAACACTTGAAGTCACAAGATAAAATAATAATAATTGCATGTCTAATTAGTAATGTTTGTGATCTTCTTTAACCCTTAAACGCCTAGGGTGACCCGAGGGGTCACCTTCCAACAGAATCTTCTCTGTAGCTCTCACTCTCACTGTACTCAACTTTTCTCTTATATTTTGATGACAAACTAGTCACCTTCTTGTGAAGCATTCAAAAAGTGAAATTTTACAATTCAAATCACAATTTGTATGAGTGATTTTGTGCTTTGAAAGGTTTGTGGTAGCGAGGTTGGGGTGGTACATAACCTTGTAGGAGGTTGCAAGCTCATCATTGATTGGTGCATTCATGATGCCCTTGCTCAAAAAGTGCACTATTCATGATGCCCAAGTCCAAAAGATGCTGTGATTCAATTTCGGGTTGCCGGTTTTGCACCCCATGGGCGTTTAAGGGTTAACTTCTATGAACCAACTACTCTAAACCAAAGTCAACAAGTGCAATGTAATAAAGAAGAGAAGAGAGACTTTGATAAAAATAAAAAAGCACCAGAAAAGGAGAGCTTAAGAATAAGACGAGGAGAGAGAAAGATCTAGACTCTGAAAAATGGTACAAGAAAAAGACTATCTAGAGATGGGAGTAAAATATAGATACTTTATTTATACCTAGGAAGGTTCTAGAATTTTTTGCAATTTTTTTCCAATGCTTTTTTAAAACAGTTACACACTATTTGAATGCCCCCAAAGGTTATTTTATATTTCTTAAGTAGACATTTATAAATAAAAGCTATAATTAGGATTTCATGCACTTAGGGGATCAATTTTTAGTTCTTATAATAATTGGTATTTCATCATAAAAGCTACACACTCTTTTAATGCCTCGGAAGTTAATAAGAATAATAAATTTTGCAAGTCTCGAAAGGCGTAATAATTAGAGTTATAAATATAGAGTGGACCATAAACAAGTTTCTTTGCAAGACAAGGTGCTACCACATTTTAAGCTTTTTAGTCGTTTGTTTTTTGATTAGGTAAATTCTTTACGTTGCCAGTATTTTTGATAGGGTACACATGAAGCGGTGATTGATTTAGTTTTTCCGCAAATTTCCAAACTTTTTAGAGGTGTACTTATGATTGTCATTTAGTAATTGTAAAGTCAAGTGCATCCAACCGAGTGAAAAACAAGTAAAAAAAAACTATAGTAAACTAACCTAAATTGTGCAAGTTTTTCAAAGTCTTTCATTTGTCTAAAGCCAACTCAAACCCTAGCTTTTCAGCCATAACTCTAACATCTTCATTATTCAAAGCATCTTTATATTGCATTTTATCATCACTCTTTAGCAATACATTTACTATCCCCTAAATAGGATCCATTAATGTTATTGTGGTTCCACTAAAGATTCATAGACTCATAAGAAACTTTTCGAAGATGCAAAAAGGTTTCGAATCCTTTAAGAAGCTTTTGAATAAGCTTTTAATTAATAGCTCTTAGTGGAAGTTTTTGGATAAGCTTTTTAGCGCCCCCATATAAATCATGTCGATGCTGAAGAGTCTTTTGGTGTCAACAACGCATCTCCTCGAGCACTAACTCACTTCCCGATGTACTCATCTTAGTAATCCAAGTCCTTTGTCAATCACCTTGAGTGGTCTTTTGTTTTTCAGATTTTCTACTGTTATCTTCTTTTGTTCATACAAATTGATTATACAGTTGTTGTATTGTTAGTGCTTGTGTTCTTGTGCAGAAATTTTCCAGTATGGCGGCTCCAAATCTTGTAACGTTGAAAAGCTCGGATGGCAAAGTCTTTGAGGTCGACAAGGAGGTAGCGTTTGAATCTCTTGTCATAAAAAACCTTATAGAAGAAACAGACACGCTCGGCCCAATTCCTTTGGAGAATGTGCCAAGTGAGATTCTTGCGAAGGTGATTGACTTTTGCAAGTACCATGTGGAGAGTCGGAAGACAATCGAGGACAAGCCGGCTATTTCTGAGGATGAAATCAAGGCATGGGTAGAAGAATTCATGGAAGTTGATAAAGATATTTTATTTCAAATTATCATGGTATGAAGACATCACCTATTTTTTTTTTTTTTGTACTTCTTTCAAATGCAATTGTCACGGCCATGTGCCAAGGAAAGTCTTAGAAGGTTTAGGTCCTGGACATTTATAAGAAACCTTTTCCTTATCTTTGTCCTTTTACATTTACTTTCACTTCTAGGTTGCATATATACACACGAGTCAAGGCTCAGGGTAACCTCAGTCCCGATAAGGCATTCTTGATCGAGTTCTATCTCATCTCTTGGTGTTCTTGTACTCTTCTTGTAAAACTGAAACCTCGTAAGTTATATCCGGAGTTTCTTGTATCTTGTCCTTGACAACAATTGCATGCTCAGGTGGCAACTTACCTTGACATCCAAAACTTACACAACGAGTGTGGCCGGAAGGTTGCGTACATGATTAAAGGCAAGACAATTGAGCAAATTCGCAAGTTGTTCAATATCAAAGATGTTTTCACTCCGGAAGAGGACGCTCAATATCGAAGAGAAAATGCATGAGTATTTGAGAATTGAGGGTAGAAGGGCTATGAAACATTGAAGCAAATTTGGTTGTAGATTGGTAATGAAAGCTAGAAAACAAGGCTAGCTTATTGTTTGTTGGATATATATTTTTATGACTACCAATTTTCTACTCATAGGAGTTTTTGGAAGTGGTTTCGATGTTGCTGATGTCCTTGTGTGTTATTCAAGTCAGCTTACATTAATACCCTAAATACGATTTTGTTTTTGTTTTTTACATAGACTTAGTTTTGTGATATGAATCTTAGCTAAATCCAAAATGTAGTGAGGCTATGACATTCGTGCAATGCATGGGTGAGGTTTTGTATTTTTCTCCTTATTATATTTGGAGCTTGTTTTTACGAATTCAAGCCTAATTTTAGAACCAAGAAATTTCTATAATGGTGTTTTTGGTAGAAGGGTTTTTCTGAGGGAAAGATGACTAGCTTTCTAGTTGAAGAAATTTTGAGTGTAGTAGATTTGTTGATAGCATTTCCACTCTAAAATGTCAATGATAAAATTTCAAGATCATTTTTAAATAATAATATATTATTATTCTGCAATCTATAAGGTCTCATTACCAAAACTAGATTCGTATGATTTACAACAAATCAATCACAAGATTGTACAATTTATTACACAATTAAAATTTACATAAAATCACACAACTTACCAAAAAATTTATGTTTTTGGCTAGAAATAGACAAGTTATTTTGGAAATTTATAAGATTACACTCCCCTCTAAACTTAAAGATGTTGAACATGATAAAATATATCACTATATTCTACCCTCTGAATGTACACATGTACAAGAATCTCATGGAAGAAAAATCTGATTTATGTTCACAACAATTTGTTTGCCGGGAAATTATCAACCACTTAAAAACCTCTAAAAGGAAGAGAGTCCCAAATCGGGTTAATCTGGTTTACAAATTGTATAAAGACCGGCTAAATGTAGCCTAAGGGGGTGGGGTTGCAAAATATAGCACCCTTTTGAATTCACACCTTTTCGCAACAGACTCGCTAAATGACCTTGGTATATATTTTTTCTTTTATGACATCATGATAAAAATTCAAAAGTACTTGAAGTATAAAAGTCCACAAGTTTTAAGGTTTTCCGAGAGGTGGCATGAAATCTCCAAAAAGTCAAGATAACTTAAATTAAACGGACGAAATGTTTGAGTGGAAGGTGGATGGGTAGCCGAGGCTATTGTGAGCCGCTACCTCTTATCGGCATTGAGTGTCTCTATGGAGGGTTGTATGGCCCATCCGTTAGAAAAGGAAATTGACCTTTGCTTGGCTGAGTGTAGCTAGTCTTGTAGTTAGCGAGTAGTTGGGGATGCCCTAAGGGTTTGAATCTTTGATCCAAAGCATATCTTGGAATGATTTTTTATAATAGTTGATGGTTCATGAATTTGAAATCTCACATACTATAGAAGAAATGCTTTCAACATTTCTTTTACTGTTAACTCTTAAACGCCCAAGCAAGCGTGAGGGCTTTGTAGCTCTCACTGTACTCGACTTTTCACTTATATTTTAATGTCAAACTGGTCACCTTCTTATGATGCATTCAAAAAGTGAAATTTTACGATTCAAATCACAATTTGTATCAGTGATTTTGTGCTTCGAAAGGATTGTGGTAGGTAGGTTGGAGTTGTACATAACCTTGAAGGAGGTTACAAGCTCATCATTGATTAGTTCATTCATGATGCCCAAGTCCAAAAGATGCTGCGATCAAATTTTGGGCTGCCCCGTTTCGGACCCCATGGGCGTTTAAGGGTTAACCCTTAAACGCCCAAGATGACCCGAGGGGTCACCTTCCAACAGAATCTTCTTTGTAGCTCTCACTATACTCAACTTTTCACTTATACTTTGATGTCAAACTGGTCACCTTCTTGTGATGCATTCAAAAAGTGAAATTTTACAATTCAAATCACAATTTGTATGAGTGATTTTGTGCTTTGAAAGGATTGTGGTAGCGAGGTTGGGGTTGTACATAACCTTGTAGGAGGTTGCAAGCTCATCAGTGATTGGTGCATTCATGATGCCCTTGTTCAAAAAGTGCACTATTCATGATGCCCAAGTCCAAAAGATGCTCTGATCCAATTTTGGGCTGCCCGTTTCACACCCCATGGGCGTTCAAGGGTTAACACTATAAACTGCAAAGGTCAATAACCTAGTGACGAGAATGTGTTCGACAAAAGTCATGGATTCACCGGGTGCTTTCCAGATTTGCCCGGCGTCGGTCGACCCGCCGCCGCACCTCACCATGTGAGGACGGACAGTGGAACCGACGGACGAAAACGACAGAACCTACCAAACTCACCGGTCTCAAAGCGAACGGACGAACGAATCTTGACATTAAAATGGACGGACAACTGTTCGACCTCCACGTCAGTTTCTCGTCGACGTGGCCTCCACGTCACTGTCTCACCTACCTGTCCTCCACGTCATTTTCTCTCCTCAGTCGTGCTGCCACGGTGGCCGGTAGCCCTGAGACGTTCCCTCAGCTGGTCGGGAAGCTTTGACCGATCGTGCCGCTTTACATATAAGTACATAACAGTAGTTTCTTTGGATTGTTCGCTGGACGGTGATTTTGTGTAGATTTGATTGTAAGATGGGGCTCAAGCCGGTTCTACGTGATCAATTCTGTGTGGGACACATAATCCACTCAAAATTTCGGTTAAGCGGTACCATCTCCCTCCAGGAAGAATTTCTGCACCTATTCTAAATAGGAGTATACTGCATGCATTGCCTGTAGTGCTCATGATTTAGCTTTTATGTGGAGACTTGAGCGAGCTCCTTGCCGACCTTGTTCTCTAATCGGTGAATTTGGATTGCCATGGCGGCGTGCTAGTCTGGAAGATCCTGCCTAGTGAGCTCCATGGACTTATGTCTCGGCGAAGTTCAAGAATTTTCTCCAGCCTCGAGTGTCTGAAGCGTATTGACAGTTCGATCTCATTTTTACATAAAGAAAAGGATACAGATGGTGCAGCATTCTGGTCCAGAAAGACTCGATGCAGAAAGTGATATCTAACTTTAAGCATTTGCAAATGCATAAAGGATGCATTGAAGCTTGATTGATGGATTTTACGGCAGTGGACCCAAAAACCGACTGAATTTAGGATTCCGTGTGTCTGTTGGTTTCGAGGTTCACGACATATCCAAAATCACTCTGGAGCATTGACAAAGTTTCGGGAAGAGTGGAATCTGAAAAACTAATATTTTTGAGAAGATTCTCAATGTCTTCTGAACCTCTGAAGTGAGTATCAGTAGACTAATGATGAATCAATAGAATAACAAAGTCAATTAAACATATCGAATATTATATCAAACTGAAGGAATCTGACGAGATCGAGATACGCACAAAAACCGAGAGCCACGAATATAGGATCGGAAACTCGGTGCTCTCTCTTATGCAGGAGATGCTGGACATCTTGATACTCATTGAGCAACTTTACTCGACAAGATTCTATCTCGCTAAATATCTTCACGGCCACAAATCATCCCATAAATATTCGTGGAGCTCGTTTTACAGTGGAATGTGGAACAACCAGTGGAGACTGCAAAGTCTCATCCTCGGTTTATTTAACAGTTGAGTTTTTTTACAAATGGTCAAAAATCCGAAGCATCAGCTGTATCTAAATCCCCTAAGGTCAAGCCATAGATTGCTTGATGTGGGTACTGCTCTATCGACAAAAATTGTGGAGCTATGGTACAGTGGTAAGGATGAAAACCTAGTTGCCTGTGTTCAAACGGCGGAGGGATAGGTAAGAGAGATAACGGTAGACCACGACCATGATGAGCAACGCCATGGCGTCAACCCCGCCGCCTTCCAGCGACATGCCATGAAACACCGGCGCCGTGGCCATGGGTCTGCACCCACCGCTCGTGCCGCAATCGAAGGTCTCGGAGCTCGAATACTGCACCTTCGTGAGCAGACGGTAGTTGTAGTAATTGAAGGAAACATACTTGAGCCATGACATCCACACGGGGATGTTCTGCACGAAAAATCCGCCCGTGAGCATGAACGCCAGCATGATAATGGACGCCAGCGTCGTGGCCTTCTTCACTTCCATCAGCGAAGCGCCGATCAGGAACCCAAGTCCTTGCGACGTCACCACGTTCAGGAACACAATCAGCATTGTGAGGAAAAATGCCCCCGCGCTCAAGTACAGATTCGTCATAAAGTAGACGATGATGACGAAGATTGCTGGCATCACGAGGTCAAGTGGAAGATCGCCGAGTGTGCGCGCCATGAAGTACGAGCTCAGTCGGTAGAGATCCGACGCGCGCTCTTTGTTCAGCATGGCACGTTCCTGAGGGAATGTGAAGATGGCGGTGAAGAGCGGAAACATGCCCCAGAAGATGGCGATGAAAAACACAAGTCCCATCTGATCCGCGACCTCCGCTTCAGTATTCCGCTTCGAGCGCCACCATAGGCAACCCGTGATAAGCGAGATGAAGAACACTTGCACGAACTTGAGGTAGCTCAGATACTCGTGGCGGCGCTCCTTCAGCCCTCGCACGAGGAGGACTGAGAATTGGGAGCTCCACGAGGTCGCCCACTCGCGCTTCGCAGTCATAGCCTGCTTAAGCTCCTCCTTCGCAGATACTTCGTTTAGGATATTTGCCCGCTCCTTGGGTAGGAGCGCCTGCTCGAACCGCACCACGAGGTAATCGTGGACTTCGGTCGGGCTGGGCGCGGAGCCTTTACGTTGCAAGGCTGAGGGTACAGAGATGTCGCTCAAGTTGCCGCTGGCGAGGTCGAGAATGAAGTCCGCAGGGTTCATCGCGATGAACGGCGTTAACCCGATGGAGGAGAAGTAATCGGGGGCGTCGCTCGCGTTCCCGAAGTAGATGGAGTTTCCTTGCGATAGCAGGATGAGCTTGTCGAACATGTAGAACAGGCGACTTGACGGCTGATGAATAGTCGTCAACACTGTTCGACCCTCCTGCAACCACCATCACAAATTTGTCAACATCCTCACAATAATCACTATGAACTTCCACCGATGATAGCCGAGTCACCGAAACCTTAAGCTGAGATTCATTAAGGAATTTGAGGTACCTTAGCAATGTTGCGGATCACTTGAATGATGCGAAGCGCCGTGGTGGAATCCAACCCAGAAGTGGGTTCATCGAGAAACAGCAATGACGGATCCACGAGGATTTCATGACCAATGGACACCCGCTTTCGTTCGCCACCCGACACACCTCGAAGAAACGGACCGCCGATCACTGTGTCCATACACCTGCGCAGCAAGCACCCACGTCAGAATCATGACCAGTATGAACCACCACAAGACTACGTATACAGATACTATTGTGAACTTACTTCTCGAGGCCGAGCTCCGCAATAGTCTCTTCGGCCCGCTGAATCTTCTGAGCTTTCGTGAAGGTACTCGTCGGCAACCGCAACAGCGCCGCGTACACCAGCGTTTCGCGCACGGTGAGGTGCGGATACAGCACATCGTCCTGCGTGACGAATCCCATTCTGCACGCCCAATCCCACACCAGTCAGTCGCCATTTCGACAACATTAAAATCGGGCTTTTCCGGAGATTAAGCATGTCCCGGTGGCTTACCTTCGCTTGAGAGCTTTGTTGTAAGGAATATCATTGTAGGTGTTCTGTCCTCCCGTGATGGCCGATTGATTGCGGCCTCCCAACAGATTAAGAAGCGTGGTCTTGCCGCTCCCGGACGGGCCCATGATGGCCAACGTCTCGCCCGGCGCCACGGATCCCGTGACCCCATGAAGAATCTCCTTCTGTATGTGCGGCTGGCGCTTGAACTTGAACGGTTGCTTGGGGCTCCAGGTCGTCTTCCCCTCGATCTTCACTGTATTCCGAATATCCACAAACTGCACACACACACAAAAAATCCATCTCGAATATCAATCCCAAACTGCAGCAAGACCCAGGCACATTCGAAAACACAAAAGACTCGCGAATCGCACCTTCACAGTAATCGGCAGCGGCGGTTTCCGATCCTTGTGCAAATTCCTAACGCTTGTGTCAATGTTGATGGTATGCTCCGCAGCCGGAATCACAACATCTGTACAAAACTTCCGAGTTAGCTCGCTCGCCAATTAATCACTGAAACTCACGATACTCACAAAAACAACAATAATTACCGTTTGAACCCAAATCTCGACTCATAACTTCAGGCTCCTCCATCGCCACAACCGGCGGTACCACAGACGCTGCGTCCTCCTTCGCAGTCGAAGCATGCGGTGGCATCTTCGCAAACCTAATTCTCACAATCGCCTCTCTCGAGCCAAAAATTCAAGAAGCAACGTGTCCTCACGTCAAATACCGAGCGCGTGGAAAATCCCTACTTGCTTGGAATGCCACTGAGTTCCGAAGAGAACATGCAGACCGTCCAAACCGAACTAACGCCTTTACGAAAACTGTATGCGGACGAGATTCTCTCAAACGAACACTGACCCGATCAACTACCACTACAAAACTGCAAGCTATTCCCAACGGGAGTTTATATAGCCCACCAAAAAAGGGTCGTGGGGTGGGTGCCGGTGCAATGAATCACCAGCTCTAGAAGCTCGACGTGGCGCTTTACCACTGCAGCTGTCCTTTCCAACAGAAGAGAAAGATTGTGGATCTTGCCTTGAGTCTTCCAATACGTAACTGATTCAACTCTTAAATACTTTCGAATTTGCGAAATTCCGGAGCTCGTCAATGTGTCGGAGCCACGAACAACATTGCGTTCAGAAGCTTCGAAGGTGCGGCGGAAAGCTCCTCGAAGCGGCAGATCGATCGGACGGTAGCAATTGACGTTCTAGGCGCTCGCCTTTCTGTCGGCCTTGGGAGATTCTTCCGCTTCATAGCCTATTCCTGGTGAATCTGATCTTACTTAGCGGACCAGTGCCCCGGGTTCACTTTGCTCATGAGTTGCTACCAGGCTACGGCTGGTTGGCTTGGATTATCCCTTGGCCCATCTGTTGGCCTTGTCCACATGGTTTGGGTGCCTATTATTAGCTTCATGCAGAGCTCTAAATATGGCTTGCCATTTTGACCTCCTGTTTTGGGCATCATCTCCTTCTGAGAAAGCTGCTTTTGTTCCTTTCCGGGTAGTATTAAAAGAAGAGAAACCAATACAAAACCCACAGAAGCTTCTTTTTTCTAGATGCTTTCTCTATTACCTCTTGGGATCCTTGGGGTGTTTTCCAAGGCTTTGTTGCATGGTTTCAAAACAACAAGGCTAGTAGCTTGAAAATTTTATATATTATGTTTAAGTTTGGTCACTAGTCCTTGTGAATGTGTGGTATGAAAATGTTATCTTTGTATTTTGATCTTATTTTTTGAAACATTAATCTATTGAGAAGGATATAATTTGGTGTAAATATTCTTTGTGCGTTAAGCCGTTAACCTTTGAGCCTTTAAGAATTTGATGTTTGGGCACTACATGAGGAGTGGTTATCTTATTAGTCTTCTTAGAGAAAGTGTAGAGGATTTGTGTTAGGTTGTGTTATTCCATCTATCATCTCCTTTTAATAAGCTCCTTAACATCTTTATTGATCATGTATTTGTTGCTTTGAAAGCTTGTTTTCAAAAAGACCTCGAGCATGTCTTACATGTTTGTTAGTCCTTTTTTAAAAATTAATGAATTAGTGACTCTCCTGGTAGCTATTCCTGGTAGCTATTTTAGAACCTTCTTTTTTGTTTTTTTATAGTGACGTCACCAAGAGCTTTGTAGACAGAGGCACGTTTAATTTCTATGTTCTACAAGTGAGAATGCCACCTACTTTTTAGAAGTTTGTTAGTGACAAGTGGCGGAGAGATTCAGTGCAATGTCACCTAATTTTTAGAAGTTTCTTATGACACGTGGCGAAGCAATTCAATGCAATATGAGGCACGTTCAAACTGATGTTGTATGAATAAGATTGTCACACTTTTTGGATGCTTTTTACTACAGTTGCCAACTTTTATTATTTAGGAACCTTTTCTCCAAACAATCCTAGTGACCCCAAAAGCTTCAATGTAGCATGGGGCACATTCAAGTTCATATTGTAGATGTAAAAACATCACTTATTTTTTGAACGCTTTGTTGGAGAACTCTAAATCTATATAATTCTAAATATACCTAAACTAAAAAAATAATCACTTGTCCAAGGCACATCCAAACTTCCGTGTTGTATCAGCAAGAGTTACACCCACTTTATAAACTTATTGTATCTTTTTGTATCGATAGGTACCATTCTTTATGGTTTTAGAAACTCCTTAAGTACTTTAGAAGCTTCTTATTTAGACACTTTTTATTCTTGTAGAACCTTGTTTTAATGCCGCATGAGGCACATCTAATTTCCATGTTGTAAGAGTGACATAGACTTTGTCACCATTCCTATTTCGTGATGCAATTTGTTCATAAGTATCATTATAACAAGCAACTACTCCTATATATTTTGGGTTGTGGATTTTGTTGTGGTGTATATACATGTTAATAAATCACTCAACAATTGGGGAGGCAAGGAAACAAAAACCAAATATGGATTTCCATGAGTTATTGAGTTTTGGATATATAGTCAAGAATTTAATAAAAGAAGAAACCTTCAAGTTTGAATATTGTAATCTCAATATGACATGCAAAAAAGTTACTAGTGAAATCTCCTCATAACACAATCACATAGAAATCATTAATCTTCATTGGACACGCCAGATGTTGAATTTGATCATTTTGAGTGACAACCCAAATCCTTGAAAAGCCACATTTTCTTCATCAAAACTCCGTTTTGGACAAAATTTGTGGGGTAGAAATTTGGTATTAAAGTCTACTTTTTCCAAGATGTTGTAAGTTAATGGCATGAATAAAAAAAAAATATATATATATATATATAAAAAGTAAATCTCTACAAGTATATCTTAAAAATACTCCCTCCATCTCAGAATAACACCATGATTTGTTTCAAACGCATTTCTTACAATGATACCAAAATTTGATATTGATGAGTAATTTAGACGACACAAACCATATCCAACCATATCAATGAGTAATCTAGACCATAAAAAAATCAACCATGGATTATTTAAAATTTCTCAAAATTCCCTGAACCTAAAATTTATGTGGTAGAGGCACTTGCAACCTAAAAGTTTGTGCATGTTCACCAAATATATATTTTGAAGTTACTTAAATCAAGGTTACCGGAGTACAAGAATTTTCCCGTATGTTCAAATTTCAGCTACGTACTCGTGGATGAATTTATATTTACTTACAGAGCATATTTCTACTCGTAAACATTCATCATCGGAAGATTCTAAATAATTTAGAAGCATAAAAAATTTATATGTATATGAAAGATTCCTGAAACGAATACAGAATATTCCCCCATGGGCAACAATATTGAGCAAGTTTTGAAAAGCTAACCTTCAATGATTACTGAATCCAACTCGTGCATGGGGTAGAAAAAAGGGAAGCCTGGACTGGATGATAATCATCCTGTGTAGGGACATGATGAATATCATTCATCCGAACAGTTTTCCGACTGATGGGTCGGTGATCAAGGCAAGCCAGAGCATCGACGTCAACCGCAAGGCAAGCCACTCACACCAGGGGACTTGGGCAGCAAGGGGACTTGAGGAAGTCTAGACTTCGATTTCAGCCTCCATTCGAGACTCCCACTTCCGTGCTGGCCCCGTCACCCCGGGGACTTGAAAAGGGGACTTGAGCCTCACGGCCAGGGAGCTCTCTCGGCAAGTGGGACTTCTTAAGAGGGTCCACGTCAAGCCCCAGCATATAATAATATATAAGCCTACATGATATGATTTAAAGCATGTATTGACCATTCTATGGCGGTATTCATAACTTGCATTGTAAGCCTCCAGAATGGCGGCTCTCTATGATATGTTATACCGACAAGACATATTTTATAACACCACCCCGGTTTTTGTAAGGACAATCGTCTTGAAACGTGAAAACTCTTGGCCCAAAATCACGTTTTTTTCATGTTTCTCGGACCCCAAATCTACCATGGTTACGAAATACGAAATAGTGTCACTTATTATTTATTATTTAAGGTAGGTATCTTGTTTTGTTTTGTTTGGATTTGTTTTGGACGTGACATTATGATATGAGATATTGTCGGTTGGATCAGTTGCATGAGGTGTCGTTGAAAGGGGGTCTTTTTAGAGTTGTGGAAAATTATCGGATCGCAGAAGGGGGGGGGGTCTTTTTAGAGTTGTTGGAAATTATCGGATCGCAAAAGGGGTTGATGGGTCCCGAGATGTGAAATTCTGAAGTCTTTATGGCCCCCAAATCACGAGAAGTTACTAAAATGACCTAATTTTAGATTGAGTATAAAAAACAAGAAGAGCATGGTAAAAGTTTTTAAGACAGTGTGGCAATACTAACGTCGTGGGACATACTAATCTGAGGAAATTTTAATGAGAGGGGTTCATTTTTAACAATGGAATGATAAATTTTTTTATATTGTTTATTGCGTAGACTTTATGAGAGAAGGCTATTAGCAATGACGAAGGTTTGTTTTGGAGTAGAAGAATTCTCCGACAAAAAAAGCAGCAGGAATCAAGAACATGTGATTGTGTGAGGAATGTGACAAAATCAAGAAGTTGAACAACTCCTTTCTTGAGGGAAACATTAACGTTAGGTATAAGAACTCCTCAGTTCCAAATGTAAGCTATCAATAATCCTACTTTCTCGTGTGTCTGCATGTCGTGGAGCCTATTCAAACTTTTGTTTAATACAACAAATAAACTTAATGGACCAAAGCCACATTTCTAAAATGACAAAAAGTAGTACCTCAAACTTTGTCGACGTCATTCTAAAAAGGAATGTGAACCAAAATTGAAACACTTTCGTTTGACCAATCGTACATTCTGATGAAGTTTCATGTGTCTATGGTGTAAAAATCCTACAAGGCAACTGCCTTTGAGTATATACTAATCATATATATATATATATATATATATATACTGCAAGAATCGAGTTTGAAGGTTGAAATCCATGGTAGTAGTAGATGCAGTGGATTGCAGACACGGTTGCTTTTAGGTTCAGTTGTCTGCAAACAAGTACATATTGCCATGTAAGCACTTCACATGTTGAGCAAAATTGTGCACATGAAGTTGTCTGTGGAGTTTGCATGCATGTGCATATCTTGAGTGGGCAGGAACGTGCAACGAACTAGTGCGGAGGTTACTGAAAGAGGCTTCAGTTGTGTAAGCATGCATGCAATTGGTTGACAGCTGGTTGAACTGGAGCTTTGGCTTGCCCACCACCTCTTCGTGAGCACTTCAGAAAGTGTACCTCGTGTGAATTGGGAGTTCGCTTTTTCACAAGATTTTGAGTCTGAAAGGCGATTCATGAGACAAAAGTAGGTTTCTTGGTAGTGGCAATCACTAATCAGCCACTTCATGTCTGTATTGTACTGGAGATGAGTAATCTAAATTGAAAAATATGAAGTGTGTTGCAAGCATACAACGATATCACAAAAGAATTGCATATTTGATATTAAGAATTGCAAAATTCGCCTCCAAAGAGGACTTTCTATGCGTACTGTAGATGGAGCATGTAGATATATTCTCTTTCGTACAACTTTACAAAAAAAGAAGTGATTATTTGCAATGATACTATAAAACACTTCTAGATTGCAAGTCGGATCATTTTTGAGTACACAGGCACAATTCAAGCCTTTTTTACAGAAACTGCCTTCAGAGGCAATTCGAGTTATTTCTGTACCCCACTGTACAGCAACCTTCAACGCTGGATGATCCGGTATCGTGCATGAGCAGCATCCAGCAAACACTGAGGCTGATTGTTCTCATTTGAGAGACATCCACTGCATGAAGGC
This sequence comes from Bryum argenteum, assembly GCA_037043015.1. Lineage (NCBI taxonomy): Eukaryota > Viridiplantae > Streptophyta > Bryopsida > Bryales > Bryaceae > Bryum > Bryum argenteum. The sequence goes on along the minus strand of CM073325.1, from coordinate 20,368,644 downwards.
CAGGTAGAGGAGCCAAGTCCCAAAGGACTGCACTACTTAAGTGGCTGATTAGTGACTGCACTCGCTTCACAAGGTGGCATCATCAGCTTAAATCTGTGTAACGGACAGCATGTACTCCACTCCGTTGGCTCTGGACTCTGCAAGGTTGACTGGAGTATGCAATAATGCTGCTGTCAGATATGCTGTTTTCATGTCGCATTGCCGACCTCAACATCTGCTAATGATATCCGTAACTCTGATAAGAATACGGTTCACTTTCTGACTGCCGAGAGTAGTCCGATACCAGCGAGTGACATGTTGATGTTTTACCTGCAAAGATAAAGAGATAACGAACAACCATTTCAGCACACGAGTACAGAGGTCTTAGACACTTCGAATCCGCTAAAACCCCATCAAAATCTGAGATCCTTGAGGTAAAATAGGAATGGCAGAAAGATTGCACAGGTCCCAGGCATTGGGACATGTAACAATGCATCATAGTCATCACTACAATCCAAAAGGTGTCCGGCAACCACAGCGCGAACGTACACTACAATGCTTGAATCAGTTACGTTCGTGAATCTCACTTTACAAATCACCGTCTGACAAAGTGTACAAGAAAAGTCTGGCGATCCAATCTCATTACCGGCTCACCGAATCGGCTAGAGGCGCTCGTTGCAATGAAGCTTTGACATGGGTCAAAGCTCATTCAAGAGGACTATATGAGCAAGGCAGTGCAACATACTCAAGAACTCAATCTATGCAATGTGCAGCGCACAACTTTTGATGCTTGTTTTCGTAATCCTCAGAAGACGCTTCTAAATCCTTATTGCGGATCACAAGAGCGGAAATAAGGTGAGGCTACAGCACATTCGAAGTGAGATTTCATGGACACTATGCCCCACAAAAACATTCCGAAACTTGACTTACCTTTGTCCATTTGCCAGAGCTTGTAGTGCTACACCACCTTCACGAACAAGTTTTATCAATTATCACTCTCTTTACGAGGCCTGGATTTCTCCAAGAGCAGAGCTGCGATACGCTCGCGCTTGACGACATTCGAAGAAGGCTCGATAACTCTTGAAGGCCCTTTCAACGAAACTCCTGTGGTCTCCACACGACTCCATAGCAGTATGGCTCCGAACAACACGCAGCCCATTGCTAGTCCTAGTCCCCACACCGTCACTGCCGTTTGATTGAACGGCCTCGCAGGCGCTGCACAACAATGGAACATCCATGCTCAATATCTCGTACATACAAGGCGATAAAGCTTCCAGTCTCGTGGAAGGCCAACATGTATCGAAAACGGGGTGGTTCTCCAACTACATCAACACCTCCCAAGCACATCACATTCGCTCATGCCTGTCCTTCTACTGGCCCAAAAGTTATAAAGCTCCATGTTCAAATGACCTGAATGTTGAGAACAGTTGCCGCAAGAGCAGATTATTGCCTGGGAAATCGTCACATGATGGTTATTCTAGAGTGAATTGTTCTCGTCACGAACCTGCATAAGTGCGCACACCAGGAGTATAACGAGCCCTTGGTGCTCGAGGAGGCTCGTATATGACATTCTTGTTCAGAATCCTCTGATACGCTGCCGAAATTCGCAGAAACTCCGCCCCATCCTTAGAGTTCTGGTAGCAGTAATTATGGCCGTGTAAGATGACTTATGTTTGATGCTGCTTATAATTTGGTTCAAGAAGGGCAGTCTTCAAACTAGATGTACTAGTGTTGCTACTTCAGGAGCGCTGGCTCATATAAGCTGCAGCTAGATCGTTATGATTTGCAGGATTTATGATTGCTCTAGTAAGTAAGTGGTGGTGATTGTCTCACTTAGCTGTGCACCGAGCTTTGTTAGTACTTTCAGGATGGAAAGCTTGGTGTGTGAGTTTCATAGATTGTGGTGCAGATTTCATAGATTTCGATGGATTTTACGAATAGGTGGCGCAGCGTGCACCGGTTTTAGAGTGATTCGAGTTGCGGTTTTGTGCTAGCTTCCGAAATCACATCTGCATGGTTCCGAAATCTAGGAAATCTTGAAGAATGGCGGAGGGCGAAGAGCGGAAAGTACGGAATGTAAGATTGGGTGTCGGAGGGGTGAGGATGGGGAGGGTGAGGGAGGGGGGCGGAATGTCCGTAGTTTGTACTGGTTTGAAGAAAAGAGACCTGTACCTATACCTATATACCTATATAGTAGACTATTCGCTCACCTACTTCGGCATTGATTGGAGGCTTGTCAGTGGTGGCAGTGATCGGAGGCTTGGCAGTGATTGCAGGTTTTACATCATATGTAGGATACAATGTTCTGAATAGTTTTGAATAGGATACGGGGTTCATCGCGATGAACGGCGTTAACCCGATGGAGGAGAAGTAATCGGGGGCGTCGCTCGCGATCCCGAAGTAGATGGAGTTTCCTTGCGATAGCAGGATGAGCTTGTCGAACATGTAGAACAGGCGACTTGACGGCTAGCTGGTGAATCGTCGTCAACACTGTTCGACCAGGCTCCTGCAACCACCATCACAAATTCGTCAGCAACCTCACAAAGATCACTATGAACTTCCACCGATGATAGTCGGGGCACCAAAAACTTCAAGCTGAGAATCAGTAAGGAATTGGAGGTACCTTAGCGATGTTGCGGATCACTTGAATGATGCGAAGCGCCGTGGTGGAATCCAATCCAGAAGTGGGTTCATCGAGGAACAGCAATGGCGGATCCACGAGGATTTCATGACCAATGGACACCCGCTTTCGTTCGCCACCCGACACACCTCGAAGAAACGGACCGCCGATCACTGTGTCCACACACCTGCGCAGCAAGCACCCACGTCAGAATCATGACCAGTACGAACCACCACAAGACTACGTAAATATGCAGATACTATTGTGAACTTACTACTCGAGGCCGAGCTCCGCAATAGTCTCTTCGGCCCGCTGAATCTTCTGAGCTCGCGTGAAGGTACTCGTAGGCAACCCCAACAGCGCTGCGTACAGCAGCGTTTCGCGCACGGTGAGGTGCGGATGCAGCACGTCGTCCTGCGTGATGAATCCCATTCTGCACGCCCAATCCCACACCAGTCACTCAGTCGCCATTTCGACAACATGAAAATCGGGCTTTTCCGGAGATTAAGCATGTCCCGGTGGCTTACCTTCGCTTGAGAGCTTTGTTGTAAGGAATGTCATTGTAGGTGTTCTGTCCTCCCGTGATAGCGGATTGATTGCGGCCTCCCAACAGATTAAGAAGCGTGGTCTTGCCGCTCCCGGACGGGCCCATGATGGCCAACGTCTCGCCCGGCGCCACGGATCCCGTGACCCCATGAAGAATCTCCTTCTGTATGTGCGGCTGGCGCTTGAACTTGAACGGTTGCTTGGGGCTCCAGGTCGTCTTCCCCTCGATCTTCACTGTATTCCGAATATCCACAAACTGCACACACACACAAAAAATCCATCTCGAATATCAATCCCAAACTGCAGCAAGACCCAGGCACATTCGAAAACACAAAAGACTCGCGAATCGCACCTTCCTTTCTTTCGTTTCTTTTTAACAACCAAAAACTTTGATGCACAACATCGCACATTCGCACTGATCAGAGAGTAAGTGAATTCAAGCAATCCATGAGAATGAAACACCATGGATCATGCATATAAAAATTGCTCACCTAACCCTCTCCATGAGGATAAAACAACATCGATCATGCATATAAAATTGCTCACTTGACCCTCTCTGTCAGTAAAGGTTCGACTGCACTTTATGATACTTAGAGAATAGTCTTGAAGTTCTGATGGCACTTGATGATAGAGAATAGTACTTAGTTTAGTCTTAACAGGCTGGAGTGTGCTTGAGTGCTTGTGTAATCACAGCCTATGCTTGTGACTGTAATTGTTTAAGGGGCAGTCACTAAAAGAAATCTTACTGTGAAAAGCATATTACGCTATAATTTGTTGCATAGCTGCCGCTCGTACCTTGAGAGGACGATGTGGACGACGATGACGAAAGATGATCAGCGATGGTATCTGACGCGATTTCACTGGTTTTCCCCTCAAGTAAGAAATGTTTTTGGTTTTATGAACGCCCAAGTCTTGCAATTTGCTTTACTCTCGAAGAGTTCAGCCTCCATGCATGTTTCCCATCGTCATATCGTTAGATCAACGAGGTCCACCTGGGGTTGTCATCCAGCACGTCCTTGTCTAACACTGCAGCTGAAAAAGACGTCAGTCTACCAAGATAGAACATTCACGTCCCAAGCTCACTGCACAAATGCCACACACACACACACAAGCATAAGCTTCATGGTGAGCTTGCGAGAAACCCAGTGCTATACATGATCATTGTAACCACAATCACCTGTAGAGACCACCCCATGCAAGAATCAAGCTCACAACTAAGGTTACTCGAAACTGGGTCGCTAAGTTGCATAAAGTCAGTCTCCATGACGTTCAGCTTATTACTACAGCTACATCCTACGGCGGTGGATGCAAGGTGACGGTACGCGTTCGTATTCAGAAATGCTAGAAGAATGCGAGGAAGGTACGCACAACCACGAGCTTTCCATGGAGCGTTACTCACACCGTTACTCACACCTCTGTACCGATGAATTCATTCCAAGTACTTCGGGTTCATCTAAACTCGTGTGCAGACTTTTCATCCAGATCTACTGAAAACTCTCATGAAATGACACCAGTTCCCATGCTAAACCACCGATCTAGAGAAAATTGAGGTTCAGCATGTATGTAGTGTCATGTAACAATTAAGATGGCAGATCGATGGATGCGAGCTTACCAGTGAGATCCACCGATGGGATGGAACTTGGGGATGGGTCATTGCAAAAGAAGTGGCCGCTCAAGCAAGCAGGCCAGGGATGGTGCCCCTGATCGAGAATTTCCACGTGGGCGTATGAGAAACTAGCACAGTGAGGGCGTCTTCCCTGTGGCATGAATCGCTACCCGCTGAGTGCCCACGTCATGACTTTCAGCTCCACATGATCGCACACAGATGCCACCCACGTCGATTGCGGCCTCGACATGCCTCCGTTGATCGACATGGCAGCTACTAATGTGATTGCAGCGTTGCTCCGCTGCCGCGGGATAGATCGATCCCTAGCTGCCGTTCTGGACTACAGATTCATGCCCCCAACTTGCACTAAAACAGCACGCCTATTGTCATAAAATGTGCAATATTGCCATGAAATGTGCCAACAAAATCATGACTAGCGAATTTACGGCTAATTGCACTTTTATGGGTACCAAGTTGAGCATAACTCATGGTTCAGGAACGGCTTTATCTTGCTTCAGTTTCAGACTGTTACAACTGATAGCACATCAAGCAAAGGAATTGGAACCGACACAACGTCAACGGATACAGATGAGTATGTCTATGTCATGCATGCATGCAAGGCAAGGATTTTCGTGTACAGCGACCTCATCAACCACAGAGGATCATCTCCAAAACTCCATGTCATCCCTACCGGTACCAGAGGATCTGGCAGCATCCGGCATCGTCTCAGTTCGAAGAGGAATGTGGAAAATAGCAACACTCAAGGTGTTAGGCATCACTACTAAGAGACGCGACCGAGCTCGTGGGGTCACAGCTAACACTCGCTTCAGCTGCATGCAAGTCATCCTTTCCATTCTACGCAGAGTCCACAGACGCCAAGCTCCTTCGAAGCGGGCACTGCTGCCCAGTGGACGTTGCAGGCTTGGTTCAAGCTCGTTCAAGTCAGCTCGTCTTTGCAAAGCTCCTGCAGGAACTACAGCGACTGAAAAGCAGTCAGAAAAGCAGTCAGAAGACAAGCTGAGGGAGAGCACTTCTTGTCCGTTCACCGCAATGAGCACCATAACAAGCGATTTACCAGTGATTTCTAACCTGGCTCCACCGAATAATCGTCATCGAGAGCACGGTCAGCATACCATCATTCCACTGGCAATTCCGACAGAACAGTCACTCTCTAACTCATGATGGAAAGTTATCCCAAAGCACGCAACTCAGATTCCATAACGCAGCAGTGGCCTATTACCATATCAACCACAAAAACGTTCTCATGCGACCCATGCATCATCATGATCATCACGGGACAGTCGCCTTCTCGGTACCTGACTGCATGATAAACCTCCAACAGGGCAGAAGCAGCATGATTTGTGTCTCGCAGAGCGTATCGGCACGATGGTCCCCCCGGACGAGTCACCCCTCTCTTGCTCGGCCCACTGAGCCATCATCATAATCGTCAGCTTGCTATTGTTCCATGATTGCCCTCCCCCGAGGCCCCAGCCGTCATTTTGTACCTTGAGGCCTTGTGAACGCTTACATCTTCTTACAGTACGATCAGAGCTGCAAACCTGATGCCATAGACTTGCATGTTAGGAGAGAGGAACTTATCTCATATATACAGTGATAAGCACGACTAAATGATGCACACTCAGGTACACAAAGTCTTTTGATCAGCATGTAGAAGTAATGCTTGAATCTCAATCCGGCCCTCTGTCTCTTCTCGGCACTGATCACCGCTCCTTTTCGACACTAAACGATGCACACTCATGCACGTACGTACGGTGAGAGAAACAGATCTCATACAAAGACAAGCACAAGTAAACGATGCACCACTCACGTACACGGATCTCTTGATCACCATCACCAGTGCTAGCTAGGTTCCTCAGATTTTCTCTCACTTCTCGGCAAGAATCACCTCAGACACTCTTCTTTTACACACAAAGAGAATCATAAATGCAACAACCGGGCATACATCACACACAGTTCAACTTGAGCCTGCTCTAAATGAAGTAGGTCAAGCACTTGCAATCAACTTTCTCTAGAACTGTAACACTCGAATGTTCTCTCAGGCAGCAGAATATTAGATTCTGCCCCGAAAGAATGTGCTTACCTTGACCTGATCCAATTTCCGTTCACAATAGATCCTTTCCCATTCTTGTTGAACATTTTCTTGAGCTGCAAATTCATCATGCAGCAGCGCTGCCCTTTTTGCACCCGCGTGTGGTTGACCCTTGTCTGAAATACTTCGTGGTGGTACATCTGTACATCAAGTAGCTAATCAAAAAGTAAAGTACATAACGGTCCAACAACTTATAAAAGCACAAATCATACCTACATCGAGAAAGCAATAGATGAGCAACAAATTCAAGACACGACTCTTCGTGTACCCACCTGGAGGAGTGTCCGCTAACTTAGGTTCAGTGCTTTCATTTACATAACTCAAAACCACTCTGTTTGTGGGACTGACTGGCTTCTTCGAACTGGAATCCTGAAGAACAGAAGGTACTTGGTCCATGATCCACCGAATGAGCTCTTCTCTACCAACGTCTTCTTCGCTTCTCTCCTCAGCAAGCGCAGCCATTTCTTCAGTGATCTTACTCCACATGTTCCGCAAACGGCTTTCGATGGCAGCCCTGTTCAATTCCAGTCAGTGTGTTAAAGTTGCGCACGTGAACAAACATATGCATCCACTTTCGCTCCGAGGAACAGAAAAATGACTCCAATAAGCCTCTGATAACTACTCTTCCTAAATAAATACAGCAGACATACGGCTACCGTAATACAAGTACCTGCTATCCTGCTTCACAGGAAACTCCTCACACCTCTCTGCCATACTCTGGAGAGGAGGCTTCATGACTGGTCGACCTTGCTCAGCACTGCGTACTTCAATCAACGTCGCTCACACTCTCAGACAACTGACTTTTGATGGTGGAATCTCTATCCTCAACAGAGCCTTCACATGAGTTAGTCCTAGACAAGTCTTCGTTGCTACTCATTTCTTGCTGCGGATGCTTGATATCCTCCTCACCGACGTTGGACCTCGAAAGTGGAGAACCATTGCCAGAATGTGAGATGGACCTATCTGCCATATTGAGCGACGACACGTTGTGAGGCTGAATGCTGTCCAAGAACGCTTGCCTATGTTGCATCTGAAGCTCCTGAGTGGATACACGTTGAGCGGCTACACGTTGCAAGGAGAATAGTTGTCCGGGCGCATGTTAAACAAAAACATGCCGTGTGCGGATATGTACGTGCAAATCGCAAAGGACTGCGACCACTCTAGTGTGCTGAATTCGACAAATCAGCTCTATCGAAGCGTTATACACATAGTTACGTCCTATTGATTTGTCAACCACACAATCGCTCAACGACCTTAAATCCGAACGCTAAGAACGCTGAGAGATCCAGAACGCGCAGCTGTGCAGAATGACCGGCATTCTTTGAAGTTTGAACAATCTTTATACCGAGGCTTCTCCTCATGGCCCCGTCGATCACTTAAGTAACTATGCTTAACTGTCCTCCAAGCCGTTTGAGGCTTTGCAAGACGATTACTTATTGCGCTCTTACTACGGATCCACAAAGCCATTTGCATACCTCTACAGTCGTTAAGTCGTTAAGTTGATGTTGACAAGGTTATGATGGCGGCGTTAAACAACGACACTAGCACAATCGCTGTCGTCCTGTCGTCCTTGTTTCATCATGATGATAGTACGCTCGGCAGTATCCCCGATGATCATGACAGTGCGTAGCAAATAGCCAGGCCAGGCGTTGATCGATCACCAAGGTAGTGAGAGGGTAATTGGATGTCCGGACGCTTAAATTGGAGTAAGGTGGCAAACTCATCAACCAAAGCGCACACTCCGGTTCCACGACGTACAAGGTTCCATGCAACAATCAATCATTATGAGCGCGATTACAACGCAGGCAGGTCCAGTGACGTCTATTCTAAAAATTGGATCTGAAATAGCTGCTTCCTACACGGGTCCCTGCAAACGGAACCTACATAAATCGCTATGGTACGCACAGGTGCTCGCTATGGTACGCCAGGGTCGAATCAGATTCTGTTACAATGGAACTGACTGGCGGTTTGATTCGAACATGGATCCCTAGCGTGACTCCTTCATGGGGCGGGCGGGTAGTGGTTGATAATAGTGGCACTTAGGTTGAATGACGCAGGTGATGTGATGGCTTCATTCTCAAGTCATGAGTATCATTTTGAACTAGGACTTTCTTAGTAAATAATGCAGTTGTCTGAAAAACAATTTTTGCACTTCCTTGTTACGTACGTGATTGCTCAACTAGGATTTGATATGCCTCATTCTTTCACTTTGTCCTTGCAACATCAAAGGCTGCTCTATATAGCACTCCTTCATCGGAATTACAGATGTATCACAACATACGGATATGCTCTGCAATTAGTTCTACCATTCAGTTGTGCATTAATTTTTCCGTTATGCACTAATTTTTTCAATCCTTCAGGTTTCTCATATATCACAACAATGCAACAGTATGGTTGCTGTAACTACAGTCTTTTACTAGTGTACGTGTACAATCATCCCATTCCACACTCGAAAAGCACACCCACATCTGCTCCCACATATCTCTAAAAACAACATACTACCAACAGGGGCCTCGGAACCCCAACAACCACATGTCACCCTGCATTGATAATTTTGTACACACAGAATTTTAAACGTTCCTCCTTCTCCTCCTTCTACGGGCTAAAGTATAACCACTAGTAACATATGTAATGCACAGTGGACAAACCACGAATCAATTGGCGAGAGGCATGGAAACTGGCGGATGGTAGAACCACTGGCGGATGCGGCGAGGGGAGCGGCCTCCACTATCAGGCGACGGAGCACGTCGAGTGCTCAAGGAAAGGGAGGCATACGAGCGCGCCCTTCGCAGGACGCCAGGCGCGCCGGAGGAGAAGCTGCCGAGAAAATGGATCAGCCGAACTCCAGAGCAGATGAAGGCCTCCATGGCAGACAACAAATGGCAATCGCCATGGAAGCGCCGTTACACTCGCCCTGTCAAAGGCGCCGTCGCTGCCGTCCGCCAAACTTCCACCCGAAGACGTCGACATGCGCCAGGTCAGCCAATTTCTCTTGCAAAATCCGCTACTGCAGGTCTCGGATGATACTGAGCCAGCCCGTGTGTCAATGCTGGCAGGTGATGAAACCATGTACATGAAAGAGCTCAGTTTCCGGGACTTGTGTCATTCTGAAAGAGCAGCGAGAGTGGCCACAAGCACGCTTGTTCTTCGAATGGATGAAGCTGCACATTCCATATAGCCCGGGTGTGATAGCGTTCACAATCCTGCTAGAAATTTGCGGGCAAGCAGGAAATTTAACCTTAGCAGAAGAGACACTGACCGACATGCTTGACGCTTGACGCGGGCGTTAAGCCTGACGAGGTTGCAGCTGGTTGCATGCTTGAAGCTTGTGCGAGATGGGGCCGGCACTCTCCTCGAGTTTTATGAGGCAATGCGACAGAGGTTTAGTATCTTCATCTCACGTTTACCGAACCATGATCGTGGCCTTATACCGAGCTGCACGTTACTCAGACGCCATCATGTTGTGGGAGGATTCTCTCGTGGAGAGACTGGAGCCTAATTTCACCATGTATGCCATCATCATCCATGTTATGAACAACGAAGGACGATTCGAGGAAGCTCTGCAGACTTTTAACGACATGCGCACTGCTGGACACCTCCCTGACACCTCCCTGATGAGCTCTTATACAAGACAATCATTTGCATACTTGGAAAACTTGGAAGGAACCCTGAAGCCGAAAGTACGTTCCTTGAGATGAAGAAGCAAGAATCGAGCCTTCGAAGTACCCCTAAAACCACAACACAGACGGCGTTTCAACTCCATGATTCGTAAGAGGAAGTGGTCCTTACGCTACGATACATGCTTGCAGAAGTGCCTTTCTTCATGCCCAACGCCAGCTTGTTTATCGCAGCTTCACTCGTAAAACTTGGTGACCGGTGTCAACTTGTATATAACTCAAACTTGCTTTCAAACTCTGGTCTAATTGCGGGGGTTTGATTGATCCCGGTAATTAGCACGATCCTGTACAGCACACACAAAACATCTGAAAACAGGACACGAAAATACTCAGAAAATGCACTTACATACTCACTTGTGTAAGTGGGTTGAGTGTAAATACTCAAGATAAATGTAGCTCTGGTTACCTCTGTCAAGACATAGACACCATGGACAGTGGGTCCGACGGGACTTCCCTTGCGAAGAAACTTGGAGTCCTTCAAAGTATAAAGCACGGGGATGCCAGTGGAAAGCTCAAGTTCGATGACTTCCTCAGAAGTAAGTTGGTCCAAGTACATGATGATGGCTCGCAATAAATTGCCATGAGCGGCAATCTAGATGTTCTTCCCTGCCTTGAGCTCTGGGACCACCTGTGTAAATTAATAACAGTCAACTTCAGTAATGATCAGGTATCCTTCAGGTCATGCTTTTTGGGAGCTCTTTTTGGAGATTGGTTTAGCTTACATTGTCCACGAGGTACTTTACAGCACGCTCCGCACACATCTCCAGACTCTCTCCATTGGGAGGGGGGATGTCGTAGCATCGATGCCATTCTTTCACTTGCGCGTCACCGAACTTGTCTGCCGTCTTCTTCTTGTTCAATCCTTGCAACTCACCGTACCTGCGTGCCATCTCAATCAGAAAGGAACCGTCCACATACTAAAAATCAGAGGACTAAGTGCCTTTAAGCCACGACACAACATTGCTAATTTTCATTGAAAGTTCACAAAGAAAACGTTGACAGGAAGAGTCTCCACGAGGAAAGGAGCTTCAAACGAGGAGGGCAATTTCAAAAGCTGAATTGCGAGGTGTACAATTCTTTCCAATTCAAGGTTCTCTCGCGGTGAACAGGCAGAGGGATTGTGATGAATTAACGAACAAACGAAAGTTCGGGAGTATGAGGGGAGCTTACATGCTCTCATTGAGCTGCCATGCTATGGCAACAGGGATGGCCTCGTCGGTGTCGCTGTAGATCTGGCTCCACGCCTTCGCCCTTTCACTTTTGATGTGGAGAATCACGGGCACCTGGCAGCATGGCCTACCTTGCCTGCCAACTTCACGCAATAACTTGCCTTCCTGCTCTCGAGACATAGTAATCGGATCACGGCCATAGATTTGAATTCAAATGGGTCACTCACTGCCGTCATTCTCATCGACTTCCCGCCATTTTGCTTCCCGCCACAGTCGTGTTTATACACATACGGTCTTGTACGCGACATACGGTCTTGGTCTTGTTCTGCGTATACGCCGGCTTCGGTACTGTACTTCATATGCAGCCATTATTAATACGACGGCTACGGATTTGATTTGTTGTAAGAATTGTTTTCCTTTAAGTATAATTGAGTAATTAAAACTATTGAGTAATTAAGTTGCCGCCAAAGGGATGTATTATTTTGTTAGTACACCTTTGAAGATTCCCTACAATTGGCATACTATGTTATGTTGGGTCTCCTCACATTGTTTGACTTTCACCAGTCAAGTTGATTTGGAAAATCAAAACCTCAAGATCTCAGGATTATTTTTGTTCGCTTTCTCTTGTATACCCCCAATGAATGTATGGAGTAATGCATTGACGGCCATCTGCAAATGATTCATTCCTAAGATTCGAATTATGATCACCATGTTGCAACTTGCAAGCATCATTCTTCATTATTTGACTTCCACAGCTCCACCCATAAAATTAAGGAATTTAGAAAACCAAATTTCAAAATCTCAACACATGCACTGTAATAAAATCACTTATTTCTATGATTGGATTACTATGCTGCTTTTCTATAATTTTCTTACTTTCTTCAAATTCATTTTATAACTTTAAATTAGTGTTTTTTTATCTTACTTTTGAGTATCTACCTTTAGCTATTATGAAGAATGATCACTACATGTTAGGTTTGTTAAGGAAGTTAGAGAATATTAAAATCTCTTTAGAAACCTCTTTTGATGTCCTTTACATACTATGTGGCTGACATTCACAAATATTGAGTTGAGTTGGTGATTGTAGAAAACCTTGGTGTTGTCTCTTATCAGAATATTAATATAGTTACACATTTTAATATTTCAGGGACTCACTTTTCTTACACATGACTGTTGCTTGGATTGGCGTAAAGGAGATAGTTTTGATAGCATTTGCTACATTTCGAGCACTTTGGTGCTAGTTACATGGAGTTTGTTCACTCCGTTCACTCCGGGTGGTAGTTGTGATTATTTGAAGTTGCTCTCGTTTAACGTGACATTTACATACGGTACAATCGTCCAATGTTGCCAATCAGATAACGTTTCTGAACAAATTACAAAGAGAATGGAAGACATCAAAACTCTTACCTCTCAATATAGAGATGTAATTTCAAATTTCAATGTATCCACATATATTAGATTATCTGGCATTAGGGTGCATTTTACAACTTCCACTTGTAGATTCTATATTATATGATTCAAGATATTAATTCCTAATTTAAAGTCAGCGTACCTCCCTGTCCGAATTTCTGGTCAACGTGGTCAATGTCCACGTCGGAATGTACGTCACTTTTGCTGACATGAAGTACTCCGTTGAAAAACCGGCCACTTCAGCTGTGAGCCGGATGAGAGCGTACGGATGAAATTGCAGTCATATGGGCCAAATGCCCCTATGACTATCTGTTGATGACTATAAATCCTAATTCGGCGCTGCAGTCATTTACAGCAGTTTTTGGCCCAAATGACTGCAGTCTGCAGATACAGTCATTTAGCGCAATCATTTAATGCCCATTTTCTACTAGTGCCCTAAGCCCATTTTAAGCCCATATTCCCATATTAAGCTCCTAAGCCCCTCAACCCCTAAGCCCCTAAGCGCCTAAGCCCCTAAGCCCATATAAAGCCCCTAAGTCCATATAAAGCTCCTAAGCCCATATGAAGCCCCTAAACCCATATTAAACCCCTGAGCCCATATTAAGCCCCTCGGCCCATATCAAGCCCCTAGGCCCATATTAGGCCCCTAAGCCCCTAAACCCATATTAAGTCCCTAAGCCCATATTAAGCCCCTAAGCCCATATTAAGCCCCTGAGCCCCTAAGCCTACATTAAGCCCCTAAGCCTACATTAAGTCCCTAAGCTTCTAAGCCCATATTAAGCCCCTAAGCCCATGTTAAGCCCCTGAGCCCATATTAAGCCCCTGAGCCCCTAAGCCTATATTAAGCCCCTAAGCCTATATTAAGCCCCTAAGCCCATATTAAGCTTCTAAGCCCATGTGAAGCCCCTAAACCCATATTAAACCCCTCAGCCCATATTAAGCCCCTAGGCCCAAATTAGGCCCCTAAGCCCCTAAACCCATATTGAGCTCCTAAGCCCATATTAAGCCCCTAAGCCCGCATTAAGCCCTTGAGCCCCTAAGCCTACATTAAGCCCCTAAGCCTCTAAGCCCATATTAAGCCCCTAAGCCCATATTAAGCTCCTAAGCCCATATTAAGCCCCTAAACCCATATTGAGCCCCTAAGCCCATATTAAGCCCCTAAGCCCATATTAAGCCCCTAAGCCCATATTAAGCCCCTAAGCCCATATTAAGCCCCTAAGCCCATATTAAGCCCCTAAGCCCCTAAGCCCACATTAAGCCCCTAAGCCCATATTAAGCCCCTAAGCCCACATTAAGCCCCTAAGCCCATATTAAGCCCCTAAGCCCACATTAAGCCCCTAAGCCCATATTAAGCCCCTAAGCCCACATTAAGCCCCTAAGCCCATATTAAGCCCCTAAGCCCATATTAATCCCCTAAGCCCATATTAAGCCCCTAAGCCCATATTAAGCCCGTGAGCCCCTAAGCCCATATTAAGCCCCTAAGTCCATATTAAGCCCCTAAGCCCATATTAAGCCCCTAAGCCCATATTAAGCCCCTAAGCCCCTAAGCCCACATTAAGCCCCTAAGCCCACATTAAGCCCCTAAGCCCATATTAAGCCCCTAAGCCCACATTAAGCCCCTAAGCCCACATTAAGCCCCTAAGCCCACATTAAGCCCCTAAGCCCATATTAAGCCCCTAAGCCCCTAAGCCCCTAAGCCCATATTAAGCCCCTAAGCCCCTAAGCCTATATTAACCCCTAAACGTCCCCAATGTCGTTTTTCTACATTTTGGATGGAGGGCAGAAACTTTGACGAGCCATAACGCCTTCATCCAAACTCCGTTTTGGATGAAATCACTTGTGTTGGGTTCCAAATCAAGTCTAGTTTGTGTTGTAAAATTTGCAAGCCCATACAATAAATTATGAATTAATGGAATGCACTTTAGTGAAGGCAGCTCTTGTTTTTGGGTTTCCAAGCATGGGGCATGTATTACCATTGCAAGCCAATTATGTGAAATTAAAAATAGTTTTTCATGATTTTTTTTTCATGGTCATGATTTTTTTTTTCATGGTCATGATTTTAAGGTGATTCTTAACAACTTTGTAGTGATAAGTTTTTTGATCCAAATGATTCTGCTATTGGATTTGCATTGATGTTTTGTCAACAGAAAAAGTGAGAAAATGGATGATATTTGAGGAGCTATATCTCCTTCATCCACCGTTGGATTTCAACTTAATTTTTTGGAATGGCCTTCAATTAGAGTGTAGTCTAAGTGGTAGAAACCTTAACAAGATCGAAGATGTTTTGAAGATAAGGCATGAAATTGAATGCAAAGGGTCTAGTTTTGGACTATTTTTCCTTTGTAAATTTTTCGGCAGTTTTTACCATTGCATGGCTTTTATTTGAGCCAAGAAATTTTTTTGATGAATTTTTGTTGGGTAAAGGACTTATTAAGATGAAGGTGAACATCTTCCTAATTGGTGACTTTTTCATTGCAATAGGTATATTGGTAGCATTTCCACCTCAAAGTGAAAATGATGAAATTTTGCAGTTTGTTTTTAGTATTAATATGTTATGATCTCCCGATCTATAAGGCCTCATGACTCAAATTTTGGTCCACATGATCTTCGATAAGTCTATTACAAGTTTGTACGGTTGAGATCTTATTAGCTTCTCTTCATTTTCATCTATGACGATTTTTATAATAGAAGCAAATATACTCTAAATGAAAAGAAGGTGCAATTGCGAGGAAATGCTCGAAGTCACGTCCATGCATATAATCTGCACCGGAATATCAAGAGTTCGAAAAGATCTGTTAACAGAACGCCGCAAAACAAAGCCAACCTCAGCACTAAGGTGTAACACCATTGCTGAGTTGACGTCAACGTCAGTTTTCCTAACATCGTCATCACGCCTCTACATGTATATACTTGCAGTAGAACTAAAATTACACTCGTTACAAGCAATTCAAACACATACGACAACATTTCGATGGACATGACACACTAGGCGTTCCATGAAAGGTGCCCTCGGTACATAGCAACACCAAAACCTGCCCATGATAAGCAAGCCGTGTACGTGCTCCAGCTTCGGTTGTCATGCTACTACTCATATTTGATGTTTCACAAGCTCCACAACCACGGCCACTCTACTTAATTCTCATTGTCTTCGGAATTCCGCCTCTTCTTCTGGAGTGAAAGTAGCATGACAACCGAAGCTTGAGCACGTACACGGCTTCCATGCTTGTTATCAACTCATTCTCCGAATTCTTTTCATTATGGTGAAAAGTGTGAACGGTGAGTCTCAGCATCATGTTGATCTCCAGGTCATATGCCGCCTGATGCAGACGTACACTCGTTAAATGTGCTGTGCCGATAACAATCCGACAAGAGCAAAGCAAATAGGTAAAAGTTTCGCACCTCGATAAGGGCGCGAAGAGTATTTTGATCCAAGACCTTCACAAACTCAGCATCCCATCACATCTCATCCTCTCTCTCCACATGATACTTGCAATACTCCACCACCTTCTCCAGGATATCGCCTGACAGCTCCGTCGGCAACGAAATCGGCTCATCGATGCCCTTAATTAGTCTCAATAATGTACTTCAGCGTGTCAGACTCCATCGCCACAGCCACATCGACTTCGACTATTTTTTGATCAGAGCTAATCAGCTTCACGAACTTCGACGCCATGTTAAAAGCTTCTGCAATGGACGACACTTAACACACAAAGCTCAACGCTGATCAAAAGATCGAGCCTCCCTAAAAGTGATACTTAGTGCAGTGAAGGACGATGACAAAGAACGTGACGGTCGATCGGGCGTGTTGCCTTTTATGATGTCGAGTTTAGTCTCTGATGCGAGTTCCAGCAGTTCTGGAAGCTTCTGAAGCTGATAAGCTCTAATAGCAGATGTTCGGATTTGAACTCGCGATGGTGTTCTAGCTCCGGGGCGGGAAGTGCGATGCAAGTGAACACGCAGCTGAGCCGTGGAATGAATTTGTTCTGCCAACTGGTTGGTAGCTCGGAGCATAAGTTTCTGAACAGTCATTTTGTCACCGAAGTCAACGATGCCCACAGGCCGTTTGCGGCCAAGTCGGGAGGATAGGAGCACCGAACGGCACCAGCGATTTCCGGTCTCCAACGACTACTTAAGACCGTAGTTAGCACAGATTAGACACTGGTTTTCTCAGCATAGGCATTGTGATTGAGGATAGGGATTGAATATGATTGTACTTTATTTCCTAAAAATCAATACAAAGGCCATGGTCAGTCTTTTCCTTACTTCTATGTCTGCGTAACTACTTCCTGTAACTGCTCTACGTTTCTTGAACAGTTACTCCCAGCCGTTGCCGCACGTTGGCACCGAGTTGTTGTGCAGAACGCGAAAGTGCCATTGTGTGTGTATGTGTGTGTGGAGGCTCTCCCCCTCTCCGATGCCAAGGTGCCAGCCAACGTAAGACAACATTGGTGGTACGAACTGATCTTGGAAGACCTCCCTCAGCCTATCTCTCGAACTACCCTCGTTGGCCTTGACGACAATAACCCTCGATATCCGAATGACAGCTTAGAAAACACACTGCTGGCACCAGGAGTCCCGCCCCCTTTTTGAAGCCACCTTCAGTCACCAGACGCCAACGCTGAGTCCTGTCTTAGACTCTCCGATATACCACAGAGTGGCCAGTCTTAGCCTTAGTTGTCATTAGTTGGCGGCCCGAAGTGTTCCTTAACACTGACCGGATTTCTGTACCTATTTACTCCCCCACAAAAGAACTCCACGTTGCCTCAAAATATGAACAATGGTCGACTTAGGTAGTCTCGTAAAGCACTTCCACACCTGCCCGGCTAACATTTTGGCGACCATGCTGGGGAGGGAGTGTTGAGCTACGCAGAAGTCGAGTAGAAGCCCTACACAAAACAAGATGTCGCCTCGACAGCAAAAAGAGAAAGAACCAGATGACTGACGACCCTGATGCCACCAGAGAATTTTTACAATGGATGAAGCAACAAATGACAGACCTTGTTGCCAAAAATGACGCCACCAATGCCAAATTGGAAATGCTTAGTCACCAATACCAGCATTTGCAAGGCACGGCTACTTCCGCTGCCATACCCAGTCCTGGGATCGCTGCGATCGATGCCCTCATCGTCAACATTGGTACCTCCTGTAAACCCAACGGTGGCTACATCGATGGACGCAGGAGAAAGAGATAGGCTCATTAAGTTACCCAAAATACCCTACCCGGTATTTGACGACAATGCCGACCCTGATTGGGACATTCGGCGTTTTAAGGTCATCGCCAGAACTAATGGCGTCTCTACCACTGCTGACTTACAGAATATAGATCTTTGGTACCACGTTGCAAGGGAACCATATCAACTGGTATATCGACTTTGAAGCCGAACATGCCAATCCCACTTGGGAAGATATAGAAAGAAGTTTCTTGCAGAAGTTTCGCAAACTTAAGACATCTTCTGAAATTCTCCGCGCCTTGGGAAATATTACTCAAGAAAAGGGAGAAACTGTGGACACCTTCTACGATCGATTTAAGCAGTTGGCTGATAAGTTGAACCAGAGGCCAACAGATGACTACCTATGCGAGTGGTTCAAGAAAGGGATGTTGCCGTGGATCCAACAAGGTATTGTCATCAGAGGGGTAAAAACCCTACCCGATGTCTTAACAGCCGCGAATGACATCAGCAGAGAGCTTGGGCTGCTTAACAAAACCCAAGCTCCCTTGTTGCCTTTACCCAGTCAAGGACAACGAAACGATGCCCGTATAACATTGACACTGTGCACGACATGCGGGAAGGCCCATAATGGACGTTGTTGGTTTGTTTCAGGCAACAATCGCAGCGAAGACACCAGGCGACCTCGACCTACCGCTGCGGCCATGTATACGGAGGAAGTCCATGTCGACGCATTCCAACGAGGCAGGAGTGATGGGTGTTGGGAATGTGGATCCATACACCATCGACGAAGCCAATGCCCTGTCCTAAAGCAACGTTGGTCGCAAACCCGTCCAATGGCGGAATCCAATCAACACACCACGGCGCCATTCGATAACCAGAGACCCAACCCGAATAGGCGGGGGGGGAGTAACGCTGACAGAAGTTCATGGGACCGAGACTAATGTCTCCACCATTTCTACTGCCGCCGTCACCACAAGGTCTAAAGCCGCCACACCGGAACATGTGATCGAACATCGCAAACCATTCCCGGAGCAACATTGGGAACGACTACACAACATTCGACAACAAATTCAGCAAGACTTGGAGCTGCCATCAGGAACCAATCTACAACAAGTGATGGACAATACGACCGTAAGTATCACACTAACCAGCTTGCTCAAAATTAGTCCCGAATTGCAGAAATACTTACAACAGACGGCCATACCCAATGCGTCAACAGCGATGGTGACTGTAGACAACAACGCTACCACCATCGATCCTGATGCCGCAGTGATACACCTACGTTTAGGCTCTCAGAAGTTGTCAAATGTCTTAGTAGACGGAGGCTCCGGTATCAACGTCATGAGTGAAGGCCTTCGCAGACAGCTAGGATTGCCATCACCTAAAATGGCCCAGTTTATACTAAGGATGGCAAACGATGCCCCGGTCACACCTTTAGGGATCCTGGCCACTGTAGCCATTACCACGCATGGCATATCGACACCGGCAACCTTTGTCGTCATTGATATGCCAGATACTACCAATTTCCCGATCATACTCGGTAGACCATGGTTACGAGATATGAATGTTGTGCACGACTGGGCCCGGAATCAAATTAGACTACATCATCAGGGCAGGACAATTGTGATTCCCGTGGACAGATGTGTTACCAAGGCAAAAGTTGACCAAATTCGAAATTGAGCAGGCACCGATTGGGTCAAAGGTTTAACACCGGAACAGGAGGCTCTAGTCTTCCATGGTGACCCCTCGTTGATCCCAGTTGCCGAGATCCATTTGGCCAGCGTTGTGCCACAAGAAGAAGTATTGGATATACCTTCGCGTTTTACTGAAGAGATCCAAGGAGATGTCACGGTGAATGCTACCCCGGCAACAAAGGCGCTCGAGGAGCAAGTGGTCACCGGATGGACTAACGGAGCCAAAGAAAAAATAGAGTTAGTCAACTTGGGCACCGAAGAAGAGCCAAAGTACGTGAAAATCAACGCTGACGCACCAGATGCCATCAAGCAGACAGCAGTTACTCTGTTTAGAGAATTTCGAGACATATTTGCCTGGTCCCATGAGGATCTTAAAGGTATACCACGGAATATAGCCGAGCACAACATCGATTTAAAGCCGAATGCCCAGCCAGTGCAACAACGGAGATACCGCATGAACCCAAACTACGCTGCCAAAGTCAAGACCGAGCTTGAGAAATTACTTAGTGCAAAATTTATATCTCCAGTGGATGCCGCTCCTTGGTTGTCGCCTATGGTCATCATACCAAAGAAAAATGGTGCCCTGCGAATCTGCGTTGACTTTCGAAAACTAAACGCCGCCACTAAAAAAGACCACTATCCATTACCACATATGGAGGAAATTATCGATGAAGTTGCCGGACACGAAATGTACTCATTTCTAGATTGCTTTTCGGGGTACTACCAAGTTGCCATGGCTGAACAAGATAAAAGTAAAACCGCTTTCTCCACGGAGTGGGGGCCCTATCAATTCAAAAGGATGCCATTCGGAGCTAAAAATGCACCAATGACATTCCAAAGGGTCATGGAATTAATATTCCGTCCTTACTTAAAAAGATTCTTTCGCATTTATCTAGATGATGGCACGGTGTATGAACAAATGAAAGACCACGTTGACCATTTACGACAGATATTCCAAGCTTGTCGGCAGAACGGGGTGAGCCTCAATGCCGACAAATGCATGTTTCTATTCTTTGCAGGAGTTATCTTGGGATATATAGTGTGCAAATATGGTAAACTTCCAGACCCAGCCAAGATCCAAGACATCATAGACATGACGCCTCCTACCGATCAAAAGGGCGTCCAAAGATTGTTGGGTTTATCCCAATTTAACAGGATGTACATCAGGGATGTCACAGCGTCCGGACGTCCGGTGGACGTCCGTCGGATGTCCGCAGGGGGTTATGGGAGCGTCTGTGACTTAGAGATTTTGAACTATTTACCTAAGGTAAAAGGGGCGACCGATCTTCGGCCTGGGCGACCGGTCTTTGGGCGGGGCGACCGGTCTTTGGCCCGGGCGATTGGCCCGCCGACCGGCCCAACCCGGGGCGACCGGTAGAGCAGTGGCCGTCTGATCGGTCGGCGGTCGACCCGACCGAGGAAAAAAAAAAAAAAAATAATAAAAAAAAATAAAATTAAAAAATCTAAATTTAGAATCCGGTCGCTCAAATCCGATTGGTCGGTAGACTGATCGGACGAGCGACCGGATTCTAAATTTAGATATATATATATATATATTTTTTATTTTTATTTTATTTTTTTATTTATTTTATTATTATTTTTATTTTTATTTTTTTTTAAAAAAAATTTCCCCGGACGGCATGGGCGTCCGAAGCCGCCTTGGTGGGGAGCTAAGGATGGCGGCCACTCCTCTTAACCCTAACCCTATTCTAATTTATTCCAACAACCATTTTGAATTTCTTCAGAACTCCCCCCCACCCCCCTAAAGTTTTTCAAGATCCAGATTACACTATTTGGGGTTCCCGCTCAAATAAGATTCTTCTTGCTTTGAGCATTACGATCTCACTAATGGAAAAGAATCAACGGTTTAAATTTTACAAGTGACTAAAAACTCAAGTGAACTTTAAGATCCTACGGTTGGATCTTCTAAACATTGTTTCAAATGGGGCTTTATAAGCATGGAGAATTTAGGCAATTTCGCATCAAGGATATTTAGGGATTAAGATCTCTTTATTTTATCTATAAATTATAACCATACTTAAGTAACTTTTGCGAATTGATTGATGATTCATTTAATCTTATTATCATGGTCCGGAAGATGTTACTTACTTTGTACTACTTATGGCATGTTGATGTTTAACAACTTAAAAGAGAAAATAGGATGATGTTCATGTGTTTTTTAGTTTAAATTACGTATTTTTCTTTAATTCCCATATTGCAAGCTTTAGGAACAAGCCTAATGTCTTAATTCACTGTGAAGGGCACTTGGTATTTTGGGGGTGTAAGTTCTTAGTGTCATTTGCCAAAAACACATAGCATCATAAGGGTCAAATAAGATTAAATAAAAAATCTTTACTTGAGGATAAGAAAACACTTCCACAAAGATTATTTTTATTCAATACAAATTTTATTGCCATATAAATCAAATGGGGTCAATATCAACTAATCGCATCTTAAAATAATATATCATTGTATATTTGATCTTGTAGTATTATGAATTGCTATAATAAGATATTGAAGATACATTACTTTCTACAAAAATAAAAAATAACATACGCCATAAACGTGGACATGACTCATATTTATTCAGGAGTTATGAACATCTACCAAGATCAATTAAATGAAAAATCTATATTTACACATTACCACTACGTAACTTGTTAAATGTTTAGGAGAGTCTTATAGAAATATAATCTTCATACTCATACATACACTTGAAAGACAAATATTAGCACATAATACTTTGTAGTATTGTTCTTCTAAATTTGGGTTGCATGAATTTGTATTGTAAGTTTTATGTTATATGTCTTTTTCCTTCACATATTTATATACTTATATGATGCTAATAGCCTTTCAATATAGTACATCAATGGATATTCACTCTAACGCTCAACTACTAAAGGCCCAATCAACCATTTTGTACTTTATTCCAAATTTTGACAAGATGTATCTGATTTAAAAAAGATTCTTGTTGGACTTATTTTTTACCTCCGAGATGTAAGATGGGTTGAAAACCTCATCTACATTACAAAACCTAGTTTGGACTTTGGAATCATGTATTGTTCACACCAACCCTTCAATCACAAACATGACAAGGTTTGCATAATATTGAATAACTTATTATAAAAGAAAACTAGTAGTATTCTTCAAAGATAAGTATTGGCCTTTTTCATACAAGATAAAATTTAAGGAAACCATACAAATAAATAAGTACTAAGAATAGAAATGAGAATTATATTTTGCTATTGAAAGTTTAGGTGTCTTTAATCTATTACAAGAGAATTATTAATTGTTATGAGGATTTCAACTACAACAATTTAATCTTAGAATTAAGGTTTTTATATTGTTTTTGGGAAGAAAGTTTACAAGAGTTAGAAAACTCACATTTCTTAACACATTTATTTTTCCTTCAAACCCCCCCCCCCTAGCCTTTAGGGGTTAAATAAAAAACCACCCATTTGGATTCAAATAAAATTTGCTTAGATACTTAGATCCGTAAATGGTTAGTAACTATAATATTTTTCATTATCATAAGTCAATGTGAATATATTGCAAATTCTATCAAAGCATGACATTGTACCCCTAAAGAATTCCAAGTGATTCATGGACAGTTAAGATTCATATGAACAACGAGGGGTTATTTATAATAAGTTCTATTTTTCATGTGTGTCCATTTGTCCAAGCCCATAAGATCTTTTGAGTAAAACATTCCCTTCTATGAAAAGAAGATCTTCCCGACATTCCCCTGACAAAATCGGCATGTGGATTAATGCCCTGATTTAGATTGTAGGTACAATGTCAGGTACCTAAAAATAGACAATTCTTAAATGCAAGCAAGAGGAGGAAGAAGAAGGGAGAAGTGGAGAGATGAGGGAGTGTTGGTGAGTGAGAGAGGAAGAGAGGAGCGCAAGACACCGACCGGTCGCTCGGTCAATCGGTCGGTCCATTGGTCGGTCCATCGGACGCGGTCGCTGGCCGACCGATCGGTCGGAGGGCGCGACCGGAATTCAAGGAAAAAAAAAAAAAAAAAAAAAAAAAAAAACTTTGGCTTATGGCCCGAGGGACCGATCGACGGAGGGACCGACCGATTGACCTACCGAGCGACCGACCGATGGACCAAGCGACCGGTCGGTGTCTTGCGCTCCTCTCTTCCTCTCTCACTCACCAACACTCCCTCATCTCTCCACTTCTCCCTTCTTCTTCCTCCTCTTGCTTGCATTTAAGAATTGTCTATTTTTAGGTACCTGACATTGTACCTACAATCTAAATCAGGGCATTAATCCACATGCCGATTTTGTCAGGGGAATGTCGGGAAGATCTTCTTTTCATAGAAGGGAATGTTTTACTCAAAAGATCTTATGGGCTTGGACAAATGGACACACATGAAAAATAGAACTTATTATAAATAACCCCTCGTTGTTCATATGAATCTTAACTGTCCATGAATCACTTGGAATTCTTTAGGGGTACAATGTCATGCTTTGATAGAATTTGCAATATATTCACATTGACTTATGATAATGAAAAATATTATAGTTACTAACCATTTACGGATCTAAGTATCTAAGCAAATTTTATTTGAATCCAAATGGGTGGTTTTTTATTTAACCCCTAAAGGCTAGGGGGGGGGGGTTTGAAGGAAAAATAAATGTGTTAAGAAATGTGAGTTTTCTAACTCTTGTAAACTTTCTTCCCAAAGACAATATAAAAACCTTAATTCTAAGATTAAATTGTTGTAGTTGAAATCCTCATAACAATTAATAATTCTCTTGTAATAGATTAAAGACACCTAAACTTTCAATAGCAAAATATAATTCTCATTTCTATTCTTAGTACTTATTTATTTGTATGGTTTCCTTAAATTTTATCTTATATGATAAAGGCCAATACTTATCTATGAAGATACTATTAGTCTCCTTTTATAATAAGTTATTCAATATTAAGCAAACCTTGTCATGTTTGTGATTAAAGGGGTTGGTGTGAAAAATACATGATTCCAAACTAGGTAGTACATACCATAAGTAGTACGAAGTAGGTAATATCTTCCGGACCATGATAATAAGATTAAATGAATCATCAATCAATTCGCAAAAGTAACTTAAGTATGGTTAAATTTTAGATAAAATAAAGAGATCTTAATCCCTAGATATCCTTGATGCGAAATTGCCTACATTCTTCATGCTTGTAAAGCCTCATTTGAAGCAATGTTTAGAAAGATCCAACCGTAGGATCTTAAAGTTAACTTGAAATTTTAGTGACTTATAAAATCTAAACCGTCGATTCTTTTCCATTAATGAGATCGTAATGCTCAAAGCAAGGAGAATCTTATTTGAGCGGGAACCCCAAATAGTGTAATCTGGGTCTTGAAAAACTTTAGGGGGGTGGGGGGGAGTTCTGAAGAAATTCAAAATGGTTGTTGGAATAAATTAGAATAGGGTTAGGGTTAAGAGGAGTGGCCGCCATCCTTAGCTCCCCACCAAGGCGGCTTCGGACGCCCACGCCGTCCGGGGAAATTAAAAAAAAAAAAAAAAAAAAAAAAAAAAAAAAAAAATTAAATTTAGAATTCGGTCGCTCCGTCCGATCAGTCGGCCCGACCGATCGGACGGAGCAACCGGATTCTAAATTATTTTTTTAAAAAAATTATTTATTTATTTATTTATTTATCCTTAAATTCGGGTCGGGCCGTCCGACCGGTCGACCGCCGACCGATCCGTCGACCGCCGACCGATCCGTCGACCGCCGTCTGACCAGTCGACCGCCGTCTGACCGGTCGACCGCCGATCGATCCGTCGACCGCCTTCCGACCGGTTGACCGCCGTCTGACCGGTCGACCGTTATCGATCTGACGGTTGTAGATCTCCGAATCAAATCTCATGGTCACCACGACCTTCGGTCGTCTCGACCGGGCGCCGGTCGGAGCGAATTTTCTCGGTCGCTCTAAAGAAGATCAGATTTGAACGGCTTAGATGCGAGCTCCAAGAAGATCTAATGGTTGAAATTTTTACTGTTGTCGTATTAATTCCATTTTACCCCCCCGGACGGACGGACGTCCGTCCGACCAAAAAAACTCAAAAGACGTCCATATTGACATCCCTGATGTACATCGAAAAGTTGGCTCATATTACAGCACCGATCACCAAGTTGAACCATGTTGGCTACACCTACCCACGTGACTGGACACCAGAAGCTCAAGCCGCCTTAGAAAAGATTAAACAGGCTTACTCAAAAGCACCCATACTGTTGGCACCAGATTGGACAAAACCATTCCATGTCCACACAGATGCCTCTCAGATCGCCGTGGGGGTCATTATAGCCCAAAATGTAGATGGCAAACATGATCAACCTGTTGCCTACGCTAGCAGATTACTTAATCAGGCAGAGACAAATTATTCTACCACAGAAAGGGAGGCACTTGCCATGATCTATGCAGTGAAAAAGTTTAGACATTACCTACTTGGAAACAAATTTAGGTTCATGGTAGATCATCATAGTTTGTCTTATCTTGTAAATCAATCTTGTCTAAACAATCTTTTCCATCTCCTTGGCCGGCTTATCTGACACCATCACAAATGCCCATTCACCGTTTTGCAATCGGTATTTCGCTTCTTCTTCTGTTGTGAGGTCATTCCTGATGTTAACCCCTAAAGGCCCAGGAAAGCCGAATCGGCGTTTTGCAGTTTTGGGCACCTTAGATGAGAGGTCAAATTTTGGTGTTTTGGGCTGTAATTTGGTGTGTGTGTCGGGAAACATAGTAATTGTGTGTGGTAAAATTTGCAAAGTAAGATTCCAATTTTAGTGCCTTGTAGAGCAAATTTTTGATTTGGAGTTGAGAAAGGGCAGAACGGGTTGTTGTTGTGGCCACTAAGGAACAAGGTGGAAATGGGGGCAGTTGCGAGGGTCACTCGAGAAAACTCCAGAGGGGCAGGGGTTCCAAGCAGGGTTTTGGAGGACCCAACATTCGGCAGAATTGAATGCTTTGGGACTGGCCAAAGATTGACGCCCCCTCCAAATACATGTCATAACTACAAACTTCGTGAAACTGGCGGCTGAGAACACACTGACATGGGGCGATTCAAATTTCAGAATTTGAATGAGAAACTCATGGAAAGATGTTGGGAACAACAAACAGCATACATCAAATCCAAAGCATATTTCAAAAGTAACAAAAATCCATTATGGCTAGTTTTGCAAATTCTTTGGACGGGGTTCCTGTGACTGCTGCCATCATTTCACTAGCAACTACCGATTCGAGAGAGGCGAGTGCAACAGTAGGAGAAGGATTCATCGAGGTGCCAGTATGGACCGAAAATGATCAGAGCACTGAAAATGGTGATTACGCAGTAGAGTCTTCGGCCAGGAGATCGAACAGCTCCTTCGTGGTCCAACTGTACTTGCCGCCGAGGTTGAGCTTCAGCGAGAGGAATCGGCGGCGAACTGTACGTGCCAGGGAGGTCGACGAGTTCCTTCGGAGGCGTACTGCAGCTGCCTCCGACCGTCCAGCTTCAAGGTCGCCGCTGCATCAAGTTCGGCAGCCTGCAGATCATCACCAACTTCGGCAGCCCATGCGCCAGTGAGCGATCAGATGATTGCACAGATCGAGGAGCGATCACATCAACGGGTTCGAATACATGAACATGAACTTGGTTTGCATGTGGAACTTGCATGGTAAACTGACATCACATCAACTGACTAATATGACCATATGCAGGAACCCAATACTGCGGTTGTGAGTGTCGGAAACTTGCAGCCACTTCTTATTTCGACATTGCCGCCTCCATCTGCCGATCCAGAAGCTCGCCTTCGTTCCTGGGCTGTACGCAAACACCTTCGAGCACATCAGATTCATGACCTCCTTTCACTGCTTGATCAAAAACATTTGCGCAGTTTACGCGTTCGTAAGAAGTCCAAAGCTTGGCCAAGAAATCCACAAGCAAATAATTTCCGACACCATTTCTACAGGCAAGCCGCACATATTCTAGGGTGGGTTGATCAACACGCTTTTGAGCAAGAATTTCTTGATATTGTCAAATCTACTTGGCCCGATACAAGCAATGCCTCCACGTCGATCATGGAAGAAGTCAAAGGAGGTGAGTATCTCTTGTGTAACATGTACCTAAATTTCATAGTTGAGAGTTATGAGTAATGTCTAACTTGGAGAATACAGATGGAGTGGGACAATATTCCAATGAGAAGGAGTTCACGTCTACAGACACAACCGGAACCAACTACGGTTCCTCCAAGCCCACCATCTAGTCCTGAAGCAATATTACCTCCTCAACATCAAGAATTGCCAGATCTAGGACCTGGAGTTGAGCTCATGACCTTCCCTGATACAGATGTTGGCTTCAACGGCGAGTACTTGAATTCGCAATCTCCAGTGCATGCGTATTACCCAAGCTCAGAAGAATTGTGTAATGAAGAAGGAGAAGATGATAGTGGTATGGAGAGAGCTGCAAGTCTTGAGGATATCCTCTGGCCACCTGAAGTCTTGCTTGCAGCAATAAACTTTGGCCGAAGAGGACGGAAGAGAGGTGGTGAGATCTACAATGCTGGACCTGATCCCGAAGAAGCAAGCGGGAGTGGTGAGATGCACGGACCAGCGCTGCAGCTAGGCGTCGACCAAGATTGCGGTGATGCAACGGCGTTGCGACTAGTATGGGACTCAAGCCGGCGGACTGCGGGCTGGCACAGCGCCGCGGCCACGAGGTCGGGCCACGTCGGCGAGTCAAGCGCGTCGGCTGCCAGCTGGGGTCCGGCGCCGAGCGCAGCGGGGCATCTCCAGCCGAACAGCAGCAACGGCCGGCACGCCTGCTTACCCGGGCACCAGGGCCTTCCTGTGGCGGGTGCATCGCCTTCTGGCCTTCCCCTTACAGGCCATACGCTTGGGCTACAAGGGCAACCAGTAGTTGTGACTTCAGAAGAAAATATTGGTCAATTCACATTGCAGCCAAATATTTTTATTGGGGAGAGAAGTACTGGTATTGGGCCTGGAGAATTCTATGGCAATGATACTGAGGGCGGTAATAATAATATGGAGTGGGATGATGATGTTGAGGAAGAACATATAATAAGAAGGAGAATGACACGCAATGGTGTGAGGGATGATTTGGGTGGGAATGATAGTGAGGACTTACCCAATTTTGAAAGTGCCTCTGATAGTGATGGAGATAATCGTAACGATGGGTTACCCCATCAACAAGAGGATATTAGGTGGCAATTTAGGAATGAGACTTGGGGAAACCCAAGTATTATGTATAATCCAATGCCGATATCATTTTTGGGGAAACCCATGGGTCCTTCTCGTCATCATCGTGGTATGCCAAGTTTTATGGATTTATTTGGCCTCTTTTGGACTCCACACATGTTGGCCACTATTGTTCAAGAAACTAATCGGTATGCAAATGCTCCTTTAGATGAGCATGGAAATACCAAAGGTGGTCCTACTTGGGAGAATATGACAATTTCGAGCCTCAAAGCATTTATGGCCTTAGCCATATATATGGGGTTGAGGGTTCAACCTAATGTAAGAACATATTGGATGCGTGATGACCTCTTTGGATGCCCAAGTATTTCAAATATATTTACACGGGCCCGATTTCAAGACATTAGGAGATGTCTCCATCTTACAAACATGGAAGGACAAACTAGAGGGGACCCGGGTTATGACAAAATCGGTCAAACAAGATGGTTAGTCAATGCTATGAGAGATCAATGTAAAAAGGCATGGTTTCTTGGAAAATATTTGACCATTGATGAAATGATGATTCGCTATAAGGGGACATATTCACCGATACGTCAATATATGCCTAAGAAGCCTCAAAAGTGGGGCTTGAAGGTTTGGTGTTTGGCATGCTCGATTTCAAAGTTCGTATGGAATTTCGAGATCTATTGTGGAAAAGACAATATTGTAGCCCCCCTTCCCATAGAACAACCTAATATTGTTCTTGGCGATGCTCGATTGGCCCATAATGTAGTTATGAGGTTAGTGGATGGCCTTTGGAACTTAGGCCATTGCGTGACAATGGATAATTACTTCACTAGTTTTGGACTTTTCACAACTCTTTTATCACGGGAAATGTATGCATGTGGGACAATAAGGGCAAACCGGGTTGGTCTTCCCTTAGATTTGAAAAACACCAATTCTTTTCAAAAATGTGCCTCAAGGCACAACTTTATGGAAAATGCATGACACCCGCACGATATCATGTGTTATGTGGAAGGATAAGAAGCCCGTGCTTCTTATTTCCACTCATTATTTGCCAATTCAACCCCCATGTGAGAAGGTAGTAACGGTCCCTCGGCGAAATGGTGCAAGTCGTGAAATGATTCTAACATCCCGATTTTGAAAGAATATACAACTCACATGCGAGGTGTAGATGTTGCCGATCAACTCCGAGCATCCTATTCATGCCAAGTGCGGAGCCACAAGTGGTGGCACCGTATTTTTTCTTCTTATTGGATGTCTCGATTGTCAACATGTATATATATTATTTGGAGTGTGTGAAACACTATCGATATAACCGCACGCCGATGACACACCTTCAATTCAAGAAGGGCTTATGTGAAGCCCTTCTTCAAGGGTGGCCTATGAGAGATTCACACCCCGCGGATATTCCTCGAGCAAGGAACACGCCATTGATTTGTGTACCCACATATACAAAATTACGACGTCGGTGTGTGGTTTGCCAAAAATTTGAACCACATTATTATCGCCGGAAGTGTGGAGACAAATGGATGTGTCTCAATCGAGGTTGCTTTGAGAAGTGGCACACAGATATTGCCATACGACGCCAACGCCATATGTGAGTGAATGTAAGTATTTCTTTTTGCATACAAAGAGGAAGCTCAAGTTTGTTACCCCACATTTTGCGCATATAGTACTTTGCTTGTGAATAATAGTACTTTCCTTGTGAATAATACTTTGCTTTATTTCAACCCCACAAACAAACGTTAGTAATAATAATATGAATAGTACTTTGCTTGTGAATAATACTTTGCTATGTTTTTTATCCCACAAACAAATATGAATAGTAGTTGAGTTATGAATAATACTTTGCTTTATTTCTTACCCCACAAACAAATGACACCACAATAATTTGAATATTGCTTGTGAATAATTCTTTGCTTTGTTTCTTACCCCACATACAAAAGTTAGTAATAATACTATGAATAATACTATGCTTATGGATAATTTATTTTTTATTAGTTACATTAGAATTCTTGTAAATTGATAAATTTTGGTGATTTTGTAGGTGTTCGGCAATCCCTGGAGTCCTTTCTCCAGTTAGGAGAATTCTATTTTGTGCCCTGGAGAACGACTTCGCAAAGGGGGCTTCAATCAGTGCGCCTACTGCACGGTACAAGTGGTGGCCAGGGACGGCAGCAAGGCGGGCCAGCTCCTCCAGCTCGGCTCTTTCCAGATCACGAAATTCCTGCCACCTCATGTGGCTCCCCAAGGTGCCAGTCAAATCCACTTTGTCGTTGCAAGCGTGGGCCTTTTTGTCAGATCATCTTTTTATAGGGAACTTATAAAGAGCTTAGGGAGCTTAGTAACGGTGGGGAGCAACGGGAAGAAAGCCCTCCCTTTATTGCAAGTGACACATGTCATAGCTATCTACATAGAATATTAGGCAAAGTATTTATGGTGGCAGTAGGCTATTCATAGCTCTGCCATATTGCCAGCAATGGGCCCGTAAGATTGAGAATGGGTTCCCATTCTTCTTTGTTGCCCGTCCATTTACTAATTTGCATATGTGTGTTTATGTTCTCCAAAATTGTCAATAATTGAGATTTTACTTTTTTTCAAATTTTTTTTTCCCCCATGACTCTGATTTGTGTAAAGGAACATTTTCACCGTTCACTTTTGAAAAATTCAAAAAGTTGATGGTGGATTTGTATTAGAACCCCAATTTGTTCACTTAGAGTACTTTTTTGCCTCCTTCTAGAAAAAAAATTGTATGAAGGTCCAAAAAGTGGAATGAGTGTCTAAAATTTTGCATGGGTGTGGCCAACTTGATTTCTAACATGGAAAAAAATACTAGCAAAATGTTTAGGGTAACAATCACCAAGTCTCCCTTTGCACCAAGTAGACTATGTCTTTCGGGCAAGCCACAAAAAAATTTCTGCATCAACTTTGAACGTTATGATCTCACAAATGGTGCAGATCCAACGGTTGAGATTTGACATGGTAATCATGGATGAAGTTAGGTTCAAGATCTTACGGTTGAATGTTCCAGAATACAATAAAAATTTATGCCATACTCCAAACTCCACAATGTGGTCAAAAATCGCAGATTTTGAGATTGGAGGTTGCAAAAACGCTTGGGCCTTTAGGGGTTAAACATCTCCCGAATCTCCTTCACGGTCTTGCCTTTGACACTGTCAACCAGAGTCTGACGGGCAAGATCCTTCAAGTTCTTTATCTTCAGGAGTTCCGCCATCTGATCAAAGGTGCCCTCATCAGATGTGCTGTACCAACAAGATTCCAACAAGAGAAGATTTAACGAGTAACACATACGTCGAGACTTCGTACCCCGATAAGAGTTACCAGAGTTTGTTGATCGATGTTCACGAAATTGGCATCCCATGCGTTGATCTCATCCTCGGGAGTAGCAGGCTTACCATCGCTGGTCTTCCGACTCTCCACATGAAACTTGCAATAGTCCATCACCTTCGTCAGGATATCGCCCGACACCCGCAGCGGCATTGGAATCGGTTCATTGATGCCCTTCGCTTTAATGATGTCCTTCACCATCTCGGACTTCCTCGCCACCTCCACATCGACTTCGACTGTAGTGTTATCAGAGCATGTAAGCTTCACACGGTTCGACGCCATGTTTCAAGGTTTCAGAAAAGGACGACAATCAACACACAAAGCGCATACGCTGACCGAAAGAGCCTCCCAAGAAATGCCCCTGACTTTTAGGGTCCGATTTTTGGACCCAGGAACGCTTCAAGGTTAAATACCCAGAAATCTAAAACCAGAAATTCACTCTCCACAGTTGGGTAACCGTAAAACATCCTCATTAGTCAAGTGATAAATACAGTCATGATATGAGTACCCCTCATTCCCTCAAAGATACTTGTGATTTTTCCTCAACTACTATGATAAAAAAATAATATTGAAAAATTAATTATTCTAACTAGATGGTATTAGAGGTGATATGGTTATAGTTGTATACATGGGGTTAAGATTGGAATTTCTGGCACATGTATAATGATTTCCACATAGGTTTACCCCTCTTAGTGGTACCCATATCCGTCTTGCATATCGTGCCCTTGAATGTACGAGTAGCTTTTGAAATATGGAACATGAATTGTACTTGAATATAGTGTTGATTTAGGGCAAGAATGCCAAAAAATGTGAACTTCAAGCGACCCCTTCCATCAAGGCCCTAGACACCATGTCGAGCATCAAATCTCGTCCCTTCGTGAGGAGGATGGCGATTTGTGGATTGAGTGTTTAAGAGAGCTCCTTTATTTCTTCAATGTCCTCCTCAAACTTGCACTTGTGTTCATTATATGACCAAATAAGTTAGAGTAGGATCGCAGTAAGACCGTGCACATAAAGTAAAAGGCATGAGAATCTTTCAAAGTAAACTTCACTTTGTTATATATATATTTTTTTATTTTATAAATTTAAGAAATCTTTTACTTCAATCAAAAAATTATATACGAAGCTAGATCATGAAAAAGTAAATAATTTTGAGATTTGAGATACTTAAATCATAAATATATATTTATATATATATATATATCAACTAGATATTTATCACTATTGATTTTTAAAAAAGGAGAGTATTTACTTGTTACCTAGTAGCCAAGAGCCAATGGAAGAAGATGCAACAAAAACCTCTAATGAGAAAATAAAAGTAAGTTATGAACATCAAATGAAAAGCTCAGAGGAGCAAGAAGAATCAAAACAAGGAGATTCCAGTGAAGAGATTTTTGATCATGACCTTTGGAAAAAGCTTCCTCATAATCTGCATGTTGTTGTATTTGCCTATCTTTCCATCAATGACATTTGCCGCTTACAATATTTGAATAAAACATGGAAACACAATATCTTAACAAATGGTTCTTTTTTTCCCCCGAAATTGTGATGAAGCTCATCGAAGAATCTTGTCTTTCATCACAGAAACTCAACGTCAAGATATATGGGTGAGAACATTGGACATTGGTTGCAACAAGTGGTATACATACAAATTTCCATATAAATGTGTTTTAAGTGAAAATACAGGAGGAGTAGGATTGTTTGTTCTTGATGAGGACCCGGGAGGGCATAAATGTAAGAATAAATTCCAATTGGTCAATCCATTGACAAGAACTTGGCAATACTTGCCTCCTGTACCTGACAAGTGGTTTATTAAACGTGTTGAAAAGAATTGCAATAAGGTCATAGTAAAGGTAGAGAGATTTAAAACCCATAAACGACCGAAGAACAACGCAACAATGTATGAGACCAAATATAAGATGTTCATATTTGATCTTTTGAACAGAAATGGTAAGTGGACTAAAGTTCAGTGGACTGAAGATAGGTACCTGAGACCAAAATGGATTATTTATCACTTTCGTTTGCAAACTGAAATACCATCTGAAATGATTACTTGGATTTCCTATGAGGAATCTTTCTTTGTGTTGTGGAAGAAAAAGGATGATTCGTTAAGTATTCCATCAACAACAACAAAGTACTATATCGAAGAATATCATGATGATCTCTCCATGAAACCTGTAAAAATCAAAGTTCACAATTGCCTTCTATTAGAGAGTGATATCATGCATATAAACACATCTGGATACAAGAGGTATATCAAGATGTATGCTTGTGAAGGTTACTTGATGATAGTAACTACATATTGTGAAATGGAATTCGGATCATTTCGAAAGGAGGTTGCAATGCTCTATGATTTTTCAACAAGTGAATGGACTATCCTTGACCTTCCACAATTGGACGTCAGAAGCTATGATGATGGTGGAAATTTGATAAGATCCAAGTGGGAATCACACTATTAATAACTTAGAGGATAATGTTAATGAGTGATACATTTATATAACTGAAGAAGAATTGGTTAGAGCCTTAGAGGTGGTAGCTTATACTAATAAAATATTTTTGATACTAGTTTTAGTGCTTTGACTTTTTTGGTACTTTTTTTAAACCAACTCATCTACATTGAAAATTTATTGACTCTAGAGAAACATTAAAGTTTAAATTTCATTTAAATTAAAGTTTTAGTGTAGTTTTGTAATTCATTACTGAAAACTGGAGATATAATAATGGATGTGTGGTAGTTTTCTCATGTAAATGGATAAAAATAGATTCAAACATTGCCCTCTGAAATGAAACAAGTCGTATTGAAAAATAGGCCCCACATTATGAAGATCAACCCCATCAGCGAGACTTGCATATGAATATCGGAATCTTGATGCGGAACATGTTAAAGCATAGCAACATTAATAAAAGCATAACGTAGCATTGTAAAGAAAGCGTAGCAATGGAGGCAGTCGATTACTGAATAAAGAGACTGAAGAATTTCAAATATTATTTGTACTTACACTTTTGTCAGGGTCTAAGGAGCATGAGAAGAGCTTCACTGTGGCAGAGTGCATTTCGAGCACCATGTTTGATCATGTATGATGATGAATGAACGAATGAACCTGATACCAAGGCTATTGATCATGTATAATTGTTCCGTGTAATTGTGTGGTGTCCATCGAGGCTTCTAATTGTTATGCCCATTGAGGTATATATCATGAGTGCTTTTCTCTGTTCTCATTTTGCGCCTGCCAAGGCTACACTTCATCGTGAACTAGTTTCAAGTGATTTTTTATTTAATTTTCATCATGATTCCGATGATCGTATGGTCATAAGCGACTCGGATAACGAGGTTATCGTCTGCGAACCTGGATGCTCAGAGCCAATCGTATACTGCCACCTCGGCAAAACAAAACGACCAACCGGTTACGTATGGGGACGACATTCCATGAAAGGTGCTCTCGGTACGTAGGTACACTAGAACCTGCCAATATAAAGCAAGCCCTGTTTCCCAGCTTCGGTTACGGTTATCATACAACTACTCATATCTAATGTATCACAGGCTCCACAACCACGAGCAGTCTAATTATATGCCATTCATCATGCTGTCTTCAGATTTCAGCCTCTTCCCATCGCGTGAAGTATTTTGTCAATGTTGTCAAGCTTCTCTCGAATCTCCTGAGCCTTCTTCCCTGTGGCCTCCATTAATGCCCATACAAATTTTTCTCTCCCGATTTCCGCCCCTTCCTCTGGAGTGAAGTCATCATGGATCCCTAACATCTCTGGCGTTTCCTCGGTCGTCCTGCCTTGAGAAATGTTCATCATACGCTGATGGGTGAGATGCACCAAGTTCTTTATTCCGCCGCCTGATCAAAGGTACATACATTACATGTACTGTACCGATAACAATCTTACAAGAGAAGAAAACAAATAACGAATATGGAAATACTTCGTACCAAGGAAAGAGCCCACAAAGATTCTGGATCGACGTTCATGAAATTGGCATCCCATGCCTCGACCTCATCCTCGGGAGTAGGAGCCTTATCATCGCTGGTCTTTCGGCTCTCTACATGATACTTACAATACTCCACCACCTTTGCCAGGATACCGCCTGACACCTCCGGCGGCAATTTTCACAATCGGCTCATTGATGCCCTTAGCCTCAATTATATCCTTCACCGTCTCGGACTCCCTCGCCACATCCACATCGACTTCGACTGTAGTGTTATCGGAGCATGTAAGCTTCACGCGGTTTGATGCCATGTTTCAAGGTTTCTGGAAAGGACGACAATCAACACACAAAGCGCATACGCTGACTGAAAGAGCCTCCCAACAAATGATACCTTAGTGAATTGGATGGCAATGACAGTATGTCGGGCGTGATGCCTTTTATCATGTCGGATTCAGTCTGAGAGGTCGAGCCCAACAGTTCTAGAAGCACCTGAAGCTACTAGGCTCTAATAAATAAGAAATATTTGGAGTCGAATTGGCGGGTAGTGTTCGAGTTCCAGGGCGGGAGGTGTCTTGCAGCTGAACAAGCACTTGAGCACTGGAATGAAACTGCTCAGTCTGCCAAATGGTTGGTAGCTCGGAAAGATACTTGTCTGCATGAGTGCAATGAAATTTCGGCGATGTAGTAGACGATGACCGGTATCGCACTGGAATCGCACGCTTTTTGAATTCCCCGGGTTCGAGCCCTATCGGCGTCTCAATATCAATTCGTTCGCACAGCCCTGAAACCGGAGGTGGCGCTCCGAGTCAGGCCATTTTGTTTCTCTTTCACATGCTAGGGTTTTGCCTGTTGTAAATTCGTTTTCTGTCCTGAGATTCTAACTATGAAATTGGTCGGTGAGATTCTAAAATTGGTTGTGACACGACTCGTAGAGATTCTTTGTCACAGCCATGTACATATGGGCGCATTTCCATGCCAATGATTGGGGCTCACCCCTCCTATTCCTCTGCCCATGGTGGTTTCGGGCTCACCCCCTCCTATTCCTCTGCCTATGGTGGTTTTGGGCTCACCCCCTCCTATTCCTCTGCCCATGTTCGTCATCGATGAAATTGAAATCAAGGTAAAAATTGATGACAAACAGAATTTTTCTCTGCGACACTTAAAAATCAAAATGCATGATTGCAGCTCAAGTCCAGTCAGAACAAAAACTTTAAGAAGCAAATTTACTTAAATTCAAGAAAAAATACAAGTGCGTGAGAATGCTACAGTAGAATGCTAGATTTCATATCCATGTATATAATATGCACCGTTTGAAGTTCGAAGGATCACAAGTTTGAAATTGATACCCCGACAGAACTCCGCAGAATGAAGCCAACTTGCTACGATGTAGCACCATTGCGAAGTTGACGTGTTCCAGTTTCCTTAACAACGCCATCACACCTCTACGTACTCAGTTGCAGCAAAACTAAAACTACACTCATTACAAGCAACTCAAACACATACAACAAAATTTTGAAGGACATACAGTATCACATTGAACACGCTCTATGAGAGGTGTTCTCGGTACGCAGTAATGTTCACCAAACCCTGCCCATATATATCAAGCCTTGCTTGCCAGCTTCCGTGACCATGCTGTGATTCATATATGATCACTTTGATGTTTCACAAGCTCCACAACCACGGCCGCCCTATTTAATTTCCATTGTATCCATAATTTCTCCGATTTTCCGCCTCTAATTCTTGACTGAAGTCATTCTCGATGTTAAACATCCGATTGAACTTGTTAAACACTTCCTATGCTCCGTGGTCTTGTTGATATTTATCGAACAGAGTCTGAGTGGTGAGTTTCAGCAAGTTGTTGATCTTCAGCTCTTTTGCCGCTTGATACAAAGGTGCACTTGTTAGACCCGTTGTGTCGACAACAATCTAACAAACAAACTTACAAAATACAAACAGATAAAGATTTCGTACCTGGACAAGATCGATAAGAGTTTGTCGATCGACCTTCACAAATTCAGCATCCCATTCCTTGATCTCATTCTCGGGAGTAGCAGGCTTGTTCCTCTGACTCTCCACATGATACTTGCAATATATTATCACTTTCGCCATGCTTTTGTCTGAAACTAGCGGCGGCAACGGAATCGGAAATCGGATGCCCGCTTTTGAATATACCTCCATTATATGC
The DNA here is from genome assembly GCA_037043015.1 of Bryum argenteum. Lineage (NCBI taxonomy): Eukaryota > Viridiplantae > Streptophyta > Bryopsida > Bryales > Bryaceae > Bryum > Bryum argenteum. The sequence continues at coordinate 20,329,993 of CM073325.1, read as the reverse complement.
TTCACCACTTCGGACTCAGCTGCCACGGCCACATCGACTTCAAACATTACCATAACCGCAGTCCAGTCGATTTGACCTGTCGTGGCAGCTTTTTACTTGAGAAGAGGATCAACGTTATAATGCATAACAAAGGCCTTCCCGCCCTTCCCAGCGTTATGTGTCCGCGCCAACGAATGCATGCCAGTGCTACTACCCGAAAAATTTCCGAAGTATGCCACAATTTTTGTGGGGGGGGCTTATACTCCCTGCCTAGGCAAGGGGTACCTTTGACCGTGCTATCCATATGGGATACATGGTTCTTCTATAGACATGGATGAATGAGGATGAATGTCATCCAAAGCTCTAGTAGGAATCCTTGGATTTGACATCCGATTTCTGATTTTCCGTCCACCCATCCATGCTTCATCCGACACAAAGACACTTCAACATACATAATATTTACAGCTTTATTGCACAATATTTCTTTCCACATTACATTGTCCGACTGTTCTTTGTACATTGTCACACCAAGCTGCCCTATTTTTTGCCAACGTGCACATTGAAAACACAGTTCGTGAAGCTTCCGCGTAGTATTGATTTCTTGATTAACTCCTCAATTTCCGGCACCATCACAGTTTCTTGTCTCGGATGGGATTCTGGAATCCTCTCTTGGCCTCCAACAACCGATCGAGAAGTGGACGCGGTTGTTTCTTGTTTTTTTCGCCACTCATCTTTGAACTTCTTGGACTTGATCGAAGCTTCTGTTATCCTATTTAGCTTTTCTGGATCAATATTCTCCTGAAATTCATCCTCATCAGCGAGACCTTCTTCATCGCGACTTTCGGTCATTGGAATATCCTCAATACTCAACCTGCAAAATAGAAGCCAAATCAACAAAGCGCAGCTACATCCTTGAACCACTTTCTATGACGCAAAATATGTTTACCTTTGTAACTCCGACGTAACTTCAGAAACATGTATACTTGGAGCCGACTTGTCAATTGTTGCGCATGCCATGCCTCCAACTCTTGTTGGTAATGATACTCGAAAGTCAAAGGCTCCCCGTTATCATGTTGTAAGGCTCCGTGTTAAAGCTCATACGCTTTCCGCTTGCAACAATCTTCTTTGTAATCATACCTGGCGAGAGTTTTCTCATTGCAATGGCCCGTGATGCTAGACATTATCTCCTTTGGTACTTGAGCGGCAGACATTCTTGTAATTGCTGTCACTCTCCGCTTTTGTTCTTTGAAATTACCTTCAATCCCAGTTTTCCATCATCTCTGCTTCGTGCACCCCGCATTGTACTCAAACCAACCGGTTGTTGCTTGAACCATGTATTCGTTTTTTTTGTTGTGAATGCATGATAAAAAAGTGGCCCACATGTTTTAGACTCGGGTGGCATGTGCTCAATGAGCGTCGAAAAGGTCTCCAACACGTCTCGGTTGTAGGAAACAACCACACTTCGAAAGTGCTCTTGCTGAAATCGCTTCAACGACACTTTGTAGTTTTTGGAGAGTCTTTCGTCGTACCTGCATAAATATAATCATGAACTTATCAATACAACATATCATGCTCAAAGTTTCCACATTTCAGAGGTTCAAACTTACCTTAGAAAGTCTTTCCCTGCTTCATCTTTTCCAAGTTGAAAGTCAGACACCAAAAGTCCTTGCAATTCAGATCCTCCTCGTATAAGAAACACCGTAACACAATAATATGCAAATCTCTTCTGAACTCCCAACGGATGAGTTGCCAAATGTTTAGGATGAGAAAGTACTCTACATTCTTCATCAAATGTGATACAATCAACCTTCTTCCTCGGTTTGTTGGCACCGAAATCTCTACTCCGTTCCATAGCATCCTGTACAGCCCTAGTAGTGGCTTTGAACCAAGGATGCGTTTTTATGTTAAACGGCACCTCCTCAATTCCGGTTGTAACAATCCTTTCATCTTGAGCATGGCACAGAATTTGATTGAAAGCTTGTAGCATACTCATGATCGTTCCAGTAGGATAGTGTTCACCACTTTCCTTGTTCAGCATAATAAAAAACTTACACAACATTGATCCAAATTCTTGAAGAGGAAGCTTCTCAATTGTAATAGAAGTATCCAATCCACAAAAATTTCTCCAAGCATCAAACCGATTTCTCGCCCATGTATCTCATCTCTTGCTTGGATTTTCTGTGTAACTTAACATTTTTTCCATTTTTTCCGGATCACAATCAAAAAATCCACAAAGTGGACCTTTCTTCGTCGCTACTACATCGACTCTCGCATCGGGATCTACGAAAAACTATCTCAATTCAAAACGGTGTCCGATAACTCCCTATTCGGCACTTCAACAGTTGTAGGACTTGAAAAATCGATCCCAATTCCGAAGATATCAAAGCCTTCTAGTGTTTCTTCATCAAACACCGAGGAGTTTCCACACTAACGAGACTATTCTCCGTCATTAGATCATTTCGAAGTGAAACAGTGCACGCAGTTAAGAGTTGAGCTATCGTCAGATGTATGTAGGGATTTGGTGCGGCGCTACTACCACTTTCACCACCACGACCTCGCCCTCGACCGCGACCATGCATAGGACGATTAGCAGTCGACATGATCCGCTTGTATGTAGGAACCCTCTTGCGCTTCAAACGCTCCATCGCAGACAGGAAGCACACACCTCGCGAGAAAATGACGGCAGGCTCATCACAATGGCGGCGTATTTATTTGGGAGGGATGAACAAACGGATGTCCTACGGAAAATGAAATTTCATTCAAGGATTCCTACTAGACGTTTGGATGAAAATCATCCACATCAATCCACGGACTTCGGTTATGTCCGGCAATGGTCAGCAGCCCGTGGTTATGAGAAATAACCAATGGGGCAGTACCTACCTCGCCGCTCGCGCGGCTCAGTAGATACCGCCCCATCGGTTATTTCTCATAACCACAGGCTGCTCGACCATTACCTAGTCCTTATCGAAGCATATCAGCTTCACGAGGTTCGCAGCCATGTTTCGCGATTTCTGCAAAGGACAACTATCAACACACATCGACTTCGGCTATTTTGTCATGAGAGCTTATCAGCTTCGCGAGGTTCGCCGCCATGTTTCAGGATTTCTGCAAAGGACGCCAATCAACACTCAAGGAGCCTACGCTGATCGGAAGAGCCTTACAGAAGAGATACTTTGTGCACTAAATGACTATGAAGAAGTACGTCGGCCGTGTCGCCCTTTGTCACGTCGGGTTTAACCCGTGAGGCTAGGTCGAGCAGTTCTAGAGAATCTTGAAGGTAGTAAGCTCCAGTAGCAAACTTTTGAATTCGAACTGATGGTGCTGTTCGAATTCCAGGGCGGGAAGTATATTGCATTTGAACAAGCAATTGAGTAGAATGAAACCACTTTGCCAGTTGGTTCGTATGAAATCTCAACAATAAACATGAAGCGTTATCAATTTAGCACACCGGAATCGTCCGTATTCCGAGCTCCGCGGGATCGACTTCCGTCGTCGCCACACTATCGATGTTGTTCTCAATGCGTCTAATCCGCAGAAGGCGCACCTAGACAGGACATTTTGTTTATCTTCCATATCCATGATGAATGCATTTTTTGTTCTGAAATTCTAACAATGAAACTGATCACTGCGATTCAGAGTTGGTTGTAATTCAACTCATCTGGCTTACATCATGCCAATCTTTTGGGCTCACAACCTCCTAATCCTTTGTCCATGGTGCGAATTCGAGATCTGAAAGAGCACAATGCGGTGAATTTCAAGAAAGGGTGGACCAAGCTTAAGAAGATTCTTGCTGTTGCCAGTGTAATTCTCCGCAGTATTATAATAAAACCTTTCAAAAGAATGCCGTACTAATTGCACCTGGTCGATACATCTGATCTTCTAAAATCTTACTTTCTTCGGCTTTAATCTTCACAGATTCGTATGCTTGTTCATGATTAATAAAACTGAAATTCACACTAAATCGATGCCACACAACATCAAAGACAGTCTCGGGCGACGGGCTTGAGATTGAAAACAAATGCAATCGCAGCTCAAATCCAGATAAAAGCATAGAAGTAAAAATAATTCAAAATTGAGAACAAATGGAATTACGTGAGGATGCTAGAACTCCCATCCACGCATATAATCTGCACCGGAATATCACAAGTTAACAATTGCTACCTTAACAGAACGAAGATGTAACACCATTGCTGAGTTGACTTTCCAGTTTGTAATATGACATGTATCGTCATCACGCGAGTTTCCGGCTTCGGTTATCATACTACTACACATATCTAATGTTTCACAAGCTCCACAACCACGGACAATCTACTCAAATGCCATTCAGCATGCTCTCTTCTGAAGATTTCCGCCTCTTTCTCTAAAGTGAAGTTATTTGTCAATGATGTTATTAACAATCTTTTCCATCTCCTTGGCCGGCTTATCTGACACCATCACAAATGCCCATTCACCGTTTTGCAATCGGTATTTCGCTTCTTCTTCTGTTGTGAGGTCATTCCTGATGTTAAACATCTCCCGAATCTCCTTCACGGTCTTGCCTTTGACACTGTCAACCAGAGTCTGACGGGCAAGATCCTTCAAGTTCTTTATCTTCAGGAGTTCCGCCATCTGATCAAAGGTGCCCTCATCAGATGTGCTGTACCAACAAGATTCCAACAAGAGAAGATTTAACGAGTAACACATACGTCGAGACTTCGTACCCCGATAAGAGTTACCAGAGTTTGTTGATCGACGTTCACGAAATTGGCATCCCATGCGTTGATCTCATCCTCGGGAGTAGCAGGCTTACCATCGCTGGTCTTCCGACTCTCCACATGAAACTTGCAATAGTCCATCACCTTCGTCAGGATATCGCCCGACACCCGCAGCGGCATTGGAATCGGTTCATTGATGCCCTTCGCTTTAATGATGTCCTTCACCATCTCGGACTTCCTCGCCACCTCCACATCGACTTCGACTGTAGTGTTATCAGAGCATGTAAGCTTCACACGGTTCGACGCCATGTTTCAAGGTTTCTGAAAAGGACGACAATCAACACACAAAGCGCATACGCTGACCGAAAGAGCCTCCCAAGAAATGCCCCTGACTTTTAGGGTCCGATTTTTGGACCCAGGAACGCTTCAAGGTTAAATACCCAGAAATCTAAAACCAGAAATTCACTCTCCACAGTTGGGTAACCGTAAAACATCCTCATTAGTCAAGTGATAAATACAGTCATGATATGAGTACCCCTCATTCCCTCAAAGATACTGTGATTTTTCTGAAACTACTATGATAAAAAAATAATATTGAAAAATTAATTATTCTAACTAGATGGTATTAGAGGTGATATGGTTATAGTTGTATACATGGGGTTAAGATTGGAATTTCTGGCACATGTATAATGATTTCCACATAGGTTTACCCCTCTTAGTGGTACCCATATCCGTCTTGCATATCGTGCCCTTGAATGTACGAGTAGCTTTTGAAATATGGAACATGAATTGTACTTGAATATAGTGTTGATTTAGGGCAAGAATGCCAAAAAATGTGAACTTCAAGCGACCCCTTCCATCAAGGCCCTAGACACCATGTCGAGCATCAAATCTCGTCCCTTCGTGAGGAGGATGGCGATTTGTGGATTGAGTGTTTAAGAGAGCTCCTTTATTTCTTCAATGTCCTCCTCAAACTTGCACTTGTGTTCATTATATGACCAAATAAGTTAGAGTAGGATCGCAGTAAGACCGTGCACATAAAGTAAAAGGCATGAGAATCTTTCAAAGTAAACTTCACTTTGTTATATATATATTTTTTTATTTTATAAATTTAAGAAATCTTTTACTTCAATCAAAAAATTATATACGAAGCTAGATCATGAAAAAGTAAATAATTTTGAGATTTGAGATACTTAAATCATAAATATATATTTATATATATATATATCAACTAGATATTTATCACTATTGATTTTTAAAAAAGGAGAGTATTTACTTGTTACCTAGTAGCCAAGAGCCAATGGAAGAAGATGCAACAAAAACCTCTAATGAGAAAATAAAAGTAAGTTATGAACATCAAATGAAAAGCTCAGAGGAGCAAGAAGAATCAAAACAAGGAGATTCCAGTGAAGAGATTTTTGATCATGACCTTTGGAAAAAGCTTCCTCATAATCTGCATGTTGTTGTATTTGCCTATCTTTCCATCAATGACATTTGCCGCTTACAATATTTGAATAAAACATGGAAACACAATATCTTAACAAATGGTTCTTTTTTTCCCCGAAATTGTGATGAAGCTCATCGAAGAATCTTGTCTTTCATCACAGAAACTCAACGTCAAGATATATGGGTGAGAACATTGGACATTGGTTGCAACAAGTGGTATACATACAAATTTCCATATAAATGTGTTTTAAGTGAAAATACAGGAGGAGTAGGATTGTTTGTTCTTGATGAGGACCCGGGAGGGCATAAATGTAAGAATAAATTCCAATTGGTCAATCCATTGACAAGAACTTGGCAATACTTGCCTCCTGTACCTGACAAGTGGTTTATTAAACGTGTTGAAAAGAATTGCAATAAGGTCATAGTAAAGGTAGAGAGATTTAAAACCCATAAACGACCGAAGAACAACGCAACAATGTATGAGACCAAATATAAGATGTTCATATTTGATCTTTTGAAATGAAATGGTAAGTGGACTAAAGTTCATGGGATCAAGATAGGTACCGAGACCAAAATGGATTATTTATCACTTTCGTTTGCAAACCGAAATACCATCTCGAAATGATTACTTGGATTTCCTATGAGGAATCTTTCTTTGTGTTGTGGAAGAAAAAGGATGATTCGTTAAGTATTCCATCAACAACAACAAAGTACTATATCGAAGAATATCATGATGATCTCTCCATGAAACCCGTAAAAATCAAAGTTCACAATTGCCTTCTATTAGAGAGTGATATCATGCATATAAACACATCTGGATACAAGAGGTATATCAAGATGTATGCTTGTGAAGGTTACTTGATGATAGTAACTACATATTGTGAAATGGAATTCGGATCATTTCGAAAGGAGGTTGCAATGCTCTATGATTTTTCAACAAGTGAATGGACTATCCTTGACCTTCCACAATTGGACGTCAGAAGCTATGATGATGGTGGAAATTTGATAAGATCCAAGTGGGAATCACACTATTAATAACTTAGAGGATAATGTTAATGAGTGATACATTTATATAACTGAAGAAGAATTGGTTAGAGCCTTAGAGGTGGTAGCTTATACTAATAAAATATTTTTGATACTAGTTTTAGTGCTTTGACTTTTTTGGTACTTTTTTAATAGATAAAATTGATTGCCCTTAAAGCTCTTGCTTCTAGAAGAGCATTCTATATAATGTACGATTGGGTGCGGGTTGTTAAAAAATACCTCTAGGAAGGTCTCTTTTTTGCACCTCGTAATGTATACCCCGTGCCACCATAGTGTGCTTCCACTCTGTTGTGCAATTCACATGCTATGATGTACCTGTGAATGGAGCTCTGGACACAAAACGTTTTCGTCTCAATCATGTTAGATTCTTATTGGTATTGAACATCTAATGAGTGTACCTTTGATCAGGCGGCAGATAACTTGAGGATAAATAACTTGGTGGATCTCACCTTTCAGACTCTGGTAGACATGAGCACAGGGAAGACGTTGGAGGAGATTCAGGAGATCTTTAGCATCAAGATATAGGTTCAGAGGAAGAGGCGGAAATCTGAAGACAACATGATGATTAGGAGTTTAAGTAGGGTTGCCGCACGTGGTTGTGGAGCTTGTGATTTCACATCAAATGTGAGTAGCGGTATGATATTCGAAGTTGAAGCTGGAGTAGAACGCTTGCTCATTATGGGCAGGTTTTGGTGTCTTAACGTAACGAGAGCCTAAGCGAGAGCACCTTTTTAATGGAAGATAGTACTTCAAAATGTTGTCGTGATTCTATGTGTTATATTTGCTTGTCATTTGTGTAAGTTCAGTGCTACTGCAAGAACATAGAGGCGTGATGGCGATGCCATGAAACCTGGAACGTGAAGTTAGGCTCAATGGTGTTCCATCAGCAGGTTCGCTCTGTTTTGTTGAGTTTTGTTGGCGTAGCAGCTTCAAACTCTTGATAATTCGGTGCACAGATCATACGTATGATGTCAGTTCTAGCATTGTGATGTAGCAATTGTTCTCGATTTAGAGTAAATATGCTCCTATTCTCCTGATCTCGATTGGAATTGCAATTGCAGCTCAGTCTGAATTTTGAGTCCAACTTCCGAGACGGTTGTTGATGTTGCTCTTCTTCATCGTCAAATTAGCGCGGATTTTGAATTTGTTGCCCTTGAACAAGCATACGAAAGTATAAAGATTAGAGACGAAGAAAGAAAGAGCACCGAAATTTTCATCATGTTAGAAATTTACTCAAACACGAATCGACAAACAATCACTGTGCTTCAAAGAGACGACGAACAAACATTATCTGAAGCCCCCATTCACAGATACATCATAGCATATGAAGTGCAGAGCTCGGTAAATTGCAATTTCATTCACGGGGAGCTCCAAGAACAAACAATTCTCATGCCGACACTGCTCTATTGCATCTTTAATGCATGAATCTCCATCTAGTCAATGCTGCACGATTAGACAGCAATGATGTGACGCCGACGGAATTCGAACCGGGGGAACTCGGATTGCAAACAAGCCCGACGCTTCAAGTGCGCTCACCTGGAGAATGCCGAAGAGAGCGCATCATGTCAACCATTGAAATTTGATACAAACTAGTTTCATACCACTGCTCAAGTCTTTGTTCATCGCGCGCGCGGGCGGCTCTGGAACTCAAGCACCACCGCCGATTCGACTCCGAACATTTGTCATTGGAGCGTATCAGTTTCACGAGCTTCTAGAACTTCTGGCCATCACCTCAAAGATTAACCGGAGATGACAAAAGGCTACTTATAAGCCCCGAGTACTTTGTCAGAGTCATTCACTACAGTATCACTTTCTGGGACTGAGGCACTTTCGCTCAGCGTCTGCGCTTTGAGTGTTGATTGTCGTGCTTTGCAGAAATCTTGAAACATGGAGTCGAGTCTAGTGAGGCTGATAACCTGCGATAACAAAACGATCCAAGTCGATGTGGCGGTGGCTAAGGAGTCCGGGAAGGTGAAGAACATCATTGAGGAAATGGACATCGTTAATTTTTTGATTCCGTTGGAGCAGGTGTCAGGCGATACCCTGGAGAAGGTGATGGAGTATTGCACGTATCATGTGGAAAGTCGGAAGACCAGCGAAGATAAGCCGGCTACTCCCGAGGATGAGATCAAGGCATGGGATGCTGAGTTTGTGAAGGTCTTAGATCATAATACTCTTCGCGCTCTTATCAAGGTGCGAAACTTTTACCTATTTGCTTTTCTCTTGTCGGATTGTTATCGGCACATCACATTTAACGAGTGTGCGTCTGCATCAGGCGGCGAGATACTTGGAGATCAAGAACTTGCTGAAACTCACCACTCAGGGTCTAGTCGATGCACAATATAGGTAGAGTGGCCGTGCTTTTGGACTTGTGGAGCTTGTGAAACATCAAACATGAGTTGCAGTATAATAAACTACTTGCAATAGATTTAATTTAGTTTTTTCTGCAAGTACATAGGGGCGTGATGGCGCTGGTAAGAAAATTGGAACTTCAACTTAGCTATGGTGAACATTAAATCTCAGCATGTTGGCTTCATTTTGCGGCGTTCTGTTGTGTACGTAGTAATTATTTCAAACTTGAGATACTTCGGTACACATAACACACATGGATATGAATTTTGTACCATTCTCATGCAATTGCATTTGTTCTTGATCATGTGGTGGAATGCAATTGCATTTGTTCTTGATCATTTGGTGGAGTAAATTCTCATGCAATTGCATTTGTTCTTGATCATGTGGTGGAGTAAATTCGCTTCTAGGACTCCTACGTTTTAGATTTAAAATGCAATGTGCATTTGTCTTTAATTCCAAGTCCGTCATCGCGCAGTGTTTCGCAGTATTTGTTGATACTGTTTTTCATCAATCGCTAGAGTAAATTCAATTTCATTGATCACGAACAACCAAATGTTGTGAGGATTGAAGTCGAAGAAGGCAAGCACATTGAAATTTTTATTAAGAAGGCAAGCACATTGAAATTTTTATTAAGAAGGCAAGCACATTGAAATTTTTATTAAGTTAAAATTTCCGCATACACGTACCGACACGAAGTTCACGTACAATTTAATTTTGTGAGGTTCCAATCACAGTTACATGAGAGCATATGAAGTGCACAACTCAATAAATTGCATTCACGGCGAGCTCCAAGAACAAGTGATTCTTATTTCGGTACTCTGTATTGCATCTCTTATCCATGATTCCCAGCTAGTCAATGTTGTGTTTCATACCTCACGCAGGGGAGATGGAGACGTAGAGCCGGATAGGAGTTAATTGCAAACCGCGTATATCATTTGATTTTACGCGTACGGCTGTTATAAAGGAGCCCTACGAGTCGTATTACTACCATTTTAGAATCCCAGTAATCAATTTCATACTTACAGTATTTCATGTGACAGCGTGTCGGTATGTGTATGCGTCATCCTAATTTTATGAGAATCTCAGCGTACTTACTTTCTTCGGCTTCAATCTTCACAGTTCCACATGCTTGTTCATGATCAAGGAAATTGAAATTTACGCTAAAGTGATGACAAAAAGCAAAAGCAACCCTCTCGGGCCGCGGACTAGAAATTTAAAACAAACGAAATTGCAGTTCGAATCGAGATCAAAATTACAGAAGCAGATTTCCTCTATGTCAACAAAAACAAGAGCAATTGCGTGAGAATGATAGGACTCAAATTCATGCCTATAATCTGCGCCGGAACATCAGAGTTCGAAATTGCTTACCACAACAGAAAAACAAAGCCAATCTGCTAAGTTATAACACCATTGCCACGTTGAAGTTCCAGTTTCTTGACGATGTCATCACGCCTCTATGTACTTGCAGTAAACCTAAATCTACACTCAATACAAGCAATTTAAATACGTATGACCCTTGTTTTCCAGCTTCGGTTACTTATCACACGGCTACTTATACAGAACTTCTTTCATTCGCTCCACAGACGCTTTCGCTCTATCTAATGCCCATTTTCTTCGAAATTCTGCCTCTTCTTCAGGAGTAGTGAAGGCACGCTCGTCAATGAGAAGCTCCTCGGGCGTCATGTTTCTGATCCTATCTGCCGCTCTCTGACAGGCGAGGTCCACCAAGTTCTGTATCTTCAAGAATTTCGCGGCCTGAATTCAGAGGAACACTCGTTACATGTGCTGTGCCGATATCAATCCAACAAGAGAAGAAAACAGAAAAGGTGTCAGGAAGGACCAGAATAAGCTCGGATATGGTTTTTTTATCGACTTTCAGAAAATCAGCATCCCATGCGTTGATCTCATCCTCGGGTATAACAGGGATAGTCTTCCGACTCTCCACATGATACCTGCAATACTCCATCACCTTCACCAGGGTATCGTATGACACGTCCGGTAACGGAATCGGGGCATTGATGCCAATAGCCTCAATCATATCCTTGATCATCACGGACTCCATAGCCACGGCCGCTTCGACTTCGAGTTCTTTGTCATCGCAGCTTATCAGCTTCACGAGGTTCGCTGCCATATTTCAAGATTTTTGCAAAGGACGACAATCCACATACAAAGCGCAATCGCTGATCGAAAGAGCCTTCCAAAAGTGATACTTAGTTTAGTGCAGTGAATGGTATTAATGACAAAGTACGTCGAGCATGTTGCCTTTTATCATGTCGGCTATAGACTGAGAGGTGAAGTCCAGCAGTTCTAGAAGCTCGTGAAGCTGGTAAGCTCCAATATCAGCTGTGAACTCGCGGTGCTCTTCGAGTTCCAGGGCATCCGTAGGTCGCAGGGTAATATCTCAATTGGTATTCAAATAGTTAATTCAAACCGTCGGCGTTGACTATCACCGGATTCGAATCCGGGGTTCGAATCCCGTCGGTGCCTCTCTGTTGATGTCTTCAACCCGGTCCATCTGTTTGGACAGGCCATTGTTGTCGATTTTCAACATGCAAGGTTGTGTCTGCTGCGAGACTGGTCACTGGAATTCTGATATGAAGTTTTGGGGTAGTATTGACGAATGAGGGACATGCACTTAGGTGGCTATGCTCCTCCCATCTGTGTAGTGTTCATCAGGCTTATTTGTGACAGCTCTATAGCTTGTTAGTATGCTAATATATGGGCTCACCTCTCTCCCATGTGGCGTGATGACATGACTGCCACCGTTGTGGAGGTTGAGGGTAAGTACACCTATTTTCATTTTCAAACATTTAAGCCATTCACCAGGGCGCCTGTAAAAGAGTGCTACCAGCGTAATTTTCGATTTGGACCCAGACGGCCATTTTTGATAATTTAAAAAAAAGAAAAAGGGCATGGTCCCAGATTAGCCTAGAAGCCTACTCCTTGGCATTTTATGCCTATACATTAAAAATTTATGGGGCTCTTTACCCCTCCCCCTCCTTTGCACTCAAGAAATGCTCGTGGCACTGATTTACAATGATACCATTCACCATACTCCTGAGTGTTGACACTGATTTATAGTGATCCCATGTGATTTTTCAATAAGTAGCAACTAGAAAAGACAAGGTTTCCCTGTATTTGTGGTATTCTTCAGAACTTACATATTTAATTACAAATTTTGGAAGTGACTACTGTAAGTACACCTATATTCATTCACCCGATTGCATGTACGTGTAAGGAATAATCTGGTCGCAAGGAAATCTTCATTCTGGTCTGTCCGATTATGGGGGCGGCCGGATTTAGGTTCTCTTACATGCGAGAAGCTATGGCAAGGATGCATGTGTTTTGAGGTCAAAGTTTATCTGATTATGTAGCCTATTGCATCACTGACAAGTAAGTACATCTGGGAGGATGAATGTTCGAAGAAACCAAGAACGTAGCACTCTCGGTGGCTCTACTCATGGAGAATACAGTATGAAGTGGAGCCTTGCGATGTTTGAATCTTGTAGTGTTCTCTCGTACAGGAATGACCGAGATGAATTGTGATGGCTTCATCCATAAGATCCTAGAAACTTAAGAAATAAAAATTGGAGAAAAGAGCAGCCTGGTAAGTGAAGCGCGTTCAAGATTTAACAAGAAGCATCCAAAATCAACATCGATTCCTAAGATCTGGAGCGCCAGCGAAGGAACAAAGCTCATCTTCACCTTGACATGGAGTCGATGTAAAGAGAAAATGAAGTTAGTTTGAACCTTTTCCTAAAACTCAACACATATGTAAAGTAGGAAAGCAATCAAGATCAAGACACGAAGTAGCCTGGGAAGTGAATATTTGACATGAAGTATCCAAAATTGACAATAATCAAAACCCTAGTTAACCCTAAATTCTGGAGTACCTGCAACAAAAGCTTATTATTGTTCTAATTGGGCATGGAGTCGATGTACTGGTCGACATCGGATTTGAGAGCACTGAGCTGCCCTTCCGACGCGATCCGGAGCTTGGCATCGTCAATGGTGACCAAGTACTTGGCCTGAAACGCCGTGGCATGCGCATTGGGGTTGCAGAAAACCTCGAAGAAGACGCCGTCCACATTCTGCCGGTACTCCATGTTGTCCCACCGCCTCGGCCGCTCCGCCTTCTCCTTCTCCTTGAAGGTCGCCAACAGCCCCGTGATCGCTGAGCTCAGTCCCTGGGCTGACTCCACCGAGAATGGGATCGTCAAAGTCGTCTCCCCAATGTGCAGCGAAATAGGCGTCTTCGCTGCAATCCCACAATGTCATAAATCTCCCCTCACAAAACACTCCAGCACCATTGGTGGAATAGCAACCTGAACATTGTTCTAATCTTCCTGACCAATATTGAAATGAAATTTCAACATCCCTCGATCGTAGTCTGCAGTCATCGAACTCCTTTCAGCAGCATTGGGGCGTGGTATTGCTCAAATCTTTCCAACACGATATTGCCTCAATACTGAAATGTAAACCTAGGATACTCTCGAACTGTAACATTTCACCGCTTTTGCAGTCTCACTAGATTATGGGAATTACACTCAGGCTGTGAGATGCAGCACCCTTGGAGGGCTACTAAGGAGGGAATGGAAGACAAAAGGGAATAGAAGACAGTAGGGAGTAGAATTGCAGCACCAAATCTGAAATTTGAGAAGAAACTATGTATGAACTGTAATGGCTATAGAACTACAATGGCTACATTGGCTGTAGAACTACAATGCCTACAATGGCTATAGGATGCGAGTAGCACGCACCTTGCACTTGGGCGGAGCAAATAGGAGAGCGTCTAGGGATGGCGGAGACGCGTCTTGCAGTAGAGAAAGTGGACGGGCGTTGGGTAGTGACGAAGGAGGAACCCAGAGTAGCAGCTGGGTGCGCCATGGCCACGGCCATCCTCAAGAAAGCAACTAAAGAATGGAGAGACAACTCTAGATTTCAAATGACTAGAAACAAGACAGACAGGGTCCGTCAGTCGGCCGAGCAATCCACCTTATCCACTGCTAGTTCGACTTGGCTTTCGCGAGAATAGTACGGTGTATTCTTACTAATCATAGATCCTCGTTAAGCAACGTGTGTTTACTGTTCATTAACTGGTGTACTGTACCCGGCCGGGATCGTTGGTCGCAGTTGACCCAAAATAGCACAAGTTGACTTGATAGTGTTCGTCGAACATTCGAGACAAATTCTCTGCGAATTGTCGATCGGGTGCTCCAAGCTTCGACATGTCGTTTGATCGGTTGGTTAGTCAGCTAAGACTCTGGCGGTAGAGTGACCTAGCGTGTGCTTACAAATTTGATAAGCGAGGGTTTTGCTCTGTCTAAAATCGTTGTGCGTTCAAGCAGTAGCATCTGTTCAAGCCCCTGGTCCTTCTTTCTTCAAGGGTTTCGTTACATTGTCGGTAAAGTTTCGGAATCTTTGAGTAGTCATTTCGATGTACGCAGTTGTAAAAGACCGAGAAGCGCGGCTGGGTCTGGAGCAATGGCCGCAATTGAGAGTAAGCTAGAAGTGGAGCTACATCTGACACTTAGGGTTTACGAATTCACTGTTCCCCGAGCGGCCAAGTGATGATGTGCTGGCTACGGAAGGGTTGTTGTTGTTGCTGATGTCGTGATCGACATGGCCTCGTTGAGAAGGTCAATATCACCGCGAATCTGCGAAAAGACGACGATCGTCAGTAGTGGCAGAGCAGATCACTCGAATTCTTCTCAGTCCTGGTCACAGATGATGGCAATGGAGGCGAAGAAAATGAGCAGTTGGAAGAAGCTCTTGATTCAGTTCGGAGTGTGCTTCGCCATCGGCTTGTTGGTAGGGTCGTTCACGCCGCAGAAGTGGCAGTTGTTGGAAGAAAACTCCGCTCTTAAAGCAGATGTGGCGTCCACGGTTGCCACTGCTTTGCCGGGGTCGAAGACCAGCGTCGAGATCGGCAACGCTTTCTCAGGTACTGTTCTTCGCAATCTCAACCCTCAACAACTCTAATTCTCACTACAGCGAACATCATTCTGGTGCTCAAGAATGCCTAGCGATCTGTTCTAAGAGTTCAATCAGGTGTAAGACACTCGCTAGAATCGCATTCTTCACACAAGCCATTTCCTGCAAAGATATTGTGATCTTAAGTAGGAGGTATATGATAGCTCATTAGAAGCGTTAAGATATCAATCAGCTTCTAGAGTGATGAGAGAGCCGTTGAGTGTACCATTTTCAGTTATCGAGGCCTTGTATACTCGATGAGAGAGGAATCTGTGGCACCATCACTAGCAGATGAGCCAAATTTAGTTTGTTATCAAAGTCGCAAGTGGAAGTTTTGATCTCGTGCCTTGAGATTGAACGCGTAGTCGTTATCTTTATGGATGGCAATGCGCTCTGGCAGGGGGTTTAGAACCTGTAGATCTGATGCCACTGGAGCCGAGGAAGCTGCTCATAGTGGTGACGCCCACGTACACGCGGCCATTCAAGGCGTACTACCTGACGCGCCTGGCACACACATTGAAGCTGGTGCCACCGCCGGTGCTGTGGGTGGTGGTGGAGATGCACTCGCAGTCGCTGGAGACGGCCGCGCTCTTGCGGGAGACCGGTCTCATGTACCGCCACCTCGTGTGCGACAAGAATCTCACTGACGTTAAGGACCGCGGCACCTACCAGCGCAACACCGCCTTGGCCCACATCGAAGAGCACCAGCTGGACGGCATCGTCTACTTCGCTGACGACGACAACGTCTATACTCTGGAGCTTTTCGAGCAGATGCGCAACATCAAGTACTAACACGCCCTTCTCTTGCTGAAAATGGTTCAAAGACAGTCACCACTAGTGTCTGAAAGTCTCTACAGTATTCAACCGTGGTTATGCACCAGTGCATTCCCTGTTGTGGCAATCTTCAGACTAGTTGCTATTCAGGTGTGCTTTGACTGAGCGTGTGGCTGTGTTGGGCAGGCGATTCGGCACTTGGTTGGTGGGCATGCTGTCTCCCGGCAAGTCTAGGGCTATCCTGGAAGGGCCCGTCTGTAGAGACGAGAAAGTGATCGGCTGGCACACAAACGAGAAGAGCAAGCGACTGCGACGGTTTCATGTGGACATGTCTGGATTCGCCTTCAACTCCACCATCTTGTGGGATCCTCGCCGCTGGAAACGCCCCACCTTGGAGCCCATTCGCCAGCTCGATACCATCAAAGAAGGCTTCCAGGTCAGAATCATAGCTCCCTTGCTCACTTTTATTACACCTGGAAATGTTAGAACCACTACTCTCTCCATTGAATCAACAAAGGAAGCTGGTGTGGCTCGTAGAGACGAGTGAGTATCTGCACTTACTGTAGAAAAATGCACACTGTTGTGCCTATTCTGACTCATGCTTTGTGGGTTGGAGCTGCAGGAGACGACGTTCATAGAGCAGCTGGTGCCAGACGAGAGCCACATGGAAGGACGACCGCCAGGGTGCTTGAAGGTGATGGTATGGCACCTGCACCTGGAGGCACCCAAGGGATTTGCGTATCCTGCGGGTTGGACTCTCACTACTCCATTGCAAGCTAACATTCCTCTTCGCACAAGCAACAATTAACGGCTACAAGAGACATATATATTGAACGCCAACTGAGGAGTCTTGAAATTCCCCTCATTCTTACATGGTAGTCCAACTTAGGAACTCTGTATCGTGTTCCTGGGCCGTGTGGGTAGCGCATCCTGTGCAGATTCTATCACGTCGTAGTAAACAGCCAGTATGACGCTGGCCAGTGAAGGAATGCCATAGAATTGATTAAAGCATTGTAAGGTTTAGAATGAGTAGGCATGGGCGACTTGTTATCATGCAAGAATCTTCCATTCGGGTGAGACCACGTTGATAGCTCTCGACGGGGATTGTATTAATACTGACCTTAATTCATCTGCCGCGCATTCTCAGACTTTCACTTGTACGGTCTGCTTCGTTGAGTGGAGGTGCTCGTGGTACCCGCGTGGTGAGATTGCAGTTCATAGTAGTTGATCTTGATGCTCAGTATGCTCAGTGGGAACAAAATCCTGGCTATGAATCTGTAAAAGAGGGATCATTATTCTGCACAGTCCAATCCTTTGATTCAAATGACTTACTCCACTGCATTGGCATTCACAAGGTTGGACCAGGTTCATATGGACACCACAATTAGTCAGGGAATAGCAAATGCTGTAGATTTCTATGCCTTCTTTGGACATGGACTATCCAAGAACTCAGGACTGCTGATTGTTACCAGGGATTCATATAATCATTTCATTGCATAGTATGGTTAGTACAAGAGGGCCAATCAGAAACCCTGTTGAGACATTACTACCAGAATAAGATCACATCCGCGGAGACCCTCAACGAGCACATGGACTCGAGTGAGTCTTTCGTCAGTGGCTGTTATTCTTGGATCCGTCTTTGATGACACTAATACATCTACTCAGAGACCACATTCTAACCTTGCCTTCAGGTATAGCCTTGCTTCCTACTTACACCTCGGCTTCTCATTACTAGATTGCTCCTCAAAATCAGACGGGGTGATTTGAAAATGGAGCTGGAGGGCGCAGATACTTTCTGCGTTAAAATCACTAACTACCAGGCAGAGAAGTGGGTTGAGGTCGGAGGTCAAAGAACCTCCATTTGTTGACATTTGTTAGTCCCGAGTAACCGAACCATTCTGAAGAAAAGTCTGTTGGAAAAGGCTTTTAATTGGTGTAGTTTCTATCTCGAACGCTAATAAGCTGTTCGAGTCAAATGCTTGAGTGCTGTCGCATTGGACGGGAGGAGACGTTAGTTCATATTGAACTGACCTCCCTCAAAGGTCTGGCCGAAGCGCCAATTGGGCGGAACGGCATTCAAAGAGGTCACGGTCACACCGTCGCTGGTCCGCACTCGGAACGAGATTGCCTGACCAACCAGGACAGTGTGTGTCTGCCAGTTCTGTCCCCAGTTTCGCTTCATGGGCTGCCATTCGGTGTTGGTTCCCATGATGTCGACTGCGAGCACATCGCCTTTGCCGCCAACATTGTGAACTAGAACGAGATTGAAGTACTTATTGCCATTGACGGTGAATCTGATGCCGCCTTTCTTCTGGCATGGTACTCTGGTGAGCACACAACAAAAGTCGATTAGCTAGCGGCTTTTAATTGCTTCCAGAAAGAACCACATGGCGAGTACATATCATTCATAGTATTTATTTCAACCACGATGTCTTAAAGGTCGCAAATCATAAGTTCTACCTTCTGAAGAGGACGGGGACGATGCCAGCTCTGAACTTGGCGATTTTGGTGAAGCTAGGCTGTGCAAGATCGAAGTGACGCAATGGTGGATTACACCACCCTGGAGTGCCATCACCCGGACGGTTCGGAGGGCAAAAGTTCGTGGCTGTGACAGTAATTGTAGGTGAACCTGGAATACACCATTTGGATCGGTAGCATTGGAGTGCAAAGCAAGCTCCGCACTTAGCTCCATTGTTAAAAAGAGCTGTGCTCAATGCTGTCGAATCAACACCGTAGCCAGTGTTGTGAAGGTTACCGTAACCGCAAGCACCACCTGCACAAGTTTTTCAATCAAGCTCCAAGAAATCAATCTTTTGTTCTGATCGGAAATGCTCCAGTGAACAACAGGTAGGGGCAGCCGCTTGTTATGTATTTCTATTTAAGGTGAACAAGTTTCTATTTACAAGCGGAAAGCACGTTATAATGTAACTAATGGATTCACTTTCAGGAATTTCGCAGATGATCAAGAAATAACAAATTGGATGGAAGGAGATGATGAAGAAGTAAAACTTGGATGGAAGGAGGAGTGTGTTACCCATGGTTCCTGATGCATCTGCACCTCCATAGAATGTTGCATGAGCTTTGCGCCAGTTTTGACCATCTCTTACATGGAATCTGCCATCGACGTTCTTAACGGACGAAATGAGCAGCAGCAACGAAGTGAGAAGGAAACTCGTCATTATCTTTGCGTAGTATTGGTTGTACCCCTCCATCGCCATTACTTAACTGCAGTGAGAATTGGAGACGTCAGCTTTCTGTTGTAAGTTACATATAGTATTTCCATTTACGGTCATGCTAGTGCAAGTTTTCTCTGAGATATTAAGAATTTCCTCAGAGGGAACAAGCAAATTCCCTTGAAGTTTTGCTGTTTCAGCTTTAATATTATCTTCTTAAATGGAACATAATCCCGCCATTTGTTACTAGAAGATAGTTATGGTACCTTAAAGAAATTCAAGTCTATGAAGGAGGACGAGGAGTTCAGAGATCGGATGGCGAAGAGAAGAGGATGGCACATCATTGGCACAGGTGATGGACGAGGCATGAGATGAGGATGATGGAAACATGGCAGGAGGAATCAAAATTTCTCTTATTGTCGAAGAGAAACGCAAAAGTGGCCAGGAGATGGTAAGTGTCATCGTAGAGCTTCCCAGAAAGGTTGCCTGAATTCATCAAGAAACGAATATGCAATTGAGAGCCAAGAGAGACGTATCATTGCGGATCAGGATATCATTGCACTTAGGTGATCAGAGGAACTCAGATAATCGATGGTACTTGACATTCAGGGAGATGTTCTTTCTACTTTGAGGCGGATCAGAGCAGCAATTCATGGAAGTTTTAAAGATTAGCTCCTGAAGGAGAGACTTGACGTGTGAAGAAAATGCAGTAGTTCTTGATGCAAGAGTTAATTAAGTAATGCGGGAAATCAACGTTATTGTATGGTCTGAAGTATGCTATCGTTCGCTCAATGTGGACGGCTGTATTTTAAACTACTCAGAGGTCTTTGTTTTGCTCAAAGCTGTCGGCAAGCAAAGGTAAGTGCAGTGTTTTCCATCACTCTGGACCTCTACAGATGGTAAGCAGACATAATACTTCAGATGTCATGAATAACAAGGCTCAACTATAGACACCTCATGAGATGGTGAGAATTTACCGAGCCAAGCGGGCTTCGTTTGTCGCCTGCAAGAATCACGTCACGAGTCGCAAGAATATGACACAGATTTCGTTCACTTCTCCCCGCAATGAAGCTGAAGAATGACTCCAATCTCAACACAGAGAGCTCCGAATAGGCCGGAGCTAGAAAGAACGTCGAAACACTCCAAAAATCCAACGCATTAACACTCAGGTGCAATTCGCACACATCACTTTGACGGATACGACTACCCCAACCTCAAGTTGAAGCTCCTCACGAACTCCTCACAAAGAGTTAGTCAGAGAAAAAGCAAAGCCAGTCGAGACCACAAACAGCATATAGTTCACAACTAAACTCGAACTCTTCCGACTACGATTACGATATTGAAACCACACACAATGGCCCACGCTACGAACTACAAAGTCGATGTTTATAGCAGTGGAAGTCAGAGAGACAAGTACATCAACTGGTAGCTATCGCAAAAATCTCACAGACGTGGTACAATCGATGCAATTCACAAAACGCACTCCTCGGTGAATTTTTCAGCAACGATCGCGATATTGAAACCAGTGACACACACACTCAACAATGACTCACACTGAGAACTTCTAATCCGAAAGGCAGAGAGACAAGAAAACCAACTGGAAGCAATCGCAAAAATCTCACAGACGTGATACAATTAACGCAACCTCGCGCTCCTCGGTATATATATTCAACAACGATTGCGATTTTGAAACCAGCACGCACTTAACAATGGGCTGACGTATATCCGAATTAAAGAACAACAAAAGCACCAGATCGAAGCTATCGCAAAATTCTCGCTACTCTCACACATGCAATATACAAGTGCAAGAGAGGAAGAATGGAATCGCTAGCATGTGTGATGGACAAGTGCGAAGAGAGAAAGAATGGAAACGTGCAGTACTTGTGAAGAAAAAAAATTTAAAGAAGCTAGTAGCGAGCGAGTGAGTGAGGCTCAGAGCACGAGCGCCGACAAGTGCACGAAGGAACGAGGCGAAAAGCGAACGAAGGGGAGAATGAGGAGCGAGGGAGAACGAAAGGCAGCGAAATCGAAAGCGAGCGAAAGAAGGCAGGAGCGGAGAGAGACGGAGGACGAAGTGCAACGGAGGGGTGGGAAGGAGACGGAAGATGGCGGGCTTTCAAGGCGGCGGGGCGGGGCGAGGCGGTTGACGACAGTTGAACGTAGCCCAATCTTTTCCGTCGCTCCCGCCCAGTCGGTTACAACTGACCCACTCACTATCCGTCACTTCGTCACTGACTATCGTCCCCCTCGCTAGCTCGCTCGTTCCGTCGCGTCGCTCATCTTCCCCCTGCAAACATCTTCCCTTACCCCCCTTGGGATCTGGCCAAGAACCGCTCTGGATCGATGCCCTGGACGCAGCCCAAGAAGGGGAACGATGATAATTACGAGGCTAGCCGAGGTAATCATGGCGGATTGAGTTTGGAGCTCTTGTGCTTACAAAAGTCATTTTGAAGGGCCCATGGTAAGGGACGATCATCACCATGCCAAAAACAATTTGTGGAAACTTAATTTTAAATTTCACAAATTCTAGGAATTTTTGATTGGTCAAAATATATCAATTTGCATAGAATATTAAAAAATTATAGGAATTTTTGTCACTCCTTGATTGGTTAAAAGATATCAAAATGCATAGAATATCAAAATAATATAAGACGAGGTTGTAATAATATAAGAGAAGGTTGATTTGGTTAGTGATTGGAACATGTGTTGTTTTCTCAGTAACGATTGAAAATTTTAACTAGAAAATCTTGAAGCTATTTTGTTTCATTATGATTTCTTTGTCGTCAAAGAAATATATATTGGATTTATATTGGATTTAATATTATACATATGCAAATTTTGTTGTCTTATGGATTTCAATACTTCTACCTCATGCTTCAAAGTATTGTCATGGAAATGTAAGGCCCTAAGAGATAACCAAATGTGGAGCATTGTGCATTAAAGAACTTCATAGCAATGTTTTTTCTCTTGGTTTCTAGGGGCCAGATTGTTAAAGGTGAGACATATTTTTGCTACATCACACGTACTAGTTGATATGACTTCAAGGTCAATTAACCATTTAAGGTGAGCATAATGGCAACAGATAGGCTACCTATACACCTCATGGTGCTAAGATTGGAGCCAACATTGCTGAGCCTAATACTCTAAAAACGTTGAATTTTGTCACTAAGTTTTATCTAGTGTCACCAAGGCCAAAGCCAACCATTGCCTCTTCAAACCAAGAATAACACCACTCACACATTCCATTCAAAATAACTTCACTTAACCAACTACATACTCATCTCATCATTTGCTTTGGTATTTTCTCCGAAATTGGCTTAGGAGATATGGTATATGATGTTGCCAATGGTATGCATCAATTATCTATTCAAGAAGGTGGAGAGAATTTAAAATCTCAATGAGATTCTCTGACTCACCAATCATTAAAATTCTCATATTTCAATATTGTTGTAAAGATTAACCATATTTTTATAGGCTAAGAACACTAAAACTTGCTTCGTGATGTACAATTGAAAAGCTTATTGCACAATTATGCATGCCAATATTTCATATCATGGATATAGAATCTTTACCACTAAGTTTGATTTGGATTCAAATTAACAAACCTTGTCACCTTCATTAACTGAAAAAAAAGAAATATGACTCCTCAAAGTTTTAACACTTCAACCAAAATCTTGAATTGTATCATCAAGGACACTCAAAGATTCAGACAAAACTTAGATTAGCAATATCATTAGACAAAATAGCAATATTCCACCAAAAGGGCACACCCCCAACATTCTGAATTGCGACTCAAAAACCATATGATATTATAGAGTGATATCGCATGCACTCATATTGGACACAAATATTATGTGATGTTATAAAGTATAACATTGCAGAGTCCCACGAATACAAGTTCTTGTCTGACAAAATGTCCCTGGAATAGCACCGCTTGAACAGAGTTAAGGTTTTAGACAAAAGCTGGTTAGCTGTTTCAGGACATCTGGGTTGGCATGCGCTTCACTCCCATGAAACCAGTTTCTCATGGGAGTACCAGCCATAAGAGAGATAAGTGACAGATTGATCTTGAGGTCAGCCCTCACCATGAAAGGAAGGATCAACTAACACCAATTCTATCGTATAAATAGATAAGAACTTCTCATTGAAATTCATGTTTTCAAGTATGTTACAAAGTTAGATGACCTTCAGAGCCTCTTACAACAACGCAGTCGTCAACAAACAAGAGTAAGAGACATCATTTCTAGAAAATATCTTGCATTATTATTAGTGCAGCATACATGCAAGAAAGTTGAAATCCTATCTTTACTCTTACAAATACGTTGACTATTGCTAATGTTACTAAGTAGATCACCATTTTCCAACACAAATGTGGTCGATTACACCAGCACAATTTGAGAGAAAAGTGCTAAACACGAGACAGCAACAACAGCCAGAGTGATCTGCAAGCTGCTCACGACTGAAGCATCATGTGTACCTGCACAGAACCGCAGAAGAGACGGCTTGAGAAGATTGCAAGAGCTCGTTGCCTACAAATATAGTGGCATTCCTAACAACCTATAATAACCATCATGATTTTTGTAAATGGTTAGTACGCTTTTCTGTATGTCCGAGAGCGGCACGCTGAGTATGCTCTCCACAGAGGATCGTTCTACATTAAGTTCCTATTTCGAGCTTTTTTTATCAACTAAAATCTGTCCTAGAAGATTCAACAGCGGAAGAAGTAAGTGGCTCATCGAACGATTGTTCCGCAATTTAGTCAACCAACAACGAGAGCAAAGAGGAACTATTCAGTTTATACCTGCGCTTCTGGACGACCCCAGAGTGATACCAAGGGCATGACAATTTGCTCCTACTTCACCTGAAAGAGTTCCAATATCAGCTCACCATTGAAACGGTGGAGGGTCTATAGCATGAAACTTATCACTATCGCATGCACACAAAAGCAGAAATAGTCTGCAGCTCTTACAATCCTTTAGGCAGTAGCCTGCTGTCAGGTTGAAGATGTTAGCATATCCCGAGTGACAGTTGCATCTAAACATGGGAGGATACTTCGTCGTATCCGTGACTTCACAATCACCTCTTCCACAAATTCCAGGCAAGGAGCATGCTGCAGAGAATAATTATCAAATGTCAAAGTATGAAGACACAGCTAGAGATGAAGATGAACTCGAACTTCGACATGGAGATACATCATGTCACGGGAAATGTAGGGTGAAGTATTAGGTCTGGATCGAAACATGCTTATTGCGGACTTACGGCTGGAAATGTGCTCCAATGCAGGTGGAGATTGGAGAGGATCAGCAGGCGAGCCGTTGCAACCAATGTTTAGGGTACCTGTAATGCCAGAAGTCATGTCAATCTCAAAAACAGAAAATTCGAAACACCAGGGTGACCACCACGATCATCTAATTTCAAGGAGGATTGCAAATTAATTTGCAAGAAAATTTGGTTCGGCCACATCACTACTGAAAATTGGTGTTGGCACTGAAGAAAAGTAAGCCGCTGTCGAAAGGTAGGGAAGGAGGAATTACAGTTCGGAACAGTGCAAGGCAAGGTAACCAAGTGAGGCAAAGATGGCAAAAGCCCTTCCACTGTTTTCCACCCTGGTTTACACACGCACTGATATGGTGACAAGATGTTGGACGGGTAAGAGGTGTTGCTGAGTGGAACACAAGTTCCCTGCTGACAGTCAATTCCCGAACACACATTACCTGCAGCACAGCTCAAACGTATCAAACAACATCTCAAAAATTACTCCTCAAAACGCGTCCAATACTCACCTCTGTAATTCAAAAAGCTAGCATGCTTTTCTAATCACTGTAAGTACACTCACCTGCACTTGCTTGTGCACAACTGTGGGGAATGGCGATCAATAGTATGGCGGTGGTGACCGCGAGAATCGATAACCGAGTCATTTTCATTTCCTGTGAAGAAAACATGTAAGTGAAAGGCTAACATAACAGGTATCTCTCAAAGTTCACCGCACGCACACAGCTCAAGAGAGCGATCGATTACATGCAAGACCATTCTTCTCTAGAGTCGATAGCAAAGAATAGATAATTGACTGCATATTAGGTACCAAGCTCGAAATATAACTTCAAGATGCAAAAGAGTGTATTCCTCGAGACACTACAACATCGTCAAAGCCATTGAGAACACAAACGAGTTTATTGCAAACGTACCTCGAGCGAATTGAAAGTGTGGAGTGTGTACACAACTGCAATCTGTTAATTTCACGATAATCTGTTGTAAGTACGCATACACAGCTCAAGAAAGCGAAATACATGAAATACATGAAAGTTACTCGAGAGTCGATATCCCCGTGTTAAGACAGAACAGAGGATCAGCTGTATGTTAGGTCTTGAGCTCGAGATAAGCTTCAAGATTCAGAAGAGTGTATTCCTCGAGCTAGTACTACATTGTCACCGCCCTTGAGAACACAAAGTAACGAGTTGATTGCAAACGTACTCCAAATGTAAACGTAGAGAACATTTCACTTGAGAGCTGATAACTCCGTGTTATAACATGAACATACGATCAGCTGTACATCAAGTGTCGAGCTTCAAGACTCAAAACAGTCTTTGCCTCGGGACAGTCCATTATCGTCCCGGCCATTGAGAACAAAGGCGAGTCAATTGCGAACGCACCTTACGCGATGCTCAGGGGCGGGTCGAAATTGCGGAGTGAATGTGCAGGGCACCGCAAAAGCTCAAAATTGCAATGACGATGGAGTGTACTGCGTCGAAGCGTGAGGCATTGAATGACAGATCCGTTGTAGGTACTACAGCGGCTGCAGTAGCTAGTTGCAGTAGTAGCAGCAGCGCCGTCCATGCCATGCGGAGGTTGGCAACTGAAGTGCAGTCCTTCGGGCAGAGTGCAGCGCAGGCCTGCCACATTTCAAACGGAAGTAAAATGAAGAAGAAAGAAAAGAAACATCGATCCCTCTTCAAGATAAAGGTAGGAGGACTTGCATCATGGATCCTACTTACCTATTCAAACCTCTATTACTTTTTTTCTACTCCTCAAAAGTATGTTGATGAACATGTCACTTAACAAATGCCTACTTGCAAAAATTATATTCTAATTTCTTCTTAAATAAATATGTTGATACAAAGAACTTTCATACATGTTTGTTTCATAATAATTGAATCAATTTGAGAAGTTTCATAGATAGATGAGATAGATAGAAACTCCGGTCCCTTTCTAAGGGGCCGGCGTGAATGAAGTGTTTGTTCGTAATGTTAATATCCCGATGGCCACCGAACAAGGGAAAATTGGAACAATACTACTTCTCCCTCTCGAGGGTGGACAATATAACTACGCTAGTTTCTAGCCTAGTTACTTATGCCTTGAAGATACCTGACATAATATCCCCCCAAAGGGCTTTGAGGTACCCATACAACAAGGTCCAAAGACCTCCTACAATAGTTGGGTGGACCATAGTGGTGAGCACCACGCCGGCATGTGGACTAGAACCTACGACCTCCTCATTGGGGGCCTAAGCCCTAAACACCAAGCCAAGGGCCCAAGGCTTGTGGTGCCTTTGAAGTTTCATACATTTGGTATCAACAAGCACTTGGCCATTGCTAAAGTCTAACAAGACAAGGCTTAAGATTTAGGAGTTGAGTTGGAGCATTGTTTTACAAATTCAATATATTTGGATATGATATTCTTCATTCTAATGAATCACTCTACCGAAGATGATCCCTGGTGGAAATTGAGGCAAAAAGGGATACTTAGGGTTTTCAAGAAGTGACGGGGAGTACTGGAAGGACAACTTTGTCTATTTCTACTACTTGATTTTAGGACTTGCAAGCTCTCCTTTTTGTTGTCTTCCTCTCTCCAATTCAATCTCAATTACAATTCAAAATGTTTATAGTCATTGTATGTTATACACTCTAACCTATAAAAGTGGTCCCATTCCATTAACATGTACTTACTTCCTCCCAAAGCCGCTCCCTAGAATGTCCATTTTGCAACTTCGTCAACAATGGGTGTTTTGTTAAAATCACGAACAACATCAACCTTTTCAAATTCATTCCAATTATGTTCGATGCTAAAAAACTATTTGTATCGAAAACAACAGGGAACGTTGTTTCTTGCACTCACGAGTTCTAAGTTAGACACTAAGGAATTTGAACCTCGAAATGGCACATCGGAATCTCTGGCTTCATTGCACGTTCACTGCTATAAGCGCCACTTTTGCTTCCTCGCTTGCTCATGCATTCCACCGCTTCGATTGTCGATAGAAAAATGGCTGAGTCACCTGATTGAGAGAGTCCTACTAAAGACTGAGACCGATCGAGATTACACTGCCGTTACGTGAGAATACTCCATTTTATTCATTTCAAATTCAGAGCAAGCATCAATATCGATCGTGCATCTCTAATCCATGTGCACTCTCTTATATTGCACCTTCATTTCTATTGATTTTGTGCGGCATCTTGCACTAGGACCGGAATTGTTGCCAGCGATTTTGCAGCATTTGGAGTTGTTTCATTGCATTGACCGCGCACTATCCTCCAGCAAGACAACACGATGGTGCGTGATCGCACGTCTGATGCGTGATTAATTCACAGTTTAACTTTATCAGCTAGCCACCGCTTTCGATGGCATAGTAAGTGGATCGGTGAGTAATAGTTGCGCAGATTTCTAGACTGGCGCTAATAACTTTGAAATTTGATACTTCGAATTACATGATGTGTTGCCGTTTATCGGTCTTTCCATCAGTTCGAGAATATGCTAACGACTAAGTCATCGCGTAATATTATTTTGTTTCTTCAGAAGTACACGAGTAACTTGCGGCTCATCTGCATGCAATTAATGGAGGATTAGGGTTTAGACACAGGCCTTCACTGTTGTGAGTCCAACTTTTGTTTCTTTTGGAAGGCAATTATAGAGGAATCTGCTCACGATGTAGTCTTGAACATAGATTTCATACTTGGTAGTGTCTGCATGGCAGATTTTGAACCCAAAAGTGGTATTTGCATAGCAGACTTTGAGTCTTTAATCAGAATTGCAGGCACCTGATTTTGGAGGGCTGTAGAGCTTTTGTTTGCACTCAACACTTGAAACTTGTTGAAACAAGAAACACCTTCACAACAAACAGATGTGTACAGCTGTGACTTGTTATGACTTGTTACGAAGTTATCACGGGCTGCATACCTCTTGAACGTCATCCTATCAATGACAACAATTTAGTTTTACATGGCGAAGGACTTGCTTTGCCCGATGACACCCATTTTGTATTAAAAACTTTGTTATAGTAGTCGTGGCACCATGAGCATGATCAACGATCTTCACTTGTGAAGATTGTTGAAGATTTGCACAAGCTTACTATGTAAAATCTGCTTTGGTGGAATTTTTTTTTTAAATAATAAAAAATATATATATATAAATATATATATCTATATCTATATATATATATGTGTGTGTGTGTGAGAGATTCTCATAACATTGTGATATGAATATGGTGATGGATAATTCAAAATTTTGTTTGGTTTTAGTATATGCTTTGACTATGTATATTTTGATAGTTTTTAGATTCTGATCGGCATATCTTTTTGATTTGTGATACAATTATTTATTTTGTACCAAAAAAAAACTCAATAACTTCTTTGAAGTGCGTGAATCACTAATACAATTTTTATTATTATAATTTTCAATCAAATGGATATTGAGTTTATGTAGAGTCTTGAGAGAAACCAAGAGGAGATGTAAACTAATTTGTTGGGTTTAGCGAACCTACCTCTTGAGTAATGTTATCTGATTATTTCATACTACTAGCCTAAAGAAATCAAAGTCTTGTAAGCTTCAAACTCAAAGAATTTGATAAGAAGTAACAAAAATCCCAATGAAGAATTAATGCAAATGGAGTATCTCCTGTAGATTTTTGACCACAACCATTTGAGAAAGATAAAAGAAAAGAAGAACATGAAAGAACTACTAGAATTTGATTCTAGACTATCAAATTTTGAAAATACCAAAGTGTATATACTGCTTGAAACTGTTCAAAAGAATCACAAAAGGATGCAAAAGGAACTCCAGCCAACCACAGCTTCTTTGAAGATAAGGAGCTGAGGAGCATGCCGTGATTAGCTACTCTTCACTTGTCCGCATTCAGTTCATGCAATTTCATGTCCGAAGGATCATCGAGATCGCGGGCTGTTGCTCCAACATGCGCTGGCAGTTGCAAAAATAGCCCCAAGTATACTTAGGCTCGCAAAATTAGGCGCATCTCGTGGCTTGCAGAAAGCATATTTCATGTTCTAGTTGTAGCAGATCTATCCTTTTCTGTCGTGCTTAAGAGCGGCCAGGGTTGCATTTTCGTATAATTAGTGTCAAGAGTACGGAAAAAATTAGGCATCGCCGAAAGATGGCGAGAATCCACACTGTTGATGCAATGTTTATTCCTTATCTGACCACATGTCTTTTTCAAGAACAAGATGCCGATGGTACACATTTGAATTTGTAGTGAATCGTCGGAGGAGTGCGATTGCGCGGAGGCATTCCGACCACGTCGAGCTTCTTTCTTGTGATTTGAATCTACACTTAGGGTTTCAATGTGTTAACAGAAGGCTATGAGTAATTTGTTACAATCAGAGAGTGAAGATTTTAGTACAGAAGCAGGTCGTTGATGATGTTTGTACTTTCTGCCAGTTTTTGTCGATAAGGCTATTGGTTAGTTCAGTGTAAGAAAAGTATTCGGTGATATTTTGTGTAGGCGTTGTGAGTAACTTAATGACAAAATTCATGTTTCCGGCGTTAGTGTAACGTCAATCGCTGTGATGATTCTAGATTCAAGAAAGGTTGTATTATCTCGGATGTTGGACATTACATTCTTGAATTAAGATGCTGGACAATGCTCCGTCAATGGTGAGCCGAAAGGCGAAGTCGAGAGAATCGTCTGAGATTCCAGACGAGCAGACAGTGATCGGCGAGTCAGACATGTCGCAAGTGATGCAGGTGCATGCGTTGCGCATTGCGTCCAAAGCTTTGGACTTGCACAACGTTACTGACTTCAAGGAGATTGCCGGTTATATAAAAAAGGTGAGAACAAAATCTCAATGCTATCTTCAAGTGCAACTATTGCATAGTTATACTACGCTGCAAAATTGCTGGCCTCCGATTTCACTTTCAATAACCACTGATACATTGAACATCTCGCCAGGCGTGTCAAGAGATTCATTCTAACATGCTTAGAAGCGGGATTATTTTGTGAGTTGAGTAGCATAACAACATCCCGTACAGGCATGTAAACTTTGTGTATATCTTCTGTCTTTTTTTTTCGGTCTCATGAAATTTTGCATATGCCGTGCTGTAGCAATTTGATAAGATGCATGGACCAGGATGGCAGTGTGTGATTGGCATTAGCTTCGGCTCCTACATTACACATTCATCAGGTTCTTTCATTCACTTCTGCATAGGAAGAGTGGCTGTCATGCTCTTCAAAGCGGCTACTTAGTCCGGGCTTGAATCTTGATGCTTGAAAGGACGTACAAGATTGCAGCTGAGAGCATTCTGAGCTTGTATTGTATCTACACTAGTAGCCAATGTACAGTATTAGAATCTAAGGACAACCCTAAGTTCTGTTGACGGCATGATACGTAGCATGTAGAACTGAGGACTGAATTCAAGTGCAATTCCATGCATCAGAGGTCTCTATTTATTATGCTCTAAGAATGATTCAAGTCTCATTAGAGATATTTGTCTGATCAATTTTGAATATGTGTATCGTGCTTGTAACAACGTAGTAGTTATTATGATTTATTTGTCTATAAGGATATGAAATTTTTTATGGTCTCAACTTCAGAATCAATTTTGGTGTACATGTTCACTTGTTTCTCATTGTTGACCATCTCAAGATTAGGGTAGGGTAGTAGTGAGAAGAAATAGCTGTGTATGATCTCATGTTCTTCTTTTTGCAATTCATGTTCTCCTTTTCGATGAACCGATAACATTCCAATCTTTGTGTGTTGTCTTGATTAATGTGTATATATATGGATCAACCTTAGGGGTCCAAGTCTATCCCAATTACTTAGAGGTCCCATTGAGTACGACTGACATGTTATCCTCCCGAAGAACTTCGAGGTATCCATACATCAAGGTTCAAGAACTCCCCACTACAATTGGGTGTGGCCACACCGGCAAAGGAGATAGAACCTACAATCTCTATAGTTGGATCCATGAGCCCTAACCATCAAGCTACGGCTTGTGATGCCTTCTCTTTCCTACACTTGTGATTGTGGTAGAAAATCTACAATAAGGTGTTACAATTGCGATGAATCTACAGTCATTTCGTTTAAATTCCTTATTTTTGGAGCTTGGGAAATTCTGATCTCTCTAGGTTAGCAATATAAATTGATGAAATAGCAATCTGTAGGAGTTAATTGTGCCATGTCCACTCAACAAAAGGGATTGATATTACAACGAAGTTTCTCTAAAAAAGTAATCAAGATCCCACTATTGATCCTATTAAAGTAGGTGTATAATTAATGACGAGAATTGGTATTTCACGCAATTTGAAAAAGCTTTAGGTTTTTTCGGTACAAAGTGAATGATTGTATTTGATGACAAACACTTTGCAGGGTTTTGATGTACAATACACACCAAAATCTATAGTAACCAAATCCATAGAGTGATAAACAACGAGCACCTCAAAACCACATGCTTATTTCCATTCATAACAATCCAATATATTCATTAACACTATCTAGGATTATCCAAAAATCAATACTCATACAAAAGGAATAATAACCACAATATTATAGACAATTTTATAGTCATTGGGAAATGGTTTTAAGAAGGTATACAACCTATGATAACTTCATACTACATGTCGCAAAATTGTGCACATTTGTTTGTTGTGTGAATGTCTCCGGTTTCAATTTCTTTGTTTTGAGGGCAAGCATTATCTATGGAGCTCCAAACACCTGTGCAAGTAACTCCAACTGAAGACTCAAATTTGATGTGTAAACACCACTACCCTGAATGTTGAAGGTTTTGAAGAGAATGGGACCCTGAACGCTGAAGGTTTTCAACAAAGTGTTGGAGGCTTTTAAGTCATTGTGAAGAAGGCTCAACTTGTGAAGGATCACCATGCCCTATGCAATAGTAATCAAGAGTCTGTGGGTCTTTTGTAAAGTAAATGGTAGAGCTTCATTGCTATTCAGCATCTTTATGTCTATGAGCTTGCGAAGATCACCAGAGTATCTGACATAGATAAATTCAAGTCTCTGGTACAAGTGCACCCACGGCCCAACAACGTCCATATGTTCCACTGCAAGTTTTCAATCGAAGGGGTCGGTGTGATAGCGTTGTGATGCAAATCCAGCAGGCGACGATCGTTGCACGTCATAAAGAAATGTACCTTTCTTAGACGCTTTCAATACGACAATCTTATTTACTTAGTGGTAGTTGTGGAAGGCTTCGAAATTCTTAGCTTGCCCTCCCTCACCAATCTTGGCACCAATCTCCAACTCGAATGGATGTCGAAAAAACAAGCCCCACTCAGCATTTTCTTTCGATTTTTCGAACACCACGCTGTTTGGCGGCTGCTCATCTTTGTCATCGAGATTCTACTCAGTCCAGTGGAAATTCGAGACTTCAAGCTTATTGGAGTCCGATTCGCTATCGTCTTCCATCAGAGTTCAGTTGAGTCTAGTGGAACTTTGAGGCTTCAATGTCAAAGTTCAATTCGCTCTCGAAGTCGTTCCACTTCCTGCTCAAGCTTTGACTGCATGCCAAAAAATACATGGATGGAGCAGATTTGAAGCATGAATTCATGATTAGATCTGTATGGACATTCTCTATGAATTCATGATTAGATGTATATGGACATTCTCCGCTTCTCCATGACTCTCATTTTCAAGGATGATCCCATCGTCCGTGCCATTTCCTAATGGTCTTGAGAACTGCAAAATCTACATACATAACATTGTTGAGTATCAGATATCTGAAAAGTGATTTGAGACTTATATCGTTAACAGAGTCTTTCAAATACTGGCATCTAAACGAGGCAAAAGCTGGATATGGACTAACTACAGTGAGGTTTATGTACAACCCTAAACGTGCACTAATGTGCACAGTAAAACTGATGCTATCCGCTCACTGAATCTTTGGTAGCAATTTCAGCGAAGGCGACACACGTTGCAATGCGAGGTATTATTCGACCTACAGTGCAATGCGAGATATCATTCGACCTAGAGTACGTACTTTCAATCGACCTACTACGCCTTCAAAGGCGGTAGCAAGCTAGCTGCTAAAATCACATCGTAAATCAATCACGCAGCGAAAGTATAATGACTCACCCCTAGTCTTGCTGAAGGTCTATGCACGGTTAATGCAATGTCCCCAGACAACTCAAAATACTGCAAAATCCAACACTGGCAACAATTCCGGTCTTGGTGCAAGTTGTCGAGTAAAATCCGTCGAAAATGAAGAAGCGATTTGAGAGTATGCACATGGAATAAGGCATGCACGATCTATTCTGATGATTGCTCTCAATCTGAAAACGATTATAATGAAGTGTTGCTTTTAGTTCAACGACGGTCTAATCTCGATCACAACTTAATCCCTACAAGAGCAGACTCGATCTCGATTGGGAAATCTAGCCATTCTTCTACCAAAGCAGAAATCTGCCTGAGAAACAACATACCATACAATGTTGGTCTATGAAACGTTTTCTATTGTTTGAATTTAATCAATTGAATCTCGTGGTAAATATCATGTAGTTGATTCAGAACAGAATCTAGACTATCAAAAAAATATGCATATTCATATAATTTTGACAATGAGAGAAATAAATAATTATTCGTACAATATTGGAGTATATTTCTTTGTACATTGCTTTTATCAGTGATTTCGAAACTCAAAATGGAGTTTGCAAAGAAAAAGACAGTTCTGAGTCCAAGTATACCTTCACATTTGTAAGTGAATTTTGTTTCCAAATTCAAACAAGAAATTATTGGTACAAATGATATTGTTATACATCACCCCTTTCAACAACAAAAAAGACCTAAAACTTTATTTTTAAAGATATCCAATAATTAAAAATGTGTGGTTTACTTTGAAACATATTAAAGTAACAATGTGGGCATACTACCAAAAGAAGCAGAAGTGGAAGTAAGACTAGCCATGAAGGCTATGGAAGTGGACTCATCATGCAATGTAGAAGAAGCATTTAAAGCTTGCAAAAACATGAAGGGAAGAGCTCAGGGAGATAGATATTTTCTAAAAACAAGTAGCTTGGTTTCAGATAAATGAAGACATGAGCCTTTCGAGTAACCAAGTTTGAGACATTTATCATAGGAAGTGTTGTGCTTAAGATTGTCAAAATATTTTTGATGTGCTTGACATTGATGAGGTGTAAGAGTTGTGCCATCGACATTAATAGCGAGAGGAGGATGACAAGAAGAAGAGATAGAAGTGGTATGGCTTAAATGGGCACATTTTGGTTCAGTATAAGGATGACTACTATCGGCTGAGGTAGAAAAGCGAGAAGGTTGGCGGCTGTAAAATGTTTTCGTTGTGTCAATGGGATTAGAAGCACCATGCTTGAGCTTTTTATCTTTTTTGATAAGGCGCTTAAAGAGATCCAATAACGTTTTATCAACCTCACTATTACTACATTAGTAGGAAATGGCAATAAAAGTGACAAACATAATGCCTTGACCATAATGACACAAAGTGACAGTTTTAATTGTTCTTCTAATAACATCAAAATAAATTATGATACTTGTAACTTTTTCTTAATTTTTCTTTTTGTTGTAATGATCATATGACATCCTAATCGACTAGTAAAGAAATTAAGGAAAAGTGAGAAATGTAATCATTTATTGTGATGTCATTAGAAGCACAGTTAAAATATGCACCGTGTGTCATTAAAGTCAAGTCATCACGACAGTCTCTTTTAGTGCCATTTTCTACTCTTGCTATCTCATGTAAAGTTAAATAAAAGAAATTTGTAGGGCGAGAAGAAAGAACTCTGGATAAGATTGCATTTTCTCAAATGTTTTTCTTTAGAGTCAAGCTAAGATTGCATTTTCTCAAATGTTTTTCTTTAGAGTCAAGCTCACAAAGCTGATCATTTATACTCTTAATTTCAGACAAGTAAGAACAAATGTCTTTTCACCTAAGAAGCCTTAAGTTCAAAGAAACGCTTCCGTAAGCCGTGAACCTAGTGAGTCGCGCGCTTGTCATAACGTAAGAGTAGTTGTATCTACATTTGACGAGCAAATAAAATACTCCAACCTAAAGCACAATTTTGTAAGTGGACAAAACAACAAGCACAATTAGGATTCAACCAAAAAAGAAAAAATCATGAGGAGAAATGAGACAATTTTCATTCTATAGAAGTTTTATATGAAGGATTTTGTCCTTTTTCTGCTACGCTCACTTTTTTACTGCCACGTCCGTGCCGATCAAGTCGCCTAAGGTTGAGAAAACGGTCCCCGGGACCATTGCAGAAGACAGCCAAGCACCAACATCTCGCCTCTTTGCCCTGCCTCTAAGTGTGACCGTGACAAACAAGTCGATGCAGCGGCAGTACCAAAGGCTATGTAAATGCTGAGAATTTAGAATAAACTTAACCTTCAGAACACTTGGATATAGCACAACTCTTATGAGTGCTAACATTTAGCAAACTGTAGTTTTATTCCAAAAAAAATAAAAATAAAAAAAAAAAATTACTTTCTCAACTTAAGGAAAATTAACTCAAAATGCTTAAAAAAGAGTAATTTGAACTACCCAATGTAATTAATGTATCTAACTACCATGGCGTCCTCAAGTAGTGATAATTGCTAACATATTATATGTTTTCTTTTAATCACGTATCTAGTATACCTTCTCTGAATAGTGTGTGATATAATTTTAACTTGTGCTTGTCATGTATTTTGTTGTTTTTCCC
This sequence comes from Bryum argenteum, assembly GCA_037043015.1. Classification (NCBI taxonomy): domain Eukaryota; kingdom Viridiplantae; phylum Streptophyta; class Bryopsida; order Bryales; family Bryaceae; genus Bryum; species Bryum argenteum. The sequence goes on along the minus strand of CM073325.1, from coordinate 20,293,649 downwards.
ATCGTGGGTGAGGAATTAGATGAAAAGTTGATGAAAAAGTTGATGAAAAGTAGGTGAGAAAGTGGATGGAAAAAGTAGTTGAATTCTGAAAAACAAAATAAAATAAAATAAAACAAAAAATTAGACAGATTGCATGCAGCAACTGCAGTTGCAGTAACTGCAACTGCAATTGTAGAAACTGTGGTTACTGTGACAGTGCCAAAGGTTGTGGTGGTTGCAGTAGTTGCGGAAACGCCGACGACGGCCAACAAGGCAATATATGCGACAACGATCGCTATTGTGGAAAGAACAAAGGCAGTGGAAGGTTTGGCGAACGCCGAAGTAGCGACAGTAGCAGAGGGTGCAGGTGCGGCGAGGTTGCATGTGAAAGCAGGAGGCGCGTTGATTGGCGAGGCTGCCAAGGAGAAGGGAGCTGGTCAGGAAGCCACATGTGGCGGACTGGATAACGCAGGCGCATAGTCGGCGGTGGGGGACCGTGCAGCACCATCAAAGGCAGCTGCATTGGCAAATGAAACGGCGAGAACCACGGCGAAAGCTACGAAGTTAGTTGTAGGTACAGGCGCAGTTGATGTTGCAACAACAAGGACTGAAGCAATCGCAGGTGCTCAGGTGGGGCCGGTGGGAGGTACGGTGAAGAGGGCGGAGAACGCACCTTCAATAGTGGTCGAGGCAGGAACAGAAGTGCAAGCAACCTCACAAAGGTTGTGGTGATGGCGAAGCACCTGATTTCTTTGGAGGCGGGCACTGCAAAGCAAGCGCTGATGCTGGGGTGCATGCACTGAATGAGATAAACAACGCGGTAGTTCCAGCAGCGGTGGAGTTCAAGACTCGCGGAGGTGCCGGAGAGGGTGGAGCGGCTGGTGGTCACGTTGAGGAATCCGATGTTCGACGAGTGAAACTAGCACTGGTGGCGAGGTAGGCAGCGGCGGTGGTCACGGCGACGGAGACCCTTACGGCAACGGAGGACGCCGCGGTAGTTGCAGAGGAAGTTGATTCCTCTCCGAAGTCAGCTTATGAAATCGAAAAAGGGATACGAGCGAGCGCCGGTAGAGCAAGTGGTTGAGCGGGAGTTGGAACGTGCTTGGAGGAGAATTCAGAGCTTCGTGAGCTGAGAGAATTGTTGGGAACCACCGATGGTGTGAATTCGACAAACAGACCATCAGTGTTAACCAGACGCACTCTGGTAGAGGCGGCGGTAGCTACACCAGCGGAGGCGGTGGTGTCTACGGAGGAGGTAGCGACGGTGGTTGCTACAACAACCGCCGTGGCAAAAATAGTTGAAGAGGCGGGGGCAAGCTGGACCGTAAATTTAGCGACTGCAGTAGAGGCATCGGAAGTAACGGCAAACGTGGCCAACGAGGTGGGGACGAACAGACCATGTGAGCGTGCGGTGCATGAGATAGGTGCCGAGGATCCTCCAGCGAGGTTGGCAAATACATGGGAACGACAGTTACAGAAGGTGGTCGGCTCGGCAGAAAGTACAGAGAAAGCCAATGCAGAAAGTGCGGCCATCCTGCTTGGTGCTGATCAGGTAGCTGAAGTTGTAGAGACGGCTAGCTCCAGACAAAATCGAGGAGGCGGTAGTAGATTTGGCAACTATGAAGGCTGTTGAGGCCGCATTCCATTCACCAGCAAGGTAGGCTATCGATACGGACGCGATAGTAGCCGGAACAAAAGATTTGGCAGCAAAGGCTCCGTGGTTGTGAAGATATTGGAGGTTTTGCAAATCAGGAGACACTGGTCAAGCCAATTTAGAAGAAAGCAGTTTTGTAGGGCTTGTCAAAGTCTAGGAGCAGATCATTTACAAAAATAGACCAAGGTAGGCCAAGGTATCAGCACATGTTAGGGCACCAGGCCAGGGAGGCAGGTTAGGCAAGGGGGTTGGGCCAGGCCAGGGAGTCGGGCCAGGTCAGAAGTCGGGCCATGCCAAGGAGTCAGGCCAGGTCAGAAGTCGGGCCATGCCAAGGAGTCAGGCCAGGCCGGGGAGTCGGGCCAGGCGAGGGTGTCAGGAGTGGCTAGGGCAACGGGGCAGGGCAAGGAGGCAGGCGAAGGCAAAGAGGAAGGCCAGGCCAAGGAGGTGGGCCAGGGAAGCAGGCCAGGCTAGAGACGAAGGCCAGGCTAGGGCGGCAAGTCAGGAATGGAAGTTCCAAGGAACGTGGAGGAGGAGACGCCTCAGTCTATCAGGGAGTTTAGACCACTAGTAGAGGCGGAATCCAGTACGAGAAGGAAGTCTACGAATGCAGTGAAGCGTGTCCCAAAGAAGCTGCTCGTTAAATCATAATTTTAACTATTTAAGTATAATATTTGAGTTATTTTGTTGAGGTTTATTATTTCATTCGTGTTTTATTTTATTTTATTTTTATGCTATAAATATAATTTTGTACATGTTTTGTGTTGTAAAACTTGGTAATGTATGGTTGTAACTATAAGTGTATCAAATTTTGTTAAGGTTTTAGACAAATAACTGAAGTTGCACGAAGAGCTCATATTCATCATGATACGGTAGGGACTCGCAGTATAAATACAAGGTCATTCATTTGTTATTGTAGCATGTATGCTGAGAATGTAATAAAAACAAAACAGACGATTTATCGCTATATATAAGGTGACATTGTTAGAGTCAAATAAAGAACAATTTTACATTCCACTACCATCGATAATATTGATGGGACTGAACATTGTATCCCCTCTTAGTAACTTAGTTGAAATTCAAGATTCGATTTTGCCAAAGATTTTCTCTATTCAAACCAATTGCTATTTAAGATAATAAAATTTCAAGCATTATTGAATTCATCAAATTTCTTTATTTCTAATCAAGACATTATATTCAGGACTTTGTTTACCAATATCGGTGACAATTACGAATAAAGTGATAAGAGTTTAGTTTAGCGTGCCTTGTCCGTATGCTTCTAAGACATTGAAATGGTGTAGTAAAAGAGATATATTTATAGATTTTTTTTATAAGATGATGAAACTATGCAATGAAATAGATTTAATAAAACCAAGATGTTAAAAATTGTTTATTGAATCATCTGAAAATTCTCATATATCAGTTCTTATGCAACCGTCAATCAAAGATGACAATGTCGTAATGTGCTCTCACAATAAATCCAACCGGTTGTGCTCAGTTTCTTGGTCAGAATGCACGTATCGTGTGTAGAAAATTTTAAAAAATATACTTTTGTTTTATCATATCATATTAACAAACAATTAAAGCTCATATGTCAATCAAGAAAAAATTATCACGAATGTGGACGCATTGTACAAATAAGTTAAATAAAATATCAATGATAATCCAAATTTCATCAACGGGTTTTCAGACGGTAGAGCACCTTTTAGGATTTAAGTGAGCAATACAAATTACGTCCCAAGATTGCAAGAAGTCCTATACTGCTTTTGCGGATAGTGCTAGAGTTCTTGTTACAGAATATGCTTGACGATAAACTATATAGGTTATAGGCATATTCCACGAGGAGCTTAGTGGTTTGAGAGGAGCTCGCTGGGATTTATCGTGGACTTCGCTGGGAAACACAAAAGATATGTCCATCCTGAGGTCCATATTCTAATTTTGCCATGATTCGGTATCATTAGTTATATCATTTCTACATTTTCAAGAAAACCCGTATTTGGTTACACTTGAATACTAATTTGCATGAGAACTCTTCACGCTATCAGTTTTCGTATGATTCATGCTCTTGAATGATTTCACAAGAGAAAATATTAATTCATGTATTACTTTGATAAATTGATCATCATTTTGTCGATAAACATAGATGCGTTATGTGTCGTGTAGATACATGTATATAGAGATGAATAAATTATATACATTTTAAAGTCTCAATGTGCAAGTTTAGTATTATGTACTAAATAAAAAATTATCGTTTATGCTAATGGATCCAAGGAACTTTGCTCTTTTCGGTCATTATGATGACTTTCAACCTACTTGAAGAATATACAAAAATTATTAAATTTTGGAAATAAAGGTACTTCCATGTTCAAGTGCCTTCTCTTCATGTCTCTTTCGTATTCTAAAGCATAAACTTTTCGTATATTTATGTTGAAGAAGGTATGAAGTTCACAAATCATTGGGACATTTGTTTCGGAAACATGTGCAACTGATTGCTTGATTCACTCAACTTTTTTTGTTTTAGAAAATGCCTACTTAGTTAGTAGAACTTAACATCAAAATATTTTTTGACAATAATATTAAACAAGAAACTTATCAATGATACCACAAATATGCACTCAAGTATTCCAAAAACTCATTTCAAATTTGAGTGAAGGTAGCAGTGGTCAATAGTAGATGACACACAAAGTAATTGTAATATAGTGAGTGGTACCACAGAAAGAAATCAGTAGTTTATTATATCATTTTACAGTACTCTTGTGTGATTCCAAAACACTTAACAATTCTTAAATTCAATCAATTTTGAGTTCACTGTGAATTTATTTTTATTTTATTTAAAAATCTCCCTTCATTGATACCTCTATCGATTCTGTTTATTTCCTTATCATCTACAAAACTGTACAAACAAAACAGAACTACCGTAATAAAGTTTTTCTCAAGCGTTTCATTCACAAAATGGAATGTTTATTTATTGATAGCGTTTAAATAAAATTTGGATACAATCCATGGTTGATATGACTTTTAATCAACCATGATGATTCAAGGTAAGATGATTTATTTGTATTTATTAAAAAAATAATTATTGTATTTTATTTATTATGGTTCTTTTTATAATTATGACCGTAAAACAACGTGGTTCTAATGTATGCATCGTATACACGTAAGATACATTTAATGCTACATATAGTTCTAAAAAACCATTTAGCCCAATGCAAGATGACAAACCTAAAAGATAAGAAATACTCCTCTTGTGAAAAATGTCATGTTAAACAAGAATAAAACGATAATTATCAAGTAATTTTTGTAGAAGATTATAAAGCTTATTACGTAAAAGTTTCTTCCAAAACCATTGTAAAGCTCCATACTCGACTTGAAAATATAGAAAAAAAAAAAAAAAAAAAAAAAAAAAAAAATGACTGTAAACGTTAAACTATCTCAAACTCAATACGTAAATATATTTATTTCTTTGTTAGTAGATTGCAATTAATTTTAAGTACGTGTTATATTTTGAATATATTCTAATTTACTCTCTTCACACTTAATTTAAAAAAGGTAATTAACTTCACGCTTTTCAAAAATAAAACTATATATATCTTATACATTAGATGTATGAACCTTTTTTTAAAAAAAAAATTGAGTTTTTTGTAATATAATCTTATATTTTTGTGGGTAAAAATGATGAGTCTCTACCATATAGATTATATGATTTATTTCGGTTCAATAAATTATTTTACAATTGATTTGATCTTGTATATTGTATTCTTTTGAATATATCCAAGAAGTTTATTAAGAGATTATTACATATATATAGTACTGCCATTGTCCAAAAGACAATCATTGAAAATACATTGAACACTGTACAAAACTTGTGTTTGAAGTTCACGTTCAATAATAATCGACAAATCCAACGACGAGGCTCGATTATTTCAAAGCCAAAGAGTACAAAGTTTACATACACCATTGACTTCAACATCAATGATCTTTTAATCAAATCATTATAATACTGTATTTTTCTGAATGCGGGCTACATTTTATCCATTTGCACGATTAGATTATTTTTCCTATATGTGCGCGCGATAATTAATGGACTCAAAGGCATGATTAATTCAAGTACAACCTTATCTCAAACATAAAGGCGCCTTGCTATTAGTTTCGGCCCAAAATTTTTTTCCATTATTGAACACATATTTAATTCATGTCATTTAATGAACGATATTCAAATGTACAGAATAGCAAACGCGTAGTGGTCTTACTACTTTGATTAAGTGAATAATAACAGATATATGCAAATTGCCTAGAATATAAACTTGTATTAATATAAATTCACGTTAACTCAAATGTATCTCGTATCTTATTTACACAAATTAAGACTTATGTTGATCTAAAACGCACGTATCCTCAAACATTAAGCTTTGAAAAGATTACATTGCAACCTATTTAATTTAACAAAAATACCCATGCATGATTGGTCTTATAAGTCAATGTTATGATTGGCATAAACAATGTGTAAATAGGATATATTCTCAACAAAACAAACTTGAAATATAGAAAGATAGTATTCAATTTTTATCACATTTTTCTGCTTGTATAAAATCCATATTACAAAAGAGCATTATAATAAGTCCACAAAGATTTAGGAAACAAGCTATTATATTCAAAACAACAACGTTGTCTACAACGAATGTAGGTTTAGATCTCTCAAAAATGTCCTTCGATCCACCCTAATAGGTTTTTTTACTCCTTCCATGCACTTGTATGTAAAGAGTTGAGTTAATGATACAGTGATTGTGCAATCCGATAATAAGCACAAGGTTTATTCTTGAATTATTACAAGATTTATTTTTCTGTCATTATTACAAGGTTTATTTTTGTATTATCACAAAGTTTTTCACAAATGTAAATCGTGAAAGAGTTAGTGTTTTTCACATACTTAACATACAATCATATGTTCGAAATCAAGATAGAAACAAGATCCGAACAAACATAAGTATCTACTACAATTTTTTTTGTATTTCCATCTTTTTCTTTAAACAAATTTTCATAAATTTTAGTATTTTTGTTCTTAAAAATATTCTCTACATTATTTAGGCCAAGGTCACTTTCTTCAATGCTAATTTGATCATTAATATTTTTAAAAGTGAGAAATCCTAGTGAAATTTTTAAAATTTCATTATTAAGATTCAATTCATGCATATAATTTTTCCTTATAAGTTCTTTTATGATATTTTTTATGTATTAAGAAGTAATCATAGAGATCCTCTTCTTTCCAAATCATAGTATGAGTTCTTCCGCTTTCTAAATTAAAAAATAAATGGGCTTTGGTTTTATAAAAGCTTAACATTTCTAAATGATATCTTATTTTTAAGATTAGACAATAATAAAGAATTTGTTTCTTTCATAGGATGGGTAAACCAATTTCTGATTTAACTTTGCAATTAAAAATCTTTGTATGCATCTAGGTGACATTTCTATAATTACATTTTTTGTATTAAAAATGCAAAAAAAATGGTTTACGATGTGTTTTAAATTGTGTTTAAGAAACACTGAATGATAATAAAAACGACGATTGGAAGAACTTTGATACATCACGTATACTGGTGAACTTTTGTCTTAGAGGACTACTATATTCAGGTCTTCTGCTCAAGTCTCTAGTGCATTCAGGATTCAAAATTAAAAAACAAAGCACCTAAACTATTATGTCTTTGCTTTCATAAAAGCTATATATTTCTTAATAGCTATCTTATTATTTTTATAATTACAAAATAACAAGGAATTTATTTATTTGATGAAATAGATAAATCAATTTCTGATTTTCGCTTGCATCCCTAGAGAATCTTTGTATGCATCTAAGTAACATCTATGTAAGTACAATTTTTTTGCACAACAGATCGATAGAATAGGATTCTGCGATGTGTCTCGGATTGTGTTGCAAAAACACTCGATGAGTCAAGAATTACTTATACGTGGGTAGGAAGAACATTTATAAACCACACACATTGATGAACTTTTATCTTACAGGGTTCCTATCTCAACATATTGAAGTCTTCCGCTCAATCCTTCAGTACAATCTAGATAAATTTGACAAAACCCGGGCTCTTTATTAGTCTACTTGTGAGGCTGAGTAACTGTTTAAAATCGATAAAAGGAGAACCATTGCTTCAGAGGAAGAAGGCATGAGAGAAGCAACAATAGAGCAAAATCAGGATGCCTTTGTTGACTGCTATTAGCCTATGAATGATAAGCAAAGCAAAAGAAATCTAAATCTATGACTAAATCTATGGTAAATGCGTTTCCTGCAGGCGATTGACTCTGGGAGGACGATTTGTCATCAATTAGGAATAGACAAACGAATCGCAGGAGCAAGTACCGCAAAATGGCAGAAGAAGGTGAGCGAATGCGAGACGATTGCAGCAAACGAAGTTGAGATGGGTTCGCGCGGGAGGTTGCAGTGCATCGTGCGAATCGGAATTGAAATTGTACGCAAGGCGCTGTTGTATCTACACACACACGGGAGTGAAGGGATCGATAGTTTCAAATCCGATTTTATAAGTGAATATTTAAATTATTAGTTTGTGGGTTTTGTGACTTCGAAGAGATTTGAAGGATGCAAACTAAAATGTTCATTGCTGGTCTGTAAATGGAACGGTATGACATTCGTCTGCTATATGAATACGTGCGTCGTGTCGAGGAAATTGGTAGGCAGTGGTTCTGGAAGGATTTTAATAGAGCTGGATTTGCGGACGTGCTCATTAATATGGAGAAAGAGACATTTACGGCTGAACCTTGAAAGTAATAAAACAAAAATCCCGTAAATGAACATCGGCGATGAATTCTCATGTCAATTAAGAGAAGCACAATGTAGGAGAATACACGTATGCGAGCGGAGAGTGTTGAGCGTAGTGCGCTGAGAAATTAGAGTAATTTAGAAGGATTTTTTGCGAGATTTGGAGATAAATGTACCCTATTACCAAAAAAATATTCTAAAAATAATATGTTTTAAAATTTTGTCTTAAAATAAAAACTCCTAATTCCGTATAATTTCTAAACAAAAATCTTAGTATTTATAGCATAATTACTAAATTAAGGCTGACGTCATCCATTAAATACACTCAAACATAAACGAAATTTTCATAAATTCTTCAAACCTCTCCTCAATGAAGGCTGGCGACATCAACACCATGTAAACAATCATTAGTATTTAATTCTATACTCGAAGTTTAAAAAAAAGCATACTCAGCCGTGTTCATATGTCCTAATGATTATAGAATGATCATCAGTTCAAGTCTGCTTCTGATACAATGCAAGTTGAGTTTGATTGTACATATGTCTTTGTAACGCGGTGGTCCAGGTTTTAATCCCCGTGGCCTTGTTTGAGCACCCGCGTGCAATGAGTCAACGTTTGACGCTATCCCAGATAGAAAATAATAACCCCAATTCCATCAACATTGTGACAAGATTACAATCTCAGAATCAATAAAACAACACATAGCAATTTCTTTTAAAGTACCATATTCTGTTTAATTGTATGTAACGAAGACAAATATTTAGAATCAAATGTGGGATCTAATGCAAAATATTAAAACATAATAAATATGTTGGAAGTATATATAAGTACTGCAAACTCGAGAACGAGTCAAAAATATATCATAAGCACACCACACTATGAATATAAACGACTACGAGCTACTAAGTGCTCAAATGCCAAAAACCAAATACCAAACCAAATATAAAATATCAATCCATATATTTGATCAACTAGAATCATCTCCGCTAACTTCGGGAGCATCGAAAGATTTGTCACATTAGTCCGCTTTAAAATCAAGGTAGCGTAGAACGCTGCGTGGAATAGGTGGAACATCGGCTAACGCCCGGACAGGTAATGGAGCTGCCACGAACCTCTCAGCTAGACGCTCTGCATACGAAGGTAGTGCAAATGCGACCGGAGGACTTCGAATGACATCGGCGTGGCGGCGAACACGTTCATCAAATCCTGCGTTACTAAATACCGAATTGAAGTTAGTTTCGGGAAAAAATATGAAATGCCACCTATTCAACAATAAATACATTTAATTTCAAATCAATTCACTAATGTAACGGCGTGTCTTCTTCTTCCTAGGCTCCGCACTTGTTGGATCGTTGTTGGAAGGTCCTGGCCGTGACCGCGTCGACTCGGTTCTACAAATGCTTTACGAACTCTGCAGAGATCTTCTTATCAATTTCGAAGGCTATAGATAGCGATTGGTTTGTGATAAGCCTTGACGGAAGCACCTTCAAAAAACTCAATATATATTAGAGAAAACACCAAATTGGAGAATACACAAACATCGACAAGAATAATAATACACATATACCTGTCGAGGCACTCACAATTTCGAGCGGATCGGTCAAGCACTCGATAAAGCAATGGGTGAAATCTGGATGCTTCTCACGAGCTCCGCGCCATGGAGTACCGTCAAGGCGCAGGAATTGGTCGTCTTTGGTGGTGTAATTGAATAGGTTGTCGTTGTCATCTGGGAAAATATCAAGTTGGCCCCAGAGACCGTTCAAACGCTTCGTTTCAAATTGCGCATTTTCCCGTGCGAAAATCGTGATGTGAAAGTTTTGAGTTTGTAAATATAAGACAAGTGAATAGAAAAACAATTAAAATTAGATACGATGATAAATAAAACCTTAAAAGACATTGGTTTAAAACAAAGCATGATTTACGGTCTTGTTCGTATAAAGCTTCGACGATAACCGGAGGGGGTTCTAGCTCCACTAATCCCGGACAACCTTGAAGTCATACTCAAAGGCGTGCGTGTCCAACTCTTTTTCCATTTTTCTGTTTCGAGGGTGCATAAGAAGTATGACTCCCATCATCGGTCTAGTTGTAATTTGCAAAACAAAATACCATCTCAAAAAATTCTTCTTCTCGAGTGTTCGATTCTGGCACAAATGAATTTACGAAAGGGATGGGAAGATCCTCGGGTGCGTCTGCAATGATCAGATCGATGCCAGCGTGTTTTGGCTCCATTCTCATAGCTTTGCATGATTACTCTCGACATGCACCAACCTGGGTTACAAGCAACATACTTGAAGTTAGTCTACAAAATTGTAACAATTAATTATGAATACAAATTGCAAAAAAAAATCAATGTACCTTGTGAATGTGTTTCAGAATACTCTTCATTTGTGGCTCCATGCGCTGCTTAATGTCAGCCATTTTGATCAGTTTGGTCATATTTCCAAACTCCAGAAAAAAAGACAAGTTGGACTCTGCTTATTTCTGAATCGGGGAGAATGGGTCGCTTTGCTTCTTGAGCACGAGCAAGACGGATTAATCCTGCTACTACGGATGGAGAGGGAGCACCTACGGCCTCAACATCTTGGCTTGTTTGAGTAAGGTTGAGAATGTACCCGGGTACTTGGGTAGAAGGTGGTGTTGTGTTTCTTAGAATAGAAGAAGTAACTGCACGCAATTGTAGATTAGTCGGGGCACGTTGCTGCTTCGCAGGTTTGGACGTATTTCTACGAGTATTTTGGCTTGGCTATTTGCTTGCAAAATCATCGTCGTTGTCGTCATCCCCAAGATCAATGCGTTCGAGCTCAACGGGAACGCTACCAACAGAAAGCGCAAGATCTTTTTCGTCGTTGGCGACAAAGCTGCAAGAGCAATCCAAAAATTACGGTCCAGTCTCGAGTTGTTTAGGTCTAAGGCGTTCGTGTTGATCCTTTGTAAAAATATTTGTCGTAGATTCTCGATCTGTGACATCCAGGAAGATAGGAGAGAGCTCTAATGCTGCAAAAGCACCTTTAGCCACCAATTCCCTTTTGGAGTACCTAAGGAGATTTAAATGTTAGAATTGAAATAAGTGAATTCAACATATAAATTATTGCGCTAATGTTGTTGAAATTTCAACCTGTAGATAAGACAATTAATTGCCTATTTTCCATTTTTGAACTTCTCCAAGTCATTGGACCTTATGAATTTGGGATGGATAGTTCGTGACAAAAAATCTCGGTAACCTGCATTCTAAAGAGAAAGTCTCCAATGCTCAACATAGTCTTCCGGTCTAAGTACTCCCACATCCTACGCAATGGTTATCTCCTCGAATTCGATAATTTTTGCTACACTCGTCACGAGTGCTATCTCCAACTACAAGAACAAAATTGGTTTAAAAATACACCCACGCCACAATTTTACAATTACAATAAACTATGATGTGAATGTTTCTTAAAACATTTGCAATGGTGTTAGAAATATAAACCTGAGCCCAAAATGAAGCCTTGTGAATCCAAACTTCAAACAATTTGGTGTCCATTGAACGCGATTTGTGGAATAGTACACTAGGGCGTACAGTGTTTGAGCTATTCCACCATTGGAGCCATCTTCCTTTGTGTAGGGGACCAACAAATGAGCATACAATTTTATGGAGTCGCTCAATAGTCCAGTCCGGCAAGGAGAACGTAGAGAAATGGTTATTAAGCTGTAGAGACATAAAAAATCACTTTGAATGTCCATACTCTTATGTATATTGGATGGTACAATTCAAAATATGAGGTACATGAATTGAGACGCACCTCTCTGAAGAAAACCGAGTCATTATTCGGGTTTGCTATAGCAAGGAACTTGTCAAAGTTTTTCCCTCGTAACTGCTTCACGGTTTTGAGATTAGCCTCATACATAACCTCCCAAACGCAAGGGCCACATTGCTCGTCGTCGAGAGTGTTTTCTTTACAGTGCATGGCAGCAATGTCTTGATCGCAGACAACCTCCCTTTGTTGATAATCAAATGATAATATAACTATGCATATGTGGTTTAGATGAATCAGATATACGAGTTTAGATACTTGTGCCGATACGGAGTCATGGATGGCATCACAAAGCTAAGGAGGCTGAGTAATTGGGCGTATGTTGAAAGGAACCAGTTCCCAGGACAAGGAGACGATGGTGAAAAAGTCTTCATCTTCAAGATGTCAGAGCTTGGTCCGGGGAGCGGCATCGACCTAGTCCGAAATATGCAGCCCGGAAAATCCCTCGAAAATGCGTGGATGATGTTTGATCATGTCAAACGGGTGGTTGGTTGGACAACCATGGTGTGCCACGTGTATGACACTACATTCCAACGAGTACTCACCATTGCTTGTTGTGATTTTCAATCTGAAGATAGAGAAGCTCTGATTGTATTTTGGAAAAACCTTAACCATGTGATGTCCCGCCACGGTATTCCTGCGCCATACTTTAAAGGTTTCATGGCTGATAGTGCACAGGCCAATTGGAATGTTGTTTGAATAGTCTATGGATCGGGCAATCCTGCTGAGCCACTTGAAAGTCGTGAGAGGACGTGCTTCTTCCTTTGGGCCTAATCTTTGGAGAAACACACGAAACAATACGTCGTCCATGAGATGCAAGAGCAAGATAAGCATCTATGCATTCAATACAAAAATGCATCGTCAATGGAGGAGGCGGAACGCGATATTTAGCAATCAAAGCATCGTGGACATCATCAGGGGCAACATTTGAAGAAGGCGCAACAAGTTTGGGCTTCTGGCTAGGATTTTGGCATTTTCGATATCGCCAGTGGGGAGGTTTCATAGAACTTGTAAGTACATTCTTACCACTATGCTTTTATCATCATGTTTTTATTACCTACTGCATTTACTATAGATGTTAGTAAAATGTTGATTTTTATTTCAAGAGAAAGGAAAAAATTATAATTAATATATTCTTTTTTAATCTATTTTTAGAAGTCCTCTCAATCTCGAGAGGACCCCCTTGGAGGTCCTCTCGAGATCGAGAAGATCCCCTCCCTCAACTATTTTGCCAACTCCGACTTCTCCCTGACTTGATAACAGGAGAAGAAATGCACTCCCGAGGAGATAGCGAAGATGCCATCTTGTAACCTCGCCGAGATCGTACACAACAAGTGGCTTCAAGCTTCGGGGAAGAAAGGTACGGACCTATACGTTGGGGCGGTAGATGATTATGTTCAAGCATTTATGCAGGTGGTAGCTTACCATCACTTCAACCGCGCTAGCCCGGGCGGTGATGGACCTAAACTAGCAGAACTATTGCTACGCAAAGCACAAGAAAAATCACATCGTATCGGCGATTCAGTAGGCCTCACTGCTGCCATAATGGAGTTGCCTAAATGTGTACAGTATTGTTCTCGAGATGCTCATCTAGAGGGAGCTGAGATATTTGGTTCGAAACCACGGAAGCCGGATGTTGCTATTGGAGCTGAGGAAGAAACTCATCGATCGGACACTGTAAACTTTTCGCATCCTAAAAATAGGTAGGAGGGTCACTCGAGTTCTTGCACAAAATCTGATAACAATCGACGAAGAGGATGAAGATGAGGAAAGCCTAGTTGAACCGGTCCCATCATCCGGAACAGATATTCGACGTGTGACCGCTGTTTTTGAGGCTAAGGTGAACGAGAAGCTATGGCACAGTGCTCGTTTGAGGGAGTCTTCATGCAAGGCTTGTCGGGCAATTATGGCGGGGGGTAAGAAGAATTGTAAGTCTCGGATTGTCCAGAACGGAAAGGCTACTCCAGCTCCAAGCTACACCGGAATATGGTATCCTCCTAGAAAGAACAAAGTGGAAGAAAGTTTCCATTTTTGTACTGACGATATTGAGAGGTGTGTGAAGGGCCAGCGTCGAAGGTGGGTTGAGCAGTTCACCCCTAACCAAGATAAGCTGCTCACCCCTTCAGTTTGGCATGTCAAGTTAGGAACTAAGCTCACACCGACTGAAATAGCCGCTTTGTAGAATGCGGGGTTCAACTTCCTCAGAAGGAGGAGCTTCCTAGAAGCCGCACCTTTACTAATATTGTGCTGTCAAAGAATTTGTCTCATGTTCCCGTGCCGGACAATGCAGATGTCTTTCCGAAGAGGAGAAATTCTAACACAATTCGTCGTCTTGTCCATGGTGCTAGCTCGAAGTATATGAAGAACATTTACTCCGTAAGAGCAATGCAAGCAACCGTTCTGAAGGTGACAATGATTCCACTACCGGCTCTTGGCTGCATTGTTAAGTTGCAATCTAAACCGGCCCCAACCGAGTCTGTTTACTAGATCACAATTTGTTGAAACCCAGCATGCACATGCCCGGCTTTCAAAGAAACTCTGCTCCAGTCAGATAGGAAAGAGTTTCCGTATAAAAATTGCAAGCACGTATACTATATCCTACTATTGATGTGCAAACTAGATGTTGATGAAGACCTCTTTATGCATGCCCCTACTCTCAGTTTTAACGAGGTGAAGAAGATCATCGAGAGCGGACTCCTAGACCACATTACATCTTAGGTCACCATACTAGTGTGACTAATATATATATATATATATATATATATATATATATATATATATATATATATATATATATTTTGTTTATGTACTATAACACTATGCATGTATTTAAACCACCTAAACTTGAATTATAGAATCTTAAATGACACTGTTATGGATACCCTTTTTCACGATTAGGGGTACAAAAGATTAGAATATTCTCAATTTTTATTCTTTTTTTAATTTTTAGTAAATTGTTTACTAAAATAAAAAAAATCTGCTCGCAAATGTAAAATTTTACGCTCTACGCTCCCATACGAGCAACGTCCGTACAATGTAGTGTTGTCGCGCCTAAGTTTCTATCAGGCATTGGCCATGCTGGCCGTGGAGGCAAAAGGAATGACAGTAACGCATATTCTCAAATGCATCTAGCTTCGTGTACGTGAGCTTATGCACCAACCCTCTTTGCATCTCCCGAAGAATGTGTTGGCTGATAGAAGCGCTGCTAGAGGCCCAAAATTCGCTCTTGCTAATCATGTCCGGTTTGATTCATAACTGAATACATCATTATTCTCACACATGAATATCGATGACATCTTTATATTACAGGAAACGCGTCCTCCAAGATGTCATTGTGTGCTTGGATCTAGGTTGTCGAACCGGGCGCGTTTAGGTAATCGGGCGGGCAAACCGGATGCACGACTTGTCCCGGTCAGGCAGGTGTGTCTACCCACCTTGATTGTAGAGAGTAAATAATTTTTTGTGGGTAATAAATTTTGAAGTAAAAAGCATGTGTTGCGTTCCAAGTGGCCCATACGTGGCGGCCAAGTGGCTTAGTTTTTACCTAACTCCTTGCCACGTCGTTGTTTTTTTACCTAAGCTAAAAGTGAACTGGCGTTTGATCCGATCGGGCGAGCAAGAGCTCAATTGGCGCACAAGTCGGACGGGCAGGCGGGCAGCGGGCCTGCGTTTTGACAACCTTGGCTTGGATAATGGTACGTCACTAGATACAATTAATTTGCTAGGTGTCCAATCGCTTATATAAGTCTCAGTTTAAACAGTTTGATTTTTTTAGAAAGAACTGTCGGTACCTCCAGTTGTTTCGCTACCTCGTCATCCTCTGGAGTTTTCCATTCTCGCTCAAAAGCTCTTAAGGTATGTCTTAGAATCATTAGAAAATTTGTTTACGCTTGAATCTGCCAAGAAGTTGAATAGAGGCGTCATGTTTTCCTGTGTGTATTGGCTTTGTAGGGAGCCCAAATACTGAAGCTCCACAGTAGGCCGTTGCTGGAACTTTTTAAAGAGATGAACTTTTGTGTGCAGGACAACCAACTGATAACAATTAACAGCTGAAGAGCTTCTAGAACTTCAACCAATAGAAGAGATGGAAGCTCAAGAGCAAGAGGTACCTAAATATGACCAGGCTATTAACAAGAAATATATCATAGTATTATCGATTTATATTTTTATTGTACAGTTTTGGTCTTTTCGTTTCTGCACTTGTCTTTGTGGTAACAAATATTTATAATTTTGCATTTGTTGAAATGATCGCATGGTGGTTTCTTTTTTAATGACATGACGGGAGGATAAATGTCACTCTTAAAAGGAAGAAAGTTGTCTTTGAGATAGTTGCTAGAAAAGAGATCAAAGTAGAAGATAAATCGAAGAAGAGAAAATATAAGTAGAAAACATATATGTTCTTATCTTTGAATTGTCAATGTTACAATTTCTATTTATGTCACCGTGGTTTTCCTGCTTTATTAATTGGAATCCGTTTAATTTGCTTATTATTGTGATTGCTATTTTGTGTGTTTAGAGGATTTGTGTTATAAGTTAGGTTTGCTTTTCTATTCCTTCCCATTCTTATCACGATACTAAACTGTTTTAAAATTTTATTAAGTTTGCGAGAGAGACATGAGCTCAACAATGCAATACCATCAAAAAAGTAATTCAATGACAATTTGATTGAAAAACTTTTCACAATATGTACGACAAAAGCATGCAATATAAATCATTACAACAAACAAATTAGATATGAAGCGTTCTTAATCATCTCAAAGGTGTCTTAAAGATTTAATATTGTAACATAGAATTGTTTATTAATGATTAAGTTCTAGCACTGAACCATTCGCAAACACTACAAAGTTTTAGCAAAGTTGCAAAACAATCTTTGACTAATGCTATGATCTGGTTACACACGTATATTAAATGTCTATCAGAAACGTTTCAATAACGTCATAAATATGTTTTTGTCAAATTTTATGACGTTTTTTTGGTAGACAAATGTATAACGTTCTTGTTCATCCTTAAAACGCAAATGTGACATAGCTAAAACGTTTTCAACCCGAAGAGATTTTTTTAATCGTTTTAAAACGTCATAAATACGACACAAATATGTTTATATATTGACAACGTGTAGTAGTAGATGAAACGACAGATGAATTACTAGGAAGACACAAGAGCAACAGAAGCAACGATAGAGGACAAGCAAGAGAAATAAAAACAATAAGAGCGAGGAAGCGAGAAATGAGAATGTGAGCAAGAGCGCAAAGCGGAAGCTGAGAGCGAGAGATTTGAAGCAAGAGAGTGGGAGCGAAAGAGTGCGAGTGGGAGAGTGCGAGCGGGAGAGAAGTTAGAGCTGATAGCGAGACTAGTGGCCTATGACATGACCAGTTTTGGCACACAATAAGGTTTCAGTTTTCTTACAGCCCCCTCGTCAATTTTTCTTGGTTTTAAAGAATTAGTACCGGAGTGTCGTATGACAAAAAAATATTAAAGATACAAACATTCACTGGGACACTTCATTCCAATATATCATCACAAGCCATTCATTGTCCAAGCTCACAACCTTAATTCTAGCATTCCATTCATGCATTGATAGCTTATAGAGATATTTGTGTCACCATATAATAGTCTAGATGAAGTTTGAATCGGATATACTTCACTTATGTAACCATGACATGGATCAAAATTGTACATTGCAACAACTTGTAGCAACAATCAGGGTGCGCTAGTAGACGAGAGAAAACTTCATTATCCGTGTACATTGCATTCAGCGGCCCACTTAACCCCTAAACGACGACGGCCACCAATTCGGCTTTTACTGTCATGGCAAAAAAAATTGCAGTCAACTTCAAATGTTATGATCTCACATCCAATGATGATCCAACGGTTGAAAATTTTCATATTACTACCTATGGTAGTCTACTTCAAGATCCTACGGTTGAAGTTTTCAAAAATTTCCAAATATATTGGACGTACCCGCATTGGTACATAATGGTCACTATTGGGATTTCAAGCTCCCAAAACATCGTGGATCTTTAGGGGTTAACAAGCATTTTATGAAAACGTCTCAAAAATTGTTCCTAGAGTCCATTGAGAATTCATAAATAGATCCTAGTTTCCGACAGGTAAGTAATCTTCTCTCCTTCCCTTTTCTTTAGCCGTCTCTATTGTTTAGATCCAAGTTAAACTACGTAGAGATGCTTGTTCTGCCAAATTGTATATATCATCGTGTCAACTTATAGTAGTGTTTTGACTTTGATACAAGAGAGTGATTGAACGTTGACTTTTTAGCTTTTATGCTAAAAGTTTATATATTCGGTTTGAATCTTAAATCTTGTAGCAATACAAATGCTCTATTTCAAATATGATCTTTAATACTTTCGCAAACCAGTAGATTATGATTCGAGAAGTAGGAGGCTAACGTGCACTTATGTTGTGTTTTGGATGACTGCAAGCGCAAGCTATTTGGATGGAAGGGGTAGTAGACGGACCAGGATCAACCGGCCCCTTCAATCACGATTGTAGGATTCTGGCTTCCAAAAATAGATTGATTGTTCAATTGTATGTGGAATCCTTTATAGATTTGCATTTAGATAGTTCAATTGGTAGTCAATTGGTTTATTCAATATTAGCATAATGTAGTATAAGTGGTACTTAGGGAGTACTTAGAATAAATTATCATAGCATTAAGTTTCACCAATTGCTTCCATGTAACTCATTCTTATGAAATGGAAATATGGCAATTTCTACACAAAAACTCATGACTTTTCTTTTCAATAATTTTGTGGATATTAAATGAATCAAAATAAACATGTTGAAAATAAAATTTATGTGGAGAATATTTCAATTCTCATGTCATTAACAATGAGAAAGGATGTTAGAGAGCTCAAATTCCTCATGAATGTTTGCATTTTTCATGTATTATTTATAACGAGAAATTTAAAATTCATAAGTAATATATGTCAAATTTGTTCAAAATTCACGAGGAGAAATTTTTTAAATGATGGAGATTTTCAAGTCTTCTCCCCATGAAAATCCTCATTTTTCATTGGGAGCTTCCTAACAGTAGACTGAAGCGACGCCCAACGAGTGTAGATAAGAAAGTAGGACAATGTTTACTTATCATAATAAAGAAATGTGTTTTTTTCTTCTTTTAGGTTTCAAAATTATTTGACAATGGTAGGTGAGAGGAGGAGCATAAAGCTCGAAAATTCAACCATGCAGTGTGAGGTGTGGGAGGAACATGAAAATACTTGATGTTGCATGTACCTGTTCACTGAATTCAAGCTGCCAAAACCTACGATAAGTTGCGTGTGTCATAAAAATAGAATCATTTAAAAATAAAAAAATAATTTAAAAATCATTGTTCAAACTCAATGAAAAAGTGTTTATTTATCATAATATTTGGATATGTAATTGTGTGTAAATGTAAGTATTTAAAGTAAATAAGTTTTGACCTTTTGAATCTAGGGAATTAGATATGCAAGTTTTAATTGCATAGGTCTTACTATGATGTTTACTCCAACTACATAACGTCCCCACATGAAAATGGAAGTACCAACTTCTTAATGTAATATGCAAATCAAATCATGGATGCCTATATGTGGCTTGATATCTATGATTATCACTTACAAAGAAAGAATTGTAATGTATAGGTTTTACAACCTACCTATGGCAAGAGGTTCATTGAAAATTATTATTTGTGACCCTTAAGTATTTAATTTAAAAATCGTTTGACCTCTCAACCAAGTTTGGGTTTCTATTTTCATCCGACCCAAACTATTGGTTGAGAGGCCAAATTTTTGGCGCCAAAACTCCCAAAAAGTGCTCCCATATAGATACTTTAGACACCTTTTCACCTTTAAACTTTAGACTCTAGTGTGAAGGCAGAGAGGCCAAATTTTACTCTCCACCAATCAGGTTGTTGAATTTCCTTGACCCCTCGAGTATGAGGCATAGTATAAACTACCCCTAATAGTATTCAGTAGAGAGGCTCCACAAGCCCCAGCTTGGTGGTGAAGGCTCATGGCCGCAAATGAGGACATCGTGGGTTCTATTCTCCATGCCGGCACGGAGCTAACCACCATAGACCACCCAACCATGTTGGGTGGTTCTTGGACCTCGTTGTATGGGTACCTCAAAGCTGTTCGGAGGGATACCATGTCGGGCATCTCTAAGGCACTAGTGGCCATGTAGGAACTAACATAGTATCTACCTCGAGAAGGGTTAGTAGTCCCGTCATTGGTGTGATGACTTCCGGACATACATTCCAGAATAGGTCGAACAAACACTCTATTCACGCCAGCCTCTAAAATAAGTTGAAGTTTCTCTTCTTGTGTTGAATACATCCAAGAATAGGTCAAACAAACACACTGTTCATACTGCTTTCTTCTTGAAGGTGTTCCGAATCCTCCTTAACACAATCGAGCCGGCTGCACGAGGTGGCGCCACTTCTTGGCTTGGAGCTTTGCAGGCCTGCAAAGCCCTGTCCATATTGACTTGGTTACATTGACTTTACATTGCAAGCAGCTGCATGACAAACATGCCGGAGGCTTGTTGTTCAAATCAAGCAGAAAGCTCCAACATAGCTTTGTACTTTCTGTACATTCAGTACTGGTCTTCCAAATCCTCGTACAAAATCATATCACCATCATCAGGCATACTTTTGTTTGTTTATTTTCTTAACTGATTAACCTTTGACATGGCCTTTTTCAGCACCTGGAGGTTTATTGGGTGGTTTATTTCTGGAAGACCATGGTCCACTTGTAGCCTGGGTCAGTGCCTTTTGGTATATGTGAGCAGTGTTTTACCTACTACCACATGGGAAATTGATCCATCCAATGTCTCCATTGCCATATGAAGCATGTGGGTGTAAAGTGCTTTATTGGCTCTGACCGTAGGGAAGAGGCATTGCAGGAACACCCTCTTTTCTAGTCTAAATACTACTGTAGCAAAAATATTTCATTCATTCAAATACGCTCATCCATTGTATCATACTTTCATCTACTGATTCTAGAGCAAGGCAATGAGGTCTAGATATCTAGGGTCAGAGCCTCTCGTGGCATAGCTGCTTGTTCCTATACTCGAACTCTTTTAGAACAGAAAATTACAGAGTGGTTGGCCTGATTTGCATGGGGATATGAAATAGTCCTCTTAGAGGTGCTGACTAAATTCATGTCCTCGTGTCCTCACACTACACAGGAGTTGTTAATCAGTGTTACATGGAGATTGGTGTAACGAGTAACTTTTGGTAAAGAATATTAGTGCATGCCCAATTCGCTTCGTCAGGTCGAGCCGGGAAAACCACATTTGTAGTGCCGCTGGCTTACAAAGGCCACACCTACGCATGAGACTCACCACCTTTGGCCGGGGGCACGGCCGTTGCGGCTTGTTGTTGGATGTCACGAACAAACGCCGGTTGCCGCTATCGTACACATCACCAATCAGATTGCGCCACGTGATCCTCAACCTTCACACCAAATTTCCACCAAAAGAATCTATGTCATGCGGCAAACCTCCATTGCTTACAATGAACATTGAAATGCTGGAGAAGACACGGGAAAACTTCAAGATTTGATGGGCTAGAATTTAGGAAATTCCAACCCCATTGACCGGGTTAGAGGGTTGTAGCATGGGGTGGGGATCCCGACTCGCCATCCCTGGCTCTATGGAGCAGCCTCCAGGCCTGGGCATGCTCTTAGAGCATCCCCATTAGCCGCGCGAACTGCCCTCGCCAACGGTAATTGGCGGGCCTGCACTGAAATAGTACCCCAATGGTCGCGCCATCCCTCCCTCCACCTTTCCGTGGCACTCTATTGCAGCCCCGCTCATGCCAAGTTTTCTCTGGTTGCAAGGAGACATTTTCCACACTCTATTGCGTAGTCAACGGGAAATAATAATGTCAAGAAGGCACCTCTGAACACAATCGCCCGCTTTTCACTACTGACATGGAATAAAGTGCGGAAATCCCCACCACACCCTCCCCAACCAACCAAGGTTGTTTGGGGGGCTCTATAGCGAGCCTCCATTGGAGCCAACACCCTCCATTTCGTGGCACGCTCAGGTACGTCCCTCGCCATTATCCAATAGCGCGATCCAATGGCGCGGAACCATTGGGGATGCTCTTATTTCTCGACTCTCTTGAGATTAGTATTCACTTAAGATTGTCACTGAAATCAATGCCCCTTGACTTTTCTTCAAGTCACCAATTGCACCACTTTCAATAAATTTCTCCACTTTCACGCATGCTCTCACATTTAGTGTTATGATTTGATGGTTAGTGTTGTAAACATTATATATAAAATAGGTAAAAAAAAAAAAACATACATAAATTTCTTAATGTTGAAATTTAAAGAAAAAAAACTTTGATTATCTATACACTCTACTAAGCATGAAACCATTTCCCTTTTAATTCGGAGAGTTTTAAAAAGAAAATTATGCAATGTAAAACCGCATCTTTATATAGTGATAAGCAGTACATCTACCGTATACCTTGCTAAGTACCGGGTGGCTGATAATAATGAGACAATGATAATGTTCGATAGTAGAGAGTGTGGTGATAACAAAGGAGGTACACTAAATAGGTAGATTAGTGTTAGATTATTATGAGATTCAAAAATGCTATAAGTTTTCACTTTTGACAAAAAATAACATTACCAAAAAGAGTATTGATTCCAATACTATGTAAGGATCCCCATCTTGACCAATGTAGCAGGTAAACAACAATAAAATTAAAAAACAAAAAAACAAATTTATATAAATTAGTGTATCTAACACTAATTTACCTATTTAGTGTAGCACATGAGGAATGTTATGACTGAGAGAAGAAGGTAACGATAATAGAGGAGGTGTGATGATGGAGAAGGTGGTGCACACGAGGAAGGGAAGGGGAAGGGAAGAACTGAGAGCCAGACAGACTGATTCCATCGCTGTTGCCGCATATTCGTGAAAGCGAAGTTCGGGCGCCCCACGTTTTACCGTAGCTCTAGCGGCATAGAATAGCATTCATTCAACCTCTGACAGGTCGCTGCATACATTTTTTACACCAGCAAGCCACGGATTGCGTGCCGTGTGTTGCACTGAGAGTAAAACACTCCTCGAGCATCCAACCGAACAACCGGCCACTCACTCAAGCAACGGACGAACAGAAACCCTCGCTGCCGGAAGCTCTCAATGTCCGGACAACTTCACTCTTGTGCAATCATAATGCTGCACAAGCATTGTCGTACCATTTGCACTCCCAGTCGGCGGCCACCATTTCCGAACTCTTTTAAACCACCTCAGTACTACGCGGTACCACACTCTTTTCCCTTTTCTTGAACCCTAATTGCGCCATTTCTCACTTCAGCTTACAATCCAGGGTAACCGGACTTTGAATTTGAATTGTGAAACTCACTATCTATAATGTTACTGCAGGAACGTGTTTCTTACTGTACCGAGAAGAATTAGAAATTAGAATCGATTTGTGTGTACAAACGATGTGATGTAGCCTTCTAGGTACGCAGTAGATCGTCATTGAGGACGTTTGCATATGTCAATCAAGTGAGAAGTTAATGATAGTCTCCAAGGTGCACTCTACCTGCATTCCAGTTGCCATTTGTAGTAGCAGTGATGATGCGACGTGCTATTCGTTCTGAAATTTAGTGTTGATGATTTTGTGCCTAGTTTGCCGCTTTCACTATAATTTTCCAATTACACTTTTTGCGACAGACTTCTGTTACTTCCATGTAGTCGCTCGCAGCAAGCGTGTAATGGAGTAGAAGGTCATGGAAGAGTCAAAGTTTGAGGGTGTTGGTATGGTTGCTTATCGTGCACTCTGTTCTTTGCTTTTTGCAACTATTGATCCTGTATCCCTGTATCGTGGTTCTGTGTTGCAGGCATTTTATAGTAGACGTGATAGGTGCATGGTTGGAGCAAATGATCGGAGACCAACCTGAAGCTAGAGAATTGAAGCCATGTAAGTGCTTGTTGTCATGTTTTGAATTGGTGTTATTCTAGAAGGTTGTTTTTCACGTTTTAAACTTGAGAGATTTACGCATATGACAATAATTGACAGATAGACTAGTCTAGTACAAGGATCATTTGTAGGAGCTTGGATCATATTCTAACTGTTCTAATTGGCTGAGAAATCATCAATCTGTTAGTGTTAAAAATGGAGTGTAATTGGTAATGTGGTTCTGATTACAGGATTAGTGGAGGTGCGGCAAGTGGGAAGAGATGAAGACGGAAGAGCAACGAAGGACACCGTGGGAAAGAGTGGAGGGGTTAAGCAGGATGACAGGATTTGAGGAAAATAGGGTATCAGATTTACGAACATGGCTATTACGGCAACAACAAAAGGCACAGAAGCTACCGTTGGTGGATCACAAGGGTCGATTGAATGTAGAAACCAGGGGATTGCCGAAGACGTTCTTGTATTGGGGAGATTTGTTTCACACATTGGTGAACATGCCAACGCCACGGTTCATCGGCATCTTACTGTTGAATTACTTCCTGTTATTCTTTGGCTTTGGAGTTCCCTACTACTACGATGCATACAACAACGCCTGCATTCCAGGCGTGCTTACATTCGACCACGCGCTCTGGTTCAGTGTGCAAACCTCGATGACGATTGGATATGGTGGGGATCTAACACCAGATCCAAGCTGCCGGCTCACCAACATCATGGTCATGGTGCAGTCACTGGCGAGCTTACTTGTGGCCTACTCCTTGCTCGGCGTGTTCTACGTCCGATTCTCACGTCCTGCACGGCGTGCTCAGACGATTATCTTCAGTCGATACTGTGCACTCCACGAGGAAGACGGAGTTCCAGTAATCTCTCTGCGAATTGCCAACATTCGGAAGCATCAGATCATTGAAGCCAATGTGCGCTTGCTGATAGGATTCAACAACACACTTAGTGGTAGTTCAGATGATCGTGAGACTGTGTTTCATTTCACGTCGTTGCCAGTGATCGGTGGTAACCAGGTGTTTCTGGGCTTACCTTGCTCGGTGAAGCATATCATCAACCGCACCAGTCCGCTGTACGGGATGAGTATCAGTGAGCTCGAAGATGCGGATTGCGAGCTGCTGGTGCTGTTGGAGGGCGTGGACGCCTCGACCTCCTGCAAGCTCCAGGCCAGGCACTCGTACTTGCCGAAGGACATCCGCCAAAACGTCATGCATGAGACGATGGTGTTTAGGTCGCCGAACGGGCGTCGGTGCGTGGACTTCTCAAAGTTCGATACGTTGTTGCCTGTGGCTTCCGCGACGCTCATCACGCGCCCAGATTCCTCCGCTACGCTACCGCCCATCTCTGAGGCCGCTCGGTACTCCTTTTTGGAATCAGAGTCTCGATCCCTCGATCTCGATGGTAGGCCCCAAACCTTGAGTTCTTGAAAGTTTACCTCTATGCTTCATTCACCTACTGGACTTTGAGCAGTCCCGAAGGGCTACCCCAATCGTTTTCTGGGCTCCCCCAATGCTTTGTGAACAAGATATGACCTAAATAGGAAAAACCATAGGAGGATTCCTTGAGAATGTACGAATCACTGACGTTGATTACCAATCAGCAGAGTAACCATCGTACAGAGAAATTTAAAATCTGTCCTAGTCCAGATTTAGTTGAATACGGGTGTGGCAGTTGCCTGGTCAGAGAGGCTCACTTGCTTGGGTGGGTATGGCAGGTGACGGTGAGGACGGGGAGAATCCACGATTGTGGAACTTTATGCATGCTTCAGCTTCAGCGTCGGGAGAGAAAGTGCCTCAGCGGTCACGGCGGCTGCTTCGAACAGGCTCGGAGAATTCATGGCTAGAGCAGCAGGGGTGGTATCCCCAGAGCGCACCAGCAGGAGTAGGAATGGACAACAATGAGTTCGGGTCAACAGAGTCTGAGGCTGACACTACGGAGCTCGAACAAAGACTAGCGGCCGCTGAGGCTCAGGTGCATGCATTAAAGAAGGAGCTCGTTGGATTGGCCACTAAGGTGCACCAAACGCTTCAGCAACCTTCGACTGCCGCTGAAGCCCCTCTCGTTTCGGCTGCCTCTCAAGCTCTTTCCATGTCCCGATCCTTGAACTAATCAGCCAGCCATTTCATTTATATGCTCGAAGTTGATTGATTTGCGACAGCGCTTGTTTATTTCTGAGTTGCAGAATTCAGGCCTTCGCATTGAACGACAGAGATGTCGCTCATTTACTGTAAAATAAGCTCCAATCGTGGCGAAAGAAAAAAAAGTCATGCCACAGATATATGTGGTGTATTCTTATAATTCATGCCGGTCTCACAAATCGAGGCCGTTGCGGTCCTCTCCAGCACAAATTTAATAAGGAGGATCTGATTGTTCTCCTTATGGTATGTTGAGCCGCTCAACATCTGTATTACTGTTGCTCTTCTAGTGTACTTGACTTCTGATGGAGTGGTCTCAGTATCTCAAATACTTCCTTCATTTTGCACCAATGGTCAATTTCTTTGTACATTTCATGCATCAGTATCGAAACAAGCTCTTTCTGAGTCTGCTTTCTTTATCTCTGTGACTTGTTTCTACACCATGTCACATCTCTTGCTTCGGCTTCTTTTGTAGTATAAGAGGAGATTTTGCAATCATGACGAGATCATCTATGTCCACTTTGAATTCTGGAATCTATCAGGTCGAGGTCTCAAGTTCTGTCGGTGGACAGGTCAACCACGGAAGGGCTGCGACCACCTAGTCCTTGTTGGATTCAAGGTGAGATCTCTGACTTTTATCACATTTGATGCTTGTTCTTAACTATGGTACCATCTCTGTTATAAAAGCAAGGGTTCAGCTTTACGGCATAGATGTGTCCAACCTAAATCGTGCCAGTTTTTCGAATCATAGCTGCATGGAGGAAATCGTGTTTCTTCATCATCTTGGTCATGATAATTTTGCTTTTGGGGGAAATGTCATCCTCATTCCGAATTTGCAATGCACGAGGAAAAAAGCATGATGCTAACCTTGAACATTGAATCACGTCTTTGACACAAAATTATATTATACACATACATGTCCATCAGTAGTGCCGTAATGTGCTTGTTATTGTCCCCTAGACTTCGTGTGCATGCTACTGTTGCTAAAATTGTCATACTAATGATGTGAATGTACACGTCGTTGATAAAGACCAGATTCTCGGAACTTTTCATTGACCGTGGCATCGGCCTGTGTAGGACTATCGTGGAGTCGGTAGCCAACGCTTCTGGAGCCATAACTGGGACACTAAGATGTTGAAAGATCAGCATCCACCAAGTAGTGGTTATGCATGATGGTGCGAACACCACACCACATGAATGGCAAGAAACGAAGTTCCTTTTGGACACGCTACACAAAAGGTCTGCGAAGGACCCATTCTTGATTTGAACATTGAATGACTCGTGCAAGCTTCACATATACTCCAATTTAAATTGATAATACTATGAGCATATCTCTTTTTTGAAGTATATTCGATGGTTTCAGGTGTTTCCACATCGTCCTTAACTTCAAAGCTCTACGCGGCTGACGCAAGGAGTTTGGTGAGATGCAATGAATGGCAGATTCCAACTCCTTTTGCATGGCTCATGAGGAAAACGTGAGACTTTCTCTTTACTCCACAATGACAATTGTGTTTCACCCAATTCGGTTGGAGTACAATGTAAAAGATGAGAAAAACACTTCACTAGTCAAGCTCATTTGTGCCTCGAATCAGTTGTTGGATTACTTTGCCGTTGCACTCTACACCATTGTTGTCTTTGTTCATTTGAGCAACTGCCTATGAGAGGCTTTGTGCCAATATTGCAGTACTAGCCAAATCAATGCAATATCTTAGTTGATAGGCATTAAAACTTTTCTTTGATGTCATAGGTTTCATAAAGATCTAGTGTCGAAAGGGTCCTCGCTTTATGGAAGCAAAGGGACTGTTTGTGGCTATGCTGAGTCTTAGTCGCTGTTTCAAATCTTCAATGGATCATTCCTCTAGTCTGCTACAGTTAGAGGCTCAATGATAGCACGAATCTCAGATTGGAAAGCTCATTAGGAAGGGACGAGTGAATCATTCCTGGTAAATGTGCAAAGTTAATTGTAGATTGGACCAGTTGGAACAATCGTTTTGAGTTCGTTACTAGTTCTGCATGGAAGTGACATTCTTATGTGTACTTAAGATGACTTAATTTAGAATATACACCATGAATATGATAAGTTTTACTATGTGTCTTTTGATTGAATGTTTTTAGTGAGTGGCTTATGATGATGTGTGGTTTTTGAGCATCCTACTCCACTTCGAAAAAAGTAAGAAATCAATGCATTCAGATTTGCATTTTGAAGAATTTTTATTATACTCCAAATGCATTCAGATTTGCAGTAATAAATGTTACTTTGTTGTTGTGATAGGTTCTACGGATATGACGCTTTCAAGTGGCCTAGCTCTTATTACTAGTGTTGGGGTGGTGCTTCTTGTGTTGGGGTTGTGTACCAATGAAATGAGAGTAACATATAGTGATGATATCCAAGCATTTGGAGTATTTTTATTTCAAATGGCTCGTACTTCCTTGGGAATGTGTGATGTCGAGACGTTTAGGACGCGAGATAAAATATTCGTTGACAAATATGGGCGTGGAGATGTTACTACCGTGCAAGAAGCTATCTATGTTGTTGAGGGTGGAAATAAGAATCGGGTCACCATTTACATTGCAGCGGGAACATACATGTGAGAATATTTATCAACTAATTTTGTTCAGTTATGTTTTATTGTTAATTGACAAGGGGGAAAGGTCTTTAACTCTTGATGGTGCACATCTAATGTAATTCTTTGGCAGAAAAGAAGTTGATTCCCTAAAACTCAAGAAGCTACAACTTTGTGAAACTTGGGATATCAAATGTATTGTTGTCAAAGTTCTCTAAAAGTATACCATAACTAAATATCAAGATTACATATAGTTCTTGTGCTCTATAACCTCTTCCCTCTTATCTTTGGAGGTACTAGTTAGAACTAACAAATTTTTTCGCTTCAGTGAGAAAGTGCATGTGCCAAGCAACAAGCCATACATTACATTCCAAGGACAAGGTTTGGAAAATACAATAATCACTTGGAATGACAACGCGAACAAGACAAATTCAACATACGAAACTGCATCCGTATCCATAGAAGCCGATTACTTCATTGCTTGCAACATCAGCTTCAAGGTAACACAACACATCCCATATTCAACTGAAAATGGTCAAGTTTCAGTTCAACACAAAATAGAAATGTCGGATCAATCTCACTTTAGATAAAATTTCCTCCCTCCAACGCTTATTTCAATTTAAATGTAAAACAAAATTCTCCCCGTTGGGACCTTCAAATTTAAACTAAGATTTCTTGGCCGTATTTGGTCGAAACAGAACAGTGCCCCGAGACCCGGACCGGGAATCGTCGGAGCCCAGGCCATTGCACTCCAAGTTCTCGGCGACAAAATTGCATTTTACGGATGCGGGATGTACGGGTATCAAGACACATTGAATGATCAACAAGGTCGCCATTACTTTCGAGAATGCGTAGTAGAAGGCATGGTGGATTTCATCTTCGGAAACGCAAGATCTTTATATGATGTATCATTCACATGACCGCTAAACTTGAAAAAAATCCCATCTTTCATTGCGAATAATCATTAGACTAGTTTTTTTCAGAAATACCATTCCTATTATTGTTTCGCGTGCTAAAAATATACGGTTTTAATTATTGCAGAAATGTACGTTGAGGTCGAATGCGGACAATTGGGGGGCCATCACGGCGCAATCACGCCTGAGTGACCGTGAAGTTACCGGATTTGGTTTTGTGAACTGCTACATTACGGGCACCGGGAACATATTTTTAGGGCGAGCATGGCGATCGTATTCTCGCGTCATCTTTGCTTCGACATACATGGAAGATATCATTCGAAGCCAAAGATGGGATGATTGGAACAACAAAAGTGCAGACATGTATGTTTTTATGACCATACTACCCCTAAAAAAAAACATGTATATATGAAAATTAAAATTTAGCAACTATATTCCTTAAAGGTTAACTTGATACTCCGAAACTTTCGTAAGCATTTATATTTATTAACCCCAAAAATCCAAGAAAGCCGAAATGGCTTCTCGGAGGAAAAAAAATCAGCCAACTTTGACCCTCGTAATCTCACAAGTGAGAAAGAATCAATGGTTTAAATTTGTCACATAACTCAAAAAGTCAAGTTAACTTTAAGATCCTACGGTTGGATCTTCTAACTGATACTTCGATTACGCTTTTTTTTTGCATGAAGGAGACATGGGTTATTTTCTGTAATTTAGGCAGTTTTTCATCAGTAATGGTTAAACGTGTGCTTCGTTGTGCAGGACGGTGTTTTATGGAGAATTCAACAACATGGGCCCGGGGGCAAATATGTCGGGAAGGGTGTCGTACGCGAGGGACCTTTCTGCAAGGGAAGCTGCAAAATATACCCGAATTGGTTGGATCAATGGCTCGGATTGGCTTCATACAAGAACCTAGTGGTTTTGTGGTCCTAAGTTGCATGTATGGTGGCTTCGATTTCAATGTATGAGTTTATGATGAACTTGATGGTACTATTGATATTGAGAACGTAAGGGATATGGCCTTTACTAATTAGTACAAATGCAAAAACATGCTTTTCATGTGAATACTAACAACATACTTGCGTAAGTTACAAGAGCACGAAGACCAAAGAACTTGTGTCCTCAGTAAGGTAGTGAAAAAAGTGTGGAGTTTTCACAAGTATTTCCATCAAGAATATCACATTCCACCAAACTTGGTAAAAATCTTGGTAAAATGAGTCATTCAACTTGGTAGGAAATACTACTTGTGTCCAATCAGACACGTCTTTTTCCTCAAAAAAAGATTTGTCTATCTTCTAAGACTCCCAAGCACTCAAACGGAAGAACACAAACCAGTAAGACCAGTATATGAACTATGAAAACTCACTCAAAACTGAGTTCTTGAACTTCTTTTTGTATTCAGGAAAATTACCTTGTTCGGAATATCTCTATGGTAGGTGGCTCAAAACCCACACAACACCACAAACCACTCACTAGGCCTATTCAAGCACGAGGTGCATTCTAGCTTCCAACTTCAAATTTCGATGTACTCAGTGTGTACATTTTAGGTTGAACGGTTTTTTGGGTACACCTTCCAAAATTCATAACCAATTCTATCTCGTCCAATCTCCTAATAAAAAACTTAATTTACACATCTATCACAATCAATTTACTGTGCCACTTTCCACTGAGCTTACCAAACTGAAATTTGAGCCGTTTTTGAGCCACTTACTATACTTGAGCTTGAATACTAAGTCAGCAACTATGAACAAGTGGCAACATTGGGATCAAGATCCACCTACTACTACATCCTATTTAAAAGTCTTTATTATTTAAAAATAATATAATAATAAACCATACTAGGATCCCTAGGCATAATACATAAGAATCAAATAACATCTGATTTAATTAAAGGTCTCTTTGATACTAAAGAGATCTTTGATATTAAAGATCTATCTATCTATCTCTTTGATACTACAGACGAAGTTTTCAAATTAGAATCAACCTATAAGGGTGCGTGTCCACATGGCAGCCTACGATTGGTCCACAATTGCAATGGGTTAGGATAGCCCGAATGGCTACGTGGCAGGCCAAGAGAGGGACCGTGTCGGTGGGTGTGGGAAACGTGTCTCATGACCACCGATCCCTCATCATTAGATAGATGAATTTCATCCAGTTGCCTTATTATTAGAATGATGGATGAAAAACTTATACATATCCACTGAGCTGCTTTACATGGTAAGAAGGATCATACTGTTGCTTTGTATAGCACAGTACCAGTGGGATCTACCGACCTCATCAACCTACCAGCCCCTTTTGGATTGTGAGGTCAACCCTTGGATGTACGGCGTTTGTACATTTTAATTATTGATCGTTGGGAGGAACTTTCTATTTTCTGCTCAATCTTATGAGACCAGATAGATAGATAGAAACTCCGGTCCTTTCTAAGGGGCCGGCGTGAATGAAGTGTCCGTTCGTAATGCTAATATCCGGATGGCCACCGGACAAGGGGAAATTAGAACAATACTACTTCCCCCTCTCGAGGGTGGACACTATAACTACGCTAGTTTCTAGCCTAGTTAGAAGTGCCTTGAAGATACTGGACATATTATCTCCCCAAAGGGCTTTGAGGTACCCATACAACAAAGTCCAAGGATCTCCCACAATAATTGGGTGGACCATAGTGGTGAGCACCAAGTTGGCATGGGGAATAGAACCCACGACCTCCTCATTGGGGGCCTAAGCCCTAACCACCAAGCCAATGCTTGTAGTGCCTTTTATGAGACAAAACATAGGGTGGAAGCCACAAGATCAGCAGGTGATAAGCCTCATTAGGTTAAGGGCCGGTTTACACTACGGTGGAGAAGGCCTCCGGTCGGTCAAGAATGCTTGGCCAAGACATGGTTATATGAGGCAAATGGTGAATGCGTCGGAGAAGAATTATATGCAATTAAAACTTTCTTAAGGAGTCTTGACCGGTTGTAGTCTGAACACCTAAAGGAGAAGTTTAGCGGTGATGTCCATCGGAGAAGTCCACCGGTGAAGAGAAGCTCACCTAATGGTGAAGATCTTTTGTGATACAATATCATTGTTCCCTACATTCACATTGTATGAAAATACAACAACACAATTTTCTTTTCATAAAAATCAATATGCATATGTATGGCAAATTGAGTAAACTTGAAATTAAAATTAATTATCAATTTGCGCGGTAGACTAATGATTTCTATGGTTCATTTTTACATTAAATAGTATAGACACATAATATGGTCATTTCATGTTCAGTGTCATTCAAAAATAGTAATGCAAAGCTTGGTTTTGAACTTGTTGTTCTTTGACGCAGTTGATGATGCGGATTGAATGGTAGTAACCGGTTGAATTTCATCCTCATTAGCAGTTGTTAAGTATTCTTGTTCTCACACACTAGTGTTTTCCACTCACGTATTTCATTACGAAACCGGCTTGATGCCACCAATGATCCATCGAATTACAAAACTTACATTGATGGTGGTCATTTCATGTAATCAAGTTAGCAAGTTTGTCCTCCTTGTAATGTTGAAAACTATCTCAAATTTCTTTGGACATACCTTGACTGTATGTGAAAATCCAAGAATTGTCACTATCATTTGTGCTTAAAGTCGAACCCATATATCAACACCTAATTAATATCAATTTTTATATCTCACTTGCTCATCTGCACGAAAAGATGATAAAATGCCAAAAAAAATGAGCTCTACGCCTTCAAAATGGCTTTGAAAATTTTACTACAGCATGTGGAGCTAGAGTAGCAAGTGTATATATACAACACTAATGTGATTTGAAAATAAGGAAAAAGGTGGGGATGGATGGCTACCTTAGGGGGCTTGGTTAGTGATCATGAGGTGCAAGGTGTAAGTCTTGTTGGACTAAACCTTAGGTTTTTGAAAGTTAGATTTGAGATCTACGGCCAAGATTCAATTCTGAAAATAATTTATTTATTGACGAGATGTTCTCCGGAACAGTGATTTCTTGTTCGGCCTCAAGTGGCCGGACAAGAAATTACTGTTCCGGAGAACATTTTGAGCAAAAAGTACCGCCACCTAAGCGGCCATGTCATTTTTTCATCCATGACAAAAGTTCTCCACCTTTATTTTCTTCACCAAGTGTAAACACCCACCGGTCAAGAATGGCATTTTCGACTAATCACATCGACTAATGCCCTTTTTTTTCTTGACAGGTGGATTCTCCACCGTAGTGTAAACCGGCCCCAAGCAATCAGTAGGGATCATGGAGTCAAGTCAGCTTGTTTTATCAAAAGGATGAGGCACATTTTGCCACACGATCGGCACGGGATCTGTGGCACTCCAGTTCCAAACTTTGTTTGCAGATAGTAGAGATCACCTCTCTAGAAGCTCTCACTTATCGCTCATTGGGGCGACCGAGTTGCAAATCAATCAACTGGTAGTTTCTTGAGGCGCACTTTCACTTTAGGTCATCATGCCTTGCCGAAACGGCCTTACATGTGGTATCAAGGCCTTGCAAGTTGCGCTTGCTCTCCCTTGCCTCCCGTGTGGCATGGCCTATAGTTAACACCTCTAATTTGATTATTATCCTGGGGAGGTCACTATCGTTTTTTAGAAATATACGTGAGTTAAAATATAGGGTCTATTTAATTCAAAGGGGAGAATTTTTATATAATGTGTAGGACTACTATAGGGTCCATAAAATGCTACATACTCTATTATATATAAATTAGGCTACATAAAAACAATGTGTAGTATGACATTTTATTTATAAGTTAGCCTTCACAAAATTGGAGCCTTGATTTTATTTTTTTTATAGTAGGACTAGTATGTCCCCGTGTCCTTTGGGCACATGGAGAAAAACATAAAAGATAGTATTTATTAATGTGACTTAAGAATAATAATATATGCTATAAACCATAAAGTAGGTATAAAATTTCACATATATCCCTTGTCCTCTCAACTCCTCTCATTCTATTACTAGTATGTTCGCGTGTCCTTTGGACACACAGAGGAGTGAAGGCAAAATACAACAAAGCGTTATATGCACTAAGTAGCATTTTAAGTCCCAAGAACCTTATTTTGTGTCGATTTAAAAAATATGACCTTTTTGTGCTATGTTTAAGTTTTGGTATGTTGCAACAATCAAAGTAAGACAAAATCTTTGGCCTTGAGAGCAAAATTTTTTGTACAAGGCTGGAAAAAATGCACCCGTACTCTTTATATGTAACATAGCCTCAAGTAATTCAACACATGTATGAATTTATAAAACACCATAGGGTACCGAGAATACGCCTCGAGTAGCTTTTTATGTAAATATACGGTTATCTAAAACACAAAAACAAATGTAAATAGCCCCACATGAAATACCCTCTTAACTCAGGTGTATACCTTAAATTATAAGGAGTGATCTCCCCGGGATTATTATTAGATTCCCTGGGATTATTATTAGATGTTGATGACCGAAGGTAATTTGTTAGAGCACAGCCACGTGCTTACCGAACCCACAATCGTGAAGTGATGGTTTCATTTTCACTTTTTCTTTTATACTGAAGCGCTTCAATAGCGAATCACAACAACTAAATGTCAAAGTTGAAGATGCTAAAGTTGAACAAGATAAAACAAGAAAACTTATGAAGACATGGAGGTATTAAGGAAGAGTTTTAGTTGCAAAGCAAAATAATCACGCATTAAAAAAGAAACAAAATTCTAAATCTTCAACTCTTGTGGTTATTGCTTGACACCAACCTATATATCACAACATATCACAACAACTTGTGTGGGTAGAAGGAAATTTGCCATGATCATGACCATGACCATGCATGTATGGTGGATCACCAAAGACGGACAAACAAAATCCTAATCATGTTCTTTTATAGAGATATTCTCCAAGTTCCTTTGTTGTTCCCCATGTACCTACTTCCTTTTTATTCCTTAGACCATTTCAATGCATTTATATAATTTTCTCATTTCTTTACCCATTTAGTTCTACGAGACAATTACTCAGAAGAGAATAATTCAAATCCTTGTTGGAGCAACGTTATATATTCCCATGCAAAATGAATTTTTGTTGGCAAATAATGCAGTGGATATTTATTTGTCCTTTTAGGTCCTTATGTGAATATGTAGAAATATATATATATATATAAGAACTCCAATCTCCAATATGAGATTGGCGTGAATACAGCGTCTGTCTGTTCGTAATGTTTTTACCTCAATGGCCACAATACAAAGTGGTAAAAGAACAAAAATCTGTAGAAACTGCAAAAAGTGGAACTGGACAAAGTCACACATGTCCAACCAACCACACATGGTTAGCCTAGCTATAGTGGCTAACCTATAGTAGAGTGGTCTGAAGTAGAGCAGGTCTTGTAATGGAGCTCTGGTAATCTTCATTCAAAAGTACATAATAGTTTTGTCATAGATTAGTATCATGTGCCCACGGGAGACATTATAGAGTGTCGTCTTATGGCACCAATTTAGAAACACCTATATCTCCAACTTCAAGAATTCATAACTTATTATAGAAGAGTCCAAGAATAATGATTTCACTTGCTCTATCTTTCTACTAATTTCCCCGCGCTTCCATTGGTTACATCCAAATAGATTTCCTTTGAGGATTGAGCCATTATTGAGCACCTTACTATAAATCTATTGATTTTTATGAATCGATATTGCAAACAATAGATAAGTAAGTTTTAAACACCGTTAAGCGCCAAATTTTCCCCTTCAAAATCAAGAATGTAATTTTCCGCATTGTACCGGTAAGCGTGCTTGCAAGGATGAAAACTAAGGATTGAATGAGTTGGATGCAAAGCAAATAGTACATGTACAAAACAAATAAATGTCCATGAATAATGTTGATTAGTATCTTGTATTGGGAGTAATAAAAAGTACAATTTAGGGTGTCGGGTGCCTGTAATAAAACTGATTGGCAGGCCCTAGAGACTCATAAAAAGTCAACATCAACTTGACCATTCAAATTGCAACACAACTAGAAATAAAAAATGCACTCAAAACTATAGATATTTTTTCTCATTGATGAAGCCGTGCGATTTCAATGGTCAAGTTGATGTTGACTTTTTATGAGACCCTCGAGCCCCACCAATCAATCCGATTTACCATTATGGTAATTTACAATTACTCCCTCCTCATAATGCATAGCCCTATACATAGTTTACTATCGTTAATGTATTCATTGAGTGACTAGTTAATTTCTTTGTAGGATTGTGAAGTGTTGCACTAAGAATGTGTGTAGTAAGGAGTGATTTACAAGGTATTCAACGAGGATATTAATCTTTAATGGACCGAGTGTGTCTTTCTGTAACATAGACCTTACATCTTAAATAAATTGTGTGAAAAGAGCGGCGATAGGGAAAAGCCTTCTTTGACAATTTGTTTGAAATATGTCAAAGAAGTTTTGTCTTGGTTTCTTTCAAGGTCCATTCAAGACATCTTGTAGAGATTTCTCTACATTGGCAATGACCACACAACTTGGTCCTTGATGTGAAGATATACTCACTACCGTCCATGTGAAAAAGAGAACGGAAATGTGTCCAATCCAATGTATATAAGATAATGAAGCTAGTATTATTTAAAATGGTGACTATTTGGTTAACCACACATACATTCATTAGAGGGTATAGACATGATAATGCAGTTGAAGAATTACGCAGATTGTTAGCATTGTCGCCAAAATCGAGATGTTTTATACTTATGAGTGCAGGTTGAATAAATAACCTAGCTCCTGATAACACAATTCTTGCATGGCAACGCTAGATTAAAACAAGATTTGCTATGCAACGGGGACTACCGTATGATAGAAACCCCAACATCACCACCCCTGAATCTAACCTCAAAGTACATTCTATTGAGTTTACATATACAAATAAAATAATATTTCTGAACATATATCAACCACTTATAAAGGTTGGAAAGTAAACCCACTTATTGTAATTACGGCGGGAGCACTAGACACCACACACATTCCCTCAATAACACAACTCCGAGATATATTTGAACTTACAATAAGACCAATCAAGCAAGCAATGATAATTATAAACACCATCGCCATACAATATCTCTTGTACATCATTATTTATAAAAAAATATTAAAAAACAACCAACCATTAATCAATATGAACATCCAATTGTAAGCACATAATTGATAAAATATTTTATTTATAAAATTTTAAAAAGAAAATAAAAAGAGAAGTGATATTTTATCACCTTCAAATAAATGTGTCAAGTCAAAGCAAGGGGCAAGCGGCTTGGGTTAATGGCATCTCCTACCCTATAGCTCATCTAGAGAGCGCCAACCCCACATAATGCTCTAAGAGGGTTGAGAGGATTCCAACCCAAAGTGTCAACATGGAGCAATTACAACTTACCATCAACCCACATGATCTTACGATGAGACAGTTCACTAACCCATATTTCTTTATATATTGCTATATTTATTTTTTTTATTTTATTTTTAAAAATTTTTTACTCTCTCTTTTTTTTCTTTAGTAAACAAATAAGGACATACTTTCCGATAGGGGTGAAGTAACCCCTATGTTCTTGCCTATAATGATCGGTTATTGTGTATAGAATTAGGGGCAAAATTGGCCCTTTATTAATGTTGGCCTTCTTAGGCTTTCATTATTGTTTTTTAGTTATTATTATTTGATTATTTGGTTGGTGGAGTATTTTACATTGATTGGTTTTAAGTGTTCGAATGCGACGAATTATGTACAATTGTATTCATTACACGAGGAGTCAAGCTTTCCATGGGGCCTAACGAGGGAAAAAATCCCCTGGTGTGGATGGTCCTATTCTTGAGATATCTTTAATGTACCAATCACATGAGAGGATTTTTGCCATCTTTTGGCCTCATGAGTGACTTGACTCCTCGAGTAAAGAGTTCATTTTCACACCAAATTATTATTCTGAATAATTATCATACCTTAGGGCTCCTTTACACTACGGCGGAGAAGTTTTCTAGTCAAGAACTCAAGGAAGAAATCTAAAATATGATTGGTTGAAATTCACGGCCGGTTTACACTACCGTGGAGAAGTCCACCGGTAAAGAAAAAAAGGGTGTTTCTCTATTGTGATTGGTCGAAAATGCAATTCTTGACTGGTGGGTGTTTACACTTGGTGAAGAAATCAAAGGTGGTGAACTTTTGTCATGGATGAAAAAATGACATGGCCGCTTAGGTGGCGGTGCTTTTTGCTCAAGACCTTGTCCGGAACAATGATTTCTTGTCTGGCCGCAAGAGGTCGGACAAGAAATCATTGTTCCGAACAAGGTCTTGTCAAAAAAAATTATTTTCAAAAACAAATCTTGGACGTAGATCGCAGATTTGACTTTCGGCAACAAAAGGTGTTGGCCTTCAAGCCTAGAACCTTGTACCTCATGACTACAACCTACACCCCTCAAGGTGGCCATCCATCCCCGCCTTCTCCATGTGTCCCAAACTACTTGGGATTATATATTACATACTTGGGATTGTATATTACATAAAATGACCACCATGAATGCAAGTTTTATGATTCGATTGATCATTGGTGGTATCAAGTTGGTTTCGTTATGAAGAATATGAGTGGACGACACTAGTGTAGGAGGACAAGAAAATCTAACAAATGCTAATGAAGATGAAATTCAACCGGTCATTACCATTCAATCCGCATTATCAAGTGCCTCAAAAAAGAAAAAGAAAAAGAAATCAAAATCAAGCTCTGCATTACTATTTTTGAATAACATTGAACATAATATGACCATGGCATGTTTCTATACTATTTAAAGTAAAAATAAACCATCAAAATTATGATTCTACGGCACAAGTCGATAATAAAATTAATTTGAAGTTTACTCAATTTGCCATACATATGCATATTGATTTTTATGAAAAGAAAAATTGTTGATGTATTTTCATATAATGTGAATGTAGAGAGTTATGATTATTTATCATAAAAAATCTTCACACCATTAGGTGAGCTTCTTTTCACCGGTGGACTTCTCCGGTTAGACTTCTCCTCTAGGTGTTTAGACTACAACCGGTCAAGACTCCTTAAGAAATTGTTTATTGCATTTAATTCTTCTCTGCCACATCCACCATTTGCCTCATATAACCATGTCTTGGCCAAGCATTCTTGACCAACCGGAGGTCTTCTCCACCGTAGCGTAAACCGGCCCTCAGGCTCTTGAAATGTGATCCGTTGAAAATGAAATTCTTGACCCACCTAAGCTCAGGAATGTTAGGAACAAGTGAAAGGATGCAAGCAAAACCCATTAAAACAGCATTCTATCGAAGGTCGGTGGTCAGTACCAGGTAACCACGGTCCTACCGTCCCGGTT
Organism: Bryum argenteum; assembly: GCA_037043015.1. Classification (NCBI taxonomy): domain Eukaryota; kingdom Viridiplantae; phylum Streptophyta; class Bryopsida; order Bryales; family Bryaceae; genus Bryum; species Bryum argenteum. Next base: position 20,253,582 of record CM073325.1, on the reverse strand, counting down.
AGTAGTGACCTACCATCCTCTGTGCCACCGCGTTGCAAATGCCGCCGGGGTCGCCTGTAAAGCCGCAGCGTCCGCAACGCTCGTGCTCACCCGCTCTGCCAGGCCAGGCCAGCCATCGCCAATCTTCTCCTCATTCCTGCATTGGGGTCTAGCTAGTCTCGTTCCAGATGCTCACTCGATTGCTCTAGAGCACTCACATCGCTATGGTTTCCGTACTCAGAGCGCCGCGAGCGCGCTACCTGCTCGCGAGCACCGGCCTGGTGGTGCTCGCACTCGCGCTGCTCGCCGGGAGCGTGCAAGCAGAGAATGCCAAGATCGAGTCAGTGCTGGCCCGCGAGCAGCAGCAGCCATGGCTGGGGTCGCTCCAGCGCGTGTTCGGCAAGTGGGGTATCGCCGAGGGCAAGGGGTGCGAGGAGCAGTACGGGATCATGCCGTGCTCCACCAGCTTGGGTGGAAACGCCGCGCTCCTCATCATTTACGGCTACATGCTTCTCAAAGCCGCGCAGCTCCTGTCCGATGGCAGTGAGCTTCTGCTCACTGTCATGAGCCCCGGCATTATTGGTGGCCTTGTCTTGCCAATTCTCGGCGCCTTTCCCGACGCATTGCTCATCACCGGTACGCCCTTTTCACCTCAGATTCAAACCCTGATCATCCAAGATGGTCTCATCGTCTTCTGTTCTTGCTTCGTTCGTGACCCGATCCATCAATGCCATCAGAATTGAGTTTGTGTGAGAGACTAAGAGAATGAATTCGATCTCGTTGTGAACATTCGAACCATCGGTACTGTTTTATATTGATTGCGGCATGTTCGGGGATGGAATGTTTCTTGTCGTCACCTTATTTTTTACTGCTACAGGGGTAGTGTACGAACGTGGATTTGGGTTTGGTTACAAAGATATGAGCGATAGAATGGTGATGATGTCATTGAATTGACTTCCGTCGTGGTCAGAGACGCATGGACTTAAGTGATTGGTGTGGGTGGCTATGGCAGTGTCTGGATTGGGAGCGACTCAGGCCGAAGCGCAGGACGAGGTGTTGGTGGGAATGGGTCTGGTGGCGGGATCATCTGTGATGGTGCTCACGGCGCTCTGGGGATCGTGTCTGATCGTCGGTCGCTGCGATCTCGTGCCGCATTCGTCAACTGGCCAGCTCGTGGCGAAGGACAGGACGCTAACCAGGGGATTCAATCTCACGAGTACGTCGATCTGGATACATTTTTGGCTTGCTAATTTTCCACAGCAAATGCTTATCTTTGTGAACGCAACTTCAAGTGCGAATGCTCATCTTTGAGGATGTGGTGCAGAAACTGGAGTGACAAACGACAAGCAAACGCAGTGGTCGTCGTGGATCATGGTCGCCTCACTTCTGCCCTACCTCGTGGCACAGACACCCCGTTTCTTTGGCTTGAACCCGAAATGGGGTCATCTGTTCACTGCTATTGCAGCTGCGATCGCAGTGCTTGGGCTGTGCGGCTACATTGCTTATCAGCTCTTGGCTCCGTGGATTCAGCAAAGGAAGATTGCATTTGCGCAGCACAAGTACCGGAGATCGCACGCAATTCACAGGGCATCGCGATTCGCTGAAGATAAGTTCGGAAAGCTTTTCAACGCTGATGGCCATCCCGACGAGAGGGTGCTGGAACAGTAAGTCGATTCTTACTCTTTTTTACAGACTGTCGTATTAACAATGCATGGCCAAGGGACATTCTTTGGAAATCTGTGAGGTTCAAGGTCTCTGAATGGCTCTCTGAATGCGTTGCTCAATAGGTTGTTCGATCACTTTGATCCCAACCACGATGGTCATCTGTCGGAGGTGGAGCTGAAGGCCTTGATTATGGGGTTAGGAATCCAACGCTCATCGAAGATTCCCGAGGCAGACGAACTAAAGCGGTGGATGTCCGAGTTCGACATGTCCAACGATGAACAAATTTCGTTGAGGGAGTTTATCGAGGGGTTCAAGCGATGGGTGCAGGTTTCGATCGAGTCGAAGAAGAAGTCGCCCGCTGGGTCGCCACCAAATGAAGCCCACGACTGGGACCAGGAAGCTCAGGTGAGAAACTCGAATCTTTCGATGCTTATGATGCGTGGTGGTTGCCCCTCGTGCCCAGATGAGGACCCGATGAAGAGGTTGTGAGGTTGTGGGTTCCATTCCCAGTGCCGGTGGTGTTCAGAATCTCAATACATGTCCTTGGGGGAATAATGTGTTGGTTATTTTTCAACACGAGTGACTAAGTAGTAACTACCTTCAGAGGCGTTTATAGTCCCATCATTGATCTGATGGTATGCCCTCCGTGCATACATCCAAGTGTAAATTGAATCCATCGTTGCTGACCTCTGTGCATTTCATCAAATATAGGTCAAACAAACACTCTATCCACAGTATTCTTGAAATAGTTTTAGAAGTCTCTTTAGTTTTGATGTGCACAAATCTGATAGATGGTGCGGGTGGTGTGCAGACAGCGAACTTGGACTTGGCGTTGTTGCAAGACGAGGAGGATGACGACGAGGACGAGGAGAACGAAGGGAAGGAGCTATCGAAGAAGCAAGTGATTCTGTACGCGATCTGCTACTTGATTGCAGGAGCCGCAGTGGCCGCCGTGTTCGCGGATCCTTTGGTGGATGCCATCGGGGGATTCTCCAAAGCCTCTGGCATCTCGCCCTTCTTCATCTCCTTCATCGCCACTCCTCTGGCCACCAACTCCAGCGAAGCCATCTCGTCTCTCATCTTCGCCAGAAGGAAACGCAAGAAAAACATCTCCTTGACCTACTCCCAGGTACACTACCCCCCTCCTATCCCATCTCGTTCCCCTCGTACCCGATCCCCGAATGCGCCTCTCATCTCATAAGCGGCACTTATAGAGCAATTTACGGTTCTGGAGAATCAGAAAATCAATGCTTCTGATGAATGTTTTGAGGTTTACACAACAGTCTCAATACGGAGTTCTGTGATCACTACTTTGGGTGTGGTAATTTGATGTGATGGAATGGATGCAAGGATTAAGGGTCTTGTGCATGCTGTGCAGATTTATGGGGCGGTGACGATGAACAACACGATGTGTTTGGGCATTTTCTTGGCGATCGTCTACTTCCGTAGCTTGCTGTGGGATTTCTCGGCAGAGATATCCGTGATCTTCTTCGCCACGATCATCATGGGGACAGTGGCGGCGGTGCGGACAACGTTCCCGCTGTGGATGGCGTTCATCGGACTAGCGCTGTACCCGCTCTCAATCGCTTTGGTAGCCTTCCTAGATTACGTATGTGGGTGGCACTGAAGCATTTTCCCTTTGGAATCCTTTGGCTGCGCAAGTGTGTGTGAGGGTGTGGTATGGCAGCCTTCTTTGTCGTTTGTGTACATGTTGTGGAGATTTACTTGTAATTTTGGGAATGAACAAGATTTCACCTCTTTGCTTGTTTACTCCGTGACCTGAGGATATGTCTGGAAGGTGATACTAGTCTTCTTTTGAAGCTCAAGCATTTATCCTCTTTTGAAACAAAAAATACAGAAAATACCACAGACGTTATGAAGTTGATTTGCGAATAGAAGAGTATCTGTGAAGCTTGCATCATAACATGATTAAATCGAAATGCTTAGCAACATATCCTTTCTCAGAATCGTGATGGTACCTGCGTAATGATGGTAAGTCTATCAAGTACACATCTCATTAGGTTGCAATTAGTAGAAGAATGTAAGCTTGACAAAAACTACGAGTTTGAAACAAAGAGTCATCTGAAGAAACTCTTTTTGTGGCTCGTATTCTAACATAGAGTATACTTACAAACTGAAAATGACCGTATATGATTACCATCTCGATTCCAGCTCCTTGTTGCTATTGGGTAGACTGCTTGAAATGAATGTTTCACTAGAAATCAGTACATAAAAGCTTCAAGATACAATTTTCCGTACTCAAATTGATGTATATTGTAAGAAAAGACTTCATTAAATTGTTCACAGTGAGTATGGAAAACTGTATCTTATACTAGAGATATTTCCATAGCCATCCACAAAAGATATGCACATTGAACTTCTCTAATGGTTTGCTACATAGGAGTTTGTGTCCATCATTGATTATTCCACCTCAGATGAAATAACCTTTCATGATGATCAAGAAAAAAGAGAATAGACCAAGAGAGATATGAGTGACCACTATACCCTACTTGCCCTTGTAAGAGAAACTTGATGATGGTCTATTGAAACTGCATACTTTATTTTAAAGTTGAACTTTTCATTGGTGCCTTCCGTTTACTCATGAAAAAAAATCTTGCCTTATTTGAATGCATACAAAATTAAGTTTGAAGCTCTATAAATTACATATAATGCTTCACTCCCAAATCTTCTATTAAAATTTATCTAAGTTTTACAATTGTGCTATTTTGAGTCATAACAATTCTTCCAAGTTTTGCATTAACCACAAAATTTGTAAATTGGGCGCTTACAACTCAAATAAGCAAAGCGTTGCTCCAAGCTCAATTGTTTTGCAAATCTCACAATAAGAATTGTTGTTTGAAATGAAGAAGTAATGCAAAGAATGATTCTGAGAGCATCTTCAGACTCGAGCAAGTTAGTGAGATAGCTACATTGAACTACTCTCTTACACGAAGCAAATTTCGTGAAGAATGGTGGGACTTGACGAATGGGAGTGCCGTGCCTGCTGAGGCTGCTGTGCCTGCTGAGAGAATAGTAATAGAATCTATTGGTATTCTGAGAGAATCGTAATGAGAGAGATTTTCCTCGCACTTAGTGCGTTTACACTCCCTGCCGCTCCTGCTGGGAGTTACTATTTTCAGCTTGCAGTCGTGACTCCGTGTTAGCTGGTTGGCACGTCTTGGCTAGCACATGAAAATTGCTCCAGTGATTCTTGTGATACAGTAGGAGAATTGAACTTAGACATCTGTATTACGCTTTTCTGATTGTGTTCATTGTCTGATGTTTCGAACAAGACTGCAGCAAACAACATCGACAGATCCGGCTGCGGAACCTGGTGAAGCCCTGGACCTATTTCTTGTAAGTAAGTAATCCACCCCCACGTACGCCATTTGTGAGCAAGTCTCTATAGGAATCGTACGATCCTGATAAATTCAGAAGTATGGCATGAATCATCAGCCGCCGTGGTAGAAGTAACGGAGTCCTTTCATTCAGTCCCTTTTGTTGTGTGTCCTTTGAATGATATAATTACAAAGTCTTATGGTGCTTGTGGGGTGTGTGTTGCAGAAAATGTCACTTTGAGCTAGCAACAGACACCGCGGTTTAAATGTGATGTTGCTAGCTCAAATTTCACTGTCATATTGGTAATCAATGTCTCGACGTAGAGATTGAGACATTTAGTGTATTGAGGTGTCAACTGTAATAGAACACCTGAAAATGCAAAATGCAGTTGAATGTGTACTTAGACAATTTGATGGAAGAGACTTGAACGAGAAAGAAGATGCAACCGAATCATTTCTGGTAGTCGATGAAGAATATGAATTGGATGATCAAAGAGGAGAAGGAGTCTTGGAGGTGATTGAAAGTTTTAGGACATCTATTAGAGTCAAGAGTATTTGTGAGTTTGATATGCCTTGGGCCGTCTCATTGCTCAGCTAGTCTAATTAGAGGTTTGGCTTACAAGCTTTTGTAACTTCTCGTACTTCTTTTATTGAATGATGGAGATAGGATATCATTTCCAATTCTATTTCATTGTATGATTTTTGAATTTTGTGCAGCAGTATGGCTGAAGGCACAAGACTTTAAATCTCATGTTATGGAGATTCATGGTGATAGGGAGCACAATACTCTACAAGAAGCCATACTGAACCAAATAATCTATGTTCAATCAATATGTAACAAATATGGTGCAAGCACTGGTTAGCACGATTTTCTTATGGACCAACTCGGAGGAGGATTTAGTTTCCAAAGGAGTACACGAAGAGAATTGGATTTTAATAAGCAACGTCTTGGATTACTATTGTCTCAATTATGAATTGGATGGGATGGAAACCTGGACGGTTGTGAACTACCGTTTCGTGGAGGAAATTGATGGATGTGTATTCACAATTGGGTATGGACTCTTCAACTATGATGGGGATTGTGTGTTGGGACAATTGAAAATGTGCATGAAGGAGTGGTTTAAAGACTAAGTAAAGAAGACTCCAAATCATACAATGCCACCTCCATGGAGTGAATTTACGAGATTGCCTAGAATGTTGTGAGAAGTGTCGAAGATGCAAGCAAACAAGGAAACATACAATAACATTTGATTACCTACCAATTGGGCCCCATATGGCGTTGATAATGCAATCATCTTTATTTTGCTACAAAATTTAGAGATGTAGAGGAACAATGAGATTTGGTTATGGAGGCTTGAAGATGACATTCTCAATCCTACAAGAAGCTTTTGGGACGGTTCCAAGGTCGGAATAAATCAAGATTTTTGGAATCGAGCTACAAAGTGGGAGCTACATGTGGTTTGTCTACAATGCAAAACATGCCATAAAGCATGTCGAAGAACGTGCGAGGAATTATTGGATCCAAAAAACTGGGATGAGAATTTACAAACTTACATGTTTTTTGCAAAAATGTAGACATTATATTATTGCACCCAAACACATGCTTCAAGTATTTTATATACTTCAATTTCCTTGCAAGGATTAAAGAGGCTAAGAGTTTTTTTTACAACCATTGCTGAATGGGCTAGAAGCCTTATTTTTGACAAGTTTTAGTGCAAGCTTTGCACACCCTCCTCAATTGATTAGTAGGCATCTTTGTCTAGATAGGAAACCTGTTGTTTTAAGGGTAATAACCTCAATTCCGTTAATTTGGCAATATTCTGGTAAAATGGCACGATTTAAGGTGGAAAAAATGAAAAAAACAACACTCATTTTTGTCATTTTTTGACATAATAGAGCAAATTTTTCTGAGCGGCCGCTCAAAACCAGAGATATTTCTGAGCGGCCATTGAGAAAAAACTGCCCTTCGACAGAATTTGAAGGTCAAAATTCATCAAATAGTGTGATATTATGGAATTTTTGATGATATTACAGAAATTTGTTGATATGATGGAAGATGTGGGTGATATTAAAAAACGTGCCATTTTGCAAGCATAAATCTTTGAGATTTTGAGTTGAAAAATATGCCGGTAAAATGGCACGTTTCATAAACGCGACCAAATTGGCACAACATGGCTTTGGCAATATGGCACAAGGAATTGTGCCATTTTAACGGAATTGAGGTTTAATGCTTATGATGTTTAGTGGTGACCATTTGGTACAAACCAAAATTGGGATGCTAAAGGCGTCTAGTAAAAACCCATGTAGAAGGTGCGTGTGCTATACTTCCCTTTAAAGCGGTCATTATGTATATGGAAATAATAAGCAAGAAATAGTAAATCCCCCACATCTACGTTTCACTGATTATATGTTTGCTACTATAAGATGGAAACGAGCACCAACTAACCAATAAAAGAGTTAATACTAAAACAAGGAGGTATTTCACTTTTGTGGAGGTTGTTCTATTTGGACGATTTTGACTTTAGTTTGGACCTAGTTTTTGATGTCATGCACATCACTAGTTTGAACCTCTTCCAAAACTATGTTCCAAATTTCTTTTTTGAAACAAAGGAAGTTGGAGATAATATAGAAGAGGTGAGATGAACATGCTAAGAGGTTTCTAGGGCACGGATTTATTGGTTGAGGCAAGGGAGATGGCCAAATAATCCTCTTGATTTGCTCACAACATACATGGCTGAAGAGAATCAACTCTTCAATGGGTTCTTTCGCATGTCCTCAATGCACTTCTTGATTGGATTTCATTAACCCCTAAAGTCGAAAGCCCCCAAAACTGTCACAACTCCTCAAAACCACCCTCTTTCAATGCAAGATGAAAATTTTAAAGGTTTGACGTAATCTCAAGTATGTAACCGTAAGATCTTGTACCTAACTTGTCCATGTATGTGTGTACCAAAACTTAGTTTGAAATCCCTTACCAATTGTGAGATCATATCATTCAAAGTTGAAAAAAAAGTTTTTTTCCCTTGTTGCAAAATGGGTTCGAAGTTTTTTGTGAGCCCAAAAAACCAACTTCAAGAGTAGACTTGAAATGAGGCTCTTCAAATTCTTGTTCCTAAGTGAGTTAGGAACATGCCTATGCAATTTTTACCCTCATGCGACCCATAAAACATAAAGAAATGCTTGATTATTCACATGGAGGTATGCTGAAATTCAACTTCAAGGGCCCCTCTTTGACGATAAAAATGGCACGTGAAGAATAATTGGATGAAAGATCCAAGCGGTGAAACTATGCCTTAAAACCTTATTTCCAAGTACAAAAAACAAAACTTGAAAAAAAGTAAAATCTCAATTTTTGGTGAATTTTTGAAGTTACTGCGATCTTATTTATTTTGGGCAGATTTTGAGAATAAACGAGCATATACCTCAGCTTGGGCAGCTTTGGGCAGATTTCAAATAGTGTTTTCAAACTTTGACCGTGAATATCTCCTAAAGTATGAGGAATTTTGGAGCATGAAATGACTTTTCGGAAAGCTATGGAAAAACTCTTCAACCTGCAAAAGGTTTCAATGTCAGACGAACTAAATATAGTAAGTACGGGGCTGACCAGACTGCAAACGACCCGATTCGGGCTCTTTTCGACTTTAGGGGTTAAAAGACAACATTTAGGACTTCTTTTTGTAGACATTAGTCACTACTTTGTCAATCATACGAGGATTAATGGTTGGTCGACACAAGACATTGAGGTTGTTAGAGGAATGTTCCACTCTTGAAGGGTGCTATCTGAAGAACTAAATGGGCCAAATGGAGCCTCTTTAGAGTATGTAGCTTGTAAGTTTCCTTCATTTAGTCGTAATTTAGAGCTTTCAAATTTTTATTATATCTACATAAAGCTTTGATATTGATAAAGAGCCTCCTTATATGCAGGTCCACGTCACATTCTTGACAACATTGTGCGTTTTGGACTCAATGAGCTTTACTGGTGTTATTCATATGAAATGTTGGTTTCAAAATTTCATATGATTTCTACCAAGAACAAGGAGATGGAAGTATCATACATACAATAATATTCACGGGAGATTTTTATCACTGTTAGGAAGCAACTTTGCAATGATGAGATGGACTTCAATTTCCCCTTGTCCAGTGGCCATCGGGATATTAGCATCACAAACGGACACTTCATTCACGCCCGCCCCTTAGAGAGGGACCGGAGTTTCTATCTATCTATCTATGAGATGGCCTTTCATGTCACCAAAGTTTCACGTGTGTACAAACACTCATGTGTGTCCATCTCATCCTTGAGTGTTTGTGCACACATGAAAGTCCAAAGTTTCATGTGTTTGTGCACACATCATAGTTTCTCTTTTGGTTGAATGATGGAGTCCTCTTTGCTTGTTTTTATTGACTTTGTTTGGCTTTATATCTATTATTCTAATATGAGATTGATAGTGGGATTTTATACTTGTGTCCTTTAACTCTCATTTCTTTGACATGTGTAATCATACACTTGAGGGAGAGAGTCATAGCTCATGTGGTCTGCATTGCTACTAGATTACTTAACAATGTGATGTTCCATTATGTTCTAGTTATATTAAATTTTCATAATATCCTCATTAATAAATCATTGATTGTGGATTCATTTACCAAGCTTGTTATATGTTTCTACTGTGGATTTATTTTCTAAGCTTTTCATATGTTTCTACTAAATGTATCCGACAAAGTGAGTCAAGTGAGTCATATTGTGAAAGATGAATTACTACATTCTATTTTATTTCATTGAATTTGCATCTCTCTTTTGTTATTAACCATGTTTTGAATTCGGTGTATGTGTGGTGGACTCTATTAATTCTGTTCTTAAGCTTCTATCTTGCCACTGGTGCAAAGAGTTGTGTTTTTGAGGTGCTAAGCTTACTTGGCCTCATTGCTTTGATTTGAATGCATATTGTGCCCTTTTGTATAGATTGCGGCACAAGTGTTTAGCAAGCCGTAAGGATAACATGTACACTTCACCACTACAACACTCTTTCATGATTAAAAGAATGTTTGTTGCAATCTATCTTTACTAGCGATAATTTAAAGTTGCGCAACAATTGAGCTTACTGATTGAGGCCTTCTTGCGAATAAACACGTACTCTAAGGTAAATTCCTTATCTTCCTTGAACTGTTTGTATGCGATGCGATTAATTGAAACATAAAACAATGTTTATTTTGAAATTGTTGGTTTTTAATGATTATAGCTATAGAGGGAATACCTTCTATCTACCTTGTGGGCTACTATTGTGGTGGCCGGGCAGTATCACTAATGCTCACCTGAAAAACAAAATAATCTATTTTGCAAGGTTGGATGGGATTTGGCCGATTTTATGAAAACAATTGGAAGACCATATGAAGAGCGTTGTTGGAGCTGCCCCATTTTTTTCTTTATCAGCCGATGAGTTATCCTCAATGAATGGCCAAAGTTGGCTTTTCATTCATTTTTATGTTTTCATTGGGTTCAAGAGGGTCCTTGATTCTCTTATTCTTGAGTAGATTGATAGAAGGCAATGGGGCTGATGCTATAAAGCATTGCATTGAGTGTATGGTTAGATAGCATTCGGGGCTTGATGAGGTGCAAGTGGCACAAAGATTGGAGTGATTTATGTTGAATTAAGAGAGAGAAGAATGATAATTTGTATATTCTTCTTATAAAGAAGAGTTAAAGTAAGTGACATCTCGATAAAGAAAGGTCACACTTTTTCAAATGTACACTATACTACATAATGGTGTATATTAGTACTTCCTACACTCCCACTAGTATATTGTAGAGATGAAAATTAATTCGTTCTAAAAATTATATTCATCCAAAATAGTCTTTTTCACTAACGTTGGCTAGGTTATGGTTCTTTTTCTTCCCGTTGGTTAGGTTAAGGTTCTCTTTCTTCCCGTTGGCTAGGCTAAGGTTCTCTTTCTTCCAGTTGGCTAGGTTAAGGTTCTCTTTCTTCCCGTTGCTTCATGTGAACGACTATGACCGCTTCGAAGTTGGTGGAAGGCGGCAACTATGAGGTTGTCGCAAGTCGCTCATGTTTGCCTTTGCTTTTGCTTGGCTTGGCTTGCGATGGTCATTTTTCTTGCTGCTTTGGTAATAGAGAGCGGAAGGCACCTCAACAATGTGGAGCTCTACAGTGGAGGCGGTGGCGGAAGCCTGTTGTTAGAGTAAGCCTGCATTTGTTTGCATAGACATGCTCTTAACTCACCTAGGAACAAGAATTTGAAGAGCCTCATGTCAAAGTAATTACCAAAACTGGTTATTTTGGCACTCAAAAAACTAGTTACCTTTTATACAACATGGAAGTCTTGATACTTTTTGGCAGTTTTGGGGCTGGTCCACTTTAGGGGTAAAACTTGATGTAGTGTAGTGGCGGCCTTTGGATGTAGAGTGAAGTGAAAGCTAAAAACTTAGTAGTTAATAAAAAGTTAGCTTAGTAATATAAGGATTGTTTGTGAGAACTTTGGCGAGAGAGCCATCATTTGTATAAACAACTAAAAGGTGCAATTTTGTTATCACATATGACAAACAATTGTGTTGTTCATGTTATTTTCTCTTCTTATTTTGACTTAGTTTAAATTTCAAGTGTACGGTTATGCTCCTTAGGCTTCTAGAGTTAATTTGTTAACCTCTTTGGTATTGAAATTTGACGTTTTAGATGAAGGACTGAAACTTTGGAGAGCCATAACACCTTCATGTGAAATATGTTTTTGACGAGATTTGTTGGGTTAGATCGAGTATCAAGTTCAATATGGTGGATCTATGGTGTGAATTTTAGTGAGCCCAACTTCTCAATGAAGCATTTCAAACACGGAGCATGTTTTACCAATGCAAACCAATTATATAAAAATCAAAATAAGCTTTACATATCGTTATTTTCATAAGTTGGATCTATAAATGACTTATGGCACGTTGTAAGAATCATTGAAAATGACTTATGGCACGTTGTAAGAATCATTGAAAAAGTAGATGCTCCTTTAGAGCTTTGGTACCCTCATCCACGCTTGGATTTTAACTTTATTTTCTGAGATGGGTTCCAATTCAATTTCACTTTTCTTTTATAAAAAACTTTGCTCAATCCAAGATGTGAGGAACACAAAGCACTTATTCTACTAAAGAACGTTTAGTTTTAGACTCTTTCTCCTCTATCATTGTAAGGCCATTAGTTGAACCAAGATTTACTTGACAATTCTCTTGGGCACAAAGTACTACTATTTAGATGAACTTCCTAATTAGAGATTTTTTCATGTTAGTAGCGGAAAAAAAAACATCCTCTTGCTCTTTTAAAGCCCACTATCACTCCACACTTTTCTTCTCGGCCACAACAAATCACGAGACGGATTGTTCTTTATATCCATCTTTCCCTCACCAAATGTAATGTACATCGCAATCATTGTTACATTGGAATATCTCCACATGAATGTTACTTTTAAGGACGGAGCCACATACAATGCCGCCGTACTTCGCAAACCATGTCTCCACTACAGTAGCGCACATGGCGTCCTTCCTTCAAGCTCGAACTTCCGGCCCCAATTTCAAATCCCCAATTTCAAATTTCCGCATCGTAAATATGGTCATTGAGCCAACATGTATATAACATTTAAAATATCAAAAAACGTGGTACCGTTGATGTCACGGCATAATTCTCGCTGCTCATGAGGCGCCAGCCATATGGTTGTACATGTACATGGACGGGGCTGAGTAGGATTTAAGTGTGACAAACCTCCGTATCACCATTTAAAACACTAATTTCCAAATAAAATGAAATAATAGTACTATTTTTTATTTTTTTTATTTTTTTTAAAATAATAATAATAATAATAATAATAATAATAAGTGCACGCATGAAGCAGGTGTCGGGTGAAAAGCAGTGCGGCCTGTCTTCATGGGATGTTATGTCTTTTGCATGGGACATGGCGGTTGTGGACCTCGTTGGAAGTGAATGGATAAGTTGAACATCCTCCACAAGATCCCATGTGGGTAAGGGCCCCCTCAATTTCAATATCCAATTGGGTCATGTACAAATCTAATCTTTCCTTACAACCAACACGGACATTTGGAGTTTTTTCTTTTAGCCATGTTGTGGAGAGTGAGGGGAATTTAGCGTCGCGCCACAAGTTTTGACTTTGTCGTTGGAGCTTATGACTCCGAGTGAGGAGGGTGTAGGTTCCACTTCTTATCTATGCGTGGTGTTCTCCATCTGTGATCTAAACAATTATAATTATTAGCCAAGAGGAGTTTTGTTTGAGCTTGACTACATTCTAGAGCATTCAAAGCGTTGTCCAAGGCCATACAACATACCAAAGTAAAACTTCTTAAAGTGATAACGAACCTAGTTTATGCTCGCCCACAACAAACTCAAACTAAAGCTCCCCCAATGTACGCTAAGAGGTCTAGCAAGCTCCCAAACCCATCGATGTGCGCTACCCCCAAAGCTAATCAATAGTGGCCTTTTCACGTTTATCTAAATTTGCAAGCTCTCCCCAACTCGTCAATGTGCGCTCCCACTAGAGTGATTAGTAGTGTCATTGTCATAACCTTGTCTTGTTTAACTAATTTTGAGGCTTCAAATTGGTGTAAATTGACCAATGTCACTCAAATCTGTTGTAGAACTCTCTACCTTTCTTCCTTAATTGTTGCGGCAAGCTCGGCGCGCCCCGCACAAGGGTTCTTGGATGCGGTTGTGTAGGTACCTCAGGGGCCTTTCAGGGAATATCATGTTGGTTATCTCTAAAATTTTAGTGGTTACGTAGAGACTAATATAGTGTTCACCCCTATAGCAATAAGTAATTCCACCATCTGTGTTATATTCTCTACCAAGAATACTCCCAAAGATAGATTGCACAAACACTCTATTCACACCAACCTCAATTTTTGTTCTATCAAAAATAAAAAAGGTTGACATTGACGATGAACGCAAACAATGACATTGGTAGGGTAGAGAAAAAAGATTGAAAGTGACTATGGCTGTAAATAGATCGTCGATAAAAAAAATAATAAAAAATAATTAAAAAAAATTTAAAATAAAAGGTTCAAAGTCGCCGTGCCTATGGAGAATCGGTCGCACAAAGAAAAAAGGTTCAAAATGACTGTGGTTGTTGGTCGGACAAAAAAAAAGGTTGAAAGTGACCCTGGTTGTGATCAATTGGTCACAGTAAACATAAAGTTTAAAATGACTGTGAGAAGTTGGTTGGACAAAGAAAAAAATTTGAAGTGACTTGTTGTGAAGAGTTGGCCACACAAATTCTTTTTCGTTGCAAAAGACTATAGTTGTGAACAACTGGTTGAACTTAAGAGGTTGAAAGTGGCCGTCGTTTGGTTGGACAAAAGAAAGAGTTGGAAGTCACCGTTGCTAGCAAGAGTTGATCGGATAAAAAAGAAAGGTTGAAAGTGACTGTGGTTATGAAGGACAAATATTAGAAGTTGGAGTGCATGTTACTATAAATGTGACCATGAATACTGTAGTTTGTAGAGCAAATAAAAAAGGTTGAAATTGTGTGAGACCGTGACCATGATCATGAATAGTTGGGAGGGCAAATATAAAAGGTTATCTTTGACTGTGACGATGAATAGTTGGCCAGACTGATTACACCGTGACCATGACCTTGAATTGTTGACGTGACAAATAAAAAGGTTGAGTGTAACCGTGATGGTGAAAATTGGAGGGGTAAATAAAAAAAAAGGTTGATAGTGACTGCAATTGGCCAGATAATTAAAAAAATTTCAAAGAGTGATTGTAAAGAGTAGTTGGAAAAATAAAAAATGTTGACCGAGTTGGCCAGGCAACTAAAAAAGGTTGACAAGTGAACGTAAGAGTTGGTCGGGAAAATAAAAGAGGTTGAAGTGACTGTGAACAATTGGCTTAAGAAATCAAAAAAGGTTGATAGTGAAGGAGTTGGCAGGAGAATTAAAAGAGGTTGACAAATGACGGTTAATAGTTGGCAAGGCAAATAATAAGGTTGACTGCGATCGAGTTATCGAGTTGCCTGAAAAATTAAAAAAGGTTGACAAGTGACCGCGAATAGTTGGCGTATCGAGTTGCCTGAAAATTTAAAAAAGGTTGACAAGTGACCGCGAATAGTTGGTTGGGCAAATAAGGAAGATTGATTGTGACCATGAAATGTTAGTCGGACAAATAATAAAGGTCAACAAGTGACTGAGCTAGCCAAGCAAATATGAAATGACCTTACAACCAATCTAATCTTCTCTTACAACCAACAAGGACATCAATTTGTTCGGAGTTTTTTTCTTTTTTCTTTTAGCCATGTTGTGGAGTGGGGGGAATGTAGTGTCTATCAACTAGGCGCCACAAGTTTTGACTTTGTCGTTGGAGCTTATGACTTTCTTATCTAAGCGTGGTGTTCTCTATCGTGATCTAAACAATTATAATTATTAGCCAAGAGGAGTTTTGTTTGAGCTTGACTACATTCTAGAGCATTCAAAGCGTTGTCAAAGGCAATACAACATACCAAAGTTAAACTCCTCAAAAGTGATAACGAACCTAGTTAATGCTCGCTCATAGCAAACTCAAACTAAAGCTCTCCCAATGTACGCCCAGAGTTCTAGTAAGCTCCCCAAAGCCCGTCAATGTGTGCTACCCCAAAGCTAATAATTAGTGGCTTTATCATGTTTATCTAAATTTGCAAGCTCTCCCAAACTCGTCCATGTGCGCTCTCACTAGAGTGACCACACATTCAAGTTTTTGTTTGTCTTTGGCTTAGTTTGCTCTAGAGTTCATACAAGTTTTAATCTTGTTTCTTGTATGTAATAACACAATTGATTACAATTGGGCAACGATGGTCGGGGGTGATCATGGTAGTCAAAGGTGTAACAGAGGTGGACACAATGGTTGCAATGCTCTATGCTTGCATAGAGGCTGACATTACAACCCGTGGTCAGAGGTGTGATATTATAGAGGTGAGAGAGATGACATTACACAAATTGGATATGTGTAGGAGACATGGATAAATTCTAGTTGACCTTAAAGGTTTGAGCGTGCCGCTCTCGCCAATATATGAGATGGATTTTGCGTATTTGCATGTCTTCTTGCTTTGTACCTTGAATCTACTTTGGAAGAAGTTTGTATGTAAACAAATAGCTTCCTATTAATACATTGTTGGCTTCATTGTGTGACATACCTTGTGATCTATAAGTATTTTAGTGTGGAATTAGATACGGCATATGAATATACATTGTAGAAGCCATACTTGAATTGCAATCAATTTGTTCAAAGATTTGCTCCGCATTTTTATTTTTTTAAGGCATGCACATCATATATACACTTTTGAGCACCGTTGGAATTGAGTCGTGGTATCACTCGCATTTTTCTA
Organism: Bryum argenteum; assembly: GCA_037043015.1. Taxonomy (NCBI): domain Eukaryota; kingdom Viridiplantae; phylum Streptophyta; class Bryopsida; order Bryales; family Bryaceae; genus Bryum; species Bryum argenteum. Next base: position 20,237,248 of record CM073325.1, on the reverse strand, counting down.
AAAATGCCAAGAGGGTGCTCCTAATGTAAACTCACTATCTTGCTGTTTCTTTTGATGCAATCTCACCAAAACTCTAGGATTCATCACCTCCCAAAAAAGTTCTGCACATCCATACGGTTAGCCGGATTCTCAAAAAATGCCTTCATTTATCTTGCTAAGTTTGAAAAGCATAACATATGTCCGGTCTACGATCACTGATATACGCCTCCCGTTGTTAAGGAAGCAAGAGTTGCTTGAGAAATTGTTGAGATCCTAGCTGCTATTATTTAAACCTAGGAAATATCGAAACAAACAAAAGTAATACATAGGTTATGTGGAGTTGGATGATTAACAACATTGTTGAAGTGAGTTGATGAACATGCCATATAATTAAAGATGTAAGAAGATTGTCAAAGAGAAAAGGCCTATAATATTTGGCTAGATTCTTGGCGGCTGCAAATGAAAAAGTTTATGAGGACAAGTATAATTGGCTTCAAAAGTAAAAAGATTGTCAGTGATTGTAACCAAGAACATGCCTAGTAGAGCAAATAAACATAAAAAAGGTTGACATTGACTATGAACGCAAACAATGACATTGGTCGGGCAAAGAAAAAAGATTGAAAGTGACTATGGTTGTAAATAGTTTGTCGAATCAAAAAAAAGGTTCAAAGTGGTCGTGCCTATGGAGAATCGGTCGCACAAAGAAAAAAGGTTCAAAGTGACTGTGGTTGTTGTTCGGACAAAAAGAAGGTTGAAGGTGACTGTAGTTGTTGGTCCCACAAAAAAAAAGGTTGAAAGTGACCGTGGTTGTGAACAATTGGTTGGAGTAAACATAAAGTTGAAAATGATTGAACCTGTGAGAAGTTGGTTGGACAAAGAAAAAAGGTTGAAAGTGACTTGTTGTGAAGAGTTGGTCAGACAAATTCTTTTTCGTTGGAAGAGACTGTAGTTGTGAACAACTAGTTGAACAAAAGAGGTTGAAAGTGACCGTGGTTTGGTTGGACAAAAGAAAGAGTTGGAAGTCACCGTTGCTCTTGGTGAGATAAAAAAGAAAAGATTGAAAGTAATTGAGGCTGGCTGTGAAGAGTTGGTCGAACAAAAAAAGACTGAATGTAACCGTGGTTGAGAAGAGTTGGTAGGACAAATAAAAGAAGTTGGAGTGCATATTATTATAAATGTGACCATGAATATTGGAGTTTGTAGAGCAAACAAAAAAGAGTGAAAGTGTGTGGGACCGTGACCACGATCATGAATAGCTGGGAAGGCAGTATAAAAGGTTATTTTTGATTGTGACGATGAATAGTTGGCCGGACTGATAGAAAAGGTTAACCATGACCATGGCCTTGAATTGTTGATGTGGCAAATGAAAAAGGTTGAGTGTAACTGTAATGGTGAAAATTGGAGGGGTAAATAAAAAAAAAGGTTGATAGTGACTGCAGTTGGCCAGATAATTAAAAAAATTTCAAAGAGTGATTGTAAAGAGTGGTTGGAAAAATTAAAAAGGTTGACAGCCAGCGTGAACATTTGACCGGAAAAATAAAAAATGTTGACCGAGTTGGCCAGGCAACTAAAAAAGGTTGACAAGTGAACGTAAAGAGTTGGTCGGGAAAATAAAAGAGGTTGAAGTGACTGTGAACAATTGGCTTAAGAAATCAAAAAAGGTTGATAGTGAAGGAGTTGGCAGGAGAATTAAAAGAGGTTGACAAATGACGGTTAATAGTTGGCAAGGCAAATAATAAGGTTGACTGTGATCAAGTTATCGAGTTGCCTAAAAAATTAAAAAAGGTTGGCAAGTGACCGTGAATAGTTGGCGGGGCAAATAAAAAAGGACAACAAGTGACCCAGTTGGCCAATCAAATAAAAAAGGTTTTTTACAACCAATCTAATCTTCCCTTACAACCAAAGGACATCAATTTGTTCGGAGTTTTTTTCTTCTTTCTTTTAGCCATGTTGTGGACAATGTGGAGTGAGGGGAATTTAGTGTCTATCAACTAGGCGCCACAAGTTTTGACTTTGTTGTTGGAGCTCATGACTTCGAGTGAGAAGGTTGTAGGTTCCACTTCTTATTTATGCGTGGGATCTAAACAATTATAATTATTAGCCAAGAGGAGTGTTGTTTGAGCTTGACTACATTCTAGAGCATTCAAAGCGTTGTCCAAGGCAATACAACATACCAAAGTAAAACTTCTTAAAGTGATAACGAACCTAGTTTATGCTCGCCCACAACAAATTCAAACTAAAGCTCCCCCAATGTACGCCAAGAGGTCTAGCAAGCTCCCCCAAGCCCGTCGATGTGCGCTACCCCAAAGCTAATAATTAGTGGTTTTATTATGTTTATCTAAATTTGCAAGCTCTCCCAAACTCGTCGATGGGTGCTCCCACTAGAGTGATCATTGGTGTTCTTGTCATAAATTTGTTTTGTTTAACTAATTTTGAGGCTTTAAACTGGTGTTAACTAACCCATGACACTCACATTGGTTATAGGTCTCTCTACCTTTCTACTTGAATTGTTGCGGCGAGCTCATCGCGCCCTGCATAAGGGTTCTTGGATCCTCTTGAGGCTCCAAATTGGTGTAAAATAACCGATAGACATAGTACACATCCATACAGTTGGTCGGATTTCCAACAAATGCCCCTAATTATCCGGCTAAATTTCAAGAGCATAACACATGTCCGGTCAACGATCACTGATATACGCCTCCCAGATAAGGAAGAGTCGCCTCGGAAAATTGTTGGGATCGTGGTTGCTCCTAATTAAACCTAGGAACTATCGAAATAAACAGAAGCATTGAAATGAAATCCACTTGTTGCCATGAAGGTGCAAGGTTGCACCTTGTCAACAAGGAAGTCGCCAACCACCCCTTACTCTACACACCAATTTATCACTCAAGGATTAAAAAAAGAGACTAAATTCAAAACTTTATTCGCATAACTCCAAATCATTGCTTCGAAACATCTCCAACACATATAAAAAAAACTTATCTCAAAACATCACATGCCTCTCTCTCTCACAAAACCCATGTTTAAACCCTCACGACCCTATCACCCTATTTGGGAAGGAGAGGTACCCCTTTTACATGTTCCCAAACAACCACTTTACATAAATAAAAACTACCACTTTAAAACCAAAAGTCCATCCAAAACTCCTTGTGGTTCCAAAAGTTATATCTCTACCTTTTACCTCATACTTATCACCTCTTCATGATCACTCTTTTTTACCATTTTTATAATATAAAACCATTCACAACACGACATCGTAGCAAGTTCAAAGGTTAACCCCTAAATTATTTTGTTTCAAAACAGTCTAAGTCACAAAATTTGACCTTCCTTTAGATGAAGCTCAAAAAATCTCAATCCAAGCATTATTTAAAAGATTTAACCGTAAGATCTCAAAGTTCACTTGAAATTCTTCTCGCATACCAAATTTGAACCGTTCATTCTTTCTCGTTTGTGAGATTATAATGGTCAAAGTTGGTTGAGTTTTTCTCCAAAACACGTTTTGGGGTTTAACCCCTAAAGGTCCTTGATACAAAATTGTTCAAATTATCAAAAAGAACCTTCTTCTACTTCAGGTGCAAAGAAACTCAATCTAAGCATTGATTAGAAGATCCAACCGTAGGATCTTGAAGTTAGCTTGACCCTTTTCTTGAATATCAAATTTGAACCGTTAATTTTTCTCCAATTTTGAGATTATAATGGTCAAAGTTGGCTGAATTTTCTCCCCCAGCGGAAATTCCAAAAAGCGATTTCCGCTTTCTTGGACCTTTAGGGTTAAGGAAAATTAGGGGTTAAACAATAACAAGATTTAGCTACTTGTTTAATGTAAATAAGGCTTGTGAACAACCGACATAGTAACTATAAACCCCAACCTCAATCCACTTTCAAATATTTTCAAGGAAGTTTCTATTTTGTCTAAGAAATAAACAGTTGAGGCTTACGTTGCAAATTTTTGTCCAGGAGATGATGAGTGATGTCTGCAAAATCAATCAAAAAATATCCTCAATAAAGTCTCTTTTTTTTTTTTTTTTTTTTTTTTTTTATTCAATTTTGAAATCAATACGCCATGTACCTTTGAAAGGGAACGACAGATTCATGGCAGCCTAGCATGTGATGGGCACCAGGGCGTATGGATGATTGGCTGCACTTTTGTATGCGGAAACAACAAAATTCATAGGGCCAGATTCAGAATATTGGTTTGCAACCAGTTCGCCAGTACGAACGCGGCGGCTGCCATAACCATCGCGGATGACCCTATACACAACCCCGGAACTTATTGGTTAAAACATTTTTAAAAATTTTAAAAATTTTAAAATAAAATAAAATATATATGTATGTATGTATGTATTTTCAACTGCTACCTACTCACAAATATGTGGAATAGAATGATTCATGTGGTTTCTTCACCAAGAATGTCTCATTTCACCAAGTTCATCGATTTGGCAGTACATCCCCACTTACGTGCGTGCTTGCCTTCCTGCCCCACAACACTGCCCGGCCAAATAAAAATTTGGGGGTACATTTGCCCCCTATTTTTTGAATGATAGATGTCACCCATCATGCCACGAAGGGGTGCTGCAAGGGTAAAATGGGGTCTTAGATCCCATTCTCAAACTCAGAATTACAAAAAAAGTGGTTGGAGGCCTCAAAAATGAAAAAAATAATAGTGGCCGTTTTTTGGCTGCGCAGAGAGTATGGGCGGGCAGCCAGGCTACACTAAATTTGATAATTAGTGTTAGATTATTATAAGAATTGAAAATGCTATAAGTTTTTACTTTTGTTTAAAAAAAATTACCAAGAGCATTGATTCTGAAACTATATAAGGACCCCCATCTTGGCCAATATAGTGGGTAAAATTATTGAACAACCGTAAAAACTTATAACATGTTTATGTAAATTAGTGTATATAACACTAATTATCAAATTTAGTGTAGTAAGTACCAGCGTATGGGATTTCGCGTCCACGCCCAAGTTCATGGAGATTTTGATGAAGTGAGTCGTTTACTTTGGTGAAAACACCACAATTCTCCACTATTGCTATGTGAGATCTGAAGCGTAGTTATCTACTTATAGTTACCACATTTGAAGAATTGGTTCCTAATAACATCTTTGGTATAACTAAGAGTATTAACTTGTGATTTAATCATATTTACTTACGAGTTGTGATATCTTATTAATTGGTTGTTGTTTGAACCTTGGTTGCAATTTTAAGGTCAATCCCACTAGAAGGAAAGTGATTGAGTAAACCTGCCACTATATCAACGACTACACCAATAGCAACAATTTACACCCATTGAAGGTGTGAATTGCAAGTATTGAGTGTAGTGGTTGAATTACTCAAACTACTTTTCTTCTAGTATGCTGAATTGAAAGCAAATCGAGATTGGAGCTTTGTTGTGAGCTACTAGTGTGAAGATGAGTTGATTTGAGGTTGCTTGTGTGTGACCACTTACATTGTCGAAAAGGAGGTGATGTGGTCATACCAAGGCTACTAACGTACGTGAGATCCCATTAGAACTTTAAGCCCGAAGAGGGGTTAGTGGTTCTACCAATGGTACAGTGACCTTTAGCGAGACATCCCAGGAGAGGTCATATGAACACTCTATTGCCTCTAGAAGTTTGGAATTTGTCTTCTTCTTCAAAAACAAAAAAATACCTACTCCCAACTAGCAATTGCTCTTGTTCTCAATGTATTGTTCAGATAATCAATACTTCACCTGGTTCAACAAAACAAAGTTTTAATTTAAAAACATAAAAAAATAAAAAATAAAATCTACATCGTATCTAAACCCATCCGAATTCACTGAATTTGGCCATAGTAATTAATTTTGTTTGGAATTGAGCACATGAACGAACACATGACAAATAGTTGTTATCAAAGAAAAAGTGTTTTCATGTCAGTGCTTAGAACATCCCCCAAATTCCACATCAATCCAAACACCAACTTACAAAAGTGCTGTGGGTGGCAGGGAGGACTACTTAAAAACTTACTACTTTGGGATATTTTGGCTTTACGCATAAATAAATTAAAGGGTACTAACCTTTACTGCACGAGAAAAAAGAGTACAAGGGCTTTACGCATTTGTCATGGGAGGCCCTGCATGTAGTCAGTCTCTTAGAGCATCCCCAATTGCCGGTGGGGTGGGTGCTCTTCATCCATGGTCGCAATAGTTTCAAATTTGTCGTTCGTTCAACTTCCGGTACGTCGGTCGGACGGACGGGTGGAAAGATTGCATGATTATTTCACCCCCATGTAAATCATCATTGCGGTTTTTAAATTATTCTTGAGAGTAAAAAGGAAGTAGAGCCTTGGACGGTTGGACCTCACTATGATGGCCCAACAATAGTGGGAAAAGTGTGGTATCTCCACCAAGCTTCACTGTAAGTAGTCTTAGTCCACCAAGCTTGTGAAATAAGTCATTCAACTTGTGAGAGGCCAATTTTCTGAAATTATATTATAATGGGCAGGGGACAAGTTATGACACAACCCGTGCTTCAAAGTTGGAAAATACAAGAACAGAGGACCAATTCATGGCTTCAAGGCAACTTCTTGATTTCTATACAAAATCATTATCTCCCTAAAGTACTTTAACAAATTAAAAGCATGGAATGTAATTAATAATACAAATTGGCCCCATGGCCTTCTTTTTCTTCCAGAAATCAGCCCAAAGGGTTAACACATGGGAAAATTGGCCCACACTATAAATTGTTCTCCAAGTGGCCCATGGAGCCAATTGGGCTCAAAATATGAGTGAATTAGCGTGGAGATTTGTTGGTCTTGGCCACTTGGGGTATATCAACTTAATGACTTTATTTAAGAATATATATTATTAGAAGGAAAAACAAAAAACATACTGAAAGGCACACAGAAGGAGAAGACAGATGTAAACCTCTAAAAGGGAAAGAGAACATAGAATGTGCATGAATGACACAAGTACATTATCCATGATGCACTGTACCCTTCTTCAATTTTTAAATCCAAGACACCAGGGATTCTAAAGTGCCTTTTCACTTTTCAAATTCAATCTTGATTGGTTTTCAGAAACGATTTTGATGTATAGTAAGGCCGCTGCCAGACTACCGGCATTGAGTATGCAGCGGCCGCTGCGATTGGCGGAGAGGAGAGCGTCACTACCACACAACAGGCAATTTCGGCAGAGGCAGCGTGACCTGTCCTGCCAGCTCGCATCCGAAAACTACCGGGCGGAAGTGCCTGGAAATCCAGCATTTCCAGTCCACGTCATCAGCCAAGAGACAGAGAGTAGGAGTGTGGTACCTCCTCCGGCAGTTGCTGATGTGGCCGAGCAGGGCTAGGCTCTAATCCTAGCCACCACCGGTCAGCAAGCTGCCGGTAGTCTGGCAAGGCTCTAAGGTGGCCACAAATGGGGCAAGTTTCAGCAGGGAAGATCTATAGGGATGTTCCTATTGGAGCATTATATTTTCGTGCATGGAGAGAATTAATAGAAAGCTACATCAAATGGAATGATCATTTTCTACAATGAGTTAAAATTTTTAAAATTGGAAATATAGGTGTTCTTAAGGTGATTCCCGTAATGTTTGCAATGAGTACATATTACTATTGAATCCCAAAACTATCATATACATGTGAGTGAAGATTACTAGAGCTTCATTTTTGCCGGTGTGTTGTTATTGACTGTTCCACTATATTCTGCACAAGAGTTGTTGCTTAGTGTTATGTGAAAAGTATTGATTTTTGAATGAAGGTCAAGCATTACACCATTTCTGAACTTATGTGAGATTAGTAATTCACCTCTAGAGATCCTTGATGGAAAATAGTTCATATTACAAAAAATGTCATTCTTCTATTTCAGGGCCACAAAATTTACTCCAAACATTGTTTGGAAGATTCAACCATAGGATCATAACGTTAAGTGAGTTTTTACTTATGTGCTGAATTTGTCTAGTTACTTCTTCTTCATTCATTTGTTAGATCATAATTGTCACAATTGACTGATTTTTAAATTTTTTTTATTTGTATATTTTTTCTAATTTTTTAATTTTTAAGGGGTAATCTTCGCCATAATTCCATTGGTTGCTCTTTGTCTTTTTTGGAGCCATCAAACTCACTAATTTCAGTAACTTCTTATCATTGATTGAGATTCCATGCTTTCAAAATCTTTGTTCCATTTGAAGATTATTGTTATGACACTAAGGTAACATGTGATAGTTTGTTTTGGTTTGCTAGTAATGTTTGCAACACTAATCGACAACTCTTGTGTAATCAGTCTTATGTACTTGAGTATGGCATATATCTAAATTTTTTTTTTGTTGAATTTGTCTAGTTTCTTCTTCTTCATTTGTGAGATCATAATGGTCACAATTGACTAATTTTTTTATTAAGGCATGCCATCATTGCAAGAGGGAGAATAATTTTGTTGTGGGGGCAAGCGGTGGCTATCTTTTCTCTTCATGCATAGGCATGCAACTATCCCATTTTGATAAGCCAACAATAATGCTCTCATATGCCCTACTCACTAACAAAACTATGAATGGTATAAGAACTCATATTACTAATGAGTTTTGCCATATTCAACTGTATCCAAACTCGATTCTAGATTGCATCCAATACCAACTTTTTTAGCTCTCTAAAATGGTTACTATGCCAATTAAAGATTAATGCTAGTTAGAGGATTCAAAACTTTGTACATTATAGAGGAATCCTCGAAATTAATTTACCTTGTTCATGGATATCTTGTTCACACGAGCCATCACGGAGCTCCCAATGTGTTACTTCTTGACTACTTTGAAGTCCAAAAGTAAGCAATTGTAGCATGTTTGAGAAGAATATTCGTAAAATTTTGATAGATGCGGCTATTACTACTTATGTCTAAATTCCAAATGTTGGTACAAGAATGTCCTATTTTTTTTCATAAATTATATAATCATGGCAACTTTGATTGTCACCCCAACTTTAAATGTTAACAATAAAAAGATTCAAGATTGAAAAAAATGATGTATTTGACATTTAGTGTCGGAATATCCAATGATCATGTGATATAGGTTGAAAATGTTGAGCATAGTTGAACTAATGTAGAAAAATTCACTACTTGTTCATTAGAATCATTACATGTATAAGTTTTCCAAAATAAGACGGTTGATATATTTTATGTTGTATTTTTTGCACATTCTATTGCTTTGCATTTGTAAATTTATTGTTCGAAGCACTTTACATTTACTTTCAAGAAAAATTACTTCAGGAGAGATAACATCATATGTTAAAATAGTCATGCTCTTAGACGTGAAGGCATGTCAATTTTGATATTTGCATACTTGAGTCAAACCTTACCACATGCAAACAAGGATACAAATTTCAGTGACTAATAAGCTAACTTCAAGATCTTAGAGCATTCCAAGGCCCGCCTACCGTATGAGGCTAGAGTTACTTTTGTTGTAAGAAGAACTTCACCCATGCAACAACCTTCCAATCCGGTATAGAGGGTTGAAGGCTTTTAGTTTTTCGCACCTCATAACTCTTTGAGTCACTCCGTGCCTTCTTTCACAATTTATTGTTCTATACAACAATTGGATGGCGGCTATGCGGGACAATTCACTTGTAATGAACTATATAAGGGGTAAACTACACCAGTCGCAGCGGCAAGGGACCAAGTACAGTGATGGGCGCACACTGTGGCAAGCTTGCTACACAACATGAAGTGCTCATGGTAAAACATCTACATGGGCCTACTCAACACAACACGAGCTACGTAGTGGAGCCTTGAAATTTGCGTGTTCAATGATACCTGCTCGTTTGTCCTCTCGAGAGGTGAAGCTTTGTCACAGCTAAGCGTAGTTGACTCTTGTGACACCTTCGACTGCCCGTTTGGCAATTGGGGACACGCACGCCGAGCTGGGCCCACCAAGCCTACTCGCAACCCTAGCCGCATAGGCTTCCTCTTCCACAGATCACTGTAAATCACTGCTACAAGCGCATCTTGGAGGCAAGGGAGAGAGAGAGGGGTAAAGAGACCCTAAAGTTTTAATGTGTAGACTTAAAATGCCAAGGAGTAGGCCTCCCAAGGTAATTTGGGGCCCAAGGTCCAAATCGAAAATTCCAGAAATTATGAAGAAAAAATCCCATTGGCTGATGGGTGCTCCCAGAAACGCTGGTAGCACTCTTTTACAGGCGCCCCTCTTCCACTGCCTCTTGTGTGAATTCCACCTAAGATGACCACATGTAATGGTTAAAATAGCACTTCATTTGCATGCGACCCTGCTAGCTAAACCTGCCCAAGGCGCTGCTTCGAGTCGGCCTGGCTGCCCGGCCTCCACTGGGGGCTGGAGATGTCCTTCTGATCTTAGAGCATGTCCTATGGTAACGAGTGGTGGCATGGTCGTGAGAAATTACAAGGTTAAACGCAAGCGGCTCCCTAACTTCATCGGCAAGGCTCCTTGCAAAGTCTACTCGGTTTCGACAAAAGGGGAATCTTCTGCACAAAGTATATCCCTTTCATGTAGCAACAAGATTCATGACAAGATTTTTTCGTCTACAAGCATATATGACTCCGGAATATTGTACAACGCAATCCACTGGTCTTGAATCCGGTGGCAATTTGGCTGGTACTCGACCATAACTAGTCCGGAGCCCTATCGTTGTTGTGATTTCTCAAAACGCCACTCCATTTGCTGTTTAAAGGACATATTTCTCGAGTAGCATAGGAGATGCTCTTATGGAGTAAACTTCCAATGTGTCAAAGTAGGCATTTGGGTGATCCCAATGGATGGGGACAATTAGTAGGAATACACTAAAGGAAATCCCACTATAAAGCTTTTTCATTGTGCAGGGCCCGGTAGAGGAGTACGTAAAGCACTGTGGACCCGGAGTTGCGGCGTGGGTGGAGCTCGCGAGTCGCGACGACGAGGAGCGGTGGTGCTCTACGGAATCTCGCACGCCCATTCGATCGCAAAACATCGAATGGAAATCGAAGCCACTTAAGCGTGTCTGTCGATTATGAGCACGCCCTAATCACGGTGCGCAGTGGACGAAGGTGAAAAGGAATCTTTTGGAGCGGGGCAGGCAGGCAGGCAGGCTGGCCCAACTCCATTGACAATTATAGCATCGCATGCTCCGAAGCGCCAGCCACCATTTCCTCCTCCTCCACCTCCCCCGACCCTCCTCCCTCCCTCGCTCCCTCCCTTAACCTAACACCCCCACCTCCCCTTCGGCCAAGAAAAAATCTCCCAGACTTTTTACTTTCACTTCCCACACGGAATGGACAAGTCGCTCAAAACCATACAGAGCTTGCGGGGGGACTGAATCTGCTGCTCTAGCTCACTCCAGGCTCTCTCTCTCTCCCTCGATACTCCACTCCAGCCAGGGATCCCTCCGCTGCTACGAGTTATGATACTACGGCGTGTACATATTCTCCAGAGTCTTGGGTGCGTGAATCTTCACTGACTGAGTTGCTTGAATTGATCGGTAGTGGTGATTGGCGTAGCTAGCCTGGTGGGAGCATGACGCGCGCGCGCCCGAAGTCGGGCTTGGTCTAGTTGTAGCTACAGCTTGCCATTCTCCTGCTCAAGTAAAGTATTATATTATATCGTTTCGAAACCCGCGCCCGCGTCGTGGGGCCGATGTGTATCAGTAGAGTCCGAGCCGCATGGCTTTCTCTACCCTTCTTCTTGTTCGTCTTCTTCCTTAATTAGCGGTCTGCGATGGAAGACCGTTTTGCGGTACAATGCGAACTTAGGTTAGTCAGTACTCATGAGTGAGAGGAGCTTCCGCATTGCCAGTCTGCGAGATTCGGGTTCTTATGGATTCTGCTAGTTACTGATCCTGGTGTGTGTGTGTGCAGGCTGATCCAGGTTTGATTCATTGCAAGAAAATTGGTTCTATCACCATGGCGGTGACGAAGTGCGCAGACGACAAACCAAAGCGGGAGGCTATAGAGGTGTGTGGCTCCAAAAGTCGTGGTCATCATTGGCTCTAGAAAGTATCATGCATGTAGACTGGTTCGATGTCCTCCACTCGTTTCCGCGTTGCTGATAACTTGTGTCTGACTGATAATTATGGTGAGTGAGCGAGACTGTAACTAAGATTCGATTATCATGATCCTGAACTGGACCGAGTGCATGAGTGCGCAGAAATCGACACCTATCCGAGCGTGGTACTACAATCCTACCGATGATCCCCCGTACCTGCCGCACCAGTACTCTCCCAACCGCGAAGTCACTACCGACCATCTGCAAAGTGAGTGACCCATTGTAACTGCATACTTGGTTTGTCGCAATCTTGAAAGCAGCAGTTAATGAAGAAGTTCGTAATCGCCAGAATATTGTCTAGATCGAAATACTGCTTCTGGCGATGTCTGCAGTACTAGTTTCCGAAGTTTGTTCCGGCGAGGTCTGCACTACCAGAATTTGAAGTTTCTTGTCTCATGCATGCGGCACATACTTAGATTGTGAGCACGAGAAGGAATGCGAGCCTGTCTTGCGCGATTGCAGTCAGTGATTGAGTATGGTGCAATTTTTCAGAATTGGGAGTTCTTACGTGGACGGAGATCGAAACGGACGAGTTCGAGAGCAACAAGTTTTTGAACAAAATCAAGCGTGCTCGTGGGTACAATTACGAGGTAACTATCTTCGAGGTTGATTTTTCGGTGATTCTAGAGTCATTCATGACGTGATCAATCTTGAAGTATGATATCTTTTGAGTGTATTTCTCCTTCTAGAAGAGTAGTTTTTGAGAAGCAATCAACCTACATGTCCAAGACTTCAAAATCGAATTACAAAAAGGCTCTACCAAAGCCTTCATTGCTTTAGGTGTATTCTTGGTCAGGAACTTAAGATCACGCTAGCTCAGTTAAGATCATCTACTTAAAGTAATGCACCCTTGATAGAACATTTGAGTATGCACTTCATTTTAATATCATGAATGTTTACTTACAGGAGTTGATTTTCAATTAATTCCAGACATGATATATCATAATCTAATTTATGTTCATGTCACACATAGTAGAGAAGAAGTCATTCCTTCAATAGGAATTTGACTTTAGTCATCTTGACTAGGTGTAGGAACCTCTGCCCTAGTGGCCCATTTGATAGTACACCTACTTTTATTGAAAATGGTATCCACTTTATATGATGATTACTGTAACCCTCATTTATTTGTCTAGATGTCATTCAGTTGTGGTTGCAAAACTGCTCTTTTACAGAAGTCAACCCTACTGGGCCTAGTGGATCTTCCTCCTTATTGGGCACACTTTTCGGATTTGATTGTTTTGAAACACTTTTAGCCGGTTATTTAATTACTGATATTCACATTAATTGTGCTTTTTTCTTTGTATCCTGCAGGAAGTTTTGACTGTATCACCTGGGAAGCTTCCTAACTTCGAGCAGAACACAAAGAAGTTCTTTATGGAGCACCTTCATGATCATGAAGAAATTCGATTTATTCTTGATGGAATAGGTTAGTATCATCAAATCTACTTTAAAAAAGTGAAATCAGATCCAATGCATACTTTCCACTTCTTTGAAGCACATTTTTAAATGTTTTCCTCAAAATGAAGAAAAATTGATAACTTGGCTAGGATGAATTTGGTAAAATGAGATGTGGTTCTTTAGCATAGTACTTCTAAAGGATAAGTGTTTGTAGTCTTTAGAGCCCTTGTGCAAAAGTGTGCAACATCCACCAAGCTGAATGACTCATTTCAACAAGATTCTTGCCAAAATTAGTTGGATGGGACATTCATGCTGAAAATGGAAGGCTTGGTGAAAACTGAAAAATTTTCTATTAGTAAAGAATATTTCATTCATAGACTAAAAGTGTCATATCTATTTGTACCCAACATTTTTTTACCTTCTACTATTACATTTGTTAGGATTTATGAACTAGAATAAGAGCTACATTTTTTCTAATGAGGTTGGTTTAATACCAATATGATGTTTCAATTTGCTAAGGGATTTTACATGACAAAAAGGAAGTGGGGTTCAATGCAGGCTACGAAGACGTCAGAGACTTCGATGGACAATGGATTCGCATCGAAATAAAGAAAGGCGATTTAATTGTATTACCCCCTGGAATGTACCACCGGTTTACATTAGACGAGGATCAATACCTAAAGGTAAACACCTCACCTCTCGAATCTTCAAATCCCGTAGATTCCCATCTCACCATCAATTCCTTCTTTCAGAATAAGTATTCACATGGGTCAAGGTCCCCTATTCCATTCTAGTCCAAGATTAAATTCCCACTTGGTCAATATTCCACATGGCCCATTGTTAAAAATTAAATAATATAAATTCCAGCTCACGATTTCTTCTTCCAAAATAACCCAGAATAAGCATATTTACGTGGGTCAAGGGTCCTCCATTTCTTCAAAATTGATGAATCCCACGTGGACAATTGTTTTTATTGTTGAATTGTTCCTTGATCCAGGCTTTGCTTTTATACCAAGGGACCCCCAGCCGCATCCAATTTGAAAAGAAGCCCGAAACCGACGTCATGGAAGCTCGGTAAGTCACTCCTAACCTTTTTACTATTCTAGAACATTCCAAAAACTTTAGCGATGTTCACACTAGAGTTGAGAAGCCATGTAGAGAGCAATCAAACCAAATTCTGAACTTTCCTATGAAATTCTGAAATTCTTGTTTGCATGGCTGCTCACCTCTAGTGTAAAGAGGACCATACTAAAATCACAACAAGACTCATTGAAAAGAGCTTTCTCTTGTCTATGGGTGCATAGTTGTCATATTGGATAAATCACTATTCATTTCATGGCCTACTGGACGAGTTACTATTTATCAGATGTACCTTTCAAGTACATGTGATGAAATAATAACTTGTCCTACAGAATATGAAAGGAATAGTCATATAATGACAACCATGTATGGGTGGTGGTCAACTACAATAATAAAGTAGGAATTCATTAAGATGACTTCGTAAGTTCCATATTTAGGTGTAGTATGGGCCTTAGTGATGTTTATATCGGGGTTCGATTATTGATACCCGGAGAGGCGTGGTGCGCGTGGGTGCGTTACAGACTGGAATACGTTCAATCAGTGCTGGTCTCCGAGGGCCACGAGGCGACGGACGTGGAAGACAAAGTCCTGGCGAAGGCCATGGCGGGCATTACAGTGTGAACAGGGCTCGATATCATTCATCCGTCAACGGACAACCATATTTTCATCCATCCAATCGCGGCTTACTGTACCTGGGTTGGGTTAACACCGTTTACACCGTCAAAGCTTCTTCTTCTTATCAACCCGTGGTTAGTGAGTTAGCTCCGGGGGTTAGTGACTTGAGAATGTGAAAATTTTCAACTACCCCCGCGGGCATAGGTGCCCGATTTATTTAACTAGGGCTAGGAATTTCTTAACTAGGGTTGGGTAGTGAAGGAGTGGTTTATGTAATTTTTTTTTTGCCGTAGACTCTCCTGGGAATCTGGAGTTTAGAGTCTATGGTTTTGTATATTGCAATAAAAATGTGGCACTGTCTTCATTCAAGTGATCAATTATGAAGTATTATTTTGCACTAGAAAAGAGTCGTTGATTAGTGCTACATAACCATATTATAAGTTTTTGTAGTTGACCAATATTTGTATCCCATATATTGGTCTAAGGTAGGAGGCCTCTCAATGATATTTGCGTAAAAATAATCTTGGATTGGGATTTGACTTTGCAAATTCTCATACACACACCTTGTAGTATGGGAAATATCCAATGAAATTCTTAAGAGAAAAGAGAGAGTTTGAAATCTTTCATCTAGGCTGCCCGAAAGAGCAGAAACCCAATTTTGGGTTGCTTTATCTTTTAGGGGTTGATGGCTATCAATATGCTTATCAATGGCTATTAATATGGTGTGATAATCTGCATGTGAGAATAGGTTCTACGACTATTGTTGGAGATGGTGTTTTTATTCTTTCACTATCTCTATATTTGATCACTCTTCTGTTCAAGTTTCAGTATTAGAAACTCACGTGGAACTCATGCTTGCAACTAATTCTTGACTCTTCAGGATTCAGGATCAAGTTTCTTAATTTCTCCATTTTATGAATTTATAATTTTTTCTTTTTCTGTCTCTTCTCTTCTGAAGCAATCTTGAAATCAATGTATAGGGAAATTCCTATGTGGAAGCATGGTTATCGGAGTATAGAGAATATGTTGTATTTGTTTGAAGAATCTTATATATGCAGATATTCTTAGGTTTACTTGTAAGGTATTTAGAATGTTTTGATGATGGGTATATATAAGTGCAAAAAGTAATTTGTAAGTATGTATAAATTTAGCTAGATGTATGTTGCCAAAATTTGAGAATACAAGAATTTGCCTTTACTCTGATAACCTTGCATGGAAGTGAGAAAATTTCGAACAAAAATCAGTATGAGTTCTTTTTGGAAGAAGTACTGCGTATGAGTTCTTTTTGGAAGAAGTACTGCATACCTGTTTTGAGGTTGGTTTGAGTAGAATGTTTGTTCGGCCTTAAGTTGGATGTTTGTGCCCATCTCTGTTGAGAAACAAAATAGTGTTTGTCTTACAATCTTGGTATTAAGTCCCATGGTTATGTATGCACAAGATGAAGGGTTTTGAGGGATTTTGTGGCATGTCCTTCACCGATGAACTATTCTTGTTGGGCTGGATTGATATTGCATGTTTAGCATACACAAGAGTCACCCTTGAAGATAAGGAATATTGTCTTCTTAGAGAAAATGAGCACACTTGCAATCATGTATGATTGGGTGGTGAAGTTATTGTCAAAGACATCCCTTTGCATCTCCATCCTAGCCACCATAGATTGCGGCATCATATAGTTCCAATTTTATTTGAAGTGTTTTACGGTCCAATGAGGATGTTGGAACCTTAGTGAAAGAGGCAAGTGAATTTTAATGTAGATTTCAATGTGGATTTTGTAATTGAGTTATCTTTGAGATTTGTGATTTTTGACTTAATCATGTAGTAAAGCATAACTTAAAGAAGGAAATACAATCTTCGATCATCGCTACCTGCCTCCTTTAGTTGGATCTTATATTTTTATTGGACTGTAAAGTTCTTGAACTAAGATGCATAGAACCTCAATTTTTCATGGGGAAAATACTACAATAGTTCCCACTTAATCACTAAGGCTTAGAAGGCAACAAACATGTCATCTCCCCTCCAAAACATAAAGACTTTGGGGGTAGCAATACAACAAGGGTTCATACTTCCTTCTTGACATGTAATGATGAAAATTAACAAGTGCTCAACCACACCAATTGAGATTTTAATGCTATATTCACTTATTTTGTTGGAAAGGTTCTACCAACTATGATAACATGAATAACCTCTTCTAGATTTAAGATGAGTTGCACACCCGATGAAAACATCAACAATAGTAAAAATTATCTCAATTTCTAATTATATTATTTACTACACTATGGATCCATTTTATTGTGCAAGGATCTCTTCACCTTGAAACCCAACTAAATTAGAAACATTGCATGTTTAGCCTACACAACACTCAATCGAAAATAAGGGTTTCAGTCTTCATAGAAGAAATGTGCACACTTGCAATCATGTATATATGAGAAAATATATTCTTTTTCTTTTGGTGAATCTCTACAACATGATCAACTCAGAAATTGTTACGAAACCCGTAACAGTTGGACTTCGAGGGTTCTCATATGTTGGACTACGAAGGAAGACTGTTGGGTCCAGACTTCAAAGGAAGGCTGTTGGTTTAGACAGTTAGTATGATCAGTTAGACATTCTGCATAAAGCCAGTGGGAGGAGCTTGACTCCCACGCAACATTCCTTCTATACAATGTTTCGTTCGCTATCTTCGTCTCATGAGTATTGACCGTTAATTGTCTGGATCATGTTGCGATGTTGGATGTTGGAACTGTGTCGTTAATTTCCGGAATCATGACATTATGTTGCGTCTAGGAATTATCGACACATATCGAATGAGTGTAATGAACATTTTATGTCTGCAAGGATGAGATGGACATTTTTTCCGTTCGGAATTATTTTGTAACAATGGTTACAGTTCACAACTGTTGATGTTCCTTATGCTGTTCTTGGTGGTTGCAGAGAGATAGTCGGTCGGAATGGAGTGTTGGGCGGAAGATCGACAAAGCCAAACTCAAGTTTTTTGGTGGTTTATCTTTCTCCATTCGGGTAACATGACAATGCAATTTATCGTCACATTGATCAATGATCTCTTCGGCAGTATTCAGGTGAAAACAAGTATGCTTTGACTTTATTGAGAATTATACACCAATGGAGCCGGTCGAGTTCATGACCTAGGTAAATCCAGCAAGCACGGATTTGGTCGCATTTATTCAGAGGGAGGTTCAAACGGCATTTCAAGCGGCCATTCCTCACCTCGTGCAGCAAATTGCTACGCACGCAACTGCGATGCCATCTGCAACCATTCACACAAAAGAAATTCAACACGAAAGTTCGAATGGTAAAGGATTGAAGGTGGCCAATCCGGAAAAATTCTCAGGAAAGAAGGGAAACGAGGTTTACAAGTGGTTTGCTCAACTGCGCCTTGTTTTCAGAGGTAAGCCAAAGATGTATTGCAGTGACGAAGACAAAGTGGCGTTTGCGCTTTCGTACATGATCGGATCGGCACAAAATTGGGCTATGCCGGTCCTCCAAGCTTTGGATGAAGACCGTCCTCACATATTGTTAACGGATTATCAAGCTTTTCGGGAGGTTGTCATTGCCGTCTATGGGGATTTGGATCGAAGGAGTAATGCCGAAGATCGTTTGGGTAAAATAAAACAAACCGGGTCGGTGGCTAATTATATATCCGCATTCAATGAGCATTCTTCTCAGGTTGATTGGAATGAGTCCAGTCTGGTGGCACGATTCAGAAGTGGATTAAAAGATGAACTGTTGGATTCGATAATTGCCGCTGAGACTCAACCAAGAGGATTAACTGAGTGGATGGCGATGGCGTCGCGAATAGACGATAGGTTATGGGTTCGACGTCAACAACCCCATCCGTCATCTTACAATTTGCATTTCGCTGGCAACCTTGGATGCACTTCGACAACCACATTCCCTTATTTGCCAACTCCAATGGAGATAGATGCCGTCCGGGGAACAACCACTGCTTTGGCGAAGACGGCGGCAGATCGTTGGATTTTCAGCGGCAAGGGAAGTGTTGGGGGTGCGGTAAAATGGGACACGTTCGCGCTCGATGTCCTATTAATCCGTCCAAACCAATGACGTTGGCGGCGATGAAAGAAGATTGGATTGGTGAATCGGGGGAAGAGCAAGCCCGGGACTGACCATGTCGGTTCAGTACCCGGGCAGGCTGTCGACTGCCGCAACAACGGAGCCAAGAATTCGGGTGGAAAAGAACGGTGCGTTATATTTGCGGGCCGTTATTGAACCCGAAGCCCACTTAACGCTACATGGTTACATTAATAATTTCAGCGCTACTGTTCTTATTGATTCCGGGGCCACCAGGATCTTTATTCACACAAATTTTGCACGAAAGTGCCGGGCAAGATTACGGTTGAAGAAAACACCGAGAGAGGTTCGTATTATCGATGGAAGAATAATAAATTCTGGACTTATCACGCATGAGATTGAGATTGAGCTTAGGGTGGGAAATCACCGGGAAATACTTGTGGCTGACATTACAAACACAGGGCATTACCCTTGCATTTTAGGGACTCCCTGGCTGGTATGTCATGATCCGAGTATCAGGTGGTCGAAGAAACAGGTCCACTTCAATTCTGCATTTTGTCGACGAAATTGTTTTCAGCCGCTCAGCGATGTATCAGGAGGGAAACAGAAGGATTTTGGGGGGAGCAAGGAGCAGCGACCGAGTTCCAAAATTAACGATGATCACTCGAGATTGCAGATGCCTCCGATGAACACTCAACCCACATCGAGGTCTGCCACCATATTAGCAGCGACTTTTCGGCAACTTCACTACGACGCCGAACTGTACCTCTTGGAGGTATCCGAAGTGCCAACAACAAAGGCCGAAGAGCCAATTCCACCAGAATATGAAGACCTGCGGGAGGCATTCAGCGAATCGGCATCAAACGAATTGCCTGAACATTCGAGCTCTGACATGAAGATCATTTTTAAATCAAGGGAGGAGCCTCGAAATACCAGTCTCAGGCCGATGTCCTCCGTCAAACTTGAGGAGCTCCGTAAATACCTGGACGATAATTTGGGAAAGGGTTGGATCAAGAGATCTACGTCCCTGGTATCAGCTCCGGTGGTATTTGCACGAAAGAAAGATGGGTCAATTCGAGTCTGCATCGATTACCGTAATCTCAACCGAGTCACGGTGAAAAACCGGTACCCACTACCGCTTATTCCCGAGTTAATTGATCGATTGGCAGGTGCTACGATTTTTACCAAGCTGGACATACGACAAGCCTATCACCGGGTCCGCATGGCCCGTGGTCATGAATTTAAAACGGCATTTAAGACGCGATATGGGTTATACGAGTATTCCGTCATGCCTTTCGGACTGACGAATGCGTCTGCCCAATTTCAAGCTCATATGCAGGGAATATTTAACGACTTATTGGACGTATCCGTAGTGATCTACCTCGACGATATACTCATTTTTTCCACAGATATACAAGAACATCGCATGTTAGTCCGCGAGGTTCTCACTCGACTCCAAAAGCACGGATTGTATGTAAAAGCATCAAAGTGCGAATTCCACAAAAACTCAGTTGAGTTCCTCGGGATGGTCATGTCCAGTAATGGCATTGAAATGTGTCAAAATAAAGTACATGCAATTCACGACTGGCCGGCGCCAACGACTGTTAAACAAGTTCAGGCATTCCTGGGTTTCACAAACTTCTACCGCCGCTTTATTGATGGGTATTCCAGATTGGCGGTTCCACTCACTGCCTTGACCCGAAAAGGTCAAAAATTCTACTGGACACCGCAAGCACAGTCTGCGTTTGAGAATTTGCGCTCGTGCTTCTTAAAGGCTACGATATTGGTGCATCCACAATTTGACCAACCATTCATTGTGGAAACCGATGCTTCTGATACTGCTACCGGTGGTGTTCTGTCACAATTTGCCGCCGACGGATATTTACACCCGTGTGCCTACAGGAGTTCAAAAATGTGTTCCGCAGAGCAAAATTACGATATTTACGACAAAGAATTGTTTAGTATTGTCCTCGCCTTTCAAGATTGGCGTGTATATTTGGAAGGATCGCCGCATCAAGTCATGGTTATCTCGGACCACAAAAACTTGGAGCAGTTCTTGACCACGAAACAACTTAATCGACGGCAGGCCCGTTGGTCAGAATTTCTTTCAGGATTTAACTTTGTCATTCAACATCGTGCGGGATCTATGAATGAACGCGCGGACATGCTTTCTCGCCGTCATGGACTCAATGAAAACAGTGGAGATACTTCGAGACCCCTGCTGCGGCTCGCGGTATTGGAGTCTACTGAAGTAGTCTGGGACGACGTGAAGATCATGGCACGCATCAAATTGTTTACAGCCGATGATCCTGCCTGTCAACCGATGATCGCTTATTTACGTGGCCTGGGAGATAAATTGCCATCAGTCAACCAATCAGCTTTTCCCTAACTACAGACTCTCCGATGGAATCTTGTACGTCGGTGATGCTGTCTTGGTTCCCGATAATGCCGATCTTCGACGTCAGATACTCAGGTCGAGACATGACGCTGTCGCTGCGGGTCATCCCGGTCGGGCAAAAACACGGGAGTTGGTTTCACGAACTGGCCGGAAATGACGCAATACATCCACCAGTACGTCGATGGCTGCGACCTCTGTCAGCGGTCGAAAGCAACGCGTCATCCTCGATATGGCTTACTTCAGCCGATACCTGCTGCAGATTCACCTTGGAAAAGAATCTCAGCCGATTTCATCGTTAAGCTACCCAACAGCAATGGATTTGACTCCATCTTCGTGGTCGTGGATAAAAACACGAAGATGGCACATTTTGTTCCCACCTGCGAAACTGTGGACTCCAATGGCACTACCACGTTATATTTGCAAAATATTTGGAAACATCATGGATTTCCGGATGAAGTTATATGTGATCGTGGTGCGGTATTTGTTTCCAAGTTCACGAGACGACTATGTGAACTTTTGCGTATTAAACCTTCGACAACTACGGCGTTTCATCCACAATCGGATGGCCAAACTGAAAGAGTCAACCAGGTACTGGAGCAAATTTTACGCATGTTTACGTCACGACAACAGAATGACTGGTCGGACCTTCTTCCGATGCGCGTACAATAACACAGTGCACTCGGCCATTGGGATGTCTCCATTTTATGCCAACTATGGTTATCACCCAAGAATGTCGTTTTGTTCTTCTATTGCATCCACAAATCCAGCGGGCAGAGGATAGAATTCGACACCTTCAGGAGATCCATACTGAAATCAAGTCCATGATCAAGATGGCAGGCGAAAGGGCTGCTCGAAATTACAATTGACATCATCAACCACACCCAATATTTCAAGTAGGTGAAAAAGTGTGGTTGCGAAGGGACAATATCCAACTATCGGTACCATCTGCAAAATTAGCATCAAGATTCTTGGGACCGTTTCGTATTACTGCACAACTTTCAGAGTTGGTGTATCGATTACACCTTCCCAGAACGTTGCGAATTCACGATGCTTTCCACGTCTCTTTGTTGGAGAGATACCGGATAGACACGATACCAGGACGTCGACAACTGATTCATCCGCCACCCATCACCACAGCTGACGGCAACATGGAATATGAAGTTCATACTATATTAAACTCGAGATTTGTCGGCCGGACGCAGCGGCTGCATTATTTAGTAGCATCGGTGGGTGATGGTCCCGGGCAGAACTCTTGGGAGCCCGCTAAAAATGTAAAGAATGCACTTGAGGTGGTCAAACGTTTTCACGCCTATATCCTGACGCACCTAAACCGCGATCACAAAACGTACGGAGGGGGTAATGTTACGAAACCCGTAACAGTTGGACTTCGAGGGTTCTCATATGTTGGACTTCGAAGGAAGACTGTTGGGTCCAGACTTCAAAGGAAGGCTGTTGGTTTAGACAGTTAGTATGATCAGTTAGACATTCTGCATAAAGCCAGTGGGAGGAGCTTGACTCCCACGCAACATTCCTTCTATACAATGTTTCATTTGCTATCTTCGTCTCATGAGTATTGATCGTTAATTGTCTGGATTATGTTGCGATGTTGGATGTTGGAACTGTGTCGTTAATTTCCGGAATCATGACATGAAATCACAAACCTCAAATGAGAATTAGGTAAATATGATTCAACATATGGTACTATAAAGATATATGAGATATTGCCTCATAGTCACATGAGGTACACATAAGGAAAAAAACATTAACTAATTAATGATCCCTTGTGAAGGGTGTTACATGGACCCCATTGTGGGGGTGCCATGTGGCACTTATGAATCATAAGAAAATTAAGACAAATTGAATAAGTGTGAGTTGGTGAATCCCTGTAGATTGGTCCTTTAGCATGCCAAACCAAACAACCCTTTTAATTTTCTCCTCCCACAACCCCACTCTATATACTTCCTTACCTCCTCTCCATCCTCAAATCATAAGGGACAAATCCCCAATTCACCAATCACCATGTCATATATAGTTTACTCAGGCCCTTGACCCCCTCGTCTCACCATATTCATTAATAAATTCATGCAAACGAAGGAAAAGTGAACTTTGGTGTCATAGTATATGGTGCCCAACCCCTAAAGGTTCTTGATGCAAAATTGTAAAAATCGACATTCCCTTACTTCAGGCCTAAAAACTCTTCAATCTAAGAATTATTTGGAAGATCCAACTGTAGGATCTTGAAGTTGACCTAACCTTCCACTCACATGCCAAAATTGAACCGTTGATTCTTCTTCATTTGTGAGATTATAATGGTCAAAGTTGGCTGAATTTTGGACTCCAAAAAGCAGTTTCGCTTTCGTGGACCTTTAGGGGTTAACCCTTAAGCGCCCATGGTGTCGTTTTTCGACATTTTGGATGTGAGGCTCCGTCTTTGGTGCACAACCCCGCTTTCATCCCATCGATTTTTCATCCGCCGTTTTTTTTGCTCAACTCCTCGGTGGGTTTACTCTACTCCCTCCTTGGATAAATAGTAAAAACCTTGATCCTCAATTTGTGAGAGTGGGCAAAAGAGATTTTTCATGAAAGTTTTGGTGGTGTGATCTTCACCCCTTTTTTGCATGGATCTTGAAATCCATACCTCCAAATGGCATGCAACTTGGGGGTCATACTAATTGCCATGCTCCAAAGAAGATCCTACGGTTGGATTTTCCATTTTCATCTTTTATACGCAGTTTTGAAAAAATCAGCATTATTACCAATTGTTAGGAGCTTTACCCCCCCTTGGGCGTTTAGGGGTTAAGATGTGGACATGCACTCACCTAGTATTGCAAAGTTGAGCTTTCTTGAGTGTTGATTTCTTCGTGTTTTCTACATGACCATTAGCGTTCTTATTATATTTGTGGTTCTCAATATTTGTTTCCACTTCAAAATACGGTATTTATTATATTTGTGGTTCTCAATATTTGTTTCCACTTCAAAATACGATATGCACTTGGCAAATCACAATGGTATTTGATGAATATAAATATCATTAAATTGGATCTTGTACTTACTAGCATTTGAAATGTAAGATTTGTCTTTTCATGTTTTAAAGGATACCATTTCAATCTAGTACATGATAGTGGGCAACATCTTGCATACATCATCAAAAGGCAAATTCTACCTCTTAGTTTTCACTACAGAATTGTTACAATAACACATACATACACAAAACAACACTATGATTGAAAACACATCCTACATTTCAAATATATGTCCAAAACTTTAAGAAAATTAATACCTATACATAACAATATACCATATATATATATCATGGAAGCTTATGCTCTTTGACATGACGTGAGTTTTTTTTTTTTTTTTTTTTTTTTTTTTTCAATCATGTAACATCTATTATCTTTGAGGTTTGTGATTTTTAACTCAATCATGTCGTAACTCGTAAGACATAACTTAAAGAAGGAAATACGATTTTTGATCTTTGCCACCCGCTTCTCTAGTTGGGTTTTATATTTTTATTGGACTGTAAAATTCTTGAACTAAAATGCATCAAACCTCAATTCGTTTGAGGGGCTCGGAATTGACAATGTTTTAGAACGACCGTTCATAAATATTACTTGTTGATCTCGTTCAGAGGTCAAAAACCATGAAATGTGATATTATGGAATTTTTGCTGACATTAAAAAAATCGGTTGATATTTAGAGAATGTGCGTGATACTAAAAAACTTGATTTTACAAATATGGATGTAAAATGGCACGTTCTAGATCGCGGTCAAAATAACACATCAAGGCTTTCATTGGCAAAATGACACAAGAAATGATGCCATTTTAAGGAAATTAAGGCTATAGATGTGTATGGATTTGCACTTTAACCCTTAAACGCCCACAATGTCAAAAAACGACATTTTGGAAGTACATCAGAAACTTTGAAGAGCCGTATCTTCTTCATCCGAGGTTCTTTATTGATGAAATCACTTGAATTAGGTTCCAAATCAAGTCTAGTTTGTGTTGTAAAATTTTCAAGCCCATACAATAAAGTATGAATTATTGAAATGCACTTTAGTGAAGACTGCTCTTGTTTTTGGGTTTCCAAGCATGGGGCATGTATTACCATTGCAAGCCAATTATGTGAAATTAAAAATAGTTTTTCATGATTTTTTTTTTTTTCATGGCCATGATCTTAAGGTGATTCTTAACAACTTTGTAGTGAGAAGTTTTTTGATCCAAATGATTTTGCTATTGGATTTGCAATGATGTTTTGTCAACAGAGAAAGTGAGAAAATGGATGATATTTGAGGAGCTATATCTCCCTCATCTACCGTTGGATTTCAACTTAATTTTTTGGGATGACCTCCAATTAGAGTCTAGTCTAAGTGGTAAAAACCTTAACAAGATCGAAGATGTTTTGAAGATAAGGCATGAAATTGAATGCAAAGGGTCTAGTTTTGGACTATTTTTCCTTTGTAAAATGTTCGGTAGTTTTTACCATTGCATGGTTTATATTTGAGCCAAGAAATTTTTTTGATGAATTTTTGTTGGGTAAATGACTTATTAAGATGAAGGTGAACATCTTTCTAGTTGGTGATTTTTTCATTGCAATAGGTATATTGGTAGCATTTCCACCTCAAAGTAAAAATGATGAAATTTTGCAGTTTCTTTTTGATATTAATATGTTATGATCTCCCGATCTATAAGGCCTCATGACTCAAATTTTGGTCCGCATGATCTTCGATAATTCTATTACAAGTTTGTACGGTTGAGATCTTAATAGCTTCTCTTGATTTTCATCTATGACGATTTCTATGGAAATGTGCTTTTCTGCTAAAAATAGGCTCGGGCGTTTAGGGGTTAAGGTGGCCAAGGTGCAACGCACTAAAGGACGCCCCTTGACATTGACTTCTCACCCTACACGAAAAATTTCTAGTTGAACATTTTCATTTTTTAGTGCTCAATATTGGAATGGTGTTTAAATATCGGCACAATCACCTATGTGTCTTTATAGATTATGAATCTTAGTGCTTTATTTTTTGAAAATGTTCTAATTCCCAAATATTCAAGGGTTATTTTTGGTTTCCTATAGATAAGAAATATAAGACAACTTAATGAAATGACATTTTATTTTGTGTTCTCCTTTTGCATGTCTTTTTGCATGTTTAGGGTGTTTGAAATCTGCCCGAAATTGCTCAAACCTAGTTATATGCTCATTTATTCTCAAAATTTGCCCAAGATTAATTAAGTTGCAGAAACTTCAAATTTTTGAAGTTTTCTTTTGTGAATTTTTGAAGTTTCTTGCGTGAGGTACTTAACTCCTAAAGTAACTTCATCAAATTCTATGAAGTTATTTTAGGGGTTAATAACTTCATCAAACTCTAATCATATGCGGTGAGGATGTAAAATTTTCCCATACCTTTTTGAAAAGTCATCTCACGCTTCAAAATTCCTCCTACTCTAGGAGGTATTTACGGGGATCCTAGTTGGAAATGTGGACCTTCAGTTAATAAATAAACTTTAAAAAAAAAAAAAAAAAAAAAACTTATATTTGAAATTATCCTGTAATAATAATAAGCTTCAAAATGCGTGATCAAATGATCAATTTCGCAGGTGCTAATTAATAACCTATCACCTATCCATTCAGCATTCTCCACAGTCTATCATATCAAACTACGCACTCATCCGAAACGACGATCTATTGTAGAGTGAACCGCAGATTTTCAAGACGTCTAGTGCTCTGCTCAATTAGAAGCTGATTCCGCGATACAATCGCACGGAACTTCGTAGAAGAGCGATCCGACAGTAGCATTTGCACAATTACTCTGAAGAGTAGGAATATTAATTAAGTATGTCAACGACTGAGGATACATCTGAAGTCGGAGCGACGGAGGAAACAACCGAAGTCGTAGCGACTGGGGACATAATCGTCGTCCTAGCGACTGAGGAAGCATCTGGAGTAGGACCGGCTGAGGAAACATTCGAAGTCCGAATGGCCGAGGAAACGTCTGAAGTTCGAACTACTGAGGAGACAATCGACGTCCGAGCAATTGAGAAAACGCTCGATGTCCGAATGACTGCGGAAACAATCCACGTCGCAGCGATTGAGGAAATAATCGACGTCCGAACGACTGGGGAAACATTTCAAGTGCGAGGGATTGAGGAAGCATCTGAAGTCCGAACGCCTGAGGGAACAATCGATGTCGGAGCGACTGAGGAAACAATCGAAGCCCCAACGACTGGGGAAACATCTGAGGTGCGAATGACTGAGGAAGCATATGAATCCCGAGAGACTGGGGAAGCATCTGACGTCCTAGCGACTGAGGAAATATCTGGAGTCCGGAACGTCAATCGCGCCGAAATCCGCAACACTTTTACAGCATCGCATTTTGCGCCGTATGATCGATGCCACCTCTACGCTGGAATCATTGCTCTCAAAATCGTCATCATCATCGCCTTCGGACCTATGCTCATTGAGGAATTCTGCCACATAGCGCCAAGCATAGAGCTCAAAGATTTCGCCATCCACGACATGACCGTCTTTAACAACGTCAATGTCACCAATTCAACGCCATGGGAGGTCAGCAGCAACATCAGCTACACTCTGTCATTCAAGAATCGGAACGGTGTGGTCACATGCTTTACAACGCCGTTTCGCGTGAAGGTTTCACTGTATTATGCCTGGAACTCCACGATTTCGAAATCTGATGTTCCGCTATACTTCACGTTGAAGCCGGAAAGAAGTCGCGTTATGTTGGCACAGCAACTGGAGGAGCGCGTCCTGATTGTGAACGAATCGGCCGGGTCAGCGTTGGCGGCAGATTTAAGAAGTGACAACATCACTTTACTGCTGGAACTTGCCACGCGATACTCGCAATCGGACGGAACAATGAAATGGATTCATTCTATATGTGAGGTGATTGCACGAACTCCGTTTGAAAGTAAATCTCGACCACCAGAAAGTTTGCTCGGCAAGTACTGCGTAAATATGAAGTAGACCTACGGCCTAAAATCTTGTATCACTGGCTTCAAGTGTGCATGCAGGTGGATTGGATAGGACACTTAGTTCAGATTTGATTTCTTTAGCTTCGTCTCTTGCAGTCGTTCGTATTTGAATAAGATTACCAGGTAATTCAAACTAGCACTGATAATTCGGGTACCAGTAAACTTTGAGCTTGTTCCAGAAGTCAAGATGTTCAAACTCATCGCCATTTTAAGCTGTGAATGTAAATCAGTTGATCTGGATTCATCATGCCTAAGCGACTAAACTCCCAGCCTTAGCACTGATTCCGGTCCTGTTACTGTCTACCTTAAGTACGGACATATTCAACGCAGAAGCAGTCATAGCCTCACTACCTGAGTCGGAGGGTGCAAAATGTTCATTAAGTACGTGCTTTAGTGTATAGAACATTCCGCTCGTTGCAAATGAAATTGAGCTTACAATCTGAGTAAGGCAGTGTAATTCCTTTGTGTTCGCATTAAATTGACAGGCCATTTTCAGCCGTGTTTTATAAGCAGCAAGACGACATGTATACCTTTATTGACAAAGTGATTGACCTCCATGCATTTCATACTTACCGCAAGTTGTCAAACATGCATTGATAGCGCGTCCTCAATTCTTGAGAACACGACGGCTTTCGGTATAACACGAAGTAACTTGCTTCAAAGCAACAAAAATTTCTACCTAACATAATAATGAAGGCAGCATATTGTACGACTCAATGCCAGAACTCTGCATGACTGCTCGATAAAGAACGTGCAGTATCGACGAACATTCTGTGCCCGTCACACTTTGACTGCTTCTGGGCTGGACATGTCCTTAATCGGAAACAGAATCGATATTAATCCTCAGGCTGAATGTACATTTCCTCTTGGCGATGAAGTCTCACGTACATTCACCACATCATTCGTACTCACCGGAAGACTTTGAAACAAAATTGGCGATGAGTTACGTTACAAGCTCAAACTAGTATCCGCTATTTCTGTATTGCCTGGAGGTCCTATTGGAATTCAAACGACTGTAAACTTGTGACAAAGCTGAACAAATCAATTCTAAACTATGTGTCCAATTCGATATCCACATGAATACACTTTTAGCCAGTGATTCAAAACTTTAGGCTGCAAGTCTAGTTCATGTTACGCAATTCTGGCGAGCAAGGCTTTGCGGTTGGGAGTTTATTTCTAGTTTGGCGAGCAACCTTTCCAGCCGAGAGTTGAAAAGTGGAGTTCTAGCAACCACCTCGCGAAACGAATGAATCCACTTTATTACTCCGTCCGATCGCAAGTATTGAGTGGCAATTTCTAGCTGTAGAGTGATGTTGTCACTTCTTAGGTCTGCTGCCATCGCCTTGCCTTCGGATTCGTTCATAATCAAGAACCGCGTGTCCAGCAGCTCTGTCGACATAACGCGGCTTCTTATCGGCTTCAAGGAGAACTCTAACGGAAGAGTGGAATCTGAAATCGTGGAGTTGCCTGCATAATACACTGAAACCTCCATGCGAAGCAGCGTTGTGAAGCATCCGATCACGATGTTCCGATTCCTGAATTTCAGAGTGAGGTCGATGTCGCTGCTGACCTGCCATGGCGATGAATTGGTGTTGTGCTCGACGCCTATTTCGCGGATGACGAATTCTCTGAGCTCTATGCCTGGCGCCCTGTGACAATATTCTATCACGAGCGGAGGTCCGACGGTGATGGAGAGGAAGATCATGTACGAAAGGAGTGTGGAAAGGATCCACGTTCGTTCACTGACCATTCTGAAGCGATTAGCGAATCTGTCAAAGTATTCAGATCGAGTGCGAAGCGACCTCAAGCAATTGACGATAGTGGCAAACCATTCCCTTCTGAGTTCCGCAAAATTCTCGGCAGTCGACATGCGTATTCTTATTCTCCAAATCAACTCTTCAGTTCTCGCTACCGTCGAATCACTCGTAATCACAGTTCTCCGCAAGATGCGCTTCAATTGTGCACTGGACTTAATGTATATTTGAGCTTCGACCGAGAATGTCAAATGAAATGTTGATAGCCTGTGATCGAGGACAACTAAATTGAATCACGAAGCTTCCTGACCCGCAATGTTATTTCCATAATGCGACAAAGGAAGTACATGATATGATAATTTAATCAGAACTTAGCATTGGGCGGTTGCTTAATAGGTTCTTTCAAATCTACCTTGAGAAGTAGATTCGTGAGGACCTAATGGAAAATTATAATTGAACAAAGGGAGTACTAAATGAGTTTTTGAATAAAGGGAGTATTGATTGTTTTTTTTGAATTTGTTCAACTTTAGTCCAATGTGGCTTGGTAGATGTCATGGTCCAAGGAGATATGATATCCTTTGTCCACCTTTGTTTACCTTTTTATAATTTGTACGATGTTCTTAAAATTGTAGACCTCAAAATACTATTCAAATTCTTCATTTGGTGACTTTTTGGACATGAACGTATTTTGTGCGTAAAGTAAGGGAGGGAATTGTTGATATTAACCATGAAAATGAAAGAAAATGAAAGGTTTAATTTTGAATTTCACATCCAAGGCATAAGGAAACGCCACCATAAATACATTAATTATTTCATAATATGATGTATTAATCTCCTAGAATTACTTCACTTTAGATTTTTAAACACTTCATTTTGCAAATCAATATGTGAATCTAGAGATATCAAATATGCACATATAATTCTGCTTTTTTAACAAGCTTGACCCTTAAACGTAAGACCCAGCCCGAGGGGTTGGGTTTTCTTTTGAGTGAATCTTGCTCATAACTTACACTCCATTTTACCAAATGGAATTTTTTAAATTCCAAACTGAGCACCTTATAGAGATCTATACTTTCTTAGAATAGAGCTCAAGCAAATTAAAAATAGAATAATGCTAAAAATGGAGTTTAAAAGAGATTTTGGGTGTGGTATCAGGAAAGCATATGACGTTTAAGGGTTAATACACTTTTCTTAAAGAACTGAGATGACCGCATTAACGAAACAGCAATCGAGTTTAGAACTTGACTACAGATGGACTGTTCGCATGGATGTGGCGCTCTTTGCAAGATAAGGATTAGGATTGCAGCTGAAGCTTGATGTGTATTCGCAATTGGCCAAGACGTCTCCACATTCTTCATCCTTAAGAAAGCAAATACCTATCGATAGAAAGCAAGTAGTAAGTATGCATTTCGTATTACGCGACTCGAGCATGCGTTGTCAAACATGCCGGCAGACTAGATCGCTATGGCCTTCGGCATGGTGACAGAACACGAAATATCTTGCTTTAAACATCAAAAGCTGAGACCTATCGCAACAAAGAACAGAGCAGATCGAGTGACGCAAATATGCATGAATCCTGCGTAAGAAACGGGCACTCCTCTCTTGAGCAAGTAGCGTTTATCTGAACATCCCCTGCCCGTTGGATTCACGTAGTTATGTAGTTATGCTTTGACTGCTCCTGCGTAGAACAAGTCCTTAACCGGAAACAGAACTAGATCTAATGCTAAGGCTCGGTATGCATTCGCTCTCAACCATGAAGTCGACAGATACATTCACTCCACTTCTTGAAACGGCGATGAGTTCGAAACCTTGACTTCGGTCACAATCTTAAATCATACTAACATCTGATTAGTCAGTGCTAGTCTCGAGGTCCTACTGGAATTCTTCCAACTGCAAGTGACGAAGCAAAACAAAATTATCCTAAACTAAGTGTACTCATCAAGATGCAGACACAATTGAAGCCTGTGATACATTACAAAGTTTTTGGCCGTAGCCGATAGGTCTCGTCGACGCACTTCTTGCTGAGCAAGCTTTCTGGTCGAGAGTTCTTTCCTAGCGGAGTTCTTGCAACCACCTTACACACAGTACGACTTCGGTCCGACTTTCCGTTCGCTTTCGTGTATCGAGTGGCAATTTCAACATGTAGAGTAATGTTATCACTTCGCAAGTCTGCTGCCAACGCGGAACCTATCGAGTCGTTCACAATCAAGAACCGCGCCTCGAGCAGCTCTGTCGACACATTGCGACTTCTTTCCGGCTTCAAAGTGAACTCCAACGGAACATTAGTTACCGAAATCGTCCCGTTTCCGACGTAGTACACGTAAACCTCCATGCGAAGTAGCGTTGTGAAGCATCCGACCACGCGGCCGTTCCGGTTCTTGAATGACGAAGTGAGGTTGATGTCGCTGCTCACCTGCCATGACGTTAAATTGGTGGAAGTGGCGTTGCGGAACACGGCCATGTCGCGAATGTCGAAACCTTCGAGCTCTACACCTGGCGCCCTGTGACAGTTATATAGCAAGACCGGCGGTCCGACGATGATGAACAGCAGGATCAAGACGAATAGGAATCCGCCGGTAACATACCAAAGATTATGCCAAATCGATGCTATGCAATTGTCGCATCTCACAGCGCAATCGGACCTCCGGACTCCAGATGTTCCTCCGATTCTTGACATACTTGAATACTGTTCTTAATCTTCAGAGCTTTTGTGAAAGTACAATCGGGCTACCGTCGGATCGCTCTTCTACAATATCCTCGAAGTTTCTTGCGGCAACTGTGTCGCGGAATATGCTTCTGATTGTGCACTAGACGTCCTGAAAAAATTACGTACGATACAACTGAATCGAATCGAGGTTGTTCTTAATTTAATAAGTTTATCTGTTGAGAATGAGAAGGTGTTGGACTAGTGGTACTTGCGAAATGGTTATGAAATTCTCTTAATCTGATTATCAATGTTGTTGTAGGATTCTAATTGTACAAATTGTTTTTAATGCCAAATTAGTTTATTAGTCATCTCAAATTGATAACATTGCAATGTATGTAATATGATTTATCTAATTTGAACCTTCAAAGTTGGTCATAAAGCAATGTGAATGTATGCTCAACAAGCACTTTCAAATTAATATGGTGAAATAGACAAAACTAGATTAATGCTCTGAAATCTTCAAATTGATGCATAATTTTCAAACGATAGTAAGATTTGAGATGCTATATTTAACTAGTACTTCTAAACTACGAGCAGTCCTCTAGTATCACATCCGGGGCTCTTCATGTCTTTGAGAACATACAAATTCAAGCAACCTAACTAGGGGGGGCCTACGGGGTCGCCACATTGGTGGGAAGAAGGGTAGATCAAGTTATATAACTAAAACATCCATTACAATCTATTTTGTTCAATAATGTGTTTGTATTTTTTGGTTTTTGGATTTTAATTTTATGGTATTCACATGGAATCACAAGTAAATATTTGATGTTTTGTCATGTGAGCTTATTGGCTATGTGAGCATTTTTTCGTGTAAGCATGTGATTCATGCCAATCCAAATAGGGATTAAGAGTTTTAAAGATTTTATTTAACTTACTTGATAAACTTAGAATATGGCTAGATTAGGGTTCATATCATTTGTGAATGATAAAATAGCAGAAAGCAAAATAAATTGCATTCTATTAAAGTATTCTATAAAATGAACCTAAAGTGCTTAGAATATGAGATGACGTAAACTTATAGTCAATCTTATTGGTCTATATAAGAAATATGGTCATCAAACCTAAGAATGACAATGGTAGGATTTCAACCTACATATAGAATACAATCACAATAACATGTAGACATCAAGTAGTATGAAATTTAGTATTAAAATCAACTTGATGATGGAAACTAAGCCAATGAGTTACGAACACCCTCTCAGATTAGGCATAGTGATTTTTCAAGCATAGTGATGTAAACAAGCAAATATCTACAATATAATTACAACTAAATCATCAAAAAGTAACTAACCAATATTCTAACCAATTATATATTTAGGAAAATCACTATATTGACTTATTATGTTTAGAGTTTAGACATACTAAAATCAACTCAATATATGTTAGAGAAAATTAAATCAGCTCGTTCTGTGTTTGGGCAAAAATTGAACTAATTTTTACACATAAAACTTATTGAAAGGAATCTGGAAGCGGATCAAGCTAGAAGCGTACTTGATGAAGAAAGAAAGTCAAGCCGGGAGGATGGGAGGCAATCAAGCTCGAAGCACATGGTACACAAAGCAAATAAAGCACAAAGAGATGAAGAGAAAGTAGATGGAACAAATAAAGCACAAAAGTGGATGAAGTGCATGGAGTAAATGAAGCGATGTAGGTGGATGAAGATAGAAGTAATATAAGTACATGAAGCGTGAAGAAGAAAAAGTGGATGAAGCAATTGAAGCAAATGAAGCGAAAAGTTGATGAAACACATGGAAAGTTAGGATTCAGAAGTGGAACGTGATGGGAATATGGCTAGAAATGCGACAAGTGGTTGCTTAGATTTCGACGCAACACTGAACCCCCCTCTAGGCTACCCTTCCTCGAAAACTCATTTTGAAGGATTCCACAAGAATATAATAATAATCAAATCCCCCCAAGTTATTTTTCATTTAGCATACTAATCACTTCACAAAGCCAAACAAACCAAAATCACTCTTAGTCCAGATTTCTTGAATGAGTTTATATTTTCTTAAAGATGGCATTAAGGTTGGGAATTAGCATTCTATCCTTTTTGATCATAACATCTATCAAGCTACATTTGACTAAGTTTAAAAAATCAAAAGATTTGAAATGAAAATTTTCAATTGTTTATGATATTAAATTTTAATTAGAACTTAGAATCAAGATTCCAAGAATATGTATTCTACAATAAATATATATGCCACATTTTACAAATATCTATGTGTAAAAATGACCAATATGTTGAATAGTAAATTGTCCAATGTGACAACCATGGGCCCAGCAGCTCTCTATAGTCTATACTCGTGAACATATAAAAATAACATTGCGAGTCAGAAAGAATGATAATCAATCTGGTTGTCTACGATCGCAGGCTATCAACATTTCATTTTAACATTCTCGATCGAAGCTCAAGTATTCATCACGTCCAGTGCTCCATAGACGCACATGTTGCACGGAGCTCTGTAGAAGAGTGATCCGACCGTAGCGCGACTAATATTGATTTGGAGAATTGGATTACTTTTCAAGCATGTCAACGACCGAGAATGTCTCCGTGAATGTTCCTGAAAGAACTGACACAATGGATAGCTTTGCCAGATTCGTCAATCTCATAAGCAGGCTGTGGGATCGATCGACTCTCCTCTCTGCGGCCATGATCATCCTCGTCATCGCCTTCGGAGCAGTACTCTCGACAGAAAACTGCCGTAGGGCGCCAGGCATGGAGCTCAGAGATCTCGTCATCCGCGACATGGCCATCGTCCACAACACCAATTCATCGCCATGGCAGGTCAGCAGCGACATCGAACTCACTCTGAAATTCAAGAATTGGAACAGTGCAATCTTATGCTTCACAACGCTGCTTCGCATGGAGGTTTCAGTGTATTATGCAGGCAACTTCACTATTTCGGTATCCACTCTTCCGCTAGAATTATATATGGAGCCACAAAGAAGTCTCGTTGTGCCGGCACAGTTGCAGGCGGAGGGCTTCCTTATTCTGAACGACTCCATAGGCTCCGCGATGGCGGCGGACTTAAGAAATGACAACATCACTCTACAGCTAGAAATTGCCACTCAATACTTGCAATCGGATGGAACAATAAAGTGGACTCGTCCGCTTCGTGAGGTGGTTACAAGAACTCCACTTTTCAACCCTCGACTAAAAAGCTTGCTCGCCAAACTAGAAATAAACTCTCGACCAAAAAGCTTGCTCGCCAAAATTGCGTGACATGGACTGGACCTGCGGCGTAAAGTTTTGTATCACTGGCTTCAAGTGTGAATGCATGTAGATATCGAATTGGACACATAGTTTAGAATTGATTTGCTTAGCTTTGTCACTCCCAGTCGTTTGAATTCCAATAGGACTATCGGGCAACACTGAAATAGCGGATACTAGTAAGCATGAGCTTGTAAGTTGTAACGTGACTCATCGCCAGTTCTTTCCAAAATCCTCCAGTGAGTAAGAAAGAAAGTAGCTCTGCCACTTACAGTCGTTTTAATTCCAGTAGGACTTCCAGGCAATACAGAAATAGCGGAGACTAGTAAGCTTGAGCTTGTAACGTGACTCATCGCTAATTCTTTCCAAAATCTTCCGGTGAGTAAGAAAGATGTGGTGAATGTTGTACTTAACGCCATATTGGTTAAATTGGCCAATCTTGTTGAAATTGGCCGCCACACTATTCAAATAAAGAGAAAAAATGAACTGAAATCACACTATTTGAGCCAATTTGGCCAACGGGATTGGCCAATTTAACCAATATGGCGATACTTGAAGTTTCAGTGCGAAGAGCAAATACAGATTCAGCCTGAGAAATAATTTCGGTTATGGTTCAATTAAGGACATGTTCAAGGCAGAATGTTCGTCGATACGGTGCACGTTCTTTATCGAGTTTTCATTAAGTTCTGGTCTACTTCATGGTTATGCACTTCTTGCCGAGCAAGCTTTCTGGTCGAGATCGAGTTAGTATTTAACGGAGTTCGTGCAACCACCTTGAGCACAAAAAGAACGAGTCCGTTTTGTTGTCCGAGTATAGAGTGGCAAGTTCCAGCTGTAGAGTGCAACGTGATGTTGTTTGTTCTTAACTCTGCCGCCAAGGCTGACCCGGCCGAGTCGTTCACAATCAAGAAGCGCTCCTCAAGCAGCTGTGCCGACACACCGCGACTTCTTACCGGTTTCAAAGTGAAGTATAATGGAGTATCAGATTCCACGATCGTGGAGTTCCCGGTATAATACAGTGAAACCTCCGTGCGAAACGGAGTTGTGAAGCAGGCGACCAATTTCTGTATGATATAGTGAGGCTAATGTCGCTGCTAACTCTGCCATCGCGTTGAATCGAGAGCTGATCCAAATCCTGGAAAACACTTGCAAGCGTTATACAATTTGGAAATTCATGTTTTCAAAGTTGTATTAAGATGCTCAATATTGCATCATTAATATTATCCATGCACTTGTTTCATGTATTAATATGGTCTCCCGGTATAGGTTCACATCCTAGTTACTTAACTTTCATATTAGGTTTGTCTAGATAGAGATTTGAGATTTTGTTCAATACAAACAATAAAAAATATATGTCTTTGGAATCGTGCAAGGATGGTGGGTCTAAGTATATAATATGCTACAATGTGCAACTGCATAGAAGTAAACAAAATCCATCGAATTTTGGCAGTCTTTGCCACTTTTGGATTCAAGTATGTAGAGAAACCTTTTCGATTTAGCAAATGAGTCAATGCAAAATCAATATGATTTACTTTTTTGTAGATTACCAAATACTATCTACGTCAACAAAATCATGGTATAAGTGTGAAGATTTATAATTATTGTTGTTATATGTTATTAAGATGATTATAGTGGTTGTTTGTCATTGTAATACCACACCTCTGTAGAAGGGCATGTACACATGCACCTTCTCTTTCCTTAGTAATGTCACACTTTTGTAATATCACACCTCTGTAAACACTCGATATTGTTGTGGAGGATAAACAACTTGGAATGAGCTTCTAAGAT
Source organism: Bryum argenteum (assembly GCA_037043015.1). Taxonomy (NCBI): domain Eukaryota; kingdom Viridiplantae; phylum Streptophyta; class Bryopsida; order Bryales; family Bryaceae; genus Bryum; species Bryum argenteum. The sequence continues at coordinate 20,199,286 of CM073325.1, read as the reverse complement.
GGACCAATATATGTGCGGTGGACATCATGCACTAATAGGAATTGTGTCCTAAAACGTTGCCTAGAATTAAACATCAAATATAACATAAAAATATGTCATCATAGACATAATTATGTCCATAATGACATATTGCTATGTCAATTGGGAAATGATTCTTACTATATTGGCATATTCGACATACTCAGAAATGTGACATATCATACATGTAATTCTAGTCAACATTTTAGGGCACAATTTCCACTAGTGATGGTAGCCTTTTCAATGCTAGCTAATGTGATCACTTAGGATTCTTTTAGCTGGATGACCTTAGCCAAGAACCAATTGTGAAGATGACGAAAGCAAAAAGCCAATGATAAGATCTAATCAATTCTTGGTAACATTCAAACACTAATAACCAAAACTCTTTAAGCGTATATATATATATATATATATATATATATATATATATATATATATATATATATATATATATATATATATATATATATATATATATATATATATATATATATATATATATATATATATAATGGTCTCATGATCGTAGAGAGGTAGCAAGATCTTGCATGTAATTGCAAAGGGTGGTGCAACTCCCTTCATTCGGATTTAACGTTTGTCGTAAGAAGTATTTCTTGTTACCAGGTGAAGTCGGTAACATTGTCTTTCTGCTCCATTTCGACTCCTGATTTTTGCCATTGAGTTCTGTGTGCTTCTCTTAGGCTGCTTTACATGAGGGGCCAAGGCATTCATGGAGCCATTTCATGTCCAAATCCTCTCTTATGATTGGCTCAATTCTTGAAATTGGCCCGGGGGCTTTATATGCCGGAGTCAAGGCCAATTTCCCGAAATTTCATTATAATGGGTAGAGGACAAGTTATGACAGAGCGCTACAAAAACTAGGCCAAATACAAGAATGAAAAGGCCAATTTATGACCTAGAGACCGTTCCTGATTTCAATACAAAATCATTATTTCACTAATTTTTTGAAATGTGAACAAATCAAAAGCATCGAATGTAGCTAATAATACAAATTGGCCCCATGGCCTTGTTTTTCCTTCTATAAATCAGCCCCAAGGCGGAAGTGGTCCCCGCTTTATTGATTGTTTAACACTAGGACCGATTGCTACCGTATCTGTAACATATAAGTTACGCTTATCCATAGGGTGGTGAAGGTTCATTGGTTGCACGAAATGACTTAGACTTTGGTGTAGCACTTCCTAACAACTTGCCTAAAATAGCTACAACAACAATATACCAATAGAACATACTTTAGATGCACTCATATGGAGTGAAATGAGTACGCCATGAGATTCTAGAAATGGTTCAAAATGGATAGTCTTGATTGGTCAAAGTCGTGGGTCATATCCCACATCAACAAGGTCTAATCAATCAAAATAGTTGCTAGGCAATTTATACAGACCATTGATGTAGAAACATCAAGGGTTCAGGCTCAAAGCACAAGAAAAAGATAGGTGTGTTTCAACCCTATAAGCGTAACACATATGTTACGTGTAACATATATGTTACGCTTATCGGTCCAAGTGTTAATGTATTCTTCAAGTGGCTTTGGAGCCAATTGGGCTCAAACTATGAGTAAATTGGCTAAGAGATTTGTTAACCTCGACTCCCCATGTAAAGCCTCCCTTAAGGTACACTGCTTGAAAAAAAAGCACGACAAAAAATGGCTCCCTACAACTTCTTAAACCACACGTACATTATACCTTTGAAGCCAAATTCAACATGACTGTATAGGCAATGAGGATTTCACGGCATCATTTTAGGTGTCTTGTAAATCCAACTTCAAAAGTTCATAACAATTTGTAGGAAAGTCTAAAATTGATGATTCCACTTGCATTGGACTTCCACTTCCTTTCCAATTGCACAAAAAATACTCACATTTTTCATTTCCTAATCGTGCCATTTTTTAGCAGAGTTCCACCCTGAGTTTTTAATGATCGGAGCGCAGGAATTGGTGGTAATATGGTAGTGGAATATTCGAGGCCGTCACTCCACAGTAGCACACGGGGCCCTTTGCACACGTTACCCTCCTAACAGAGCTTGACCCCTTCCTCCAAGCCTTCTCTCTGCTCCACTCGGTTATTCTCAAAACCTCGCTGCCGGCCCGGTGGATGGAGTGTGCGAAACTGGCGTGCGCATCGAGTTCGACGCATGCGCTTGTTTGAAGTGCTGGGGTGTGGAATCTATCTCTCTCGGCAGTGCCCAGAAGCGAGGAGCGGCGTTTTCAGATCCCCGACACTGCGTTCAGGTAATAAATTGCGCCAGAGCCTACTTCAGATTGTATGTTTCATGTATGCGTCCTCTTTCATATGCTGAGGAGTATGCAGGCATCGTGGTAGGCCTTGTTTCTGGAAGCTGTCGGTAAGCCCTAGATCGTGTAGTTTAGGTTACATCTTGTTTACATATGTTGGTGTACCATATCTTGATCCAGTGTAGTGATTTCATCCGTGTCATGTAAAGAGCCGATAGGAAACCCAGGAAGAGAGGGACATTTTGCTACAAACGAAGAGTTAGAGCAGACAAATTTGTTGTAACCGATGTCGTACTTGTAGACGTGCGTTCAAGCTCCGAAGCATCGAGTACTGTAGGCAGGAATGCAAGTGGAATAGTGAAGAGCAAATCGCCTTTCACGAGTTCCAGAGCGTTTGGTACCGACAAGAAGACTAATCCGTAACGTCCGCTAGATGTCTCCGTAGATTAATGGAATCGTAATACTCTTTCGATGATGTTCGCTGATGATTCTGCGATGAGTAGCAGTTCCCACGATGACGAGGACGAGGTATTTTTCACTTCTGCAACTCGTTCGTTGCTTGCTGACAGTTTTACCGTGAGTTGCACCGATCGGTATATCAGCGGTGACGTTGAAGTGTGCAGGAGACATTTCTCTGTTGGAAGGGATGCGGTCTGGAATACAATTCTAGCGCCCGGAAACAAGGATCAAAATTTGCAGTCTACGGAGACTGAGTTTGGTACTCAACTGCGCCGAAGTTTACTTCATTGACGAGACGGGTGTTGCTCATTCAGGTTATATGCGTCCTCTCTCGTGTGCTATAGTATGTGGCCATCGCCTTTGCGATGCTTTGTCGATTGAAAGTTGTCGGCAGGATGAGATTATGTAACAGCTTGTGGGTGTTGGTGTATCCGACGAGCCCGTGGATTTCACCACATGGTGGAGCCAACATGTACAGAGGAGAGTCCCTGTTTTAAGTGGAGCACCCTCAAGAGATAGTGCGGGAAAGAAGGAAATGACACACTTCGTTGTAGCTGAGAGTAGAGGATGCCGTAGAGGGGGTCGTTAGTTTTATATGTGCGTCCAAGCTCCGATGTGCTGCATACCTTAAGTTGGCAGCCACCGGATAGTTGAGAGCTCATCGCCCAGAACAGACACTGGATTTCGGAAGTGAGTCTTTGTAGTGATGTGTCAGGAGTACTATATGGAGTTAGAAGATTCATGGATGTTCTAAATGCATGCAGTCTGGTGTGTCGGTTGACCGTCTCTCTCGTTGAGCTTCGGTGCATCTTTTTCTTCGCTCGGTGCTTTCCGCCTGAGCCTGAGGCCTGTAGGCTCAAAGTTTGTCTGCGCATACTTCAGGCTTGAGCGCCTCCTTCATTCGATTCTTTCCCGCACACAATGCTCGCTTATGTGCTTCTTGTGCCTCTCTTGGGGACAGTGCGTTACCAACCCTACGAATTTTTTGGAAGCATTTTCCGACAGGGTGTTTGAAATCGTTGGTGTGGCTTTGTCGCTGCGTTCCCTGTAGAGGTATGGTCATTTGTAAGTGCATGTTCGGGGAATATATAGTTTCAATTATATATCGATGGCTGGTAGGGTCTATCATGGTGAAACTATGCTCATCGAGTATTGCAGGCAGAAACGCTACTGAGACAGTGAAGAGCTAATCACCCTACTCGAGTTCCAAAACGTTGGGTACCGACAAAAAAGAACCAGTCCGTAACGTCCACTCGGGTCCGCGAGTATGTCTCGGTAATGAGTTCTAGGGTTAATAAGGTCGTAGGACTCATTCGAAGATGATTGCTAATGATTATGGTGATGAGCATCAGTTCTCTCGTGACGAGGACAAGGTGTTTTTCTCTTCTGAACATTGTTCGTTGCTTCCTGACAGAATTCCTGTGAGTTGCACCGGTCGGTAGCAGCGGTGACGTTGGAGTTTGCCTGGTACATGCGACATTTTCTTGTTGGGGAGGACGGAGTCGTGAATGCATTTCTATCACCCTGGAACAAGGAGTGTTCACCGAGACTGAATTCGATCATACTTATTGCTGCGCCGAAGCGCCGAAGATAACATCAATTGACGAGTCAGGTGTTGCTCATTCAGGTGTTGCTCATTATACTTCCTTTAGACATTCATGCTGAGGAGGTTGCTGCGCTTTTACGAGGCTTATTTAGTGAGAGTTGTCGAAGGAACCAGATCGTGTAGTAAAAGTAATAGCTTGTGGCAGTGTTGTTTTATGAGACAAAAACTCCTATTCATTTGTGAGACACAATTTAGATGAGATGTACATTTGATACATTGAAGACGTCTTACACGTGCCTCTCATTTAATTTGTAGTTGATAAATAAATAGGAATTATGTCAAATAAGACAACCTTGGCTTGTGGGTGTTGGTGTATTGATCACGCACGGAAATGAACAGAGGAGAGTGATGTGGAGAACCTTCAAGAGGTAGTCTCAGTGCTGAAAATGGAACCGCATAATCTCCCAAATGCCCGATGTGATATCTTTAACAATTCAGCATCTGAAACTCAGCATCAGATATCGTGAAAACCGATGACTAAAAGGAATATCTATGTCTTTCATATCACATTCCTAAAAACCTAGATTACCCAAAGTCTTGAATTAAGAATAATAAATGAAAATAAATCTCTAAAATATTGGTATTGTGAAGATACCGTTTACGTATGATTTCAGCTTTATGTGTGGGATCCCCATGTCTAAAAATAATTGAAACGTGGAGATTTAGTCAAATGCAGCATTTTCACCCTAAAATGTTTATTTTGGAGAAGGAATTGAGTATCCACTTATAGTGCAACTACCTATAGAGTAAGTTGTGGAAGTATATCTTTGTACAATAGTAGCACGCTTTGGGATGAATGTAAAGAACAAAAGTTTATGACTTAGGCCTAATTTGATTGTATCCAGTCTTTTCGTATGGTAGAGGCTTGTATATCAGCAATAGCTCATCGCATCATTTAAGCACTTAGAGAGTAATTCTTCTTTCTATGTGGTGATGTACGTGACAAATTTGAAGCTATACTATCCAACACCTACTTATTGAAGAAGAACTTCGTACACATGAGGATGGAAATGGGCATTACTAGGGTGATAAATATCCTTGTCTTAATGATCTATTTCACTAATGTAACGGTCACGATGCTTATCAAAATTTATAATTGTTGTTCTAATTGTTGTAGTGAAGAGGGAAAGGTTTCTACTACATGGAATACTTACTATTATCATGAATCTCATGTTCTAGATGGCAATATGGAAAGTGCATAATATAAATAGGTTCACCTAAGAAATATGGTATGTGTGTTTGTTGTTGGACAGAGTTGGGCTAGTTACATGATCTCTTCCATTGTCTTGTGCATCTGAATTCAATTTATGGTGTTGTTTGGTTGTAAGATATGCTCCTAGGAGATTTTATTGTTGGTGCTTGAATGACAAGTATTTGGTAAGGAATATTCAGATGGTGACTTTTAATGCATACTAGTGGTACTCTTTGCAAAAATTTACTCTTTCATACTGAATGGATTCATGTGTTAAAGTATTACTACAATGTGTGCAAGGAGGTGTGAGCAAATTGAGAAGCTTGAGGTTGGATAATATTGTGGCTTGCAGTTTGTTTGGAGGACATTGTTCTTGAGCAAGGGTATGAGATAAATGGAATAACTTATGCACTTGTAAAAAATTGGTTTGGTATGCTAATGTAAGAGCATTAAGTGCTTGTAGGACGGAAGCTATGGAAATCAATGACATGGAGAATACAAGTATGGAGATCAAAAGTGAAGAGAATATTATTGTTGAGCATTCAAATATAGAGAACCAAAGTACATGTGAGCACCTCTTTCTAAATGAGTAGTTTCCATGTTTGGAATTACGATAATTATATAGGTGATATTTCTTCCAATCAATTCTTTATAGTACCCAAGTACATTATTTGTGAATTGAAGGAGTACAAAGTGTTGAATACAAATTTTAATTGTCCATTGTTGTGCAGGTAAATTTGCAAATTATGATGTGTTTATAAGCCATAGAGGCCCTGATACGAAAAACAAGGCTTTGTGGGTTATCTTCACGATGCTTTGAAGGCAAGGGGACTATTGACATTCTTAGATTGCCAATCGATAGAGGTGGGTGAAGGTGCATGGAAAAGTATAGAGAATGCCATCAAAAGTAGTAAAATTGGTGTAGTTGTATTTTCTGAGGGGTTTGCATCGTCATCATGGTGTTTAAAAGAATTGGATGCAATATTGGATACTCCCGGCATGGAAGTGCATGTGGTTTTCTACAAAGTGCGACCAAGTGAAGTGAGGCACCCAGAAAGTGGTCAATTGAAGAACGCAATTGAGAAGCTGAGTGAACGACATGAGAAATCAGTGATTGAACATTGGAAAAGAAGACTTGAAGAAGCATCTCAACTCATGGGGTGGGAGCTTCCACGTGATTCGAGAAGGTAAAAATATACTTGAAGTAGATTTGAATTTTTGAAATGTATATTTGCTACAATTGTCATATAGTAATGGTGATCTACTTCTATGTTATCAGGTTGGAAGCAAACTTTCTATCAGATATTGTCAAAAACATACTTGCTCGCTCAAACAAGCCACTTCCTTTGAATGAAGGAGATTGTGCAATGGGTGTGAAGGAAGTTGCAAAGGAACTTGTCCAAAGACTTGAGAATGAAAAGGAGGTATTAATGTTGGGGTTGTGGGGGATGGGAGGTATTGGGAAATCAACGCTTGCAAGAGTGCTATACAATCAAATGAGCCCCAAATATGATTCATCATGTTTTATCGAAGATGTATGTGAAGTGGTGCATCATGGAGGTATGAAGGCAGTTCAACAACAAATTTTGAAGGATATATGCAAGAATGATCCAAATGATATTGATGGCAAATCCAAGGGAAAAACGATCTTGAAAGAGAGATTGTCCAAAATACGATTTCTTCTAGTCTTGGATGACATTCAAGATATTGGTGTGATGGAGCATTGTGTATTGCGTGAGATGTTTACGAAAGGTAGTATGTGCATTGTGACATCTCGAGATAAAAGTATATTGAAGATACCACCTTCTTTGAATAGTGGGTGTGGTACACGTGAAGTTTATATTCATAATGTTCAAGGGCTGAATACGGCAAATGCGAGGGAAGTGTTGAAGTTCCATGCATTTGAGGGTTGTTGGAGGATGAACTCACATGATGAGGAGTTAGTGTCAAGAATTAGTGAAGGATGTGGTGGTGTTCCGTTGGTGCTAAAAGTTATTGGAACTTTGTAACGAGAGAAAGAAGTGAAGATTTGGAATGAGATGGTGGAGAAGTTGAGTGTGGGAGCGGTAATGGATGAAAAGAAGATCTTTGAGTGTCTAAGGATAAGCTATGATGCCCTTTCAAGGGAGTATCAAGAAATATTTTTAGATATTGCATGTGCATTAATTGGAGAGGAGAAAGATTATGCTGTTCGGATTTGGAAGTGTGGTAATGATGGGATACAAAAGCTTGTGGAGATGGCATTGATCACTGTGGATGAGAATGGTTTATTGAAAATGCATGACCACTTGAGGGATATGGGCCGAGAAATTGAGAGAGCAAGTATAGAAAGAAGACGTATGTGGATGCCTGAGGCTTTGACAATATTGCAAAGAAGAAAGGTGTGTATTTAAAAATGGCGTATTTGTAATTTGAATTATTTGATAATCCTTGTAACAATGTGTTGTTTAGTTTGAAGATTTGCCATCTACAAGTTGTGTTAGCATATATTATGCAATTCAATTGACATGGCGATTTTGTTTGTGTAGCGTGAAGTATGAAAGTCATATTTGTTCAAAAATGTTTCTTATTTTTAATTTATTAGAAATGTGGATGTGAATGCGCAGTGCTTACCTCCTACACTTCAAGCTTTAAATTTATCATTTGGTTGCGGAGACATGGATATTGACAAAGATTATAAGTTTTATCTCAATGTATCTTACATGAAAGACTTACGCATTTTAGTGTGTAATGAACGGCTAAAGATATTGTCCAATCTTCCAAGAAGCACTTGTTGGTTTAGTCTTATTAGTTGGAAGAATTGTGGAAAAGTAAATTTTCCAACTATACAAAAGTACAATGAATTGACAATTCTAATACTTAGGGGTGCCAAAGTATATGGTTTGTCAAACTCAATGAGAGAGTTAAGCAAATTAAAAGTATTAGAGTTGGGAAACTCTGACTTGCAACTCGATTTTTGGGAAAGGTGGAACTTATCAAGATCATTTCAAAATTTGCGTAGCGTGGAGGAGTTAAAGTTTGGTTGGTGTAAAAAGCACACCTTGCTACCAGACTCATTCAGCAGCCTCAAGGAGTTGCAGAATTTGGACCTTTCTTGTTCAAGAATAAAGAAGTTGCCAAATACATTTGGAGAGTTGGGCAACTTGGAAGTGTTGAACTTGAGATCTTGTGACAAGCTTACAATGCTACCGGATTCATTTGGGAGCCTCTTGAAGTTGCATAAGTTGAAACTTTCCTATTCAGGAATAATCGGATTGCCAAATACATTTGGAGAGTTGGGCAACTTGGAAGTGTTGAACTTGAGATATTGTGACAAGCTCACTATGCTACCGTATTCATTTGGCAACCTCAAGGAGTTGCATAATTTGGACCTTTATCATTCAGGAATTCATTTGGGAGCCTCAAGAAGTTGCATACGTTGGAGCTTTGCAGATCAGGAATAATGAGATTGCCAAATACATTTGGAGAGTTGGGCAACTTGGAGGTGTTAGACTTGAGCTGGTGTCGAAAGCTCACCTTGCTACCGGATTTATTTGGGAGCCTCAAGAAGTTGCATACGTTGGAGCTTCGCAAATCAGGAATAATGAGATTGCCAAATACATTTGGAAAGTTAAGCAACTTGGAAGTGTTGAACTTGAGATCTTGTTACAAGCTCACAATGCTACCGGATTCATTTGGGAGCCTCAAGAAGTTGCATAAGTTGAAACTTTCCTATTCAGGAATAATGAGATTGCCAAATACATTTGGAGAGTTGGGCAACTTGGAAGTGTTGGACTTGAGCTCTTGTGACAAGCTCATGATGCTACCGGATTCATTTGGGAGCCTCTAGAAGTTGCAAAATTTGCAACTTGAGGATTCTGGAATAAGGACATTGCCAGAATCATTTGGAAAGTTAAAGAACTTGAAGGTGTTAGGTGTAGACCCTTGTTGGATGCTCACCCCAATATGAGATTTACTTCGAAGCCTCTAGAAGTTGCATACATTGCATTTTGAGGATTCAAGAATATTGAGCTTGCCAAATAGTTTGGAGAGTTGAGTACCTTGGAAGAGTAAGACTTGGGTTGGTGTCAAAAGCTCACCTTGCTATCGGATTCATTGGGCAACCTCAAGAAGTTTCATAAGTTGGACCTTTGTTATTCAGGAATTACAAGGTTGCCAAATACATGGAATTGTTGGACTTGAGCAATTTGGAAGTGTTGGACTTGAGCTCTTGTCACAACCTCACGGTCTTACCGGATTCACTTGGAAGTCTCAATTAGTTGCATACATTGCTGCTTGATGATAAGTTAGGAATAACGAGGTTGCCAAATACATTTAGACGGTTAAGCAACTTCTAGGTGTTGGAAGTGAAGTTGGAAGTATCTATAGTGTATCAAGTACATCTAGGTTTTTTGATAGATAGTCGTTCTCAGATGCTATTTAGCACGGCTCCAATTGCAATAGTACTAATTCTTTTGGAGGAGGAAATGCTAAGACTTATGAATTTCACAAATCCTTTGTAATTTACTTCCAAAAATATTGGGAAGTGATTCAAAAAGCATGTTATTATTGATTTGAGGTTAGGTCATAGTTGTCCAAAAACTCGCAAAAGTACCACTAAGTACTTGAACAAGGAGAGATAGTACAAAATCAATTGTTAAGGGTTCAAAAGTATGTTTTTTTACACTTCGTCAAGTCCTTTCAACACATCAATGGGTAACCTAGGTGGGTCAAAGTTCTAAATCGTGTAAAGATTTGCAATAATTCATGGAGTAGTCTTTACGCTAAAAGATTGAAATTTTTGGTACAATTAAGGTACTATAAGCTGTCCAAATGTACACCCACCGTGCATGCTTTCACCCTTGAGCTATTTTCAAAAGCACACCATGATGCCGGTTTTATATTGAGGCCTCAGAAAGCTACATAATTTGCAGCTTTGTGATGCAGGAATAACAAGATAACACGTAATTCATTATAATGGGAATATATACACAAAATGGTAAATACGACTTAGAGTAATACAATCGCACTTAGACTGCACCAAGCTAAATACATTACCAAATAATGAAAGTTTATCAATATAGAGAGAAGTATTCTCAAAATAAAAAGCACGTTTTATCAATAAAACAAACTATTCTCAAAATAAAAAGGCGAAGTAATGAATATACAAAACTCTACTGAAACAAAAAGAAGAATTAATTCCAAATACAAACACTGATTAAAAAAAATTTACTAAAGGAGAAAAGTTTATTGATGGAAAAATCCAGAAAACAAATTATTGGTGTAATTGTAGACCTCCTGAAGTAAAGCCCAGTAAAATCTAAATAGTACTACGTGGACGTGCATCACCAAAAGCGTCATTTCTGTCTCGCTTCCCAACAACTCGGGGATAGTCTCCTCTAGAGGAGAGTCCCACACGGGCGATTGTATTTCGCAAAGGATCATTTAGCTTGATGGGAGTTAAATCGCAAGGTACATCTAGGTCTGTGGAATGAATTGGGGTGTCACTAATCCGTGCCATGGTGCCTGTCGTCCTAACCGGGATGTCATCACATGAAGCCGCCACAATTTGATTCGGTACATTGACATAACTATCAACGACACCATCATCATCATCATCCATGACCTCTTTGGTGTAGTCTACAGCGGATGCGTCGTCTCGAGCAAGATATATGTACCGCCCTCGCTGCAACTCCAAGAGTGTCTTGACCCCTGACTATTGTAAGAGGGATCTGACATCGTAGAGGGACTAATTGGGGGATTATCATCCAGAGAAGCACTTTGTTGTCGATTGCTGAAAACCTGAATATCATGAAAACAAACACTAAGTCTATAAAAGGCATTCTCATGGTAGACTCAATGGAACTACTGAAAGTGGCCATTCGCAAATCCATAACTAGGAAATGGTGATGATCAAATGAGGCATTAGAACCCAAGCATTGCAATTAAGATATAGTCAAGCAAAATGCAAAAAAAACAATTTAAACTAATACCGTAAATGAGAGGAATCACGACATTGTTTTTCCATTCACTAGGAGCTGGTTCTACACATAGGGCAAATTCCGGGACATAATGCCGTACAACTCAGAGTCCTTGGACAAGTCATTGTGAGAGGGTCTACCAATCATAACTTGACGGAAGTTATGAGGACCTCTCAAATGTACGGCAAAGAAAACTCGTGGATTAATTTCAATGGATAAGAATCTGAGGGTGGACCCTGATGTGAATGGACCCAAGAATCGGGAAAGAGAGTGTTCAATAGAGGAACAGCCATACAAGCGGTGGGATTGCTATCGACCATAATAAAGTTCTGGGCGTTGAAATTAGCATCCTTTCTAGTGAAGAGACGTCGAATATTTAAGTAGGATGGGATTAGTAGTGCCGGGGTACATGGCCTTCAAGTAATTCTTCAGCAAGAGTTCATCGCAGGAGTTTGAGGCTAATATAATTGGCGGAACAACAACATTTCTAGAGAAAAGAAAGGTGTAGAGAGCGTGGACAACCTCAGGATGAAGGGTTCTCCAAACGTGGATGTGGTAGAAACGGTCTAATACATTTAAGAAGGGGGTAAGTCCAGGACGACACTATACTACCGTGTCAGGAACTACAGAGGGGGATAGTGGAGGAAAAAACAGGAGGGTGTATGGGATCGGGAAAGATAAGGTATTGAGATGGCACCTGAGACATAGGGGTAGTGGAACAGAGGACCCCGTTCAACTGCAAGACCACATTCAACTACTTGGGCATGATCCGGTGTCCATTGAGTGATGGCACAAGTGGTAGGGGTTGACCGAGGGATGTAGGGAAAGTCCTGCTTGAAGATTTGGATAATCTAGCCTGCAGCACGACAAGTGACAATTGCGGACGATATTAAAACAAGAGTGTTATCTTGTGAAATGCTGAAGCATGCAAATGACTACTCAGAGTGATTGAGGACCGGACCACCAAACCGACGCACAGCAGAAGGTGGTCGGTGGAGGTTCTGGTAGCAAGCGGACGGAATAAGGTACTGAGAGGTGCGGCCTGATAGAGAAATGACGATATTTAGCGCCAAGAGGTGAGGAGAATGACGCGGACGCAGTGCAGACGCAAGTGATAGAATGAAAAGTCTTCATTTTATTGAATGATGTGACTACATGGTACTATCTACAAACGTGGCACACCATCCAATAATTCAAAGACTAACTCGCAGGAGCTACTCGCCGTCTTCAATGCCGGACTCCTGTAAAACAAGGAGCGCCGGCTTTAAGATTACTACAAAGATTAAACATCATACAAGCAGAGCAATAATATGAGCAGATGCTCATCAACCAATCAAATAGAAATTTAGCTCGACCCGAGCTAAACGAGTTTTCCTACATTTTATAAGAAGCTCACCGTGGAATTAGTCGCAGGTATTGACTGAGGTTCGTCGTTGGCAGAGTCAAGGTAGATTGAGACACCATGAAGCGCTCTCTCTTCATCTTCTTGCAAGTCCTGAACACCCTCGGGAGCCTCATGCGCGAAGGTCGCACCAATCGAGATGGGGGTCACCAAGAGCGAGGAAGCGTCGTCACAAACATCTTCATCTGCTCGCCCGTGGTCGCTGACTTCGTAGTCAACATTGTCATTCCGATGGTCCGGCGCCTCGAGCGGATGAACGCCATCGTTCTCTCCCTGATTTGCGATATCAGCCTTCGGAAGAGATGCTTCACCACAAATCTCCTCAATAACAATGTCGGGTAGTGCGGTAGACGGAGCAGGAAGAATGGCGGCAAGAATTGAAGGAATTGGAGATGCTGAGCGTTCGGGTGGAGTTTGGGTGGTGGAAGTCGAAGGCCCACAAATAGCCAAAGGAGGCTGATTGACAGGGTTGTAGGAGGCAAGGGGAATAGCCATCTGTACTATCTGGGTAATCAACATCCTCATCTCGCTCAAATCGCCCAGAACTCTCGATTGTGAGCTCTCCAAACTCGACAACTTGGATTGGACGTTAAGTTGATCTGCCCGCCGTTGCTCCTCCAACCTAGCAAGATCTGCAAGCCTTTGCGCCTTGCGTCTTGCATTTACGGCTTCTTCTTCAGCTCGTTTGGCGGCCCTTCTCTCTTCCTTCTCCTTCTCACGCTGTACACGCTTGGCATCCTTCGAGAGTGGAGGGAGAATGTTTGACTCAATATTCACTCGCGGTTGTGAAGGTTCACCCTCCTCCTGCGGACCCAGACCCACATTTATGAGGGAATCAAGAGCCTTCTTTATTAGCGTGGGGGAATCCGGCTCACCCGAAAAATCAAAAAATGTATTCTCCACATTCTCATCCGGGTCGTCCGCGTGAGTATTCCAAACACCCTTCTTCAACAAAGGAAGGTAGCTTCCGCTTACAGGGGCAGGAGCAGGTGATGGGTGCACCACAGACGGCGGGGGCAGCGATGACTCCATTGCAACTGGTGGAGGCGGCGATCACTCTCTTGCAACTGGGGAAGGCGGTGATAATTCTCTTGCAACTGTTGCCGCTGGCGATGGGGCCGGCATAGAAGCCGGGGAGGAGACGACATCATCGTCCAAATTCATGGGAGAGGGATTAATAGTGTTATCCTTGTCAGAGCCTTCACTACCTTCCACGGCGCCTTCTTCAACGTTCTCCTTGTCAGAACTATCGGAGGTAGCCGCATCTCTGGGCATTCTCTCTTGCCCGAGAACGACCTCCTCATCCGACTCAGACCCAAAAACATCGTTTGAAGCCCTCGTGCGGGTCTCTCGACAATGATCAGAGTTCTCTTCTTCATTATCATCGTCTTCGCTAAGAGTATTGGCGAGGCCGGTGGAGGCGAGTGTCTCCTCAAGGAGCGTCGGCGGTCGACTAGTGGAACAACGTCATCAACGTCGTCATCGGCATATAGATTTACCAGCAGATTCCTCTGAACGAGATCGATGCTCTGTATGGGCTTAACGCTTAAAGCCCGCCCGCTAGAAGTCCCCCTGAGTGGATGCTCGAGCACGACCACGAGCAAGCCCACCACGACCACAACCTTCGGATGAAAGAGCGCCACCACGACCGGGAACAGCGGATGAAGGAGTGCCTCCATGACGACCAGACGATGGATGACTACCACGAGCACGACCACCAGACGAGGGACGACCACCACGAGCACGACTACCAAACGATGGATCGCCACCACCAGCAGAAGATGGTTCGCCACCACGAGCCACAACAGCAGAGGATGCCTCACCACGATATTGGAGTTTGGACAAATTTCAAATAGTGTTTTCAAACTTTGACTATAAATATTTCCTAGAGTATGAAGAATTTTGAAGTGTGAAATGACTTTTGAAAAAGGTATGGAAAAACTCTACAACCTCCAAAAAGTTTCATATTCATGTGAGCTAAATTCAGGAAACGAGGGAGTAACCAAAGTAGGGACTGACCAAAGTCAAAACAAACAGCAGTTGTCCTTACCAAAGTTAAAACGGACAGAAGCTCTCCTCAGTCGACTTTAGAGGTTAATAACTTCATTAGAGTCTAATTATAACCATGTCTTTTATACATTATATCTACTTTAGGGGTTAATAACTTCATTAGAATATGTGGTGACTTTTAGCTCAAGTTAGATTTAAATTATATTACCTACAAATTAAACTAAAATAACAAACTTCCAACTCTTCAATGTTAACTTCTACTAAGCTACATGAAGTACAGATAATTATCCATGCGATTGTTATTTATGCCATTGTGAAGCTCATGTGGATACTTTGAATTTATGTGGATACTTTGAATCTATGCAGGCTTGTTTTGAATATTGACAAAATGCACATGGTGTTATTATGCTAGCACTATACCAATAATACCATATCTTATTTTTTTTACAATACTATAAGATAGTACCTCTTTTGGTAGTATTTTACCAAAAAATAAATAGCTTCTAAAGCTCACATTGAAAATGAAACTTCATGATGTAAGTTTGAAGTCTAAGAACAACATTCTCAATCTTACAAATATAGGTGACTCAGATTCTCAAGATTGGGATCCTATTGTGGCCTTCCAAAAGATTCATTGCTACACAAACAACTCATACCAATTATATTGTTGATTCAACATAACAACTTATACCACAGTTTTCCCTCACAATTTTTTTTGAAACATTAAACTCTTTAATTGTAAAAAACAATGAAAAAGGAAAGAAACTTATATTAGAAATTATCCTATAATAATATTAAGCTTCAAAATGCTTGATCAAATGATCAATTTCGCAGTTATTAATTAATAACCTATCACCTTAGTTTCCATTCAGTATGCTCCATAGTCTATCATATCAAATTACGAACTCATCGGAGACGACGATCCCATTGTAGAATGAACAGCAGGTTTTCAGGACGTCTAGTGCTCATTTAGAGGCTGATTCCGCGATACAATCGCACGGAACTTCGTAGAAGAGCGATCTGACGGTAGCCCGACTGCATTTGCACAATTTCTCTGGAGATCACGAATACCAATCAAGTTTGTCAACGACTGAGGATACGTCGGGAGTCGGAGCGACGGAGGAAAATATCGAAGTCCTAGCGACTGGGACAATAATCGTCGTCCGAGCGACTGAGGAAGCATCTGGAGTAGGACCGCCTGAGGAAACAGTCGAAGTCCGAACGGCCGAGGAAACGTCTGAAGTTCGAGCTACTGAGGAGACAATCGACGTCCGAGCAATTGAGAAAACGCTCGATGTCCGAATGACTGCGGAAACAATCCACGTCGCAGCGATTGAGAAAATAATCGACTTCCGAACGACTGGGGAAACATCTCAAGTGCGAGGGATTGAGGAAGCATCTGAAGTCCGAACGCCTGATGGAACAATCGATGTCGGAGCGACTGAGGAAACAATAGAAGCCCGAACGACTGGGAAACATCTGAAGTGCGAATGACTGAGGAAGCATATGAATCCCGAGAGACTGGGGAAGCATCTGACGTCCGAGCGACTGAGGAAATATCTGGAGTCCGGAACGTCAATCGCGCCGAAATCCGCAACACTTTTACAGCATCGCATTTTGCGCCGTATGATCGATGCCACCTCTGCGCTGGAATCATTGCTCTCAAAATCGTCATCATCATCGCCTTCGGACCTATGCTCATTGAGGAATTCTGCCACATAGCGCCAAGCATTGAGCTCAAAGATTTCGCCATCCACGACATGACCGTCTTTAACAACGTCAATGTCACCAATTCAACGCCATGGGAGGTCAGCAGCAACATCAGCTACACTCTGTCATTCAAGAATCGGAACGGTGTGGTCACATGCTTTACAACGCCGTTTCGCACGAAGGTTTCACTGTATTATGCCTGGAACTCCACGATTTCGAAATCTGATGTTCCGCTATACTTCACGTTGAAGCCGGAAAGAAGTCGCGTTATGTTGGCACAGCAACTGGAGGAGCGCGTCCTGATTGTGAACGAATCGGCCGGGTCAGCGTTGGCGACAGATTTAAGAAGTGACAACATCACTTTACTGCTGGAACTTGCCACGCGATACTCGCAATCGGACGGAACAATGAAATGGATTCATTCTATATGTGAGGTGATTGCACGAACTCCGTTCGAAAGTAAATCTCGACCACCAGAAAGTTTGCTCGGCAAGTACTGCGTAAATATGAAGTAGACCTACGGCCTAAAATCCTGTATCACTGGCTTCAAGTGTGCATGCAGGTGGATTGATTAGGACACTTCGTTCAGATTTGATTTCTTTAGCTTCGTCTCTTGCAGTCGTTCGTACTTGAATAAGATTACCAGGTAATTCAAACTAGCACTGATAATTCGGGTACCAGTAAACTTTGAGCTTGTTCCAGAAGTCAAGATGTTCAAAATCATCGCCATTTTAAGCCGTGAATGTAATTCAGCTGATCTGGATTCATCATGCCTAAGCGACTAAACTCCCAGCCTTAGCACTGATTCCGGTCCTGTTACTGTCTACCTTAAGTACGGACATATTCAACGCAGAAGCAGTCATAGCCTCACTACCTGAGTCGGAGGGTGCAAAATGTTCATTAAGTACGTGCTTTAGTGTATAGAACATTCCGCTCGTTGCAAATGAAAGTGAGCTTACAATCTGAGTCAGGCAGTATAATTCCTTTGTGTTCGCATTAAATTGACAGGCCATTTTCAGCCGTGTTTTATAAGCAGCAAGACGACATGTATACCTTTATTGACAAAGTGATTGACCTCCATGCATTTCATACTTACCGCAAGTTGTCAAACATGCATTGATAGCGCGTCCTCAATTCTTGAGAACACGACGGCTTTCGGTATAACACGAAGTAACTTGCTTTAAAGCAACAAAAATTTCTACCTAACATAATAATGAAGGCAGCATATTGTACGACTCAATACCAGAACTCTGCATGACTACTCGATAAAGAACGTGCAGTATCGACGAGCATTCTGTGCCCGTCACACTTTGACTGCTTCTGGGCTGGACATGTCCTTAATCGGAAACAGAATCGATATTAATCCTCAGGCTGAATGTACATTTCCTCTTGGCGATGAAGTCTCACGTACATTCACCACATCATTCGTACTCACCGGAAGACTTTGAAACAAAATTGGCGATGAGTTACGTTACAAGCTCAAACTAGTATCCGCTATTTCTGTATTGCCTGGAGGTCCTATTGGAATTCAAACGACTGTAAACTTGTGACAAAGCTGAACAAATCAATTCTAAACTATGTGTCCAATTCGATATCCACATGAATACACTTTTAGCCAGTGATTCAAAACTTTAGGCTGCAAGTCTAGTTCATGTTACGCAATTCTGGCGAGCAAGGCTTTGCGGTTGGGAGTTTATTTCTAGTTTGGCGAGCAACCTTTCTAGCCGAGAGTTGAAAAGTGGAGTTCTAGCAACCACCTCGCGAAACGAATGAATCCACTTTATTGTTCCGTCCGATCGCAAGTATTGAGTGGCAATTTCTAGCTGTAGAGTGATGTTGTCACTTCTTAGGTCTGCTGCCATCGCCTTGCCTTCGGATTCGTTCATAATCAAGAACCGCGTGTCCAGCAGCTCTGTCGACATAACGCGGCTTCTGATCGGCTTCAAGGAGAACTCTAACGGAAGCGTGGAATCTGAAATCGTGGAGTTGCCTGCATAATACACTGAAACCTCCATGCGAAGCAGCGTTGTGAAGCATCCGATCACGACGTTCCGATTCCTGAATTTCAGAGTGAGGTCGATGTCGCTGCTGACCTGCCATGGCGATGAATTGGTGTTGTACTCTACGCCTATTTCGCGGATGACGAAATCTCTGAGCTCTATGCCTGGCGCCCTGTGACAGTATTCTATCACGAGCGGAGGTCCGACGGTGATGGAGAGGAAGACCATGTACGAAAGGAGTGTGGAAAGGATCGATCCACGTTCGTTCACTGACCATCCTGAAGCGATTAGCGAATCTGTCAAAGTATTCAGATCGAGTGCGAAGCGACCTCAAGCAATTGACGATAGTGGCAAACCATTCCCTTCTGAGTTCTGCAAAATTCTCGGCAGTCGACATGCGTATTCTTATTCTCCAAATCAACTCTTCAGTTCTCGCTACCGTCGAATCACTCGTAATCACAGTTCTCCGCAAGATGCGCTTCAATTGTGCACTGGACTTAATGTATATTTGAGCTTCGACCGAGAATGTCAAATGAAATGTTGATAGCCTGTGATCGAGGACAACTAAATTGAATCACGAAGCTTCCTGACCCGCAATGTTATTTCCATAATTAATGCGACAAAGGAAGTACATGATATGATAATTTAATCAGAACTTCGCATTGGGCGGTTGCTTAATAGGTTCTTTCAAATCTATCTTGAGAGGTAGATTTGTGAAAACCTAATGGAAAATTATAATTGAACAAAGGGAGTACTAAATGAGTTTTTGAATAAAGGGAGTATTGATTGTTTTTTTTGAATTTGTTCAACTTTAGTCCAATGTGGCTTGGTAGATGTCATGGTCCAAGGAAATATGATATTCTTTGTCCACCTTTGTTTTCCTTTTTATAATTTGTACGATGTGCTTAAAATTGTAGACCTCAAAATACTATTCAAATTCTCCATTTGGTGACTTTTTGGACATGAACGTATTTTGTGCGTAAAGTAAGGGAGGGAATTGTTGATATTAACCTTGAAAATGAAAGAAAATGAAAGGTTTAATTTTGAATTTCACATCCAAGGCATAAAGAAACGCCACCATAAATACATTAATTATTTCATAATATGATGTATTAATCTCCTAGAATTACTTCACTTTAGATTTTTAAACAGTTCACTTTGCAAATCAAAATTTTAAATCTAGAGATATCAAATATGCACATACAATTCTGCTTTTTTAACAAGCTTAAAACACTTTTTTTAAAGAACTGAGATGACCGCATTAACGAAACATCCATAAAAAGCAATCGAGTTTAGAACTTGACTACAGATGGACTGTTCGCATGGATGTGGCGCTCTTTGCAAGATAACGATTAGGATTGCAGCTGAAGCTTGATGTGTATTCGCAATTGGCCAAGACGTCTCCACATTCTTCATCCTTAAGAAAGCAAATACCTATCGATAGAAAGCAAGTAGTAAGTATGCATTTCGTATTACGCAACTCGAGCATGCGTTGTCAAACATGCCGGCAGACTAGATCGCTATGGCCTTCGGCATGGTACGTGACAGAACACGAAGTATCTTGCTTTAAACATCAAAAGCTGAGACCTATCGCAACAAAGAACAGAGCAGATCGAGTGACGCAAATATGCATGACTCCTGCGTAAGAAACGCGCACTCCTCCCTTGAGCAAGTAGCGTTTATCTCAACATCCCCTGCCCGTTGGATTCACGTAGTTATGTAGTTATGCTTTGACTGCTCCTGCGTAGAACAAGTCCTTAACCGGAAACAGAACTAGATTTAATGCTAAGGCTCGATATGCAATCGCTCTCAACCATGAAGTCGCCAGATACATTCACTCCACTTCTTGAAACGGCGATGAGTTCGAAACCTTGACTTCGGTCACA
Source organism: Bryum argenteum (assembly GCA_037043015.1). Lineage (NCBI taxonomy): Eukaryota > Viridiplantae > Streptophyta > Bryopsida > Bryales > Bryaceae > Bryum > Bryum argenteum. The sequence goes on along the minus strand of CM073325.1, from coordinate 20,178,792 downwards.
ATCTTAAATCATACTAACATCTGATTACTCAGTGCTAGTCTCGAGGTCCTACTGGAATTCTTCCAACTGCAAGTGACGAAGCAAAACAAAATCATCCTAAACTAAGTGTACTCATCAAGATGCAGACACAATTGAAGCCTGTGATACATTACGAAGTTTTTGGCCGTAGATAGGTCTCGTCGACGCACTTCTTGCTGAGCAAGCTTTCTGGTCGAGAGTTCTTTCCTAGCGGAGTTCTTGCAACCACCTTACACACAGTACGACTTCGATCCGACTTTCCGTTCGCTTTCGTGTATCGAGTGGCAATTTCAACATGTAGAGTAATGTTGTCACTTCGCAAGTCTGCTGCCAACGCGGAACCTATCGAGTCGTTCACAATCAAGAACCGCGCCTCGAGCAGCTCTGTCGACACATTGCGACTTCTTTCCGGCTTCAAAGTGAACTCCAACGGAACATTAGTTACCGAAATCGTCCCGTTTCCGACGTAGTACACGTAAACCTCCATGCGAAGTAGCGTTGTGAAGCATCCGACCACGCGGCCGTTCCGGTTATTGAATGACAAAGTGAGGTTGATGTCGCTGCTCACCTGCTACAATCGGGCTATCGTCGGATCGCTCTTCTACAATATCCTCAAAGTTTCGTGCGGCAACTGTTGTAGGAGAAATAATATGATGTTACCTCGGTAGGAGGTAGTACAGCCTATCATTAGTAGGTAGTACAGCCTATCATTAGTGTGCGGGTGAGGTTCACTGGATATCATGATAGCATGGCAACTGTTTGAATCCAGCATATAAAACCATCATGAGTCCTTTCCCCCTCAACCTCTCCTTAGTATTAAGGCACCGGTTGATCTCCGAGGACTTCTCTCTTTTTCCTTCTCTTCGATAGTGTTGTTGAGATAGCGTTGGATTGTGAGGAGAGAGAGCGTGAGTAATGGTTGTGAAAAGCCATTGTCCTGTGTAAGGATGCATTGTGCTTGACACTCTGTTGTATGTTTCATGACTCAATATATCGAGAATAGATTCATGGTTAAGTTCTGAGTATGTAAGAGTCAGTCAATTGATTTGTTTACTCTCACAACTGTGTCGCGGAATATGCTTGTGATTTTGCATTTAGACGTCCTGAAAAACTACGATGCAATTGAATCGAATCGACGTTGTTCGTGCTTTAATAAGTTCATCGGCTGAGAATGTTGAATGAAAAGGTGTTAGACTACTGGTACTTGCTAAATGATCAGGAAGTTCTCTCAAGCTGATTATCATTGTTCTTATTGTAGGATTCTGAGTGTACAAAATTGTTATTAATGCCAAATTAGTTTATTAGTCCTAAATCTCAAATTTATAACATTGTAATGTATGTAATATGATGAATCTAATGTAAACCTTCCAAATTGGTCATGAGGCAATGTGAATGTATGCTCAACAAGCATTCTCAAATTAATATGGTGAAATAGACAAAACTAGATTAATGTTTTGAAATCTTCAAATTAATGCATAATGTTCAAATGATAGTAAGATTGAGATGCTACATTTAACTACTTTTGGATTAAGAGCGGTCCACTAGTAACACATCCGGGTTCTTCATGACTTTGAGAACATAAAAATTTAAGCAAATTAACTAACGAGGGGGGCCCACAGGGCTGCTACATTGGTGGGAGGAAGGGTAGATCAAGTCAAATAACTAAAAATTCCATTACAATCTTTTTTGTCAAATAATGTGCTTGTATTTTTTGGTTTTTGGATTTTAATTTTATGGTATTCAAATGTAATCATAAGTAAATATTGATGTTTTGTCATGTGAGCATGTTTTTCATGTAAGCATTTGCTTCATGCCTATCCAAATAGGGCTCTAGAATAATAAACATTTAAATTAACTTAATAAACTTAGTGTATGGCTAGTTTAGGGTTCATATTATTTATGAAAAACACAATCATAGAATGCAAAATAAATTGCATTCTATTAAAATATCCTATGATATGAACTTGAAGTGCTTAGGATATGAGGTGGCATAAACTTATTGTCAATCTTATTGGTCTATGTAAGCAAAATGGACATAAACCCTCCGAGTGACAATAGTAGGATTTGAACCTACATGTAGAATACAATCACCTAATTCTTTCCAAAAGTGAATTTGTAAATATACTAAGTCAATACAAGTTCTATTATCACCAAATAATATAAGATTGGTTCCTACATAAACCTCAATGAAAATGCATCCTTTTTTGCATGTTGCATAGGGAAACCCATGTGTAGTATCATTCTTTTTTAGTTCAAACAATCTCCTCTCATAATGCAAAGAAATTACATCAAGTATTAAATGTAGACATCAAGGAGTATGAAATTTAGTAATAAAATCAACTTGATGATGAAAACTAAGCCAAATGAGTTACAAACACCCTCCCAAATTAAGCATAGTGATTTTTCAAGCATAGTGATGTAAACAAGCAAATATGTACAATATAATTACAACTAAATCATCAAAAGGTAACTAACCAATATACTAACCAATAATATATTTAGGAAAATCACTATAATTGACTTATTATGTTTAGGCATACTAAAATCAACTCAATATATATTTGGGAAGATCAAATCAGCTCCTTCTGTGTTTGGGCGAAAATTGAACTAATTTTTAGACATAAAACTTATTGGAAGGAATTTGGAAGCGGATCAAGCTAGAAGTGTACTTGATGAAGAAAGAAAATCAAGCCAGGAGGATGGGAAGCAATCAAGCTCGAAGGAGATGGTACACAAAGCAAATAAAGCACAAAGAGATGAAAGGAAAGTAGATGAAACAAATAAGAGTATAATAATACTCAAATCTCCCAAAATTATTTTTCATTTAACATACAAATCACTTCACAAAGCCAAAAAAACCAAAATCTCTCCTAATCTAGATTTCCTGAATGAGTTCGGATTTAGTTGAAGGTGGCATTAAGGTTGGCAATCAGCATCGTATCCTTTTTTGATCATAATAGCTATCAGTGCTATTTCCATATTTCCATGGTAGTCTTCGATCGCAGGCTATCAACATTTCATTAGAACATTCTCGATCGAAGCTCAAGTATTCATTATGTCAAGTGCTCAATTGGAGCAGATGTTGCACGGAGCTTTGTAGAAGAGTGATCCTATTGATATTCAGTGAGCTCAAGAAGAAAGCTGCATTTACAGATGAGGTGCTTTATATAAGCGGTAATAGGGCCGGCTAGTGCCTTTAGGGCAAGAAGGAAAAAGCCCTAACTAACTAACAGAGCTGTACATCTAACACCCCCTCTCAAACTGGCGTAGAGATGGCAGTTTGTTATTTCGTTGTGGACAGCTGTGAGTTAGTGCGATTGCCAGTCGGTGAGACATCATTTGGCAGTGATGGACAATCGCAAGCGGGGCGGATGGTGGAGCGCATGCTTGATAGTAATTTGGTTGATGGCGACCGTGGTGAAGTTCGCATGTTGCAAGATTATCGCGATTGTTGAAGTCGTTCTCGCGAGTTGTCGGGAGAGTCGGTCAGGAGGGCCGGTTGTGCAATTTGATGATTTTGCCGAGCGTGCTCGAGCGTCGCCGTCGTCAGGTAGGGTTTCGAATTGTTGTTTCTTCCTTTGATGCGAGCAGGCAGTTGTTGTAGAGAAAGAGTGATCTGATGACGCAAGTGGTGGTGCGATGGGGCGATGGATTTCGTTGCTGTGGAAGATGGCGATGACTCGCTCGTGACAGTCGAAGTTGTCGATGCGGCCGTCATCGGAGGAGCGTCCGAACACCCATCTTGTTTAAGGTCCAGGCCGTGTTGATTACATTCCCAACCGCTCCGAGACCTTCCTGTAATACTTGGCCTGCTCCTGCGTCAAACCTTTCTTGCACTATCTCCCCGCCGAGTTGTGGCGTGGTCATTTTTCCGCCTGTCATGCTGTCGAGTCACTTCTTCGCCTGTCTTGAGAAATTGGGTCGGGGGTGATCAATTGCAGAGATTAATTTTTGAGACTTTAGGTCGATTGTGGTATCGTCCTTCGATAGATAATGTAAGCATGTGTTAATATCTGTTTCTGTGCCTGCAGGTGTTAGTGTGTTGCAGAGAGAATGTAGAGCGAAGGATCACTGCTGCTCTACATGCTTCTCGGAGAATTTAAGGAGGGAGGCAGAGAAGATCGGCAGGGGAGAACAGGTAGAGGTTAGAGGTGCTAAATACTATGTTGTTAAGCGAGGCAGGACAATCGGTGTGTACAGGGGTGGAAGCACACTAGGGTGGATCAATATGTACGTTACAGGATTTAAAATCCTGTAATTTGCATGTTCAAAGGCTATTATTGGTCCTTTTCACATTGTAGTCTTCAAATATTGTTATGGATTTGACATAATAGTAGCATGTTGATTACAAATCAGTTGAGCTTTTTTGTAGAAAACATCTACAACCTTACACAAATGGCACTTTTTATTCATCAGAAATGTACGTTACGCTGTGTAACATTGACATATAGTACTAAAATGTGGGTAAATATAAATTGCCAAGTACTAAACAAATTAAAGGGTTAGAGAGAGGATCTTTTAAGGCTTTAGATTTTGCATTCATACTCCCCAAAATGTCATTCCCTCCTTACTATTTCTAGTGGTCAAAGTGCCCAAACTTTGACATGGTGTACATCACCAAGAAATTAAAAATTTTTGAATTTTTTTTCGAGGATCCTATAGAGAAAGCTGAGCCACTGCTGGGTGTAAAAACGAGCAGCCGGTTTTTGGCGGTAAAGCACACTTGCAGGAAGTGTGGGAATTTTAAAAAGATGTCCCTATAGTACTCAAAGTACTCATGCCCCAACTTACTTTAGAAGCAGTCGAAAGTGGCAGATGCGATTTTGACGGCATTATTAAGTTGGACGCCGCCAGGAATGGAATTCCATTAATTTCTCATGCAGGCTTTGGCAGGCTTTTGCAGGCTTTTGAAGATACAATATGCTTTTCAACTTGGATCCGTTGCCTCGCGCGTCGTCTTCCTCCGATTTCTTTGCTCTAGGGTTTTGGTTTTGCGCCTGCACACAAGCGCTACGAAGCAAAGTTGTGTGTCGCCGATGCCGGAGTTTGATGGTTGTGAATAGGGTTTCAATTGAGAAAAACCTACAGATCGTTGTTTTTGACCGTAGTTTCGACTGCTTCCAGAGTTTGCGGTCATGGGGAATGAGCGCAATCGTTTGCGGACTCGACTTGGGATCATCCGGCCCGGTCCAGAATGACGATCCGCGGCTGCTGCAAGAGCAGAAGTGACACGCGCGGCCGCAGCAGAAGCTTCACGACTACGAATGCGTGCATATCGCGCGAGGCTAGCCGAAGCTGCCACCACTGTTGAGAGAAATAGGCGGTCGGGTGAGGGTTCGATGGAGTGCAGTGGATTCGGTGAGCGTCTAACCAGCCGAAAGAGCAACAAACTGGCCCGCGCTATCATAGAGGAGTTAGAGGCTTGCCAAACACAATGCGACAAGAGCTCCATCATGGAGAAGGTGTTAAATCATGACTCTGTTTGGCCGCATCTCCCTGATTACTACCCCCGGCCTTCAGAGGCGAAATCCATATTCACCTTTGTTAGGAGTTTCCGAAACGAGTTACAGTCAGTTAAGACCGCTCATTCAAAGGAGTTTCTAGCGCGAAAGGGTGTTCTACTCGATGCCGCTGTTAGCGAAGGGATTGAAGGAACGCGAGTTCTTGGGAGGGTGTTACAGGTGCGTCCTTGCTATTTCTTCTCATGATTCAGTATAGGATTTAGGGGCCTTCTAATGGGAACTGAATATCGCCCAAGCTGTACTTTGGGTAATGGGATCAACTAGGGTCCAGGGAGTCAAGGTCTTCAACTTTGGTGGTTGTTTCACTAGGAAAGAATGCGTATTCAGTTTATGTGATTGCAACTCAGTGCGCCTCCATCCTATCAGCTGCTGTACTCTAAAGTGTTTGGGCGTCTTGGAATGAGATATGTAGGACGTTGTTGTTTTATGTCACTTTGAATTGGACGAGGTGTTCTGAAGTTGCCTCATGTTTTGCAGGTGCATCCAAGGAACATTTTGAATGCTGTAGAAAGGAGATCTGGTTCCGTCTCTACCACCGAAGCGATTCAAACTTCCGAGCGGGCAAAACGACTTGGACTGTCGGATTACGTGAAAGATACTGCGCGAGCCTGGTGGCATGGGAAAACTCGCGTGTCTCCTAACAAGAAAGACGTGACTAGACGTCGCTTAGGGCGAAATGAGTATGTGGTTCATGCAACCCATTACTTGACAGATACTCAGGTTCGAATGATTTCAATACCTCCCATCACATTGTCGTATGATCATATATATTCATGTATGTGTTAATGTTATGTAATCTTAATTATGGTAGCATACATCAAAAACTTCCATGAGGCTATTGTGGTAACCAAGTATACTGAGTTACTTTATCACGATGCTAGTATATTTGGAATTGCATTACAGTTAAGCATTACCAAACAATAATTATTATGTACAAGTGTACCCATATAGTCGTGAATGTACATTGAATAGCATTTCTAGAGTAATATGGGTACAAATTACAATCTCCTTCACGTACTGGGTACATACGTTGTAACGACTCATACCTACTAGTGCCATTGTTGTATACTGGGTACTATTCCAGTACTGTTAATACACGCTACCTTCAAAGTTTAGTAGAATGGTAGTAGTGAATAGTATAGGATGTTGGTGACGAAGTACTAACCGTATTTAGCTGTGGTAGTTTGTTACTTTTGGTGTACAAGGGGTACATGAATATACGTTGTTAATGCGGACTTTCGTGGAAGTTTAGTAGAAATAGTAGGGTTGAATACTTTAGGACTTTGGTGACGAAGTGCTATGAGTACTATTAGGGCACAGTAGTTGTCTTTGGTACTCTTTGCTTATAATTTTGTAGATTACAGTACCTTGTGATCTTGTATATGATTAGTCTCGATACAAGCTAGGTACTTATAGTATAAGTTCTACCATGATTAGTAATTCTGCCCAATCGACTTGCTTACTCAATGTACTTTTGGTATATGCTGGTAGAGTGACCCACACCTGGTCAACTCAGTTTACGCTTGGATTTCAATGCAGGCCCAGCTATTCATCAATTTCAGAGAAGCACATCCGGAGTGCCGTCTACAGCAACGAGCCTTTGAAAAGCTAAAGCCATAGTATGTCAAAACCCTCAAGGATCAAAACAGCTGCTGTTGTATCAATCATGTGGAGATTGACTTGCTGAGGGATGCTTTAAATACATTTAGAGATTCTTCTAGTCGCTCTCATTGTCATGTGGGTTGCAATTGTGACTGTGCTGTATGCGGTAATCTTGATGGCTGTTGCGCATCATCACTTACATTTGACCGCATTACTTCATTATGGCAAGCGTGTGTTTGTTCCAAAGGGGAACTTGATAAATGGTATAATCTTGCATGTTTGATGGGTACATGCGCTGCTTGTGGTGTTAGTGGCTTACAATTTTGTCCACAAGAGTTGGTCATTGCTACGATATGTTGGTCAAGTGGAGATGCTTTGAGTATAAGGTTGTTGGTAGACATGAAGAGACCCAGGCGGGAGAAGAAGCGCATTCATGAGGTATTTAAGGAAACGTCTCGGGTGAGTTTGTGGTTTATTTGAAGAAGAAGGTACAACGCTTTGTCACTCACAACTTCATAGCCAATTGGCAAGATGGTGAGTGTAGAAAAATGATGGAGAATGTAACACATGGGGTTTTGATATCGCACATTGACTTTGCTGAGAATTACACCTTTGCGATTCAGAATGAAATACAATCCATGCATTGGTTTAGTACTTCAATAACTATTCTTGTGCATATCACCTTGTATAGAGCGCCTCCTACAAAAGAAGGGGCGAATGGTGAGCTTATTAAACACACTCACTACTACATTAGTGATGATAAGAAACATGATTCGTTATTTGTACAACATTGTCTTCTTCGGCACTGGGATTGGATGTTGTCTACAGGTTGCAGGCCCACCGAGCATTGGGTCTATTCAGACGGCTGTGCCGGACAATTTAAGGGATCACGCGCCATGTACTTCGTGGCACGGTATCCAGGGCTCACAGGATGCACAATGCGATGGAGCTTTTTTGGTAGCGGTCACGGAAAAGGTACCACCAACAACAATTTTGGTGACATTCAGTTGAAGTGGGCTGCTTTCAGTTGACCATGCAGTATCCTGGGTTGTTTATGTTTGTACTCTAGGTATATGCAGAGTATAATACGTGGTTGCATAGTGAAAACTGTACATTTAAGTAATATCTGACTTGTACTAACTAGTACTAACTGAGTACTAACTTTTACCAAGAGTTTATAATGTTGTAGGAGAGTGGGACGGAGCTGGCGCAGTGGTTAAAAGGGCATTGCGAACCCATCAAATTCAACATCCGGAGGACGAGCTGGCCAATGCCCAACAGTGTGTCAATTTTTTGAAGACAAAATTCAGTCATCGTGTCCCAAGCTCATCAGACATTTCGAGAGAAGTGCCCATATCACGGGAGTTTTAGCACATAGGCATTGGGGACGTGGACAGAAGCAACGAGTGGAAGTGTAAGACAATCCCTGGTTCCCGGCAGTTCCATAGCATCCTTGGATGCTCACAGGCGGATCCGACACTTCTCATGGTGCGTGATTTGGCATGCTTTTGTGCCCCATGCATTAACCAGGAGTGGGTGAATTGTGAACAGAAGTCTCATGTCGCTCCATGGCGCGTGGTACGACTTAGGCCAAACAATGTCGTGGTTGTCCAGGAGCAGATTGACGCGCATGATGACCCAGACGACTGGGTTCACGATGGAGAGGATGAAGAGGAAGTTAGCAGTGCTGATCTGCTCCAAGTCGGTGACAATTTCATGATTCCAGCGCCTCCTGGAAATCATGAAGGGGTCGAATTTTATGTGCTACAGTGCCAGAAGGCAAAATATGAGATCGAGGAGGACTTTCTGTGTCCATGGGGGGAGGACTTTGAGAAGGGTGACTTTGTGGTTGCAGGCACATACTACCAAAAGTATGGTAGAGGGTCAAACACGTATGTGTACCTTGAGGAATCAAGATTGGCGCATATTCCAGCCCACCTTGTCAAGGCAATTAAGTTTCCCATGATCTTGCAACCTCATGTCCTGAGGGGTGGTACTGCAGTTTACAAGATGTCAGCAGAGACTCTTGACATGATTACGCAAACGCTGTTGGTGTGGTGGGGGAGTTAATTCTCGGAATTTAGATAGTACCCCAATTGTTGGGTTCGTGTACTTTTAGTACAAAAACAGTATTATTTCAGTACTTTTATATGGAGAGGTCACACAGCAGCATCTACTCACATTCAATACAAGGCACATGTACTTCTCTTTGTGCTACTGCAATTGAAAATCATACTGAACATTTTAGAAATGGAGTCTTTTGTGTACTAAAAAAGTGAAGGTATATGTATGCACAAAATTGTACAATGGTAGATATAATCAGCAGTGTTCTGAGTAATTACGCTGTACACTGAAAGTAAAATTATGATCGCACTGGGTTCCTACAGAATGGTCCACCACATCGGCAAAGACCGCTCTCGGTGCTGCTATCTTGAAAGTCTGTTCCATAGTCCTGAAACGCAGACCACGGACTATGGATTATAACAACATTTAGAGTGGAATAAGTTAAAACACAAATGAAAAAAAAAAATATGGAAAGGTTAAAGCATACCCATGTGAGTTCCTCGTATTCATCAATGTCTCTTACGGCAAAAAACGCAATGTGATATAGGCGGGGGTCAGCTTCGTCAATCTTCACCGGCATGTCCACCAGGTTAGGAACCTCGCACATATGGTTCAAGAAACGAGCCACATTCCCAAACATTAGGGCGTCTTTTGACAAGGCGGTGGCGTCGCTATTGGCTGCTTCTGCCCTCCAATCTGCATCAAGGCTCATGGAATACCATCCATTATACGGTTTCACTTTGGCTCTTTGAATGGTCTCTAGTTCAGTACAAATCTCCCCATGATACTCTAGGACAAACTGACCCTTCGCTATACGGTTCAGAGTTTTAAGACCCCAACCCCGAGGCCCAGTCCAGAACACCGACAACTGCAGCTGTGAGCCTTTCTGAACTAGCCTATTCCGACATGCTCCATGACATAGACAAGTTATGTTGCATTCAAAAATAAAAGGTCTTGGAGTATGTCCACTGCAAACATCTGAATCATCGGATGGATTCCAACTCGAATTATCTTCAGACACATAACATCCCTCGCCCAGTTCACAAAACTTCAGAGTTGATACCTTCACATTTTGGAAAACCAATAAAAACCAGCATTGCCAAAACTCAAGAAGCCGACCACTGCAAGAAGAAAATCGAAACTCGACGCTGTACTAAGGGTATAGGAAGTTGTACCTTAGATACGGCACTGTCGACATCTGCTAAGAGCCTATCGCATGTATAGGCACACTTACCCCCCATCTTCTGGATGCAATCACATGCATCTGGATCCAGTGTACAATCCTGGCCATAGCACTTACAACTCGACTCTCTCTCATTGTCAACCACAGCCATCTCAGAATAAACATCAGATGTAATATAGGTGAATGGGGGCATTGGGCATGGGCCTTCTACTGGCAATTCAACCCGTATTGCCATTGGCTCCAGTCCCCTACTAATATCAGCCACATCAAACCAGAGATCCTGCAAGAAGCTCATAAACAGTGAACACAATTTGATGATTATCTAGCAAAAATAGACGATAAGCAACATACTTATCATCATGTACAAAGGACCTACAGAATGTACAAGCAATACATCTAACTACGCTTTTTCCTACCCGGTTTGCTCACCCGCTTGGTGCTTGATGGCTTCGTTGCTGGACCGGACTCCGTTTGAACATCAAAAAGATTAACACTCTTCATTTTTGGTTTCTTACCAAGCGCCTCATCATCCACGTCCATAGCCGAGGCAAAATCCTCCCTGGACACCCGCGCTCTTGTCCTACGCCCCAACTGTGCTTCACCCGCTACCCCGAGACTCGGTGGAGAGGCCTGATCCATGTCCATTGGAGAGCCAGGTGACTTGCTGACATTAGTGTCAGATGGAGTCTCCGCATTCCCTCTACTCTCCTTCTCGGCTTCTTCAGCCAAGCCGACGACCAATGCCACAACTGGGTCCATTACTGCTTCTGGGGCGACCTCCTCAATGCAAGCCTTCAGTGGATCGTTGTTTGCCGCCACCTTCTTGGCGCTGCTTGCCAGCACCGCAGCCTTGGCTGCCACCACCTCTTGACTGCAGGCCTCCATCTCCTCGGTACGTGCTACAACATCCTGGCTGGGCGACACGACCTCCTGGCTGGGCAACACCACCTCCTGGCTGGGCAACACCACCTCCTGGCTCGGCGACACGACCTCCTGGGTGGGACTCCTCAACTCCTGCCTAGGAATCTCCGCCTCGGTGGGAGTCCTCAACTCCTGCCTAGGAATCTCCGCCTCGACACCTGTGTTTGTTGCTACGACCTCGACGCCAATAGTAGTGCCCTCCTCCACCTGCTGATTAACAGCCTCTGGCTGCATACTTGGCGCCACCTCCTCCACCTGTATGTATAAAGCCTCTGGCTGTATACTGGGCGCGACCTCCTCCACCTGTGTGCTAGCGGGCTGCATACTCGGCACTGCCTCCTCCTCGATAGTTTTTGGAGCATCTGGAGCGATTACCTTCTTCGGGGTAGCCCTCTCCACCCTCTTGAATCGCTCCATATCAATCGACTTAGGACTTGATGGCGGTGAAGACTCCCTCGTTTCGGGGTCATTCATGGGTGGGTCCGAGTCGCCCCCTTCCTCTGTCTCACCATCAGCATATTCTTCACCTTCTCTTTTTGAAGATGTTGTGTCCTGATCAGACTCTGATTCTTGGGCAGGTATACCTTTCAACAACTCTGCAAAAAAAAACACCAAGTAAGATCGTGAGAATTCGCCACAAATATGCATTACAGTTGAGCCCACATGTGGTTCAAAAATCCTCACCTTTAGAGAATGATGTTTGGGCCTCTTTGCTCTTATGTTTTCTTGGGTTCCTAATAGAGACTCCACCCACTGGCTTGGGACTTAGGATGGCGGGCTCCGGATTTGTGATAGCTGGCTTGGAAGAGACAAACTCCAGCGAGTTCGTTGGTTTTGGTTGTGTCTCCTCCTTCTGCTCCACCTGTGGTGAAACTATGGCTGCAGCGTCTGACGACCCTGGCAGACTTTCTCGAACCACTTGGTCGGATTTTCTTTTACCTGTGGGTGGCTTGGCTGAGCTATGTGTCAATGCTGAACATCAAACTCTCACACACGATTTAGTACGTCTGTTACTATTAACCAGTACCGAAAGTACAGTAATAGTAGACCTACATGAAGCAGGGTACATACTTTGTACTAATCGGGAAATAAAAACTACCTAATCTAATTGCATTAGACATGATACTACTTAAGATACAGACAACAGTACTCTCAAACTCTATATGTACCAATCACTACCTAAATTGAATACATCAATTGTGCTCAATCATACTCAGATCACTTTCTCAATATAGACTTAATCTATTAAATGTACAGAGTTTATACACACTACTATATCAGACTACCCTATGCACTGGATATGTACCTAAAGCTACCAATACCTCGTACCGATACTACCACAGTCTACCTTGTCAACAGCTAAGTACATGATACTATTTAAGATACAGCCGACACTACTCTCAAACTCCATATTTGCCAATCACTACCTAATTTGAGTACATCAACTGTACTCAATCATACTCTGCTCAATTTCTCTACACAGACTTAATCGATTAAATGTACCTAACAGTATACAAACTACTATATAAGACTACTCCAATTCGCCTTGCTGTATCCGAACCGCTACCACAATCAACCGCATTGTACCAACACTACCACAATCAACCGCATTGTCAACAGCAAAGTAAACCTACAGTTGTCTACCTTGTCAACTACAGAGTATACTCACACATACACAAAACAAGAGCCTGATCACTTGGGCTTACCACACTCTCGCTGGTTTGACTTCAGGAAGTCCTCTCGGTCCTGCAGGAGCTCCAAAAATTCTCCATCGCTGCCAAGGCTGGCTGCTCCTTGCTGCATCTCCTCTGACTGATGCCCCCACCCAAAACTACGACGCCAGCTGGGATGCATCGGGCGTTTACAATTCTCCTGCACACAACACAATCCCTTCCCAAAAACAGAAAATGCACACCAAGGATGGTACGCGTGGCTGCAAGTAGCCACTATAATGTCACGGTTTGGAAAACCGTAGTCGCATAATGTACAAGTGCTAAATTCAACATTTACTACTTCTATTTCCTCTTCCTCTACCCGGGGGTACAACATGGGCCATGGATGCAACCCAGAAGGTCGTCCTCCTAGCTTCAAGTGAGAAGCCTCATCAATTATAGAAGTCAGCTGCTTCCCTTGCAATTCAATTGCCTCTCTCAATTTCAAGTGGGCTGCTTCTGCAGCTGTACTGTCCTCTTACAATTTGCTTATCAGAAGTCAAATTGGACGGCCGATTCAACACTAAGTCCCTCCTCACAATTTCACAATACTTGAGCTTTAAAAAAGAAAACACCAGCAGCAGTCTCAGGATTCAGCTTACAACATCAAAAAAAGGAATTACCTTTTTTGAATTTGCTGGGTCATACTCCGCATCCACCTCCAACTTGATGCTCCTGAGCTCTGCCTTGCTCACCTTCGTCAGACCCGTGTCCTTGCAGTACTGGAGCACACCTTTCTTGGACCCACGCTGTCTCCGTTGGGTTTGATTCACCTCCTGGGCAAACGCAGCCCAGTTGACAGACCCTCGTCCGTTAACGTGCTCGTGCAGGATCCCTTCTGCAAATAGCACCCCCAGATACGAGGGCATGTGATCGGCGCTGTGCTGGTAAATCAAGGGGTGAAGCTCCATGATTCTGTCGAGAATTGACTTCTCTCGAACTTCCTGCCATTTGTAGCCGTTGCGGCCATCTCTACCAATCCGCCTCCCGAAAATGGCTCCCATCTCCTCTTCTGCTTTCGCTCTATGCGGGAACCGCTTCGGATTGATGCCCGTAGCGCACAACCCCCGTTCCGCCCAATCCGCTGCCATGAGCTTCGGTGGTAGCGCCCTGCATTTTGTCATCGCTGTCTCCACATCCACCATCTCCTGCTCTTGCCGTCCACCATCTTCTTCCTCCTCATCGCCAGACACCTCCTCTCGCACCTTAGCCTCCGGTTTCTTCTTTTGCCTGTCGGTGGACTTAGGGGAGGCAGCAGGCTTGCGCTTCGTCCCTCCATCGGTGAGAGAGCTCGTTCGCGAGGAGTCAGGCTTTGAAGCAGTCTTCGCCGCCGTTGCTTTGCGCTTCCCCCCTCCATCGACTACCTTTGAGCCTGAAGCTGGCTCCTTCCAGTACTTGGACCCAGGATCCGTGGACTTCATCTTCGCGAACCCATCCTTCATCGCTCTTACCCTGCACTTGCAACCACCAACAACAGCACGATAATACCCTCGAACTACCCCTCCGCACACAACTGCGCGCTCTCAATCACACACAGACTCCTAACAACTGCGCGCTCTCACCCTTAAACCCACCATTCTCCAACTACACCCTTGCTACACGGTCAACTAACACCAACAGCACTCACGACTAGCGGAACTGCCCTTCCGCTACACCAACTCCTGCCCCTCCGCTACACCAACTGCTTAAACCCTAGACCACGCTCTTGCTTTCAACACCCTCGCAATGCACAAGCACTCTACAAACAAGCACTCTGAAACCCTTACAGAAGCTCGCAACAGCTGCGCCGTCCAAGTCAGAATTGATAGCACTTGATCGGAGCTCTAAACCTCGCAAAACAGCTGCGCCATCCAAGTCTAACTCACAAAAAGCTCACTCAAAAGCTCACAAAAAACTCACTCTGAAACCCTTGCAAAAGCTCGCAGTATCCTGCGCCGTCCAAGTCAGAATAGATAGTGATCGGAGCTCTAAACCTCGCAAAACAGCTGCGCCATCCAAGTCTAATTCACAAACACGCTCAATAACACGCTGACGAACACGCTCACCAGTCCAAAATTTGCTAAGGCAAAGAGGGAAAACCTCAGAGCCTCCACCCGAGGTGCGAGACGATACCGGCTGCATCGGTGGCCAAGGCTGCAGTCCCTCGCAACGACCTAGGATCACCGGTCGAAAGCACGAAGGTAACCGGTGGCAGCCGGTGGCACGATTTCAAACCATCATGATATTGCGCGCCAAATCTCGCTGACGTAGCTTGTCAGATTTTCCAGATTTTCCGCATTAATGCGTTAAATTCCAACTGACACAAACCCCTATTTTAAAACAATGGTACCCAAAAGTACCCAACTTCGCAGGGCCTTCAAAGGTCGTTGACTTTTAGTACATTTTTGATACACATTGGGTACAAGTACTTGTCCGTAAGTGTGACACATTAGTGTGCTTCCACCCACAGGAGTTGGGAGGAATGCAATCGGCAGGTGTTAGGTTTTAGAAATTGTCAGTTTAAGTCTTTTAGGACTCTTGAGGAAGCAGAATGCTTTCTAAGTTGTTAGTTTGCTCTGTAGCATTGATAGACTGCAGAGATTCATGTTAGATCGATGGAGTTCGAATTTGGTTCTTCCTAGAGCCTTTGTAAGAATGTCGGCTCGTTGGCTGACTGTGCTAATGAATTTCAGCCCTATTTCCCCTTCTAAGACGCGTTCTCTAACAAAGTGATGATGAATTTCTATGTGTTTGCTTCTTGCATGGAATACTGGGTTTTTAGCTAACTTGAGTGCGCTTTGGTTATCACAATGCAGGGTGATGGAGGGAGGTAGGTGAGAGCTAATCTCAGAATTTGTTAAAGATATAGGAACAGGTTGAGAAGGAAGCACCTTAAGTTCTTGAAGCATGCGATGGAGCCACACAACTTCTTGTACTCCATCGCTTAAGGCTCGATATTCAGATTCTGTTGATGATCGTGAAACAGTAAGCTGGCGTTTAGACTAGCTGAGGCCTGAGGGGAGCGCCAGCGGCCTTGAAGAGGTACGCACCGATACTACGCCGTGAGTCTGGGCAAGTGCCCCAGTCTGCGTCCGTAAATCCCGATATCTCAAATTGTTTGTCATGTTCATATAGCAAGCCTAGGTTATATGTGCCTTTGAGATACCTTAGAACATGGATTGCTGAGTCGAGATGTGCCTGCTGGGGTGCAGACATGAAGGAGGCAATACGATTGACGGCGTATGCTAGGTCTGGTCTGGTAATTGTAAGGAAAATAAGTTTTCCTATGAGCTGCTGGTAGTGAGAAGCATCTACGTTGGGTGTACCAGTATTGGAGACTAATACTTGGCCATCAGGGAGTGGCACCTTAGTAGCGTGGAGACCGGTAGGGAGAAACTCGTGAAGAATGGAGTTTGCGTAATCCCGTTGGTGAAGAAAAATTCCAGTAGGCAGGTACTCAAAAAATATGCCGAGATATTTTTGAATGATGCCAAGATCTGTCATGTCGAATGTTTGGCGTAGAAAGTGCTTTATCCAAGTGATGAGCTTGGTGCAGCTTCCTGTGATGAAGAGATCGTCAACATATAACATAACTAATAGTATGTTGTTGTTCTTGTGCAGGTAATATAAGTTGGGATCAAATGAGCTGCGGGTGAGACCAATATTGCGAAGTGAGGAGTCAATACGATCATACCATGCTCGAGGTGATTGTTTGAGTCCATAGAGAGAGCGTAGTAATTTGCAAACCTTCTTCTCGTGGCCTTGTGGCGGTTGTTGCATATAGACTTGCTCCTTGAGAATGCCATGAAGAAATGCTGTTCTGACATCCATATGGTGTATTGTCCACCTGTTGGTTGCAGCAAGAGCTACAATGGTTCTTATAGTGACCCACTTGATTACAGGTGCGAAAGTTTCTTCATAGTCAATGCCTTGCTTTTGTTGAAATCCACGGGCCACGAGTCTTGCCTTCTTTGTTGGTGGAGATCCACGGAGTCCTGGTTTTAATCGAAAAACCCACCGGCAAGTGATCGGACGGACTCCTGCAGGTAAGTCCTCGAGTATCCATGTATTATTTGCATGGATGCTTTGCATTTCCTGTTGCATGGCTAGTTTCCATTGGGTATCCTGGAGTGCTTGCTTGAGAGTAGGCTCAGATTCAGATAATGGTGTATCAATGCTAGATAAGATTGAGATCCGGTAGCAATCTGGAGACTCAGAGGAAAGATATACATAATAATCCCCAAGTTTGACACTAGGTGCACGGATGCGATTGCTGCGTCGTGTTGAAGCAATAGGAGGGTTCTGAGTGGAAATGTCAAGAGGAAGAGTAGGTTTTGTTGGAAGCATGGAGCTGGGTGATGAGGGTAGAAATGGAAGTTCTACAGTCTGAAGTGGATCATGATAAGGAAAGTCTAGATTTGAATGCACAGGAGTTTCGATAGTAGGGGAAACTTGGACTTTCTGAGAAGGGAAACTAAGGTCTTCTAAGATACTGTGAGGTGATAGAGAAGGAATATTAGGAGGAGAAAAACTTGATTCGTTGAAAGTTACATCACGACTAATGAGGATTTTCTGAGTAAGAGGATTGTAACAGCGATAGGCTTTAGAGTTTTCATCATATCCTAGAAAGATTGTAGGGATGGCTTTGGGATCTAATTTAGTCCGTTTTTCTGATGGAATGTGACAGAAGGCAATGCACCCTATAACTTTGAGGTGAGAGAGATTGAGCTTTATACCTGTGAAGGCCTCCTCAGGAGTTTGAAGATGTAATGCGCGGCATGGAAGGCGATTCTGGACATAATTTACAGCCCTAGCAACTTCGTCCCATAGGAAACGAGGTATCTTCGTGCCAGAGACTACACTTCGTATGCCTTCAAGCAGGTATCGATTTCGCCGCTCAGCTATGCCATTTTGTTGAGGCGAGTATCCAGCTATGAGTTGGTGGTGAATACCGTGAGAGTCACAAAACTCTTTGAATTCAGTTGACATATATTCTCCCCCTCTATCTGTGCGAATGGATTGAATTTTCTGTTGCGGAGTTTCTACCATAGCTTTGAATTTGAGAAAATATGAAAAAGTCTGAGATTTTGTTGAGAGAAAGTAAAGCCATGATTTTCGAGAAAAATCATCAATAAATGTAAGAATGTACTTACAATTTGTGCGTGTGGCAGTTGAAAGTGGTCCACAAATGTCACTATGAATGCGCTGCAGCGGTTTGGTGGAGAAGTTAGTGCGTAGTTTTGGAAAAGTCTGTCGGTGAGACTTTCCAAGAACACAATTGTCGCAGTGTTGCTTGATATATGGTAGCTTAGGCACTCCGTTGACCAAGTCTTTTTGTGTTAGGTGATACATGCTTTGCCTGTTGATGTGAGCTAACCTCCGGTGCCACAAGTTGAGAGTCTCAATAGAGACTTGTGGAGAGTGTGCAGCTGAATAGGCTAGAGATGGCTGAGATGCTGTTGCAGAGAGTTTATAGAGTTTGGTTCGGCGGTCACGTTGTGCTTGAAGAATAATATTCTTGCATGAAGTGTCAAGAATAAGGCAATGAGTAGCTGTGAAGACAATAATGTGGCCTAAATCAGCGAGAGTGCCCACAGAGAGGAGATTAGTCTTGACCCCAGGTACGTAAAGAACATCCTTGATTTTCTTTATTGCGGGATTGGAGAAACTTACAGTCCCTTGTTTTGCTACTAGAAGGACTTGTCCAGCTGCCGTTCGAATACTAGTAACTGAGGATGGTTCCAGGTCAGTTAGGGTGCTGGAACTCCCAGTAACATGAGAGCTGGCTCCGCTATCAAGGAACCAGGGCTCTTCTTCACTAGGAAAAACTGCCATACATGCATTCAATAATGTCTGTTCGTCTTCAGGTGGATCTGTGTCGAGGTAGTCATCCTCGTGGGAGTAGTCCTCGTCATTAGCGTCGACGTTGGAGCTCGCAAGGTAGGCGCTGCTCTGGGTGCGTAGTTTTGAAAGCTGCGATTGTATGTCTCGGAGTTGTCGTTCGAGGTTGGTCACCTCGCAATCGTTCTCATTGTGGCCGTGCTTGCCGCATTTGCGACAGGGGATCGAGTCTGAGCTGCCGCGATTGTCGGAGCGCCCGCCGCCTCTTGATTTGGTGGAGCGACCCCCTCTCCAGCTGTTGTGTCTGCCGCCGGCGCCGCGACCTCCCCGCCGGCCGCGATCGTCGTTGGAGCGCTGGCGACCTCCTCGCCAGTTGCGGTCGTCGCTGGAGCGTCTGCCGCGATGCGCGTGGTTGGAGCGCCCGTTGCGGTCGTAGCCGTTGAAGCGGCCTTGTGCAGACAGGATCTCTTCGGAGTCCTGACTCTTGTCTAGAAGCTGCGACGACTCCTCATGCAGCATCAAGCCCTGGAGCTCGGAGAAGGTGGGACTTCTATCCCTGCCTTTCTGTATCGCTTTGAACGTTGACCAGCTGCGTGGGAGACTAGCCAACATTTGATCTACCAGATCTTCGTCCTGAATTGTGACTCCTAGACTTGCTAGTTGTGTCACGATAGAATTTGTATCTTGGAGGTGTGAGTCTACAAATTTTCCTTCTAACATTCTTAGTGAATAAAATTTCTCTTTTAGAGCTAATCTCCTGGAGGGACTCTGAACATCATACATACGTTTGAGAGTGTTCCAGATCTCCAACGGATCTGAAAGATGCATAATGTGAAAAACAACATGATCTTTTACCGTGGAGATTATGATTCTGCAGGCTCGAATCTTCAGATCTGCTTCATCGATTTGCGAGGTTGCTGCGGCTGCGGCTGCTGATCCTCCAGTGGCAGTATTGGTGGAGTTGACTACGGTTGATGCGGAGCTTGAGCTGCCAGCATCAGGAGAAGGAGAGATGGTGAAGAACTTCCACAGATTCTCTTGAAGAAGTAACATCTTGACTCTATAACTCCATAGCATATAGTTGCGTTGTCCATCTAATTTAGTGGATTCTGTCATTTCTCTCAGGAAGGAGTCCATTTCAAAAATGTAGCTAGGATCTATTCTGTTGAATGCACAGAAGGCTCTGATACCATATTGATATTCAGTGAGCTCAAGAAGAGAGCTACATTTACAGATGAGGTGCTTTATATAAGCGGTAATAGGGCCGGCTAGTGCCTTTAGGGCAAGAAGGAAAAAGCCCTAACTAACTAACAGAGCTGTACATCTAACAGATCCGACCGTAGCGCGACTGATATTAATTGTTCTGGAGAATTGGAATACTTTTCAAGCATGTCAACGACCGAGAATGTCTCCGTGAATGTTTCTGAAAGAACTGACACAATGGATAGCTTTGCCAGATTTGTCAATCTTATAGGGAGGCTGTGGGATCGATCGACTCTCCACTTTGCGGCCATGATCATCCTCGTCATCGCCTTCGGAGCAGTACTCTCGACAGAAAACTGCCGTAGGGCGCCAGGCATGGAGCTCAGAGATCTCGTCATCCGCGACATGGCCATCGTCCACAACACCAATACATCGCCATGGCAGGTCAGCAGCGACATCGAACTCACTCTGAAATTCAAGAATTGGAATACTGCGATCTTATGCTTCACAACGTTGCTTCGCATGGAGGTTTCATGTATTATGCGAGCAACTCCACTATTTCGGTATCCACTCTTCCGCTAGAATTATATATGGAGCCACAAAGAAGTCTCGTTGTCTTGACACACCAAAGCGGAGGGATTCCTTATTCGAACGACTCCATAGGCTCCGCGATGGCGGCGGACTTAAGAAATGACAACATCACTCTATAGCTAGAAATTGCCACTCAATACTTGCAATCGGATGGAACAATAAAGTGGACTCGTCCGCTTCGTGAGGTGGTTACTAGAACTCCACTTTTCAACCCTCGACTAAAAAGCTTGCTCGCCAAACTAGAAATAAACTCTCGACCAAAAAGCTTGCTCGCCAAAATTGCGTGACATGGACTGGACTGCGGCGTAAAGTTTTGTATCACGCTTCAAGTGTGAATGCATGTAGATATCGAATTGGACACATAGTTTAGAATTGATTTGCTTAGCTTTGTCACTCCCAGTCGTTTGAATTCCAATAGGACTATCGGGCAACATTGAAATAGCGGATACTAGTAAGCATGAGCTTGTAAGTTGTAACGTGACTCATCGCGCTTCTTTCCAAAATCCTCCAAAGTGAGTAAGAAAGAAAGTAGCTCTGCCACTTACAGTCGTTTTAATTCCAGTAGGACTTCCAGGCAATACAGAAATAGCGGAGACTAGTAAGCTTGAGCTTGTAACGTGACTCATCGCTGATTCTTTCCAAAATCTTCCGGTGAGTAAGAAAGATGTGGTGAATGTTGTACTTGAAGTTTCAATGCGAAGAGCAAATACAAATTCAGCCTGAGAAATAATTTCGGTTATGGTTCAATTAAGGACACGTTCAAGGCAGAATGTTCGTCGATACGGTGCACGTTCTTTATCGAGCTTTCATTAAGCTCTGGTCTACATCATGTTTATGCACTTCTTGCCGAGCAAGCTTTCTGGTCGAGATCGAGTTAGTATTTAACGGAGTTCTTGCAACCACCTCACAAAAAGAACGAGTCCGTTTCGTTGTCCGAGTATGGAGTGGCAAGTTCCAGCTGTAGAGTGCAACGTGATGTTGTTTGTTCTTAACTCTGCCGCCATGGCTGACCCGGCCGAGTCGTTCACAATCAAGAAGCGCTCCTCAAGCAGCTGTGCCGACACACCGCGACTTCTTACCGGCTTCAAAGTGAAGTATAACGGAGTATCAGATTCCACGATCGTGGAGTTCCCGCATAATACAAATGAAACCTCCGTGCGAAACAGAGTTGTGAAGCAGGCGACCAATTTCTGTATGATATAGTGAGGCTAATGTCGCTGCTAACTCTGCCATCGCGTTGAATCGAGAGCTGATCCAAATCCTGGAAAACACTTGCAAGCGTTATACAATTTGGAAATTCATGTTTTCAAAGTTGTATTAAGATGCTCAATATTGCATCATTAATATAATCAAGTGCATGTATTAATATGGTTTCCCGGTATAGGTTCACATCCTAGTTACTTAACTTTCATATTAGATTTGTCTAGATAGAGATTTGAGATTTTGTTCAATACAAACAATAAAAAATATATGTCTTTGGAATTATGCAAGGATGGTGGGTCCAAGTATATAATATGCTACAATGTGCAACTGCATAGAAGTAAACAAAATCCATCGAATTTTGGCAGTCTTTGCCACTTTTGGATTCAAGTATGTAGAGAAACCTTTTCGATTTAGCAAATGAGTCAATGCAAAATCAATATGATTTACTTTTTTGTAGATTACCAAATACTATCTACGACAACAAAATCATGGTATAAGTGTGAAGATTTATAATTATTGTTGTTATATGTTATTAAGATGATTATAGTCGTTGTTTGTCATTGTAATATCACACCTCTGTAAAAGGGCACGTACACATGCACCTTCTCTTTCCTTAGTAATGTCACACTTTTGACTATAAGAAACCTGCGTTTTTAATGATGTTGTAAATGATGTCTAAAAAGACATCGTAGACATTAATTCGGATGTCTTATAGACGATAAGATATCCTAGACATGACAGATGTCTAAGCAGACGTCTAAAAAGACAGGAAAATGTCTTAAGATCGAAGATGTCTTAAGGTAATTTTGGAAGGGTAAAAAGTGTGTCACGTAGGTGCCACGTAGATGACACATCAGCTTGAATTCAATGGGCACTGCCACATGGGGATGAAATTCATCATGATGTGGAATTTTACATGGTCCGATGAAAGATGACATGGCGGCGCCAGAATCCCACGTGGACCCGAGAAAATCCGACGTGGCACTCGGGAATATCTGACGTGGCACTCGGAAAAAGTTGACGTGGACTTGGGAAAAATGACATGGCATGCCACGTCAGCATATTGCGGAGGTTTTATGCTCCTATCATGATAGTTTTAGACATCAGTTAAGACGACTTAAATGTCTTGCAAGACATCTTAGATGTTGGACAAGATGTCTTGCAAGACGTATGCAATGTCTTACAAAATATCTTAGAAGACAATTTTTATGTCTTATAAGATGTTTCTAGTGCGTAGAATGATGTTTACGTTGATGTCCTTATTAAGTTTGTGATGTTTGCTCGGATGTTTGTATCAACATCTCCTAGGACATGATGTTTGCAACAGTGTTACTACTGATGTTTTTTGGACATATCAAAGGACATCTAGAATGACATTTTTAGATGTTTATATAGTCATCAGATCTGTAATCCACAGACGTCTCACATAACATCAACTGTAAACACTATCACATCAAAAAGTATGAATCAAACATATATTGCTCAGGTCATTAACCCTTAAGTGCCCACGGTGTCGTTTTTCGACATTTTGGATGTGAGGCTCTGTCTTTGGTGCACAACCCCGCTTTCATCCCATCGATTTTTCATCCGCCGTTTTTTTTGCTCAACTCCTCGGAGGATATACTCTACTCCCTCCTTGGATAAATAGTAAAAACCTGATCCTCAATTTGTGAGAGTGGGCGAAAGAGATTTTTCATGAAAGTTTTGGTGGTGTGATCTTCACCCCTTTTTTGCATGGATCTTGAAATCCATACCTCCAAATTGCATGCAACTTAGTGGTCATACTAATTGCCATGCTCCAAAGAAGATCCTACGGTTGGATTTTCCATTTTCATCTTTTATTTGTTTTTACGCAGTTTTGAAAAAATCAGCATTATTACCAATTGTTAGGAGCTTTACCCCCCCTTGGGCGTTTAGGGGTTAAAACCTCAGATAACACAAACTAGAATATTTACTAATACGCCTGTCAACAACTACGATATACTACGCACCCACAATTTGAACTCCGTAAGTCCCTCCACTTCCATTGCTTGCTGTCGATACCCGTATGGTCATGTGCATGTCCCGCCGCTACACATATTCAATAAGCGAATATCAACTGCATTTAAAGAAGGGTTTGTAAAAGTAAAAAACTTCTGATTTAATTCCATTTAATTGCACTACCTAGGTTGAGATGGTTTACTTCCTAACCTCAAGATATTGACACAGTTAGACATTTTTGCAAACATCTGCTTAGACATTTCTTCAGACATCCTTCTAGACATAATTAAAACAATGTTATAGACATCTATACATACATCTGTTCCATTTACCTACAAGCACACATGTCACTTCGCGGCCTCAGATCGTGCTCGCTGCCCCGACCCCTTATGTACCACCTTCCAAATTAGAATTCCATCAACACATTTGGACATCTTTATAGACATGCTCTAAGACATCTTGCAGACATCATCATAGACATCTTCTACAACAAATCAAATACTACAATTACTAGGGTTTCCTTCACAACAAATCAAATTCTACAAGTCCTAGGGTTTCTTGTACAAGATGCTTTTGAAATCCAGTACCTCTTAAGTAGCAAATCTTAGCCACATGAAGAAAGAAACCTACTCTTGGGAGCTATTGGATTTCTACAAATACTATTCTCTTATTGCAGTTAACAATCATTCTGAAACTGAATGGAAACAATTTCGAAATCCTCTATACTTTAAACACAAACTCTTTGGAAAAACTAAGGCAAAAATGAGCTTTGTAATTCTATTTGAAGATCTCATGACCTAACTATGGCGGCGGAAACAAACCCTAGCCACATGAAGAAGCAAACCTTAGCCTCTACACTCCAAACACTATCTCTTTGAAAAAATGAAGGCAAAAATGAGCTTCGTGCGGCCTCTAATTCTACTTAAAGGTCTCATGACCTAACTATGGCGGCGGCAGCAAACCCTAACCGCCTCTGTTCATCCATTGAAGTCAATGAAAATCATCCCTGTAAATGGTTCTGGATGCTGTCATAGATGTCATCTTCGACATCTTCATAGACATCATGTTAGACATTTTCATAAACGTCATCTTAGACATCCCTGCAAACATTATCATAAACATCTGATGACATCTTCAGGGTTTCAATCACAACATATTAACTATAAAAGGTCTTTTGTTTTCCCTCACAACAAATCAAATACTAGATGCTTTAAAGTTCTTTCCACAACAAAGCACATATTGTAAGTCTTAGAGTTTCTTCCACAACAAATCAAATAAACTTTATTGATAGAAAAAGTGTGGAATTACAATCATGAGACTATTTATAGTCTTGTATGGTGATAGGCTCTCTTTTAAACTCTCAACTACCTTTTATTTCTACCCTAACTAACTTTCCAACTAACTTTCTTAATACTAATTCTATTCTTGAATTGTCTCCTAAACTGTATTAAATAGCTACTTTCATAAATTCATATTTCTTGTAAATTTGCTTTAATTTGTATAATATTGGTTGTTAATGATAGAGTAATGTATAGTCTTGCCATTAGACTATAATAATTTAATTTATAAGTAATCAATAATATTTAATTCCTTCTTGAAGTAAGCCAAAAAACACTGTTTATTGTTTTTATTTTCTTTTTATATTTTCTTTGAGTATTTGAGGATTACCCCAATCAGAGACCCGCGCCAATGGAGGACAAGCAGTAAGAGAAAAAGTTGATATTATTCTTTAAAAGACTCTTAAGTGCTGCCGCTTTTTAGTAAATGACGTCTAGGAGGATGTCGTGCAAAACATCTTCATAGACATCCAAGTAGATGTCTATGCGGACATTCATGCCTGACTGTAGTTATGGTAAGTTGGACATCGTGTTAGACATCCGACTAGATGTTGAATGACTTGTCAACTGGTCTGACGAGGAGTTATTGTTGCCATGTAGATAAAGCGCTGTAAATAACTTTATTAATCTATGTCCACGTGTTTTTTGAGGATTAAATATCCACGAAATTACTTTTACTTTTTTTTTGGCACCATTGTTATCTTATAGATATTATACTGAATATATAATATTTTTTAAATATTTAAATATTTTTTAATCATAAAAAATTACAGAATTATAATATTCTAATTTATTTGAATATAATGAAATTTACAAAATATATTTTTTATTGAAATATAATTATATATTTTAATATTTTTTTAAAAAAATAGACCAATGAAAAAATAGTGAGAATAGCCTGAAATAAGTATTTTCAGTATTGCCACGTCACATAATGTTTTAAGAAAAAAAAAAAAAAAAAACTAAAGTGTGATGTTGCCCATTCACCTACTCTTTTAACATTAGAAATGCTTTTTACCCTGTCTACCAGTAAATTTTGGTCGTTTTTACCTTGCTGGTCCAAAATCCCTTGACAACGTGGCAATTTGATGTCTATCAAGATGTCTTCAAAAACATCCATGTCTTGACCAACATCTTTTTGTTTGGTGATGTCTTCATGCCCCCCCAATCCAAAATATGCCCGTTATACGTACAGACATCCTCCCGTCTTCGAAGACATCTTTTAAGACAGTAAGACATCACAAAATACATTAGACATTACACAAGACATCACAAAAAACATGGTTTCCTTATAGTGTTTGTAATATTACACCTCTGTCAACACTCGATACTGTTGTGGAGGATAAACAACTTGGAATGAGCTTTTAAGATGGACCAATATATGTGCGGTGGACATCATGCACTAATTAAAATTGTGTCCTAATACGTTGCCTGGAATTAAACATCAAATATAACATAAAAATATGTCATCATAGACATAATTATGTCCATAATGACATATTCCTATGTCATTTTGGAATTAAATCTTACTTTATTGGCATATTCGACATATTCAGAAATGTGACATATCATACATGTAATTCTAGTCAACATTTTAGGACACAATTTCTAATGGTTATGGTAGCCTTTTCATCGCTAGCTAATGTGATCACTTAGGATTCTTTTAGCTGGATGACCTTAGCCTAGAACCGATTGTGAAGATGACGAAAGCAAAAAGCCAATGATAAGATCTAATCAATTCTTGCATGGTAACGTTCAAACACTAATAACCAAAACTCTTTAAGCGTATATATATATATATATATATATATATATATATCTACTTCTATAATAAAATACTGTACGGCGATTCTTCCTACCCACCAACCTACAAACTCACCAACCTACCTACCTACATTCTTTTAAGTTTTTTGAATAATATAAAAAAACAAAAATTAAAGCATGGACACATATAAAAATAAGAAATATAATAATTATGAGGAAATGGTAGACATAGGTAGTTTTATAATTATACCATAATAAAGAGCTTACCGGTGGGGACGACGGGTACATTACTAGTATATATATCATATACTTCTCCCCTATCCAAATGAATGCAATCGTCATCGCCTCTAAACAACCACCACTCTCTGGATAAGAAACTCAATAAACGGTCTCATGATCAGAGAGGTAGCAAGATCTTGCATGTAATTGCAAAGGGTGGTGCAACTCCCTTCATTCGGATTTAAGGTTCGTCGTATGAAGTATTTCTTGTTACCAAGTGAAGATGGTAACATTGTCTTTCTGCTCCATTTCGACTCCTGATTTTTGCCATTGAGTTCTGTGTGCTTCTCTTAGGCTGCTTTACATGAGGGGCCAAGGCAATCATGGAGCCATTTCATGTCCAAATCCTCTCTTATGATTGGTTCAATTCTTGAAATTGGCCCGAGGGGCTTTATATGCGGGAGTCAAGGCCAATTTCCTGAAATTTCATTATAATGGGTGGAGGACAAGTTATGACAGAGCGCTTCAAAAACTGGGCCAAATACAAGAATGAAAAGGCCAATCTATGACCTAGAGACCGTTCCTGATTTCAATACAAAATCATTATTTCACTAATTTTTTTTAAATGTGAACAAATCAAAAGCACCGAATGTAGCTAATAATACAAATTGGCCCCATGGCCTTGTTTTTCCTTCTATAAATCAGCCCCAAGGCGAAAGTGGTCCCCGCTTTATTGATTGTTTAATGTATTCTTCAAGTGGCTCATGGAGCCAATTGGGATCAAACTATGAGTGAATTGGCTAAGAGATTTGTTGGCCTCGACTCCCCATGTAAAGCCTCCCTTAAGGTACACTACTCGAAAAAAAAGCACGACCAAAAATGACTCTCTACAGCTTCTTAAACCACATTTACATTATAGCTTTGAAGCCAAATTCAACATGACTGTATAGGCAATGAGGATTTCACGGCGTCATTTTAGGTATCCTGTAAATCCAACTTCAAAAATTCATAACAAATTGTAGGAAAGTCTAAAACTGATGATTCCACTTGCATTGGACTTCCACTTCCTTTCCAATTTCACAAAAAATACTCACATTTTTCATTTCCTAATTGTGCCATTTTTTAGCAGAGTTCCACCCTGAGTTTTTAATGATTGGAGCGCAGGAATTGGTGGTAATATGGTAGTGGAATATTCGAGGCCGTCACTCCACAGTAGCACACGGGGCCCTTTGTACACGTTACCCTCCTAACAGAGCTTGACCCCTTCCTCCAAGCCTTCTCTCTGCTCCACTCGGTTATTCTCAAAACCTCGCTGCCGGCCCGGTGGATGGAGTGTGCGAAACTGGCGTGCGCATCGAGTTCGACGCATGCGCTTGTTTGAAGTGCTGGGGTGTGGAATCTATCTCTCTCGGCAGTGCCCAGAAGCGAGGAGCGGCGTTTTCAGATCCCCGACACTGCGTTCAGGTAGTAAACTGCGCCAGAGCCTACTTCAGATTGTAAGTTTCATGTATGCGTCCTCTTTCATATGCTGAGGAGTATGCAGGCATCGTGGTAGGCTTTGTTTTTGCAAGCTGTCGGTAAGCCCTAGATCGTGTAGTTTAGGTTACATCTTGTAAACATGTGTTGGTGCACCATATCTTGATTCAGTGTAGTGATTTCATCCGTTTCATGTAACGAGCCGATAGGAAATCCAGGAAGAGAGGGACACTTTGCTACAAACGGAGAGTTAGAGCAGACAAATTTGGTGTAACCGATGTCGTAGTTGTAGACGTGCGTTCAAGCTCCGAAGCATCGAGTACTGTAGGCAGGAATGCAAGTGGAATAGTGAAGAGCAAATCGCCCTTCACGAGTTCCAGAGCGTTGGGTACCGACAAGAAGACTAATCCGTAACGTTCGCTAGATGTCTCCGTAGTAGTAATACGATTAATGGAATCGTAATACTCTTTCGATGATGTTCGCTGATGAATTCTGTGATGAGTAGCAGTTCCTTCCATGACGAGGACGAGGTATTTTTCATTTCTGCAATTCGTGTGTTGCTTGCTGACAGTTTTACCGTGAGTTGCACCGGTCGGTATATCAGCGGTGACGTTGAAGTGTGCAGGAGACATCTCTGTCGGAAGGGATGCGATCTGGAATACAATTCTAGCGCGCGGACACAAGGATCAACATTTGCAGTCTACGGGGACTGATTTTGGTACTCAACTGCGCCGAAGTTTAATTCATTGACGAGACGGGTGTTGCTCATTCAGGTTATATGCGTCCTCTCTCATGTGGCCATCGCCTTTGCGATGCTTTGTCGATTGAAAGTTGTCGGCAGGATGAGATTATGTAACAGCTTGTGGGTGTTGGTGTATCCGACGAGCCCGTGGATTTCACCACGTGGTGTAGCCAACATGAACAGAGGAGAGTCCCTGTTTTAAGTGGAGCACCCTCAAGAGGTAGTGTGGGAAAGAAGGAAATGACACACTTCGTTGTAGCTGAGAATAGAGGATGCCGTAGAGGGGGCCGTTAGTTTTATATGTGCGTCCAAGCTGCGATGCCAGAGCATAGTGTGCTGCGTACCTTATGAATTATCAACATTAAGTTGGCAGCCACCGGATAGTTGAGAGCTCATCGCCCTTTACGCGTTCCACAGCGACCAGAACAGACACTCGATTTCAGAAGTGAGTCTTTGTAGTGATGTGTCAGGAGTACTATATGGAGTTAGAAGATTCATGGATGTTCTAAATGCATGCTCTCTGGTGTGTCGGTTGACCGTCTCTCTCGTTAAGCTTCGGTGCATCTTTTTCTTCGCTCGGTGCTTTCCGCTTGAGGCTGAGGCTTGTAGGCTGTTTGTCTGCGCATACTTCAGGCTTGAGCGCCTCCTTTATTCGCTTGTTTTGCCTTCTTTCCCGCACACAATGCTTGCTTATGTGCTTCTTGTGCCTCTCTTGGGGACAGTGCGTTACCAACCCTACCAATTTTTTGGAAGCATTTTCCGACGGGGTGTTTGAATTCGTTGGTGTGGCTTTGCCGCTGCGTTCCCTGTAGAGGTATGGTCATTTGTAAGTGCATGTTCGGAGATAATATAGTTTCAATTATATATCGATGGCTGGTCGAGGTCTATCATGGTGAAACTATGCTCATCGAGTATTGCAGGCAGAAACGCTACTGGGACAGTGAAGAGCTAATCACCCTACTCGAGTTCCAGAACGTTGGGTACCGACAAAAAAGAACCGGTCCGTAACGTCCACTCGGGTCCGCGAGTATGTCTCGGTAATGAGTACTAGGGTTAATAAGGTCGTAGGACTCATTCGAAGATGATTGCTAGTGAGTATGGTGATGAGTATCAGTTCTCTCGTGACGAGGACAAGGTGTTTTTCTCTTCTGAACATTGTTCGTTGCTTGCTGACAGAATTCCTGTGAGTTGCACCGGTCGGTAGCAGCGGTGACGTTGGAGTTTGCCTGGTACATGCGACATTTTCTTGTTGGGGAGGACGGAGTCGTGAATGCATTTCTATCACCCTGGAACAAGGAGTGTTCACCGAGACTGAATTCGATCATACTTATTGCTGCGCCGAAGCGCCGAAGATAACATCAATCGACGAGTCAGGTGTCGCTCATTCAGGTGTTGCTCATCATACTTTCTTTATGCATTCATGCTGAGGAGATTGCTGCGCTTTTGCGAGGCTTATTTACTGAGAGTTATCGAGGAACCAGATCATGTAGTAAAAGTAATAGCTTGTGGCAGTGTTGTTTTATCAGACAAAAACTCCTATTCATTTGTGAGACACAATTTAGATGAGATGTACATTTGATACACTGAAATCGTTTTAGACATACATCTTATTTAATTTGTTGACAAATAAATAGGAATCATGTCAAATATGACAACTTTGGCTTGTGGGTGTTGGTGTATGGGTCACTCATGGAAACGAATGGAGGAGAGTCTCTGTTTGATTGATGTGGAGCACCTTCAAGAGGCTGTCTTAGTGCTGAAAATGGAACGCCAATATCTCCCTAATGCCCGATGTGATATCTTTGATAGTTCAGCATCTCAAACAGATATCTTACACTCTAAAGAAAACTCGATGACTAAAAGGAATATCTATGTCTTTCCTATCACATTCTTATAAATCTAGACTATCCAAAGTCTTAAATTAAGAATAATAAATGAAGAACAATCTCTAAAATATTGGTTTTGTGAAGATATTATTTACGAATGATTTCAGGTTTATGTATGGGATCCCCATGTCTAGAAATAAGTGAAACTTCACGTTTATGTATGGGATCCCCATGTCTAGAAATAAGTGAAACGTGGAGATTTAGTCAAATGCGGCATTTCACCTTAAAATGTTTATTTTGGAGAAGGAATTGAGTATTTACTTCTAGTGCAACTACCTATAGAGCAAGTTGTGGAAGTATGTCTTTGTACAATAGTAGCACGCTTTGAGATGAATGTAAAGAACAAAAGTTTATGACTTAGGGCAAATGCTAATTTGATTGTATCCACTCTTTTCGGATAGTAGTGGCTTGTATATCAGCAATAGCTTATTGCACCATTTAAGCACTTAGAGAGAAATTCTTCTCTCTATGCGGTGGTGTATGTGACAAATTTGAAGATATACTATCCAATACCTACTTATTGAAGAAGAACTTCGTGCACACGAGGATGGAAATGGGCATTACTAGGGTGATACATATCCTTGTCTTAATGATCTATTTCACGAATGTAATAGTCACGATGCTTATCAAAATTTATAATTGTTGTTCTAATTGTTGTAGTGAAGAGGGAAAGGTTTCTACTACATGGAATACTTACTATTATCATGAATCTCATGTTCTAGATGGCAATATGGAAAGTGCATAATATAAATAGGTTCACCTAAGAAATATGGTATGTGTGTTTGTTGTTGGACAGAGTTGGGCTAGTTACATGATCTCTTCCATTGTCTTGTGCATCTGAATTCAATTTATGGTGTTGTTTGGTTGTAAGATATGCTCCTAGGAGATTTTATTGTTGGTGCTTGAATGACAAGTATTTGGTAAGGAATATTCAGATGGTGACTTTTAATGCATACTAGTGGTACTCTTTGCAAAAATTTACTCTTTCATACTGAATGGATTCATGTGTTAAAGTATTACTACAATGTGTGCAAGGAGGTGTGAGCAAATTGAGAAGCTTGAGGTTGGATAATATTGTGGCTTGCGCTTTTGTTTGGAGGACATTGTTCTTGAGCAAGGGTATGAGATAAATGGAATAACTTATGCACTTGTAAAAAATTGGTTTGGTATGCTAATGTAAGAGCATTAAGTGCTTGTAGGACGGAAGCTATGGAAATCAATGACATGGAGAATACAAGTATGGAGATCAAAAGTGAAGAGAATATTATTGTTGAGCATTCAAATATAGAGAACCAAAGTACATGTGAGCACCTCTTTCTAAATGAGTAGTTTCCATGTTTGGAATTACGATAATTATATAGGTGATATTTCTTCCAATCAATTCTTTATAGTACCCAAGTACATTATTTGTGAATTGAAGGAGTACAAAGTGTTGAATACAAATTTTAATTGTCCATTGTTGTGCAGGTAAATTTGCAAATTATGATGTGTTTATAAGCCATAGAGGCCCTGATACGAAAACAGGCTTTGTGGGTTATCTTCACGATGCTTTGAAGGCAAGGGGACTATTGACATTCTTAGATTGCCAATCGATAGAGGTGGGTGAAGGTGCATGGAAAAGTATAGAGAATGCCATCAAAAGTAGTAAAATTGGTGTAGTTGTATTTTCTGAGGGGTTTGCATCGTCATCATGGTGTTTAAAAGAATTGGATGCAATATTGGATACTCCCGGCATGGAAGTGCATGTGGTTT
This sequence comes from Bryum argenteum, assembly GCA_037043015.1. Classification (NCBI taxonomy): domain Eukaryota; kingdom Viridiplantae; phylum Streptophyta; class Bryopsida; order Bryales; family Bryaceae; genus Bryum; species Bryum argenteum. The sequence goes on along the minus strand of CM073325.1, from coordinate 20,145,797 downwards.
TCTACAAAGTGCGACCAAGTGAAGTGAGGCACCCAGAAAGTGGTCAATTGAAGAACGCAATTGAGAAGCTGAGTGAACGACATGAGAAATCAGTGATTGAACATTGGAAAAGAAGACTTGAAGAAGCATCTCAACTCATGGGGTGGGAGCTTCCACGTGATTCGAGAAGGTAAAAATATACTTGAAGTAGATTTGAATTTTTGAAATGTATATTTGCTACAATTGTCATATAGTAATGGTGATCTACTTCTATGTTATCAGGTTGGAAGCAAACTTTCTATCAGATATTGTCAAAAACATACTTGCTCGCTCAAACAAGCCACTTCCTTTGAATGAAGGAGATTGTGCAATGGGTGTGAAGGAAGTTGCAAAGGAACTTGTCCAAAGACTTGAGAATGAAAAGGAGGTATTAATGTTGGGGTTGTGGGGGATGGGAGGTATTGGGAAATCAACGCTTGCAAGAGTGCTATACAATCAAATGAGCCCCAAATATGATTCATCATGTTTTATCGAAGATGTATGTGAAGTGGTGCATCATGGAGGTATGAAGCGCGTTCAACAACAAATTTTGAAGGATATATGCAAGAATGATCCAAATGATATTGATGGCGAATCCAAGGGAAAAACGATCTTGAAAGAGAGATTGTCCAAAATACGATTTCTTCTAGTCTTGGATGACATTCAAGATATTGGTGTGATGGAGCATTGTGTATTGCGTGAGATGTTTACGAAAGGTAGTATGTGCATTGTGACATCTCGAGATAAAAGTATATTGAAGATACCACCTTCTTTGAATAGTGGGTGTGGTACACGTGAAGTTTATATTCATAATGTTCAAGGGCTGAATACGGCAAATGCGAGGGAAGTGTTGAAGTTCCATGCATTTGAGGGTTGTTGGAGGATGAACTCACATGATGAGGAGTTAGTGTCAAGAATTAGTAAAGGATGTGGTGGTGTGCCATTGGTGCTAAAAGTTATTGGAACTTTTTTACGAGAAAAAGAAGTGAAGATTTGGAATGAGATGGTGGAGAAGTTGAGTGTGGGAGCGGTAATGGATGAAAAGAAGATCTTTGAGTGTCTACGGATAAGCTATGATGCTCTTTCAAGGGAGTATCAAGAAATATTTTTAGATATTGCATGTGCATTAATTGGAGAGGAGAAAGATTATGCTGTTCGGATTTGGAAGTGTGGTAATGATGGGATACAAAAGCTTGTGGAGATGGCATTGATCACTGTGGATGAGAATGGTTTATTGAAAATGCATGACCACTTGAGGGATATGGGCCGAGAAATTGAGAGAGCAAGTATAGAAAGAAGACGTATGTGGATGCCTGAGGCTTTGACAATATTGCAAAGAAGAAAGGTGTGTATTTAAAAATGGCGTATTTGTAATTTGAATTATTTGATAATCCTTGTAACAATGTGTTGTTTAGTTTGAAGATTTGCCATCTACAAGTTGTGTTAGCATATATTATGCAATTCAATTGACATGGCGATTTTGTTTGTGTAGCGTGAAGTATGAAAGTCATATTTGTTCAAAAATGTTTCTTATTTTTAATTTATTAGAAATGTGGATGTGAATGCGCAGTGCTTACCTCCTACACTTCAAGCTTTAAATTTATCATTTGGTTGCGGAGACATGGATATTGACGAAGATTATAAGTTTTATCTCAATGTATCTTACATGAAAGACTTACGCATTTTAGTGTGTAATGAACGGCTAAAGATATTGTCCAATCTTCCAAGAAGCACTTGTTGGTTTAGTCTTATTAGTTGGAAGAATTGTGGAAAAGTAAATTTTCCAACTATACAAAAGTACAATGAATTGACAATTCTAATACTTAGGGGTGCCAAAGTATATGGTTTGTCAAACTCAATGAGAGAGTTAAGCAAATTAAAAGTATTAGAGTTGGGAAACTCTGACTTGCAACTCGATTTTTGGGAAAGGTGGAACTTATCAAGATCATTTCAAAATTTGCGTAGCGTGGAGGAGTTAAAGTTTGGTTGGTGTAAAAAGCACACCTTGCTACCAGACTCATTCAGCAGCCTCAAGGAGTTGCAGAATTTGGACCTTTCTTGTTCAGGAATAAAGAAGTTGCCAAATACATTTGGAGAGTTGAGCAACTTGGAGGTGTTGGACTTGAGCTCTTGTGACAAGCTCATGATGCTACCGGATTCATTTGGGAGCCTCAAGAAGTTGCATAAGTTGAGGCTTTGGAATTCAGGAATAATGGAATTGCCAAATACATTTGGAGAATTGGAAAACTTGGAAGTGTTAGACTTGGGATCTTGTTACAAGCTCAAGATGCTACCGGGTTCATTTGTGAGCCTCAAGAAGTTGCATAAATTGGAGCTTTGCAATTCAGGAATAATAGAATTGCCAAATACATTTGGAGAGTTGGGCAACTTGAAAGTGTTGAACTTGAACTCTTGTGACAAGCTGACGATGCTACCTGACACATTTGGCAACCTTAAGAAGTTGCATAATTTGGACCTTCATTATTCAGGAATAAGGAGGTTGTCAAATACATTTGGAAAGTTGAGCAACTTGGAAGTTTTGGACTTGAGCTGTTGTTACAAGCTCACGATGCTACCGGATTCATTTGGCAGCCTCAAGAAGTTGCATAAGTTGAATCTTTGGAATTCAGGAATAATGAGATTGCCAAATACATTTGGAGAGTTGAGCAACTTGGAGGTGTTGGGCTTGACCTCTTGTTACAAGCTCACGATGCTGCCGGATTCATTTGGCAGCCTCAAGAAGTTGCATAAGTTGGTGCTTTGGAATTCAGGAATAATGAGATTGCCAAATACATTTGGAGAGTTGAGCAACTTGGAAGTTTTGGACTTGAGCTTTTGTTACAAGCTCAAGATGCTACCGGATTCATTTGGCAACCTCAAGAAGTTGCATGAGTTGAAGCTTTACAATTCAGGAGTAAGGAGGTTGCCAAATACATTTGGAGAGTTGAGCAACTTGGAGGTGTTGAACTTGAGCTCTTGAGACAAGCTCATGATGCTATCGAATTCATTTGGGAGCCTCAAGAAGTTGCACAATTTGCAATCAAGATTTGGATGTGAACCCTTGTTGCATGCTCACCCCACTATGGGATTTATTTCGAAGCCTCTAGAAGTTGCATACATTGCATTTTGAGGATTCAAGAATATTGAGCTTGCCAAATACTTTGGAGAGTTGAGTACCTTGAAGGAGTAAGACTTGGGTTGGTGTCAAACGTTCACCTTGCTATCAGATTCATTCGGCAACCTCAAGAAGTTTCATAACTTGAACCTTTGTTATTTAGGAATTACACGGTTGTCAAATACATTTGGAGAGGTGAGCAACTTGTAAGTATTGGACTTGAGCAACTTCGAAGTGTTGGACTTGAGCAAAGTCTTGGAAGTGTTGGACTTGTGCAAATTGGAAGTGTTGGACTTGAGCAAATTGGAAGTGTTGGACTTGAGCAAATTGGAAGTGTTGGACTTGAGCTCTTGTCACAACCTTGCAGTCTTACCGGATTCACTTGGAAGCCTCAAGAAGTTGTATACATTGCTGCTTGATAGGTTAGGAATAACGAGGTTGCCAAATACATGTGGACTGTTAACCCCTAAACTACCAAGGCCTCCGATTAGGAGATTTGCGATTTCGGGCAGCCTAAGTTAAGATGTTAAAAGTAATATTTTTGCCTAAGATTTTTACAGGATGTTTCCTATACTAGAAGGTGTATGTGGGAAAATTTGCAAAGTCAAACTCCACCTATGGAGTTCTTAAACACAGATTTTAGTTTTCAGCCTTGGGGCGGGCAAAAAAAAACTTTTTATTTTTACCTTTTTTAAAAATTTTATTATTGGAAATCTTTTCTTGATTGATTTTGTACTTAGGTTTCCAACTGACCCAACTTGAAACTTTTACCAATGCTACAAGGGCACCCTTCAAAAATTACAAGAGCTAGATTCAAAGTTTTCTTTGATATTACAATTTTTTCTCTCAATATTTGCCAAAATTTGAGATTTTGGTATTTTTTAAGTTTCTTTTTTCTTGAAAATCAAAAACTAAAGAAGGTATATACTCACCGTTTATTTTTCCCCTAAACCATATACAATAAAAGTGGTGCATGTTTTACCAAATCCTTGATTTCTACCTTCTTCTAGTAAATAAATTGCATGAAGGTTCAAAAAGCAAAATGAGTGTCTTAAAATTTGCATGGGCATGCCCAACTTAGTTATATACATGGAAAAAAATATGAGCTAGATGTTTACGGTAATAAGCATCACATTTTCCCCCTTTGCACAAAGTCGACTATGTTTGTTGAAAAAAAGATTGCATCAACTTTGAATGTTATGATCTTACAAATGGCTACGATCCAACGGTTGAAATTTCAGCCACTACCTGTAATAATAGTTCTCTTCAAGATCATACGGTTGAAAGTTTCAAAAAAGTGTAAAAAATATTCTCACACTCCAAAGTTTACAAGGTGGTATGGAATTGCAATTTTGGAGTTTGGGCTCACAAAACACCATGGTAGTTTAGGGGTTAAGCAACTTCTAGGTGTTGGAAGTGAGGTTGGAAGTATCTATAGTGTATCAAGTACATCTAGGTTTTTTGATTGATAGTCTTTCTCATATGCTATTTAGGACGGCTCCAATTGCAAAAGTACTAATTCTTTTGGAGGAGGAAATACTAAGACTTATGAATTTCACAAATCCTTTGTAATTTACTTCCAAAATATTGGGAAGTTGATCCAAAAAGCATGTTATTGTAGATTTGAGCGTAGGTCATAGTTGTCCAAAAACTCGCAAAAGTACCACTAAGTACTTGAACAAGGAGAGATAGTACAAAATCAATTGTTAGGGGTTCAAAAATATGTTTTTTACACTTCGTTGTGTCCTTTCAACACATCAAAGGGTAACCTAGGCGGGTCAAATATTTAAATCGTGTTAAGATTTGCAATAATTCATCAAGTAGCCTTTACGCTAAAAACTGAAATTTTTGGTACAATTAAGGTACTATAAGCTGTCTAAATGTACACCCATCGTGCATGCTTTCACCCTTGAGCTATTTTCAAAAGCACACCATGCTGCCCAATTTATATAGAGGCCTCAAGAAGCTACATAATTTGCAGCTTTGTGATGCAAGACTAACGAGATTGCCAAATCCATTTGAAGAGTTGAGCAACTTAGAAGTGTTGAACTTGAATTTCAGTCGAAACCTGACAATGCTACCTAATTAATTTGGATAATTAATTTTGCATATGTCTCTTAGGATTTCCCCTACAACCTTTAAGATGCTTATCTACCTCACCATCGCGTTCGTTTAGTGTATAGCGTCAATTTCTTAACGCCTTGTTCACCTCTGTAGAAATCCATCTTGCGTCCACTTTGTCCTCCAAGCCGTCCCCCCTCACATTCCAAGCTTCAAGACATAATTCAGTCGACATAGTGAGACATTCCTTCAAACATTTTCATGGACATCCTCTAAGTCATCTCTATAAACATCATTGTAGACATCTTCTTAGACATCCTTCATGACTCTCCAAATCCTTAACTCTAAACTGAACCCTAAATTGGTGCGGCGCCTCTGCAACGACGGCGTAGGTACAAAAATTCTTGCCTCCTCCCTTTGTGCGAAACTTCCGCCCCTTTTGCCCATTAATCAGCTACTACAACTTCAATCCTAAGACCGAAGTAATGGTGTGCATATCGCATGTGGAAGAACCGACAAAATTTAGGTAGAGCTTAGAGTATTAGTTTTTTCATACCTCACCATCGGCTCCTCCTTGTATTGAGTGGCTTCCTTGCTTCTCTTCATGTATCTACTCCACCACCTCCTTAGATTTTGACTGACTTCTTTGTTTCTCTTCAACTGCAAGATACTACATCTACCATGTCTATAACGCACATGAAAGCCTTTTGTTCCCTCCATGTTTTCAGAAAGCTATGGTATGCACTAAGGTAGGGTTATTAAGTACCGTGGCTGTCTAAAAAGTGAGAGTTGTAGATTATCATAGTTGCCTTAATGTTTGAAAGTATGCGCAGCCGATGCTAAGTATGTTGGACACGTGGATTGGGGTTGATTATTATTTATTTGTATTGTCAGTTTTGATGTCTAGACATCTCTTTAGACATCTGCGTAGACATTAGAGGGGACATGTTAAAAAAGTTCTTTCATCGTTCATGTTGACAGAAGTTAAGCATCACCGGAAGTAATCAAAAGATTTTAACAGCTAATATAGAGCAACTAAGTTTGGGTTTAGAATTAAATAAGAATATATTTTCTACATTGTATGAATAAGTACTATTTGAACATAAGGAGTATTGCAGAGACTAAATTGTTGCAATGTTTCCGTGCACTTTATGCACATAGATGTTCTGAAATGCAGTATACGGCAAAGTTAGAAACTAAAACCAGATTATCTACATTTAAAATTGAGTGCAAAAGTGGATAATAATTGTATATGTGGGCGTTACTTTGGGCAATCCCTATTTTGTATGAGACGTACTTCCAAGGTACAAACCCATGCAATGTACTTGATTGCTAAATATGCATCTTCATTTTGAATACGGTACATCATTTACTTCATACTATCATGTTATAAAATTTTGATCCACATATTCAAAATTCATCATGCGAACTTTCTCCAATTGCGTGTTTACGTGTTCCATGTATGGTTGTGTGCAAGAAGGATGTACAAGAAGACTCCCACGATAGTCTTGCTAACGATGTGGTAATGGCAAGATGCATCTTGCAGAAGAAATATCCAACGATGGCGCATCTTCCTATACATCTTGTGGAACAACTCCTCATATGTAGACCAGTCCATTGTTAGTAGATGAAAATATCCAATCGAGAGATACATATTGAGATTCAATAAAAGGAGAGAGTGAATACAACACACTCAAAGCTTACAAGTAGTAGAGCAAAAAATGCTTGAATGAGATACTCACTCATTCCAAGCACTTACTTATATATCCAAGTGAAGGGACTAGGTGCTACAACAAAGATAAGGTTTGAGTGATCAAGATCACTCTACAAAATGATAGACCACTAAAGGACCTTCTCTCTCTACATACGATAAGGCTCTAGTGGTCCATCCTTCTCTACACACAATAAGGCTCTTGTGGACAAGCCCTCTCCACATACGATAAGACTCTATTCATCCAACACTCTTCATATACGATAAGACTCTATTCATCCGACCCTCTCCACATACTCTAATCAACTCTAGTTACCCTTAATAACTACGAGCAATCTAATCTTCAACACTCCCACTTTGTGAGTAGTTACCACCTCGCAATCCCATCGCCTTTGTTAACTTCTCGTGCCTCACCCTAGCAAGCGCCTTCGTCAACACATCCGCCACCATGTCTTCCGTTGGGCAGTACCACAAGCTCACCTCTCCATCTTCTAACTTCTCGCGAATGAAGTGATGTTGCACATCTATGTGCTCGTACGAGAGTGGTGTTTGGGGTCCTTTGCAAGCGCAATGCACCCTTGGTTGTCACACATGATCCTTGTGGCCTCCGCTTGCACAAACCCAACACCCTCCAATTGTTGCCGTAGCCACAACGCCTCCTTCAAGCAATGGCTAGTTGCCATGTACTCCGCTTCCGTAGTAGACACCGCTATCGTAGGTTGCTTCTTGCAATTCCACGAGATTGCACCATCTCCTACAAAGAACACATACTCCGTCGTGGACCGACGCTCATTCACATCACCCGCCCAATCCGCATCACAATATCCCTTCAAATCAAGGTTTTTACCACCAAGACACAATTTGTAGTCAATGGTGCCTTTCAAGTACCTCAAGATGCGTTTAACCGCCATCCAATGTTGAGGACCAGCCTTTGCCATGAATTGGCTCACCATGCTCACCGGAAATGCAAGGTCAGCCCTTGTCGCCACCATTGCATACATCAACGACCCCACCGCAGTCTTGTATGGAATAGCCTTCATCTCCTCTTCAACCTCCTTAAACTCCTCATCCGAAAGCTTCAACAACGACCCCTTTACATCAAGCGGCGTGCCATTCGGCTTGCACTCCTCCATGTTGAAGCGCTTGAGCACCTCCTCAATGTATTTGCCTTGGCTCATGGTGATGATGCGTGCGCTGCGATTCCTCTCAAACGCAATACCAAGGCAAAACTCCAAAGGCCCAAGATCACTCATCTCAAACTCCTTCTCAAGCTTGGCCTTCAACCACCCCAAAACCGCATCATCACTAGCCAAGATAATCAAATCATCTACACAGATGATTACAATCAACAAAAACTCTTTTGTTTGCTTCACATACAAAGAGTAATCCGCATGACTTCTAAAGAAACCTTCTTTGGTGAAAAACATGTCAATCCTTTGGTACCACGCCCTTGGTGATTGCTTGAGCCCATACAACGACTTCTTGAGCTTGCAAACAAGGTGTTGAGAGCCCTCATTCACAAAACCAAGGGGTTGGTCCATGTAGATGTCCTCCTCCAACTCACCATTCAAAAACGCCGTTTTGACATCCATTTGGTGAATCTCCAAGTCCATGGCTGCCCCAATCGCCAACATGCAACGAATGGTGGTAAACTTTGCCACGGGTGCAAAGGTCTCATGGAAATCCACACCTTCCACTTGAGAGAAGCCCCTCGCCACCAACCGTGCCTTGTAGCGCGCCACGTTGCCTTGTGCATCTTTCTTGGTCCTAAACACCCACTTGCAACCAATACTCTTGCGGCCTTTTGGCAATGGAGCGAGCTCTCATGTGCCATTGGCCATTAGAGATGCATACTCCTCTTGCATGGCCAACTCCCACTTGCTTGCATCCACATTTTGCAAAGCATCACCCAAACTCAAATGATCATCAAAAGAAGCCACATTTGCACGTTCTACCTCGTTACCGGGTGGAAGAACGTGATTCAACCACCACTCACCCGGCGGCCTCTTCTCCCTTCTTGGATACCTTGAGCCTTGTGCACGTTGTCCTTCATCAATCTCCTCGTGTGGACCTAGCTTTTCTTCCACTACCTCCTCCTTTTCTTTCTATTGTGGATTTTGCACACCTTTAAACTCATCTCCAACTTGTGCCTCTTGTACAACGGGCGCTGAAATTGGAGGTGTATCCACCAAAATCACCATAGGTGGCTCGAAACTCCCACTTGGATGCATCTCTACATTTGCATCTCCACAAATAGCATCCTCCACAAATACCACATCACGACACTTGAGGATCTTCTTGGTCTCCAAATACATCAACCTATAAGCCTTGGTCTTGTCATCTCCATCATTGATTGCAAAGACATGCTCCACTTCCATCTCTTCTTTGCTTGCAACAACGGCGCTTAAAAACGCATAATCCGCCTCGTTGTCGTTGTTGCTTGCAACATTGGCACTCTCTTTCTCCTTTTTGTTGTTTCGAAAGCAATACCTTGGAATGTGGCCTGGTTTGCCACAATTGTAGCATATTCTTGGGCCATTTTGCATCCTCCCTTTGTTTTGGGCCGCCACCAACGCTACGTCACCACTTGGAGCACCCTTCTCCTTCCTCTTATACACTTCATGCATCAACCTTGACATAACAAACTCCATCTTAAGGTCAGCAAGTTTTAAGGTCTCCAATGCCGTGATCAAACTCTTAAATGAAGGTGGCAAACTATCAAGCAATGTCATGACAATGTCATCCTCCCTCATGGGCACATCCAAGCATGCGAGTTGATCCGCAAGTGTCTTGATGTTGTTGATGTGCTCCAACAAGTCCGCCCCTTCCTCCATCTTGATTGTGAAGAACTTGCGCCTCAAATAAAGTATGTTGGACAAGCTTCTTGTCTCGTGGATGTTACAAAGCACGCTCTATGCTTCCGCCGGACCCTTGCAACTTTTGATGTGCGCAAGTTGCGCATCCACCAAGTTGAGCTCAATCATGGACATCGCCTTGCGCACCCACTTTTGGTAGTCCTTCTTGTCCTTCTCACTTGCTTTGGATGGTGGAGCATCCTTAGTGCCTTCAACAATCTCCCACAAGTCCATAGAAGAAAGTGCCAAATTCATCTTGAACTTCCACAAGTTGAAGTTGGTGCCATTGAACATTTCAAGCACTCTAACACTCTCACCTTCAAAAGAAGCCATGGCAAAGCTCCAATGTTGCCCCTACAACACTCAAACAAGCAAGATACACTTGCTCCTGCTTAAATTTGATTTTCTACAAGCTATTTGACCTCCAAATATAATATCTAGATCTCTTACACACACAAGGTGTGGTTGCACTTCAAAGCACTCAAATCAACCCTCAATGCATGCAAATGAGCACTTGTGCACTCTTTACACTAGATCAACTCTCAAACTATGTCAACAAAGCTTGTAGATCCACAAATCACTCAAATCTAAGCTTAAGAGTCTCAAAACACCTACTTTTGCACCTCAAATGCTAAAATCAGCCCTATGTGTGCACATATGCACTCCAAATGCTAGATTCGGCCCTCTCAACTCTAAGTGCTCTCAAGTAAACATTACAACACACACTCCTAAGCTCAAAACACTTCAAACAATGGATTTGAGAGCCCTTAATGCAAAGAAGCACCTATAGTGTGCAAGGAGGACTCAAACAACAAGCTTACAATCTTACAAGTGTTTGAGTCACCTCCAACACCTCCAAATTGCTTCTATTGCCTCCAATGCTCCAAACTTCCTTCAAAATGGTTGCAAACACCTTCAAATGACTCCAAGTGCACCTCTAAATCTCCAAGAGACTCCAAGTAGTGCAAATGAGCCCTACATGTGCATACAACACCTCTTTGACCTCTCCAAGCCTCCAAAAGTACTCAAACTCAACCTCACTACAAGAGTAGTGGGCCCATAACCTATTGAGATTCAATAGAGAGAGAGAGAGAATACAACACACTCAAAGCTTACAAGTAGTAGAGCAAAAAATGCTTGAATGAGATACTCACTCATTCCAAGCACTTACTTATATATCCAAGTGAAGGGACTAGGTGCTACAACAAAGATAAGGTTTGAGTGATCAAGATCACTCTACAAAAGGATAGACCACCAGAGGACCTTCTCTCTCTACATACGATAAGGCTCTAGTGGTCCATCCTTCTCTACACACAATAAGGCTCTGTGGACAAGCCCTCTCCACATACGATAAGACTCTATTCATCCAACACTCTTCATATACGATAAGGCTCTATTCATCCGACCCTCTCCACATACTCTAATCAACTCTAGTTACCCTCAGTAACTACGAGCAATCTAATCTTCAACAATACATGACGACTTTCAAAGATTATGTACAGACGTAAGCACACAAAGATGTCAACAAAGATGTCTAGCAAAACATAGCTTTCAATATTTAGGAGTTCTCGGAAATGTCTCAAAGACGTCAATGTAGATGGAGTAGACGTTATAAGTACGGACAGTAGGATGTCTATAAGGACATAGTGTAGGGCATTTGGGCAGCTGAGACATGTGTTGTGTGTGTTAACCTTTAAACTTCATATGCTTTCCTGATACCACACCCAAAATCTCTTTTAAACTCCATTTTTAGCATTGTTCTATTTTTAAATTGCTTGAGCTCTATTCTAAGAAAGTATAGATATCTTTAAGGTGCTCAATTTGGAATTCTAAAATTCCATTTGGTATAATGGAGTGTAAGTTATGAGCAAGATTCTCTCAAAAAAAAAACCCAACCCCTCGGGCTGGGTCTGGCGTTTAAGGGTTAAGCATGGAATTTAATAGTCGAAGAACAAAGTCGAGAGTGGTGCACAAGGAATACATTTCGAGAGTAGTGCAGAAGGAATTTTACATCAGTGCGAAAAGAAAAGAGGTTGATGGGAAGAGTGAGAAGCATTTTGAGTACAGTCAAGATAGCATCAATCCGCTAGACTTGTGACGATCCGCTAGACTTGTGTCGATCCTCACGATCCGCTAGACTTGTGACGATCCGCTAGAATTGTGACGATACACTAGAGTTTTGCCATACTTTGCTGATTGGCTAAAAGCAGAAGTGCTAGAAGCAAAGCGGTCAGTGATCGAGGACGTTCTAGAGTACTCTTGTCCTTGGGAGCGATTTGCAACCTCTCATCGGCAAATGCACGCACTTGGGAGGCATTTGCGAGTGTGAACGGCAGAGGGGGGGCCTTGTTATACGAGACTCATGCGTAGTAGCCACTTGTACACAACAATCGCGTTGGAGGATTTGCAATGGAAGGCCCATTGAAGGGGATCTGCAACGGAAGGCCCATTGAACATACAACCGAGCATGTGGAATATATTGAGGAGATACCAGAGCTAGAGCTGGATTACACTAGTAGGAATTTGCAAAAAAATGACTAAACATAAATGACACTAATTTGTTAAGGGCTTTGCAACAATTTTCTCAAATTACAAAAAAAATTCATGAAGAATATTTATTGTCGTTTGCGTCAAGTCATCCATTGTGTCATTTTGGACATGAGGTAAGACCATAGTAAAACTCTAGGTATGTAAGGGGAAATGGATTAGCATGCCTTGTTTTGAGAATTTCATAAATCTTTATACAAGCATAGTTTTTGAGGATTGTGGCAATGCCTTCAAAATACTCGAAAAATAGTAGGGTCGGTTTCGACTATCGCTTATGATAATGAAACAATCAATGTAATTATTAAGTGATATTATTATACTGTTTCAATGGTGCTATGTTGCGTTGGTTAGACCATGTCTGAAACTATCATGTTGACATTTGGCACTTGAGAAGCAAATACTACAGCATGTCCTTCTGCCGGCCCCCAAGTTGAAACAAAATTTACCTCATTGCCCATAATGTACCATAATTCAATAGTAATAGATCCTGAGCATATCCAACTGACATTTTTCAATTATTGTACTGAGCACAGATATACAGTAGGTACGAACAGGTCTTTCATCTCAATTTGAATAATGTAGTAGCACATATAAGCGACCACATCACATAATTCCTTTTGTGAAAAATAGCACTATCCTAATACTAAATCATGTATGTAATAGTATAGAATTAGACTAATTACACAATAGTTCTGTTGAAGTGTTAATTTAGTACAATTTTTTGTGACAATATCTTGTGGTAAACTGTTGACATGTTACATTGGTACGATTTAGCATACCTTTTGTGAACACTACTTTTTCATTAAGACGTTATTATATGGAATCATGTTGAAACAATGGCAATGTGGAGGTAATATTTTAGTACCATTCTAATATGTTTATTTTAGTATCAACCTAATTTTAGTATGATAGCACTGTTGACAAGTTACATTGGTATTGAGTTAGCATGCCTTCTATGAACATTGTCTCTTCATTAAGATATTATTACATGGCCCATGAATAAACATACTAAACATTCAATACAATTTTTTTTAATCATGTCAAAAATTCCATTGATTTTCAAAGTACACATCATGTTCTAAAAAATGAGGCACAACATGTGTGGCCTTCAAAAAACTTCTACAATCTACAATCATGTAATTTGGCCTTCTTTGTTGAATGCTTTGAGTAATGTTGAAATGATTAGGAACTCAAAAGGATAATGCTTTGCAACCTAATTTTCTACTCCATTCACTATCATTTGAGTCATAGAACACTCGAACAAATGCAACATCCATAGTTTGAATTGTTTGCATACCCACATGTACAAATCCTTGTGTTGAGCAACGCAAAAAAAAGGCGGAATTGCACATACCAAACTAGCCCTAGTTCCATCTGTACACTGACAACAGAATACCATGGATGTCCATGGTACGTGTGTAGCCCTTGCATAAATCGGCCAATCTCCATACATATTCCTTGGACCTGAAGGCGACGCCAAAGATTTCGAAACTCCCATAATCTGCAATTTGGAAAAATATTAGATGTTTAATTTTAAAATGAATCAGTGTTTTCCAATATCATTAATTTCAGCATCAACAATATTGACACTAGACAATAATAAGAACTAAGAAAAAATGCCTCATTAATGTGAACACAACAAATAAATTACTTACACCCAATATCAAGGTAGGGAAGAATATACCTCTCACATGATTAAGTGATTCCGTTCTCCATATGCTTGTAATGCAACCAACAAGTAGTTTGGAATCTCAAGGTGGGCATTAATGAGGTTTTGCACCTCTTTTGGAATAAAAGCAACCTGGTAACCTCTTCCATCTCGGACATCATCCACTGAAGCTATTGGAGTTGTACTCAAATCGCGTGAATTTGGTCTTAACCATGATTTGTGTATGTTGATATATGTTCCAGACAATACATTCATTCCAGTCTTGATAGCCTAATCACAAAATTTGGTTGTCATGAATCTCTTTAAGCAAATCTATTCAACTACACACCAAATTTGAGCAAACTTTATAATAAGATAAGACCACATTTCTAGTTTTGAGACTTTTCGCAGTCTCGTTTTTGATTAGAAGGTGAACCGTTTTATCTCTTTATGAGTATAATATATATTTCTTCAATAACAAGTTTTTATATGAATTTTTGGATAATTAGTGTTTAGTCCAAAAACATCAAATCGTTTCAACATATACAACAAATATGGCCTTAGTTAGGAAGTACCTTATCAAGAGCAGTTTCTTTTTCTAATGCAATCTTTTCTATTCCTTCTACATTTCCTGCCCTCCTTCTCAACATCTCCAAATGCTTGTTATCTTTAAAAATTTGAAGAGTTTCTTCATGTTTGTTGCTTCATCTATAGCCAGTCTTCATTAATGCAATATGCATGTGTTCCCACATATTAGTTGAGTATTCCCAGGACAAACCAGATCGTTGAATACAATGTGAGAAATGGCTCATCATATGAATTTTCATTGTATTGAAGCTTGATTTTTGCCACTTGCTCATTGACCATTTCATGGCATCCACAGTCCTATCAACACACAATTTACATTCATGTTACATAAAAAACAGGGTTGTCAGGACGACCGGACCAGGGGGCGACTGGTCGACCATGGTCCGGTCGTCCTCAGCCCCTAGAACCTGTCGGTGACATAACGGGTTTTTTATAATTTACTTGGGGTAAATTACCGTCCGACAGTGGGTGACCGCACTTCCCCGCCCGGTACCGACCGCACTTCCCCCGCCGACGACCGTTTGACGGCCGACCGCACTTCGTCCGACTCTCCGACCGGCCGACCGGTGTGCGGGACCGACGTTCCTTAGGCCGACCGGTGTCGCGGTCGGGCGAGGTCGGCCGCCGACCGCCCTAAGACCGGGCGAGGTCGGCCGCCGACCGGGGTGACGACCGGCGAGGTCGGCCGCCAACCGGGGTGACGACCGGCGAGGTCGGCCGCCGACCGGGGTGACGACCGGCGAGGTCGGCCGCCGACCGGGGTGACGACCGGCGAGGTCGGCCGCCGACCGCTGTGGCGACCGGCGAGGTCGGCCGGCTACGAAGGCCCGACCACTTGAAATTCAACGGCAGAAATTCAAATTTCAACGGTCAAATTCAGGGTTGAAGGTATATAAGAGAAGAGACACAAGGCCTCATTTCACTTCCGAATTGTGAATGCGACCCAAAGTCTCTGAGCTGCATAACTTTATGTTATGTGTCCGTTGCTTGGTACGTATTGAGTTCGGAAGTGCAGAGTTCGTTTACGAACTCTTGACATTTTTTTCTACATATCTACTACCACGTTTGATCATTTTGAGATGTCCTACCTATCAAAATGGCCAACAAATCATCCTCACTTTGGTTCACCGATGTTCATGAAGTACAAGGCCAACCTACTACGACCCCAACTGTCCAATGCAATCTCTGTCATAAGGTTATGAGCAAGAGGCTAGAACGGCAGCTCAGTCACCTTGGTTATGAAGGCAAGCGTGGGGTCCGCCTTAATACAGTTACGCTTTGTCCAAAATTGAACACCCGAGTGATGGATTTATTTCGAACATGTGACGGGCGGTTCCCTCCACATAATGGAGAAATGAGCGGTTTTCATTCAATACCATCGTCATCAGAAGTTCCGAATGTTGGCACGCCAAGGTCCATTGGTGGAGACTCTTGCGTGGGATCTTCTCAAGCTACCCCTTCGATTCCATCAACACCTTTAGTTGGATCAATCTCCGCCGTTCCTAACTTTGCGGGACAAGTGAGGGTTGGTGGGCATATCAATAGGGCGATGAAACAATCTGTGATTGAAGATGGTTTTGCTGAAGCGGATAGGCGGGAACTAGACATACTTTGGGCAAAGTTTTTCTATGAAGCAAACGTACCGTTTGCTGTAGCACGGAATCCGATCTTCAAGGAAGCCGTAATGAAAACTGCCTCTTTCCAAAAACCATATGTCCCTCCTTCTTACCATGACATTCGGACAAAGTTGTTGGGACAAGTAAAAAGTGATCTAGAAGGAAAACTAGATAGTAGACTCAAGGAGAGCCTTCGGAAGTTCGGGGAACTTTAGCCATGGATGGATGGTCATCATCAGAGTAGTCGCCCTCTTGTGAATGCAATGCTAGTGACTCTGCCGGAGAGCTTTTTCTTGGCGCCGTCGATACTCATCGGCAAAGAAAAGACAAAGAATGTATATGGCCTCTATCATGGTGAAGTTCATCAAACAAGTTGGCCCGAGCGTTGTCCAAGTCCGCACGGACAACGCTTCGTAATGATTAATGCCTCTCGATTAGTCGTTGAGGATTATCCCCATATATTCATTCGGGGATGCGCCACGCATGCGATGGATTTGTTGTTGGAAGATTGGGGAAAGGCGTCATGGGTGAAAGAAACTTTGGAAAAGGCCAAGGGCTTGGTCAAGTTCATTAAAAATCGTCAAATGCCTTTAGCCGTGTTTCGTAAACACGAGACAAGGTTTAGCCTATTGATGCCTGGAAAACAAGATTTGCGTGCAATTTTATAATGATAGATCGCTTATTGCAGGGTTCGCGATTCTTTGGAGCAAATCGTTGTAGATCCCCAAATGTTGTTATATGCCTCGAAGAAGTCTCTATCGGCTAGAGATAAATTACGGAGTCCCGCAACGTAAGAAAAGTGGTTTTGGATGACGGTTTTTGGAAGCGTTGTACAAACTTCCGAGATATGGTGGCCCCAGAGAGTGTATGCTCTTCGAATTCGACGGCAAGGAGCCTTGTGCGGGCAAGGCTTTGCATATCGTTCGTCAGCTCGAGAAGCATGTACTGACGCTATCTACAAAACCATTTTCACTCCCTACGGATTTAGCGGACATTGCGAAGGAGAACTTCTACGCAAGGAAAAAGATGATGACAACAGATTCTGCTTCTGTCTTTGGTGCACTCCTTAATCCTTATTTACTACATGACAAAGAGTTAGCGAGATGATAAAGAGGTCCGCATGGGTGCGGGCGTGTTCTAAAAACTCTATGTGCTCCGGCACTTATCATGATGTGGCGAATGAATATATGGCATTTCGAATGAGGAGTGCACCATTTCATGAGATGTTGGATCCTCTTGAGTCGAAATGTTCTCCCTTTGTTTGGTGGGAAATTGAAGGGTTTGTTGGAAAACTCCTTGCTCCGATTGCAAAGCGAATCCTAGCTCAAACGGTGTCATCGTCGGCGTGCGAACGCAAATTGGAGCGATTACTCTTTCGTTCACGATAGGAAGCGGAATCGGTTGCTACCGGAAAGGGCTGATGACTTGGTCTTTGTATACATCAACTCAAAGTTACTTGCAAACGCAAAGTTAACGGATGAGAAGAGGTGGTACTCGGAGAACTTGGATGTAGAGGATCGTGACGTACGTGACTCCGATGATGAAGAAACCCCCCATAACTCAATTGGTGAAGGCTTTTCGGATCACGTTTTGGAGGACCTAGAAGATGACCTCAATAGCATCCCCGCTATGAGCTTGCAAGATGCTTTGAACGTCCCGAACACCACGTATGACTTTGTTGACGATGAAGCTGAGGCGGATGATCCAGATGAATTGTTGCCCCTAGCTCATTTACCACGGTTTCAAAAGGATACCGACAAAGTCACATGTGATAATACCCCTCGTACCGGACTAACTCCAAATACGGACGAGAATGTTGTTCCGAATGTGAAAATCGTGAGGGATGATACTCATGGCCGTACTGTTACGTTTGATCCAATAACGATAAATATGACGTCCGCCACTGCGGATGAACCTGCGTTGCCTGCTGTTGCCTCTCGGTCTCTATTTCAAAAATGTGATTTAGAGGTCCCTACAGTGATGGAGAAATCTTCCAAACGTTTGGTGTCACTTTCAAATCAAGTGCGACCTCGAACAGTACGTTCCAATTCCGGCGGAATCTCTAGTGACTCGGATGTACCGCTTCTTCAATTGGGATACAAGAACCTTCCAGGAGGTTCAGGGCTACGGAAGAAGGAGCCTCCAAGAGTTATGACGAAACGTAAAGCTCCAATGCTTCCGTTTGTTCATGATAAACCGAAGAATCCCCTTGATGCCATTGAGAATGCGGGAAAATTCAAGATCATTCATTCGGGAAGTCACAAACGAAGAATCAAACAAGAGTTAGTAGTGATTTCGAAGATGACCCTACGGGATCTAGCGGAGCTGAAGTAAAAGGAGACAACGATTATGCAATTCCCACCGATGTGGATGAATAGACATTAATTACATGCTCAGACACGTAGTAGAGGTCTAGCATACTTCGTGTATGTTTCGGATAGTATAGCTCGTGAAACTTTATTACCAAACTGTTGATATGTTCGTACTTTATTTTGTCTGAAAATGTCGGTGAATAGTCAACAAAAGACTATTACATCATAAGAAATAAAAAACTTCATTACAAAAACCATGCATTACAAATCCAAAATGGTAAGCGACCCTATTCCGGGAACTGTAACCCTTCTTAACCGTCTACGCTTCTATTGGATTTCTATTACATCGCAACTGAATGCTCTTCTGTATCAATCGTATTTGCTATACTACGAGTCCGGGGTCTTTGGCTTGGTCTAGCAATTCTACCGCCCTCGTCGTATTCTTGATCCACTCGCAGCAATTTCTCTGTTGTTGCCCGACATCCAATCGCTGCCGCTCTCATTGCCATCATCCCTTTTCCGTTTCTTGGGTGGGTTAGCATTTTTGGAACGGAAGATTTTCATGGCCTCCTCGATTCGTCCCACCACATCCTTCACAAAGGAGTCCTCTCACGTGATAGACACCAATAACTCCGCCGGGTCTTTGATCATTGTCGTCCAATGAGTAATGATGTTCTTAATGCGCGACTCAAATTTCTCTACCGCCTCCCGTAAAAGTACAGTCTGCGTCTTTGAAAGATTCCTCCTTCGTTGAAATCCGTAAGTGTGCGGCCTCTTCCAACTTCGCTAGGACTAAAGCCCTTCCAATCGGCCTATCATCGTACTTCTTGTACTCCTCTCCAAACTCAATGTCACTTGTTACCTCATGCCACAAACCATCTTCTCCCTTCTCCACTCTCTTTGGAGGGAATCGGAAGAAACGATTGTGTTCGATGACTCAATGTCCTCCAAAGTTGCGGCAAAACATCTCTCGTTGCTCATTGTCTTCAATATCTCGCGCCTAATCTCCACCTCGTAGTCACGTGTCATCCAAAGCAATGGCTCTGTCTCGCCTACATCATGCATGAGGAGCTGGTGTTTTGATGTTGAACTATCCCATTCAAGTGCTTTCCCCCACTCACGAAAGTTGTGAAGTTTCTTTGGAAGTTGATCCAAAGGGAGATTCCATCGGTTGAACTCGTGTGCCAGGTGGCATGACATCGCGCATCCCCATCACTTCGTAGAATCTCGTGCTAATTGGAGAACGACATATAGGACATGATGATTTTCCCCGGGCAACGCTTGCTATGCAAGTAACATGAAAGTTATGGCCACATTGGCCCAGTGTGTACGCTCCTTCTGGACCGAAATGATATCGGCACATGCCACATTTTTCCTTCAGTATTGTCGGTGGGGGTCGCATGTAAACGACATTTCGATTTGATTCCACAAAATGCGATGAGAATGAGTTGTATGGCACCCATCCTTCTGCCACTTCCAAACTCCAATCAATATCATCATCTTTTCCCATCCGATTGAAATTTGTTCGCTCCATCATCTCCTCCACATCACCCCAAATAGTGACCTTAGTAGGTTCGTGTTCTCGTAATCTTTCGTATTTTTTAAATTCCTCCAATGATGTATTCACATGTTCACTCGAACCACATGATTTGGCGGCAATCTTCTTCAGATTATGTTGTGCCTTTGAAACCATGGCCTCCCTATCTTGAAGTCGGTGAACCCAAGCCAACCAAGGCAATATGTTCTCTTCGCGTGGTGTATAATCCACATTTCTCAATGCCATTCGTATGGATTCTAGTTCAGCTCGTGCCTCATCTCTCTGCTTCATCATTGCTTCCAATTGCATTTCCAATGTTTCTTTAGGACATTGATTATGTAGGCAATCTTTTCCCTTCGAATGTGTATCATCCTCTACACGCACGCCCCTCCTTCCATTGTCCTCCGATTCCGTATCATCGTCCAAATTGATGATTTGTTTTCCTTTCTCCTGCGTAGTGAACCGTGCTTCCTTCTCATGAATGTCCTCTACTGCCTCAGTAGGCCCTGGCTCGCATGATGGAGTACTTTTCATCTCCGGGCCATCACTCTTATTATTCCCATCATTATTAGATGGAATAAGATCACCTTCCCTATCGATCGTTTCTCCAATTTTTGAAATTGGAGAAATATCTTTTGGATTTAGGGGGAGATCTTCCACATCACCTTCTTCGGGAGGATTCAAAATGTTCATCGCTTGCTCCATGAGATTGCAGTAGTACGGGGATTTTCTGCGCTCATATCCATTCAGTTTGAAATCATAAACCACCTTTTCAATCATGGTAATTGCTACGGAATACTTCGCCTCAAGACTCATAAGATCCTCCACATCCTTTATCCTTGCTTTCACATACGGGAGCCATTTCTCTGATATCTTCTCGTAGTCTATAGCTGCTTCTAGCATTCGAGGCATCAATAAGGCAAAAGTTTTAGACATTTCTAAAAACTGTGGAGCCATAGTAGCAAGAACTTCAGTCGCGATTTTCATATCGGTCCCAGCTTCCAATACTGAGATTTTTTTGGTGTCCTCCCACTTCAACTTCGTCTCACCATCTGGAGCCGAACCCTCGTATAAGATCTTTGCCATTTCGTCAATATAAGTGAGAAACTCTCTCAGTTTCTTGTTGCTTGGTACTCCTTCATATAGCTCTTCGAAATTTGACCACCAATCCTTCTCCATCTGCGGAGTAATGGAATCTGGCATGGATGTTGTTTCCATTGGTTTACTTGGCCCTGCCTCATTCGATTTTGGATTATTGACGGTCAAATTTAGGCCATTGGGAATAATAGGGTTATCTGGAATGAGAGGGGAGAGTACCTCTTCCACTACATTCTCTAAGTCCCCACACGATCTTGCACCGCATTCGCCTCTTCCAATGATCGCTCTCCCAATCGCGTTTACATCCCGAAGCCTATCAACTGCAGTTGTTCGTTTGATAGACCATCCGTGGCAAGAGGAATGTCTCAGTATCCTTTGTAACGACATTCTCATCTTCCGTTGTATCCTCTCCGACCTTTTGTTTTTTTTTTTTTTTTTCTCAAAACCTCCAAAATATGCTTTGTCAAGGCAGATTGTGGATCAAAGCAATCCGGGATATGCTTCGCTTCCTCTCAATTGAAGGAAATTGAGTATTAGTTTGGTACGTGCTCCAATTTATCTTCCGTTGTAGTATCAACTCAAAGATATACCATTGCCAACAATTGGTAAATAAAAGTACCCTTTTGTTTTGGCACGATCCCGAACAAGGCCCGCCATACTTCCTCCGCACGGTGGATAAAGTGATCATCCTTGCATGTTGCGGGTTGCAACAAAAGTTCTTGGTATGAACTGCATGACATTCTTTAGGCCAAAGTTTGCCAATGTGAAACATCTTCACATATTTCTTGCAAATTTGAGCGGTCCAATACTCCGTCACCTCCAGTTCCCAACCGCGTTCCGCTTTAATGTCTTCATTCTCTAAAATCTCCCAATTCAGCCCATGAGTTGCACCTTTTTGTTTATTCCTCTTCTTAGGCGCCTCTGCTGATATCATCGAATTCTCCACCTCCATACTCGTGTTCACGTTCTCAGTCGACGTCATCGTGCAAGTATCACCGAAGGATCCACGTGACGGGCGGCCGCAACAAATGTGAAAAAAACCGACCCCTCTCCTCTCCAACTAGAATACGCAGCGCGCTTTAGCAATCGGAGAACATTCAATTGGGTTACCATGAGGAGAGGAAGTGGTGGAGAATGAAGCCGGACGGCCCTTTATAGTGCCCTCATGCCGACCGGCCGATCCAAGACCGCCGACCGGCCTAGCCGTCAGAAAGCCCCGGAGCGGCCGACCGCTGTTGGCCGGCCGTCCGTCCCCGACCTCCCGACCGCCCCGGACTCGCCGACCGCCCCGGACTCGCCGACCGCCCCGGACTGCCGACCGAGCCCCGGACCGGCCGTCGGGCCATCGGGACCGTCCGATTGATCGCCCGGACTGCCCAGGCCTGGCCGACCGACCCTGACGGCCGAACCTTCGCAGGCCGGGCCTGGCGGAGCGGCCGCCGGCCGCCGCTCTAAACCCTAACCCCAAAATTTGTTGTGCCCCTTTACAAACCCTAGGCATCAACCAATGAAGATCTATCTATCTCTAAAATTTTAAATTTGGGCCGTCGATGTCGCGACCCTAATTACTCCAACTCTTCTTTTTCTTAGTGAGCCTTACTTGGTAGCGGAATCACGGCTCACTTAGTTGGTAGCAACCGGCCACGACTTTGCTAACACTTGCATGTGCCCCACACACACAATGTTAGCACCATTCCAAGTCAAGGTGTCCAACCCACCTTGAGTCTATAACTCATTATCCGGTACTCATTACCCGGAACTCCCACCAACACATAGGTATGCCAACCCGGAACTCCCACCAACACATGGGCATGCCACTTGGTGGCACGGGCGACCTTCCACAAATGTCCAAGCTCCCAAGGGTGCTACTAATCACCCCGGAGCTAACCGCCCTTATCCATTGTCCAACTTCCCACTAGTCGCCTTCCACTCTTGTTTCTCACCCCATTCGGGACTTTGCCGGAAATCCTCCCGGAATCCGGCACTAGTTTTCCCGGGGACTAGTTTGGACCGGGACTCTTTCCAACCTAATGTTGCGGGATGCTCAAGAGCATCCCACAATGCCCAAGATGTAGGAGTGAGGCTTCCTTTCCATGCCTCACCTTCTTGAGCCATTCCCGGTCACTCCCGAGAACCGGCACTACTTATCACGGGGACTAACTTGGAGAGGGACACTTCCCTACCCCATGTTTAGAAAGGCTCCAAAGCACTCTCTACTTTCCACAAGGTGCGGGAGTGAGGCCCCATCCCAAGCCTCACCCCTTGGAGCCACCCCGGCTCCTCAAGGCACCATGTGCAAGTGAGGAGGGAGACCACCCCTCCTCATAGTACTCTCTGGAGTCTTCGGTAGGCCCCCCCCTCTTGTGTTGAGGGGCCTTCCGTGACACACTTTTGTTTTGGAAGACCACCCGTTTTTGCCTTAGTCTCAAAAACGGGCCGTATCTTCTTCTCGGGCTAACTTGTAGCTCAGTTATCCAAATGGGACGTGCGAGCCCATTTTCGACATCTACTCTTTGAGTAGATGTCGATGGACTCCCCACTTGTCCCAATTGGAGCTTCCATGTGGGAGCTATGCTCCTCTGAACATTCGGGAGTCCCGGGAGGCAGCAGTCCCGGAGTCCCGAAGTCCCGATGCTTTGGAGAGCCATATCTCCCAAAGCATTGCTTTGCTCCTCACGAGCCTTAGCATTTTGGAAAGCTCTTGTCCAGAGCTTTTCAAAGACATGCAACATGCCGCCATCCATGAAGGACGACATTTTGAGTCCCGAAAGGCAACACTCCCGAGTCCCGGAGTGTCCCGGAACGCGCTGCAACTTTGGAGAGTCATATCTCATGACTCACAACTCCAAATCGCGCGTTCTTTGGACCCATGGATGCGTGCTCAAACAAGGTTTCCAACCATATAAGACACGCCACCAAGTTCGTCCCGAGCACGACGCCATTGCGTGCTGTTTGCTCGGGACTCCCCTTGGTCACTTCACCTTGTCTCTTGCCGAGCCCGGGGCGTCACTCCCGGAGTCCTCTCGGCTCACCACGGTGTTCGGGCATCCTTTGGAAAGGGATGTGACACTCACCCCCACCAAACAGCGTCGATGCCCTCATCGACAATCTCTCTTGTCGGCAGTACCAAGTTCTTGAGGTAGCCGCCTCCTTGGCACTTGCACTGCGTTCCAGGGTAGCTAGCCCCGCAATGCTCCAAGCATCCTTTTACTTGAAAAATGGCTAAGTCTCAAAGGTGGCACCCGATAGGTCTAAGGTCCTTTCTACCCAAGGACTTTCCTTGGAAGGACCCACATAAACTAGACCTATCCACTTTGAGACTCACTTGGAATGCCCCCAATGGCCCCAAGTTAGGCTCAACTAGCCCATCATACTCACATGACTTAGGATTGAATTCAAGGCTAACCAACACTTTCTTGGTCGCAACACCAAGCCCTCTTTTCAAACACTTAGGCTCTCAAGTGGTGAACTTTGCTCGCCTAGGGGTAATGCTAAGTCCCGCCCGACCTAGCCTTTGCTTCACTCTACCGAGACATGGGTGATCAAGCCATGCGTTGACGATGGTCAACCCGCAAAGGGCACTTTTATGAGCCCGTGCCACTACCTTGCTCCCCCGCCCGAGCAAGTCCTAAGCTTGAGAGTCGTGGGGTTCACCCACTCACAACTCCCAAGCCAAGGTCCCTGTTTTG
Organism: Bryum argenteum; assembly: GCA_037043015.1. Lineage (NCBI taxonomy): Eukaryota > Viridiplantae > Streptophyta > Bryopsida > Bryales > Bryaceae > Bryum > Bryum argenteum. The sequence continues at coordinate 20,121,002 of CM073325.1, read as the reverse complement.
CAAAGATTCCAAGTATTGGCTTCGCGTATCCTTCAACCTCTTCTAACCAACCTAGCAATCCAAAATGAGATTAGGACTCATCTCATTTCCAACATGCAATCAAGGAACTTGCCAGCAACTTAATTGTCAACCAAGTATTACAACATGTGTCATTTGCACCATTTGCACCAAATGCTAGACAAAACTTAGGCCAAGTGTACACAAGTGTGGTAATTCACCCCCACTTCAAAGGTTGATGTCCTCATCAATGCTTTCTCGGTGTCTTGGATCTCCGTTGGCTTTCATACCTTTCCACCATCTCCTTTGCATTGGCCATATACTTGGCCTCAACCCATGTTGCTTCCTTCTCATGGTACCCCGCCACTTCACCAAGTATTCTTTGCCCTTTTTCTTGGTGATCCGGCGATTCATAATGCCTTTTACTCCAAACTCCAAGTGATCACCAAGTAGTTCAGTGGAGGCCGTTACACTTGCTTGCGTTCGGCCTCACCTTATCTTTTTGTGATATGGCTTGAGCAATGAGACATGGAAGGTGGGATGAATCATGGTCTCCGGTGGTAAGTCCAACTTATATACATCCTCAAACAACCGTTTTGCAATGACAAATGGACTCACATACTTTGCCATGGATATGGGAGTCAAGCCATCCGGTAAGGTGAGATTTTCACATTCTTCTACACCTTTTAGCCCTCCTCATACTCCTCATGGCGCCGCCCTTTGTTAACTTGTTTCACATATCTCTTCGGGCCTTGTCTAGGTTTTCTTGGTCCTTTTCAATAAGTTGCTATCTCTTGGCTACCAAGTCTTTTGCACCTTGGCTTTGTTCCATCTCCGATTGCAATCCATTCAAAAGCTAGGTTGTTAGGCATAAGTGGCTTCACACATAAGCCACCTTGGGCGGCGATTGACTCATAGCACCATGCCTCAATGCATTATGGCTACCAACCGCCAAACCCAAGTAATCACTTTGTTCACTTTGGTCTTGACAACCCATGGTGCCGGCACCAAACACCGAAAAGGAGCACCACCTTGTCAAAAGCGGTCACCATCCCTTTTGTTGGCTCCATCCTTGCCAACTTACAAAAGCTATCCACCACCACAAAGATGGCGTCACTTCCTCGTGACTCCGGAAGGCTTGTAATAAAATCCATGGAGACACACTCCCATGGACCATCCCGGATAGGCAAAGGCCGTAACAAACCCACGTGCTTTTGATATGGCGCCCGGTTGGCTTGACATTCAAGTGATACAAGTCTTCACATAATGGGCAATGTGTTCCTTCATTTCGGGCCAATAGAACCTCTTTGAAACCAAACATATGGTGGACTTCTCCCCCCTATGCCCGGCCAAGCGGTTGTCATGCTCCTCCTTGAGCACACTCAACCTCCACATGCCCTTTGGAATACACACCCTATTTTGCTTTAACTTGATCATAGATTGATGAAGCCGGATACCTTTGGGCTTCATGCCACACTTAAGTTCACATAAGAACTTTTGAGCCTCGGGGTCTTTTAAATACGCCTCCCTTATCCGTTTTGCCAAATCACCTTCTCCCGCATACATCACTCTCAAGACTTGCGTGGTATTTGACTTATGTTCACCTTCCAACCTAGTGCATCCGGCGCCCATTCACTCGGCCCGGCTTGTGAATCAACTCCACATTTATAAGCATTAAGGTAACATGCCACCTCAATTGCTTGGGTGTAACTTAGGCTTATGTTTCAAAGTACTTCAATGAAACATTATTGGTGAATACCTTGATCTCATAGAGACCAAGGTAATGTTGCCATGTCTTCAACAATGCACCATGGCAACCATCTCCTTTTCATGCGTTGGCCAATTGATTTGAGTGCCATCAAATTTCTTGCTCTTAAATGCAATTGGCCTTCTTTCTTGCATGAGTACTCCCCCGATGGCAAAGTCTCTTGCATCGGTGTGCACCTCAAAAGGCTTATCAAACTCCGGGAACTTCAATACCGGCGGGGAGGAGAGTTTCTCCTTGAGTTTTTTTTGAAATGCTTGCACACATGAATTGGTCCCATCCAAGGCCAAGTTTTTCGTAAGCAAACCGGACATGGGCTTAGCAATCTTGGAGAAGTTCTTTATGAACCTCCCATAATAATAGGCCAACCCAAGCAATGAATTCACTTCCCTTTCTGAAGTGGGTTGGCTCCCCTTCTTGATTGCTTCCACCTTCTTGTCCTCCGGTTTGACACTTTGCCCCGTCATAATGTGTCCCAAGATCTCCATCTCTAGCAAGCCAACTCACTCTTCTCCCCATTTGCATGTAACTTATTGTCCCTAAGTTTTTTTTTTTTTTTTTTAGCACAATTGCAAGGTGCTATGCATGCACTTCCGCCGTTTTGGAGATCACCAATATGTCATGAATGTAACAATGACAAGCCCATCCATCTCTTGATGGATATCGTATTCATGAGGATTGTGAACATTGATGGGGCGTTGCACAACCCAAAAGGCATCACCAAAGCCTTAGATGACCTCCCAAATCCACTTAGGAGGTGTGGAGTTAGAAGTGGGCTTATTCCCTTCAAGTCCCAAATCGGTCCTTAGCATCATCTAGAACCGGTTTTCCTCTAACTCCTCCAAGTTCACCGAGTTGATCCTACTCCTTAACATGTTGGGAGCCTTGGTGAACTCTAACTCAATCTCCTTGCCTTCGGGGTTGGCAACCACTCTCAATGGCCACCTCATTATCTTTACCCCATAGATATCAAAGGAAGTCTTACATAAGATGAGACCAATCCCATCCATTTCACAAACCTTGAAGTTTTCCACAAATGTGAAGTTTTGGCACTTCACTTCTACTTCCGTTGCTACAAGGAACGTTTGGTGAGGCTGGCCTCTTTGCAAACCTCATTTGGATGAGCTTGCTTACTCAAATGCAAGCCCATCCTCTTGGATGCTTCGGGACTTATGAAGGAGTCGGTTGCCCCTTTGGTTAGGAGCAATGCATTGCCATGTGGCCCTCTTCACCACAATTCAAACAAGTAATGTAACTTGTCTCTTTTTATTATGGACTTGTCCCGACATTGAGCTTGTCCTTGGCAAACTTGTCCTTCCCATCCTTGGAAGGCCTACTCTCACCACCCTAAAGCTTTTGCCAACCATTTTTCTTATGTTGGCTCTTGGATAGTAATTTGCCTTGCTTTCCGGTTGAGACCTCGTCTTTAGAGGCCTTTTGGTGACCTTCATCATCACCAATCCCTTTTTGCCAACTTGAGCAATTCGGCACAAGTCTCCGGCAATCTCGGCATCTTGAATTATGCCCGCTCCACCCAACCTTAGAGTCCATTGAAGAAAATGACCTTTTTGGCCAATTCATCTAACTTCGGGAGCACATTCAAATGTGCATTGAAATCCTTCACATAGACATGAAAGGTGCCCGTTTGCTTCAATTGCACAAGGGCCATGCCATCCCGAATCTCTTGGGACTCCGGGGTGAAGCAATCACTTAGGATCCCCTTGAAACCGGTCCAAGTCAAGTTGCTCACCACTCCCGCGTTCTCATCCCGGTAACAAGTCCACCACAAAAGAGCATGCTCTTTCAAGAAGGTCACGGTAATGTTGATCTTGTCCTCTTCAAGAACTCTTTGGGCCTCAAAGTTGAGCTCAAGTTCCACAATGAAGTCCTTGACCTTGTTTACCTTGCCCAATCCCGTGAAGGAAGAGGGCAAGTTGGTCTTGCACAACTTGCGGGAAGAAGGGCATGATGCCCTTCCCTTGAGCTCCTTAATCTCTTCTTCCAAGACTTGAAGAGTTTTGACAAGCTCATTGAACCATTCAGCTCGTGTCTTCCGCTTGTGGCCGTGTTTCCCGGGAACGGGACTTAGAGGATTTTCTTCCTCCTCATGGTGAGTGACCTCCTCACCACTAGCAACTTCACTTGGTTCCCCTTGCTCCTCTTTTATTTCCATCCGCACATTCGATGGACCTAAAGAAGACTCCTCATGAGGGGCAACCCCGGCCTCAAAGGCTTGACTACGTGTCTTCGGGCCACATCGCGAGCTTCCGGCCTCTGGTGCCATCCTACTCTTGATTGGATCCCGTTGCGTAGCCTGCTCTGATACCAAGTGTCGCGACCCTAATTACTCCAACTCTTCTTTTTCTTAGTGAGCCTTACTTGGTAGCGGAATCACGGCTCACTTAGTTGGTAGCAACCGGCCACGACTTTGCTAACACTTGCATGTGCCCCACACACACAATGTTAGCACCATTCCAAGTCAAGGTGTCCAACCCACCTTGAGTCTATAACTCATTATCCGGTACTCATTACCCGGAACTCCCACCAACACATAGGTATGCCAACCCGGAACTCCCACCAACACATGGGCATGCCACTTGGTGGCACGGGGCGGCCTTCCACAAATGTCCAAGCTCCCAAGGGTGCTACTAATCACCCCCGGAGCTAACCGCCCTTATCCATTGTCCAACTTCCCACTAGTCGCCTTCCACTCTTGTTTCTCACCCCATTCGGGACTTTGCCGGAAATCCTCCCGAATCCGCACTAGTTTTCCGGGGACTAGTTTGGACCGGGACTCTTTCCAACCTAATGTTGCGGGATGCTCAAGAGCATCCCACAATGCCCAAGATGTAGGAGTGAGGCTTCCTTTCCATGCCTCACCTTCTTGAGCCATTCCCGGTCACTCCCGAGAACCGGCACTACTTATCACGGGGACTAACTTGGAGAGGGACACTTCCCTACCCCATGTTTAGAAAGGCTCCAAAGCACTCTCTACTTTCCACAAGGTGCGGGAGTGAGGCCCCATCCCAAGCCTCACCCCTTGAGCCACCCCCGGCTCCTCAAGGCACCATGTGCAAGTGAGGAGGAGACCACCCCTCCTCATAGTACTCTCTGAGTCTTCGGTAGGCCCCCTCTTGTGTTGAGGGGCCTTCCGTGACACACTTTTGTTTTGGAAGACCACCCGTTTTTGCCTTAGTCTCAAAAACGGGCCGTATCTTCTTCTCGGGCTAACTTGTAGCTCAGTTATCCAAATGGGACGTGCGAGCCCATTTTCGACATCTACTCTTTGAGTAGATGTCGATGGACTCCCACTTGTCCCAATTGGAGCTTCCATGTGGGAGCTATGCTCCTCTGAACATTCGGGAGTCCCGGGAGGCAGCAGTCCCGGAGTCCCGAAGTCCCGATGCTTTGGAGAGCCATATCTCCCAAAGCATTGCTTTGCTCCTCACGAGCCTTAGCATTTTGGAAAGCTCTTGTCCAGAGCTTTTCAAAGACATGCAACATGCCGCCATCCATGAAGGACGACATTTTGAGTCCCGAAAGGCAACACTCCCGAGTCCCGGAGTGTCCCGGAACGCGCTGCAACTTTGGAGAGTCATATCTCATGACTCACAACTCCAAATCGCGCGTTCTTTGGACCCATGGATGCGTGCTCAAACAAGGTTTCCAACCATATAAGACACGCCACCAAGTTCGTCCCGAGCACGACGCCATTGCGTGCTGTTTGCTCGGGACTCCCCTTGGTCACTTCACCTTGTCTCTTGCCGAGCCCGGGGCGTCACTCCCGGAGTCCTCTCGGCTCACCACGGTGTTCGGGCATCCTTTGGAAAGGGATGTGACAGTCGAAGTGGGCATTAGGACTTTATATTGCAAGATCCACTCTATGACCCACTTTGTAAAGTAGAGCTAAAGTTAAGGCCCACTTTAAGTCCAAGTGGGCTCAACTCCAAATGGGCCCAACTTCAAATGGCCTCTAGTATAAAGTAGCCGTAAAAAGTGCCAAAACCCCTCAAAACCAACTTGTTATGAATTTCACTTCAATGTGAAAATGATGAAATTTAGTAAATTCTCTTGTGCACTAATAAATTATCATCTCGCAATCTATGAGGCTCTATGAATCAAACTTTTATGCACATGACTTACAAGGGTATGTTTATTAGGGCATCCTCAATGGAGACTAAATAACCGCCCTTTGTACCAAATTCTATGTTTTGAGTGATTTTGAATTAGAAAATACAATTACCAACGTTAGAAGCGCATGTAAAAAAACGTGAGATAGATCTCAAGAAATAAGAAATGTGGATAAAATTTTATTCCCAAATTGTGTAAACTTTCTCTACAAATTTAAAGTAGTTTTATTTAGATTTGTTTTAGGTTTTTTTTTAAAATTAGACCTAGTTGCTTAAAAATTCCTACTTAACCGTCTCCCTTGGAACGAATTTCTTATACTAATAGGATAATTATAAACTGGTAATTACTGTTCTTCAACAAGATAGATAGATACGAACTCCAATTTTCATATCGAATATAACAATTGTATATAAATATAACCAAAGAACTCACAACAAAAAATAGTCTCTTCCTTCTTACCCATGAGTTTATATATCCACCTAAAAGTCTTTCTATAGTCTTTTACTTTTCTATTTCTAAAAACAAATCTTATTAATAGATCAATTATAGAAATCTAACTCTTCATGTATGTAAACTATTTATATTTAAAGTAGGATATGTATATTTACGTATATACTATGTATTAATAAATTAGAATATGTATATTTATGTATGTACTTTATGTTTCATAGTATAATATGTATATGAAGGTATATATTATATGTAATATATATTATAATTGTATTATATTATTGTTGAATTTATAATAAATATAATATTTACTATATACATCAATACATGTATAGTATATATATTTATGTATGTACTTTTTGATTTATAGTTCTCGCACACAAAGTAGAATTGATTTGCTTTACCTCTAAATATGTATTTAAATAGAACCACTATTTATATAGAACTTGTTTACCTGTAAATAAAATTTTAGCATTAAATCGCTATTTATGTAGAGTGACTTTACCTCTAAATATGTTTTTAGCAAAAACCGCTCTATCTTTACCGTATAGTGTATATATATTATTTATTTAACTATTTTCATTTTAGAGGGGACCCGAGTTAAGAACCAACATCCCGGATGAGACTATAACATGTCCAATATATAATAAAGGAATTAGCCTACAAAGGTTTGTAAAATAATGTATTGGATATGGAAAAATAAAAATATTAGCCAGGGGAAATTAATAAATCCTAGACCATGAACCTTATATCCTATGCTCAAGTGATTTCATCCACAATATACTCTAAATGAAAAAGCGATGGCTATTCAAAACATTCTATTCCCTAATCAATCCATCAAAGTTTCTAATATAAGAATAATCAACTTCATTTAACATAAAATAGAAGTACTATACGTGTACAAGATCAAATATGATTATAACTTTATAAGTTGATGCCGTTATTGCCATATGTTAAAAACTTATAGGGTGCGATATTTTTATTAATTTATTTGTAACGCTTTTTACTTCTCTTAATTTATGATCACAAAATAGAAAACAATAGAACTGTATTTCAATTACCTTTACAAGAGGTAAATGAATAATTACTCAAATTAATACACAACGATGGAATTATTTCTAAATGCACATGAAATAATATAGACCATAAAATGTGGACAACTTAAGGGCTAAATAGGAAGTTTAAATATTGACTAATACGGTAATACCAAAGTTATGAAAACAAAATACTCACACATGCTCACCTACATTTAATATATACTTAGATCTCTCCAATGTTAGACATAAGTATACTCTCATCAAAGAATAGGTAAAAAGTCCGGAAAGTGATATGAGAGGATTTAGGGCCACCTCAAAGTGCACAATAGGGGCCAAGCCATTAATGGGGCCAATACATGAGAACATCTCCTTGTGAGAATGGATCAATTTTTGACAAAAGTTGGGACATTCAAGAAATGAATGTCAATTCATGGCCTAAAAGCGTTTTCTTGATTCAAATTAAGAAAGAATATTTGTAAGAAATAAAATCAATGAGAACAAATCTAAAACATGGACTCTCGCTAATAATAAGAATTGGCCCCATAACCTTCGTTTTCCTTCTAGAAATGGGCACCAACTCCCAACACCTTCACTAATGGGGGAATCGGCATGGGAGATATGTTGGCCTTGACTCCTCTTGCAAGGAGTCCCTTATTATAGAATTATTTGGAGCCTAGAGTATCTTTGTCATAAAACATTCTTGTTTCTGACAAAGAGATCTTCCCGACATTCCCTTGTCAGAACATTCCCTACCCCGATTTAGACGCCACGTGTACGCGAGACGCTAAATATAGAAATGCAAATATGCAATGCAGGGAAGTGAGAGAAGTTGAGGAAACGGGGAGTTCTGGCCTTCTGGGGAGAGGCAAGAAGAGGAGGGGGAGGGAGGTACGCGGGCCGACCGACGGATAGCCGACCGCAGGCCGCCCGGCCGGTCTCCGGGCCGGTCCCCGGTCGCTCGGCCAGTCCCCGGTCGCCGGGTCGGTCGGTAGGCCGGTCATGCGGTCGGTCCGATCGGTCGGCCGGGCACGAGCGGCCCAGATTGACCGATCCTACATCGCCATCGCCCGCTTGGGGATTTTTTTTTCTTTTTTTTTTTATTCTTAGTTTCCATTGTGTTCCTGGAATCTTTCAAAATTTCATAGGATCCTTTTTAAATTTTAATCCCTCTCAGATTTCTGTTATTAGATTCTCAGTGATTATTACACAATGAAAAAAGGAATCCTATGTTGATTTGTGAAATGCTATATATTCTTTATTCACGGATAGGGTTTAGTGGTTTAGGGTTTAGGGTTTAGGGTTTAGGGTTTAGGGTTTAGGTTTATGGTTTACTTGGAGATTTCATGATTGCAGTAGCTTTGTTATATGAATTTTCACTTCAATCTAGAAGTGATGAAATTTTGTAAATTCTCTTGTGTACTAACATATTATGATCTCGTAATGTATGAGGTTATATGACTCAACTTTGGGGCACATGACCTACAACTATAACTCTATTTCAATATTGCATGGTTGAGAATGTAAGTTGAGGATCCTCATTTTAATATAGGACCCTTATTTTGGAAATGCGACATTTGGTGAAAAATGGACATTAAGTTTGGGGAGTCTATAATCTTAGATGCTATGTTGAATGTTGAAAATACTATCAATATATTCCTTGCAACAAACTCGTGATTTATTCCATGTCAATAATAATAACAATGCGATGGAGAAAAGTGGCATTCTAATCGATTAAAAATATAATTCAATACTACACCATGCATACACGAATCCCTTATTTTCATTCCACACACAATTGAGTTTCCAAAGATTTCCAACACCAATCTTTATAAGTTGATGCCATATGTTAAAAACTTTTAGAGTTGGATATTTTCAAAAATTTATTTGTCTCCCTTTTTACTTCTCTTTATTTGTGATCGCGAAATAGAAAACAATAGAATCCTCTTTCTATTACCTTTGTAAGAGGTAAATAAATAATTATTCAAATAAATACAATAAAAAAAATGGTACTAATAAATATGGAAAAAGAATATGTGCAAATTAAGTACAATGATATGTACTACATTATAAATATACTCCTACCTTAGTTCAAGGGTGTCAAACAAAAATAGCCAATAATAGAATGAGTTGTTTAGGCAGAATGTTTTTTAAGTTAAGCCTATTCTTATGTCTAAATGTGGTCAATGTAAGGCCTAACACGGTAATACCAAAGTTATGAAACTAAATGGTCACACATGCTCTATAACTCTATTACAATATTACATGGTTGAGAATGTAAATTGTGCATCTTCATTTCAATATAGGACCCTTCATTTGATAATGCGTCATTTGGTTAAAAATAGGCACTACGTTTGGGGAGTATATAATCTTAGATCCAATTGGCAAAAAAAAAAAACTTATTTTGTTCCTTTAAGTCATTTTGAAGTATTCTAATTATAATGTGAATAAGAATGATATTAGAAAATACGAGTAATTATTATATACGGTATAAATAAAACCACGTCTATTTACATAAAACCTACTGTTGACATGGAAGACACAAATTAGGATACAGTAGATTCTATCATCCCTGGTTCTAAATTTGGGACGCATGTATGTATAATGAAATTTATATGTTATATGTTTTATACGTACACATATTTTCATGAATGCCAATAGCCTTCTATTATAGTTCATGAGAAAATATATTTTTCAGCTAATACATGTTCATTGTAAGTTTGTAACCCTTAACCTCAAATGCCCAAGGGGGTGTAGACTCTAGAGCCTAGAAACACACGTTTTGCAAAGTGCAAGAGATGAAAATAAAGGTTAGCAATCTAGATCCCAACCGTACAACATTGTAGAAGACTTGGTTTAGGTCATGTGGAGGAAATTTGGACTCCAAGACCAGAACTATTAAAAAAAAATTCCTTTCTTCGTGGGCCATGGGAAAGCATGCCTCATGTTTGAAAAAATCCAAAAAACAAGACTTGGTTCTCCATAAGCGTTCATTTTCTTCTCCCTACGGAAACCCAACAGTTGTTTAAAAAAAAAAAAAAAAAAAAAAAAAAAAAAAAAAAAAAAAAAAAAACAAACAACAAAGACCTGCCGACCGGACGGTGGGACGGCCGACCGCATCGGACGGCCGGCGACCGCATCGGACGGCCGGCGACCGCATCGGACGGCCGGCGGCGCATCGATCGGACGGCCGGCGACATCGACGGACGGCGGCCGACCGCTTCTTGCGACCCGTCGACGGCGGCCGTCGGATCCGTCGGCCGCAGTGAATCGGTCGGCCGCGATGGACCGGCCGGATCCGACGGCCGCGACAGATCTGTCGACCGATCGGGCGGCATGGATCGGTCGCCAATGCGGCCATCGGATTGGCCGACCGATCCTGACCGACCGATGGCGAAATCGACCGCTGCCGACGGAGATCGGACGGCCGGGGGGAACGGGCGACAGCGACCGCCCCGATCGGTATAAATAGCCGACCGGGGCTCATTTCTCCTTACTCGTGTGCGCCCTGTCGCCGTGGTTTTCCATGTCGATTGCGCTCCTCGAGTCCCCTCTTGATAATCGACGCCATTTTTTTGCGCTTTTTTTTTTTTTTCTTGTGGTGAACAATATGCCGAGGAACGACGTACTAGTGCACCCAAGGGCAAGGCCCCGGAGATGGATCGGAAGCAAATCGACGATCCAAATTGTGTTGCCAAGATGGATGGGAAGATGAACCGGCGAGAATTTGGAATTGCACCATGTGCAAGCGATATGTGAAGATGAAACACCTCATGAAGTTATGGCCAAGAAATCAAGCGATTATATCAGGGCCACGACGCGAAGGACTAGCCAGCAGTTGCACAAGTCAACATTTCACACTTCGTTATCATGAAGTGACCATTGCCGTTGGAGTACGGAATACTAGGCCGGAAATCATGTTATATTCCAACATGGCTATGGTTTGGGCAGAAATCGTTCTACATAAGAACGTGAATTGGAGCACCGTAACAGGTTTGAATGTTGCCAAATTGGATCGGAGCCATGATTTCATACCAACTAGTTGGCTTGGACACAGTGATTGTATGCCCCTTTGGTCAAATCGGACATATACGGAGATGTCGGAAGTTCAAGATGAAGAAAGTACACCTCCAAGGAAATATGGAGGTCAAACACGAATTTCTCAAGATACACCTCCGAGGGGATACGAGGGTCAAACACAACATCAACAAGACACACCTCCGAGGGGATACGAATGTCAATCTGAACATCAACAACATACACCTCCGAGGGGATATGGGGGTCACACCGCAGATAATTATAATCGCAGCAATAACACGGGTATGGTACCAATATCTTTTGGTATAGGAAGTGGTGGGTATTATCCCGGTAGCAATATATACGGTCCAGGAACCACTACTCGTGAGACATATAGGCCAGAGCATCCAAGGGATACGTACCAATCCAGAGGCCAACACGATACAAGTCCGAATGCTGGAGGAAGATATATGCCAACATATCCTTGGGATACATACGAGTCAGGAGGCCGATACGGTGGAATGAGTGCTCCGGAGAGCTATACGCCAACATATCCTCGGGAATTTAACGATGTTCCCGCCAATATGGTAGAGGTACCGGTAGTCCGTGAGTACCATATCCCAACACATCCAAGGGACACATACGAGTCTCGAGGCCAGTATGGGAGAGGACCTAACATTCGAGAAAGGTACCCCACAACGTATCCTCTTTGGATCATACGATGCTCACAACCAATACGGTAGAAGACCCGAGGTTCCGGATAGCTTTAGACCAACGTATCCAAGAGATACGCATGATCATCACGGCGAGTACGGTAGAGCTATTACCAATCCCGAGTACCGTACTCCAAGTCAAGCAAGAGATGAATACGAGCCCGTTTGGAATTACCGAACAAGGATCGTGAAGAGCATATCACTCAAGATCCATATCCGGTATGGCCAACATGCATATGGGAGTAACAACACTCCCCGCCACCATTCCGAACTCGTGAAGAAGAAGATGCGAGTTTGAAAGACAACTACGAGAGGCAACAATTCAAAGTCAAGCGGAGTACATCCGCAAGCTTGAAAATGATCGTATTTACTGACGACGAGCGCTTGTATGATGCTTATTCGCGAGGGCGGTTCTCGGACCAAGCGGGGCCAAGTGGAACACAAGATGATAAGGACTAGGATGCAAAGTAGTTATACATTTACATATAGGCATCTTTGTAATGTCTTGTACGTACATGTAGTATTTGGATGAGAACTCTATTCTCCATATGGTAGAGGTCATTTTTTAAGACCTTCTTAACCATGTTTTGTTGGTAAACGGACATCATATGAATGATATACGGAATGTAGAACCATAACCTATATTACACATTTATTTGAGTAAATATGTTATGATTCCATTTATTAACCAGTAAGAATTTTAGTGTTTTTGGAAGCTTGAAAGTTGAAACCTCGTGTTCATAACTACGATTTCCTACCTGTATGTACTCTTGGAGTATGTACGAATTATTTTTATCTATTTAATACATTCAACCGTAAGATCGTGAACCGAAGCCTATCTTAAGTTACTATTTTAAAAAGTGACCTTAGGATGTTTATCCTTTGCGAGATCCTAACATCCAAATTTTGTTTAAAACTTTATTTGGAATTTGCTCCGGAGGCAGTGTCTCCACGGTGCAAAGGGGGAGTTGGCAATTGTTACCAACAAAATTTTGGTCATATTTTTTCCCTATATGTAATCAAGTGTAGTAAATTCATGCAAAATTTGGGAGCCTCATTCCTCTTGATTGACATTCTTACAAGTTATTTTCTAAAAGCAGGTCCGAACAATACTATAGTAAAACATGCACGTCGTTACGTATATTTCGTATTATAAAGAACTTAGAGTGGGGTATGTGAGTGTAGGAGTTTGTGATTTTTGAGGTAACTTAGTTCTAACAGTTTTCCATAATCTAAAATTTTGACAAATTCTGAAATATGTAATTCATAATTTACTAATACATTTTGAGCTTGTGTTGGTAATTTCTGGAGGCTGCCACTGTAAAATTGGTAAATATTATGACTTAAATATTTTTGGAATTTCAGTAGTGATTCTCTTATAAACATATGAGAAGAAAAATAGAAGATAAATCGCTAAATTTGAATTACCCAACCAACACTTAAAAATTGAATCAATAGGTTTTTTTGGGCTTTACCCTAAAGGCCTCATCCAAATGGTGCAAAGGGGCAAAATATTATAATAAACATAAGTGTACTTGGTGGGCCAAAATTTGAAAGGCATGCAATGCATTTGAAACAAAGAGTATTGTTGCACTGAAAATAGAACATGCATACTAATTCATAAACTATAATAAAACCGATATGCATAAAACAAATTCTACGTTCTCCTATTCGTAATTCGTCCGAAAATGCTCATGAGGCGTGGGCCAATGAAACATATCGCTAAAGCGTGAGATGATATGGGACAACCCTCCAGCGCCGTCACGGCTCTCGTTGCATACTCTATCCATGTAAAGATGGAAAGCTTGTGCAAGGTCTTCATTGGAGAATACCGAAGTATTTCGGTTTCCACGTTGCAAGCTCTTCGACGCCGTAGACATGGTCATCCCATTAATTCTTTGTGCTATGCGGGCCGTGGCAAACTCCTCCGAAGCAATCGAGTATTTTGGAATAATCAGAAATCCTCACCCGCTTTGTACAAGAACGCCACTCGTGGATCTACCCAATAACGTTTTCGCAGGGTCTCCACCATGTCCTCACGTTTTGTAAATGTATAAAGGGATTGCATTGGTTCCTGAACCGTTGTGGAGAAGCCCCAATCGCATACTCCGATATACACTCGTGATTCATCGGCAGGAAGTGGAGAAGGATATTATCCGGAGATATATCATTATGGAGGTGGTGGCTCTTGTGGACCTCGTTCATGATATGCAACAACGCCCAAGCAAGCTCATCCGTTTTTTACGGAATCGAATCGATTGATGCGCCCGAATAACTTCGTCGTCAGGGTAATTCCCAAAGTTCAAATGTACAAAGACATCGTCACCATAATCCATATCGCGGTTCAGCATCTCTCGAATAGTCCCGCCATTCCACCAAAACGCATAGCCTTGATTCTTCACTGGATGAATGGCCACAAATCGGATCACACCCGGGTGTCCAATCCTTATCGCCATAGACTCATTCATATGCTCCAATTTTGCCAACTCCGGTCGTGTCAAGAAGTGAATGGAAGTTTTTGCAGCAAATTCCCAAAATGGTTCAATGCCTGCAACACCTTCGAAGCGAACTTTGACAATAGTACCATACCGTCCCTTCAACCTCGTGTTGTCAACTCGTATGATTTGAGCTGTATCCGGAATGGTAACCAAATGAGTCAATCGCATGGTTTGAGTTTGTCGTCCCTCAAGCGATTGCCACCATGTTCCAGAGCCTCGACGGTGTGAATTCTTTGAAAATGCCCTCATTTGGGCTGAAAAACAATCAGCCCTATTCACCACGTCAACGAAATCCTCATCACCCTCCCGAAATATCCTTCCATATTTGGCTATTACAACCTTGGGATTCCAGAGTGCATCCTTCACCCTATTATCCAAAAACCACATGAACCCTCGTTTCTCTGTCTCTGCTACCCACTTCGGATGCTGAAGCACTTCTATCATGAGATCTCTCATTTCAAGCTTGAACTTCTGGATGCCCTCCTCCTGATATCTCACATATTTGCTTTCCAATGCTCGAAGATCATTGGCCTCATAGAATTTGACGGTAAATTCTATCAAGAATACCTTACAAGCGTCACCCGGGACCTCATGAGGCTCGAACTTCTCAAAGAAGTTCGCACCACCCTTCCTCTTCTTGTCCTTCGGCATCTTGATCCCAAAAAAGGAAATATGTAAAGAAAGTGTGAAGTTTTTAAAAAAACTTTTCAAAAAAAAAGAACAAAAACTCCCCCCGTATAACAAGTCACTTCCTTCCTCCAAAAGACAAGGAGCTAGTGGACAGGAATTACAAGGCATTCCCAGCCAGAAACACTCCGCATCCTCTCTTCGTGAGAAATGGAGGAAAGAAGTGAGGGAAAAAGGAGGCCGGTCGGCCTTTTATAGCGGCCGACGGCCCGCCCTGGATCGGACGGCCGATCGGTCGCCTGGCCGACCGATCGGACGGCCCGCCCGGATGGCCGACGCGGCCGACCGATCGGACGGCCCGACCGCCTAGCCGACCGCCCTCCAGGCCGACCGACCGCCCGCCAGGCCGACCGACCGCCCGCCAGGCCGACCGACCGCCCGGCTTTGCCGACCGATCCGTCCGATCGGACGGCCCGACCGCCTGGCCGACAGATCGGTCGGCCGCGCTCGGATCCGACGGCCGTCAGGCATGCGGACGGCGCCCCAATCCAACGGCCCGCAACGATGAATCTTGATCCGACAGCCAAGATTTGATGCGGTCGGGCCGTCCGTCCGATCGACGGAGCGGCCGGGGTCGGTCGGCGGAGCCGGGGGATCAAGATCTCGACGGTTGAGATGTCTTTGCCAGTGGATGATCCAACGGCCCCGAGAGTTACCAGGGGACGGGTAACTCCCATTTACCCCCCCGGACCATGGTCCGAACTATGGTCCCGGTCGACATAGTCCGGACTACGTCCGCGGACTAGGTTTACCCCGAATGTCGACCGATTTGACAACCCTGATAAAAAAGGACCATCAATCTGTATAAGTGAAATGAATTCTACTAAGCGCAATATTTTCATATATGTAGGCAATGCTAATAATACCTTATCATCAAATCGTGCATGTGAGTCGATGTTAATGAGGAAATACATGCTCTACCTACCGGTAGGGCAAACAAGACACAAGAGCCACTACATTGTAAAACATGCCTAACCTCAATGTGCTTCATCACACAAGAAGGCCTTTACTTATAAGAAGAAGGTACAAAGGGAAGATCCATGATCTAGATCTAGATCTGGATCTAGGTCTGAATCTGGATCTGGATCTGGATCTGGATCTAGATCTGAATCTGAATCTGGATCTAGATCTGAATCTGAATCTAGATCTGAATCTGGATCTAGATCTGAATCTGGATCTAACTACAGAGTCTAGTCGAGACCGGTACAGGAAGGTCGGGTCGACCGGTAAAGGTCGGGTCGACCGGTAGAGGTCGGGTCGACCGGTAAAGGTCGGGTCGACTGGTAGGTCGGGTCAACCGGTAAAGGTCGGGTCAACTGGTAGGTCGGGTCGACCGGTAAAGGTCGGGTCGACTGGTAGGTCGGGTCAACCGGTAAAGGTCGGGTCAACTGGTAGGTCGGGCCGACCGGTAAAGGTCGGGTCGACCGGTAAAGGTCGGGTCGACCGGTAAAGGTCGGGTCGTCTGGTAGGTCGGGTCGACTAGTACAGGTCGGGTCGACTAGTAGGTCGGGTTGACCGGTATATGTCGGACTCACTAACAAATACTAATATGCCATTAACATTACCCTCCCTCCGAACGCGTTACGCCCTCGTAAACGCTGTATCGAACGAAGACTACATATTACAGATTCTACATATAGTTAAAGGTGGCTGGTAGTGTCTACACTATAGGTTAGATGTTCGTCTTGGAAACCTTCCTTCAAAAGTCTTGCTGCCATTTAAAAACGTCCTCGTCATCCGGTATTCACTCCTCTAAATCTGGCTCGATTACTCCTTCTCGGTTCTTCATGAGTCCAATGGGAGTTCTATGCTCCTCTTGATGGTAGTCACTTCACCACTAGAAGTACCGGGTTCAGTAGGTAGTTACTGTAAGGCCGTCTAAACGATTGATCTCCAACCGACAGTAGTCTTCATCTGGCCGGCTAGCCTTTCAAAAATCTCCATCCGGTAGTTTCTCCTCCAACTCCTTAACTTCTCAAGAAATCTGCAAACTTACATACAACGGATATGGTCAGGTCCAGGTCGACTACTGATCGGGTCGAATACAAGGTCGACTTCTCCTTGGGTCGGCTTCCTAGTCAACTTGTGGTCGGGTCGGCTTCTGGTCAGCTCGGCCTCTGGTCGACTTCTAGTCAGATGGCCTCCCTAGTCAATGACTGGTCGGGTCGGCTCCTTAGTCGACTTTTAGTTGGGTCGCCTCCTTGGTCGACTTCTGGTCGGGCCACCTCCCTGGTCGACTGCTTTCGGGAAGACTCCCTGGTTGACTGCTGTCAGGTAGACTCTCTGGTCAACTGCTGTCGGGTAGACTCCCTAGTCGACTCCTGTCGGGTCGACTCCTGGTCGACTGCTGTCGGGTAGACTCCCTCGTCGACTGCTGTCAGGTCGACTCCTGGTCGACTGCTGTCGGGTAGACTCCCTAGTCGACTGCTGTCGGGTAGACTCCCTAGTCGACTGCTGTCGGGTCGACTCCAGGTCAGGCAGACTCCCTGGTCGACTACTGTCGGATAGACTCCTGGTCGAGTAGAGTCGCTGGTTGACTGCTGTTGGACCCATACAGACATAACATGACTAAAAGAAAACAAATCAGAGTTAAACATCTCTTCTCTTAGTTCTTCAAATCGTGCTTTTTCTCCTAGCTTGATGGTATCTTGCTTCTATGGCTCACCTCATCTAAGTTCATCAAAACAAAGATCTTTCACTAAGTTCTTCAAGAGTATTGCTCTAAATCAAAATCTCATTGACAAAGGTACTTACTAGATTGAAGAGCAACAAAAACTCTCAATAAGAGGCACCATTCTATAAAACTCTTCAAAACATCGGGGTTTATTCTAGAAACTCATCTAACGTGTCTAAGTTACTTCTCCTACCAGTCACAGTAACGTTGGATCACAGAAACTGCTACTAACAAGATAAAAGCGGGGTTTATTCTACCGACCAGGGAATGACTGCTGCGACTAGACAGCTTTATGTCAGTTCTATCAAACACTAGAACAAGAGAAAACAAACAGCTCCTTGGGCACAACACATCTCTCACAAGAGATCATGGTACGAAACACTACATGGTCGCCAAATGTTAATGAGGAAATACATGCTCTACCTACCGGTAGGGCAAACAAGACACAAGAGCCACTACATTGTAAAACATGCCTAACCTCAATGTGCTTCATCACACAAGAAGGCCTTTACTTATAAGAAGAAGGTACAAAGGGAAGATCCATGATCTAGATCTAGATCTGGATCTAGGTCTGAATCTGGATCTGGATCTGGATCTGGATCTAGATCTGGATCTAGATCTGAATCTGGATCTATATCTAGATCTGAATCTGAATCTAGATCTGAATCTGGATCTAACTACAGAGTCTAGTCGAGACCGGTACAGGAAGGTCGGGTCGACCGGTAAAGGTCGGGTCGACCGGTAGAGGTCGGGTCGACCGGTAGAGGTCGGGTCGACCGGTAGAGGTCGGGTCGACCGGTAGAGGTCGGGTCGACCGGTAGAGGTCGGGTCGACTGGTAGGTCGGGTCAACCGGTAAAGGTCGGGTCAACTGGTAGGTCGGGCCGACCGGTAAAGGTCGGGTCGACCGGTAAAGGTCGGGTTGTCTGGTAGGTCGAGTCGACTAGTACAGGTCGGGTCGACTAGTAGGTCAGGTTGACTGGTATATGTCGGATTCACTAACAAATACTAATATGCCATTAACAGTCGAACTTCTCTTGGTATGTGAAGGGCTCCGATAAGCAAGGCTGTACCATTGGAGAAAAAGTACCATTGCTAGTATTATCCCCTCTTCAAATAATCCCACCATACATGGCACAATGACCTGCATGTACATACAAAAACGTCAATAATTCAATGTTTGAGGCAATGGTATCTTTCAACCATTAGCTTCAAACCTGCTCAAGATTGACATTTGGTGATATTTAACAATCATCTTTTGTAGATTGGAAGTTTTTTGGTAAGGCAAATTCAGCGAGAACCTTTTGACAGCTAAAATCAAGACCCATAGAATTTGAAGTTTTTCTGAGAATATGTACATACCTGCATAACAGATCTATGCTCAAAACCTACAAAGTTTGCAGGGGAGCAAAAATAACCACCTTGATCATTTCCTGGAATGCGAAATCCAGGAAATCTCCAACTATGTTTGAATTTTGATAATCTTTGATCAAGTTTTCTTATATTCGCAAACGTGGAGTTCCTTCAGCAATTTCACGATAGATTCCTACCATCATCTTGAAAATCCCAATATCGCTATGATGAAGTGTATCAACATGGATTGATTGATAAGGGTTACCCATTCTTGTGCCACCACCGTTGAACCCCCAAAGAGCACAATGGGGAATATTTGTAAACGTATCAATAATGTTAGTAGGTACATTTATATTATCTCAATTAAATACAAAACATAGTAGTAACAGAGTACATACAAAGTAATGGCTTTTCAAGACTTACAAATAATCACATAGGTGCATACTTACCTGCACATGGTGTAAAGACCAGCATTTGGACAGCTCTATAGCTTCTCTCTTTGGCACTGTTGTCTTAAATATCAGGCAAAATTCCTATTCATTTGTCAAACAAAATTTAGATGAGATGTACATTTGATACATTGAAAACTTCTTAAATGTACACCTCACCTTATTTGTGTCTGACAAATAAATAGGAATTTTGTCTAATAAGACAACACTGCTCTTTGGTAGTCTTGCCATTGCTTGATAAACCTCCTCCATCTTTTGTTTTGTCCTTGGCGAGAATTCGAGACCAACATTAGGAAGATCATTCTTCCCACACATGCACACCCAACATGGTGATTGACACTGATTCATATCATATGTTGTTGTAACCTAGTACATACAAAAAGAAAGATTAATATAGAAAGTAAATTTCAACGTGTACTTTATACATTTGATGAATTTATAGCTCTAAAAATTTCTAGAATACGAACTTCACAATGGTTCAAATTTTGGAATCACTTGGCAAGCTTCAGGATGGTCGCACACATCTATATTACAATACAGGAGGCTTTGTCTCACACGACGGTTCCGCGCTAGAATTGTCGTCGAGACCCGCTCAACCGCTCAACCAACCGCTCAATCAAGCACTGTCAAGATCTCTATCTATAGCTATTTGAACGTGTTCAACGGCACGGGTCCCACTAGTATGCAAACAATAGAGGATATACAAATTGTGCCATTCCAGTAGGATCAATTAAAGTGATTCCCCTGTTCAACATATAACAAAACATGAGAACAAACCTTAGTAAGAAAGTACATATTGATGTATCAAGTCATTTTTATCAAATTGTTGAGCCATACATATACAATGAATTGAAATACTAATGGCCAACTGGTCAAGTATAACTCACTCAAAACTTTCTTTCTTGAGAGGTTTGAAGACGATTTCCAAACACTCTTGCAAAATCTCTATTTTGCGTTCAGGACTCCATGTACCTGCTTGATAGTAATGATGATAATTACTCAAAGATACATACTAGAGTTTCACTCAATACATTAAATCATGTTGTGCTTAAAATTTGGAATTAAAACTGCAAGGTTAAAGCCTTAAGATCATAAACCTGGAAGTACAGGAAGTACAGTACAGCCAATAGGCAATGACCTTTATCACCTTCCCTTAATTCACAAGATATATTAGCAATGGACATCATTAGAGGATAGCCATTGACTTTTCGATTGTCTGAAAGACTGGTTTGATTATCACCTTCCCTTAATTCACAAGATATATTAGCAATGGACATCATTAGAGGATAGCCATTGACTTTTTGATTGTCTAAAAGAATGGTTTATATAGCAGGAGCCCCCGACGGGAGGGTATTCCGCCGGGGGAGATACCCGACGCGGAGGGCAGTAGCCCGACGCGGAGGGTATTTCCCCCGACGGAATACCCGACCGCTGGGGCTCCTCTCTTCGAACACACCGTCCGGGTTTCGCCACTATTTGTCAAGTTCCTTTGTATTTGCGTTGCTTATGTAATATAATGTTCATCATACAATTTTTATAATTTTTTTTGTGTTGTCCGGGTTTTTTTCTGTAAGGTGAGAATTGGAGAGGGCGTTATGTCGTATGCCCTCTCTCGAGAGGGCAGAGGGCATTACAGGAGGGGAGCTCCCTTCAAATGAAGGAGCCCGAAACCGGACAGTGTGTTACGATTACTGTAAAAAATGAGAGGAGCAATCACAGATCCTTCACAGTCAACATGGATCTGTAATCAACAAATCACCACTGATTGATACATAAACATAGATTTTTTTCGGAACTCGTTATTCAAACCAAACCTATTTCCCAAACTGATTTTGGCAATTCAAACATAAAATCTTACATATATCTGAACATCAAAAATCAATTACCTGCATTGCCTCCCACCAAAGACATGTATCTGGAGTTGTGAAGATCCTCTCACCATTACCAAATTTTACAGTGGATGGGCAAAGCTTGAAGCCTTCAGCATTCTTGGTTGATGAGAATCATGAACTCAATGCCATCAATGGGTTTTTGTAATGGAGTACTTGTTCTATTTCTCCAAGCTTTGTAGAAATATTTTGACTCAACCAACCTTGTAACATGCACAAGGGTAAATGGAATTATGATCAATTGAAATATCAAAACTAATATTTCATATGCATGCTATTAGCAACACATATTTGATAGACTTCAAATCAAAAATTACACATACATCTTATGGCTTGTATGACTTCTCTTCATATCGATCAACGTCTTGAAAATTCTTCACACATACTTTGCTTATTTCATGAAGAAGTTCCAGGCTTCCAGCCAAGAATTAATGTCTTTTTGGGAGAGTCCTTCTTTGTTTCGACAAGTACGAATAAAATTGACAAGAGAAAATGTTGAGTCAAAGGTATCCTTTTGGCTATGACTAGCTTTCGACTGTTCATAAACCAAAACCTCGAGATCCACTTCTACATGATCGGAATATTCAGAGATGGTTTCAATACTTTCTTGTTGAACTTGTTCATGAAAAGGCACATTCTTTGATTGAAATGGCACTTGATTCGCAAGCCCTTGTGGTTTTCTAAATGAGGATACACGTGAATGCACTCCATTTTTTATATGACTCTTCACATGACTGGTATCGACATTTAACCCCTAAAAATCCAGGAAAACCGATTCGGTTTTTAGAGATTTCGGGCAAGCTCATTTTAAGCATATAAATTGATATTTTTGCCTAAGATTTTTATTGGATGCTCCCCATACAATAATGTGTATGTGGTAAAATTTTCAAAGTCAAATTTTAATTTTATAACCTTCACCTAAAAATTTTAGGTTTCAAGTCCAAAACGGGCAGTTTAAAATACTTTTTTTAATTTATTTTTTTTAGAAATATGTTCATTACCAAATTACTATTCAAATTCCAAAGTGCCCGAAGTCAAAAAGTTTACCAATTTTACAAGGGCAGCCTCCAAAACTTTCAAAAACAATCTTCACAATTTCTAGTAATTTTACAATTTTTTCTTTCAAAAATTGCCAAAATTCGAGATTTTGGATTTTTTCCAAGATTTATTTTTTCGAAATTCACATTATCATAAATGCACCTTCTCACCGTTGAGATTTTTCTCAAACTAAATATATCATACGTGGTGCTTGTTTTACTATATGGTTGTTTTTAGACCTTCTTTCATAAAATATTTTACATTAAGGTCAAAAAGTGGAATTGGTCTCTAAAATTTTGCATGAGCATACCTAACTTGATTACCTACATACAAAAAAATGAGGGAAAAATATTTGGAATAACAATCATCAAGTTGCCCTTGGAACCATTTAGACAATGCCTCTCACGCAGCGGAAAAAAAAAGTGTTGGTCAAACTTTGATTGTTACGATCTCACAAATGACAAACATCCAACGGTTGAAATTTTGACCAGTCCTTTGTATACAAGTTAAGTACAAGATCTTACGGTTCAAAGTCTAAAACCAGAAAAAAAAAGTTTCTCCATTTCCCCATTTCCCAACGAAGGTGAAAAATGGCAGTTTTTGGTTCTGGAGGTCGAGGAAACCCCTGGATTTTTAGGGGTTAAGCTGCATTTGTTCCATTTCACTCATTTATAATGAATGTCAGAGCTTCTGGCACCATGAAACTAGGTTACAAAAAAAACTCCACCTCGAGAGTCTCGTCTTTGCTTAAGTACTCTCGCCTTTGCCTAAGTTCAAATTAGACCGTATCTCTCTTCTGGTCTTTGTCCTCTCTAGTCTTTGTCTTTCACTCTAGCTGGAGAAGAAGAAACAATCTGAAGACTACTTAGTTGTTTCGCAGGTAACTATTTTCTCATTTCTCTGTCTTAGACCGTCATCTACTTTGTTCATTGTCCAAGTCTTCATTTTATGCTTTCAATGCCGTCGGATTGCGCCTTTTGAAGCTCGGAGTAGAATCGTTTCTAAGTTCTGTCATCGATTGGTTGCCTTCTTACAATGTTGAATACAACTCGTTGCATATTGCGTGCAAATTTGACCAATGATTGTTAGTTTGTTACCTACAAAATTCATTATCATTCCAGCCTTCTTGAACAAAAACTAGTGCTCATTGTGATCGAAATTGGAGGATCAAGTTTCCAAATTTCTTCATTGTATTTTGATTGTAAGATATTTAGTATCATGTACGATCTAGCAATGGTGACAATCCGTGTATGGATGTGAATTTTGCAACAATCTAGAATTACTCCTCGACAATGCAAAGCCTAAGTAGAAAAACAGATGAAGCGTGTTCATAGGAAGAAAATGGAGCACTTGAAGACCTTCGTAAAAGATTGTGTTGTAACGTAAGTTCCTTATACCTCTTTGTAGTTCTTGTCATTGTTGCTTTCATATTATTTGTTTTCAATGAGACTGTGAGACATGTGAAATAATAAGACATATGGCTTTCATAAATTTTGTTGGTGAAAGATAACAGTCTTTAGAAACATGCAGGATTATCTGATACATAGTATTATTTTATTGCATGTGGAAGTATTGAAGAGTTATATTGAATGTCTCAGCATAACACATATGGCCTTCATTAATCTTGTTGGTGAAAGATCGCAGTCTCTGGAAACATGCACGAATATTTAATACATAGTATTATTTTATTGCATGCGGAAGTATTGAAGAGTTATATTGCATGGAGGTAGTACTTGATGGGCGTCATGTAAGCATCAAAAGTAAAGCCCCTCGCTCGAATTATCTTTCGCATCTTTTATTTATTTTTAGCTCCCATATACCTATGTAACAAGAAACTTTTCGAGGCAGGTGGTTTGTATCTCTTTATTTCTTTTGTTTTGCATTGGTGTGCTATTTAGTCAATCCTATGTACAAGTTGTTGATAATCATTTCTTTTTGTATTTGTTCTCTTTTACTTTTTATGCTAATGACGTATTGCCGGAAACATATAAGGCAGTGTTGACTTTAATGATTTTATACTTGAAACCATAGTGGTTTCAAATTGTTTTCTTAATTGTTTTTAAATTGGGCTTGCAATGTTGTTGTCTCGATGAGTCTCCAATTACATATAATTTGTCCTATTAAGTATTATTGTGTAAATTCCTCTACTTGACACCATGAGCTGAGGGTATGAACGTCTTGACTTTAATTTAGTGATTGAGCAAAAGCAGTAATTATGAGGTAAGTGGAGTAAGATCATTGGAGTGGAAGTTCAAACATGTTCATTAATTATAGCTGGTGGTCTTACAGGTTGTTCTTCATCAGCTCCTCTTCCGAAATGGGCGACTGAGTATATACTACTACATACTACGGAATTTGGACAGTGATCTACTCAAGGGATTACAAAGAAGAAGCAAACATGATAGGTAGCTATCTTTCTAACCAGTTTTTAAATTGCTTGAAATCTTGTTTTAGTGCTAATGTGAATTTTTGTATAATTTACACATATTGATTCTAAGGAATTTCATACTTTTTTCCAAATGCAGGTTGATTACAAAGCCAAGGTAGAATAAACGTAAACCGAGGTAACTTGAAAGCGGCTTTCGAATTTAATGCCCGAGTGCCCTTGAAAAATAGACACACAGTACTCTCACAAGGCACAAGCCAATGAAGCGAGGTTATCTCAAACATTTTTCAACAAGCTAATCATAGTAGGAAGCCTGTCGTGCATGACCACATTGACGATATTTGACCAGATTGCATGTACACCCAATCGTGCTGAAACTGCTCCTAGGGTTGACCTAACACCAGGTATTAATGTCTTTGAGGTATTATGTTCAACTTTTGCATTCTATAATCAAACTTAGTATACTTCGATAAGTTTGTACCTTAAAATTCTATACTCTAATATGTAATGTACTTCCAATGTTGCAACTCAAGGAAGGATGTTTGATGCACCTGACAAAGAGATTGTGGTTAATATGAACGCCTATCAGAAGCAACACTATCAAAAATTATTGCAAGAGAATAAGAAACTACGTAGACAAGTTGAAGCACTAACAAGTGCTTTAGATGTTGCTATGGAGAAACTGAAGCAAAAGCCTGCATAGGATTACCAAACAGTCAAAGGAAAACTAAGAGGGATTGTGACTAAAATACTTTTAGGGTCATTCCCTAATTCAACAATGTATCCCACAGAGCTTACAATGACCGAAGCAATTTTGATGACTTTTGACGTTGATGGTGATAATATAGCATGTGCGAGGTTTTTCAGTGAATGGAATAGGAACACAGGCTCACGAGATTTGAAGAAGCTCGTTATGAAGAATGTTCATGACAGACGGGGAACAATTGTTGGAGAACTAAAAGAAGATTTACAAGTATCGTTTGTTGGATTTGCCAAAACCCAAAAGGAATGCCACATTTTTGGAAAAAGAGACTTGGCGTAAAGATTTAGAACATAAACGAGACGGTATGTTTTCAAAAGCCAACTTTTTGCATTCTTTATACAAAAATGGTCCTTCCATAGTGAAACTTAAAATAACTTGAAAAAAACTAATTTTAGCCCTGCCAAATTAGTTAATTTTAATAATTTTTATACTCATGCACACTTTTTGTGAGAATCCATGCTATTAATTTTAACCCCTAAATGGTTTGACTCATTTGTAGTAAAATGAACACATCCTCAAAAGCATTGTCATAGGTGGAGGTAAAAGTGTGTTATCCAAATCTCAACCGTACAATCTTGTCGTAGACATATTAAACATCATGTGGGTCAAATTTTGAGTCATGAGGCTCCATAGATTGCGAGATCATAATGTATTAATACTCAAAAATGATCACATAATTTCATCATTTTCACTTTAAAGTGAAAATGCTACCATTAGACTTATTGCAATGAAAAAGTCACCAATTAGAATGTTTTTCACCTTCATCTCAGTAGCATCCTTGAACAAAAAAAAAACCATGAGAAAAATTTCTTTGTGCAAATTATGGCCCTGCAATGGTGAAAACTGCCCTAAATTTTACAAAGGAAAAAATGTCTAAAACTAGGCTGCTGTCACTGAAATGCATGCCATTAATTCATACTTCATTGTATGGGTCTGAGATTTTTATGACATGAACTAGACTTGATTTGGGACCCAACCCAAGTGATTTCGTCCAAAACGGAGTCCGGATGAAGAAGTTATGGCTCTCCAAAGTTTCTGTCATCCAAAATGTCGATTTTCGACATTCGGCCCGCTTAAGGGTTAATCCAACTACCTAAGTAAATTGAAGAGAAAGTCGACTTTGAAGGCTTACAGTCTACCGTGGATTAACGAACAAGCCTTCGTAACCATGGGATGTCGAGTTGATAGAAGGCAATCCACTAAACGCTCAGAATGAAGTGCATTTTTGATCACCCACGCGTATTGAAGCTTTTTTTATAAGGATTTTTAAAGTCTCACATTGCCTTACTTATAAATGCTATAAAATGCTCTTCATGATCATCGTCACGATGATAGCTTTCTCTCAACTTGACAACACGTGGTCACAAACGTTGATTCGTTAAAGACTGAAGACTTTGAAGAACCCTTAGGTTCTAGTGGCAAAAGAGATTAACTTGGTATGCTATAGTTACGAACGCTCGTTCGTAAACGATTGCAGACTTCGAAATCCTCTCAGGATCATCTCAAGAGATGTGCAGATTTGCTAGTTTAGGGTTGTTCCAGACCATATATGCATTCAACGGGTCCTTCATCTACTATTTTCCTCCTAAGCCTACCATCGCTACGAACAGATATGGCGGATACCAAACATTAGTACTCCTACTTGATTCGTTGCTTACGAACGTCCGCCACGTAAGCAACAACATAAAAAATACTAGCGTGATTCTTGTAGATAGCCAAATACGGCCACATAGTTACATTTGTATAGTAAACGTCAACCACCATGCACATGCTTATTGAATTACTCACTAAGCTGGAGTCGTACAACACTAAGAAATAACCGTCTATTTTAATTAACATCCAACTTAGTCAATGTGACTTCCATTCTAAAAATGTAAACTGTAAGGGGAAGCCCAAAATACTTTATATACGACGAAACGGATCTATACTAGAGAACATGTCCGCGAAGATAGGCCAGGAGATATTTCAATGTAAAACATATCAAATAATGCTTCAAAAACCAGCCCTTAATCCCTTAAAAGCCCAATCCAATTTTCCACATTAAACACCTCAAAACTGCGACTGCCAATAAGTGCCAAAAACATCCATATTTAAAGTCTAAATTTGGACTCTTAACCGTGAATCTTAAAACAAACATGCAAATAAAGTTACCATAGTTTTTGGGACGCAATCTATTGCATAGATGTAGAGATTATAGTGTTTGAAGTGAAAATAAATTAAAAAATCCCTTCATGCCCAGCGAGGTCAGCACACTTTGACTTAGCGTATCTTCTACCTCCAACACTAAAGTGTGATATAATTTTTTATAAATATGGTATATATGTTGTTACATGTACAAAATTTGAGGTCATTTCATGGGGTGATAGATGTTGAAAAATATACTTTAGTGAAAGGAGATACAAATTGATGTATATTACTACATATTTGTTGGTATGTTGTACAACTAATTAATATGATAGAGCTTTTGGTTTACTTTATTCCATATGATTTTCATTTATTGAATAATTCTACAAAATACTTTACTTTTTTATTGCAACAATTGCAATTATTTTTACGAATCCAATAATTGGTTACTTTTAAAATTCAAGATTTTATTACTTTCACAAATTTGAAATGTTATAATTTTTTATATTATAAAATTCGGTACAATGTTTCATCTAAACATTGTACTGAATTAATATGATTAGTACTTATAGTTGAGATGGATCATCTACATTAATTTTCATCAAGTACATGTAAATCCAAATGAAACTAAGTAGTCATTTTTCAAGCAAGTGTTGGTTGTCGCACATTGATTGTATATTTTTAGTTAGAGTAAATACTTGAACTACTCCAGTCCACACTAGATTTGGTGTTTGGTGTTCCATTTTGTACTAACCATTAAAACCACATATGTCTACTCTTCCATATCACTTCTTCTTCTCCTACTGATTTTCTATATGTTATGTTAGAATTTGAATAATTTGTTTCTATTATTGTGGTAAATAATATTTGATTATCTAAATCGTATTTGAATAATATTGTGAAAAGACAAAGTGTGCAATGAGGATTAAAATCATTCACTAATAAGAAACCAAATTCATTTTATAAATGACAACAATGATTTTGCTAAAAAGGTCATTAAACCATAAAATATGAAACATGTGTAGAACACAATCATGTGTAGGCACTTATCTTCCTGCCTCCTGTCCATTGCTATTGTTTTCTAACTTAATGAACCAAGTTACCGCATCATTCTAGTTGGAATTTAGAAGAAATTCCGAATTTTACATTTGGTAAGAATAATCTTCGCAAATTTTGGGTAGTGGAGTGGACATTCATCTAAAGTACAATGCTCTTCTACAGAGATACATAAATCTTTATTCCAATACACAATGTTCAAAAGTCTTAACCTCTAAATTTCCTTGACAATTTTGCATCATAAGCACGTCAAAACTGATTGTCTAATATATGACGTTTCATAGCTGATTGAAACAAATTTTTACTATCTCCAACCGTAAGATCTTCAAGTTAACAAGTAAAAGGTGACTCTCAAAAAATTCAAAAAAGTGATTGCAAAAATTGTAAGATACATGCATTTGAAAAGTGTAGTGTGGAATTTTTCTTTCCTAAAGATATTGACTCAAGATATTGGCATACATGTCCACTAAATTTTATTGATTCATTTTCTACCTTGTGTTAGGTTATTGCATGCAAAAATTACAAGTGATAAAGGTGTTTAGAATAAGGAAAAAATACTTGCAATTACAAGGGATATAGGAAGTAGTATTCACTTAGAAATGCTATTTTATTTTTTAATAAACAAATAATTTTTGGATCTAAATTCCAAGCAATGGATAGGATTACTATGCCTTCTTCTGCCAATGGAAAAAAATATTTTTGAAAAAAAATAAAAGCCTTAATTTCTATGCAACTTTAGGTAAAAAGCATGAAGGTTGCAAAGAACTTTCCTGCATTGCTACCCGCCCACAAAAAAGAACACTATTCAGCTCTACAATGGTATCATTCAAAATCTACAGCACCGTGCCCACCCCCCCCCCCGCCCTACCCATTTTCAACTTCAAACCTCGATAACTTTAGTTTTGTGTGTCCGTTTTCAAAGTTTTTTTTCCCCCACAAAAGTACCACTTATACACATCTACTCTTAAAATTTCAAAAAATCATGATCAAAAGTGACATTGGCATAAGCTACCCAAAATCACAAGAAGCCTCCACGGGACTTTTAGCATTTAGGGGTTAAATAACCACGGCATTCGTAGAAGAAGCTTTACTTTATTCATTTTTTGATTTCAAATTCATTATTAGCCTAAAGTATAAAGAAATGGAGACTTCCGAGATCTCAAGAAAATGCCCTTAGCATTATATTGACATTGAGATTTTTGCATGTACAGTCACCTTTTGGTAATTGAAATATAGTAGAAGCACAAAATATGTGGGCTTGGGACCTCGTTTGCTCCGAACGAGACCTTGATTCGTGCTGTTTTGCACCAATGGCCCTCTGTCCGTTGGGCACCAGCTCATTGGCAAGACGAACAGACAATTTATACACGTCGGCCCTATAATAAGGACCGGAGTTTTTATCTATCTATCTAGAAGCACAATACACTAAATCGATCTACTGATAATCTGAACGACAATACTTACAACATTCACCCCAGTCTTGCTAAACCGAGGGTTTAGTGAAAAGAACAATTATCCCCAATTCCGATAAAATGGCGTTATGCCGCTAAAATGGCACATCTCAACTTTCTGAACTGCAGTTCAAAAACCATGTGATATAAAAGAATTTTGAGGTGATATTATGGAAAATGAGTGACAATATATATAAAGGAGTGATATTATTTAAAAAATTGTGATATTACAGAATACACCATTCCATGTGAGCACACATGTAAGATTTGGTGTGACAAGATGGCAAATGGCATGGTGCCATTTTAACGGAATGGAGGTTAATTGTAAAGTAATGGATGGACAATGGTAAACTTTACACAAACAACCTCAGTCCATAATGTAGTGTACAGGAACAGCCAAGTGGAAAGCATCCATTATACAGTCGTCCCTCTATAGAATCTAATACGACAATCACAGAGTACGTGAGTACTCAGCACGTACTCTGTGACTCTGTCTAATACTGATGCTAAATAAAATTTATAGAAATAATACTAAAAAATCTTAAAATGAAAAATGTAACGTTTATAAAATTAAAATATAAAAGTACAAAAGATAACATATAATTCAATCAACTACTTGAAAGAAATAATTTGTATTGTAGAAGCTGGACAAGATTCTTCAAACTTAGCTAGGTGAAAAAAAAGTCTATAGTAGTTTGATGAGATGAAACTAAGCAATCAGGTGAAACTTCCCTTTGAAGTCCTTCAATGTTTTTGATGTGTGATAGAACATCAAATGGTCTTTGCTGAAAATGTTTCTTCAAATTCTCTAAAAATGCTCAACAACATCCAATCCTACAACTTCTTCTACCATAACATTATAACAGTATCATATAATATACTAGCGAGTAAGGAAGGAAACACGAACGTTTATTTCAAATTTCAACCATATGATATTTATAAACTCTTTTTAATTAAGATACTAAAAATTTCATCAGCCTTGACCTTATGGATTTAATGATCAAAGTGTCTAAAGTAGAAGTCACGATTTATTTTCTTCCTTGCGTAAAATGAACGAGCAGACTTTGACTTCATTTGGTATCAAAACTTTGTTCTACACAAGGTCTAAGTTTATTACCATCATGTCAAGCATGATGTTAGCTTCTAGTACCATAGTCCTAATTATAGAGGTAGAGATGGGGTGTAGCTTATTGAAAAAAATTGTGCAAGGAGTGGAGGTTCAAACATTGCCAAATCACGTTGTATTGTTTTGTGGACTTGATATGTTTTAGAATCAAAATCTAAACTATCAATCTGAAGGTTTGTATCACATCTTATAGCAGAAAAATTCAAAACTGAAAAAGATGAATACAGCGGATTGAATAGAGCGGATTTCTTTCAAAATGGCATTGATATCCATCAATAATTTCTTTTGTCAATGGAAGCAAATAATGTGATGTGAGGTAACATGCAAGGCAGGTAGCAATTCATCTAGGAAACACAAAGGGTTGACACAGCAGCAAACACGTTGTTAGAGAAGAAGTCCATATCTCTTGTACGTTGTGGCTTCAATATCTGCCAGTGGAGCACAAATAGCTCATCATCATACTCCGGATATTTCACTAAATCACCATGGGTATCACCTGGTATTGAAATTATAAATGGGAGAGTGTTTGTGAAGGCCCATCTCCAACGTAGTATCATCTCGATGTTGAATGCAGATGACACCGTGGATATACACCTGTCGACTGTTGTGATACCTATGTGCTCCTCTCGAGCATGGTATCATCTCGATATTGAATGCTGACGATACCCGTTGCACCAGCGGGTACAGTAATGAGGCAGCGTTAGGAAAGCAATGGGACAACACTAAAAAGGGTGGATTTCTTTGACGGCATTGAGACCCTTCACTAACGGAATTAAGTCCCTCTGTGACGGCATTAAAGATTCTTTTGAGGGCATTGGAGAGGTGTGCGTGCACACACCCCTCGCGGAAGGCTGTGTTGGTCCGCTTCCTCGCTCTCCATTCGTTGTTGTTCTGCAAGACGGGGGTTAGAGCACGAGATAGTGTCACCATACACATGATATCAGAGTTGACCACGCCGTGCGCGCTCGAATATCGCACGCTTGGATGATGACGGACTATAGCGGAGCGCAAGCTGTTGCTGCAGCGGTTGACATAGTAGTGATGTAAGGACGCGGTTGACGTGGTAGTGCTGCGAGGACGTGAAGTATGATGAATCCACGGAGGCGCGGGGTGCAGCACGACGTACGGATCCGAGATATCGCTGTCGTCGTCGGACCTGGTGAAGATTTGGCCTTGAGCTCCGACCTTGGGTCGCTTGAGCAAGTTGAAATTCTACAGGATGGTGCCACTCGTGGCTCACTAGTCAGTCTGCCATTAATTACGCTCTCGTCATGACTGTTCTTACTCAACCAAGATCACTCTCACGTTGCTTGCACACTCCAATCATGGTCACTCCAAGGTCATATCACTCCAGTTCGTCAATTCTCACAGTTATTGCAGGGAAGAGCCAACTCCATATCATCGACGCTAATGGCGGCGGAAACCCTAGCGCCGCCACCCTACGGAGGTGAGCTGCAAGAATGCGATGCGGGAGTTGCAGGGATGTACGTGCACACACCGGTGTCGAGGCCCTCGCACACCCTCTCCCTTTTAGCTTAGTCTAAAATTCTGGTCGCTATTCGTTGGAATGATACTCGGGAATACGTTCTACGAAGTACAACACGGGGATTTGACTTAGTCAACTTAAAACAAGTATCATTGTTGTATACGCCACTCACTAAGTTCAATCCGTGTTCCAAATGCCAGGCCCGGTTTTAGCCTTCTTTCTTCAAAGTGCATAATGAAAAGAAAGAGGATTCCCCCCTATCGCTCGCGTCTTTTCCTTCCCGCTCGCGTTTTTTCCTTTCCGCGTCTATCGTCCGAGAACACCATCGGTAACTGATACCTCGAACCTTTCGGTAAGCGATACCTTGAACCTCTCGGTAACCGATACCTCAAACTTCTTGATAACCGATACCTTGAACCTCTTCGTAACCGATACCTCAAACCTCTCGATAACCGATACCTTAAACCTCTTCGTAACCGATACCTCAAACCTCTCGGTAACCGATACCTTGAACCTCTTGTGCACACCGTATTGGCGGGAAACAAAGCGATCTTTCTATGAGGACAAGGGTGCGGCCAATGCTTTGACTTTAAGTGCACCCACGCCGCCACCTGCAACCCCTAATCACTCACATTGTCATCACAGATCAGTTTCGGACCGACGGAGTGTATTACAGCAAGTTCAACCCCACCTTCAACTTCGATGGAGCCGCCATCGTGCTGCTAGATAAGGACGGCGAGCTGTAGAATGTAGGCGAGTACAACATCATGTAGAAGCGCGTGCCGTGCGAGTATGAAAACTACAACATGGCGTTTCAAGTGGATGCGGAGTCGACGCCATTTTGGTTGTCTTTCACGGTGAACTACGTGGAAGAGCCGGGTGACATGGAGAGTGTGGAAATGAAGCACAACGACAAAGAATCTTTTGAGCCGGCTAAGCACAACTGGGGCGCCAACTCGATGCTGATCAACACGTCGCGGGCTCGCGGCAGACATTCAAGGGTCCTTCCTCCATCAACGTTAGAGCCAAGCTAAACGGACTTGTCGCAGAGGGCGCAATCCTTGACGCAATCCTTGAGGGATTCAAGCCCGGCAAGGTATACAAGAGCAAGGTGCAGTTCAAGAACTAGCGTGCAATCTTCACAAAGTACACTGCAACTTGTAGTCTCGACAATGGAAGATATTTAAGTGCCAGCTTTTTTCATAGAGAGTACTATCGTTTAGAGTTTGCTTGATAGCATGGTCTCGGACAGAGGCGGGTCTATCGTCTAGAGTTTGCCCAATAGCATGGAGTCTCGGAGAGAGGCATGTCTATGAATTGTAAATTCAAGTTGTTCACTTTCAAAATTTCCAATTCTCACTACCAACATACAATGACTTTGTACATTATAAAATCTTCCATCAATCACTAGATGTTGTGTAACTTATTTCCGCAATTTAGGTCCAAAATGCATTCAACTTTGTAAAGTTTGAAGAGTAAAATTGGACATCTTACTTCCATCAATAGCATCTTTAAGCAAAAAATCAATCCAAAGCCCAAAATAATGGCTATAAGACACAAGTTGCTTTAGGAATAATTTACACAACGGATACATTTCATTGTTGACCTAATTCACAACAAGTCATTGTAGCTCTCCATTGCTTGCACTGACACGTCTAAAAATGTTACATTTGAAGCATATGAACTAGAGCCAAACACATTCCCAACAAAATAAGTGAATTTGACTTATACAAAAGGTACTCTGATGAGAAACAAACTACAATTGATCCAAAATCGACCCTTCCGACATTAAAAGATTAGCAATGAAAGGAACGTGTAAAAGAAGGAGCATTTCATAAAGATGATATGCTAGAATGGAGATCCCCAATTCCGTTGAAATGGCGTTATGCCGATAAAACGGCACACCTAAACATTGTGAAGTGCAGTTCAAAACCATGTGATATAACAGAATTTGAAGGTGATATTATGGAAAATGAGTGACAATATACATAAAGGAGTGATATATATTTTTTTTAATGTGATATTATAGAATACACCATTCCATGTGAGCACATATGTAAGATTTGGTGTGACAAAATGACACATGGAATAGTGTCATCTTAACGGAATTGAGGTTGGAGGCAAATGTCAACCACATAACATATAATGACTAGCAAGACCTATACCACTCCCATCGTATGATTAATTTTAAATATAGATTCTTTGTAGTTATGATTAAGTATGGAAGATACTTTTACAAACTTCCACAAACTCCCAATAGTTAACCTACTACAGTACTACTTGACTTCATATGAAATTTCACAACTTAAAAGTGATAACTTCTTAGATTGCTGATGGACTTCAAAATTTCCTAAAAACCTATCACAAAAAACACAACATGTTAATGATTTACCATCTTGAAGGAATCCACAAAACATTCACTTCAAAATGATAATTTTAGGATTTGCAAAATATTGCATGGTGCTACTCAAAATAATTGCTTACATGGTGCCACACAATCATATATCCAAATTGAATATGAATAATGCTATTGAAAGACACATCTCATGTAAGAATAAGAAGATGCAACACTTGGTACAAAATCATCACATCTCTAACCTTCTAATACATGCTTCAACCCTTAAACATCATAACTAATATGGGATTTTGTTGACTGTATGCTAATATGGGATGCAAAATGTCTTTTTTGACATTTTCAATTCTTGCAAAATACGACTGTTGTCACGTAAAACCTCTTGATTTCATCAATATTGTTGTATATCACTAAAAAGAATGAAGATTTCTTATCAATGAATTCCAAAAGAATGTTAGAGAGATATCAATAAAATAAATAAATAAATAAATAAATCATATAATTATTATTTTTTATTATTTTTTAATAGACAAGATTTTTGAAGTTTCTTGGAAGATTTCACAAAGGTGTTCACCTTCCATAATCTCGAATTCTAACTACCAACATACAATGTAAAAGTGTACACAATAAAATCTTTCATCAATCACTAGATGTCGCGTAACTTATTCCTACAATTTAAGTCAATGATCCATACAACTTTGTAAAGTTTGAAGACTAGAATCAAACATCCTAATTCCATCAATGACATCTTGAAGCAAACAATCCATTCGAATCCCAAATAATGGCTATAAGACACAAGGTGCTTTAGGATTAACCCCTTAATACCAGAGGCCTTCACAGAATCCACGAGAATGATAGATCTTGCTCAACAATTGGTAGACAATGTGCACCATAATTTACACAATGGATACATTTCATTATTGACCTAATTCACACTGATCATTGTAGCTCCCCAATGCATGCACCAATGTACCTAAAAATTGTTCCAATTGAGACGTAAGCACCTAAAAATTGTTCCAATTGAGACGTAAGCACCTAAAAATAAGCACCTAAAAATTGTTCCAATTGAAACAAAAGCACTAGAACCAACCAAAAGAATACAATTGACATACACAAAAGGAAATCTAAAGAGAAACAAACTCTAATCGATCCAAAATCGAACATGGGGGCGTTAAGGGATTGAGCAATGAAAAGTGCATGTAAAAGTAGGAGCATTCCATAAAGATAAATGTGATAAAACTACTTCAACAATTAAACTCTCAAAACTTCAATGTATCCTCGTTTAGCAAGCCAGGAACCATTTTCTCCTTCCCAGCCATGGGTGCATAACCGGATCCTCGACAATGAGCCCCATTCAATCTGATGGTTTGGTAATGCTTCACCGCCACCCTCGTGACAACTGAGACTTCAATCTGCCGTTGCGCACCTTGCAAGCGCTAGTATAATGCCTTCACTCAATCATTGTATTCCTCTGGACTTCTATATCGCCACTCAATAACAACTTTTCTACCGTTGCATGGAGCAAAGGAGAGCCATTCTCTGTCACCTTCATAGAAACTCCAGTACAAACCGGATGAAGTCCAATCAGTAATACCACTCCAATCTAATTCATGCCTAAACACATATGACAAGGCGTTCTGGACGATATTCAAGCCCTCCTTTACAACATGTTGCTCATGGCTCATGTAAATAATCGTCCTGTCTTCATCATACATGTTGTCCCTAACAACGTGAGCACCAAAATCATCACTGTCCTCATCGGAATGATCATTGTCCTCATCGGAATAATCACTGTCCTCATCAGAATCATCATTAGACTCATCAACATCCTCTCGAACCTGGAGTGAACCACTTTGAACACGCCTTCTTCGCATCAATTTGTACGGACTCGCAAAGTCCGCCGCTTCAAATAGATCAATTTTATCATGGAAGCGGATATCAAGCGTGTTCAAGCAATGCATTGACCTGAAATTTGGTGGCCTTTCAAGTTGGAAACGAGCCAATCCCCGAAGCTCTATACGCCTCACGTTAGGACATTCCATTCTTTCCAAATCAGGCACTTTCGAACAGCTGTCAAATTCATAAGTACGCATCGACGTACATGATCTCAAGTCAGACACATGCGTCAGAGAATCCAGGCAAACCAGCCGGACAAACAATAACGAATCCAAAATGCCTCCGTCCCCCTGTGTCCCTGAGCTCTCGCTTAACGTCAATGTCTGTAGAAAGACCTCGTAATGAGAGGTAAAAAAACAGATGATGGTTGATAAGAGATTCAAAGGTCTTTATACAACAGGTGCGAAGAGTTGATCTATCCCAATACCTAATTCTGCGTTAGGTTACGGCTAGCATTCGTCTATCAGAGACTTAACAGACTTAGACGAATGATGATCTAAACTTCTGTCCCTACTGCCAGCCAGGTCAGCTTCCATGCTGGAGCTCATATGTGCTGGCCGGGTGCTGACAGGTCATATGTGCCAACACCCCCCCTCGCTTTTGATGCTGAAGTAAAGCGTCTTGTTTCTGGCGGTGGTAGCAATTGCGTCTTGTTTCCAGCGGTGCTACTGTCGGCAGTAGGAATAGCAAAATATGATAGTAAGATGGGCAGACGCGATCAATATCCGCCAGTTGATCCTTCAATTGTGGAGTACGGCGGCTGCAATCCTCTTGTGGTTGGGTCGATTGTGTGAAGACATTGCGACGGAAGAAGAAGGTGAAAGGTCACCGTTTCTTCTTGAAATTAGGTTGAGCGAAGATGCTACTATCGCCGCTTCAGAGCGAGTTGAAGATAGAGTAGAGATAGGAAATTACTTTCCTTTCCTCCCAAATGATATTGTAGAAAGTCAAATTTGGCCGATGATAGCAAAGTCGCCTGCTTCGCTGCTTCATCTGAGAGGAGTAAGCAGACAGTGGCGACTTCTAATTGATGATTCATACGAGTGGAATTTCATGCTCTTGAGTTACGGCCCTGCAGGAGCATCAGAAATTGACGTAGAGCTTTTGGCTCCAAGGTTAGATATAGATATGGCCAGTTATAGGTCTTGGGTGACGTATTTTGATTGAGTAAGTCACACTCTGACCTAATCGGGTTCGCTGGAAGGGATCCTTCCAAAATGTTTTGGGCAACAATTCTCTCATGAAATTCAAAGCCTTTGGGTACTGGTACTTGCTTCATGACTTGTTTCCTGTGAGCCTTCTTGCTTGGACAGTGTAACTAGCCCTAATTGCTTACGAATGCCTTCAAAGGCCACTCTGCCCAGGGACTTTGTGAAGATATCTGCAATTTGATTGCTTGAAGGTACAAACTTTAGTGCTATTTCTCCTGTGAGTACCTTCTCCCTCACAAAATGGTATTGAACATCTACGTGCTTGGTCCTGCTGTGGTAGATAGGATTATAGGCCAGATTCAAACTGCCTTGATTGTCACCATGCAGAATCGTGGGAGTTGACAAATCCTGCATCTTGAGTTCCCCCAAGAGGCGCCTCAACCAGATTGCCTCTTTAGTTCCCTCGGTAAGAGCCATATATTCTGCCTCTGTCGAAGACAGTGCTACAGTTTGTTGTTTCTTGCAGTTCCAGGTCACAGGAGTTTCTCCAAGAAAGAATATGAATCCTGTTGTGGATTTGCGGTCGTACGAGTCGCCTGCCCAATCTGAGTCTGTGAATCCGCGAATGGTAAGTCCTCCCCCTTGCTGGTAACACAAGGCACAATCCATAGTGCCTTTGAGATACCGAAAGATGTGTTTCACGGCCTGCAGATGCGGCTCTTGTGGATGGCTCATGAATCGGCTCACCAAGCTCACTGCGTGGGAGAGGTCGGGACGCGTGTGCGTCAAGAAGATAAGTTTTCCCACCATCCTCTGATAGGTGGTGGGATCAGTACTTGGAGCGGACATATCTGGTATGAGTTTGAGCTTCTCTGCGAGGGGAGTGTGGACAGGGCGGCAGTCCGCCATTCCAAAGTCTGTGAGCATTTCCCTCAGGTATTGCCGCTGCGTGATTAGAATCCCCGAAGTACTGAATATAAATTCTAATCCCAATGAATACGTTAGCAGTCCTAGGTCGCTCATGTCAAATTGAGTTTGAATATTTGCTCGAATACTAGCAATGTGTGAGTCGTGACTGCCTGTGATGTACACATCGTCGACATATAGCAGTAGAATGGTGAGCTTGCCTCCATCTTCATAGTAATAGAGGTTAGGATCCGCACCAGATTTGGTGAGATGTTGGCTGAGAAGGTAGGAGTCAATACTTGAGTACCAGGCTCTCGGTGCTTGTTTCAAGCCATACAGGGCCTTCTTCAATCGGCAAGCTTGGCTAGGATCAGAGCAGGGAAATCCTGGTGGCGGCTTGACATATAGTTCTTCTGTGATCAAGCCATTTAAGAATGCTGTTTTGACATCTAAGTGATACATTTTCCAGGAGTGATGACCGGCGAGGGCGACAATGCTGCGCAAGGTGTTCCATTTTACCACGGGGGCAAACGTTTCGGTATAGTCCATCCCTGCTTGTTGTTGAAACCCTTTTGCTACTAGTCTAGCCTTTAGCTTAGCCGGAGTGCCATCTGCATTTGTTTTAACCTTGTAAATCCACTTAGTTGAGATCGCCTTGCGCCCTGGAGGTAATGTCACAATGTCCCAGGTGTCATTTCGGGATATTGAGTCAAGTTCGCTATGCATGGCCGCCTTCCAGCCCGGGTGTTGGAGGGCTGCTTGAACGTCAAACGGCAGAGCGACAGATGAGTGCTGGCTAACTACATGAAGATGATAATCTGATAAGTGGGCTGGTGGTTTGCGAGTTCTGCTGCTGTGGTGAAGGTTTGGAGGCTCAGATACTACATCAGGAGTTCGTCTTTGATAAGTACGAGTCGGGAGCTGTGCTAGGTGAGATAGGTCTGAG
Organism: Bryum argenteum; assembly: GCA_037043015.1. Lineage (NCBI taxonomy): Eukaryota > Viridiplantae > Streptophyta > Bryopsida > Bryales > Bryaceae > Bryum > Bryum argenteum. The sequence continues at coordinate 20,080,665 of CM073325.1, read as the reverse complement.
CTGATGGGTAAGTGAACAGAGAAGTCTGAGATAGGAGTGGAAGTTCGAACGAGTGAACTAGTGTGAGACTCTTGTTGGATAGGAAAGGGGTGTAGGGACTCTGACGAATTAGAATAATCAGGGAGAGAGACTGGATCAGGGTCAAGATTGGGTGACTGTTGAGGTAAGATTTTTGGGACCTGTGCACTAATAGAAGGGCTCGGTGACTGAGGAGAAGAAAAATGTGGAGGCTCTGTGTTAACTGGTTGATGAGTCATGGGAGGCAGTTGGAATCCGAAAGGTGAAGGCTGATTCAGTGGATCAGTAGGAAGTACTGGTGGCCTAAGTATGACTTCAGGTAGAACATCGGTGGCCCAAGTCAACTGCCGCTCTACTTGTTCGGTGTTGGAAGCCTCGGTGGTTGAAGTCAACCCGCAGGGAAAGCATGTTTCGTCGAAGTCCACGTCCTTTGATATCAAGATCTTCCTGGTGGAACGATGGTAATTCCTATAGCCTCGGGAGTCGGTATCATACCCCAGGAACACACACTCCTTAGACCTATGAGCCCATTTGTTGCGGTTGGGAGTGTTGTCCAATACAAAGGACTTGCATCCAAAGGTTTTCAAATGAGCAATAGAGGGTATAGTACCTGTGAAGCGAGTGAATGGAGTATCACCATTGTTAGCTCTTGTTGAAATCCTGTTGGTGAGGTAGTTCGCAGTTGACAATGCTTCTGTCCATAGGAAGGCCGGAGTTTGACTGTCAAATGCCATACACCTTGCCTTGTCGAGTAGAGTGCGATTTTTTCTCTCAGCTACTCCATTTTGGTGGGGTGTGTAGCTTTGGGTATATTGGCGCACTATTCCAGTGTTGTTGCACCAATCTTGGAATTCCTTGGAAAGGTATTCCCCTCCTCTATCTGAGCGAATCGCTTTAATTTTGAATCCACTCTGAAGTTCGACCATGGCTTTGAATTGTTTGAATCTCGGTAGTGTCTCATCTTTGTGCTTCAGAAAATACAGCCAGGTGAACCTACTGTAATCATCTGTGATTGTCATCATGCACCTGGAGCCAGAGATGGAAGCAATTGACATTGGGCCACAAAGATCGGAATGTACCAGTTCAAGAGGTTGCTGTGTTCTGGTACTGTGTGCCGAAGTACGAGGTCGAATATGCTGAGGAGCACCATTGTTGACTCCATTTGAAAGCTGTTGATTGCGCTGGATGATTCGCTGTCGGTGCTGCTTTCCAAGACGACAACTGTTGCAGAAGTCCGGTTGGCTCTTGATTTGCGGTAGTCCTGTAACTTTGGCGTGAAGGGCCATGAATTTCATTGCCTGATGATTGACGTGGCCTAATCGTTTATGCCACAAAGTGGCTTCGTGTTGTTTTGTGGCAGAAGTAACGATGTTGATGATCTCGTCTGGAGGACGAAATCTATAGAGGCCGTTTCTTTGATCTCGCTTGCCGGAGGCCAAAACTTTGCGGGAATCGGGAAAAGAAAAATTTTGAAGTATCCATACCGATTAAGTCAAACAAGACTTTGAGATCTTGTTTACCATCGGTGATCGCTCCTACCGAGATTAGGTTTTGGTCACTCCAGTGCGTGCGAACTTCGGTTAATTTTATTGTTCCTAGGGTGGTGGGAAGATCCACCGATCCTTGTCCGGCTACATCCAATTTTTCTCCTCAGTGAGTGCCGACTTTAGAGTGATTCCCTCCTTTGAGATCCGAAAGGAGATTCTTTTGTCCAAGAACATGTCTAGAAGCTCCACTATCTAGATACCAATCTTCTTTTTGCTATGAACTAAGTTGACTTCCGTGAGATTCACGGTAAGGTGCGAATCAGCTACTACATCCGGAAAGCTATCATAGGAGTCGAGGTCGTCATCCTCAAAGTTGTCGATTAAATTGACGATTGATTGATCGGCGCGACTCGCTCTCCGTTTCTTCACCTCCATAGCTAATTCGGGGCGATTCGCAACAGTGCCCTTTACATCCGCAATAGTGACACGTCGTGTTTGACTTGCTCGCTTTACGCCGTCCATCGTCCCCTCCAGGGCTGATCGCCGATTCGTTGGGTTCGGACAGCATTCTTGGTAAGTAGTGCTTGATGTCATGCGTCTCGATGATCTCGACTTCGCCGAAGTTCGTCCTGCAGATAAGGTTGCGATGTAAGTCTTTGCGGGAGTTGGGAGTGTCTCCCCATACATGATCGTGTTAACCAAAACATCGAAAGAGTCGAGGCGATTGCCATTAAGATGTGCTCAACAAGTTCATCGTGCGGAATGGTTTCGCCAATCTGCTGCAAACTCGTTTACCACTCAGAAACTTGTTGAAGAAAACTAGACATGGTGGAGCTTTCGCTCATCTTGAGGGTCACCAATTGTCTGCGCAACATGAGTTTTCTGGAGTTAGTGGAATTTGCAAACAGATCCCTCAACGTCTTCCAGCAAACATCTGGTTCGGAGATATTGGCGATGTAAGGTATAATGCTATCCTTGACAGAGAGCGCTATGAGAGTGAGTGCTTTCTTCTTCGCTAACTCTAATGCTGCTTTGTCAACAGGATCGGTGGGTGCTACTGTCCCGGTAGGTGGATCTACAAGTTTCCACGCATCGTCCCTGTTGAGGAGATTGCGCATCTTGAACTCCCAGATGCTGTAGTTCTTATCATCTAACTTGGAGCTCTCAGCCATCATGCTATCTCTCAACGCCATAGGAGTTAAGGTACTTTCACTCACTGATCTGTTCTTCCACTCACAATCAACTAGAACTGACGCTTGAGCTCGAGTTCTAATGGTCAATCTAGTATGCTGCTAATCTCGCTCTGATACCAGGTAGAAAGACCTCGTAATGAGAGGTAAAAAAACAGATGATGGTTGATAAGAGATTCAAAGGTCTTTATACAACAGGTGCGAAGAGTTGATCTATCCCAATACCTAATTCTGCGTTAGGTTACGGCTAGCATTCGTCTATCAGAGACTTAACAGACTTAGACGAATGATGATCTAAACTTCTGTCCCTACTGCCAGCCAGGTCAGCTTCCACGCTGGAGCTCATATGTGCTGGCCGGGTGCTGACAGGTCATATGTGCCAACAATGTCACCAGATTCGGAAGCCTAACAAGCTCCAAATGACGGAGGCTGTCAAGCCCCACAAGACTCAGTACTCGTAACTCCTTGCAATCATAAAGCTGGAGCAACACCAGATTTTGCAACTCTTGCATTCGCTTCTTGGTGAGAAGCCGGATACTAGCATCTCGAGATCTCAAAAACTCGCACCTCACAAGGTCGGAAATGCACTTCGATGCCCGATAATCATATCCGAGGTCAGTGCCACAAGGTTGAAACACACCCCATCCATTCTTCAACCCACCACCCCGTGCTCTCTGTCATGTACCACTCAAAGAAATTTCCTATATAGCGGATGCGCGTTGTAATTGAACCGGGAGGTCGGGCGTCACGATTGATCATGCCGGACCTCTTCAAATCCCGCAATCGCATAACATGAGCGACATGATTCCATCGGATGCTTCAAATCATTACAGACACATTGCACCCAACGAAAATTAAAGACCGCAAAAATCGTGGCGATAAGTCCACAATCAAAATGATAAGACTTGGTATTTGTACTCACATGTCTTTTAACAACGCTTTACTGTCTCTCCATGCATTAGAGCCACCCGATCCACCCAATGTTTGAATTCCCAACCTTCCGGGTTAAACCCTCCATAACCCCTCTCATCAAACGACAAGTAAATCGCAAGATCCAAAAACAATAGTTGCACCCTCGAATCAAGGTACCGAATTGCGGATGAATAATGCTTATGATATGTCGAGGATTCGATTACGCGGATCGGACCATCGACACTCTTACGTCCGACTTTCGGCGGACTATCACTCGATGAGCCGGATCCAAGACATCCTTGTACTAACGGAACAAACCTCGTCGTTAATTCCCATGCACGATTATGGGCGGATCGATCTTATGACTACGGTTCCATACATGTTCATCAATCGGTGAGCCATGAACGAATCGACGATACAACGAGAGAGAAGAGAACATCGGAAATGCAATACTTGATTATGAATAATGCAAAGTGAGAGACGACTCCTCTCACCGAGTATATATCGACGATAGATTGAAATGAGTTCATTCTGCAGCTTCCAACCGTTTTCTCTCATTGTTAAGTCTAAGTCTTCCAACCGTTGTAGCAAAGTTGTGACGAAGTCATAACATTAAGTCTAAGTCTTCCAACCGTTGTAACGAAGTTGTGACGAAGTCATAACATTACCCCCTCTTCCAGGTTATTGTAGCCGGAGCAGCCGCCTGAGGATGAAGACGATGAAACTTGCGGACTGCAATGGGAGCATTCTTAAGATTCTCTGCCGGTTCCCAGGAGTCTTGTTCGGCAGTATAACCTTTCCAAGATACTAAGTACTGGAGTTTGGAATTTCGACCAACCAGGCGAGAATCAAGTACCTGTTTAACTTCATATTCCTCTGTGCCATCAGTTGTGATTATTGGAGACGGTGCTCTTTGGATCCGTCCAGGGATAATGTCACGAAAATATGGCTCAAGAACGGAAACATGGAAGACGTTATGGATACGAAGTGTTGGTGGCAGTTTGAGGCGATATACCAAGTCAGAGATCTTCCCAATAATCTTAAATGGTCCCAAAAAATTTGCCGCCAATTTTTTGAAGGAGCGGTAGTTGAGATGTTGTCATGCCGGAGTAAAACTTGATCGCCAATCGACAACATAGGCTGATGCTGGACGTGTTGATCATATTGCAGCTTGGCTTGATTGGCCGCAATGTCAATCATGATTTTAATCTCTTCGTGAATTTGCTTTAACTTTCTAATACGGTCTTCAGCAGCCGGCACCTTTGAAGTAGTTGGCATCGTAAAACTCAACTGTGGATGATAACCATACGTCGCGAAAAATGGAGAGAAACCGGTGGCAGAATGACACGCATTGTTATACGCAAACTCTGCGATGGGTAATAAATCCGACCAATCATCTTGCCGACGCGTAGTAAATATTCGTAGAATCTGCTCAAGAATTTGGTTGACGCGCTCCGTTTGGCCATCGGACTGGGGGTGGAAAGCGGTGGTTGGCGATGGCCGAATACGAAGAAGTTGGCATAATCTACGCATAAATTTGGATATAAATACCGGCCCCCTGTCCGAAATGATCTCGTTTGGTAGGCCGTGAAGTTTCCATACATGATTAAGGTATAATGTGGCGGTGCCGTTGGAATCTATGGATTCATTCGTCGGAATAAAATGCGCCATTTTAGTATTTTTATCGACAATCACAAGGATTGAGTCATAGCCGCGACTATTCGGTAATTTCACAATAAAATCAGCCGTGACTCGTTTCCATGGCCCGTCGGCCGCGGGTATCGGTTGTAATAACCCGTATTTACTATGACGTCTTGGCTTTGATCTTTGACATAAATCGCAAGCCTCCACATATCGGTTCACATAACGACGGAGAGTTGGCCAAAAGAAAGTACGCATAACAAGTTCCAAGGTTTTTGCCCTTCCGAAATGACCAGCCATAGGATTGTCATGACGGGAGCGTAGCACTTGAAGACGCAAAGAGTCATTATTAGGAACCACAATGGATCCTTTGTAATACAACAATTCGTCCCGTAACTCATAACCAATAAACTGTTTCTTCAATCCAGTGGATCGGTTCACGGTTTGCAAGTAGCGGATAACGGGCTGAAACGTAGAATCAGTAGACATAGTCGCTTTGATCTTTCGAATGATCTGCACATCAGTCCAAATAGGAACACATGCTTCTAACATGTCAAGGTTGTGCTGTGATTGGTGAGACTGAATTTCCTTTCCTCTGGCAACGTCAGACAGCAATTGCTCAGAGTGTGAAGCAACCACCGCAGCTGCAGTGGGCAGGGACTGCCGAGACTGGGAGTCAACGTCGACGTCGACCAACTTGAACAGTGGGGTCGGATATTGAGAATCAACATCGGCGGGGAAAGATCCAGGTGGCCGTGATAACATATCCGCCCGCCCATTCAATGTCCCCGGCCGATGCTCGATTGTGAAAGTAAACGCGGAAAGAATCTCAGACCAACGGGCCTGACGGCGATTGAGTTGCTTAGTCGTTAAGAATTGTTGTAAATTTTTGTGATCAGATATGACGCGAATGGAATGCGGTGATCCCTCCAAATATACCCGCCAATCCTCGAACGCGAGCACGATGGCCAACAATTCCTTATCATATATGTCATAATTAATTTCAGCTGATGTCATTTTCGAACTTCGGAAAGCACAAGGGTGTAAATGTCCGTCGGACCCCCTTTGTGAGAGAATGCCGCCAGTAGCCCAATCTGATGCATCTGCTTCGATGATGAAAGGTTGATTGAAATCTGGATGTGAAAGAACTGGAGCGCGGAGAAACCGAGACCGAAGTTCCACAAACGAGTGTTGAGTGATGTCGGTCCACTCAAACCGCACATTTTTCTTTGTTAATTCCGTTAATGGGACCGTAATTTTAGAATAGTCATGGATAAACCGCCTGTAGAAATTAGAAAACCCCAAAAATGCTTGCAGCTGTCGCAAATTTGTAGGAACCGGCCAATCTTGTAGAGCTTGAATTTTGTTTGGGCACATCTTAAAACCGGCAGCCGAAACAATGAGCCCCAAGAATTCGACCGAGGGACGATGGAACTCACACTTGCAAGCTTTCGCATACAAACCGTGATGTGCCAAGCGTCGCAGAACCTCCCTGACAACCGGTGTATGGTCTGCCAAAGTCTTTGAGAAAATTAATATATCATCGAGATATATCACCACCGAAACATCCAATAAGTCGTTGAAAATTGTTTGCATGTGCGCTTGGAATTGCGCTGGGGCATTTGTCAAGCCAAAAGGCATGACGAGATATTCGTACAAGCCATATCGAGTCTTGAAGGCTGTTTTATATTCGTGGCCAATCGCCATACGGACTTGATGATAAGCCTGCCGCACATCAAGCTTTGTGAAGATTGTAGCTCCTGCAAGGCGATCAGTCAATTCCGGAATCAACGGAAGCGGATATCGGTTTTTTATTGTGACATGATTTAAGTTGCGGTAATCAACACACACACGAATCGAGCCATCCTTTTTCTTAGCGAATACAATAGGCGCCGAGACAGGGGATTTGGATTCCCGGATCCAGCCCTTTCCAAGATTTTCCTCCAAATATCGGCGGAGTTCATCAAGTTCAATAGGAGACATGGGTCGTAAGCCGCTATTTCGGGGTTCCTGACCGTCTTTGAAGTCAATCCGCATATCAGAGATCCCATGTGCGGGTAGTTCGTTCGAAGCAGATTCGCTGAAAGCGCCGTGCAAATCCATATACTCCTGCAGAATACCTTCCAAGTCCGACTGAGCCGCACCATCAACGGCCAGTAACTCCGAAATTTCCACCATGTAACTGGGGCCTTTGCCACGTGCTCGGCGAAAAGAAGTTGCAGATACCATGGCATGACCAGGAGTAACCCAACGAACTGCTGCCGAAGAATCCGACGCGTGGGTAACGGCAATTGTCTGTGAACCCGAGACCGGTAGCTGATCGACCGAAGTTGATGGATCGATGCCAGATATCAGTGGCTTCTGCAATCCCACCAAACACCGTTCATGACAAATGGCCGAATCAAACGTGACGCGTCCTTGAGCCCATCGAATCGTTGGGTCGTGCGTCACTAGCCACGGAATTCCCAACACGCAGGAGTAGCGACCGGTATTAGTTACGTCGGCGACCAATTCCTCAACGTGATTCCCAATGACCATTTGCACCACTGCTTCCTCTGTGATGAGCCCAGAGTCAATTATCCGGCCATCAATAACACGAACCTCGCGTGGAATTACTTTTTTTCGTAATTGTGCTTTGCATGCTTTCGCAAAAGCCGGGTGCATGAAAACCCCAGTGGCTCCCGAGTCCACCAACACAGTAGCCATTTGCGAATTGATACGAGACTCCAATGTCAGATGTACTCCCTGGTCCAAAGTTGCACGAACATGGAACGACGTCGGGACAGATTGATGCAGCAAGGGTCCAATTGGCTGGCTCGAGATTGTAACAGCAGCTGGCGGAAGAGCAACCGACGTCGCTGCAACGCGTTGTCCCGATGTCGCAACAGGAACAATCGGGGTCGAAACAGGCGTCGCGGCCTTGGCAAACTGCATAGCTTCGAGGACAGCGGCAGTCTGCACCTCTCCCGGGTACTGAATGGAAACTTTCAGTCCCGGGCTCGCCCATTTTCCGACCCAGTTGATTTGGGAATCTCCGTAATGGTACCTGCCAGAACAAAAGGCTTTGACGGATTTGTTGGACATCGACTACGAATGTGGCCGGCAAGTCCGCAGCCCCAACACCTCCCTTGCTGCTGGAATTCCAGTCGTTGAGCTGTTGTCCGTGCTAACGCGGTACTCACGCCCAATGCGTCAATCTCCAGCGGAACTGGACCAGGAGTAGTTGGCACTGTTGACATCCGATTCACAGAAGTCTTCCACGATGAGGTAGTAGCCATCTGACGACGCCCTTGGCGCCGTGTCCACAACCGTTCATCGATTCTAGAAGCCATCAGCATCCACTCTTGTAATTTGTATGGCTGATGCTCCGCCGTAGCTACCGAATCCAAAACCTCGTCTTTGAGTCCCGTTCGAAAACGCGCAATTAAACTCGACTCATTCCAGTCAACTTGAGCTGCGTGCTCATTGAAAGTAGCAATATACGAAGCTACGGATCCCGTTTGTTGGAGTTTACCCAATCGATCCTCCGCGGTTCCTCGCCGATCGATTTCACCAAAAACTCCAATCACGGCTTCTCGGAATCGATCGTAACTGCTTAACAACTCATGATGACGTCCCTCGTCGAGAGCTTGCAAAATGGGCATTGCCCAATTTTGCGCAGCCCCACCCATGTAAGATAAAGCATAGGCTATCTTATCTTCATCACTCTGATAAGATCAAAACTTACCTCGAAATACCAAGCGAAGCTGTGCGAACCATTTGTAGACCTCACCTCCTTTTTTGCCCGAAAACTTTTCTGGAACCGCAACCTTTGATTCTTTTCCTCCTTCATTACTTCGATGAAATTGACTCTGCGCGCCTTCGCCAGCGGAAGGAAACCCCTGCAACGCGTTGAACCCCTGCAACGCGTCAACGCGTTGGTTCGCTCGCTTATCTGCTGCACCAAGTGAGGAATAGCGGCCTCGAATACTGACTGAACTTGTTGTTAAATGCACGTCATCCAGTTAGGTTCCATTTCTACAACTGCGGGAAACTCCGGTTCGGGAGCCAATCCTTTCTGCTCCATGAAGGTCCAACAATTAATCACAGGTTCATTCGCCAATTTGTGCAGCCGAAGTTTCTACCGCTCCAGACTTCTGTTCCAACCTTCTGAAACACCTGCTTCCGCTCGAAGTTTCTCGTAGAGCGTGGACGGTCATGACTTTGCATTTTGTCAGGATTCGATTACGCAGATCGGACCATCGACACTCTTACGTCCAGCTTTCTGACAGACTATCACTCGATGAGCCAGATCCAAGACATCCTTGTACTAACGGAACAAACCTACGTCGTTAATTCCCATGCACAGTTATGGACAGATCGATCTTATGACTACGGTTCCATACATGTTCATCAATCAGTGAGCCATGAACGAATCGACGATACAACAGAGAGAAGAGAACATCGGAAATGCAATACTTGATTATGAATAATGCAAAGTGAGAGACAGCTCCTCTCACTGAGTATATATCGACGATAGATTGAAATGAGTTCGTTACTGCAGTTCCAACCGTTTTCTCTCATTGTTAAGTCTAAGTCTTCCAACCGTTGTAGCAAAGTTGTGACGAAGTCATAACATTAAGTCTAAGTCTTCCAACCGTTGTAACGAAGTTGTGACGAAGCTCGGAGCTTGCAACACTTCCCTCATCAACTCACGGTGCTCTTCAAGGCTATCCTCCCAATCCAACATCCTAGTATTGCCGCCGCTCAACCTGTGAAAGTAATCCCCCAACGCTGACAATGCCATAGGATGATAGGCTCCATATTCTGGAACACCAGTAAAATCTGAATCGCCCGGATTTTCATCTAGGACTGAGTATGTGATATCGTCTGGAATTAGCAAGCACTTCCGTACACAAAGTCTCAGAACTCTCCGCTCTTCGTCCGTCGCTGGAGAGAAGCGCTGCCCCATACCATTAGCACTTCTCAAGAATATCATCCCTGCTTCCTCCTCATTCAACTTTGGAATCCTCATGCAAAATTCCACGCCTGGTAACAAATCTTGCAACACCTCTTTGCTCCTTGCAGTAATCATGACCTTGCTCCTTGGATGAAATCCAACCTTCAAGTACTGACGAGCTTCTATCCCGGAACTCAAATCGTCGCTGAGATTGTCAATGACGAGAACAACGGGCTCCCTCTTCATGTAATCTCGCATCAGCTCCAATCCCTGCCATGTCGGAGACAAACAACATCACCCTAGAACATCTTTACCACTTGACATCAAAACAACCCTACCAAGAACTCTACCCAACAACAATCTTTACAAAATCATCGCTACATATCTTTACAAATGCCTCCAACACACGGAATACAACCCAATGCGGATATATCAAATGTGAGAACAACATGAGAAAACTTAAAAGACTCTACATAATAGCTACAACAAGACATTGTGCCCCCTCCTACTCATCATTGGCTTCCGAAAAATGCAAAACAATTCCTTGCATTACTAGACAAGACTCTCCCTGCCATCTGTGCAATAGGTCGATACGGATCTCAAAAGCAACATACTTGCTTGTCCACATTTTGCATTACCTGACGACCATCGACAACCCTATTCAGCACGTTTTCTTCCAAACCACACAGAGTCCTTAGCACCAACTTTTGCCGCTTCATCCTCCCCTTTGTCCCGAGCTCTATGTGGCAGACCCTGCCCTCAAACTCTTCAGCAAAGTGATCGCACAAGGCCTTGGCCAGAGTCGTTTTTCCAACCCCACTCGTTCCGTACAACCCCAACACTGATGCCCCTACCTCCGTGCCTTCCACAAATTTATTCGATACTCTCTACAACCCAGAAGGTACAGCCAAACAAACCGCACACATCACGTGAACAGCGGAACTTAATTTGCATGGAGTAATTCCACAATTGACCTGAGACACCACAAAATATCAACTCTGCACCAAAAATGTACATCTGCACCAAGTATAACTCACTACACGTACCCCTTAAACTGACACATTTGGCCACTCAAACAAGAACACTCATGCCCTCACATACCTCACAGATGCGATTGTAACCCACCATCTCTCGTGTACTATCATACAACAAATCTGCAGGCCACATCTTCCATATGCTTCTAACAATTTCCTTCCTGTAACCCACTTTTGAGTTGTTGTGCTTGTCAAATGGCAGACCATTCGCCCCTCGCAACGCTTTTACCGCTGCAGCCCACCTCGACACGTCAATCCTTTTGTCCCTACTAGCAAGTGCATTCCAGATGGGCATCCAACGACCCTCTATGCTCTCGTCCGCAAGGTCCCCCACCTTCAACTTGTAGAAAAGGGGGAGCATGCTCATCCGATGGCTTCCCACTTGTTTCGCAGCATGGAACTCAGCCAACTCTATCATTGGCCACTTCGAACACAAGAACTCCTCGGACAACACTATGACTGCCACATGACACTGTCCGGCTGCCCGTTTGATGAGAGCTGCAAAGTCCTCGCCTTTGGGTAGACTATGGTGTCTCTGATCAAAGAACGGGAACATATAACCCCGCGCTTCAAGATCGACACACAGCTGTTCCACGAAATTCTTTTGTGCTCCAGAGTGACTCAAAAATATCTTATGCTTCACTGGATCAATTACAGCCAACCTGCAGTGCAACACAATTTATGATTCTCAGAAAAATTACTTGAACTGTTAAAGTGAAACATAACATTACCATTGGTAAATGGGAATGTCCAGCTTTTAACCTCCACGAGGAAATAACCTTCGCGGATGGATATGGTGAAGCCAGTACTGTTTTCTTGATAAATTGTTTACCTTGGGTGTGAGATCTTCTTCGATACTCTTCAAAGAGTATTCTTCAATGGTATCAAACGAAGAGCATCAATTCAAAACGCTTACTAGTTATCAAAACTTAAACTCTCACACTACTTCTCTTAATGCATGGCTATCACCTTACAGCTACCAAGCATTTGAATGTGTATCAAAGGACTTCAGCATCCAATCAGGACTTAATGCCAGTCATTCTGAGAGACTATCATTGCCAAGTCATAGGACAGGTGCTCTACCTGCGTTGCTGCATATCCTCTCCGCTTCCCGAAGGATCCAGTACGTTGCCACTTGCTGTCCCTCTCGGCTTGGACGAAAATAAAAGGGACTCGGTTTCCTGTTCGTGTGTACTCCAGAGATTTAGAACCGTACCGTACAACTAGAAATTCTCTGGACCAACAAATCTCTTCCAAAGGCATTTTCAGATTCATGCTTGGTGTTGAAACATGGCCCGCCACAAGTAATGCTGTAGGATTGGAAGGGCTGGAAGCGCAAGAGAGAGGTTCCAGCTACAAAATGGAAGCTCTATGACCAGTGTTCTGAGGAGTACGGAGCATACCTCATCTGAATAGTGCACTTGGCCCCCACTGTCACCAGAACCACCAAAAGCACCACCATTGTCACAACTCCTCACGCGCTTCCCATCACCGCCGGGAGTATCTTCAATATCGTCTACAACACACATGAACAGATAAACAGAAGATCAGGCATTGAAAACTAGACCTGAAACATATACTAAGTTACGCTCAGAGAATGGCCCGCTGCAGTCTTGTTTGACAAACATAGACAGATGTAGGACCGGAAGATTGGCGCTTGCCAGATTGTACCACGGGTCACCTGATTATCTGAATTCGATACTCTACTTAAATTCCAGCTTCGCAACCCGAGAACACCCTCATTTTCCCCTAAATTTCACGAGGAATTCCTCACAAGAATACACTACTCACCAGGCGCAATATGTTCCTTTCCCTTTCGCCTCTTCGATTTCCCTCCTGCCTCGCAAGCCTAGTACACCACAGTACCAAGACTCAGAGCCGGTAGCGATGTCAGAACGTAAATATATTCAGCAACCACCACTGGGACGAAACAGATTCACCGAGAAATACTCCGTCAAAATGCCACAAGTACAGCGACAAAGGTCGGAAGGAACTCACCTGCTCGTCTTCTCGGGTCGACTTACGACCAAGCACACTCCCAGCAATTTCCATCTATTCCGACTCTGCTAAATCTTACCCATGCACACTAAAGGGTCCGGTACAAATTCAACTTCTGCCAATCAAAACCACTCTCCTTGTGCCAAATTGGTGGAAGGGCCGTTTGAGAGCAATCCACTAGACTACTGTCTCAAATGTCACCTGCTCCGGAATAACAACAAGACAGTAAGAACCTCTTAGTAAGGTTGCTGCCATCCGCAGCCAACATCAGTACATATGTCAAAGTCACTCATTGCACCCCCAACTAAACATACACAATCTAACCCAAACACCTCACCAATTCGATCATACACCCAACTCAATCGCTCGCTGCATCTGCACCCTCACACCTCAAACCCTAACAGAGCTAACCACCCCTCACACAAACCCCTGATCCGCCGACCAGGTACACATACCAGAGCAAATGAAAGGGAGCCAGATCAATCCCAAGAAACCCAACAATGACTCTTTCAAAACTCATCGACAACCTGAATTACCTCACGGCTTCGTTGTTGTTCCGCCGCCGCTTCCACAGCAATCACAACCAAGTTCCGGCAAACCTTCTAGGAGCGATACACACAGAGAGAAAGTGCCGCTGTAAGGCACGGAAAGCCGGCAGACTAGAAGTACTCGCACTAACCCGACGGCGCCTCCATCAGCAAAAGAGAAATGAAGCCAGAGCGACAATCACGCCAAGTAACTGTAGAGGAAATGGTTCCCACTTCGGTACTGGCACACTGGTCTTGACATCACTCGATCTGATGGCTGTGAAGCTAAAAGCATCCACATGAGACGTGGAGGACTCGAACCTGGAGAGTACTACATGTATCTGAGCAGAAGAGAGGGTACTTCTGGTGTCGGCCACCACTGAATGTCTGCAACTTGCTGGCGAAGAGGACGCCGGAACAGGTAACGTTGTTGTGTGACGCAGTCAGCGATGCAACATGAACTCACGAGGATACGCAATGTGCATCGCGTACGCTACCGATTGTTGCCATCGCCGCACCTTCGGAGAAACCTCACCAAGGCCCTCTTATATATATATATGGTGAAACCACCTAAAGGCGGGCACCTACCTAAAGGCGGGCTCCCAAGATTCTTGCCTTTATAAAGATCTCACCTCCCTTGCATGTACCTCATGCGTACATATTTAGGGTGCCCGCCTTTAGGCTTCTCCTTCTAAAATTTGTATCTAATTATGTGTTTACTTTAAAAAAGCACATAAATAGTTTTAGCTCGTCTTTTCCTATTCCCTATTCCTCAAAAATAGTAACCCACTCATTTCTCACTCCAAGTATATAGATTCCCTCAATTTTCCTTAAGTGCACGACAATAGTGGTTTCACCATATAAGAACCCCAATCTCCAATAAGAGATTGGCGTGAATACAGCGTCTGTTCGTAATGTCTTTACCTCAATGGCCACAGGACAAAGTGGTAAAAGAACAAAACTACTCACCCCTTACGGGAATAGACACTAAACTACACATACTAAACTGACTACACAAAGTAACCGAGACCAGACTAAACTAAAGTAACCAAGATAGAACTATTTAGGGTGCGAGTGTTTGGCAAATGGATTTTTTAACTGGGATTTGGATGGGTTCAAGGTCACCAAGCCGTGCAGTCCTAGGGTGGTTGAGGTGTAAGACGTTTGTAATCATGTTGGTCCGAGTTCGAACCTTGTCGGGCTCGTTTGAGAAGTTCGCATGACTTGGGGCTGTCTGTGAGTATATGGCAGGAAAAATAAATCAACCACCCGGCCCCTACCCGAGAAACTGAGACTGAAACAGTGCGCCGGTAACAACAGTAGTTTGTACCACTACCCCCCCCCTTTTTTGTTTGTCATGGTGGAGGCCCTCTACCACCTGTAGGTTTGTGTTGAAGGTAGAAGAATAGTGGCTTGGGGGCAATCCACACGAGAGGAAAGGCAATGAGTTGGATGAATAGCATTTGTTCAAATTAGCAAGGGGTTGTCACATGAGAAGAAGTAGGGGGAGTGGCAAGGATGACATGGAATAATTTTGTAGCTTTGGAATTGGCTTTGGATGTTGCTTTGAGATCTACATGGCAACGACATGGCAAAATAAATGCACCACTCCACTACCGAGCACTAGTGCTTGGAAGCGGGTTGGAAGTCCACATTGTAAGGAGAAAATCAAGGGAAAGAATTTTTTTAAAGGCAAAGTGTCACGTTGGAGGAAGTTGTGAAACTTCCTCTCCCTTCCGCGTGGATTGCCTCTTATATGTGATGGTTCACACCATAAAGAAGTGGTAACAATCCATCCTACATGGCATCCTACTTGGGAAGTGACTCATCTAGAGTGGTAGAGAGGTGGTGGAGTGTTGATAATGGCTAGCTTCATAATTTTGTTGCTTGCTTTGAAAGGTGGAGAAAAGTAGGTAGTGGTAGAGATATGGACAAACTAAACTTCACTAATATCGTTCATTAGTGTTCGCAATGCCATTTACAAATTCACGCGTTGAATGTCAATTTTCCTACTACTGTAACAACTTTAAATGTCAATTTAAACACTAATTATCAATCTCTGTCATTTTTGCCCTTGTTACATTTAAACAAGGTGACATTTAGTCTTGGTTATGTAATAATTCATTGCAAGTCACCCAAATTTCGCCACATGTTAGAGGCAAACCTTCCATATTTTGATTTTTTTGTAGGTTGATTTTTTCAATTAATGATTTTTGGGTCAATTTTTGTCCAATTTAGAGTCAATCTATTTGAAAAGATTGATTTGAAAAGACGTTTTCATTGGCACCTTCTCGATCTTCAATTTTGACTTGAGTAGGGTTACTACTTTCTAAGTGTAGCTTGTATATAAGAGCTCCATTGAGCCACAGTGGAATGAGTCTTTGTGCATCTACTGTTGTTAAGAGGTAATGTTCACTCCTATCACTATTACGTCTCATTTGTGTCAATACTTATCTAAAATTTTGTGCTAACTACCTATGTCCAAGCTTCTCTGCAAAGCTGCCACAGTGTTCTTCAACATCAGCATGTACTTACCATTGCTACCACAAGCACTCTCCAATAGCATCATCACACTCTTTCCACTGCTACCATAAGCACTCTATCGTGTAAAGAAAGATTGATACCTACAACAAATCAAGAGTCCTAACCAACATCAAATACAAAAAACATACACTAACACAAACATACGCAGTACACCCTCAAGTGCCCCCCTAGCAGATAAGGAGATCCTCTATCCAACTAGGATCAAACATTACTAAGAAGATACAGTGATGTTGTTGCAACAGTCATCAAATCGAAGATGTAGTCCTCGACCGGATCAATAAGTAAACAAAAAAGTAACTAGGAGAGGGTAGGCGGGGTGCAATGTGAGCCCCATCCTTAATCGCCTTTAACAACTTTGTTGTCAATCCCGTGGTCAATCTCCATGTAGCCTAATCCTGAAACGGAATAAGGTTCTCCAGATAGATGGCATAACACCAAACAATGATAAGTCTACAAGGACTTCAAGTTGTTTCATTACGTGAAACAATACTCGAAGACCTACAACAACGAGGGCAAGTCCAACCTCCAGCCGGTGAAGTAGAAAGAGGCGGCGTCAAGCAAGCCATATACCAACCACGTTGACAATGGTCACATAACAATATGGTGGCCGCTCCTTTCTTCTCACCACACATACAATACGGAAGGCCTTCAAGCACAACGGCCAACTCAAGATGAATTGAACCATCAATCGGTAAATGGCATGGAGCACAATTCTTGGAGTGCTCTCAACACTCTCGGCCAATCTTGCCTTCCAATAACAAAATGTCACTAGGCAACACATCCTTTACACAAAGAATAGTGTGCCCGGCTTTGATGTCCAACATCGTGGGCGCCTCACGTTGCAAATGAACATAATCTCCCGTGGAGAAACACCACAACTGAGGTCGGTAGGCACGGCTACGAATTTGAGCATACTGTAGTGTGCCACGGTGCTGAGCAATAGATAAGTTCTCCATGGCCATTGGCATTTTCCGCTTGAAGAACTCGGCTCGGTCACGTAAACACTGAGCCCACATGTCTGGATCATCCAAATCCACAACTGAGCCAACTTCTCCCGTATTTGACCGTCGGACAACACGCTTAGCCAAATCGTCTGCTTCCCGATGATCCCGAGAAGTAGTACGGTCATCAATCAAAGCCTTGGTACACAAAGCTTCAAAAGCACCAAGAAACTCACGACCTTGGTCAGTCAACACTTCCGTTGGAGCTCCAAATCGCGCCAACACCCGGTCTAGAAATGCCATGGCTGCTAACTCCAATGAGTTTTGTGGCAAAGCCACAAGCTCAATCCACTTACTAAAATGTTCCACCATTACCAAGACATACTTGGCACCACGTGGTGTCGCAACAATTGGACCAGCAAAATCCAAAGACCATCGGTAACCAAGCCCCATAACGGCTCAAGGAATGCACTGTATGTTATGCACATTCATCACGTGCGTTCAACCCCTAATTATATGGAGGCTATTTCTAAGCATGAAGGGGTTTAATATAGCCCTATCTTTACCTAAATTTCTAAATATTTGTGTTAATGATTATCGTACCATTGCTTATAAAACTTAGTGTGAACTAATTTTCTCCACCCTATCTTCATTTGAATGTATAGATTTCCCCTTGTACCGATGGGCATCGGGTCATTAGCATTTATGAACGGACACTACATTCACGTAGGCCCCTTACATAGGGATCGGAGTTTCTATCTATCTATCTATCTGAATGTATAGAATCGTGAAAATCTAAAACTAAATTCATACATGAACACTTGAATGGCAAATTTGCCTTTGTGAATGTGCATAATATGGTAACCACAATCCCCGTGTGTAAAACTGTAAAATTGGAATTTCTCTTTCTCTTGGGCCAATTGCAGCGCTCCAAATACCCCTCCCCAAGAGAAAAAGCCAAAATTAATCAAAAAGTATAAATAAAAGGTAGCCAAAAAGCTAACAGGCCAAGCCTAAAATAATAAGACGTAGTAGAATAAGAAGAGGTGAGAGGACAAGGGAGGTGAAAGGACAAGGAAAACATACGAATTTCATACCTACTTTATGAATTTTAGCACATATTATTCTTAACTCACATTCATAGTTACTATCTTTTATGTTTTTGTGAGTGTGTCCAAAAGACACGGGTACAAATTATTATATATATAATAGAATAAGAGGAGTTGAGAGGACAAGGAAAATATGTGAATTTTATACATACTTTATGATTTATAGCATACATAACTATTCTTAATTCACATTAATAATTACTATCTTTTATGGTTTTCTCCGTGTGTCCAAGGGACACGGGGACATACTACATAAGTTGAGTCAATTTGGTAACCACAAAAAGAAGCATTGATAGAACAAATTACACAAAACCAGTACATGCCATGTATAAAATCACATGTGAACCTTGCTTACAAATGTGCATGTGTTAAGTAACACAATAGAAAGCCTTCACAAGGAATTCAAGAATCTAAGGGTCGAATGTAATTCAATGTACTATGAAATCATATATTACTTGGGTCTTTAGAGCAGAACTTCTCCCAAATGACCTATCTACATAAACACAACGCCATAACTCAGAGGTGAGATGGCGCTCATCTGCATAAACAGAACAATACAATAAATAATAGGACCAAAAGTACCATCCACAGACAACAAAAAATCTATTGATTGCATAGAAATACAAGCTATCTCCATGAATTGAAAGACGGTTCAGAGTCTTATGTACCCCAAACTAGCATGGCTGGTTTAGTGTTCACATCGACCAACTTAGAGTCGTTGCTTCACTTCGTACTGTCTCGAACTTGCCACTGTGTATGAAGAACATGAGTAAGGCAATACAGCTCTCTTGCACTTAGCTCATGAAGCGCGATAACGAAGTAATCAAGGAATGGTGTTGTCACAACCTGCTGACTTGTTGAAGAGCTCCACATTCATGTCAATGGATTTTGAGCTCCACATTCTTGTCTTGGTCCCTTGGATGACCTTTGCCAAACATGCGAATGCCAACAATAGCTATGGAGTGCTCCGATCTCCAACACAATCAAAAACCATGCACAACTACCCAGAAAAACCCCTGAAGTGTTGTAATTCTAGAAAAACTTGAGATTCTAATTTTTCAACGGAAGTCATTCCGGTACAAGTTCTACCTCTTGTTTGCCACATATTCATTAAGATTGTCTGCATCTTTGGAGTCTAAATTATAGATCTTTGTGTCTGCATTATAGGTTAATGGTACATTTGTTATAAGACACTCTATGTCAATCCAACAAGAGTCAGTGTGGTTGTATTTGAATTTAGATACCCCAGGGGCTTGACTATAATAGTGCATAATACATTGAACATTAGCAAGAGGTGACGATTTCTTACCTGTTTGAGGCTCCGTTTTTAGTAGGTCAATGGGTTGCTTTAATGAACCCCATTTAGTACCTCCTACACGTCTTCTAATCTTTTGGATTCTTCCAATCCACCAACTGCCTTCATCTACACCTTGGAGGACACTACTAGGTGATCCAGCCTTTGACTCGCGGCCATTCCCTCTCTTCTTCACAGCTTTCACTACTGAGGTTCTAGATATTGTGTTGCGTTGCACAAAATACACCACAACATCGGACCCAATTCCAACAAGGCAAGCAGATGATGATTCTGCAGCACTTAGGTATGTTTCGCCGTTATTGAACTACATAGAGTTTTTAACTCTAGTTAATCTATCTTTCGAAAGAAAAGAGTTACCGTTAAGTTGTCTAACCAATGTGGACTTATATATGCTGTGCCCGTTGAACTGAACGATGGGAATGACCTTCGTGTCAACCGACGATGCACCAACATGCTCTTCGCGAAAATCCAACATCTCAAAGATGGCATCACGAGTTTCAGTATCTACAACAATCATAGAATTTGCACTATCATCAACAATTTCCTCCTCTAGGTGCTCGCATATGCTAGGATGCAAGTTTTGAATGGCAATGAGTCGTTTCAGCTCATGCTCCACCTCCTGCAAGTCAGACGTTAAGACCTCCATGTCTCCATCTTCACCATGTATTGGCTTGGAGGTAGGAGTGTAAGCAAAAGATTGCTTATCAGCCCGCTCTACCATCCACGGCTTCTCAAATCAAACTTTCTTGGAAGCAAGGGCATGAGAATTTGGCACCATATTAAGACTATTCAACATTCGCTGCGCATCCTTAAGACCTTCTTTTAGAGCGGACACCACGTCTTCATTGCTATGAACCGCACTATAATCTCCCAAATTTGCTGCAGACTCATTCTCTTGCAGCTGGTGCATCTTTGCCCATATGTTATTCATCTTGTTGTGCGTCCTTCCAAACTTCATCCCATTCTCTCCGTACTCAATCTGTGACAAGTGGTCAAGGGTGTTGACACAGCTCACGAGTTCATAAAAATCATAGGCTCTCTCCATTCCATTCATTCCACCTATTTTAGAAAAGAAAATCTCACAAGAGTCTCATCCAGTTAGGTGAAGTGGAACAACTAAGTTAGGGTAGTTATCTCTGAGATGGAGAATCAACAAAACCACAAAATGGCATGACAATTGAACGTCTATAAAGTAATGCTAGCTAATAAAGTACACATTTGAATTCACCCTCTCTGAATCCCCAAGTATCCCATGGTTGCCATACTTAATCCAAAGTTTCCAAATTCTAAAGAAGAATGACACTTTTGCAGCCTTCACAATCCTTGCCCGCAAGTCATCACGTGGAGACAAAAAGATGTCAATATAGTCGGCACAAATCTCCAAGTACATTTCAATGGCTAGAGTGCGTTGCATGTGCACATCTTCAGCAGACCGCATTTGACGTAAACAATCTCTCACCGTCGTGGAACAGAGTCTTTAAGCACTAGCCCAGTTTTGACGATCTTTCCTTTCGTAGTCCTTTTGCAATAATCCGTGCTCATCAAAGGTGTATCGATTGAACACTTGGCAAATGTGTTGGTGGAGGGCTAGATCCCCACCAAGCTATAATGTACGCACATTACTGTCTATAGGATTGAGCAATTTTTTCCCATTATGAATGTAATCTTGCTCATGTAGCCCAAATGCCTCTCCATTTGCGTTCAATTGTGAGGAAAATACCCAACCCTCCCAATCTGCAATGAGCCCATGTCCCGAAAGAGTCTTGTAGTCTTCTAGCATCAGTTGTTTTCTACGACTATCCCCATCACTAGCATGTCCTATAATGGGACCTACAGCAGCATAACAATCCTCCATCCACAATGCATCAATTCTATTCCATTGCCGCCTAACCCAATTCGAATCAAAACACCCTCAAGTACAGCAGACAACTAAAACGAGTCATGGCAGTTTCTCATACAAAGGATTCACAACAATAGCTCTCGCAAATGCCCCCACCTTGTCATTACAAAAAGACTCTACTATCTTTGTATAACCCTCGTATCCCTCACCTACTATTACCTTGTATTCTGATATGCATGTGTGGTCAGCCTTGGGCCACAAAAACCTGCGAGATTATCCCCCCTAGCGTCCCATGAAATTCTGCCCTTCTCCTTCGTCTCATCCTCAGCAAGGATGACAGGAATAGGACTAGTGATTCTATGAGCAAATTTGGCAGCACTATAAATATCAGCAATGGTCTTAAAGATTGACGAGTGTTCTCCTACTATAAACCGTACACCCTTTCTACATTTCCTCCCAATCGTATCAAAGCTTGGACGAGCAAAATTAAAAGAAAATAGATCACACATACGTCTCCCCCCGTATACCCGCATGGCTTGGGCAAAGCATTTGGTGTTGTCACTATATCTATTACCTTGACTATCTCTATTCAAATTAGTAGCAACATCTTTACTGAAATCCCATAGTCTAGGCTTACCTCCAAAGGCCCCTGTCCGATGGGCAGTCAAAATATTACTATAAAACTTAATAAGATTACCATCTGCACTAGCATTCTTTGCACTTTCTACCAGTGTCGGTATCTTGGCTTGGAACTGAACTATTCTAGAACAAGCGTGCCAATAGTGCAGTTTCTGAAGTCTATGCTTCATGGTTACTTCACGTGCCTGTTGGGATACTTCAACCATTGTTAAGTAACCAAGTCGTATCCCTCGACTTGTAGTTCTACAACCTCTTTTCACTACTGCTCTATCTTCTCTACGGACCCTCATTCTAAAGTCATCTTCACGGGGAATCTGCGCGCGCACATGCTACAAGTTAGATTAGGGAATGGTTCACGTGATAAAGAAATCCTATTACAAGTGCGATGAGAAAAAACACCAATAATCTCTACATGTTTGTCCCCTACTTGTACTGAAGCATGCAGGTAAGGTTCACTATACCATTTTACCCCGGCATGTGGGTCTTGTAGGATGGACTTTACAACATACGATAGCCCACCATACTCAACATTGGGACCACGAAAACCAAAACACATAAATGATTGCATGGACTCCATGTCAAGAGGTCCACACTTACCTTCCTTGATGTGTTGACTCAAACCCGTGAACCAACCATGTAAATGCAGTTGGTTGGAGTGTGTGCTAGTTGTGAAAGAGCGTGTTGGCCTCCCTCTCCGACCAGTCCTTGCAGGGTGCTTGGTTGCATTTACCGCGTCTTCCACAGCTTTTAGGTGCTTTGGGCCATTTAAATGATTCATTAAGTTTGCATGTAGTGTCTTCTTCAATGGGCAAAGAACCATTAACTTCCTACAATACTGGCATTTTACCTTGAACCAGTAGCACCTTGTATCTGTGGCACTTACATTTCCCACAATTGTCAAAGGCTTGTGACCTTCAAATAACGTTTCATTTACAAAACTTACAATTTGCACACCCTCGTCGATCATGCGCCTATGGTCAGCAGGAATTAAGATAAGCGCCTGAGCGTTCTTCATCTCCGACTGAGGATAATCTTGGAAGTATACATTCTTCGCAGCACAAAAATTCTTCACGTGACTTGCACTAACTAGGTGAAAATTCTTAAAGTTGTTGAAGAGGTAATCAATCGACGCTTTTGTATGTTCACCACTCCCTCCTTCGCAATCCTTTCTACACTCACCACACCATAACTTCACAACACCGGACCCATTAAGGTCAAACGATTTAAGCCACCAATCATGGTCGCTCTGGATAGTCCTCTTCAAATCCGCCCGAAGCCTCTTCGTACGCTCCAAATACCGATCCATGATCGCATTAGAAATTAAAGTAGACTTCAACTTCTCATCACAAGCCTTGCTAGACTCTACGCTCCCCTCCGCCTCTACTAATGGAATCGGATCTAGAGGCTACAACCCCACATTATCATCTCCCAAAAAGTTCTCGGTGGGATAAACTTCAATTGAATCAACCACATGTGATCCATCAATCACACGCCTACGCTTGTTGGAATCAGTACTCCCGCCTTCAATACAGATGACATAAACATTTGCAGAAACATCGTTCAAACCCTCGAGCTTCTTCCTCATGCGCAGTTTGTCTTCAACATCCCAAAACTAAAAACCCCATTCCAACGTCTCATTTTCCTCTGACCTTGAACGAAGCGAAGCATACGTCATGGTTCCACCTCCAGCGACCTTCCCAAACCACTCTGGTTCATCAGCCTCATCTTCTAACGTCCACAAAGTGATCTTTGACATTCTGTAATAGACGTTAAAAGAACACACTAGCATCGTTATAAATCCCGATTGAGCGACACTGAAAACCCTCAGGACGTGACGTAAAACGCCTTCATAAAAGAATACCAAATACGACACCTTCACATCAAACCACTGACAACATTTGCTTATCAGACCATACCCCATATATTTTTATTAAATAGTTACTAGTATGTCCCCGTGTCTTTTGGACACACAAATAGAAACATAAAAGAAAGTAATTATCAATATGAATTAAGAATAGTTATATATGCTATAAATCATAAAGTAGATATAAATAAAATTCACATATTTCCCTTGTCTTCTCAACTCCTCTTATTCTATTATACATGTAGGAATTTCTACCCATGTCCTTTCGACACACTTATAAAAACATAAAAGGTAGTAATTAATGAATGTGAGTTAAGAATAGTATGTGCTAAAATTCATAAAGTAGGTATGAAATTCACATGTTTTCCTTGTCCTTTCACCTACCTTGTTCTCTCACCTCCTTTTATTCTATTACGTCTTATTATTTTAGGCTTGGCCCGTTAGCTTTTTGGCTCGGGCTTTTTGGTTGCCTTTTATTTACACTTTTTGATTAATTTCGGCTTTTCTCTTGGAGAGGGGTATTTGAAGCGATGTAACTGGCCCTGGCGAAAGGAAAATTCCAGTTTTACATCTTATTATATGTATGGATAAAACGCCCCAGGCTTATACAACATGCTTATTCTAATAAAAAATTAATAAAAAGCAACCAATTTCCTCATACCCATCTTTACTTATAATGAAATAATATATACTGTATATGGGCTATTTTATTTCAAAGTCTTTTCAAAAATTTGGCCCAAATTCATCAAAATACCCCTATTATTGATTGCACGTTGCCAACAAAAATTTAGCTAATGCATCCCCGGGATCTTTTTCACAAAGAAACAATCTCTGTAATTTGTCGCAGTAGGCACATGCGAATGGGTAAGAACCTTATCATATACTTCTCCCCTAGCCAAATGCCTGCAATCCTCAACACCATTAAATAACCACCACTCTCTTGATAAGAAATTCAAGGAACGGTCTCATGATCAGAGAGGTAGCAAGATCTTGCATGTAATTGCAAAGGGTGGTGCAGCTTCCTTTATTTGGATTCAATGTTCTTCGTGAGAAGTATTTCTTGTTACCATGTGAAGTTGGTAATATTGTGCTCCATCTCGACTCCCAATTGTTGCCATTGAGTTCTGCGGTGTGCTTCTCTTTGCCGCTTCACACGAGGGGCCAAGCCATTCATGTAGCCATTTCATGTCCAATTGGCTCAATTCTTGAAATTGGCCCGACGGGCTTTACATTGGGGAGTCACGGCCAATTTCTTGAAATTAATGGGTGGAGGACAAGTTATGACAAAGCGCTACAAAAATTGGGAGATACAAGAATGAAAAGGCCAATTTATGGCCTAGAGACCGTTCCTTGATTTCTATACAAAATCATTAGAAAATCACTGTTTCACTGTTTTTTTTTTTTTTTTTTTTTTAATGTGAACAAAATCAAAAGCATGGAATGTAGCTAATAATACAAATTGGCCCCATGGCCTTGCTTTTCCTTCTATGAATCAGCCCCAAGGGCTTTACACATGGCGGAAGTGGGCTTAGCACATGGTGGAAGTGGTCCCCGCTTTATTGATTGTTCAATGTATTTTTCAAGTGACCCATAGAGCCAATTGGGCTCAAAATGTGAGTGATTTGGCTAAGAGATTTGTTGGCCTCGACTCCCCATGTAAAGGAGCCCATAAGGTACACTGCTCGAAAACAAAGCACAACAAAAAATGGCTCCCTACAACTTCTTAAACCACATGTACATTATAGCTTTGAAGCCAAATTCAACATGACTGTATAGGCAATGAGGATTTCACGGCATCATTTTAGGTATCCTGTAAATCCAACTTCAAAAATTCATAACAAATTATAGGAAAGTCTAAAATTGATGATTCCACTTGCATTGAACTTCCACTTCCTTTCCAATTGCACAAAAAATACTCACATTTTTCATTTCCTAATCGTGCCATTTTTTAGCAGAGTTCCACCCTGAGTTTTTAATGATTGGATCGCAGGAATTGGTGGTAATATGGTAATGGAATATTTGAGGCCGTCACTCCACAGTAGCCCACGGGGCCCTTTGCACATGTTACCCTCCTAAGAGCATCCTCAGTCGAAGCCCGCCATCAACTCCCTCCAACGGAACTTGACGGGCCGTGGCTTGAGTACCGGGAGGACTTGCCGGGTTGTGCACCCAGTGCGCTTCCGGGAAAGTCGATTCCCGATGCAGACGTGCCTCCCTGTAGTGGTTCGTGTTCGTTACCTGTGCGCTTTGAGATTTTGGATCTAGCTGTAATTAGCATCGCTAGCAGCAATCAGGACTGCTAGCGGGAGGACTTTCCCTCACGGCAAATGAGGAAAATTTACAAAGAGCGGGAGGTCTTTTGACCAGACCCGCACAGTGACGGGAGGCATAGAGAGGGCGTTGGCCCGCGTCACATTCAAGCTCCTGCGCCCGCCTTTTGCCGATACAGGGAGCTAATCTCTCAGGACTGAGGATGCTCTAACAGAGCTTGACCCCTTCTTCCAAGCCTTCTCTCTGCTCCACTCGGTTATTCTCAAAACCTCGCTGCCGGCCCGGTGGATGGAGTGTGCGAAACTGGCGTGCGCATCGAGTTCGACGCATGCGCTTGTTTGAAGTGCTGGGGTGTGGAATCTATCTCTCTCGGCAGTGCCCAGAAGCGAGGAGCGGCGTTTTCAGATCCCCGACACTGCGTTCAGGTAATAAACTGCGCCAGAGCCTACTTCAGATTGTAAGTTTCATGTATGCGTCCTCTTTCATATGTTGAGGAGTATGCAGGCATCGTGGTAGGCTTTGTTTTTGGAAGCTGTCGGTAAGCCCTAGATCGTGTAGTTTAGGTTACAGCTTGTATACATGTGTTGGTGTACCATATCTTGATCCAGTGTAGTGATTTCATCCGTTTCATGTAAAGAGCCGATAGGAAACCCAGGAAGAGAGGGACACTTTGCTACAAACGGAGAGTTAGAGCAGACAAATTTGGTGTAACCGATGTCGTAGTTGTAGACGTGCGTTCAAGCTCCGAAGCATCGAGTACTGTAGGCAGGAATGCAAGTGGAATAGTGAAGAGCAAATCGCCCTTTCACGAGTTCCAGAGCGTTGGGTACCGACAAGAAGACTAATCCGTAACGTTCGCTAGATGTCTCCGTAGTAGTAATACGATTAATGGAATCGTAATACTCTTTCGATGATGTTCGCTGATGAATTCTGTGATGAGTAGCAGTTCCTACCAAGACGAGGACGAGGTATTTTTCACTTCTGCAACTTGTTCGTTGCTTGCTGACAATTTTACCGTGAGTCGCACCGGTCGGTATATCAGCGGTGACGTTGAAGTGTGCAGGAGACATTTCTCTGTTGGAAGGGATGCGGTCTGGAATACAATTCTAGCGCCCGGAAACAAGGATCAACATTGCAATCTACGGAGACTGAGTTTGGTACTCAACTGCGCCGAAGTTTACTTCATTGACGAGACGGGTGTTGCTCATTCAGGTTATATGCGTCCTCTCTCGTGTGCTATAGTATGTGGCCATCGCCTTTGCGATGCTTTGTCGATTGAAAGTTGTCGGCAGGATGAGATTATGTAACAGCTTGTGGGTGTTGGTGTATCCGACGAGCCCGTGGATTTCACCACGTGGTGTAGCCAACATGAACAGAGGAGAGTCCCTGTTTTAAGTGGAGCACCCTCAAGAGGTAGTGCGGGAAAGAAGGAAATGACACACTTCGTTGTAGCGGAGAGTAGAGGATGCCGTAGAGGGGGCCGTTAGTTTTATATGTGCGTCCAAGCTCCGATGCGAGAGCATAATGTGCTGCACACCTAATGAATTATCAACATTAAGTTGGCAGCCACCGGATAGTTGAGAGCTCATCGCCCATTACGAGTTCCACAGCGATCAGAACAGACAGTCGATTTCGGAAGTGAGTCTTTGTAGTGAGGAGTCAGGAGTACTATATGGAGTTAGAAGATTCATGGATGTTCTAAATACATGCTCTGTCGGTTGACCGTCTCTCTCGTTAAGCTTCGGTGCATCTTTTTCTTCGCTAGGTGCTTTCCGCTTGAGGCTGAGGCCTGTAGGCTCAAAGTTTGTCTGCGCATACTTCAGGCTTGAGCGCCTCCATTCGATTCTTTCCCACACAAAAATTTCGCTTATGTGCTTCTTGTGCCTCTTTTGGGGACAGTGCGTTACCATCCTACCAATTTTTTTGGAAGCATTTTCTGACTGGGTGTTTGCAATCGTTTGGTGTGGCTTTGTCGCTGCGTTCCCTGTAGAGGTATGGTCATTTGGAAGTGCATGTTCGGGGAAAATATAGTTTCAATTATATATCGATGGCTGGTAGAGGTCTATCATGGTGAAACTATGCTCATCGAGTATTGCAGGCAGAAACGCTACTGGGACAGTGAAGAGCTAATCACCCTACTCGAGTTCCAGAACGTTGGGTACCGACAAAAAAGAACCGGTCCGTAACGTCCACTCGGGTCCGCGAGTATGTCTCGGTAATGAGTACTAGGGTTAATAAGGTCGTAGGACTCATTCGAAGATGATTGCTAGTGAGTATGGTGATGAGTATCAGTTCTCTCGTGACGAGGACAAGGTGTTTTTCTCTTCTGAACATTGTTCGTTGCTTGCTGACAGAATTCCTGTGAGTTGCACCGGTCGGTAGCAGCGGTGACGTTGGAGTTTGCCTGGTACATGCGACATTTTCTTGTTGGGGAGGACGGAGTCGTGAATGCATTTCTATCACCCTGGAACAAGGAGTGTTCACCGAGACTGAATTCGATCATACTTATTGCTGCGCCGAAGCGCCGAAGATAACATCAATTGACGAGTCAGGTGTTGCTCATTCAGGTGTTGCTCATTATACTTCCTTTAGACATTCATGCTGAGGAGGTTGCTGCGCTTTTACGAGGCTTATTTAGTGAGAGTTGTCGAAGGAACCAGATCGTGTAGTAAAAGTAATAGCTTGTGGCAGTGTTGTTTTATGAGACAAAAACTCCTATTCATTTGTGAGACACAATTTAGATGAGATGTACATTTGATACATTGAAGACGTCTTACACGTGCATCTCATTTAATTTGCATCTCATTTAATTTGTAGTTGATAAATAAATAGGAATTATGTCAAATAAGACAACCTTGGCTTGTGGGTGTTGGTGTATTGATCACGCACGGAAATGAACAGAGGAGAGTGATGTGGAGAACCTTCAAGAGGTAGTCTCAGTGCTGAAAATGGAACCGCATAATCTCCCAAATGCCCGATGTGATATCTTTAACAATTCAGCATCTGAAACTCAGCATCAGATATCGTGAAAATCGATGACTAAAAGGAATATCTATGTCTTTCATATCACATTCCTAAAAACCTAGATTACCCAAAGTCTTGAATTAAGAATAATAAATGAAAATCAATCTCTAAAATATTGGTATTGTGAAGATATTATTTACGTATGATTTCAGGTTTATGTATGGGATCCCCGTGTCTAGAAATAATTGAAACGTGGAGATTTATCCAATTTCCCATTTTCACCCTAAAATGTTTATTTTGGAGAAGGAATTGAGTATCCACTTATAGTGCAACTAACTATAGAGTAAGTTGTGGAAGTATATCTTTGTACAATAGTAGCACGCTTTGGGATGAATGTAAATAACAAAAGTTTATGACTTAGGGCTAATTTGATTGTATTTAGTCTTTTCGTATAGTAAAGGCTTGTATATCAGCAATAGCTCATCCCACCATTTAAGCACTTAGAGAGTAATTCTTCTTTCTATGTGGTGATGTACGTGGCAAATTTGAAGATATACTATCCAATACCTACTTATTGAAGAAGAACTTCGTACACATGAGGATGGAAATGGGCATTACCAGGGTGATAAATATCCTTGTCTTAATGATCTATTTCACTAATGTAACGGTCACGATGCTTATCAATATTTATAATTGTTGTTCTAATTGTTGTAGTGAAGAGGGAAATGTTTCTACCACATGGAATACTTAATATTATCATGAATCTCATGTTCTAGATGGCAATATGGAAAGTGCATAATTTAAATAGGTTCACCTAAGAAATATGGTATGTGTGTTTGTTGTTGGACAGAGTTGGGCTAGTTACTTGATCTCTTCCATTGTCTTGTGCATCTGAATTCAATTTATGATGTTTTTGGGTGTTGTTTGGTTGTAAGATAAGCTCCTAGGAGATTTTATTGTTGGTGCTTGAATGGCAAGTATTTGGTAAGGAATATTCAGATGGTGACTTTTAATGCATACTAGTGGTACTCTTTGCAAAAATCTACTCTTTCATATTGATTGGATTCGTGTGTTAAAAGTATTACTACAATGTGTGCAAAGAGGTGTGAGTGAATTTGAAAAGCTTGAGGTGGATCAATATTGTGGCTGGTAGTTTGTTGGAGGGCATTGTTCTTGAGCGAGGGTATGAGATAAATGGATTAACTTATGTACTTGTAAAAAATTGGTTTGGTATGCTAATGTAAGAGCATTAAGTGCTTGTAGGACGGAAGCTATGGAAATCAATGACATGGAGAATACAAGTATGGAGATCAAAAGTGAAGAGAATATTATTGTTGAGCATTCAAATATAGAGAACCAAAGTACATGTGAGCACCTCTTTCTAAATGAGTAGTTTCCATGTTTGGAATTACGATAATTATATAGGTGATATTTCTTCCAATCAATTCTTTATAGTACCCAAGTACATTATTTGTGAATTGAAGGAGTACAAAGTGTTGAATACAAATTTTAATTGTCCATTGTTGTGCAGGTAAATTTGCAAATTATGATGTGTTTATAAGCCATAGAGGCCCTGATACGAAAACAGGCTTTGTGGGTTATCTTCACGATGCTTTGAAGGCAAGGGGACTATTGACATTCTTAGATTGCCAATCGATAGAGGTGGGTGAAGGTGCATGGAAAAGTATAGAGAATGCCATCAAAAGTAGTAAAATTGGTGTAGTTGTATTTTCTGAGGGGTTTGCATCGTCAACATGGTGTTTAAAAGAATTGGATGCAATATTGGATACTCCCGGCATGGAAGTGCATGTGGTTTTCTACAAAGTGCGACCAAGTGAAGTGAGGCACCCAGAAAGTGGTCAATTGAAGAACGCAATTGAGAAGTTGAGTGAACGACATGAGAAATCTGTAATTGAACATTGGAAAAGAAGACTTGAAGAAGCATCTCAACTTATGGGGTGGGAGCTTCCACGTGATTCGAGAAGGTAAAAATATACTTGAAGTAGATTTGAATTTTTGAAATGTATATTTGCTACAATTGTCATATAGTAATGGTGATCTACTTCTATGTTATCAGGTTGGAAGCAGACTTTCTATCAGATATTGTCAAAAACATACTTGCTCGCGCAAACAAGCCACTTCCTTTGAATGAAGGAGATTGTGCAATGGGTGTGAAGGAAGTTGCAAAGGAACTTGTCCAAACACTTGAGAATGAAAAGGAGGTAATAATGTTGGGATTGTGGGGGATGGGAGGTATTGGGAAATCAACGCTTGCAAGAGCGCTATACAATCAAATGAGCTCCAAATATGATTCATCATGTTTTATCGAAGATGTATGTGAAGTGGTGCATCATGGAGGTATAAAGGCAGTTCAACAACAAATTTTGAAGGATATATGCAAGAATGATCCAAATGATATTGATGGCAAATCCAAGGGAAAAACGATCTTGAAAGAGAGATTGTCCAAAATACGATTTCTTCTAGTCTTGGATGACATTCAAGATATTGGTGTGATGGAGCATTGTGTATTGCGTGAGATGTTTACGAAAGGTAGTATGTGCATTGTGACATCTCGAGATAAAAGTATATTGAAGATACCACCTTCTTTGAATAGTGGGTGTGGTACACGTGAAGTATATATTCATAATGTTCAAGGGCTGAATACGGCAAATGCGAGGGAAGTGTTGAAGTTCCATGCATTTGAGGGTTGTTGGAGGATGAACTCACATGATGAGGAGTTAGTGTCAAGAATTAGTGAAGGATGTGGTGGTGTTCCGTTGGTGCTAAAAGTTATTGGAACTTTGTAACGAGAGAAAGAAGTGAAGATTTGGAATGAGATGGTGGAGAAGTTGAGTGTGGGAGCGGTAATGGATGAAAAGAAGATCTTTGAGTGTCTAAGGATAAGCTATGATGCCCTTTCAAGGGAGTATCAAGAAATATTTTTAGATATTGCATGTGCATTAATTGGAGAGGAGAAAGATTATGCTGTTCGGATTTGGAAGTGTGGTAATGATGGGATACAAAAGCTTGTGGAGATGGCATTGATCACTGTGGATGAGAAAGGTTTATTGAAAATGCATGACTACTTGAGGGACATGGGCCGAGAAATTGAGAGAGCAAGTATAGAAAGAAGACGTATGTGGATGCTCGAGGCTTTGACAATATTGCAAAGAAGAAAGGCGTGTATTTAAAAATGGCGTATTTGTAATTTGAACTATTTCATAATTCTTGTAACAATGTGTTGTTTTTTCTTGAAGATTTGCCATCTACAAGTTGTGTTATCCTACATTATGCAATTCAATTGACATGGCGATTTTGTTTGTGTAGAGTTTAGTATGAAAGTCATATTTGTTCCAAAATGTTTCTTATTTTAATTTATTAGAAATGTGGTTGTAAATGCGCAGCGCTTACCTCCTACACTTGAAGCTTTAAATTTATCATTTGGTTGCGGAGACATGGATATTGACCAAGATTATGAGTTTTATCTCAGTGTATCTCACATGAAAGACTTACGTATTTTAGTCTGGAATGAATGGCTAAAGATATTGTCCAAGCTTCCAAGAAGCACTTGTTGGTTTAGTCTTACTAGTTCGAAGAATTGTGGAAAAGTGAATTTCCCAACTATACAAAAGTACAATGAATTGACAATTCTAATACTTAGGGGTGCCAAAGTATATGGTTTGTTAAACTCAATGAGAGAGTTAAGCAAATCAAAAGTATTAGAGCTCAGAAACTCTGACTTGCAACTCCATTTTTGGGAAAGGTGGAACATATCAAGACCACTTCAAAAGTTGCGTAGCTTGGAGGAGTTAAATTGGGGTTGGTGTGAAAAGCTCACCTTGCTACCGGACTCATTCAGCAACCTTAAGGAGTTGCATAATTTAAATCTTCATGATTCACGAATAAGGAGATTGCCAAATACATTTGGAAAGTTGAGCAACTTGGAAGTGTTGGACTTTACATTTTGTGACAAGCTCACGATGCTACCAGATTCATTTGGGAGCCTCAAGAAGTTGCATAAGTTGAAACTTTGCAATTCAGGAATAATAGGATTGCCAAATACATTTGGAGGGTTGGGCAACTTGGAAGTGTTGAACTTGAAATCTTGTGACAAGCTCACAATGCTACCAGATTCATTTGGGAGCCTTAAGAAGTTGCGTAAGTTGAGTCTTTGGAATTCAGGAATAATGGTATTGCCAAATACATTTGGAAAGTTGAGCAACTTGGAACTGTTGAACTTGACATTTTGTGACAAGCTCACGATGCTACCAGATTCATTTGGGAGCCTCAAGAAGTTGCATAAGTTGAAACTTTGCAGTTCAGGAATAATGGGATTGCCAAATGCATTTGGAGAGTTGGGCAACTTGGAAGTGTTGGACTTGAGATCTTGTGACAAGCTCACGATGCTACCGGATTCATTTGGGAGCCTGAAGAAGTTGCATAAGTTGATTCCTTGGAATTCAGGAATAAGGAGGTTGCCAAATACATTTGGAGAGTTGAGCAACTTAGAGGTGTTGGACTTGAGATCTTGTGACAAGCTCACGATGCTACCGGATTCATTTGGGAGCCTCAAGAAGTTGCATAAATTGAAGCTTTGCAATTCAGGAATAATGAGATTGCCAAATAGATTTGGAGGGTTGGGCAACTTGGAAGTGTTGAACTTGAAATCTTGTGACAAGCTCACAATGCTACCAGATTCATTTGGGAGCCTAAAGAAGTTGCATAAGTTGATTCTTTGGAATTCAGGAATAAGGAGGTTGCCAAATACATTTGGAGAGTTGAGCAACTTAGAGGTGTTGGACTTGACATTTTGTGACAAGCTCACGATGCTACCAGATTCATTTGGGAGCCTCAAGAAGTTGCATGAGTTGAAGCTTTGCAATTCAGGAATAATGAGATTGCCAAATACATTTGGAGAGTTGAGCAACTTGGAGGTGTTGGATTTGAGCTCTTGTGAGAATCTCATGATGCTACCGGATTCATTTGAAAGCCTCAAGAAGTTGCACAATTTGCAACTTGAGGGTTCAGGAATAAGGACATTGTCAATAATATTGAGATAGTTGAAAAACTTGAAGGTGTTAGACGTGAACCCTTGTTGCATGCTCACCCCACTATGGGATTTATTTTGAAGCCTCTAGAAGTTGCATACATTGCATTTTGAAGATTCAAGAATATTGAGCTTGCCAAATACTTTGAAGAGTTGAGTACCTTGGAGGAGTAAGACTTGGGTTGGTGTCAAAAGCTCACCTTGCTATCGGATTCATTCGGCAACCTCCAGAAGTTTAATAATTTGAACCTTTGTTATTCAGGAATTACAAGGTTGCAAAATACATTTGGAGAGTTGAGCAACTTGTAAGTATTGGACTTGAGCAACTTGGAAGTGTTGAACTTGAGCAACTTGGAAGTGTTGGAAGTGAGGTTGGAAGTATCTACAGTGTATCAAGTACATCCAGGTTTTTTGATAGATAGTCGTTCTCAAATGCTATTTAGAACGGCTCTAATTGCAAAAGTACTAATTCTTTTGGAGGAGGAAATGCTAAGACTTATGAATTTCACAAATCCTTTGTAATTTACTTCCAAAAATATTGGGAAGTTGATCCCAAAAGCATGTTATTGTAGATTTGAGCGTAGGTCATAGTTGTCCAAAAACTCGCAGAAGCACCATTAAGTACTTGAACAAGGAGAGATAGTACAAAATCACTTGTTAGGGGTTCAAAAATATGTTTTTTTACACTTTATCGAGTCCTTTCAACACATCAAACGGTAAGCTAGGTGGGTCAAATATCTAAATCGTGTAAAGATTTGCAATAATTCATCAAGTAGCCTTTACGCTATAAAATTGAAATTTTTGGTACAATTAAGGTATTATAAGTTGTCCAAATGTACACCTACCGTGCAAGCTTTCACCCTTGAGCTATTTTCAAAAGCACACCATGCTGCCCGATTTATATAGAGGCCTCAAGAAGCTACATAATTTGCAGCTTTGTGATGTAAGACTAACGAGATTGCCAAATCCATTTGAAGAGTTGAGCAACTTGGAAGTGTTGTACTTGAATTTCAGTCGAAACATCACAATGCTACCTAACTAATTTGGATAATTAATTTTGCAATTGTGTCTCATGATTTCCCCTACAACCTTAAAGATGCTTATCTACCTCACCATCACGTTGGTTTAGTGCATGGTGTCTATTCCTAAGACATCCCTACAGACATCATTTTAGACATCTTGTTAAACATCCTTCATGACTCTCCAAATCCTAAATTCTAAATCCTATAGCTAAATTGGCGCGGCGCCTCTCCGATGACGGCGCAGGTACAAAAATTCTTGCCTCCTCCCTTTCTGCAAAATTTCCGCCCCTGTGCCCATTAATCTGCTACTACAACTTCAATCCTAAGACCGAAGTGATGGTGTGCATATCGCATGTGGAAGAACCGAAAAAATTTAGGTGGAGCTTAGAGTATTAGTTTTTTCATACCTCACCATCGCCTCCTCCTTGTATTGAGTGGCTTCCTTGCTTCTCTTCATGTACCTACTCCACCACCTTCTTAGATTTTGACTGACTTCTTTGTTTCTCTTCAACTGCAAGATACTACATCTACCATGTCTATAACGCACATGAAAGCCTCTTGTTCCCTCCATGTTTTCAGAAAGCTATGGTATGCACTAAGGTAGGGTTATTATGTATCGTGGCTGTCTAAGTGAGAGTTGTAGATTATCATAGTTGCCTTAATTTTTGAAAGTATGTGCAGCCGACGCTAAGTATGTTGGACACGTGGATTGGGGTTGATTATTATTTATTTGTATTGTCAGTTTTGATGTCTAGACATCTCTTTAGACATCTGCGTAGACATCAGAGGGAACATGTCAAAAAAGTTCTTTCATCGTTCATGTTGACAGAAGTTAAGCATCACAGGAAGTAATCAAAAGATTTTAACAGCTAATATAGAGCAACTAAGTTTGGGTTTAGAATTAAATAAGAATATATTTTCTACATTGTATGAATAAGTACTATTTGAACATAAGGAGTATTGCAGAGACTAAATTGTTGCAATGTTTCCGTGCACTTTATGCACATAGATGTTCTGAAATGCAGTATACGACGAAGTTAGAAACTAAAACCAAAATGTCTACATAGGATAATAATTGTATATGTGGGCGTTACTTTGGGCAATTCCTATTTTGTATGAGACGTACTTCCAAGGTACAAACCCATGCAATGTACTTGATTGCTAAATATGCATCTTCATTTTGAATACGGTACATCATTTACTTCATACTATCATGTTATAAAATTTTGATCCACATATTCAAAATTCATCATGCGAATTTTTGTATACATTTGTAAACGCCGTCATTTTCATTCTCCATGTCTAAGTGCTGATGGGCAACAAAATCTCTTTGAGGTTTGTTTTTTGAGGACGTCCGCTGTGATGTCATTATGGATGTTCTCAAAGACGCCTTTTAGGATGAAGACACACTCTTTGCGAAGTTCTATGTGGGGTCCTATGACGAATGTTATCTATTTGATCCTTGGGAGTACGACTACAAACTCAGGTTCTATAAAAATGTATGTATTGCCATGGTAGTCGAATAGTATGTACCGTTTGCGTGAATGCAATGTAAACGCTTTACATTTTACCTAGAAAGACAAATTTATATTGCAGGAACTATTTAATGATGATATGTTTAGAATTTGTAGAGAGTATTGAGATTTCCAATTGCGTGTTTACGTGTTCCATGTATGGTTGTGTGCAAGAAGGATGTACAAGAAGACTCCCACGATAGTCTTGCTAACGATGTGGTAATGGCAAGATGCGTCTTGCAGAAGAAATTTCCAACGATGGCGCTTCTTCCTGTACATCTTGTGAAACAACTCTTCATATGTAGACCGGTCCATTGGTAGTAGATGAAAATATCCAATCGAGAGATACATGACGACGTTCAAAGATTATGTACGGACGTAAGCACACAAAGATGTCAACAAAGATGTCTAGCAAGACATCGCTTTCAATATTTAGAAGTCCTCGGAAATGTCTCGAAGACGTCAATGTAGATGGAGTAGGCGTTATAAGTACGGACGGTAGGATGTCTATAAGGACATAGTGTAGGCATTTGAGGAGCTGAGACATGTGTTGTGTGTGTTAAGCATGGAAATCAATAGTTGAAGAACAAAGTCGAGAGTGGTGCACAAGGAATACATCAGTGCGAAAAATGGGAAGAGTGAGAAGCATTTTGAGTTGTCGATCCGCTAGACTTGTGACGATCCGCTAGACTTGTGACGATCCGCTAGACTTGCGACGATACGCTAGGGTTTTGCCATGCTTTGCTAATTGGCTAAAAGCAGAAGTGCTAGAAGCAGAAGCGGCCAGTGATCGAGGACGTCCTAGAGTACTCTTGTCCTTAGGAGTGATTTGCAACCTCTCATCGGCAAATGCACGCACTTGGGAGGCATTTGCGTGTGTGAACGGCGGAGGGGGGGCCTTGTTATACGAGACTCATGCGTAGTGGCCACTTGTACACAAGAATTGCGTTGGAGGATTTGCAATGGAAGGTCCATTGAGGGGGATTTGCAACGGAAGGCTCATTGAACATACAGCCCAATATCGAGGAGATACTAGAGCTAGATCTGGATTACACTAGTAGGAATTTGCAAAAAAAATGACTAGACATAAATGACACTAATTTATTAAGGGCTTTGCAACAATTTTCTCAAATTACAATAAAAATTCATGAAGAATATTTATTGTCGTTTGCGTCAAGTCATCCATTGTGTCATTTTGGACATGAGGTAGGACCATAGTAAAACTCTAGGATAAGTAAGGGGAAATTAGACTAGCATGCCTTGTTTTGAGAATTTCATAAATCTTTATACAAGCATAGTTTTTGAGAATTGTGGCAATGCCTTCAAAATACTCGAAGAATAGTAGGGTCGGTTTCGACTAGCGCTTATGATAATGAAACAATCAATGAATTAAGTGATTGTGATGTTATTATAGTGTTTCAATGGTGCTATGTTGCGTTGGTTAGACCATGTCTGAAACTATCGTGTTGACATTTGGTACTTGAGAGGCAAATACTACAGCATGTCCTTCTGCCGGCCCAAGTTGAAACAAAATTTACCTCATTGCCCATAATGTACCATAATTCAATAGTAATAGATCCTGAGCATATCCACCTGACATTTTTCAATTATTGTACTGAGCACAGATATACAGTAGGTACGAACAGGTCTTTCATTTCAATTTGAATAATGTAGTAGCACATATAAGCGAGCACATCACATGATTCCTTTTGTGAAAAATAGCACTATCCTAATACTAAATCATGTATGTAATAGTATAGAATTAGACTAATTACACAATAATTCTGTTGAAGTGTTAATTTAGTACAATTTTTTGTGACAATATCTTGTGGTAAACTGTTGACATGTTACATTGGTACCAATTTAGCATACCTTTTGTGAACACTACTTTTTCATTAAGACGTTATTATATGGAATCATGTTGAAACGATGGCAATGTGGAGGTAATATTTTAGTACCATTCTAATATATTTATTTTAGTATCAACCTAATTTTAGTATGATAGCATTGTTGACAAGTTACATTGGTATTGAGTTAGCATGCCTTCTATGAACATTGTCTCTTCATTAAGATATTATTACATGGCCCATGAATAAACATAGTAAACATTCAATACAATTTCTTTTAATCATGTCAAAAATTCCATTGATTTTCAAAGTACACATCATGTTCTAAAAAATGAGGCACAACATGTGTGGCTTTCAAAAAACTTCTACAATCTACAATCATGTAATTTGGCCTTCTTTGTTGAATGCTTTGAGTAATGTTGAAATGATTAGGAACTCAAAAGGATAATGCTTTGCAACCTAATTTTCTACTCCATTCACTATCATTTGAGTCATAGAATACTCGAACAAATGCAACATCCATAGTTTGAATCGTTTGCATACCCACATGTACAAATCCTTGTGTTGAGCAACGCAAAAAAAGGCGGAATTGCACATACCAAACTAGCCCTAGTTCCATCTGTACACTGACAACAGAATACTATGGATATCCATGGTACATGTGTAGCCCTTGCATAAATCGGCCAATCTCCATACATATTCCTTGGACCTGAAGGCGACGCCAAAGATTTCGAAACTCCCATAATCTGCAAATTGGAAAAATATAGATGTTTAATTTTAAAATGGATCAGTGTTTTCCAGTATCATTAATTTCAGCATCAACAATATTGACACTAGACAAAAATAAGAACTAAGAAAAAATGCCTCATTAATGTGAAAACAACAAATAAATTACTTACACCCAATATCAAGGTAGGGAAGAATATACCTCTCACATGATTAAGTGATTCCGTTCTCCATATGCTTGTAATGCAACCAACAAGTAGTTTGGAATCTCAAGGTGGGCATTAATGAGGTTTTGCACCTCTTTTGGAATAAAAGCAACCTGGTAACCTCTTCCATCTCGGACATCATCCACTCAAGCTATTGGAGTTGTACTCAAATCACGTGAATTTGGTCTTAACCATGATTTGTGTATGTTGATATATGTTCCAGACAATACATTCATTCCAGTCTTGATAGCCTAATCACAAAATTTGGTTGTCATGAATCTCTTTAAGCAAATCTATTCAACTACACACCAAATTTGAGCAAAATTTATAATAAGTTAAGACCACATTTCTAGTTTTGAGACTTTTCGCAGTCTCATTTTTGATTAGAAGGTGAACCGTTTTATCTCTTTATGAGTATAATATATATTTCTTCAATAACAAGTTTTTATATGAATTTTTGGATAATTAGTGTTTAGTCCAAAAACATCAAATCGTTTCAACATATATACCAAATATGGCCTTAGTTAGGAAGTACTACCTTATCAAGAGGAGTTTCTTTTTCTACTGCAATCTTTTCTATTCCTTCTACAGTTCCTGCCCTCCTTCTCAACATCTCCAAACACTTGTTATCTTTAACAATTTGAAGAGTTTCTTCACGTTTGTTGCTCCGTCCATAGCCAGACTTCATTAATGCAATATGCATGTGTTCCCACATATTAGTTGAGTATTCCCAGGGCAAAGTTAACCAGATCGTTGAATACAATGTGAGAAATGGCTCATCATATGAATTTTCATTGTACTGAAGCTTGATTTTTGCCACTTGCTCATTGACGATTTCATGGCATCCACAGTCCTATCAACACACAATTTACATTCATGTTACATAAAAAAGGACCATCAATCTGTATAAGTGAAATGAATTCTACTAAGCGCAATATTTTCATATATGTAGGCAATGCTAATAATACCTTATCATCAAATCGTGCATGTGAGTCAAACTTCTCTTGGTATGTGAAGGGCTCCGATAAGCAAGGCTGTACCATTGGAGAAAAAGTACCATTGCTAGTATTATCCCCTCTTCAAATAATCCCACCATACATGGCACAATGACCTGCATGTACATACGAAAACGTCAATAATTCAATGTTTGAGGCAATGGTATCTTTCAACCATTAGCTTTAAACGTGCTCAAGATTGACATTTGGTGATATTTAACAATCATCTTTTGTAGATTGGGAGTTTTTTGGTAAGGCAATTTCATCGAAAACCTTTTGAGAGCTAAAATCAAGACCCATAGAATTTGAAGTTTTCCTGAGAATATGTACATACCTGCATAATAGATCTATGCTCAAAACCTACAAAGTTTGCAGGGGAGCAAAAATAACCACCTTGATCATTTCCTGGAATGCGAAATCCAGGAAATCTCCAACTATGTTTGATTTTTGATAATCTTTGATCAAGTTTTCTTATATTCGCAAACGTGGAGTTGCTTCAGCAATTTCACGATAGATTCCTACCATCATCTTAAAAATCCCAATATTGCTCTGATGAAGTGTATCAACATGGATTGATTGATAAGGGTTACCCATTCTTGTGCCACCACCGTTGAACCCCCAAAGAGCACAGTGGGGAATATTTGTAAACGTATCAATAATGTTAGTAGGTACATTTATATTATCTCAATTAAATACAAAACATAGTAGTAACAGAGTACATACAAAGTAATGGCTTTTCAAGACTTACAAATAATCACATAGGTGCATACTTACCTGCACATGGTGTAAAGACCAACATTTGGACAGCTCTATAGCTTCTCTCTTTAGCAGTGTTGTCTTAAATATCAGACAAAATTTCTATTCATTTGTCAAACAGAATTTAGATGAGATGTACATTTGATACATTGAAAACTTCTTAAATGTACACCTCACCTTATTTGTGTCTGACAAATGAATAGGAATTTTGTCTAATAAGACAACACTGCTCTTTGGTACTCTTGCCATTGCTTGATAAACCTCCTCCATCTTTTGTTTTGTCCTTGGCGAGAATTCGAGACCAACATTACGAAGATCATTCTTCCCACACATGCACACCCAACATGGTGATTGACACTGATTCATATCATATGTTGCTGTAACCTAGTAAATACAAGAAGAAAGATTAATATAGAAAGTAAATTTCAACGTGTACTTTATACATTTGATGAATTTATAGCTCTAAAAATTTCTAGAATACGAACTTCACAATGGTTCAAATTTTGGAATCACCTGGCAAGCTTCTCGATGGTCGCACACATCTATATTACAATACAGGAGGCTTTGTCTCACACAACGGTTCCGCGCTGGAATCTGTCGTCGAGACCCGCTCAACCAACCGCTCAATCAAGCACCGTCAAGATCTCTATCTATAGCTATTTGAACGTGCTCAACGGCACGGGTCCCACTAGTATGCAAACAATAGAGGATATACAAATTGTGCCATTCCAGTAGGATCAATTAAAGTGATTCCCCTGTTCAACATATAACAAAACATGAGAACAAACCTTAGTAAGAAAGTACATATTGATGTATCAAGTCATTTTTATTAAATTGTTGAGCCATACATATACAATGAATTGAAATACTAATGGCCAAATGGTCAAGTATAACTCACTCAAAACTTGCTTCCTTGAGAGGTTTGAAGACGATTTCCAAACACTCTTGCAAAATCTCTATTTTGCGTTCAGGACTCCATGTACCTGCTTGATAGTAATCATGATAATTACTCAAAGATACTATGTGCCAAAATCTCGTAAGGCCCTTAAAATGCGGGCCGCAAACTGCGGCATAAAAACCGGAGGAGAGCTATGGGGGTCTTGGGGTGGGGTCTTGAGGTAGGAGGTCTTGAGGCAGGAGTCTTGGGGGAGGGAATTTATCCCATATCCTTTGTAGCTCCTGCCTCCCCTGAGCAAGTACAAAGAGGGTGGGAGCAAGCCTCACAGAAATAACATTTAAAAAATAAAGTGCATTTATGGGTCCACGTAGCACCCCCTTAAGGGGGTCCATGTGGCACAAGAGGACCTAGGATAATCAATTAATGCTGCTGCATAGTGAACCTCACTATGCAGCAACATCTCACTGAAGATACATACTAGAGTTTCACTCACTACATTAAATCATGTTGAGCTTAAAATTTGGAATTAAAATTGCAAGGTTAAAGCCCTAGGATCATAAACGTGGAAGTACAGGAAGTAGAGTACAGCCAATAGGCAATGACCTTCATCACCTTCCCTTAATTCACAAGATATATTAGCAATGGACATCACTAAAGGATAGCCATTGACTTTTCGATTGTCTGAAAGACTGGTTTGATTACTGTAAAAAATGAGAGGAGCAATCACAGATCCTTCACAGTCAACATGGATCTGTAATCAACAAATCACCACTGATTGATACATAAACATAGATTTTTTTCGGAACTGGTTATTCAAACCAAACCTATTTCCCAAACTGATTTTGGCAATTCAAACATAAAATCTTACATTTATCTGAACATCAAAAATCAATTACCTGCATTGCCTCCCACCAAAGACATGTATCTGGAGTTGTGAAGATCCTCTCACCACTACCAGATTTTACAGTGGATGGCCAAAGCTTGAAGCCTTCACCATTCTTGGTTGATGAGAATCATGAACTCAATGCCATCAATGGGTACTTTTGTAATGGAGTACTTGTTCTATTTCTCCAAGCTTTGTAGAAATATTTTGACTCAACCAACCCTGTAACATGCACAAGGGTAAATGGAATTATGATCAATTGAAATATCAAAACTAATATTTCTTATGCATGCTATCAGCAACACATATTTGATAGACTTCAAATCAGAAATTACACTTACATCTTATGGCTTGTATGACTTCTCTTCATATCGAACAACGTCTTGAAAATTCTTCACACATACTTTGCTTATTTCATGAAGAAGTTCCAGGCCTCCACCAAAGAATTAATGTCTTTTTTGGGAGAGTCCTTCTTTGTTTCGACAAGTACGAATAAAATTGACAAGAGAAAATGTTGAGTCAAAGGTATCCTTTTGGCTCTGACTAGCTTTCGACTGTTCATAAACCAAAACCTCGAGATCCACTTCTACATGATCGGAATATTCAGAGATGGTTTCAATACTTTCTTGTTGAACTTGTTCATGAAAAGGCACATTCTTTGATTGAAATGGCACTTGATTCGCAAGCCCTTGTGGTTTTCTAAATGAGGATACACGTGAATGCACTCCATTTTTTATACGACTCTTCACATGACTGGAAAGACCAGATGCACTTGCAAAATTTCGAGCTCCACAATATCGACATTTAAGCTGCGTTTGTTCCATTTCACTCATTTATAATGAATGTCAGAGCTTCTGGCACCATGAAACTAGGTTACAAAAAAAACTCCACCTCGAGAGTCTCGTCTTTGCCTAAGTACTTTCGCCTTTGCCTAAGTTCAAATTAGACCGTATCTCTCTTCTGGTCTTTGTCCTCTCTAGTCTTTGTCTTTCACTCTAGCTGGAGAAGAAGAAACAATCTGAAGACTACATAGTTGTTTCGCAGGTAATTACTTTCTCATTTCTCTGTCTTAGACCGTCATCTACTTTGTTCATTGTCCAAGTCTTCATTTTATGCTTTCAATGCCGTCGGATTGCGCCTTTTGAAGCTCGGAGTAGAATCGTTTCTAAGTTCTGTCATTGATTAGTTGCCTTCTTACAATGTTGAATACAACTCGTTGCATATTGCGTGCAAATTTGACCGATGATTGTTAGTTTGTTACCTACAAAATTCATTATCATTCCAGCCTTCTTGAACGAAAACTAGTGCTCATTGTGATTGAAATTGGAGGATCAAGTTTCCGAATTTCTTCATTGTATTTTGATTGTAAGATATTTAGTATCATGTACGATCTAGCAATGGTGGCAATCCGTGTATGGATGTGAATTTTGCAACAAATAAGAATTACTCCTCGACAATGCAAAGCCTAAGTGGAAAAACAGATGAAGCGTGTTCATAGGAAGAAAATGGAGCACTTGAAGACCTTCGTAAAAGATTGTGTTGTAACGTAAGTTCCTTATACCTCTTTGTAGTTCTTGTCATTGTTGCTTTCATAATATTTGTTTTCAAT
Source organism: Bryum argenteum (assembly GCA_037043015.1). Classification (NCBI taxonomy): domain Eukaryota; kingdom Viridiplantae; phylum Streptophyta; class Bryopsida; order Bryales; family Bryaceae; genus Bryum; species Bryum argenteum. The sequence goes on along the minus strand of CM073325.1, from coordinate 20,035,929 downwards.
GAGACTGTGAGACATGTGAAATAATAAGACATATGGCTTTCATGAATTTTGTTGGTGAAAGATTACAATCTTTAGAAACATGCACGATTATTTGATACATAGTATTATTTTATTGCATGCGGAAGTATAGAAGAGTTATATTGAATGTCTTAGTATAACACATATGGCCTTCATTAATCTTGTTGGTGAAAGATCGCAGTCCCTGGAAACATGCACGATTATTTAATACATAGTATAATTATTTTATTGCATGCGGAAGTATTGAAGAGTTATATTGAATGTCTTAGTATAACACATATGGCCTTCATTAATCTTGTTGGTGAAAGATCGCAGTCCCTGGAAACATGCACGATTATTTAATACATAGTATAATTATTTTATTGCATGCGGAAGTATTGAAGAGTTATATTGCATGGAGTTAGTACGTGATGGGCGTCATGTAAGCATCAAAAGTAGAGCCCCTTGCTCGAATCATCTTTCACATTTTTTATTTATTTTTAGCTCCCATATACTTATGTAACAAGAAACTTTTCGAGGCAGGTGGTTTGTATCTCTTTGTTTCTTTTGTTTTGCATTGGTGTACTATTTAGTCAATCCTATGTACAAGATGTTGATAATCATTTCTTTTTGTATTTGTTCTCTTTTACTTTTTATGCTAATGATGTATTGCCGGAAACATATAAGGCAGTGTTGACTTTAATGATTTTATACTTGAAACCATAGTGGTTTCAAATTGTTTTCTTTATTGTTTTTAAATTGGGCTTGCAATGTTGTTGTCTCGGTGAGTCTCCAGTAACATATAATTTGTCCTATTAAGTATTATTGTGTAAGTTCCTCTACTTGACACCATGAGTTGAGGGTATGAATGTCTTGACTTTAATTTAGTGATTGAGCAAAAGCAGTAACTATGAGGTAAGTGGAGTGAGATGATTGGAGTGGAAGTTCAAACATGTTCATTACTTATAGTTGGTAGTCTTGCAGGTTGGTCTTCATCAGCTCCTCTTCCGAAATGGGCGACTGAGTATATACTACTACATACTACGGTATTTGGACAGTAATCTACTCAAGGGATTACAAAGAAGAAGCAAACATGATAGGTAGCTATTTTTCTAACCAGTTTTTAAATTGCTTGAAATCTTGTTTTAGTGCTAATGTGAATTTTTGTATGATTTACACCTATTGATTCTAAGGAATTTCATATTTTTTTCAAATGCCGGTTCAATACAAAGCCAAGGTAGAATAAACGTAAACCGAGCTAACTTGAAAGCGGCATTTAAAGCCTGAGTGCCCTTGAAGACTAGACACACCATACTCTCACAAGGCACAAGCCAATGGAGCGAGGTTATCTCAAACATTTTTCAACAAGCTAATCATAGTAGGAAGCCTGTCGTGCATGACCACATTGACAATATTTGACCGGATTGCATGTACACCCAATCATGCTGAAACTGCTCCTAGGGTTGACCTAGCACCAGGTATTAATGTTTTTGAGGTATCATGTTCAATTTTTGCATTCTATGTTCAAACTTAGTATACTTCAATAAGTTTGTACCTTAAAATTCTATGCTCTAATATGTAATGTACTTCCAATGTTGCAGCTCAAGGAAGGATGTTTGATGCACTTGACAAAGAGATTGTGGTTAATATGAACGCCTATCAGAAGCAACACTATCAAAAATTATTGCAAGAGAATAAGAAATTGCGTGGACAAGTTGAAGCACTAACAAGTGCTTTAGATGTTGCTATGGAGAAAGCGAAGCAAAAGCCTGCATAGGATTACCAAACAGTCAAAGGAAAACTAAGAGGTATTGTGACAAATACTTTTAGGGTCATTCCCTAATTCAATAATGTATCCCACAGAGCTTACAATGGCCGAAGCAATTTTGATGACTTTTGACATTGATGGTGATACAACACGTGCGAGGTTTTTCAGTGAATGGAATAGGAACACAGGCTCAGGAGATTTGAAAAAGCTTGTTCATGACAGACGGGGAACAATCGTTGGAGAACTAAAAGAAGAGTTACAATTATCGTTTGTTGGATTTGCCAAAACCCAAAAGGAATGCCACATTTTTGGAAAAAGAGACTTGGTGTAAAGATTTAAGTAAACGAGAAGGTATGTTTTCAAAAGCCAACTTTTTGCATTCTTTATACAAAAATGGTCCTTCCATAGTGAAACTTAAAATAACTTGAAAAAAAACTAATTTTAGCCTTGCCAAATTAGTTATTTTAATAAATTTTATACTCATGCACACTTTTGTGAGAATCCATGCTATTAATTTTAATCCAACTACCTAAGTAAATTGAAGAGAAAGTCGACTTTGGAGGCTTACAGTCTACCGCAGATTAATGAACAAGCCTTCGTAACCATGGGATGTCGAGTTAATAGAAGGCAATTCACGTAACGCTCAGAATAAAGTGCATTTTTGATCACCCACGCGTATTGAAGCTTTTTTTAATAAGGATCTTTAAAGTCTCACATTGCCTTATAAATGCTACAAAATGCTCTTCATCATCATCGTCAAAATTATTGCTTTATGTCAACTTGACAACACGTGGTCACAAACGTTGGTTCGTTAAAGACTAAAAACTTTGAAGAACCCTTAGGTTCTGGTGGCAAAAGAGATTAACTTGCTATCCTATAGTTACGAACGCTAGTTCGTAAGCGATTGCAGACTTCAAAATCCTCTCACGATCATCTGGCAGAAGAGATGTGCAGATCTGCTAATTTAGGGTTGTTCCGGACCAAATATGCATTCAACGGGTCATTCATCTATTTTCCGCTTAAGTCTATAATCGCTCAGGAACAAGCCTTTGTGACTATGTAATGTGAGGTTGATAGAAGGCAATCATTGTAACCGCATTTTAGAGCAGTCACAAGTATTGAGGATCTTTATAACAATCTATAAAATCTCTCAGTGCTTTATAAAAGAGTGCCCAAAAATGCTCTTCGTACTCAACGTCACGATGATTGCATTCGATCAACTTCATATCCCACCGTTACGAACGTTGATTTGTGAGCAATTGAAGACTTGGAAAACCCCTTCACATTCACTCATGATTTCTCCTCTTTGTTATGTTTGCTCGTACCATATTCTCCCGGCAACTCTAGCTACAAAACGAAGAGGATCATTTTTTGACTAAGTAATAATCAATTCTATTGCCATAACTCACTCCGTGTTACTTTATAGTAGCTGGAGTTGTCAGGAAAATATGAAAAGAACAAGCAAAACTAAGGGGAGAAATAAAACATCTTCTCTCACTCCCTCGCCACAACTCCATCTCAATAGCTACAAGACTCCGGTCTCTAAATCTTGTCTGCCTTCAGTTGCTCCATCTCTAGTGCCCCTTATAAGTAAATGGTTGACAGTCTTCAATCGCTGACAATTTAGCCTTCGTAACCATGTGATGTCAAGTTCATTCAAGGCAATCATCGTAATGCTAAGCTTAAAGAGCATTTTCGAGCACTTACTGGTTCTGAGGATCTTTTTAAGGCAATGGGAAGCTTGGTAGTAGAGAGTAGACTTGGGATTGTGCTTCTTCCGGCTCTCGCTCAGTACTTAAACCCAAGGAATTGCAGGCTTCTCTATCGGAATTCCATAGGTGTTGAGCACTTGGATTACAATATCAGTAGAATTGAACATTGTCAGTGCTACTGATTGTGTAATCTAAGAGCTTGGCACTGAGGAAATCGCGATAGAGAAACGTGCAATTCCTTTGATGTAAGTGCTGAGCAAGAGCTGGAAGAAGCACAATCCCAAGTCTACTCTCTACTACCAAGCCTCCTATCGTCTTAAAAAGATCCTCAAAACCATTAAGTGCCCGAAAATGCTCTTCAAGTTTAGCGTCACGATGACCGCTTTGGATGAACTCGACATCACATGGTTACGAAGGCTTATTTGTAAGCGATTGAAGACTGTTAACCATTTACGTATAAGGGGCAGAGGAGATGGAGCAGCTCAAGGAAGGCAAGAATTAGAGACTCAAAGGTTGCAGGTATTGGGAAGGAGATGTCCTAGAAGAGTCGAAAAATGATGATTCTACTTGCTCTAGTTTTCTACTAATTTTCCCCATGCACAAAAATTGCTTGCACTAACAACATTCTTGTAGATTTTTTGTGCTGAAAATTGCGCCATTATAGGACACCTTACCATAATGGGCCACGTCAATCACCCCTTACACCTCAAGTTAGGGTCTTTATAAAGTTTGGGAATCAATTACAATCCTCATAAAAGAATATATATATATATGTATATATATATATATTGATTAGAGAAATATTTCAATGATTGCATGCGAGGAGCATCTAGTGTCCATGGGACCTACCACATCATTATACAATTGATACCTTTTCCACCATACAATCTACTTTTCCATACACATCTTTTGCATCCCCTCCCCAATGCAAGGCTATGTTTTCAAATCTCCTCCCCTTCACGCTATATTGAACCCCCTTTCTTTAAAATCTAATTTATTGGTATGTTGTACACCTAATTAATATGATAGAGCTTTTGGTTTACTCTATTCCATATGATTTTCATTTATTGAATAATTCTACAAAATACTTTACTTTTTTATTGCAACAATTCCAATTATTTTTACAAATCCAATAATTGGTTACTCTTAAAATTCAAGATTTTATTACTTTCACAAATTTGAAATGTTGTAATTTTTTATATTATAAAATTTGGTACAATGTTTCATCTAAACATTGTACTTAATATGATTAGTACTTATAATTGAGATGGATCATCTACATTAATTTTCATCAAGTACATGTAAATCCAAATGAAACTAAGTAGTCATTTTTCAAGCAAGTGTTGGTTGTCGCACATTGATTGTATATTTTTAGTTAGAGTAAATACTTGAACTACTCCAGTCCACACTAGATTTGGTGTTTGGTGTTCCATTTTGTACTAACCATTAAAACCACATATGTCTACTCTTCCATATCACTTCTTCTTCCCCTACTGATTTTCTATATGTTATGTTAGAATTTGAATAATTTGTTTCTATTATTGTGGTAAATAATATTTGATTATCTAAATCGTATTTGAATAATATTGTGAAAAGACAAAGTGTGCAATGAGGATTAAAATCATTCACTAATAAGAAACCAAATTCATTTTACAAATGACAACAATGATTTTGCTAAAAAGGTCATTAAACCATAAAATATGAAACATGTGTAGAACACAATCATGTGTAGGCACTTATTTTCCTGCCTCCTGTCCATTGCTATTGTTTTCTAACTTACTGAACCAAGTTACCGCATCATTCTAGTTGGAATTTAGAAGAAATTCCGAATTTTACATTTGGTAAGAATAATCTTCGCAAATTTTGGGTAGTGGAGTGGACATTCATCTAAAGTACAATGCTCTTCTACAAAGATACATAAATCTTTATTCCAATACACAATGTTCAAAAGTCTTAACCTCTAAATTTCCTTGACAATTTTGCATCATAAGCACGTCAAAACTGATTGTCTAATATATGATGTTTCATACCTGATTGAAACAAATTTTTACTATCTCCAACCGTAAGATCTTCAAGTTAACAACTAAAAGGTGACTCTCAAAAAATTCAAAAATTTGATTGCAAAAATTGTAAGATACATGCATTTGCAAAGTGTAGTGTGGAATTTTTCTTTCCTAAAGATATTGACTCAAGATATTGGCATACATTTCCACTAAATTCTATTGATTCATTTTCTACCTTGTGTTAGGTTATTGCATGCAAAAATTACAAGTGACAGAGGTGTTTAGAATAAGGAAAAAATACTTGCAATGACAAGGGATATAGGAAGTGGTTTTCACTTAGAAATGCTAATTTATTTTTTAATAAACAAATGATTTTTGGATCTAAATTCCAAGCAATGGATAGGATTACTATGCCTTCTTCTGCCAATGGAAAAAAATATTTTTGAAAAAAAATAAAAGCCTTAATTTCTATGCAACTTTAGGTTAAAAGCATGAAGGTTGCAAAGAACTTTCCTGCATTGCTACCCGCCCACAAAAAAGAACACTATTCAGCTCTACAATGGTATCATTCAAAGTCTACAGTATCGTGCCCCACCCCCCCCCCCGCCCTACCCATTTTCAACTTCAAACCTCGATAACTTTAGTTTTGTGTGTCCGTTTTCAAAGTTTTTTTTCCCCCACAAAAGTACCACTTATACACATCTACTATAAAAATTTCAAAAAATCATGATCAAAATTGACATTGGCATAAGCTACCCAAAATCACAAGAAGCCTCCACGGGACTTTTAGCATCTAGGGGTTAAATAACCACGGCATTTTTAGAAGAAGCTTTGATTTATTCATTTTTTGATTTCAAATTCATTATTAGCCTAAAGTATAAAGTATAGCAGGAGCCCCCAACGGGAGGGTATTCCGCCGGGGGAGATACCCGACGCGGAGGGTATTTCCCCCGGCGGAATACCCAACCGTTGGGGGCTCCTGCTGCATAACACACTGCCCGGGTTTCGGCCACTATTTGTCAAGTTCCTTTGTATTTGCGTTGCTTATGTAATATAATGTTCATCATATAATTTTTATAATTTTTTTTGTGCTGCCCGGGTTTTTTTCTGTAAGGTGAGAATTGGAGAAGGCGTTATGTCGTAATGCCCTCTCTCTGGAGAGGGCAGAGGGCATTACGGGAGCTCCCTTCAAATGAAGGGGCCCGAAACCGGACAGTGTGTTACGAAATGGAGACTTCCGAGATCTCAAGAAAATGCCCTTAGCATTATATTGACATTGAGATTTTTGCATGTACAGTCACCTTTTGGTAACTGAAATATAGTAGAAGCACAAAATATGTGGGCTTGGGACCTTGTTTGCTCCGAACGAGACCTTGATTCGTGCTGTTTTGCACCAATGGCCCTCTGTCCGTTGGGCACCGGCTCATTGGCAAGACGAACTGACAATTTATACACGCCGGCCCTATAATAAGGACCGGAGTTTTTGTCTATCTATCTAGAAGCACAATACACTAAATCGATCTGCTGATAATCTGAACGACAATACTTACAGCATTCACCCCAGTCTTGCTAAACCGAGGGTTTAGTGAAAAGAACAATTATCCCCAATTCCGATAAAATGGCGTTATGCCGCTAAAATGGCACACCTCAACTTTCTAAACTGCAGTTCAAAAACCATGTGATATGAAAGAATTCTAAGGTGATATTATGGAAAATGAGTGACAATATATATAAAGGAGTGATATTATTTTAAAAATTGTGATATTACAGAATACACCATTCCATGTGAGCACACATGTAAGATTTGGTGTGACAAGATGGCACATGGCATGGTGCCATTTTAACGGAATTGAGGTTAATTGTGAAGTAATGGATGGACAATGGTAAACTTTACACAAACAACCTCAGTCTATAATGTAGTGTATAGGAACAGCCAAGTGGAAAGCATCCATTATACAGTCGTCCATCTATAGATTTTTTGGTTAGGAAGAAAAAATGAAGAGGTAGAGCTCCGAAAGTTGTGGTGAGGGGAGAGCTAGGAGTTAGTCTCTGAAACTTGACGTTTTTGGGCAACAAGAAGAGGCTGGCCTTGCTGCAGGAGCCCCTGAAAGCGTTGTTCTGAGATTTGTGTGCGGTGTGTGAATGCTGAAAAGTGTTGGATAGGGCTCCAAAGGCCAGATCTACTTAGTTTTGTTGAAAGAGACTCTCATTACGTTAGATCCAAGAAAGCAGATCTGAATGCGAGTGTGCTTGATGTTGGAACTTGGATCTGCGTTGATGAGAGCTTGGAGACAAGAATCTGATATTTAACTAATTATGGACAAATTCATTGTTTAGAAATAATGTCGGCTGTCCGCCGATATAACCTTGAGACTCTATCCGTAATCTTTGAAAGGTCATAGCTCAGTCAATTTTTGTCCAAATTAAACATATGAGGTGTTTTTTGATATCTACAGAAAATATAGATGTCAAAAAACACCTCATATGTTTGATTTGGACAAAATTTGAGTGAGTTGTGACCTTTTGAAAGTCGCAGATATGGAGATGTGTCGGCTGGCCGCCGATAAAACCAATGTTCTTCATTAGTTGCAAAAAGTCCATAAGTTCGTAATAAGTCCATAATTAGTTAAATATCAGTTAAGATCTAAGCTAGTCTAAGCTTGTTACCAAGAGGTACACACACCCACACTCACTCCTTGCCACTCTCTCTTGCCAGATTCGTCTAAAAACATTCAACTACATCGTGAAATCCTAGAAATGTACTGTTGCCTATGCTAGAAAACTTACTCTTGTTTTTCAAATGCTGCATTAGAGATCTTATCAATTTCCAACCCTCTCAGTAATCAGCTAGCACACCCAGATCTGCTTTATTCAAGTTATAAACTATGCAACTTTAGAATAAAATGCAAGCATAGTACTACACCCAAGCGCAAGCAAGTAGTCATTGTGAGTGACAGATCCAAAGGTATACGCATCGTCCACGCAACGGTTCAATAGTAAGACCGATCTCAAAGGGTAGTAGAATGAGCTCCAACGGATTCGAAACCTGCAAACTTTTGAGGCAATCCCACAGCAAGTCGAGGTAGAGCCGTCGACAGCAGCACCAAATACTTCTCACCTTTGCTCGAGATAAAGTTTTTGGATCTTGCGGCACTACCTTTCAATATAAATGGTTAGGCATAGGTTACGCATACCCACACAATGCCGAAACAACTCAACAAGCTATCTACTGGGCAAGACTGGCAGCCAAACATGACCGAAACACAATTACCATATTAGTTATCCCAGATACAAACTGGAATCAAAACTCAACGCCGACAGCAGCACATTTGTATTGCTTCCGTGCGTTATCGAGGGTGCAACTGAAAATATAATTTTGTAGACTTGCCTCTATCCTATCCGAGACTCCATGCTATTGGGCAAACTCTAGACGATAGACCCGCCTCTGTCCGAGACCATGCTATCAAGCAAACTCTAAACGATACTACTATCTATGAAAAAAGCTGGCACTTAAATATCTTCCATTGTCGAGACTACAAGTTGCAATGTACTTTGTGAAGATTGCACGCTAGTTCTTGAGCTGCACCTTGCTCTTGTATACCTTACCGGGCTCGAATCCCTCAAGGATTCCGTCAAGGATTGCGCCCTCTGCGACAAGTCCGTTTAGCTTGGCTCTAACGTTGATGGAGGAAGGACCCTTGAATGTCTGCCACGAGCCCGCGGCGTGTTGATCAGCATCGAGTTGGCGCCCCAGTTGTGCTTAGCCGGCTCAAAAGACTCCCTGTCGTTGTGCTTCATTTCCACACTCTCCATGTCACCTGGCTCTTCCACGTAGTTCACCGTGAAAGACAACCAAAATGGCGTCGACTCCGCATCCACTTGAAACGCCATGTTGTAGTTTCCATACTCGCACGACACGCTCTTCTACATGATGTTGTACTTGCCTACATTCTACAGCTCGTCGTCCTTATCTAGCAGCACGATGGCAGCTCCATCGAAGTCAAAGGTGGGGTTGAACTTGCTGCAATACACTCCGTCGGGAAACTATCTGTGATGACAATGTGAGTGATTAGGGGTTGCACGTGGCGGCGTGGGTGCACTTAAAGTCGAAGCATTGGCCGCACCCTTGTCCTCCCGGAAATATCGCTTCGTTTCCCGCCAATACGGTGTGCACAAGAGGTTCGAGGTATCGGTTACCGCGAGGTTAGAGGTTTGAGGTATCGGTTACCGAGAGGTTCGAGGTATCGATTACGAAGAGGTTCAAGGTATCGGTTACCGAGAGGTTCGAGGTATCGGTTACTTGATGGTGTTCTCGGACGATAGACGCGGAAAGGAAAAGACGCGAGCGATAGGGGGAATTCCTCTTTCTTTTCATTACGCAGTTCGTGGAAAGAAGGCTAAAACCGGGCCTGACATTTGGAACACGGATTGAACTTAGTGAGCGGCGTTGTATTCGAGTATCAATCAATTTTGGAGAGCGCCTTGAAATGCTCAGCTTCAGTCTATTTTGAGGATTGTATTTTACAGGCTTCATTGGTCACTGAATGTAGTGTAAATTTGATTATTTTAAATTTCCTACACTAATTCCAATAAATGAAAATTATAGTGTTTCACCTCAATTTTCAATTCAGATAATTAAGTCATGTTTCTCATATAATAATGTGGGATGATTCCAAAATGTTGACATAAAATTAATGTAAATTGATGGAGAGGTGGCGACAAACAGCGGTGAGTTAAAGTATACATGTGTATAAATTTGAAAGCATAATAAAAAGGGCTAAGTATGTAAAATAATACTGATAAAAATAGAATATATGATTTCCATATGGAACTTCAAATATAATATAGCATCTACAAGGTGCAAAAGCTTTTATGGTAATTTTTGAAATTATACTAAGGTATCATTTCGACAACTTCATTAAAATATAGATTTAGTACCTGCATACAAATTCTCAAAAGGATCCTTGAATTCTTGCTTGATATTATTATGTTTTACATCGTTTTGTGCAAAAGCCGTCGCTTTTTTGCCGCCAATTTGTGCACTTGGCCAAGTGCATAACTGCTTAATTACGTGTTGTAAGAGTAGTTTCATCATAAGGGTGATTACTCCAAGATCAATTTTGTCACATGAGCAATTTGACCATGAAGGCAGCTTCAACAAAATGACATTTTCAATATGAGTGATCAATTTTGTCACATAAGCAATTTGATCATAAAAACATTTACAACAAAAGGACATCTTCAATATGAGTACGTTTCTTAGGCAAGGATAATTTACTACAAGGCCATTTTTGCCAAGAGGACAATTTTACCATCACAAGGCCATTTCAAAGGCATTTTAAATACAAAGGCACTTTCAGTATGAGGGCATTTTATTCCCAAGGCCATTTCCATCACATGGATAATTTGACCACGAGGGCATTCACATGAAGGTGGCCATATTGGGATGACTGCAATTTCACCATTGAAGAACTATTATTATTCTGTAAAAGACCATAAGGTCACCACAGGGCTTTTGCAACTATGGTATGCACACCTATATGCGGACACCTACGTAAAGGGGTGCACCCAAGATTCTTTCTTTCATGAAGATCTAACCTCCCTTGCATGTACCTCATGCGGACATAATTAGGGTGTCCGCCTTTAGGCTACTGCTTTTAAAAATTGTATTTAATTATGTGTTTTTTTTTTAAAACCACAAAAATAGGGAAAGTGAAACTTTTTCTATTCCTCATCCCTGAAAAATAGTAACCCACTCATTTCTCTTTCCAAGTATATAGATTCCCTCAATTTTCCTTAAGTGCACGATAATAGGTGTGCATATCATACATTTGTCAAACATTCAACATGTGAACCTCACTTACAGCTCATGAACAACAAAGAGATCCTAGATGATTTTGTCTACTAAATTCGTTGGTGCAATCTAAAGGCTTGTTCGCACCTGGCCTATGCAAAGAGCTTGAATAAAAATTTAACACCTCCACAATCTGGAGAGGAATACCTTCTTTTGAGGAAAGGTGTCATCAATGAGGTTCGTAAAAGGTGTAATCAATAGTGAGGGGATTATATCATGGCCCCTCAAGTGGGACAATACATAAGACCACTCTTAAGTGAGGAATATTTGAGAATCTTTTCAATATTGGTGCTCCCTTAAGTATTGTCTACTATTGCTCAAATCTCTTTTGTCCTCCTAAATGTTTACTAATACCCTACTCTTTAAAGTGTGCCATGTGGACATCCATGTAGGATAGATAGAAAGATAGATAGAAACTCCGGTCCCTTTCTAAGGGGCCGGCGTGAATGAAGTGTCCGTTCGTAATGCTAATACTCGAGGGTGGACACTATAACTACGCTAGTTTTTAGCCTAGTTACTAATGCCTTGAAGATACTTGACATAGTATCCCCCCAAAGGGCTTTGAAGTACAACAAGGTCCAAAGACCCCCCACAATAGTTGGGTGGACTATTGTGGTGGGCACCACGCCGGCATGGGGAATAGAACCCACGACCTCCTCATTGGGGGCCTAATCCCTAACCACCAAGCCAAGGCTTGTGGTGCCTTCCATGTAGAAATGTAGGATTGGTAATTACCAATGAATGTAGGTGGGAACACACACTTTTTAATAGAGTAAAGACCCCCTCCTAAGACCTCCTCTAAGGCCAGGTGCAAACATGCCTTTACTTAGGACATATTTGGATATTAGCTTGACTTTTGTCATATAAAACCTCTTGATTTCATCAATATTGTTGAATATCAATTAAAAATGTTGAGATATCAATATTGATATTGATATTACTTGCAAGATATTGAATATTATTTGTCAATGAATTTAAAAGAATGTTAGAGACATATCAATAATATATATATATATATATATATATATATATATATATATATATATATATATATATATATATATATATATATATATATAAAATTCAATTGACAAGATTTTTAGAGTTTCTTGGAAGATTCTATTGATTAACAAAGGTGTTCACTTCCAAAATGGCTATAAGACACAAGATTTTTTAGGAATAACGCCTTAATGTCATAATTTACACAATGGATACATTTCATTGTTGACCTAATTCACAACAAGTCATTGCAGCTCTCCATTGCTTGCAGTGACACGTCTAAAAATGTTACATTTGAAGCATATGAACTAGAGCCAGACACATTCCCAACAAAATAAGTGAATTTGACTTATACAAAAGGTACTCTGATGAGAAACAAACTACAATTGATCCAAAATCGACCCCCCCGACATTAAAAGATTAGCAATGAAAGGAACGTGTAAAAGAAGGAGCATTTTATAAAGATGATATGCTAGAATGGAGATCCCCAATTCCGTTAAAATGGCGTTATGCCGATAAAATGGCACACCTAAACATTGTGAAGTGCAGTTAGAAACCATGTGATATAACAGAATTTGAAGGTGATATTATGGAAAATGAGTGACAATATACATAAAGGAGTGATATTACCTTTTTAAATGTGATATTATAGAATACACCATTCCATGTGAGCACATATGTAAGATTTAGTGTGACAAAATGACACATGGAATAGTGTCATTTTAACGAAATTGAGGTTCGAGGCAAATGTCAACCACATAACATTTAATGACCTATACCACTCCCATCGTATGATTAATTCTAAATATAGATTCTTTGTAGTTATGATTAAGTATGGAAAATACTTTTACAAACTTCGACAAACTCCCAATAGTTAACCTACTACAGTATTACTAAACTTCATATGAAATTTCACAACTTAAAAGTGATAACTTCTTAAATTGCTGATCGACTTCAAAATTTTCTAAAAACCTATCACAAAAAACACAACATGTTAATAATTTACCATCTTGAAGGAATCCACAAAACATTCACTTCAAAATGATAATTTTAGGATTTGCAAAATATTGCATGGTGCTACTCAAAATAATTGCTTACATGGTGCCACACAATCATATATCCAAATTGAATATGAATAATGCTATTGAAAGACACATCTCATGTAAGAATAAGAAGATGCAACACTTGGTACAAAATCATCACAACTCTAACCTTCTAATACATGCTTCAACCCTTAAACATCATAACTAATATGGGATTTTGTTCTATGCTAATATGGGATGCCAAATGTCTTTTTTGACATTTTCAATTCTTGCAAAATATGAGTGTTGTCATGTAAAATCTCTTGATTTCATCAATATTGTTGAATATCACTAAAAAGAATGAAGATTTCTTATCAATGAATTCCAAAAGAATGTTAGAGAGATATCAATAAAATAAATAAATAAATAAATCATATAATTATTATTTTTTATTATTTTTTAATTGACAAGATTTTTGAAGTTTCTTGGAAGATTTTATTGATTCACAAAGGTGTTCACCTTCCATAATCTCAAATTCTAACTACCAACATACAATGTAAAAGTGTACACAATAAAATCTTTCATCAATCACTAGATGTCGCGTAACTTATTCCTGCAATTTAAGTCAATGATCCATACAACTTTGTAAAGTTTGAAGACTAGAATTAAACATCCTAATTCCATCAATAACATCTTGAAGCAAAAATCCATTCAAATCCCAAATAATGGCTATAAGACACAAGGTGCTTTAGAATTAACCCCTTAATACCAGAGGCCTTCACAGAATCCACGAGAATGATAGATCTTGCTCTACAATTGGTAGACAATGTGCACCATAATTTACACAATGGATACATTTCATTATTGACCTAATTCACACTGATCATTGTAGCTCTCCAATGCATGCACCAATGTACCTAAAAATTGTTCCAATTGAGACGCAAGCACCTAAAAATTGTTCCAATTGAAACAAAAGCACTAGAACCAACCAAAAGAATACAATTGACATACACAAAAGGAAATCTAAAGAGAAACAAACTCTAATCGACCCAAAATCAAACATGGGGGCGTGAAGGGATTGAGCAATGAAAAGTGCATGTAAAAGTAGGAGCATTCCATAAAGATAAATGTGATAAAACTACTTCAACAATTAAACTCTCAAAACTTCAATGTGTCCTCGTTTAGCAAGCCAGGAACCATTTCTCCTTCCCAGCCATGGGTGCATAACCGGATCCTCGACAATGAGCCCCATTCAATCTGATGGTTTGGTAATGCTTCACCGCCACCCTCGTGACAACTGAGACTTCAATCTGCCATTGCGCACCTTGCAAGCGCTAGTGTAATGCCTTCACTTAATCATTGTATTCCTCCGGACTTCTATATCGCCACTCAATAAGAACTTTTCTACCGTTGCATGGAGCAAAGGAGAGCCATTCACTGTCACCTTCACGGAAACTCCAGTACAAACCGGATGAAGTCCAATCAGTAATACCACTCCAATCTAATTCATGCCTAAACACATATGACAAGACGTTCTGGACGATATTCAAGCCCTCCTTTACAACCTGTTGCTCATGGCTCATGTAAATAATCGTCCTGTCTTCATTATACCTGTTGTCCCTAACAACGTGAGCACCAAAATCATCACTGTCCTCATCGGAATGATCATTGTCCTCATCGGAATAATCACTGTCCTCATCAGAATCATCATTAGACTCATCAACATCCTCTCGAACCTGGAGTGAACCACTTTGAACACGCCTTCTTCGCATCAATTTGTACGGACTCGCAAAGTCCGCCGCTTCAAATAGATCAATTTCATCATGGAAGCAGATATCAAGCGTGTTCAAGCAATGCATTGACCTGAAATTTGGTGGCCTTTCAAGTTGGAAACGAGCCAATCCCCGAAGCTTTATACGCCTCACGTTAGGACATTCCATTCTTTCCAAATCAGGCACTTTCGAACAGCTGTCAAATTCATAAGTACGCATCGACGTACATGATCTCAAGTCAGACACATGCGTCAGAGAATCCAGGCAAACCAGCCGGACAAACAATAACGATTCCAAAATGCCTCCGTCCCCCTGTGTCCCTGAGCTCTCGCTTAACGTCAATGTCACCAGATTCGGAAGCCTAACAAGCTCCAAATGACGGAGGCTATCAAGCCCCACAAGACTCAGTACTCGTAACTCCTTGCAATCATAAAGCTGGAGCAACACCAGATTTTGCAACTCTTGCATTCGCTTCTTGGTGAGAAGCCAGATACTAGCATCTGAGATCTCAAAAACTCGCAGCCTCACAAGGTCGGAAATGCACTTCGATGCCCGATAATCATATCCGAGGCTGGTGCCACAAGGTTGAAACACACCCCATCCATTTTTCAACCCAGCCACCCCGTGCTCTGTCATGTACCACTCAGCAAATTTCCTATATAGCGGATGCACAGTTGTAATTGAACCAGGAGGTCGGGCGTCACAGTTGATCATGCCGGACCTCTTCAAATCCTGCAACTGCATAACATGAGCAGCATGATTCCATCAGATGCTTCAAATCATTACAGGACACATTGCACCCAACGAAAATTAAAGACCGCAAAACTGTGGCAGACAAGTCCACAATCAAAATGATAAGACTTGGTATTTGTACTCACATGTCTTTTAACAACGCTTTCTGTCTCTCCATGCATTAGAGCCAGCCGATCCACCCAATGTTTGAATTCCCAACCTTCCAGGGTAAACCCTCCATAACCCCTCTCATCAAACGACAAGTAAATCGCAAGATCCAAAAACAATAGTTGCACCCTCGAACTGAAGGTACTGAATTGCAGATGAATAATGCTTATGATACTCGGAGCTTGCAACACTTCCCTCATCAACTCACGGTGCTCTTCAAGGCTATCCTCCCAATCCAACATCCTAGTATTGCCGCCGCTCAACCTGTGAAAGTAATCCCCCAACGCTGACAATGCCATAGGATGATAGGCTCCATATTCTGGAACACCAGTAAAATCTGAATCGCCCGGATTTTCATCTAGGACTGAGTATGTGATATCGTCTGGAATTAGCAAGCACTTCTGTACACAAAGTCTCAGAACTCTCCGCTCTTCGTCCGTCGCTGGAGAGAAGCGCTGCCCCATACCATTAGCACTTCTCAAGAATATCATCCCTGCTTCCTCCTCATTCAACTTTGGAATCCTCATGCAAAATTCCACGCCTGGTAACAAATCTTGCAACACCTCTTTGCTCCTTGCAGTAATCATGACCTTGCTCCTTGGATGAAATCCAACCTTCAAGTACTGACGAGCTTCTATCCCGGAACTCAAATCGTCGCTGAGATTGTCAATGACGAGAACAACGGGCTCCCTCTTCATGTAATCTCGCATCAGCTTCAATCCCTGCCATGTCGGAGACAAACAACATCACCCTAGAACATCTTTACCACTTTTGCTGGACATCAAAACAACCCTACCAAGAACTCTACCCAACAACAATCTTTACAAAATCATCGCTACATATCTTTACAAATGCCTCCAACACACGGAATACAACCCAATGCGGATATATCAAATGTGAGAACAGCATGAGAAAACTTAAAAGACTCTACATAATAGCTACAACAAGACATTGTGCCCCCTCCTACTCATCAATGACTTCCGAAAAATGCAAAACAATTCCTTGTATTACTAGACAAGACTCTCCCTGCCATCTGTGCAATAGGTCGATACGGATCTCAAAAGCAACATACTTGCTTGTCCACATTCTGCATTACCTGACGACCATCGACAACCCTATTCAGCACTTTTTCTTCCAAACCACACAGAGTCCTTAGCACCAACTTTTGCCGCTTCATCCTCTTCTTTGTCCCGAGCTCTATGCGGCAGACCCTGCCCTCAAACTCTTCAGCAAAGTAATCGCACAAGGCCTTGGCCAGAGTCGTTTTTCCAACCCCACTCGTTCCGTACAACCCCAACACTGATGCCCCTACCCCCGTGCCTTCCACAAATTTATTCGATACTCCCTACAACCCAGAAGGTACAGCCAAACAAACCGCACACATCACGTGAACAGCGAAACTTAATTTGCATGGAGTAATTCCACAATTGACCTGAGACACCACAAAATATCAAATCTGCACCAAAAATGTACATCTGCACCAAGTATAACTCACTACACGTTCCCTTGAACTGACACATTTGGCCACTCAAACAAGAACACTCATGCCCTCACATACCTCACAGATGCGATTGTAACCCACCATCTCTCGTGTACTATCATACGACAAATCTGCAGGCAACATCTTCCATATGCTTCTAACAATTTCCTTCCTGTAACCCACTTTTGAGTTGTTGTGCTTGTCAAATGGCAGACCATTCGCCCCTCGCAACGCTTTTACCGCCGCAGCCCACCTCGACACGTCAATCCTTTTGTCCCTACTAGCAAGTGCATTCCAGATGGGCATCCAACGACCCTCTATGCTCTCGTCCGCAAGGTCCCCCACCTTCAACTTGTAGAAAAGGGGGAGCATGCTCATCCGATGGCTTCCCACTTGTTTCGCAGCATGGAACTCAGCCAACTCTATCATTGGCCACTTCGAACACAAGAACTCCTCGGACAACACTATGACTGCCACATGACACAGTCCGGCTGCCCGTTTGATGAGAGCTGCAAAGTCCTCGCCTTTGGGTAGACTATGGTGTCTCTGATCAAAGAACGGGAACATATAACCCTGCGCTTCAAGATCGACACACAACTGTTCCACGAAATTCTTTTGTGCTCCAGAGTGACTCAAAAATATCTTATGCTTCACTGGATCAATTACAGCCAACCTGCAGTGCAACACAGTTTATGATTCTCAGAAAAATTACTTGAACTGTTAAAGTGAAACATAACATTACCATTGGTAAATGGGAATGTCCAGCTTTTAACCTCCACGAGGAAATAACCTTCGCGAATGGATATGGTGAAACCAGTACTGTTTTCTTGATAAATTGTTGACCTTGGGTGTGAGATCTTCTTCGATACTCTTCAAAGAGTATTCTTCAATGGTATCAAACGAAGAGCATCAATTCAAAACGCTTACAAGTTATCAAAACTTAAACTCTCACACTACTTCTCTTAATGCATGGCTATCACCTTACAGCTACCAAGCATTTGAATGTGTATCAAAGGACTTCAGCATCCAATCAGGACTTAATGCCAGTCATTCTGAGAGACTATCATTGCCAAGTCATAGGACAGGTGCTCTACCTGCGTTGCTGCACATCCTCTCCGCTTCCCGAAGGATCCAGTACGTTGCCACTTGCTGTCCCTCTCGGCTTGGACGAAAATAAAAGGGACTCGGTTTCCTGTTCGTGTGTACTCCAGAGACTTAGAACCGTACCGTACAACTAGAAATTCTCTGGACCAACAAATCTCTTCCAAAGGCATTTTCAGATTCATGCTTGGTGTTGAAACATGGCCCGCCACAAGTAATGCTGTAGGATTGGAAGGGCTGGAAGCGCAAGAGAGAGGTTCCAGCTACAAAATGGAAGCTCTATGACCAGTGTTCTGAGGAGTACGGAGCATACCTCATCTGAATAGTGCACTTGGCCCCCACTGTCACCAGAACCACCAAAAGCACCACCATTGTCACAACTCCTCACGCGCTTCCCATCACCGCCGGGAGTATCTTCAATATCGTCTACAACACACATGAACAGATAAACAGAAGATCAGGCATTGAAAACTAGACCTGAAACATATACTAAGTTACGCTCAGAGAATGGCCCGCTGCAGTCTTGTTTGACAAACATAGACAGATGTAGGACCGGAAGATTGGCGCTTGCCAGATTGTACCACGGGTCACCTGATTATCTGAATTCGATACTCTACTTAAATTCCAGCTTCGCAACCCGAGAACACCCTCATTTTCCCCTAAATTTCACGAGGAATTCTTCACAAGAATACACTACTCACCAGGCGCAATATGTTCCTTTCCCTTTCGCCTCTTCGATTTCCCTCCTGCCTCGCAAGCCTAGTACACCACAGTACCAAGACTCAGAGCCGGTAGCGATGTCAGAACGTAAATATATTCAGCAACCACCACTGGGACGAAACAGATTCACCGAGAAATACTCCGTCAAAATGCCACAAGTACAGCGACAAAGGTCGGAAGGAACTCACCTGCTCGTCTTCTCGGGTCGACTTACGACCAAGCACACTCCCAGCAATTTCCATCTATTCCGACTCTGCTAAATCTTACCCATGCACACTAAAGGGTCCGGTACAAATTCAACTTCTGCCAATCAAAACCACTCTCCTTGTGCCAAATTGGTGGAAGGGCCGTTGAGAGCAATCCACTAGACTACTGTCTCAAATGTCACCTGCTCCGGAATAACAACAAGACAGTAAGAACCTCTTAGTAAGGTTGCTGCCATCCGCAGCCAACATCAGTACATATGTCAAAGTCACTCATTGCACCACCAACTAAACATACACAATCTAACCCAAACACCTCACCAATTCGATCATACACCCAATTCAATCGCTCGCTGCATCTGCACCCTCACACCTCAAACCCTAACAGAGCTAACCACCCCTCACACAAACCCCTGATCCGCCGACCAGGTACACATACCAGAGCAAATGAAAGGGAGCCAGATCAATCCCAAGAAACCCAACAATGACTCTTTCAAAACTCATCGACAACCTGAATTACCTCACGGCTTCGTTGTTGTTCCGCCGCCGCTTCCACAGCAATCACAACCAAGTTCCGGCAAACCTTCTAGGAGCGATACACACAGAGAGAAAGTGCCGCTGTAAGGCACGGAAAGCCGGCAGACTAGAAGTACTCGCACTAACCCGACGGCGCCTCCATCAGCAAAAGAGAAATGAAGCCAGAGCGACAATCACGCCAAGTAACTGTAGAGGAAATGGTTCCCACTTCGGTACTGGCACACTGGTCTTGACATCACTCGATCTGATGGCTGTGAAGCTAAAAGCATCCACATGAGACGTGGAGGACTCGAACCTGGAGAGTACTACATGTATCTGAGCAGAAGAGAGGGTACTTCTGGTGTCGGCCACCACTGAATGTCTGCAACTTGCTGGCGAAGAGGACGCCGGAACAGGTAACGTTGTTGTGTGACGCAGTCAGCGATGCAACATGAACTCACGAGGATACGCAATGTGCATCGCGTACGCTACCGATTGTTGCCATCGCCGCACCTTCGGAGAAACCTCACCAAGGCCCTCTTATATATACATATGGTGAAACCTCCTAAAGGCGGGCACCTACCTAAAGGCGGGCTCCCAAGATTCTTGCCTTTATAAAGATCTCACCTCCCTTGCATGTACCTCATGCGTACATATTTAGGGTGCCCGTCTTTAGGCTTCTCCTTCTAAAATTTGTATCTAATTATGTATTTACTTTTAAAAAGCATATAAATAGTTTTAGCTCGTCTTTTCCTATTCCCTATTCCTCAAAAATAGTAACCCACTCATTTCTCACTCCAAGTATATAGATTCCCTCAATTTTCCTTAAGTGCACGACAATAGTGGTTTCACCATATAAGAACTCCAATCTCCAATAAGAGATTGGCGTGAATACAGCGTCTGTTCGTAATGTCTTTACCTCAATGGCCACAAGACAAAGTGGTAAAAGAACAAAACTACTCACCCCTTACGAGAATAGACACTAAACTACACATACAAAACTGACTACACAAAGTAACCGAGACCAGACTAAACTAAAGTAACCAAGATAGAACTATTTAGGGTGCGAGTGTTTGGCAAATGGATTTTTTAACTGGGATTTGGATGGGTTCAAGGTCACCAAGCCGTGCAGTCCTAGGGTGGTTGAGGTGTAAGACGTTTGTAATCGTGTTGGTCCGAGTTCGAACCTTGTCAAGCTCGTTTGAGCAGTTCGCATGGCTTGGGGCTGTCTGTGAGTATATGGCAGGAAAAATAAATCAACCACCCGGCCCCTACCCGAGAAACTGAGACTGAAACAGTGCGCTGGTAACAATAGTGGTTTGTACCACTACCTCCCCCCCCCTTTTTGTTTGTCATGGTGGAGGCCCTCTTACCACCTGTAGGTTTGTGTTGAAGGTAGAAGAATAGTGGCTTGGGGGCAATCCACACGAGAGGAAAGGCAATGAGTTGGATGAATAGCATTTGTTCAAATTAGCAAGGGGTTGTCACATGAGAGGAAGTAGGGGGAGTGGCAAGGATGACATGGAATAATTTTGTAGCTTTGGAATTGGCTTTGGATGTTGCTTTGGGATCTACATGGCAATGACATGGCAAAATAAATGCACCACTCCACTACCGAGCACTAGTGCTTGGAAGCGGGCTTGAAGTCCACATTGTAAGGAGAAAATCAAGGGAAAGAATTTTTTTTAAAGGCAAAGTGTCACGTTGGAGGAAGTTGTGAAACTTCCTCTCCCTTCCGCGTGGATTGCCTCTTATATGTGATGGTTTACACCATAAAGAAGTGGTAACAATCCATCCTACATGGCATCCTACTTGGGAAGTGACTCATCTAGAGTGGTAGAGAGGTGATGGAGTGTTGATAATGGCTAGCTTCATAATTTTGTTGCTTGCTTTGAAAGGTGGAGAAAAGTAGGTAGTGGTAGAGATATGGACAAACTAAACTTCACTAATATCGTTCATTAGTGTTCGCAATGCCATTTACAAATTCATGCGTTGAATGTCAATTTTCCTACTACTGTAACAACTTTAAATGTCAATTTAAACACTAATTATCAATCTCTGTCATTTTTGCCCTTGTTACATTTAAACAAGGTGACATTTAGTGTTGGTTATGTAATAATTCATTGCAAGTCACCCAAATTTTGCCACATGTTAGAGGCAAACCTTCCATATTTTGATTTTTTTGTAGGTTGATTTTTTCAATTAATGATTTTTGGGTCAATTTTTGTCCAATTTAGAGTCAATCTATTTGAAAAGATTGATTTGAAAAGACGTTTTCATTGGCACCTTCTCGATCTTCAATTTTGACTTGAGTAGGGTTACTACTTTCTAAGTGTAGCTTGTATATAAGAGCTCCATTGAGCCACAGTGGAATGAGTCTTTGTGCATCTACTGTTGTTAAGAGGTAATGTTCACTCCTATCACTATTACGTCTCATTTGTGTCAATACTTATCTAAAATTTTGTGCTAACTACCTATGTCCAAGCTTCTCTGCAAAGCTGCCACAGTGTTCTTCAACATCAGCATGTACTTACCATTGCTACCACAAGCACTCTCCAATAGCATCATCACACTCTTTCCACTGCTACCATAAGCACTCTATCGTGTAAAGAAAGATTGATACCTACAACAAATCAAGAGTCCTAACCAACATCAAATACAAAAAACATACACTAACACAAACATACGCAGTACACCCTCAAGTGCCCCCCCTAGCAGATAAGGAGACCCTCTATCCAACTAGGATCAAACATTACTAAGAAGACACAGTAATGTTGCTGCAACAGTCATCAAATCGAAGATGTAGTCCTCGACCGGATCAATAAGTAAACAAAAAAGTAACTAGGAGAGGGTAGGCGGGGTGCAATGTGAGCCCCATCCTTAATCGCCTTTAACAACTTTGTTGTCAATCCCGTGGTCAATCTCCATATAGCCTAATCCTAAAACGGAATAAGGTTCTCCAGATAGATGGCATAACACCAAACAGTGATAAGTCTACAAGGACTTCAAGTTGTTTCATTACGTGAAACATTACTCGAAGACCTACAACAACGAGGGCAAGTCCAACCTCCAGCCGGTGAAGTAGAAAGAGGCGGCGTCAAGCAAGCCATATACCAACCACGTTGACAATGGTCACATAACAATATGGTGGCCGCTCCTTTCTTCTCACCACACATACAATACGGAAGGCCTTCAAGCACAACGGCCAACTCAAGATGAATTGAACCATCAATCGGTAAATGGCATGGAGCACAATTCTTGGAGTGCTCTCAACACTCTCGGCCAATCTTGCCTTCCAATAACAAAATGTCACTAGGCAACACATCCTTTACACAAAGAATAGTGTGCCCGGCTTTGATGTCCAACATCGTGGGCGCCTCACGTTGCAAATGAACATAATCTCCCGTGGAGAAACACCACAACTGAGGTCGGTAGGCACGGCTACGAATTTGAGCATACTGTAGTGTGCCACGGTGCTGAGCAATAGATAAGTTCTCCATGGCCATTGGCATTTTCCGCTTGAAGAACTCCGCTCGGTCACGTAAACACTGAGCCCACATGTCTCGATCATCCATATCCACAACCGAGCCAACTTCTCCCGTATTTGACCGTCGGACAACACGCTTAGCCAAATCGTCTGCTTCCCGATGATCCCGAGAAGTAGTACGGTCATCAATAAAAGCCTTAGTACACAAAGCTTCAAAAGCACCAAGGAACTCACGACCTTGGTCAGTCAACACTTCCGTTGGAGCTCCAAATCGCGCCAACACCCGGTCTAGAAATGCCATGGCTGCTAACTCCAATGAGTTTTGTGGCAAAGCCACAAGCTCAATCCACTTACTAAAATGTTCCACCATTACCAAGACATACTTGGCACCACGTGGTGTCGCAACAATTGGACCAGCAAAATCCAAAGACCATCGGTAACCAAGCCCCATAACGGCTCAAGGGATGCACTGTATGTTATGCACATTCATCACGTGCGTTCAACCCCTAATTATATGGAGGCTATTTCTAAGCATGAAGGGGTTTAATATAGCCCTATTTTTACCTAAATTTCTAAATATTTGTGTTAATGATTATCGTACCATTGCTTATAAAACTTAGTGTGAACTAATTTTCTCCACCCTATCTTCATTTTAATGTATAGATTTCCCCTTGTACCGATGGGCATCGGGTCATTAGCATTTATGAACGGACACTACATTCACGTAGGCCCCTTACATAGGGATCGGAGTTTCTATCTATCTATCTATCTGAATGTATAGAATCGTGAAAATCTAAAACTAAATTCATACATGAACACTTGAATGGCAAATTTGCCTTTGTGAATGTGCATAATATGGTAACCACAATCCCCGTGTGTAAAACTGTAAAATTGGAATTTCTCTTTCTCTTGGGCCAATTGCAGCGCTCCAAATACCCCTCCCCAAGAGAAAAAGCCAAAATTAATTAAAAAGTATAAATAAAAGGTAGCCAAAAAGCTAATAGGCCAAGCCTAAAATAATAAGACGTAGTAGAATAAGAAGAGGTGAGAGGACAAGGGAGGTGAAAGGACAAGGAAAATCTACGAATTTCATACCTACTTTATGAATTTTAGCACATATTATTCTTAACTCACATTCATAGTTACTATCTTTTATGTTTTTGTGAGTGTGTCCAAAAGACACGGGTACAAATTATTATATATATAATAGAATAAGAGGAGTTGAGAGGACAAGGAAGATATGTGAATTTTATACATACTTTATGATTTATAGCATACATAACTATTCTTAATTCACATTATGGTTTTCTCCGTGTGTCCAAGGGACACGGGGACATACTACATAAGTTTAGTCAATTTGGTAACGACAAAAAGAAACATTGATAGAACAAATTACACAAAACCAGTACATGCCATGTATAAAACCACATGTGAACCTTGCTTACAAATGTGCATGTGTTAAGTAACACAATAGAAAGCCTTCACAAGGAATTCAAGAATCTAAGGGTCGAATGTAATTCAATGTACTATGAAATCATATATTACTTGGGTCTTTAGAGCAGAACTTCTCCCAAATGACCTATCTACATAAACACAACGCCATAACTCAGAGGTGAGATGGCGCTCATCTGCATAAACAGAACAATACAATAAATAATAGGACCAAAAGTACCATCCACAGACAACAAAAAATCTATTGATTGCATAGAAATACAAGCTATCTCCATGAATTGAAAGACGGTTCAGAGTCTTATGTACCCCAAACTTGCATGGCTGGTTTAGTGTTCACATCGACCAACTTAGAGTCAGTTGCTTCAATTCGTACTGTCTCGAACTTGCCACTGTGTATGAAGAACATGAGTAAGGCAATACAGCTCTTTTGCACTTAGCTCATGAAGCGCGATATCGAAGTAATCAAGGAATGGTGTTGTCACAACCTGCTGACTTGTTGAAGAGCTCCACATTCATGTCAATGGATTTTGAGCTCCACATTCTTGTCTTGGTCTCTTGGATGACCTTTGACAAACATCCGAATGCCAACAATAGCTATGGAGTGCTCCGATCTCCAACACAATCAAAAACCATGCACAACTACCGAGAAAAACCCCTGAAGTGTTGTAATTCTAGAAAAACCTGAAATTCTAATTTTTCAACGGAAGTCATTCCGGTACAAGTTCTACCTCTTGTTTGCCACATATTCATTAAGATTGTCTGCATCTTTGGAGTCTAAATTATAGATCTTTGTGTCTGCATTATAGGTTAATGGTACATTTGTTATAAGACACTCTATGTCAATCCAACAAGAGTCAGTGTGGTTGTATATGAATTTAGATACCCTAGGGGCTTGACTATAATAGTGCATAATACATTGAACATTAGCAAGAGGTGACGATTTCTTACCTGTTTGAGGCTCCCTTTTTAGTAGGTCAATGGGTTGCTTTAATGAACCCCATTTAGTACCTCCTACACGTCTTCTAATCTTTTGGATTCTTCCAATCCACCAACTGCCTTCATCTACACCTTGGAGGACACTACTAGGCGATCCAGCCTTTGACACGCGGCCATTCCCTCTCTTCTTCACAGCTTTCACTACTTTCACTACGAGGTTCTAGATATTGTGCTGCGTTGCA
The DNA here is from genome assembly GCA_037043015.1 of Bryum argenteum. Lineage (NCBI taxonomy): Eukaryota > Viridiplantae > Streptophyta > Bryopsida > Bryales > Bryaceae > Bryum > Bryum argenteum. Next base: position 20,009,765 of record CM073325.1, on the reverse strand, counting down.
CAAAATACACCACAACATCGGACCCAATTCCAACAAGGCAAGCAGGTGATGATTCTGCAGCACTTAGGTATGTTTCGCCGTTATTGAACTACATAGAGTTTTTAACTCTAGTTAATCTATCTTTCGAAAGAAAAGAGTTACCGTTAAGTTGTCCAACCAATGTGGACTTATATATGCTGTGCCCGTTGAACTGAACGATGGGAATGACCTTCGTGTCAACCGACGATGCACCAACATGCTCTTCGCGAAAATCCAACATCTCAAAGATGGCATCACGAGTTTTAGTATCTACAACAATCATAGAATCTGCACCATCATCAACAATTTCCTCCTCTAGGTGCTCGCATATGGTAGGATGCAAGTTTTGAATGGAAATGAGTCGTTTCAGCTCATGCTCCACCTCCTGCAAGTCTGACCTTAAGATCTCCATGTCTCCATCTTCACCATGTATTGGCTTGGAGGTAGGAGTGTAAGCAAAAGATTGCTTATCAGCCCGCTCTACCATCCACGGCTTCTCAAATCAAACTTTCTTGGAAGCAAGGGCGTGAGAATTTGGCACCATATTAAGACTATTCAACATTCGCTGCGCATCCTTAAGACCTTCTTTTAGAGCGGACACCACGTCTTCATTGCTATGAACCGCACTATAATCTCCCAAATTTGCTGCAGACTCATTCTCTTGCAGCTGGTGCATCTTTGCCCATATGTTATTCATCTTGTTGTGCGTCCTTCCAAACTTCATCCCATTCTCTCCGTACTCAGTCTGTGACAAGTGGTCAAGGGTGTTGACACAGCTCACGAGTTCATAAAAATCATAGGCTCTCTCCATTCCATGCATTCCACCTATTTTAGAAAAGAAAATCTCACAAGAGTCTCATCCAGTTAGGTGAAGTAGAACAACTAAGTTAGGGTAGTTATCTCTGAAATGGAGAATCAACAAAACCACAAAATGGCATGAGAATTTCTTCATTTTTCTTCACTTTACTCTTTGAACGTCTATAAAGTAATGCTAGCTAATAAAGTACACATTTGAATTCACCCTCTCTGAATCCCCAAGTATCCCATGGTTGCCATACTTAATCCAAAGTTTCCAAATTCTAAAGAAGAATGACACTTTTGCAGCCTTCACAATCCTTGCCCGCAAGTCATCACGTGGAGACAAAAAGATGTCAATATAGTCGGCACAAATCTCCAAGTACATTTCAATGGCTAGAGTGCGTTGCATGTGCACATCTTCAGCAGACCGCATTTGACGTAAACAATCTCTCACCGTCGTGGAACAGAGTCTTTAAGCACTAGCCCAGTTTTGACGATCTTTCCTTTCGTAGTCCTTTTGCAATAATCCGTGCTCATCAAAGGTGTATCGATTGAACACTTGGCAAATGTGTTGGTGGAGGGCTAGATCCCCACCAAGCTATAATGTACGCACATTACTGTCTATAGGATTGAGCAATTTTTTCCCATTATGAATGTAATCTTGCTCATGTAGCCCAAATGCCTCTCCATTTGCGTTCAATTGTGAGGAAAATACCCAACCCTCCCAATCTGCAATGAGCCCATGTCCCGAAAGAGTCTTGTAGTCTTCTAGCATCAGTTGTTTTCTACGACTATCCCCATCACTAGCATGTCCTATAATGGGACCTACAGCAGCATAACAATCCTCCATCCACAATGCATCAATTCTATTCCATTGCCGCCTAACCCAATTCGAATCAAAACACCCTCAAGTACAGCAGACAACTAAAACGAGTCATGGCAGTTTCTCATACAAAGGATTCACAACAATAGCTCTCGCAAATGCCCCCACCTTGTCATTACAAAAAGACTCTACTATCTTTGTATAACCCTCGTATCCCTCACCTACTATTACCTTGTATTCTGATATGCATGTGTGGTCAGCCTTGGGCCACAAAAACCTGCGAGATTATCCCCCCTAGCGTCCCATGAAATTCGGCCCTTCTCCTTCGTCTCATCCTCAGCAAGGATGACAGGAATAGGACTAGTGATTCTATGAGCAAATTTGGCAGCACTATAAATATCAGCAATGGTCTTAAAGATTGACGAGTGTTCTCCTACTATAAACCGTACACCCTTTCTACATTTCCTCCCAATCGTATCAAAGCTTGGACGAGCAAAATTAAAAGAAAATAGATCACACATACGTCTCCCCCCGTATACCCGCATGGCTTGGGCAAAGCATTTGGTGTTGTCACTATATCTATTACCTTGACTATCTCTATTCAAATTAGTAGCAACATCTTTACTGAAATCCCATAGTCTAGGCTTACCTCCAAAGGCCCCTGTCCGATGGGCAGTCAAAATATTACTATAAAACTTAATAAGATTACCATCTGCACTAGCATTCTTTGCACTTTCTACCAGTGTCGGTATCTTGGCTTGGAACTGAACTATTCTAGAACAAGCGTGCCAATAGTGCAGTTTCTGAAGTCTATGCTTCATGGTTACTTCACGTGCCTGTTGGGATACTTCAACCATTGTTAAGTAACCAAGTCGTATCCCTCGACCTGTAGTTCTACAACCTCTTTTCACTACTGCTCTATCTTCTCTACGGACCCTCATTCTAAAGTCATCTTCACGGGGAATCTGCGCGCGCACATGCTACAAGTTAGATTAGGGAATGGTTCACGTGATAAAAAAAATCCTATTACAAGCGCGATGACAAAAAACACCAGCAATCTCTACATGTTTGTCCCCTACTTGTACTGAAGCATGCAGGTAAGGTTCACTATACCATTTTACCCCGGCATGTGGGTCTTGTAGGACGGACTTTACAACATACGATAGCCCACCATACTCAACATTGGGACCACGAAAACCAAAACACATAAATGATTGCATGGACTCCATGTCAAGAGGTCCACACTTACCTTCCTTGATGTGTTGACTCAAACCCGTGAACCAACTATGCAAATGCAGTTGGTTGGAGTGTGTGCTAGTTGTGAAAGAGCGTGTTGGCCTCCCTCTCCGACCAGTCCTTGCAGGCTGCTTGGTTGCATTTACCGCGTCTTCCACAGCTTTTAGGTGCTTTGGGCCATTTAAATGATTCATTAAGTTTGCATGTAGTGTCTTCTACAATGGGCAAAGAACCATTAATTTCCTACAATACTAGCATTTTACCTTGAACCAGTAGCACCTTGTATCTGTGGCACTTACATTTCCCACAATTGTCAAAGGCTTGTGACCTTCAAATAACGTTTCATTTACAAAACTTACAATTTGCACACCCTCGTCGATCATGCGCCTATGGTCAGCAGGAATTAAGATAAGCGCCTGAGCGTTCTTCATCTCCGACTGAGGATAATCTTGGAAGTTTACATTCTTCGCAGCACAAAAATTCTTCACGTGACTTGTACTAACTAGGTGAGAATTCTTAAAGTTGTTGAAGAGGTTATCAATCGACGCTTTTGTATGTTCACCACTCCCTCCTTCGCAATCCTTTTTACACTCACCACACCATAACTTCACAACACCGGACCCATTAAGGTCAAACGATTTAAGCCACCAATCATGGTCGCTCTGGATAGTGTCACGGACATACACAAGAAGTTTCTAGAAGGTTCTTCTAAAATATTCTCTGAAGATTTCCTAAAAGATTCCTCGAAGATTCCTTGAAGATTCCCTGTGTCACGGCCACGTACTAGGTAGACAACTTAGGAAGGTTCTAGAAGGTTCTAGAAACTTCTGGAAGTTCCTGGAAGTCTCTGGAAGTTTATGGAAGGTCCTTGAAGTTTCCGGAAGGCCCTGGAAGCTTCTGGAAGGTCTTGGAAGCTTCTGGAAGGTCTTGGAAGTTCTTGGAAGGTCTTAGAAGGTCCTAGGTTGAGGAAGGTTCTGGAGAACCTTGTTCTTAGCTAGTATATATAGGAGTCGAGGCTGAGGGCAACCTCAGTCTCGACAACGCATCTCTTGGAGCTCTAGCTCATCTCTCTTGTTGTTGTTCGTGTACTCTTCTTGTTAATTCAAGCTCCTGTCAGTTCTTGTTAGTTTCCACATATTCTTATCATCTGTTTCCGTGTCCCTGACAGATAGTCCTCTTCAAATCCGCCCGAAGCCTCTTCGTACGCTCCAAATACCGATCCATGATCGCATTAGAAATTAAGGTAGACTTCAACTTCTCATCACAAGCCTTGCTAGACTCTACGCTCCCCTCCGCCTCTACTAATGGAATCGGATCTAGAGGCTGCAACCCCACATTATCATCTCCCAAAAAGTTCTCGGTGGAATAAACTTCAATTGAATCAACCACATGTGATCCATCAATCACACGCCTACGCTTGTTGGAATCAGTACCCCCGCCTTCAATACAGATGACATAAACATTTGCAGAAACATCGTTCAAACCCTCGAGCTTCTTCCTCATGCGCCGTTTGTCTTCAACATCCCAAAACTCAAAACCCCATTCCAACGTCTCATTTTCCTCTGACCTTGAACGAAGCGAAGCATACGTCATGGTTCCACCTCCAGCGACCTTCTCAAACCACTCTGGTTCATCAGCCTCATCTCCTAACGTCCACAAAGTGATCTTTGACATTCTGTAATAGACGTTAAAAGAACACACTAGCATCGTTATAAATCCCGATTGAGCGACACTGAAAACCCTCAGGACGTAAAACGCCTTCATAAAAGAATACCAAATACGACACCTTCACATCAAACCACTGACAACATTTGCTTATCAGACCATACCCCATATATTTTTATTAAATAGTTACTAGTATGTCCCCGTGTCTTTTGGACACACAGATAAAAACATAAAAGAAAGTAATTATCAATATGAATATGAATTAAGAATAGTTATATATGCTATAAATCATAAAGTAGATATAAATAAAATTCACATATTTCCCTTGTCCTCTCAACTCCTCTTATTCTATTATACATGTAGTAATTCCTACCCATGTCCTTTCGACACACTATAAAAACATAAAAGGTAGTAATTAATGAATGTGAGTTAAGAATAGTATGTGCTAAAATTCATAAAGTAGGTATAAAATTCACATGTTTTTCTTGTCCTTTCACCTACCTTGTTCTCTCACCTCCTTTTATTCTATTACGTCTTATTATTTTAGGCTTGGCCCGTTAGCTTTTTGGCTCGGGCTTTTTGGTTGCCTTTTATTTATACTTTTTGATTAATTTCGGCTTTTCTCTTGGAGAGGGGTATTTGAAGCGATGTGACTGGCCCTGGCGAAAGGAAAATTCCCAGTTTTACATCTTATTATATGTATGGATAAAACGCCCTAGGCTTATACAACATGCTTATTCTAATAAAAAATTAATCAAAAGCAACCAATTACCTCATACCCATCTTTACTTATAATGAAATAATATATACTGTATATGGGCTATTTTACTTCAAAGTCTTTAAAAAATTTGGCCCAAATTCATCAAAATGCCCCTATTTTTGATTGCACGTTGCCAACAAAAATCATCCCTTAGGATCTTTTTCACAAAGAAACAATCTCTGTAATTTGTCGCTTGTCGCAGTAGGCACATGCGAATGGGTAAGAACCTTATCATATACATCTCCCCTATTCAAATGCCTGCAATTCTCATCATCTCTAAACAACCAGCACTCTCTTCATAAGAAACTCAATAAATAGTCTTATGATCAGAGAGGTAGCAAGATCTTGCATGTAATTGCAAAGGGTGGTGCAGCTTCCTTTATTTGGATTCAATGTTCTTCGTGAGAAGTATTTCTTGTTACCATGTGAAGTTGGTAATATTGTGCTCCATCTCGACTCCCAATTGTTGCCATTGAGTTCTGCGGTGTGCTTCTCTTTGCCGCTTCACACGAGGGGCCAAGCCATTCATGTAGCCATTTCATGTCCAATTGGCTCAATTCTTGAAATTGGCCCGAGGGGCTTTACATTGGGGAGTCAAGGCCAATTTCTTGAAATTAATGGGTGGAGGACAAGTTATGACAAAGCGCTACAAAAATTGGGAGATACAAGAATGAAAAGGCCAATTTATGGCCTAGATACCGTTCCTTGAATTTCTATACAAAATCATTATTTCACTGTTTTTTTTTTTAATGTGAAGAAATCAAAATCATGGAATGTAGCTAATAATACAAATTGGCCCCATGGCCTTGCTTTTCCTTCTATGAATCAACCCCAAGGACTTTACACATGGCGGAAGTGGGCATTGCACATGGTGGAAGTGGTCCCCGCTTTATTGATTGTTCAATGTATTCTTCAAGTGACCCATAGAGCCAATTGGGCTCAAAATGTGAGTGAATTGGCTCAAAGATTTGTTGGCCTCGACTCCCCATGTAAAGCAGCCCTTAAGGTACACTGCTCGAAAACAAAGCACGACAAAAAATGGCTCTCTACAACTTCTTAAACCACATGTACATTATAGCTTTGAAGCCAAATTCAACATGACTGTATAGGCAATGAGGATTTCACGGCATCATTTTAGGTATCCAGTAAATCCAACTTCAAAAATTCACAACAAATTATAGGAAAGTCTAAATTGATGATTCCACTTGCATTGGACTTCCACTTCCTTTCCAACTGCACAAAAAATACTCACATTTTTCATTTCCTAATCGTGCCATTTTTTAGCAGAGTTCCACCCTGAGTTTTTAATGATTGGAGCGCAGGAATTGGTGGTAATATGGTAGTGGAATATTCGAGGCCATCACTCCACAGTAGCACACGGGGCCCTTTGCACACGTTACCCTCCTAACAGAGCTTGACCCCTTCCTCCAAGCCTTCTCTCTGCTCCACTCGGTTATTCTCAAAACCTCGCTGCCGGCCCGGTGGATGGAGTGTGCGAAACTGGCGTGCGCATCGAGTTCGACGCATGCGCTTGTTTGAAGTGCTGGGGTGTGGAATCTATCTCTCTCGGCAGTGCCCAGAAGCGAGGAGCGGCGTTTTCAGATCCCCGACACTGCGTTCAGGTAATAAACTGCGCCAGAGCCTACTTCAGATTGTAAGTTTCATGTATGCGTCCTCTTTCATATGCTGAGGAGTATGCAGGCATCGTGGTAGGCTTTGTTTTTGCAAGCTGTCGGTAAGCCCCAGATCGTGTAGTTTAGGTTACATCTTGGATACATCTTGGATACATGTGTTGGTGTGCCATATCTTGATCCAGTGTAGTGATTTCATCCGTTTCATGTAACGAGCCGATAGGAAACCTAGGAAGAGAGGGACACTTTGCTTCAAACGAAGAGTTAGAGCAGACAAATTTGGTGTAATCGATGTCGTAGTTGTAGACGTGCGTTCAAGCTCCGAAGCATCGAGTACTGTAGGCAGGAATGCAAGTGGAATAGTGAAGAGCAAATCGCCCTTCACGAGTTCCAGAGCGTTGGGTACCGACAAGAAGACTAATCCGTAACGTCCGCTAGGTGTCTCCGTAGTAGTAATACGATTAATGGAATCGTAATACTCTTTCGATGATTTTCGGTGATGAATTCTGTGATGAGTAGCAGTTCCTTCCATGACGAGGACGAGGTATTTTTCACTTCTGCAATTCGTTCGTTGCTTGCTAACAGTTTTACCGTGAGTTGCACCGGTCGGTATATCAGCGGTGACGTTGAAGTGTGCAGGAGACATCTCTGTCGGAAGGGATGCAAATGTTGATCCTTGTGTCCGCGCGCTAGAATTGTATGCGGACACAAGGATCAACATTTGCAGTCTACGGGGACTGATTTTGGTACTCAACTGCGCCGAAGTTTAATTCATTGACGAGACGGGTGTTGCTCATTCAGGTTGTATGCGTCCTCTCTCATGTGGCCATCGCCTTTGCGATGCTTTGTCGATTGAAAGTTGTCGGCAGGATGAGATTATGTAACAGCTTGTGGGTGTTGGTGTATCCGACGAGCCCGTGGATTTCACCACGTGGTGTAGCCAACATGAACAGAGGAGAGTCCCTGTTTTAAGTGGAGCACCCTCAAGAGGTAGTGCGGGAAAGAAGGAAATGACACACTTCGTTGTAGCGGAGAGTAGAGGATGCCGTAGAGGGGGCCGTTAGTTTTATATGTGCGTCCAAGCTCCGATGCGAGAGCATAATGTGCTGCACACCTAATGAATTATCAACATTAAGTTGGCAGCCACCGGATAGTTGAGAGCTCATCGCCCATTACGAGTTCCACAGCGATCAGAACAGACAGTCGATTTCGGAAGTGAGTCTTTGTAGTGATGTGTCAGGAGTACTATATGGAGTTAGAAGATTCATGGATGTTCTAAATGCATGCTGTCTGGTGTGTCGGTTGACCGTCTCTCTCGTTAAGCTTCGGTGCATCTTTTTCTTCGCTCGGTGCTTTCCGCTTGAGGCTGAGGCTTGTAGGCTGTTTGTCTGCGCATACTTCAGGCTTGAGCGCCTCCTTCATTCGCTTGTTTTGCCTTCTTTCCCGCACACAATGCTTGCTTATGTGCTTCTTGTGCCTCTCTTGGGGACAGTGCGTTACCAACCCTACCAATTTTTTGGAAGCATTTCCCGACGGGGTGTTTGAAATCGTTGGTGTGGCTTTGTCGCTGCGTTCCCTGTAGAGGTATGGTCATTTGTAAGTGCATGTTCGGAGATAATATAGTTTCAATTATATATCGATGGCTGGTCGAGGTCTATCATGGTGAAACTATGCTCATCGAGTATTGCAGGCAGAAACGCTACTGAGACAGTGAAGAGCTAATCACCCTACTCGAGTTCCAGAACGTTGGGTACCGACAAAAAAGAACCAGTCCGTAACGTCCACTCGGGTCCCCGAGTATGTCTCGGTAATGAGTACTAGGGTTAATGAGATCGTTGGACTCATTCGAAGATGATTGGTGATGAGTATCAGTTCTCTCGTGAGGAGGACAAGGTGTTTTTCTCTTCTGAACATTGTTCGTTGCTTGCTGACAGAAATCCTGTGAGTTGCACCGGTCGGTAGCAGCGGTGACGTTGAAGTTTGCCTGGTACATGCGACAATTCCTTGTTGGGGAGGATGGAGTCGTGAATGCATTTCTATCACCCTGGAACAAGGAGTGTTCACCGAGACTGAATTCGACACTTATCGCTGCGCCGAAGATAACATCAATTGACGAGTCAGGTGTTGCTCATTCAGGTGTTGCTCATTATACTTCCTTCATGCATTCATGCTGAGGAGATTGCTGCGCTTTTGCAAGGCTTATTTACTGATAGTTGTCAAAAGAACCAGATCATGTAGTAAGTAAAAGTAATAGCTTGTGGCAGTGTTGTTTTATCAGACAAAAACTCCTATTCATTTGTGAGACACAATTGAGATGAGATGTAAGTTTGATACATTGAAGGCGTCTTAGACGTACATCTCATTTAATTTGTTGACAAATAAATAGGAATTATGTCAAATAAGACAACCTTGGCTTGTGGGTGTTGGTGTATCGGTCACGCACGGAAATGAGTCTCTGTTTAATTGATGTGGAGCACCTTCAAGAGGTACTCTTAGTGCAAAAATGGAATGGCATAATCTCCCAAATGCTCGATGTGATATCTCTGACAATTCAGCATCTCAAACAAATATCGTACACTCCAAAGGAAACACGATGACCGAAAGGAATATCTCTGTCTTTCATATCACATTCTTATAAATCTAGACTATCCAAAGTCTTTAAATTAAGAATAATAAATGAAGAACAATCTCTAAAATATTGGTTTTGTGAAGATATTATTTTCGAATACTTTCAGGTTTATGTATGGGATCCCCATGTCTAAATATAAGTGAAACCAGGTTTATGTATGGCATCCCCATGTCTAGAAATAAGTGAAACGTGGAGATTTAGTCAAATGCGGCATTTTCACCCTAGAATGTTTATTTTGGAGAAAGAATTGAGTATCCACTTATAGTGCAACTACCTATAGAGTAAGTTGTGGAAGTATATCTTTGTACAATAGTAGCATGCTTTGAGATGAATGTAAAGAACAAAAGTTTATGACTTAGGGCAAATGCTAATTTGATTGTATCCACTCTTTTTGTATAGTAGAGGCTTGTACATCAGCAATAGCTCATTGCACCATTTAAGCACTTAGAGAGTAATTCTTCTCTCTATGTGGTGGTGTATGTGACAAATTTGAAGATATACTATCCAATACCTACTTATTGAAGAAGAACTTCGTACACATGAGGATGGAAATGGGCATTACTAGGGTGATACATATCCTTGTCTTAATGATCTATTTCACGAATGTAATAGTCACGATGCTTATCAAAATTTATAATTGTTGTTCTAATTGTTGTAGTGAAGAGGGAAATGTTTCTACTACATGGAATGCTTACTATTATCATGAATCTCATGTTCTAGATGGCAATATGGAAAGTGCATAATTTAAACAGGTTCACCTAAGAAATATGGTATATGTGTTTGTTATTGGATAGAGTTGGGCTAGTTACTTGATCTCTTCCATTGTTTTGTGCATCTAAATTCAATTTATGATGTTTTTGGGTGTTGTTTGGTTGTTAGATATGCTCTTAGGAGATTTTATTGTTGGTGCTTGAATGGCAAGTATTTGGTAAGGAATATTCAGATGGTGACTTTTAATGCATACTAGTGGTACTCTTTGCAAAAATCTACTCTTTCATATTGAATGGATTCATGTGTTAAAGTATTACTACAATGTGTGCACGGAGGTGTGAGCGAATTGAGAAGCTTGAGGTTGGATAATATTGTGGCTTGCAGTTTGTTTGGAGGACATTGTTCTTGAGCAAGGGTATGAGATAAATGGAATAACTTATGTACTTGGAAAAAATTGGTTTGGTATGCTAATGGAAGAGCATTAAGTGCTTGTAGGACGGAGGCTATGGAAATCAATGACATGGAGAATACAAGTATGGAGATCAAAAGTGAAGAGTATATTATTGTTGAGCATTCAAATATAGAGAACCCAAGCACATGTGAGCACCTCTTTCTAGATGAGTAGTTTCCATGTTTTGAATTACTATAATTATATAGGTGATATTTCTTCCAATCAATTCTTTTTAGTACCTAAGTATATTATTTGTGAATTGAAGGAGTACAAAGTGTTGAATACAAATTTTAATTGTCCATTGCTGTGCAGGTAAAATTGCAAAGTTTGATGTGTTTATAAGCCATAGAGGCCCTGATACAAAAACAGGCTTTGTGGGCTATCTTCACGAAGCTTTGAAGGCAAGGGGACTATTGACATTCTTAGATTGCCAATCGATAGAGGTGGGTGAAGGTGCATGGAAAAGTATAGAGAATGCCATCAAAAGTAGTAAAATTGGTGTAGTTGTATTTTCTGAGGGGTTTGCATCGTCATCATGGTGTTTAAAAGAATTGGATGCAATATTGGATACTCCCGGCATGGAAGTGCATGTAGTTTTCTACAAAGTGCGACCAAGTGAAGTGAAGCACCCAGAAAGTGGTCAACTGAAGAACGCAATTGAGAAGTTGAGTGAACGACATGAGAAATCAGTGATTGATCATTGGAAAAGAAGACTTGAAGAAGCATCTCAACTCATGGGGTGGGAGCTTCCACGTGATTCGAGAAGGTAAAAATATACTTGAAGTAGATTCGAATTTTTCAAATGTATATTTGCTCCAATTGTCATATAGTAATGGTGATCTACTTCTATGTTATCAGGTTGGAAGCAAACTTTCTATCAGATATTGTAAAAAACATACTTGCTCGTGCAAACAAGCCACTTCCTTTGAACGAAGGAGATTGTGCAGTGGGTGTGAAGGAAGTTGCAAAGGAACTTGTCCAAACACTTGAGAATGAAAAGGAGGTAATAATGTTGGGATTGTGGGGGATGGGAGGTATTGGGAAATCAACGCTTGCAAGAGTGCTATACAATCAAATGAGCCCCAAATATGATTCATCATGTTTTATCGAAGATGTATGTGAAGTGGTGCATCATGGAGGTATGAAGGCAGTTCAACAACAAATTTTGAAGGATATATGCAAGAATGATCCAAATGATATTGATGGCAAATCCAAGGGAAAAACGATCTTGAAAGAGAGATTGTCCAAAATACGATTTCTTCTAGTCTTGGATGACATTCAAGATATTGGTGTGATGGAGCATTGTGTATTGCGTGAGATGTTCACGAAAGGTAGTATGTGCATTGTGACATCTCGAGATAAACGTATATTGAAGATACCACCTTCCTTGTACAATGGGTGTGATACATGTGAAGTATATATTCATAATGTTCAAGGGCTCAATACGGCAAATTCAAGGGAATTGTTGAAGTTCCATGCATTTGAGGGTTGTTGGAGGATGAACTCACATGATGAGGAGTTAGTGTCAAGAATTAGTGAAGGATGTGGTGGTGTGCCATTGGTGCTAAAAGTTATTGGAACTTTTTTACGAGAGAAAGAAGTGAAGATTTGGAATGAGATGGTGGAGAAGTTGAGTGTGGGAGCAATAATGGATGGAAAGATGCTCTTTGAGTGTCTACGGATAAGCTATGATGCTCTTTCAAGGGAGTATCAAGAAATATTTTTAGATATTGCATGTGCATTAATTGGAGAGGAGAAAGATTATGCTGTTCGGATTTGGAAGTGTGGTAATGATGGGATACAAAAGCTTGTGGAGATGGCATTGATCACCGTGGATGAGAAAGGTTTATTAAGAATGCATGACCACTTGAGGGACATGGGCCGAGAAATTGAGAGGGCAAGTATAGAAAGAAGACGCATGTGGATGCCTGAGGCTTTGACAATATTGCAAAGAAGAAAGGTGTGTATTTAAATATGGCATATTTGTAATTTAATTTATTTCATAATTCTTGTAACAATGTGTTGTTTCTTTTGAAAATTTGGCATCTACAAGTTGTGTCAGAATATATTATGCAATTCAATTGACATGGCGATGTTGTTTGTGTAGCGTGAAGTATGAAAGTCATATTTGTTCAAAAATGTTCCTTACATTAATTAATTAGAAATGTGGATGTGAATGCGCAGTGCTTACCTCCTACACTTCAAGCTTTAAATTTATCATTTGGTTGCGAAGACATGGATATTGACGAAGATTATAAGTTTTATCTCAATGTATCTTACATGAAAGACTTACGTATTTTAGTGTGTAATGAATTGCTGAAGATATTGTCCAAGCTTCCAAGAAGCACTTGTTGGTTTAGTCTTATTAGTTGGAAGAATTGTGGAAAAGTGAATTTCCCAACTATACAAAAGTACAATGAATTGACAATTCTAATACTTAGGGGTGCCAAAGTATATGGTTTGTTAAACTCAATGAAAGAGTTAAGCAAATTAAAAGTATTAGAGCTCAGAAACTGTGACTTGCAACTCCATTTTTGGGAAAGGTGGAACTTATCAAGACCACTTCAAAATTTGCGTAGCTTGGAGGAGTTAAATTGGGGTTGGTGCAAAAAGCTCACCTTGCTACCGGACTCATTCAGCAGCCTCAAGGAGTTGCAGAACCTTTCTTGTTCAGGAATAAAGAAGTTGCCAAATACATTTGGAGAGTTGAGCAACTTGGAAGTGTTGGACTTGACATTTTGTGACAAGCTCACGATGCTACCAGATTCATTTGGGAGCCTCAAGAAGTTGCATAAGTTGAAACTTTGCAATTCAGGAATAATGGGATTGCCAAATACGTTTGGAGAGTTGGGCAACTTGGAAGTGTTGAACTTGAAATCTTGTGAGAAGCTCACAATGCTACCAGATTCATTTGGGAGCCTCAAGAAGTTGCATAAGCTGAAACTTTGGGATTCAGGAATAATCAGTTTACCAAATACATTTGGAGAGTTGAGCAACTTGGAAGTGTTGGACTTGACATTTTGTGACAAGCTCATGATGCTACCAGATTCATTTGGGAGCCTTAAGAAGTTGCGTAAGTTGAGTCTTTGGAACTCAGGAATAATGATATTGCCAAATACATTTGGAGAGTTGAGCAACTTGAAAGTGTTGAACTTAACATTTTGTAAGAAGCTCACGATGCTACCAGATTCATTTGGGAGCCTCAAGAAGTTGCATAAGTTGAAACTTTGCAATTCAGGAATAATGGGATTGCCAAATACATTTGGAGGGTTGGGCAACTTGGAAGTGTTGTACTTGAAATCTTGTGGGAAGCTGACAATGCTACCAGATTCATTTGGGAGCCTCAAGAAGTTGCATAAGTTGAAACTTTGCTTTTCAGGAATAATCGGATTCCCAAATACATTTGGAGAGTTGGGCAACTTGGAAGTGTTGGACTTGACATTTTGTGACAAGCTCACGATGCTACCAGATTCATTTGGGAGCCTCAAGAAGTTGCATGAGTTGAAGCTTTGCAATTCAGGAATAATGAGATTGCCAAATACATTTGGAGGGTTGGGCAACTTGGAAGTGTTGAACTTGAAATCTTGTGACAAGCTCACAATGCTACCAGATTCATTTGGGAGCCTTAAGAAGTTGCATAAGTTGATTCTTTGGAATTCAGGAATAAGGAGGTTGCCAAATACATTTGGAGAGTTGAGCAACTTAGAGGTGTTGGACTTGAGATCTTGTGACAAGCTCACGATGCTACCAGATTCATTTGGGAGCCTCAAGAAGTTGCATAAGTTGAAGCTTTGCAATTTAGGAATAATGAGATTGCCAAATACATTTGGAGAGTTGAGCAACTTGGAGGTGTTGGATTTGAGCTCTTGTGAGAAGCTCATGATGCTACCGGATTCATTTGAAAGCCTCAAGAAGTTGCACAATTTGCAACTTGAGGGTTCAAGAATAAGGACATTGCCAATAATATTGAGATAGTTGAAAATCTTGAAGGTGTTAGACGTGAACCCTTGTTGCATGCTCACCCCACTATGGGATTTATTTTGAAGCCTCTAGAAGTTGCGTACATTGCATTTTGAAGATTCAAGAATATTGAGCTTGCCAAATACTTTGAAGAGTTGAGTACCTTGGAGGAGTAAGACTTGGGTTGGTGTCAAAAGCTCACCTTGCTATCGGATTCATTCGGCAACCTCCAGAAGTTTCATAATTTGAACCTTTGTTATTCAGGAATTACAAGGTTGCCAAATACATTTGGAGAGTTGAGCAACTTGTAAGTATTGGACTTGAGCAACTTGGAAGTGTTGGAAGTGAGGTTGGAAGTATCTATAGTGTATCAAGTACATCCAGGTTTTTTGATAGATAGTCGTTCTCAAATGCTATTTAGAACGGCTCTAATTGCAAAAGTACTAATTCTTTTGGAGGAGGAAATGCTAAGACTTATGAATTTCACAAATCCTTTGTAATTTACTTCCAAAAATATTGGGAAGTTAACTCAAAAAGCATGTTATTATAGATATGAGGGTAGGTCATATTTGTCCAAAAACCCGCAAAAGTACCAATAAGTACTTGAACAAGGAGAGATAGTGCAAAATCAATTGTTAGGGGTTCAAAAATATGTTTTTTTACACTTCGTCATGTCCTTTCAACACATCAAAGGGTAACCTAGGTGGGTCAAATATTTAAATCGTGTAAAGATTTGCAATAATTCATCAAGTAGCCTTTACGCTAAAAATTGGAATTTTTGGTACAATTAAGGTACTATAAGGTGTCTAAATGTACACCCATCGTGCATGCTTTCACCCTTGAGCTATTTTCAAAAGCACACCATGTTGCCCGATTTATATAGAGGCCTTGAGAAGCTACATAATTTGCAGCTTTGTGAAGGAGGAATAACAAGATTGTCAAATCCATTTGAAGAGTTGAGCAACTTGGAAGTGTTGAACTTGAATTTCGGTCGAAACATCACAATGCCACCTAACTAATTTGGATAATTAATTTTGCAAATGTGTCTCATGATTTCCCCTACAACCTTAAAGATGCTTATCTACCTCACCATCGCGTTGGTTTAGTGCATAGTGTCCATTCCTTAACACCTTCTCACCTTTGTAGAAATCCATCTTGCATCCACTTTGTCCTCCAAGCCGTCCCCCCTCACATTCCAAACTACAAGACAGAATTCAATGAACACAGTGAGACAATTCGTCAGACATTTTCATGGACATCCTCTAAGTCATCCCTACAGACATCATTTTAGACATCTTGTTAAACATCCTTCATGACTCTCCAAATCCTAAATTCTAAATCCTATAGCTAAATTGGCGCGGCGCCTCTCCGAGGACGGCGCAGGTACAAAAATTCTAGCCTCCTCCCTTTGTGCAAAATTTCCGCCCCTGTGCCCATTAATTTGCTACTACAACTTCAATCCTAAGATCAAAGTGATGGTGTGCATATCGCATGTGGAAGAACCGACAAAATTTAGGTGGAGCTTAGAGTATTAGTTTTTTCATACCTCACCATTGCCTCCTCCTTGTATTGAGTGGCTTCTTTGCTTCTCTTCATGTACCTACTCCACCACCTTCTTAGATTTTGACTGACTTCTTTGTTTCTCTTCAACTGCAAGATACTACATCTACCATGTCTATAACGCACATGAAAGCCTCTTGTTCCCTCCATGTTTTCAGAAAGCTATGGTATGCACTAAGGTAGGGTTATTATGTATTGTGGCTATCTAAAAAGTGAGAGTTGTAGATTATCATAGTTTCCTTAATATTTGAAAGTATGCGCAGCTGACGCTAAGTATGTTGGACACGTGGATTGGGGTTGATTATTATTTATTTGTATTGTCAGTTTTGATGTCTAGATCGACATCTCTTTAAACATCTGCGTAGACATTAGAGGGAACATGTCGAAAAAGTTCTTTCATCGTTCATGTTGACAGAAGTTAAGCATCACAGGAAGTAATCAGAAGATTTTAACAGCTAATATAGAGCAACTAAGTTTGGGTTTAGAATTAAATAAGAATATTTTTTCTTCATTGTATGAATAAGTACTATTTGAACATAAGGAGTATTGCAGAGACTAAATTGTTGCAATGTTTCCGCGCACTTTATGCACATAGATGTTCTGAAATGCAGTATAGGACGAAGTTAGAAACTAAAACCAAATTGTCTACATCTAAAATTGAGTGCACAAGTGGATAATAATTGTATATGTGGGCGTTTCTTTGGGCAATTCCTATTTTGTATGAGACGTACTTCCAAGGTACAAACCCATGCAATGTACTTGATTGCTAAATATGCATCTTCATTTGAATACGGTACATCATTTACTTCATACTAACATGTTATAAAATTTTGATCCACATATTCAAAATTCATCATGCGAATTTTTGTATACATTTGTAAACGCCGTCATTTTCATTCTCCATGTCTAAGTGCTCATGGGCAACAAAATCTTTTTGAGGTTTGTTTTTTGAGGACGTCTGCTGTGATGTCATTATGGATGTTCTCAAAGACGCCTTTTAGGATGAAGACACACTCTTTGCGAAGTTCTATGTGGGGTCCTATGACGAATGTTATCTATTTGATCCTTGGGAGTACGACTACGAACTCAGGTTCTATAAAAATGTATGTATTGCCATGGTAGTCGAATAGTATGTACCGTTTGCGTGAATGCAATGTAAACGCTTTACATTTTACCTAGAAAGACAAATTTATATTGCAGGAACTACTTAATGATGATATGTTTAGAATTTGTAGAAAGTATTGAGATTTCCAATTGCGTGTTTACGTTCCATGTATGGTTGTGTGCAAGAAGGATGTACAAGAAGACTCCCACAATAGTCTTGCTAACAATGTGGTAATGGCAAGATGCGTGTGGAACAACTCTTCATATGTAGACCGGTCCATTGGTAGTAGATGAAAATATCCAATCGAGAGATACATGACGGCGTTCAAAGATTATGTACGGACGTAAGCACACAAAGATGTCAACAAAGATGTCTAGCAAGACATCGCTTTCAATATTTAGAAGTCCTCGGAAATGTCTCGAAGACGTCAATGTAGATGGAGAAGGCGTTATAAGTACGGACGGTAGGATGTCTATAAGGACATAGTGTAGGCATTTGAGCAGTTGTTGTGTGTGTTAAGCATGGAATTCAATAGTCGAAGAACAAAGTCGAGAGTGGTGCACAAGGAATACATCAGTGGGAAAAATGGGAAGAGTGAGAAGCATTTTGAGAAGCATTTTTGAGTACAGTCGACGATCCGCTAGACTAGACTTGTGTCGATTCGCTAGACTTGTGACGATCCGCTAGACTAGACTTGTGTCGATCCGCTCCGCTAGACTTGGATCCGACTTGTGACGATCCGCTAGACTTGTGACGATCCGCTAGACTTGTGACAATCCGCTAGACTTGTGAAAATCCGCTAGACTTGTGACAATCCGCTAGACTTGTGACGATACACTAGGGTTTTGCCATGCTTTGCTTATTGGCTAAAAGCAGAAGTGCTAGAAGCAGAAGCGGCTAGTGATCGAGGACGTCCTAGAGTACTCTTTTCCTTGGGAGCGATTTGCAACCTCTCATCGGCAAATGCACGCACTTGGGAGGCATTTGCATATGTGGACGGCGGAGGGGGGGCCTTGTTATACGAGACTCATGCGTAGTAGCCACTTGTACACAAGAATTGCGTTGGAGGATTTGCAATGGAAGGCCCATTGAGGGGGATTTGCAACAGAAGGCTCATTGAACATACAGCCGAGCATGTGGAATATATCGAGGAGATACTAGAGCTAGAGCTGGATTACACTAGTAGGAATTTGCAAAAAAATGACTAGACATAAATGACACTATTTTATTAAGGGGTTTGCAACAATTTTCTCAAATTACAAAAAAAATTGATGAAGAATTTTTCTTGGCAATGAGGTAAATTTTGTTTCAACTTGGGCCGGCAGAAGGACATGCTGTAGTATTTGCCTCTCAAGTACGAAATGTCAACACGATAGTTTCAGACATGGTCTAACCAACGACCATTCAAAGATATCTTGCATGTATATTTGAATGGTCCACATGCTCGGCTGTATGTTCAATGAGCCTTCTGTTACAAATCCCCCTCAATGGGCCTTCAAAGCCATTCAAAGATATCTTGCATGTATATTTGACCCTGGAACGACCGTGAGATACCGTAGCTCTAGAACCGTAAGGCATGCTTGCTCAGAAACTGAAACTCAAGAGAATTGGACGAGATCGAGTATATGTTATAGACTCCATGCTCGCTACTCATTGTGCAACATCCAGAAGCTCCGCTTCACCTCTATACTACAACAACCACAATCCAGAGATCTATACCATCAAAAAAGATACAACATCTACACAAAAGTCCATGACCTGTTCCGTATCTTGAAACGCAGCGGAAACTTCTTGGAACCAGAGAGACGAGCAACTACGCGATTGGTGTGAACATGTCAAATCTCCAGGAATGCCTCTAAAATCACGTGCTCCTTGTACAGCTGCAATCTGAAACTGCCTATATGAATGAGAGAGTACCTAATTATTTTACACCTCATGCATTGAGTTAAGCACAATGTGATTGTAAATACATGCTGTCCGCTGCAATCGTGATTTAGGATGCCGATCCCTGGAGCATCTCGACTATCAAGTTCTTGACGTCCCTGAAGATTTCACGCAACACAATTAAAAACTCGTCTACTATCAGAAGCATAGAACTGCAATGCTCAAGGTTTCATTTCATATCACAGGTTATATTCCAGGTTCTTTCAAGGTCAACTACAAACAAGATATGAAATCGGGTGTAAGCTTGATCCTTACTTCCTGTCCTGCGCGGGTCTTGGAAAAGGAATTCGAAGTTTGACTGGTTTCCCATCATGGCCAGCCTGTGTTAAAAAGTGGCAACAGTAAAATTAAACAGCAGACGGGATATTGGAAATAAACACATGTAAGTATGTAACAGTGAGACTGCGAGTACACGAACCTCGATATTGAAGCCTAGACGGTCTACTTGCAGCATCTTGGCGTATTCAATCTGCACGAAGAAAGAACAAGAGGAATGGTCAGAATATGAAACTTATAAACCCTACTAAAACCCTCATAAAATCTGATGATCAGTTGCTACCTTTACTCCTAATGACGATTCTGCAATTGCCTTTGTTTGATCTGCATGGTCTTTATTCATATGTCCCTGCATCCATACCGATCCAATAATTGCAGAAATCGTTGGTGAACTCTTTGCCGTTCTCAAGAGTGCGCACGTCACAGAAAAACAAAGCAGAGGACATGCAGAACACTCTGGGAATCCTTAAGTTTGAGCATGGTTTGTCTGTACCGCAATAGGCGCAGTGAACTGTGCTATGGGATCAACAGCTCCAGCTAAATATTCTTCTCCATCAAGTTCTGCAGGATTCAGACCAAACATTGATTCCTTTGCAACAGTAGTTTCAATGCAGCCTTTTCATGTAATTGTGGTAAATTCCTACTGGCCACCTTATACAATAACTGAGAAGCCACATTCCAGTTATCCGGGTTACGAGTTTCCACCTCCGAAGGTAACAAATGCTGTAGCCGATCCAGCGAGGAACCGTATCTTCTTGGGTGTTATTCGGACCAGCCTGAAATCTCCAAAGTCTACCTGCCGACAACCAATCAAGGAAAATCAAACACTCGAAACTGCACAATCACAACCCCTGCATATATATTGCAAGAGGTGAATAATGTCAAAGTAAGATGGGCAACGAGCCTTTACCCAAAAAGCATCTGGATGCCTCTTCAAGTATACTGATCGAACACTTTCCCATTCAGCAGCAGAGATCTGCACAGCACTTTGAAATTGTCATACAAGTCTCTTCATGGAAAAAGTCGATCAGAAGTGCGCTGTCTGCAAGAACTCACTGTTTCGGCTTCGCCTATAATGGTGACGACAGTGTCGCTTATGTCGTTTGCATCCCTAGCCATAAGCAATGAGCATTTTGGATTCATCTCCAGATCCTGCACATATTGCAAGTGATGTTGGAATAAAAATAGACTGGATCTGTATATCTTTTCTGGTGCCAGCACATAGTAAAGTTCTTACTTGATAAAAAGGTGGCTAAGACAAAATGATACAATTGTAAGCTATAAAACGCATAAAATCATGCATGTGGTGATCAGAACTGACCTTGGTGTGAGGGGAAAGAGAACTGATCGCTAAGATCGGACGCCCACTCTCATCAGTCGCATACAAAACCACCGACCCAAGAGGAAATCCATCATATTTCTGCACATTTTCATCAAAAATTGGAAACTGAGGACGTTACACATAGAATAAGCCCAATTGAACTGGAGATACTAGAATCAAAGAAGCGTACAATCAGTGTAAGATTCCAAAGCGCAGAACATGCAAGGTCATTTTTGCTGATGCGCCTATCGCCTATCCCCTACTATCAGAGCCGTACTATCAGAGCTGTACTATCAAAGTTGTCGGAATTTTATGTAGTCTTGTAGTCAAAGTGCAAGAGAATTCCAATGAACTAAAGAAAGTGTGATTTCGATATTCTCATCTATAGCAACTGTTCGTATTCCAAAATTCTCAAGAATACTAATTCGGTGGCGTACCATATTCGGTGTCAAAATTCACGAAATCTAGACTGTCAGTAATTATGCTTCTCGATAATGCAGTAAAGACCAATGACATCTCCGATGTTTATTGTAATATTGATGCAATAAGAATTTAGCGTGATTGGTGCACTTTGACAGGCTAAAGTGTTGCTTGTGAAGGGGCATAAAGTACTTCAACTTTTAATGTAGGTTTATACTTCCAAATTCCTTACGAGTCCTTACAGAACAATTCAGATAACAAAAGCGCCAAAATAACTTGCTTACAAGTTGCATTGAAGCTTCAAGCAGATTCACACAAAAGGTGTTGAAGCTATCCAGTCTGCATCCGTAAACTTACGTCGAAGACTATCAATCCATTTCGCTGATTACTGAACCAGGCCTCATGGAGAATGAACACACCTGAGAGATGGTAGACAGCGTTGCAGTCGAGCTAGATGCTACAAGTGTGCGAGCTTCGTCCACTTTCGACAACCGTGCAGCCGCATTCTGCACCAGAGATCAAACACATCAATTCACGTCTATAACAAACTCCACCTCACAGTGGAGTAGCAATCTTACTTGATGCGCCCGGATCTGCTCCCACCAATTCGTCTCCTCGTCCAGTTTCTCGTTCGGCATCGTCTGCCAAATGCACAAACTACTCACTCGTCAAAAGTTCCAAGAGCCAATCCTCGCATGAATAGTAAATAAATTTTAAATCCCTACCGCAGAAAAACGCTACGGGCGCGTCAGGTTCGCCACGGATTTATTCAATATTGCTCAAAATTATCATAAGATATGAATTGAATATTGAATCTCATTGCACTCGTAGGGGCAGTACATTGCGATGACAATTCTAAACTCGATTCTCCTGAGAAACAACGCTATCCATTAATCAACCCTAATAATCACTACTTGCACTACATATTGGATGCATCCAATGGTCCTAATACACAAATTTACACAAATGCACTGAAACAGCAGCACTCAGATAATCGTAGAATTTTTCAGTCAAATTACGGCGGCGCATTTTCTTCCGAATTGCTCAAATGAAAAATTATAATCCAAATTGCAAAACTCCGGGACACAGAGACGTCGGAATTTCATATGACCGGAATTGAGACCAATGCAAACCTGGGAAGCGGAGCCTGAGGATGAAGCCATGACAGAGAAGGGGCGCGAAGGAGAGCGCATCGACGGGGCATTCTTGCGAGCATTTGCGTCCCGGATTCGCGAGCTGTTGAGCGATTGCGTGCGCAGATGAATGCCATTTGAGGTGGCGACAATTCCACGATAGAGTAATTTGGTGACCAGTGCTTGCGGGCATGTGGAGAGTGGGCCTGCTATCCGTAACGCCATCGCTATCACTGATCTGTCGCGTGAGGGCGGGACACAATCTTTTGGAAAGCAGATGCACAAGTTTGCGAGCATGAGAGACACAGCAATGCAAAGCAACGAAAGAGAAGAGGGCCCTACGACCGGGATACCTATGACCGATATCACGGTGCAGTTACCACGGTCTTAGGTAGTTGCCTAACCTTTGAAAGGAATGTCAATGAGGAAAACTCCTATCAATCAATGATAATTATTGTTCTTTGAAGTATATAATTCTTGAGTCGTGTAGAAGGTACCATGTAACTTGAGAGTGAATGGTTTTCTTTTTATATCTCAACATAATTTATACAATATAAGAAATAGAATGTGATTCATCATTGTTCAATACTTAAGGAGAGAATATGAAGATGAATCATTGATATAATGCGTTTAGGGAGAATATGAAGGTGAAGTGCTTGTGTTTGATCTTAAGTGAGAATAGGAAAGTGAACCATAATCATACGTGAATTTTTTATATTCTAAGCTAATGAATTTTAAGTCAAAATGTTAATCCACCTTTGTTCCAAAAAAATTCTATGATACTCTTCAAAATTTTATACAAATTACATTGGAATAATGTTCTTTTTTTATGTAGTATCTTCTTCTATTTATCTAGTAAATGCATATTTTGGAAAATAAAAGCACTAATGAGGGGCCATTGGAGAGTATTTTGAGTAATTTAAAAAAAAAAAAAAAAAAAAAAAAAAAAAAAAAAAAAAAAAACCTAAATGTCTCAATGATACATTTTGATACATTTTGGATGAAGGGCAGAAAATTTGAGGAGCCATATCTTCTTCATCTCAATTTTTTTTTTTTGACAGAATCACTTGCATTGGGTCCCAAATCAAGTCTAGTTTGTGTCATAAAAATTCCAGACTCATAAAATGAAGTATGAATTAATGGCATGCATTTTAGTGACAGCAGCTATTGGTTTTGAGATTTCAAACAGTGGGCATGTTTTATCATTGGGAGCCAATAATGCAAAATCAGAAAACGTTTTTCATGAAAAAAATTGACCTAAGTATGATCTTAAGGTGGTTCTCAACAACTTTCTAGTTTGAAGCTTTTTGATCCAATTAAGTTAAGTATTGGTTTTGCCATGATGTTTTTCAATGAAAAAAGTGAAAAATTGGATGAAGTTTGAGAATCTATATCTCCTCCATTCACATTCAGATTTAAACTTTATTCTTTGGGATGGATTCCAATTAGAGTTTAGTTTTAGTAGTAGAAATCATGACCAAATCAAAGATGTTTTGTAGATAAGGCATTCATTTGAGTGCAAGAGGTGTAGTTTTGGACTACTCTTCATTTGTAATTTTTTTGGCAACTTTCACCATTGCAAGGCTACCATAGGAGCCAATCAAATATTTTCGATGAATTTTTGGGTACAAGTGTATTATTTAGATTGAGGCAAATGACTTTCTAGTTGGTGACTTCTTTATTGCAATTTGTTGGTTAGTCGATTTTCCACTCTAAAGTGAAAACATTGATTTTTTATTTTTTAGTAATAATACGTTATGATCTCTCAATCTATAAGGGTTCATGACTTAAAATTTGGTCCACATGATCAACAATAAGTTTACTATGAGTTTGTATGGTTGAAATCTGAATACATTATCTTCATTTTCATCTATGACCTCTTTTGTTGAGAATGTGTTTTTTGGCTAGAAATAGGCAAGGACATTTAGGAGTTAATATTTGTATATGGGAGAGAAAGCACATCTAGTGAGATTCGTTGAGTTTTTATTAATAACATTGAATGAATTGTATATTTTTGAGTTATAAATTTGGCCCTCACCTTATATAAATTGATAGGGTGGCATATAACCAACAAGTGATATTTATGTAATATAATTTTTTTGTTCATGATTCCATCTTATAATATTTGGAATTATGAACGCAAGTCACAATAAAGACTAATACATTGTGAAGGCAATTTGTACAACGCTATATAATTCACGTCTTACGAATATAGGTTAGTCTATATATTAGTTCCAAGAGCTTCATTAACCCTTTAACACTAAGGCAACCATTTTTGGTTGTCCCTACACTTCTCTCATATACGTGACAGAGACATTTGATCATCAAGAGTCATCAAAATCCTACCGTGAGAGACCGGTAGGGATGATCCAATATGTTCGCCACGTCCTTAATAAGTGCTTCAACCTTAATCAATGAAAATGATAGTAACCATGAAAGAAACCTCTAGAATACCAAAAATATTGAATTATCCCAAACTTACAAGACAATCATGCATTACCATCTTGTTTTGATTCATCAGGTTCAATATAATATGACAAGCTTAAACCTCTAAGATACTATAAAACCTTCTCTTATGTAGGCTCATGATTATGATGTTTATAACCTCTACATAACCCTAAAACTCTGCAAAGTCAGAATCGAAGAATGTCTATTGTGTGTAGTCAATGGAGGAGAGAGGCTCGTGTCGGAGGCGTAAGGTCTTTCATCAAGACGTTGATAGGGACGAAGACAGCAGCTTCGGCATTCCGGTTCAATCCGGTGATCACTTGCGGCAAGCAATTGTTCACTTGCTCAAACAATTCTTTCGTTCTCTCTGTCGCACTTCGTCCATTGCAATCCAGATCACTTTTGAGCTCCGGAGTATACTCAGAAGCGCTCAATGAAGAAACATGAATCCCTTTCAAATTCCCGTCGTCGTCCACAAGCACAGCGCCAGAGCTTTTCGGAAAACACCTGTAATCCGCCAGAGCCTGCTTCCACCCGTAGAAGCATACGTTCCCCGTGAACACCGTTGGAAACTCCGATTTGCTCTGATTCTTAATTTGCGACAGCGCTTCTTCCACGATGAGCTTTGGAAACCCTAGGCAATGCACGGTGTCGCCTACCGCGATCCCGCTGGCTG
The DNA here is from genome assembly GCA_037043015.1 of Bryum argenteum. Lineage (NCBI taxonomy): Eukaryota > Viridiplantae > Streptophyta > Bryopsida > Bryales > Bryaceae > Bryum > Bryum argenteum. The sequence goes on along the minus strand of CM073325.1, from coordinate 19,984,200 downwards.
GAGTGAGCCATTTCGGAAAGTCGAATTCGAATGGAGGTAACGGCGTTGCGATGAAGACGTCTAATTCTTCGTTGTAGATTTGAATTTTTGCAGGAAAACATGGTTGCTTGTCGTAGTTTGTGTACTTGATGTAGACATCGTACCGCCGTGGATGTTTCCATGCTTTTTTCACTGCGTGGAATGCTCCTACTGATTCGCCCTTTGATCCTACAAGTCCTACTGTGCCTGTGCAATCGTCCACGATGATGTCGTCGAGCTTCTTCGGGAGTACGAACACTCTGCCGACGAATGGAATCACCGATTCCATGAACATCTCCTCGTGCCTGTTGTGGTACGTTTTCCGCACCTTCTCGATCCTCGGCGGGTCTACACAAGCAGTTTCGGCATATAATCAATTCTCGTTCAAAAATCCTTCAGCATGAGAGTAGTGGATTAGAGCGTTACCTTTCGTTGGAGGTTGACTAGGTTTTGGTCTCTTCCATGGTGATTTGCACAAGATGTGTGAAGTGCGAACATGGATGAGTGGCCCGTCCAAGAGGTCGTCGTCATCTGGAGTTACGAATTCACCTCTTCGACTCACTTCCACACAATAACCCCTTCCTATTGTGATTCCGCATTGATGTAATCTCTCCTTGAGCTCGTAGAATGTTGGATGCGCTCTGTTCCACTCAATCCTCTTCGTTTCTTGTGGCAACTCAACCTCTATCTCTAACATGCTTCTGTCTGTGATTTCAAGACTGACCTTGTCATGTCTGTATGACAACTTCGTAAGCAGGATTGAGATACATCATGTACTCTCGCTTCGATAAATGAATGCTGTGTAATAAATCTATGCTGTAGGCGGAACTTTTGTCATTGGCTCAAAGATGGACAGAATGGCTACATTGCTCAATTGGAGATATGATACTTGATGTACCATATTTATGTAGGGGTGCAGCAGGAGAGGACATTTGGACACTGCGTGTGTTAGACATACTTTTGAATGAGAACATTGGATGAATGTGAAGCGCGCCCTTTATATCACTTTTGATACGATGTGGGGTGATAGGGAATGAGGCATCTTTTCAATGGTGTAAAGTGAGACTCCAGTGATGTGGAAGGTGTGGACATTTACTGAAAGGAGTATTGAAGGGATCAGGATGAAAAGATGGAAAGACATGCGATCCGAATAAGGATGTGCATTAAAAAATTCCCCAGTTGATTAGTTCATACGCATATACACTGCCCACGAGCAGATCGGTACGATTAAAGTACCAACCTGCACGCGTGCACAATGGCCGAAGTCTAAACTCGGCGCATGAAGACTCAGAGGTACACAATGGATTGCCGGGCACTATCAACCTCTGTACATTCGTAGGACGACCTAAACCTCTCACACGCTTACAAGCTGGGGACGCGCTCAGCAGATCCTTGGATGACAGTCAAAAGGTTGTTGCCGAAGGGGTCGCTCAAGTGAGCGGACAAGTTCTCGACGGGTCCCTCGCCGGTAACGTAGGCCTGGATGAAGAATCCGAGCATGGAGAACATCGCCAGTCTTCCGTTCTTGATCTCCTTAACCTTCAACAAAGCGAACTGGTCGGGGTCGTTGGCAAGGCCGAGGGGGTCGAATGCACCTCCTGGGTGAAGTCTGTCCAAGTCCTGGAGTCGAAAAAATCAAACATTTTCAGTCTCTATGCAAACCGACACATCCTGGCAAGAATGTCTTCAATGTCCAGACAGAAGAGAATGATGGAGCCAGTTGTGCGAACTCACCGATCCTAATGGCGACTTGTTGGTCGACCTGTAGTACTCAGCCCCTCCTACGAGAACAACCTCAGCGATGACAGCGGCAGCTAGGTTGACGGGAATGGTAGCTCCGAAGTACTGGATGGAGTCTCCCTCGAGCAACAAGGCTCCGGTCTGAAATTACAAGCAAGCAATCCATCAGGATTCAGTACGCACTGAAATACCAGTCGATAACATCTACCTCGTTGGTAAAAGAAATGCTTTCAGGAAGTGAATGAACAACACAGCTAATTAATTTCGCACCTTCCACCACACAGCCTCAGGTCCGCACACAGCGCCGAACTTGTTGAATGCCTCGGGAAGAACGAATCCAGCGGCTCCCAGCATAGCCCATCGAGCGTGGATAAGCTCGTATGCCTGGTACCTGCGAGGAGAGGAAACAACATATAAGGCCGAAATCTCACGATAGTTCCAAAATTATTCTATATAATCAGCATTCTCGAATCAAAAAACTTAATCAGACGACACTACGTAAAATGAATGAATAATCTACCTGTCGAAATCCTCGGGCTTCTTGGACAAACCAAAAGGATCATATCCGTAGCTGCAAACACCATAATCACATAAAAATTAGTAACTTAAAACTCCCTTTGCAAATTCAAAGCTACACCAAAAAGCAAAATGTGGCTACTTACTCTCCGGGAACCTCTCCGGTGAGGTACGCGGGGATCTCATCCTTGGCAAGAAGACCTTCGGGAAGGTAAATCCTCCTGTCGGGTCCTGCATTGTCCAGAACAAGCCTACATTACTCCACTGCATGCACATAAAACGGACAATGCACCATGACTCCAAACGGCGTCCAATTCCAACAATGGATCCTGAAATTCACATCACATTGTAGTCAGAACAGGTTTGGAAATGGATACTTACCGTACCACTTGGCCAATTCCTCGTTGTCAGGCTTGTTAACCTTGGCATTGACGCGGTTGGCAACCTTCTTCACCTGAGCGGGGGCGGATTTCTTCACCTGAGGAGGGGCGGCCTTCTTAACCTGAGCAGCGGCCTTCTTGACGGGAGCGGCAGCCTTCTCAGCGGCCTTCTTTCCGAAGTTGAAGAGAGCCACAATGCGGGGCTCGCCCTGAGCGGCCTTGGCCACAACATTGCGGGTAGGGGCCACGACCGACTGGCCGAGAAACTCAGTCTTCAGAGTTGCCATGGCTGCCATAGCTACTGCTCCCTAATCCGGAGCTCGATGGAGGTAAGGTCGACAAATCGAGGATTGCTGCGAGTAGTGGGAATGAGGCAGCCCTGGAGAAGGTGATGAAGATGATGCACTTGCTCCCACGGGCTTCGATTACCGAGCGTGTGGCCAATCGCGTTTGGATAAGGTAATGTTCCTCCCTCCAATGGCTGAGTTTCCTCCGTGAATGGCTTCCCCAATTTTGCGGGCCTTACCCCTATTCCCGTGCTTTTGCAATTTTGTTACCCCACCATATTTTTATAGTTTGTTCCTCTAGATAAATTCATGGATGCTAGTAAATAATAAAAATTGTGAGTAAGAGTAGATATGGAGTGTCACTTTTGATGAGTTTCTAAGTTTTATGGTTTGTGAATGATTGCAACATTTGGAATCAAGGATAAATTGTGGAGTTTTAACATCCAAAGGTGTGGGGGAGGAGTTCGTAAAACATCATGAAATTTGAATATTGCGCTTGTATATGTTCGAATGGAATAGAGGAATTTTCGAGAAAAATTCAATCATAAAATCATGTTACCTAGATAAATTTAATATTGAGCACTTAATCATAGTAAGATACATTGATAAATAATGTGTCAATTTATGAAAAATTCTTAAGATACCCTAAAAGATCAGAATACAACCATAGAATACCTCTAGGGTCAATTATTGCACTAGAGCCCTATATGCAATAATTGGATGGATGACAAATTGCATGTAACGTTCAACCATTATGAAATGTATGTGAAGATGAGAATGTTTGCACAAGGCCAAGTTTTCTCTTACAATAAAGTATGGGTCTATAGAATTGCCCCCCCTCCCCTTTGAGATTGTAAGTAATCGTACAGGGCAAAAACATACCATGAATTGGGAAATAGGTTAAAAATAGGGACTATTTAATTTGTTGTGGTCATATCCCCTACAATAATACCCCTTTGTTGCACATGATGTACCAAACCTCCTATGGAGTCAACCCCTTAGAACCTTGTACTTTTTATCAACACAATAAACTCCTCCATTTTACAAGTCAATGTAGATTATACACATTACCTTATGAATAATTGTAATCCAAGAAAGAACTAAACTAATAATACTCATACTTTATATCTGTATATATAAAACCACTAATGCGATTGTAAATCCTCTATTTTGTCTGAAATTATTTGTGTATGTATTTATTATTTTTTTTATAATTATTATGTATTTATGTATATGTATATATGTATATGTATATATATATGTATATATATGTATATATACGTTTTGTTGTTGGATCTCTATTAGAAATTTCAATCAACCCTAAGGCCATTGGCCCTTAGTTACTAAAATTTATGAACAAGAAATTATCTTGAAAAGGCACCAAATAATTAAATATCTCATGTGTTCTCTTTAAGTACTTCGAAGATAATGGATTGCATGTGTACACGGTAATTTTTAGAATAACTTCAATCCATGTGATGTTAACTTTACTTTGTGTAAAAACCTCGTACAATAGAGTAGAAAGATATTCATACTTTGAAAATTGAATAATATTCTTAATTTGATTGTAGCTTATGGTGTAGCTCATATTCCATCCAAATTTGCTCATGAGGCAAATTTGTGAGATATATAATAATGGAGTAGATGAATACTTAAACAATTAAGCCTATCAACAATACATATTTGAGGCTTTTTATCATTTAACAATCTTTTAAGAGAACTATAGTATAATTTTATTTTCTCTTTTTGTTGAATAAATCACAAAAAATAGTTGATTTCTTACCCCTAAAACATAAAATAACTTTGATCTTGAATCTAGAAACTAAAATCTTGAGATTGATTTTCCAATGAAGCAAATTGAAATTACATTTACAAGCATGGATCTTGAGATTTACAATCTTACTTGAGAATATTTAAATTCAAATTTAGAAAATTCAACAACTAACACATTCGTAGAATAGATGTATTTTTTAAAATATTATATTTTTGACAAGATATTATGGATTTAAAAATTGCACAAAATTGCATATTAAAATTCTACAATGTATCACTATCTATAATAGTCTAGAAAAACACACGGATTGTTTGAAAATCTATAAAAGTATGAGAGTAAAGAGAAGTTATATTTGATGATGATCCATTTATGCATAGATGTAAATTCAAATTAATGAATATGATACAAAATGCATATATAGCACCAATGCTACATGCATAGAATATTACCAACATATTTTGGGAAATAATAATGTAATATTTTTTTTGGAATGTTGAATCTTGTGTTTGTGATAGAAAATAAAAAATGATCAATTGTATGGAATAAAGTTTTAAAAATTCATATACAAATAACCCATTATTTACAAATTTGCAGAGCCATAAATTGTTTACTTTTCAAAGAATTACTAATTGTTATCTAGCTCTAATGCACCCTAAGTTAGCCTCAAAGTAGCACAACTCTTGATATATTGCCATCTATACAACTTGATAGTAGTTTTTCTTGATTTGAACTATCAAGTTGTAGTAAAAATGACTGAGCTAGAAGTAGAATTGCCACATGGACAAGCTAGAATCAACTGGAATAAATTAAATCCTACTTTCAAAGAAATAAAAGAAAAACTAAAAAATTCTGGAATATCTAAAGAGTGTTGTGTAGAAGTTTTACAAAATGAAGAATTTATCACTCCGAATGATAATTGGTGTATGAAAAATGCAAAAAAAATATCTCTTAGGGTTGCTCCAATTCTTAGTGGTGATATAAAGGGAAAAAATACAATAATAGGTTCTTCTAAAGTTGATACACCAATTACCGGTTTACTCTTATGCTTTATAACTCACTCTTTAATATTTCTATTTTAAAATTCAATTGAATGATATAGATAATAAATTAGTTTATAATGTATTGATATTCAATATGATTTCTTGATTAGTACTAACTTTTCTAAGTGTATTCAGAAAGCTTAAGTTGAAGCTGTGTAGGAAAACTAAACTGGAACATGAAATACCCAAAAAATCTTTTAAAACCTTGATATGTTATCAAATTGATTTGATTGTATATTGCATAGAAAAAATATTGTTTGAGTTGTGGCTAAGCTAAAGATAATTTAGTTGATTTATATATCATTTAGCAATAAGTCTCAATTTTTACCATAAGCTTGAGAATTTCAAACTAACAATGTGTTTTTGAGAGTGTTAATCAGATAAACAATGTACAAAAGTACCTACAATAATAAAGAAGAAACCCAATCTATCAGAAATGTTTGATAATATTGTCAATTATGTAGGAAGGATTTTTGTTTGTCGACCTGAGTGTGAAAAAGAAAACATAACCAATGTTGAGAATTGTAGAGGAACTGTAGGACTTATAGGATGTCATGGTGAATCTATTGGATGTTGGCATACAATAGATTTAACATCAAGAAATGAGAATGATAAAATATTTATTGAGTATCCAAATTACAGTGAAAAGTTAATTTTTGAAGCTCAAGTAAAAGAAAACCTCTTTGATGATGAACTAGATTTGTTTGTTGCGGAACCAGTAGAACCATTACCATTTACAACCGAATATCTTACTAGTGCTCTTGATATATCTCTTGGTGACAATGTGCATTGCTTTGGATTTCCGGAAGTAATTGATCGTCAAATTACCGTTGAATACAAAAATCTCAATAAAAAGTCTACAAGTCATACACATCTAGATATTGAGAAGAAGTTAAGATTGCCTACCATATTTTCAGGACGTGTTTGTTTTAATGGCTGGAAACATATTGTTGCTGATTATTTGTCTTTTCCTAATTGCTCTGGAGGGTTAGTTGTTGATGATTGGGGTTGTCTTAAGGGAATTCATATTGCATCTTTAGGCTTAAGGCAACAACCAAATTTCCAACATTTGAAAGTTACGCAATCTAAAGCCAAATACAAAGGTAAATCGAAGGGTCCAAGAGTAAATCTGAACAAAAGTCTTCAAGACTTATTTGACGAAGTCAATACATTTTGTGCGGAGACTACATGTACACTAAATACAAGTAGGAATGAGATTGCCACTTTTGTTCCAGTGCATATGTTTGAAGAGCCTCTACAACTTACATACTTACAACAAGATCAACATCCACAAAATAAAAATTCTTTGCTCATTAATAAAAATTCAAAACACTTCAAAGGTGCATCTCATCAACATTTTGGAGATGAGAAAAATACATACTATTCTAGAGCAATTAACTCTGAAGAAGCAAGCAAGGCGAATATAACAAATACAAATTCTAGTGACTATCTATATTTACCCGGAGAACAATCGAATGTGAATGATATTTCCGAAATGAATTGTACCATACAACAACGAGAATGTAAAGATAGAGAGACTTTAAAGCATAAATCAAAGAAGAAGAAGAAATTAATACAAGTAAATCATAAGATAGAAGCCAAAAGTGATGATAGAAAAGAGATGAAAATGAACGATATTGAAAACAAATTAAAACAAGTCTTAGAGAAACCGCCACTAGTTAAGAAGGTAAGGAAGTATAAGGATATAATTGATATCATTCAAACATGTAGCAATGATCCACGTGAGCAAAAGCGTCATAGGATTAGAAGTGATAATGAAGATATTGGAGATACGAGAGTACGTGAGGAAACAAGTAATAGTATTACCGATACACTCATTGAAGATATCATTACAAAGAATTTGATTGAAGATTCAGATAAAAATAGAAAACTCCAAGAGCCTACTAAGAACTCAAAGAAACAAAACCTACATGCTATGCTAAAAAGAAAAAAAAGAAGAAATAACCATCTAACTTTCAGGATGTGCAAGAGGCAAAGACATAGAGATTTTTGAGTTTATTGATTGATAATATATAAATGCATGTTAAAACATGACTTTTAATGGTTATGTCATTCTATGTGTCAAGTTGTTTGGTAAAGTATATGTGTCCATCTAATAAATGACAAGCATTGTAGTGAAGGCAACTTCTATTTTTGGATTTTTGAACATTCTACTATTGCAAGCCACCTATGTATTAATTCCAAAATTATATTTCATGAGCTTTTTTACATAATCATGATCTTAAGATGAATTTCAAGTACTTTTTGTTGGAATTCTTTTTAATCCATATTACTTTAGTATTGCCTTTGCAATGGTGATTCTACTGTAGAATAGCTAGATATATGTTGGATTCCTAAGAGCTATAAATCCTTCATCCAGTGTTGGGTTTCAAATTTGTTCAATTGGCTTGGATTCCAATTTGAAACTAAGTCTTGTGAAATAAACCTTAGTTCTATTCAAGATGCGAGGAAAACATGACATGAATCTTAGTGGAAGTGAAGATGTTGACATCATGTTGTAAGCTGATGTTACGATCAATTGAAACTTATCCCTTAACCCCTAAGTGTGCAGAATGTCAAATTTTCCTTCTAAGTTATCATGTAACACATTTCAAATTTTCAATCTCAAAATGTGCAATTTATCTCACTGTCAAAATAATATGACATGCATTCTCCCGAACTTGTACCGACACAAACGATCGTGTCAAGCGAAGCATCAGTAGGAGAGCATGAATATATCAGATCGCCAATATCGAATCTGAGTGGAGAGATGATCCGATCCCCAATTCCATTAAAATGGCATTATTCTGGTAAAATGGCACACCTCAACTTTCTGAACTGTAGTTCAAAGACCATGTGATATAACAGAATCTCAAGGTGATATTATGGAAAATGAGTGACAATGTATATAAAGCAGTGATATTACAAAAATAAATGTGATATTACAGAATACAGCATTTTGTATGAGCACAAATGTAAGATCTAGTGTGACTAAATGGCACATGGCATAGTGCCATTTAGACGGAACTGGGGTTTCCGGCTTGTGTATAGATCGCTAACTAGCCGTAAAAGATCAGCTTAGTACACAGAACGTGGTATGTGATTTTCAGCAAAATGATAGGGATCCATTGTAGCAACACGAAGGCAAATTGCATTGAAGATCGAGCAGAAGACACCGATGATCAAACTCGTGGGCGAGGCAGAAATGATCAAGAGGAACTTGAGGTTTTACTGATGCAAAATGGACTCATTACAACATTATGATTAGCTCTCTTCAGCCACCTCAAATCGACGATGAAGGGACGACAATATTGTTAACAGTACTTGTTAGTCACCCAGCTGCCGGTGCTGCCCACAGTCCTCAATGCTGCTGCTCATGCACATTACAACTTGAGGGTAGCCTTGACTGCTTAGTTGGGGAATGTATAACCTGCACCATGAAAGGGCGTTTCCCAATTAGCTTCTGTCAATGTGGGCAGGCAAGGACGGGTATGTGTGTAAGTGAGGGTACGTGGAGGTGGAAGCAAGTGCTTACTTCCGCATCGGAAGCCGCGGAGGTCGTTGCGGCCGCACTTCTTGGGCAACTGCAGTCCGTTGTTGACCATCTGGGCGGGGAATTACTTCGACTTGAGCTGCGTGCACACGCAGTCTCTGTCGGCGCTCCGAACCACGTTGCAGCACTGCTGGCTGGGTGGAGGAGGCCGCGCTCCCTGCACCGCACTCATGCACGCATACAGCGCGTTGGGGTTGCAGGCCCCCGCCGCTTCGGTGTCCGCCACCATGGCCATCACCGCCACCAGCACCACCACCGCTACAACAGCACCGAACTTCGCCATTGCTGTCGTTTTCACTGCTCGACTAAAACCCCAATTGGAAGTGGAAGCTATGAGTTGCAAAGCCGGTGAGTATGAGGAATGATTTGAGCAGAATTCGCTGCGGTTTCTATAGTCAATCTAAGTGCCGTGTCTGACACTAATTTGATTGTAACCCTGACAAATTACTGAACCAGCACTTGTAAGTATTTAGTTAGTGTTTGTCATCGCCACTTGGCTAGTTTGAACTGACAGTCAATCAAAATCAAGGCCCGAATCTCATGTGAGTTCAGGAGGAGCTAGTGCCACCGAGCATGAAATTTAGGTTCTTATGTTTCCAGGCTCCCAGTAACTCCGAACCTGACCATGTCAGTGATTGGACCGAGATTGTTGAGCTTGCCACAACAACATCTAGCCTCTCGTTAACATGTATTTCAAGCGGCGTTAAGATATCAGTCGATGTCATGTCGTTACTTCGTGGACATAGCCATCTAATGTCAAACTAGTTCAATGGCCATTGATTTATCGAACCAATTCATCAAGTTTGCAATTTTACTATTCCCAGAATTGAGATACAAGGGTGATCATTCCTGTGATCTAGGATCGGCGAAGCGGCTCGTTAAAAAAAATGGGATGAGATGTTTACATCCGTCCTGTGACTGGCACTGCGTCACATGCTTGCTGTAGTACACGGTTGACAATTTTGACACCATTAAGAGCAGCAAGCTTGCACACAAGGATCTGTTACCAACCTCGCTAAATCAGTGGAGTCGTCAGAGTGATTCCGAAGCAGCTGTGAAGCTGCATGCACGAGACAACCGCTCGTCCGTACGAATTCGATGCAGGTGGGCAAGGAAGTCAAGCTTCGATCGCAAATCGTCAGTGCCTAAACCTCTATCAACGAAATTTGATCATGGTTGTCACAATCCGATCTGAACATCACTTGTGCAATCGAGCATGAAGAAACGTAAATCATATGACAACCATGCATTGGTGGCACCGATTTGTCAGATGTGCCAGAATGGTCAGGATCGCACTATAAAAGATTGCTGAGGGAGTGCTACAGGTCACTTCCGCTTTCACTCACATCCTCTTTCACTCACATCCGCTTTCACTCACATCTGCTTTCACTCACATCCTCTTTCACTCACATCCGCTTTCACTCACATCTGCTTTCACTCACATCCGCTTTCACTGTGAGTGACAACTCTCACGCTCGTTGTCTTTGTAATCTACTGCTTGGGTTTTCAGTCGAGCAGTGGTGGTGTTAGCAATGGAGGGGTTCAAGCGCGGTGCTGTGGTAGCAGTGGTGGCGCTGGTGGTGGTGATGGCCATGGTGGCGGACACCGAAGCGGCGGGGGCCTGCAACCCGAATGCGCTGTATGCGTGCATGAGTGCGGTGCAGGGAGCGCGGCCTCCTCCACCCAGCCAGCAGTGTTGCAACGTGGTTCGCAGCGCCGACAGAGACTGCATGTGCACGCAGCTCAAGTCGAAGTCGTTCCCCGCCCAGATGGTCAACAATGGACTGCAACTGCCCAAGAAGTGCGGCCGCAACGACCTCCGCGGCTTCAGATGCGGAAGTAAGCACTCGCTTCCTCCTCCACTTCCAGTCACACATGTTGCACTACTTGCCCGCCCACTTCAATCGATGGAAGCTAATTGTGAGACGCTGTTTTATGGTGCAGGTTACACATTCCCCAACTAAATATTCATGGCAATCCTCAAGTTGGAAAGCGCAATAGCCGCAGCTTTGAGAACTACACATGGCGTTAGAGGCAGCTGGGTGACATAGCTGTCTTGTTGACGATGTCGTCCGCTTCATCGTCGATTTGAGGTGGCTTAAGTGAGCTAATCCACAGTGAGAGTTGTAATGAGTCCATTTTGCTTGAATAAATCTTCTACTGAAACATTCTACGAGTATTATTGTCAGTTGACGTCTTCTGCTTCGGGCAATTCCGAGATTGGTTGCTTTCTTCGTCTCAAATTCTCAACCAGTCAGCATTGACATGAGCTACATAATTTTCCCTTTCATGCACGCTTTCCACTTTCGAGAACCTAGTCTATCCTTCATTTTTTGTGCCAAATTATGTTATTACCAGCCGCTTGAGGTCAGAGCAGGCCTCTCAATTTCAGATGACAACCTGGATAAATAAGCTAAATAACTTCTGAAGGCAGTGTCAATAGACTCTGACCTCATCGTCGCAAAATGAGTATTTTAAAGTCAAGCACCATGTCAAATATATGAAGTGTCTTCGTTGCAGAGTGTTCGTGGGGTTCGTGCATTCCATGTTCTTTCAATTTGCAGAGATAATGACAGTATGTTCGGGGAAACGCCGACCATCGTGTTCAGAGATGAATGCTCTTCTTTCACATCGTGCACACTCTAGCTTACAGTACGTGTAACGCACAAGGAAAATCTGAACTGTCGAAATTACTGTCATTTCGACGTTCAATGTCAAATCTTCGAGAATTTTGCAGCGCTGATCGGAAATTGTTGAGTAACCACCTCAACATGCAAAACATGGTCATAAAATTCATCACAAAAGTACCCATTTTCCTTCTTCAAACCGCCATTGCCTCTGCGTAATGGAACTGTGCACGAACCAGTCCTTCCTGCAATTTTTTTTGTAACCAGCTATGTATTATCTTCATAATCAATTGATGTAACGAACTGAGGTTAGTACAAGGTTCCCTTCCTGTAATCCGACAGGCACATTGTTTCTCTTTATGCAGGTTAACACTCGGTTCGGGGATATTCGAGCTGGCCCTGGTGGGATGCACATTCTCATATGCCGATTAGAATCTGTGGATGAGAGACAACATTATCGATGCACCGGCAAGCGATTACGAACTAAAGAGCCCACTTTGCACGAGGATAACGAAAACCGGAAAGTTTAGCTGTGTATGTAAATGACAAAAGCTGCCAATGATGCACCACTGAAATGTAGTGCTGTCTCACGCCATGCACATGGTTGACGATAATTATAAAGACGCTTTACTTATATATGTCGAAAATCAATTCATAACAAGCGGGTACCAGCTACAATGAGCTGATTTGTGGTACCAGGAGCTCCAACAACAAGCAAGTCTTTGTCACGAATTCCATTGCCCGAAACATCGATCGAACTTCAAAGTATCCTAGGAGCGACTTTCAGCTTGCTTAGTAAGGAAATGTGTAACCTGCACGACGTCGGATCCATACCGATACCATGTTAGTGTGCGGAACTTGAATTGGGTAAGGATAGTCTCACAAAGAGGAGGCAGTGCACAAGGTACAGAAGAAGGTGGGTGTACTTACGTCCGCATTTGAAGCCCCGGAGATCGGTGCGGCCGCACTTCTTCGGCAGCTGCAGCCCATTGTTCACCATCTGCGCGGGGAACGACGCCGACTTCAGCTGGTTGCACATGCAATTCTTGTCCACGCTCCGCACCACGTTGCAGCACTGTCTGCTCGGCGCTGGAGGCCGCGCTCCCTGCACCGCACTCATGCACGCGTAGAGCGCATTGGGGTTGCACGTCCCCGCCGCCTCCACGCCAGAATGATCCGCCACCACGGCCATCAGCACCAGCACCATCACAGCTGCAACAGCAACGCGCTTGAGCCCCTCCATTGTAATTGTGTAGTCGTTTAGAATCACCACCACTTGTCTAACAAGTCTCCAGTTCGATGATGCTGCAAAGACACAGAAGATGATTGAGGATGGTGAGAGCGAATTCGCTGCAGAGTTGTGTAGACCCCGAGCACCGTCTCTATCCACTTTTTTATGATATCTCAGTTTAATTCGATTAGTGGTTCACCAAAGAGCGTTGAGTTTGCTGCAGATTTGATTGATGGCGGTGATTAGCAATCAATAATCTTGACAAAGTTGACGATGGATTCTGACATCTCTAACGAGACTGAGATTCTGGCAGAGCAGAGTGGCACGTGGGTGAAGGCTTCTCTTGTGCATTGAAGTTCGCCGATGCTTCGGATCAGGAGTTATTAAACTTAAACTTGGATTCTGGAAGGACGAAAATATGGAAGGACGAAAGTGTGGAAGGACGAAAATCACGAAATGGTGTTGGTGAGCCTGTCCGAGCCGCAAGAGTCCACTCTAATATCACTGATTATTTTTACCCCGTAAACGTCCCCAATGTTGTTTTTCTACATTTTGGACAAAGCGCAGAAACTTTGAAAAGTCATATTTTCTTAATCCAAGCTTAGTTTTTTGACAGAATCATTTGGGTTGAGTCCCAAATCAAGTCTAGTTTGTGTGGTAAATTCTGCAGACCCATACAATGACGTATGAATTAATGACATGCATTTTAGTGAAGGTAGCTTTTGATTTTGGGTTATCAAACTTAAGGCATGATTTACCATTGCAAGCCATTTATGTGAAACCAAAAATAGCTTTTGATGAATTTATATGCATGAATATGATCTTAAGATGAAATCTAACAACTTTCTATTAGGAAGATTTCTAATTCAAATACTTTTGGTACTAGATTTGCAATATTAAGATGGATTTTGGGATAGATTCCATTTCCAGTCTATCTATTGGGGTTGGAGTTACATGATTTAGTGGAAGCACTTACGAGTTACAACTTACAACCTAGGTATCAGATAAAGATCACAAATATCAAAGTATTGAAACTATACTAAGAAGCTTGATTCTTTTCGCTAAACGAGAATTGCATGGTTTTTTTATATACAATTGTATAAAGTCTGGGGGAACTTAGAGTAAACTAAGAGTTCTACACTGCATTAAGATTTGAGCTTCTGAAATGAAAAATTTCATAATGATTTTGGGATGAGTATAAGAGTATAAAATGTTGAAGAATAAGTGATTGAGATTTTGAAATATATTATTATGTGATTTTTTAAGCACTTATATAATTAAATGTAAGTTTTTAAACGCCTAGTGTAGTTTAACGTATAACCACATACTTTACTTATATATGCATGACTTCATGCAAGGGTGAGCAGATCTAAGAAAAGGTGGAAAAATCTAGGAACATTGTATTCAATTAAAGTTGGCGGTTTGGTATATATGGTTCTTCCTTACCATATTCATTAGTTAATTCTACCACCTTCATCTTATATTATTTTGAATATTTTAATTTTAGACCATGATTCGTTGCTTGAATGTATTTGTAAAAGCAATGGGTCAGATAAAAATTTGAATGCTTATGTAGAGCCATCTACATATATGCATATAATAGATACATATAGTTACCAAATGAATATGAATATATGTAAGACTTTAATAATAAAATACTAGGGTTGTATCTTACTTAGTCCAAATTATATATCACTAGTATAAATGTTGTGAGTCGAGAATGTTGTCTATAATGTCGTGACCAAGATGACATAAGGGATTAATGTCTGTAATGACATATAACTTTGTTATCTTTATTTATAATTTTGTATATAATGACTGAGCTTTATGTCATTATGGACATTTATCCTTTATGTCATTTTAGTCACGTCATTACATACAAAATTTTCGACAATATTTCTACTATTATGTAGTCACTTTAGAGTAATTTTAAGTTAAATTCAAATTCAAGTTATTTTTGAGCAAATTGAATAGTAATGAATGTGAAATTAAAGTATAGTGCAATCAACTCTATATTACATTAAAGTTCAAACATTTTGATCTCTTGGAGTATGTTCAATTTGCTTTAAAGTATTAGTGTCATTTCACTAATTTGTAAGTTGCCTCCAAGAGCTTATGCTTGAATGATAAAGAACATGTAATATTTTTCAAAATCATTTAATCTTGTAATAGTAGGTTTTCAAGTACATTTGAACGACCTCTCTTAATGTACTTGGGCATCAAAAGCTGATGTCATAGAAAATATTTTATGAATCTGCTCACAGAAAATATCTACTACATTACTTAAAAGTTTAATTTTCTAGAATATATTTTATGTTTTTCTTTTTTATTATGATAGGGATCATGTTTAATCTTATTTTTACATTCATTTATAATTATATTAATCTACATATATATTTATATTTAGTTACATATATATTTATATTTATCTACATATATATTTATATTTATACATAATTAAAGATTACCTATCAATTGAGGATCATTTATTATGATATAGTATATATTATGATGTATTACAATAAGTAGATAAGGTTTAAAAGATAATACAATTTCTTGGACTAAGTTAATGATTGGATTTGAATATTATCAACCAAAGTAACTAAAATAGATTACACCAAGGATTGGTTCATGTAATATTCTTGCATTTTGATGTCAAGTTAACAATTTATGTTTTATATTGGATTTGGACTTGAAAGACGTTATGTAGCTATTGCTAAGATTTATATATGAATAGATGTACAAAAAAAGTTCTTCATAAATAGAATACACACACATAAATATGTTAATGATTCATGCATCCAACATGCACTTTAAATAATTATTTTATGATCTATAAAAGATTTTTTCCTTGACCATAGCAACGAAAAATTTCAAATTATTTATGAAAGATAGAATTATGAATATTGTAGGTTACTTTACCTTCAAAGTCACTTACCTTATTAATATGTGGTTCACTTATGATCGAGCAATATATTCATCATTATCTTGTAAACTTGTTCACCTTGAACAAGAAGGTAAGTATTGTATTGTAAAAGAGACCTACGAAGGAGAGAACTAAAGATACTTGTTTGTCTCGAACAAAAAGGGTAAACATTGTATATTATAAGTAGAAGAGATACACCAAGGGGATAACCAAAGTTAACCTTGAGAGGCCCAAGAAAGCCAAAGTGGCTTTTTACAAGGAGCTAGGAGGAATGGGCTATATGTAATATTTGTGCATAAGATTTTTACAAGGTGTTCCTTATACTGCAAAGTGTATGTGATTAACTTTGAAAAAACAAATTCCAAATTTAAAACCTTTACTTAGAAATTTTAGGTTTCAAGTCGGAAAAGGGCATTCCCCAAGGTTTTAAATCTTATGAAATTATCTTTGAGATTATGTTCATAATAAAATCACTATGTAAGCTTGAGAGTGACCCAAGTCAAAATGTTTACCAATTTTGCGAAGGCAGCCTCCAAAATTTTCAAAAACAATTTTTACAATTTTAAAACTTTGGACCCACAAACTTCAAACGATAAACATCCAATGGTTAAATATTGGAACAACAACTAGAAATAGTCTAAGGTACAAGATCTTACGGTTGGAAGTTTAGAAAAGCATTTAGAATTTCAGCATTAGCTCAATCTTTGCAAAGTAGTTAAAAGTTCGACATTTTGAGTTTGGAGGTTCCAAGAACGACTTGGGCCTATAGGGGTTGACCGTGTAATGCCTTTGTTTGGCATCGACTTGAGCTTACTGCATTTTAAAATATTGATAGTTAGATACTATAAATATTTGCACTACTACAATTTGAGTGGGTTTGCAATGTTTTTTTCTCAAAGAGTTGCTCAAGTCTAGCAACGTTTCGGAACTTGCTTGAGCACCAAGCAACGTTATCTGATCACCAAGCAACATTATTTATAATCTAAGCAACATTATTTATAATCTAATCAACATCATTTATAATCTAGTTCAGAACGTTGCTTATTTTCTTAAAAAACATTGCTCAAACAAGTTCTAAAACATAGACTTTAGCAACGTTTACTCAAAATGCAACGTTTGTGGCGTTAAATACCCCCCTCCTTTCTAATAGTGTTGTTTGGTGGGTGACCAATCTTTGTATAATTATGATTAGAAAAAAAATTTTATTTGAAAAAAATAAAATAAAGTAAATCACCAAGCCCTTATGACTTTTATTATACGCTTTGTTGGTATGAATTACTAGTTGCTAAATTTACATCAAAAATGTATGAAATCCAAAATCTTGTCTATCATAGTCTAAAAACCTTGTATAATACAATTCAAGAACGTTATTTGAAGAACAATCTACAAATATCTAATTCTTTTTTAAGTAAGAAAACCATAAATAATCTCTTGAGCTTGCAGATCTATTATTAACAAGATTTTTATATAATTTTATAAATTTTAGATGTAATCAAGTTGAATGAGACTCCTTAATCTAATTTCGAATTAAATATTGGTGGAATCCATGACTAGTGTAACCTTATACATACATTTCAGAATTCTAGGTCTTAAACTTTTGTAAATTCTTACAAAGTAATAAATATTTGTCCGTGTAGGATATGGTTTCTAAGATGTCACTTGTATTGGGGCAACAGAGCATATAATCAAAGTCAAAATTCAAGTTAATTAGCTTAAGTGTTATATAGAGTTAGATACTCTATGTTAGATTCATATAAAACACTTTTCATTATGCTTAGACTTTAAATTGAAATAGCAATGTTATTTAAGTCCTTCCCATATACCTCATTTGATTCTCTCTCATATACCTTATTTGATTATTTTCCAAGTATCTTATTGGGGTCCTTCTCAAGTGAGTTATTTAAGTCTCTTGCAAGTACATCTGTAAGCTAAGTGTATTACAAGTACGCAAAGTGTTTTAGTTTCGAAGTGCGTTGGGACTTAAGGTTCGTCATAAAAGTTTGAGTCTCCCATGTGCGCTAGTGCACAAACACTACTACAGTTTGAGAGGGTTTGCAACGTTTCCTTCTCAAACGTTGCTCAAGTTGAGCAACGTTTTGGAACTTGCTTGAGCAACGTTCTCAAGAAAATAAGAAACATTATGTGATTACCAAGCAACGTTATCTATAATCTAGTTGAGAAGGTTGCTTATTTTCTTGTGGACGTTGCTCAAGCAAGTTCTAAAACGTTGCTCAACTTGAGCAACGTTTACTCAAAAGCAACATTTGTGGCATTGCAAACCCCCCTCCTTTCTTGTAGTGGATGAGGTTTGTATAAGTGTACAACGGTCGAATTACGGATTGCACGTGAAGGTTAGCACAAGTGTATTGGTTTCTACTGAGGGTTGATGTTAGTGTATCACGTTCGAGTAAAGAGTGAGGATTTGTGTAATACAAGGAGCGAGGGTTTGCACTACTATATAGCGTCGAGTAAGAGCCACGGTTTGCGTGTGTTGGGTCGAGGAAGCGTGTTGGCTGAAGTGAGAGTTTGCGCGAGTGAATTAGGGTCGTATAGGGGTTCGCACGATTGCATGGGGTTTAAGTCAGGGTTTGCACGAAGATTTTTGAGCATATTGCACGTTCGCAGAAGGTTGAGTGTGTTGCAAGTGCATTGCATATTGGAATGCCGCTGTAATTGTGTGAAAGTTTGAGTTTGTTTTCTTGGTGGCGCAGGTGCGTTGGAGGTGTGATTGCGATCGAAATTGGTGCGCTAGGGATCGAAATTGGTGCGCTAGGGATCGAAATTGGTGCGCTAGGGTTCGATGGCTCGAGATTTGAGAACGAGCCTAATTATTACTTTGTGGAGTACATTTCGCGGTGTTATGTTTCGGAATTATAGGTCTCATAGCCTTATTAGGCGTGCGGAGTGTGCATGCGGATTATCAAGGTCATCGTGACAATGAGAAGACCTCGTTTCTTTTATCAATCACGCTCATCAGCTACTCTGGACTACAAGGCTTGTGTGTAACCGAATGCTCAAGGATTCATAGTCTTATAGCGATTGCAAATCTGATCAACATTGTGGCATTTACTATCGCCATGAGCTTCTTGTATAGTGTGTTTTGGGTCATTTATGAGATTCCAACATTCGGTTTTGATCTTTGGGCAACCATCATGAGCATTAGGTTGAAGGCTATAGTACTTCCTACAATGTAAAGGTATCCAACTGAAGGCTATTTTCTAAATATGCCAAAGCTTGTGTATCTCTGTACATGGAAAGTAGATTATTATTAGGAATCTCCTTCTATCATGTTTCATTTCAATAAAAGCCACATTATGATTATTTGAGGTGTTGATGTGATGTGTGTTTTTAGTAAGAAGTGATTTAAAATTTGTGAAATAACACTAATATGCTTATAATTTTACTCTTTCGTAAACATGAACTGGTCTTAAACAAAAGACTTTGGAATCTAGAGCATATGTGCTCCAAGAAACTCCATTTACATTCTAGCCCAACTGAAGCAAAGTTGAAAACATAGAGTCTAGAGCCTCCATTCCCTTAAAATGGTGGTATTCTTTGTGCCATTTTGCCAAATCCCCTATGAGCCATTTTGGTCACGTTCTAAAACGTGCCATTTTACAAGCATATTTTTGAACTAAAGTTCATAAATATTTATGCTTGCAAAATGACATGTTTATTAATGTCACACATGTACTTTGTAATATCAAATGATTTCTGTAATATCACCAAAATTTCCATAATATCACACATTTTTATGGTTTTTGACCTTTGGACATAGTCAAAGGGCAATATAGAACAATTCTAAACAGATGTTCAAAAATATTATTGTTTTTGAGTTGCCGTTCAAAAATGTTTCATTGAATGGTAAATATTTTTGAATGGCCGTTCAAAAACATTGTTGTTTTTGTCAAAACTAAACAAAGACCAACGTGATTTTTTCTAATTTTAAGTGCCCAAAGAATCGCCATTTTACACGCATAACGCCATTTTAAGAGAATTGAGGTGCCAGCGGGATTAGCATTTGTATCATGAATGGGCCACTTTTGCAATGAGCATTAGAGACAGGCTGCAGCATGGGATCGAGACGCCTGCCTGGGTATAGGGGCGGGTATCGACCTCCCATCATATCTCCCATCATATGTCTCGGGGCGGGTATTGACCAGCCATCATGGGTATCGGGGAGTAAGGTCGGAGGAGCGGTGAAAGGGAGCGTCTGCAGGGGAAGCGCACTGCCCCGCCCGTAGTAGGATGCTGCATACTTGAGTATTGTAGATATCAATGAGATTGAATTGCAAGTCAAACATCCGATCTAGTACTGTGCAATAAGGGAATTTTCAGTCGCACAAGGTATATATGCAGCGCCGCTATCAATCTTTACAGCTGCAAATCCCAGGAAGGTAAACATGTGATATTAGTTGTCTGAGCAATTTATGGCCAGAGATCGCTTGATGATCAACATAACATAACGAATGCTGCAATATATCGGATTATTCTTGGCGATGCAAAGTATCCTCTGAAGCACGAAGCAAATGCAGCAAGGAATGATCTTGTCACTCGATAAGGCAGAGGGTGCATATCATGAAGACTTAATTATTGTAGCAGAATTCGCAAATTCATACACTCTACAAGCAGATTCAGCTACAATGGGCTAATTACTGGTATAAGGTGCCTCACTTCGAACTAATGATAAATTCTGATTTAGATCTAGGCTATCACAGCAGCATAATCTCCACCAGGGCCAGCTCGCTCAATAAGGGAACGTGTAACCTGCACGAAGAATCACCCATTTTCACATTCACCACGTGAGTGCGCGAGAACTGATAACTACACATTGCAAATAGACGCGAAAGTGCAGAAGTGAAAGCAGGGAAGGTGGGTGTACTCACGTCCGCATTTGAAGCCCCGGAGATCGGTGCGGCCGCACTTCTTCGGCAGCTGCAGCCCATTGTTGACCATCTGCGCGGGGAACGACGCCGACTTCAGCTGGTTGCACATGCAGTTCTTGTCCACGCTCCGCACCACGTTGCAGCACTGCCTGCTGGGCGCTGGAGGCCGCGCTCCCTGCACCGCACTCATGCACGCGTACAGCGCATTGGGGTTGCACGTCCCCGCCGCTTCCACTGGGGAGTAATCCGCCACCATGGCCATCACCACCAGCGCCATCACAGCTGCACCAGCAATGCGCTTGAGCCCCTCCATCGCAATCTTGTACTTAACGAATCACTGTCACTTCTTGAGCAAGTGCTCCCCGATTCGATGATGCTGCAAACCCAGAGTTGAAGACAATGAGGATGGTTGGAACAGACTTTGCTGCACTCTTATATGCAACATGTCGTGTTTATGATCTCACCTGCAGGTGGTTGATTTCAATTATAGTTTATCAAAGCTTGCCGAATGTTCCAAGGGCAGCGATCAGCACAGCAACATTCTGACAGCATCAGATCGAAGCTAGATTTTTCGCATCTCGAAGTGGGCAGACGAAGCTCAAATATGAAAGAATGATCGTCTGTTTGCATGAAGGTTCGCAGCTGCTTCGGAGCTTGAGGAGATCTTTGGCTTGACGATATGGTGCTGGCAAGGCTGTCAACAACGCAAGATCGCCTCATTAAGGATCAGTTGGCAGCCTTTATTGAATCGAGTGAAGCGGTGTGGCCGTGTGCGGATCTCATTCACTCTCAAATGTCAACGGCGGCGACATAGCCTCCAGGAGCGTTTTGTGTCAGAGCAGGCTGAAAACATCTCTTGATCATGTCGAAATATGAAGCATTAACTCCTGTTTAATTCCAGTAAGAAAGAGGTACCTAACATGGGGACTTTTGTGCCTTGGTTTTGATTAAACATGGAATAAAATATGGTGACTTTTTCCCGATGCACTTAGTTTCCTCTGAAGAATTAACCAGTAAAATGTTTTGTAGGGAGGGTAAGAGGATTTTAATGCACCAAAGAATCTGATTTGGAAATTATGTTCAAAAGTTGTTGAAAGTCGAGACCTTGATTTAGAGTACATTTTGAAGTTTGCATCTTGAAGATTCTTTCCTATACCATATTAAGTGATAAGTTTCGGATAGTTACGCACCTCTATTGCTAAAAACACCATTACTTGATTTGTGAGGTGGCATGTATTCCAGATATCTACTCACTCATCGGTTCCCAAATCATTTGCTCAAAATGTCAAAATCACAGCTTCACTTAAACAAAATAAGCCATTACTATAGTAGAGTGGTTCAAGATGGACCATGTCCCATATTGGAGCTTAAGTAATCTTTACACAGAGACATATAGTAACCTCTACATGCAGAAGTACCATCATCTCGCTGCAAACATTATAGGGTGTTACTTTAGTGCACCATTGTAGGGACACCTATATATCCAACTTCAAAACTTCATATCTCATTGTAAAAGAGTCCAAATATAATGATTCCACTTGCTCTATCTTTCTACTAAATTTCCCCATGCACAAAAATTGCTTACAGTGGTACTTGTAGATTTCACGTGCTGGAAATTGAGTCATTGTTGAGCACCAAGCCAGTATATCAGAATCAAGTTTTTGGGTTCCGAACCACTGCATCGCAGAGTAGTAGATTCCCTGTCTGTTCTAATTTCAGTCTCCATGTTTCAATACGTCACCCGCAACGAACATCGTTCGATGATATTAGAGAGCACCATTCAACCTCAATTCTCTCTGATTTTTCACTTTCAATAAAAAAATTATCACAATTTATTTAGCGCTCCTTTGATTGAGATGGTCGTTGCACCACTATGACTATAAACAGTCAGCATTGGGAATCACGTTTCATAGCAGTGCTTGGATGTACCACTGGGTAATGTTCAAAAAACTTGCCAAATTTCGCACGGACATGAAGAATGTAAAAATTGAGTACGGTAATGAATGTCTTTCAAATAACAGAACTTCGTGATAACAAAAGCTTCTCATGACGCAGCCCTCAAATCTGCTGCGGTCTCGCTCCTTGTGCTATACAATCCAAAGAGACTCTATATATTTATATTGATCAAAGCAACAGTTAACTCATGATCACAATATAGTTGTAGCTACGATGAGCTAATTGATTTCCTGTAATCTGGAGCTCCACGATACGCCAACAACTGCAAGTCTTCGATACATGCTCAATCGGATTCCAACATGTGGTACTGCACGAGCTCTAGCTTGCTTAGTTGGGGAAGGTGTAACCTGCACAAAAAATCAACCATTCCGTAATTATCATGTGAGTGCGCGAGAATTGATAACTGTCTACACATTGCAACAGGGACGAGACAGTGCAGAAGTGACAGAGGGGAAGGTGGGCGCACTCACGTCCGCATTTGAAGCCCCGGAGATCGGTGCGGCCGCACTTCTTCGGCAGCTGCAGCCCATTGTTCACCATCTGCGCGGGGAACGACGCCGACTTCAACTGGTTGCACATGCAGTTCTTGTCCACGCTCCGCACCACGTTGCAGCACTGCCTGCTCGGTGCTGGAGGCCGCGCTCCCTGCACCGCACTCATGCACGCGTAGAGCGCATTGGGGTTGCACGTCCCCGCCGCTTCAACAGAGGATTGATCCCCCACCATGGCCATCAGCACCACCACCATCACACCTGCGACAGCAACGCGCTTCAGCCCCTCCATTGCGATTGTCTGCTCCATTACTGTCACTTCTCAGTCGAGTCCCTGATATGATGATGAGGTGAGGAAGATGATGGTTGTGAGAGCGAATTTGCTGCAGTCTTATGTAGTTCCCGAGCACCGTGTCTAGCCATTTTTTAATAATATCTCGGTTGAATTCGATTAGTAGTTCACCAAACCGCGAAGAGTTTCCTGCAGATTTCATAAAGGGCGGTGATTAGCAATCAATAATCGTGAAAAAGTTGACCATGAATCCTGACAGCTCTGGATTCTGGCAGAGCAAAGTAATACGTGAATGAAGGTTTCTTTTGTGCATGAAAGCTCGCAGATTCTTCGAAGCCTGAGTTGATTAAACATCTGGAAGGTGATATGGTGTTGGTGAGCTTGTCAGAGGCTTACTTTATTGTTAATGATTCGTTTAAGTACGGTAAGCATGTCATGTGATATAATGAAGAGACGGGTATAACGTAGTTCCTAGGGTTGTCTTATGCAACACTGTTGAACGTTAAACTGTTAGATTGACATTCACCCTCAAGGAAACAAACGTTATTGAAGAGTCAATCGTTCATGTCAATTATGATAATTTAGACAAACATTACAAAAAGTGTGTCATGTAAGGCAATCTTGATAGATTTGGGAGGGTTGCTGAGAAAAAGAATTAGTGTTTTAACATTAGTTTTTTTCAGTAGAAGTTGTATATCTAGTAGTATATCTAGTTTCGATTCTTCTTAGTAGTATTCTTCTTCCTGGAGGTTGTATTGACATGACTACTGGAAGCATTTCCAACCCACACGTGAGTTACAAGTGTCAAAATATATAATTAATTTTGAAACAGTACTGTGAAGCTTGATTCTTTCTGTTGATCCCCTCGTACAGGATTTTTTTTTTTTTTTTTTTTTTTTTTTTTTTTTTTTTAAATTTTTTTAAATTTTTTTTAAAAAAAAGTTTTTTTTTTTAAAAAATTAAATTTTTTTCTCTCTCCCAATAGAGGCTCTTAGGGAAGCTAGAATGTATCTAGAGGATACATGGTATTATAAATTTTTTTCAGAGCTTCTGAGACGATAATCTGTTAACAACTCCACGATGGTTTTGAGATGAGTTTGAGTGTTGAATGCTGCACAATAACTGTGGAACTTCTCTCTGAAAATTATTATTTTGTGGCCATGGAATTTTGAAGGCAATTTCAATTCCGTTAAAATGACATTATGCCGCTGGAATGGCCCACTTCAACTTTCTGAACTGCAGCTCCAAACCATTTGAAATAACAAGAGTTGGTTGTGTTCTTATGGAAAATGAGTAATGATGTATGCAAAGGAGTGATATTACAAAAGAAAATTGTGATATTACAAAATGCATCAATTTTTTATGCGTACATTTGTAAGATCATGTGTGACAAAATGACACATGGAAGAGCCCCGTTTTAAGAGAATAACAATTTGACCAGGAAGTAGGAGCTCGGAGCTCCATCACTGATCTATAATATTTTTCTCAAACTAAACTCGTGAATGTTCAAAAAGTTATTTTAAATTACCGATTTACTTCAGATTACTGGCCACCTTCACTACTTATTGCCTTTTTATGATGTGAACTCCAATCTAATCAAATCATATTTCACATTCGCTTTCGTTCTGGCATATTTTCAAGCGTTGAGGTATATGTGTTTCGGGCATACGCTAAGCAATACGCAGAGGTGTATCAGAGTGATTGCTGAATGGGTCTCGAGGAGACAGGACATTTTCATAGCACTTTGTAAAAGTCACTTCCATTTTCCATTACCGTTTACTGTCGATTATCAACCATGCATAGCACTTTTCTCATCAAGTGAAACAACAAAACATAAAGACTGCCGCCATGAATCAGGTTGACGATGCAAGATGTTTCTTAAGTATGACTAACAGTGTAGCAAATGCAGCAAGGAATGACCTTGTCACTCGATAAGGTAGAGGTTGCAAATGTGAGACCTTTATTGTTGCAGAACACAAACACATCACGTTCAAGCACTCGTGGGGGTGTGGACCAATTTCTTCTCCTTTTTTAGGACTTCCAACCGTAAGATCTTGTACCTAAGAATATGCTTGATTACTGTTCAAAAAATTGACCGTTGGATGTTTACCATTTGAGAGATTATAACATTCAAAGTTTGTCTCCCAAGTTTTTTTGGGCATTGCGAAGATTGGTTTTGAAATTTTTGGAGGCTGCCCTTGTAAACTTGGTAAACTTTTTGACTTGAGTCACTTTGAAACTTGAGTAGTGATTTAGTAATGAAAATGTTTCAAAAAAAAAAAATTCAAAAAAGTTACTTATTTGAGCTGCCCCATCTCGGCTCGCAACCCAAGGATCGTCCTAGAAGACTCAAAAATTGGAATTTGACTTTGCAATTTTTGGGACACCTACTTTGCAATGTAACTCACACAATTCCAAAAAATATCTCAAAAATATTCATTTTTACTAAGAAACTAAGGCTGCCCAAAACATCAAAAGACCGTTACGGTTTTTAAGGAAATTTAGGGGTTAAAAAAAATTGCATCAAAGTTTATTGAATGAAATGACAAAAATATTACTTTAGAGTGGTTCAAGTCACTGGAACTTTGAACAATAGTGAAACTTTAGATAAGAAGGGAGGAAAAATATTTCTTATAAATCTTGGAATAGCTAATAAATATCTAATAGAAATGATGGAATTATAAGAAAATCGGTAGGTAACTAAAGGGGATGGGGAAAATACAAAGGGATGGGGACAATAATGAAGAAAAAAAGAGAGAAGAGGTGGGGTCAAAGGGTGAGGGTAAGTGTACTAGTTAAGGGGTAGTTAAGGGGCCACTTTTGGCTTTTGTGGTTTTGGGCAGGTTGGTGGAGAGTCGGGCAGGTGCCGCTCGACTTGGCTAAGGCTGGTAGCTCGTTTCCCCGTCAGCCTCAGAGAGGGCTCAAAGCAGGCTGAGGCTGGCGGAAGAGCCCTCGCTCAGCCCTCCTTCAGCCCCATGTGCGCGGGCCATCAGACCCATGGGCGTTCAAGGTTTAACATGCTCCGTTGAGTATATTTCTTGGAGATGGTACATAAGAGTACGAGGACGAAGAGGCACCACAAGCCTTGGCTTGGTGGTTAGGGCTTAGGCCCCCAATGAGGAGGTTGTGGGTTCCATTCTCCATGCCGGCGTGGTGCTCACCACTATAGTCCACCCAACTATTGTGGGGGGTCCTTGGACCTTGTTGTATGGGTACCTCAAAGTCCTTTGGGGGGATACTATGTCAAGTATCTTCAAGGCACTTCTAACTAGGCTAGAAACTAGCGTAGTTATAGTGTCCACCCTCGAGAGGGGGAAGTAGTATTGTTCCAATTTCCCCTTGTCCGGTGGCCATCGGGATATTAGCATTACGAACGGACACTTCATTCACGCCGGCCCCTTAAAAAGGGACCGGAGTTTCTATCTATCTACGAGGACGAAGTGAAAAGAAGATGAAGAAATTGCTGCAGAAATAGATGAAAGCCCGGTCTACATGAAACATCAACGCACCTGCTCTGACACCATCTGACATTCATGGCTATATCGCCGCCGTTGACATGTGAGATGCAATCAATCCCCCCACACCGCTTCGCTTCGGTTAGTTAACTACAGCCGGCTAATCATAATGAGGAAGACCTGCGGTGCTCCCCGCCTCACCAACACCAACACTAAACAGTCAAGACGAATATCTGCTTAACCCCCGAAGCAGCTGCGAACCTCCATGCAAACAGACGGTCGCTCATTCCTTCACAAGTTGAGCCTCGTCTGCCACTTCGATTTGCGAAAAATCAAACTTCGATTTGATGTTGTCAGAATGTTGCAGCGCTGATCACTGCCCTTGGAACATTCGGCAAGACAAACTATAAACTGAAATTAACTACCTGCAGGTGAGATCATAAACACGACACGGTGCATATAAGAATGCAGCAAAATCTGTTTGAACCATCCTCATTTTCTCCAATTCTGTCTTTGCAGCATCATCGAATCGGGGAATTGCTTGAGAAGTGACGGTGATTCATCAAAGTACAAGATCGGGATGGAGGGGCTCAAGCGCGTTGCTGTCGCAGCTGTGATGGTGCTGGTGCTGATGGCCATGGTGGCGGATTACTCTCCAGTGGAAGCGGCGGGGACGTGCAACCCCAATGCGCTCTACGCGTGCATGAGTGCGGTCCAGGGAGCGCGGCCTCCAGCGCCGAGCAGGCAGTGCTGCAACGTGGTGCGGAGCGTGGACAAGAACTGCATGTGCAACCAGCTGAAGTCGGCGTCGTTCCCCGCGCAGATGGTCAACAATGGGCTGCAGCTGCCGAAGAAGTGCGGCCGCACCGATCTCCGGGGCTTCAAATGCGGACGTGAGTACACCCACCTTCCCTGCTGTCACTTCTGCACTGTCTCATCCATGTTGCAGTCCGTAATCATCAATTCTCGCGCACTCACATGCTGATTCTGAAACTGATTGTCTCTTCGTGCAGGGTACACGTTCCCTTATTGAGCGAAGTGGCTCTGGCAAATGTCATGCTGCTTTGACAGCCCTCAATGACTGTTTCCGGTACAAGTGCGAAGCGGAACAACTTATACTAGTGATTAGCCCATCGTTGCTCTACCTGCTTGTGATTTGTTTGAGTTCTGCAACAATAAAGGTCTCCATGTGTCTTTTTGTCAAACGGGATCGTACGCATACGGATAGATGAATTTTGTAATGTCACGCTTCTTTTTTGTTATCACTTCTTTATATAAATTTTCACTCATTTTCCATAAGATCAGAGTCAATTCCTGATATAGCACATGGTTACGGTTTTGGATCTGCAGTTGAGATGCGCCATTTTAGCGGCACAATGCCATTTGAACGGAGTTGGAATAGTCTTCAAACTTCTAAGGCCACAAAATGATAAATCTCAGAAAGATGAAACAGTCATTGTGCAGCAATCAGCCAATCAGCACTCAAACTCAATCATTCTAAAACCATCATGGAATTGTTAACTCATTATCGTCTCACAAGCTCTGAAAAAACTTCTAGTGTCATGTACCCTCTACGTACATTCTAGCATCCTAAGAGCCTCTATTGAAAGAAAATAATGTAAATTTCCTGTACCGGGAGGGTCAACAGAAAGAATCATGCTTCGAAGTTCTGTTTCAAAATATATTTCAATGACACTTGAAACTTACGCATGGGTTGGGGGTGCTTCAATGAAGTATGTAATAGGCACTTAAGGTGTATAGTTATAAAACGAGCATATACCATAAATGAATTAATGGCCTCCGGGCTCCGGCCCGTGAAGGGTGAGAAATTTCAGTGGGAACTTTTTTCCTCCTCATCCCTGCCCCCCTTTTGTAATTTTTAGGGGAGGTGAGGAGATCCAAACGTTATGGGATAAATCCCCAACTCCATATCATCACCATACCATCATCATGTCATACCATCACCATACCATCATCATGTCATACCATCACCATACCATCACCATACCATACCATCACCATGCCCCTACCCCTGACCCCTCACCTCATTAATCCCCCTCACCTCATTAATTAATTAATGCCTGTGCTGTGCAGACCATTCTTAGTGGATAGTCATGTCAATACACTCAACTTTTCCTCACCAACTGCGTTATAACCGATACACAGTCTCTTCATTCTTGACAAGGATAACACATTACATGCTTACCGTACTTAAGCGAATCAGTAATAATGAAGTAGGATCTGACAAGGTCACCAACACCATATCACCTTCCAGATGTTTGATTAACTCAGGCTCCGAAGCATCTGGGAACTATCATGCACAAGAGGAACCGTCATTCACGTATTACTTTGCTCTGCCAGAATCCAGAGCTGTCAAGATCCATGGTCAACTTTGTCACGATTATTGATTGCTGATCACCGCCCTTAATGAAATCTGCATAAAACTCTTCGCGGTTTGGTGAACTACTAATCGAGAGATATCATTAAAAAAATGGCTAGACATTGTGCTCGGGAAATACATAAGACTAGCAAATTCGCTCTCAACAACATCATCTTCCTCATCTCATCAACAGAAGAGGGATTCGATTAAGAAGTGACACTGATACCTTGAGTAGACATTCGCAATGGAGGGGCTGAAGCGCGTTGCTGTAGCAGCTGTGATGGTGCTCGTGGTGATGGCCATGGTGGCGGATCACTCCGCCGTGGAAGCCGCGGGGACGTGCAACCCCAATGCGCTCTACGCGTGCATGAGTGCGGTGCAGGGAGCGCGGCCTCCAGCACCGAGCAGGCAGTGCTGCAACGTGGTGCGGAGCGTGGACAAGAACTGCATGTGCAACCAGCTGAAGTCGGCGTCGTTCCCCGCGCAGATGGTGAACAATGGGCTGCAGCTGCCGAAGAAGTGCGGCCGCACCGATCTCCGGGGCTTCAAATGCGGACGTGAGTGCACCCACTTCCCTTCTCGTACTTGAGGATTATCTCTTCCATGTCGCATGAAGTTGGCAATTCTCGCGCACTCACATGCTAATTACGGAATGGGTGATTTTTTGTGCAGGTTACACCTTCCCCAACTAAGCAAGCTAGAGCTCGTGCAGTACCACATGTTGGAATCCGATTGAGAATGTATCGAAGACTTGCAGTTGTTGGCGTATCGTGGAGCTCCAGATTCCAGGAATTACCTCGTCGTAGCTACTACTATTAGTGAGAAGTCAATTGTTGCATTGATCAAAATATATAGTCTCTTTGGATCCTGTAGCACAAGGAGCGAGACCGCAGCAGATTTGAGGGCTGCGTCATTGGCAACTTTTGTTATCACGAAGTTCTACTATCTGAAAGACATACATTACCGTACTCAATTTTTACATTTCTCATTGTCCGTGCGGAATTTGGCATGTTTACTGAACATTACCCAGTGGTACATCCAAGCACTGCTATGAAACGAGATTCTCAATGCATGCTGACTTTTCTTAGTCATAGTGGTGCAACGACCATAACAATCAAAGGAGCGCTAATTGTGATAATTGTTTTATTGAAACTGAAAAATCAGAGAGGATTGAGGTTGAATGGTGCCTCCTAATATCATCGAACGATTTTGGCTGTGGGTGACGTATTGAAACATGGAGATCGACTCAAAAACTTGACTGGAATTTATAACCGACAGGACATCTGCTACTCTGCAATGCAGTGGTTCGGAACCCATAAGCCTGATTCTGTTATACTGGCTACGCGCTCAAATAATGACTCAATTTTCAGCACGGGAAATCTGCAGGGACCATTTATTAGTGTAAGCAATTTTTGTGCATGGGGAATTTTAGTAGAAAGATAGAGCAAGTGAAATCATTATTTTTGGACTCTTTTACATTAAGT
Source organism: Bryum argenteum (assembly GCA_037043015.1). Lineage (NCBI taxonomy): Eukaryota > Viridiplantae > Streptophyta > Bryopsida > Bryales > Bryaceae > Bryum > Bryum argenteum. Next base: position 19,953,164 of record CM073325.1, on the reverse strand, counting down.
AATAGCTAGATGTTCCTAAAATTGGTGCCCTAAAGTGACACTCTATATTGTTTGCAGTGAGGAGATGGTATTGTTGCATGGAGAAGTTGCTATGTACCTCTGAGTAAAGATTACTAAAACTCCATATGGGAGCTGCTTCGTTTTGGACTGGTACTCTACTAGTTTATTTTGTTCAAGTGGCTATAATGAAGTTGTGATTTTGACATTCTGAGTGACAGAATGATTTGGGAAACGGTAACAGAATGATTTGGGAAACGGTAAGTGAATAGATATCCGGAATACATGTGACCTCACAAATCACAAATCAAGTGCTGGACCCTCTACTTCTTCAAGAACAAACGTGTTAATAGTGACATACTTTGAGGAACTTTTTTATGAAGGAACTGTTTCTGCATTCATGCTATCCACCATTTTCATATTCAACTGATGTAACAAAAATGAGGTTCATCATGTATTTAGCAAAAGAGGTGCGTATCTTAGACTTAACACCTAATATGGAATAGGAAAGAATGTTTAAGGATGCAAATTTCAAAATGTACTCTGTCGAGATCTTGACTCTCAACAACTTTTGAACACATTTAATTTTCTAAATCATAATTTTTTGGTGCATTGAAATCCTCTTACACTTTCCTATAAGAATGACTCTTGTAGTGTAAAGTGGATTATTTTGGAAATTTGGACCGGAACAAGTTTAAGTTCAATTCTCTAATATAAACCCTCATCATTATTTCTTTTACCCTCCCATTTTTCCCTTCCTTATCCTTAAATAATTGAACACTACTAGCTACTGAATGATTTTTGAGCCTCATGGTCGGACTCTCCTTGATTGAAGTTGAGTCAAGGCATTTGCTTTGACTCGATTATAATCAAGAAGACCGTGAAAACATTATCCATTATGGAAAATTTAACATACTTTGTGGACCTCAAAGTTATTGGTCACTCTCTGTTTTGCAAGGTAGTGTATAGCCAAATGGGACCAAGAGCACTTTACTCTCCAATCACAGGTTTTAGATGACCATTATCAATCTTCATGGACCATAGAGTAGAGAGAATTAGAGACCCTAAGTGCATCAGCAATAGTCACCGTATTTTATTTCATCTTCAATCAATTAATCAATCAATCTGCAAACCAAGGCACAAAAGTCACCATATTAGGTACCTCTTTCTTACTGGAAAACAGGAGTTAATGCTTCATATTCTGACATGATCAAGAGATGTTTTCAGTCTGCTCTGACACAAAACACTCCAGCCTATGTCGCCGCCGTTGACATTGAATTTAGTGAATGAGATCCCCACACGGCCACACCGCTTCACTCGATTCGATGAAGGCTGCCAACCGATCTTTGATGAGGCGATCTTGCGTTGTTGACAGCCCTTGCCAGTACCATATTGTCAAGCCAAAGATCTCCTCAGGCTCCGAAGCAGCTGCGAACCTCCATGCAAACAGAAGTTCATTCCTTCATATTTCATCTTCGTCTGCCCACTTCGATTTGCGAAAAGTCAAACTTCGATCTGATATTGTCAGAATGTTGCTGCGCAGATCGCTGCCCTTGGATAACTCGGCAAGATATAGTAAATCACCTGCAGGTGGGATCATAAACACGACATGGTGCATATAAGAATGCAGCAAAGTCTGTTCGAACCATCCTCGCTCTCTTCAACTCTGTTTTCGCAGCATCATCGAATCGGGGAGTTGCTTGAGAAGTGACAGTGATTCATCAAGTACAAGATCGCGATGGAGGGCCTCAAGCGCGTTGCTGGTGCTGCTGTGATGGTGCTGGTGGTGATGGCCATAGTGGCGGATTACTCCCCGGTGGAAGCGGCGGGGACGTGCAACCCCAATGCGCTGTACGCGTGCATGAGTGCGGTGCAGGGAGAGCGGCCTCCAGCACCGAGCAGGCAGTGCTGCAACGTGGTGCGGAGCGTGGACAAGAACTGCATGTGCAACCAGCTGAAGTCGGCGTCGTTCCCCGCGCAGATGGTCAACAATGGTCTGCAGCTGCCGAAGAAGTGCGGCCGCACCGATCTCCGGGGCTTCAAATGCGGACGTGAGTACACCCACCTTCGCTGCTTTCACTTGTGCACTGTCTCGTCTATGGTGCATGAAGTCATCAGTTCTCGCGCACTCACATGGTGAATTAATGTGAAAATGGGTGATTCTTCGTGCAGGTTACACGTTCCCTTATTAAGGGAGACGGCCCTGGTGAAAGTTAAGCTCCTTTGATAGCCTCGATCGAATTCAACCTCAAAGACTGGAAATATTGCGAAGCGGAGCAATCAGAAACTTACCAGTATTTAGCTAGTCTTGCTCCTATTGTGTTCAGCTCTGCTGCAGTAAAGCGTTCTGTTATGCCCTCTATCGAATGACACGAGATCATTAGATACAGTGCTGAAGTGTTTATGAGGCAATTTTGCATTGCCAAGAATGATTTGATTCATTGCAGCATTGTCTTTGTTATGTTGATGATCGAGCGATCTGTCCATTGAGCTCTGCTCGATACATGAATTGTCGGTGGAGGCTCTGCTTTTAGTCACATTTGGGTTCGATCACTCTAAGAAAAGAGAAGCGTTTAATGGTCAATTATCGAAACTGACTGGTCACACAGATTGAAAGGGACTCGAAAAATTGCTGTGGAATATTTATACTCTCGATCCCTCTCGAGTTCTAATCAGCGATCACTCTCATAACCTCGGAGATTGCGTGGCATAATGAAACAGCGATCACTCTCATAACCTCGGAGATTGCGTTGCATAATGAAACAACTGAATGTCCGAAACACATACACCTAAGCGCTTGAAAGGAGTCTTTAAGAAGGTGATTTGATTAGAATTTGGAGTGAAACATGACATCCGCACTGAGGTGAATATCCGCACTGAGATGAATACAAATTTGATTTCAAAAGATTCGGAATTTTTATTACAATTTTAAAAAAATTAGTTGATTATTTTCTTGTTTTTATTATTATTTTTGCAGGGTATGCGTTTCTCAACTAAACGTTTAGAGGTTGAAGGACACTTTGCGATATAAGCAAACTAAGAAGTTTGTGACAAAAATTTGTTGTTCTTGCAGTGTGAAGCTCTTGATAGCATTGTTGTCATGATATTTTTGTATTTGAAGACATTGATGACTATACGGTAGCCTCTACTCTCTATCAGAGTATTAGATTTCATAATCTAATAGTATTCAATCTTCATAAACCAAAATCTTCATACTTTGGAACAACATAATCTGAGATTTTGAAACATTATATGAGACTAATACTGAAAATTTGATTAATTAAGACTTTTGTCATCAAAATACAAACTGGTACTAAATGTTTCATCTACTTTTATAACAAAATACTGTACTGCGATCCTTCCTACCCACCCACGTACCAACCTACCTACCTACCTTCTTTTATGTTTTTTGAATTATGTAAAGAAAAACAAGAAAAAAAAAAAAAAAAAAAAAAAACGGACATATTTCAAAATGATAAACATAATATGAGGAAATGGTATACAAGGGATGATTTTATAGAAGTACCATATGAAGAGCTTTCTTGTCGGGACGACTTGTACATTGCTAGTATTATATAACAACTAACGGAGTAAGAAGGGTGAGATTTAAAAAATAATGAAATCTTCTTGAAATTTCGGTTTATAAATAAGAAAAATCTATAAACTCTAAAAATATTGTCATGAAATCTATATGTCAGAAGTAATAATAACTTTTTATTTATAAAATAGAAATCTGGCAGAGGAAAAGATGATAATTATATTATAGATTCTATTGGATATTAGGTATGATGACAAGGATTTTGAAATTCACGAAAAGATTTCAAGAAAATTTGACATGTCTAGAAGGTAGTACTTTTGCCTCAAGAATGAATAATCTTTTTCTAAGAAATGCCTAAATTGGATATAAGTGGTACCAAAGGCAAGTTGACATCAAACTTATCCGTCAATAGGAAGCAAGCGGCATGGCCGAATTGGCAATGTGGTAGGCCAAGTTGGCAAGGTGATTGGTGGATTTGGCATTGTGCAAGGAAAAAATTGATGAGTGCCAGGAGAGGTTGCAGTGCACTGCTACAATTTGAGGAGGTTTGCAACGTTTTCCTCTCAACCGTTGCTCAAGTTTAGCAACATTTTAGAACTTGCTTGAGCAATGTTCTCAGGAAATAAGCAATGTTACCAAGCAACGTTATTTATAATTTAGTTGAAAACGCTGATTATTTTCTTGAGAACGTTGCTCAAACAAGTTTTAAAACGTTGCTCAAGCAAGTTCCAAAACGTTGCTAGACTTTAACAATGTTTACACAAAAGCAACGTTTGTAACGTTGCATAACCCCCTCTTTTTAGTAGTGGCAATGGCCGTGCGTGTCCCACATGTATCGTAGTAATGAATGGTGAATAAAATAAGGGATGGTAGCAACTATTATATTAGCACTTGTCACAAACTTCATGATGTATTTTGTAATTCTAGGGCCTTGTGATGATTCATTACTATAAAAATAGATAACAATAAATTTTTGAGGATATTATTTTCCAACATACTGATTCACTTACATGATAAAAAAACAGAATATGATAAAATATTCCTTTTTTGGTAGATGTGGGAATTAACTTCTAAGCTATACGTGGCTATTTGACATGAATACGCCAATCCTGCCCAACAAATATAGTAGTAGCACTGTAGTGTTAGTTCCTCAGCTTACATCCCAACCTAAAAATCACCCCATTTCCTTATTTCTGATTCTTGTTTTAACAGCACGCCAAGTCTCGTCACTTACCGTACTCAGTTGAATACACATCTTGGAGATGGTACAGAAGAGAACGAGGACGAAGTGAAACAAGCTGAAGGAATTGCTACATGATTGGATGAAAGCCCGGTCTACATGAAACATCGACGCACCTGCTCTGACACCATCTGACATTCATGGCTACATCGCCGCCGTTGACATGTGAGTAGCAATCAATTCCCCCCCCACCACCGCTTCGCTTCAGTTTATGAACTACAGCCGGCTAACAGTAATGAGGAAGACCTGCGGTGCTCCCAGCCTCACCAACACCAAATTGTCAAGTCGGATATCTGCTGAACTTCCGAAGCAGCTGCGAACCTCCATGCAAACAGAAGATCATTCCTTCGTATTTGACCTACGTCTGCCACTTCGATTTGCAAAAATCAAACTTCGATCTGATGTTGTCAGAATGTTGCTGCGCTCATCGCTGCCCTTGGAACATTCGGCAAGATTTTTTTCACTATTGATTGAAATCAACCACCTGCAGGTGAGATCATAAACACGACATGGTGCATATAAGAGTGCAGCAAAGTCTGTTCGAACCATCCTCATTTTCTCCAACTCTGTCTTTGCAGCATCATCGAATCGGGGAGTTGCTTGAGAAGTGACAGTGATTCATCAAGGACAAGATCGCGATGGAGGGCCTCAAGCGCGTTGCTGGTGCTGCTGTGATGGTGCTGGTGGTGATGGCCATTGTGGCGGATTACTCCCCAGTGGAAGCGGCGGGGACGTGCAACCCCAATGCGCTGTACGCGTGCATGAGTGCGGTGCAGGGAGCGCGGCCTCCAGCGCCGAGCAGGCAGTGCTGCAACGTGGTGCGGAGCGTGGACAAGAACTGCATGTGCAACCAGCTGAAGTCGGCGTCGTTCCCCGCGCAGATGGTGAACAATGGGCTGCAGCTGCCCAAGAAGTGCGGCCGCACCGATCTCCGGGGCTTCAAATGCGGACGTGAGTACCCACCTTCCCTGCTTTCACTTTTGCACTGTCTCGTCCATGTTGCATGATGTTGTCAACTCTCGCGCACACACATGCTGAATGTGAAAATGGGTGATTCTTCGTGCAGGTTACACGTTCCCTTATTAAGGGAGACGGCCCTGATGAAAGCTAAGCTCCTTTGATAGCCTCGATCGAATTCAAACTCAAAGACTGGTATAATGCGATGTGGAGCAGTCGTAAACGTACCAGTAATTAGCCAGTCTTGCTTGTACTGTGTTCAGCTCTGCCGCAGTAAAGCGTTCTATTCCGCCCACTTGTCGAGTGACAGGAGATCATTAGCTACAGTGCTGAAGTGTTTATGAGGCAATTTTGCATTGCGAAGAATGATTCGGTTCATCGCAGCATTGCTCTTGTTATGTTGATGATCGAGCGATCTGTGACCATGGAGCTCTGCTCGATACATGAATTGTCGGTGCAGGGTCTGCTTTTATAGTCAACATTTGAGTCCAATTACTCTAAGAAAAGAGAAGCTTTTTAATGGTTAACTATCGAAATTGACTGGTCAGAGAGACTGGATGCATGGGACTCGAAAAACTTCTGTGGAATTGCACTCTCGATCCCTCTCGATTTTCAATCAGCGGTCACTCTCACTCTCGGTTGTATAAAATGTCAAAGCTTAAAGGAGTACTTCTGGTAGTCGTTTCTAAAATTAGCTACTTTGTCACCCATATAATTGGCACTGAGAACGTAAGATTTGCAAGGATTTGATAGGATAGTGACTATAGATTTTATCGGATATTGAGAATGATGACGAAGATTTATGTTCCTTGAGTATACGGTGAGGGATTGTGTACGAGAGCTAGAGTGTGCGTGAAGGATGAGATGTTTTGTAGCTTGTGTGTGACATATCAAATTTTAGTATGGTAATATTAGTAATTATTGCTACAATGCGGTAGTTACATTGCTAAGTTTATTATTGGAGTAAAGACAATAAATTATATCAAAACTAGCCATGACTTTGAACAAGAAAGTGTTAGTATTGATGCTTCCTGTAATAAACCTAGTGAATGACTTTGATCGAAGATGCGTTAGGACTATTGACATCCAGATTTGAAAGTTTGCTGACACAGGTTGAAAGTTGTTTACAAATCCAATCCAATAGTGGAATATAGAGAATACCTAGCCATGACTTTCAACAAGAAAGCGTTAGTAACGCTTTAATAAGTTTAGCAATGACTTTGATCAAAGAAGCGTGACTATTGTTCACAAGGGAGACAGGAGGCTTTTCCACTTCCCGCATATGGAAATCCATAAGGCATATGGAAATCCATAAGGCATATGGAAATCCATAAGGACCTTCCCTCCTGAAACATGGAAAATGACTTTGCCACATGGTAAATTGCATTTTCTTATTTCTTTTTCTATAATGCCTCAAAGTGGGAATGGTCCAATTTTTGCCAGGTCGTCAATTGGATGAAGTGGGAAAAAGTGAGGTAATATTTTCACTTATTTCCAGAGGAGGAAAAGGAAAGAGGAAAAGGCTCCTATGTTCTTTGTGGTTGACAGTCAGAATTGAAAGTTTGATGACTTTGATCAAGTTTGATGACTTTGATCAAGTTTGATGACTTTGATCAAAGAAGCGTGACTATTGTTGATAGTCAAAATTGAAAGTTTGTTGACATAGGTTGAATGTTGTTTACAAATCCAAATTAATAGTGGCTTAAGTTTGTGCACTATTTGAACATTGAAGGCAAATTACAATTGCTTGTAAAAGGGATTTGTGTTGATACGTATTTATTATATAATTACTCTTGAATGGTGGTAGCTAAGTAGTTTCTTACCACTTTTGACCAAAAAAATTAACTTTGTTATATAATATACAACTTCATAGTGAATTTTAGCTAGCAATCACGCAACTAATACAAAATTCTCAACAAGTTTTGATGCCTTTGCTACTAGTGTCCAACAATTACAGTAGTAGCATTTTAGTAGTAGCATTTTAGTAGTAGCATTTCAGTAGTAGCATTTTAGTGTTAGTTCCTCAGCTCATATACTACTCTAAAAATCACCCTATTTCCTTATTTCTAATCCTTGTTTTGATAACAATCTAACAATCTAAGTTAGAACATCGGAGCAGACATAAAGTGTCCGATGAATGAGTTTGAGATCTCATACTATACGAAAGACAAGATTTTTTCATTCACAACATCATCTTCTCAACTTTCTCATCGTCCACAGTGATGGGCTCAGACGTTCCAGAGTTAACATATTCTGATGAAAACATTTCTTGGAGATGGTACATAAGAGAACGAGGACGAAGTGAAATCAAGATGAAGGAATTGCTACAAAAATGGATGGAAGCCCGGTCTAGATGAAACATTGACGCACCTGCTCTGACACCATCTGACATTCATGGCTATATCGCCGCCGTTGACATGTGAGTAGCAATCAATCCCCCCACACCGCTTCGCTTCAGTTCATTGACTAAGGTTGAAGTACCCATAACCACCAACATAAGAAAATTCGCCCATTTGTAAATGGTCTATTTATAGTGGGTAATTTTTTTTGGGTGGCAAGATAGTTTTTAGGAAGGTTTGTAATTTTTTTATATTTTTTTGTAAAACACATGAATTAATACAAATTTTCAAACAGTAAAGTACTGCAGGACCCGTAATGAACCTATAGGGTATGCAAAAACCACCTTAGCTGGTACAAATTTTCATTCATGATTCGACCCAAAACAACTAGCTTTTTGATTGTTTTGATTGGTCAGTTTGAATTGAGTGTTCTGACAATGCTAGTTCAGGCTAGGTGCGGTTATTGGGAGACCTACATGTTGATAGTGGGGGTGCTGGTGGTTATGGGTACTTCAACCATACAGCCGGCTAACAATAATGAGGAAGACCTGCGGTGCTCCTACCCTCACCAACACCAAATCGTCAAGTCGAATATCTGCTGAACTTCCGAAGCAGCTGCGAACTTCCATGCAAACAGACGATCAATCCTTCGTATTTGACCTTCGTACGTCTGCCACTTCGATTTGCAAAAATCAAACTTCGATCTGATGTTGTCAGAATGTTGCTGCGCTCATCGCTGCCCTTGGAACATTCGGCAAGATTTTTTTCACTATTGATTGAAATCAACCACCTGCAGGTGAGATCATAAACACGACACGGTGCATATAAGAGTGCAGCAAAGTCTGTTCGAACCATCCTCATTTTCTCCAACTCTGTGTTTGCAGCATCATCGAATCGGGGAGTTGCTTGAGAAGTGACATTGATTCATCAAGTACAAGATCGCGATGGAGGGCCTCAAGCGCGTTGCTGGTGCTGCTGTGATGGTGCTGGTGGTGATGGCCATTGTGGCGGATTACTCCCCAGTGGAAGCGGCGGGGACGTGCAATCCCAATGCGCTGTACGCGTGCATGAGTGCGGTGCAGGGAGCGCGGCCTCCAGCGCCGAGCAGGCAGTGCTGCAACGTGGTGCGGAGCGTGGACAAGAACTGCATGTGCAACCAGCTGAAGTCGGCGTCGTTCCCCGCGCAGATGGTGAACAATGGGCTGCAGCTGCCCAAGAAGTGCGGCCGCACCGATCTCCGGGGCTTCAAATGCGGACGTGAGTGCATTAAAATTTGGTTCTCGTGCATTGTCACTCTATCTGGACAATATATATGACTTATGATGCTTGTACACTCTTGAGGAAGAATACAAGCTGCCGTACTGCAGTATAACTGACAGCAGGGGTTGTTTCTGCTTACAGGTTACCAGTTTCCCTACTGATCGAGCTGATCCTGGGGATGGCAGACTGCATATTAATCAGCAGCTACGACAACAGGACCTAGGCTAACCTGATGTCTAAGTTGGTGTTACTCGCTGCTGATTTACAGTTGATCAAGTAGCAGGACTTGGCCTCAGGACCTGGTTGCATTGTAGACTTTCTTCAATAAAGATTCTCTGCAGTCAGCCACACAACTCTTCTTGCTACACTGAAGCTTTCTAAAAAAATTAGTGATTTTGCGTTCCTGTTGTTGGAATGTCTCACTGCCAAGTGATTTTGGCTTGTCCAGTCTACAATCGTCAATAATGTAATACTGTTATTGCAGTTGTGCAATGGTTGCCACGTTAAAGAGAGCGTAAGAAATCACTTTCATCATCAATGGTCCAACTTCAGAGGAGCGCAAATCATGTGGTATCTGATCTTGACAAGATGCGATTGACGCAAAGAACAAGTAATCACCCAATCTCGAGGGAAAATAAAGTGAATGCATTGCATTGGAAATCAAAACCTTCGTCTCAAAATGTCAAAATGTACCAATGCATTTTTACAGCCGATGGCGGAAGTCTGATCAAAAGACACAAAACACATGTATTTCTACTCCTTCCAGAAGTTCGATAAGCTAATGGTTTGGAGTTACGGTGGCCTTCACTTTCTCGTATGCATTGGTCACGGCGTCTCCCGTCTGCTGCAAGATGCTGCCGGTGCCATCCTTGACAGCGGCAGCCTTGTTCGCTGCCACATTCTTCGTTTGCTCCCACTTGTCGCCAACCGCATTGGTGGCGTCGTGGCCGTGGTCCTGCGCAGCTCCGGCCATGTTGCTTGCGCCCTGCTTCGTTTGATCCCACTTCTCACCGGCCATGTTGCCTGCTTGGCGAGCCTTCTCGCCAGCCGCTCCTGACACCTCGTGAGCCTTGTTTTGAGTCGCTCCTGACACCTCGTGTGCCTTGTTTTGAGTCGCACCCGCAGCATCCTACACCATTTTCACCACCTCTTACCAATCAATGTCTGTCATGTATCCTGATTATAAATTCTTGAAAATACAAGAAATAAAAAAGCACTAATTTCTCATGAGAACGAACTCAGCCATCACAAAGAGACCAATTCTTGACTGAGCGCCACTGATTTCGTGCAAAGCGCACACCGGAAAAGAATTATAGAATGCCACACCAGCACTGATCGATGCTCCATATGAACATGCAGCTATAATTCAAGAACCGATTATGAACTTACAAACATTAACTAACCAAACTGCATCATCTAAAGAACAGTAACCAATGTCGCGATGTGTGCAGACTCATGGACCTGCTGAAGGACCGATCGAAACTCATATCACAAACAATTGATGACCGAACTCTGGACAGCACGACTAAAATCGGAGAAGGAGCAACAGTCAACCGTGATGTTTGCCGTTACGACGAATATTTGTGATTTACTAAATTAAGATAACAGATGATTAGCAATAAAATTTTATTAAGGAGAAAGACCTTGGTTGCCTGATGAGCATCGCCAGCCTTCTGTTGTCCGAAGTGTTTGGTATCCTCGGCCGAATTCTGAAATGTCGACATTGATGATCAAATGATAGCAGACAAAAGATTAAGCTGTAATTGAAGCAGATCCCGTAATAAATATTGAGATAGAAATCGACGATGATGAATTGCAATACTCGGAAAAAGAGGAATGGGAAGATGGATGGACGTAGCGAAGTTATATAGAGCTCCCAGAGGACAAGTGGCGGCCATGACGAACACCGTTACATACTGCCACATGGCGCCTTCGGGGCTTTCGACGGAACCTTGCTTGACCGCTCGGTCTACCTCACGGTTGCCACGTTACTTGGAGTTCAAGAACCATGATCTTTGAACCAAGCGTGAGACTGAGTTCCATCCCTTACTAGTAATTGCATCGTAGCCGTTTCAAATCGACCCCGCCACTGTTTGAATTGCAGTCGGTGTCATCCCGATCTCGTCGATGTGACGAGCTTTTATGGAGCCTCTTGTGTAAAATTTGCAAATGAATTTCGCGAGCGACTCGGCCTTTTGAGTTACTTCTCTGAGATTTGATTGTTCGGTTGAACACTTGTTGATTGCTCAACTGATTTCAATCATATTTGACCGTCAATGTGTGGTGTGAATTTCATTCGGTTCTTCCGCAGGTCAACGAGTCTCCCTACATCGCGGCATTGTTTACGGTTCTCCAGATGCCAGTTTGATTAAATAATGTTTTGTTCATAATCGGATACTGGATTATAAGTTGCATATTCATATGAAGAGTCGTTCTCTGCAATTTCAGTACTGTCTCGTTCATTTATATTGCCGTTGCCGGTGATCGTAATCGGATTGGATAACAAGTTTTTGACACTAAAATTTGTGCGCTACAAGCGTATAAATGATCCTACTGATTCTCTCTCAAGGTACCTGAATTTTCTGAATACAATCTTATCGTGTTTTAACTACAATTTCTAGAGATAGTTTATCCTCTTGGAACATACTCTCGCTGGATATTGTTAATCAGATGTTCCAAAGGATCCAACAATATTTAGATGCTAAATGTAACAAGTTGTTGATACTAATATGCCGAATCAGCTTGTAATTCCAACATATGCTCTTTCCGTCGTTACACTATTGATATAGATACGGTCTCTATTTTTTAAGCACTGGTATGTTAAATGTCTTGAAGTTCGATACTGTGATGTGGAAATTAACAAATCATAAAGTATCAATGACTAAAAATTCTTCAATTATTTCAAATAGTAATTAGACGAGACTAGAATTGAAAACAAGAACTATAGAAGAACATGATAAGCAACTTCGAACTGTGAGACTGAACGAAAGCATTAAGCAGCAGTAAACCAGTGAAAAAAAAGTTGTAGGTCGTAATAAAGCACATTCTTGCGAACGTGTGTATTATATTCATGCAGCAATACCGACTATACAGTATACAGCAATGTACAAATCGACAGTAGCAGGAACGCCTAAGGAATATGTATGGCGTCTAGCATCAAATGATTCCTGAATTTACTGGTTGGGGGTAACAGCCTCCTTGGCCTGGTTGAGGGCGTTGCCAACAGCGTCCTTAGCCTGGTTCAACATGTTGCCGGTGCTGTCCTTCGCCTGCATCGCCTTCTCCTGTGCTGTTTGAGCTGCGTTGGAAGAAGCTTGCTTGGCCTCCTCGGTCTTCTGTCCGGCCATGTCAGCGGCACTCTGGGCCTTGTCCTGGGTAGCTCCAGCAGCGTCCTGTCAACACATCCAATACCCCAAGGTAAGCATTTCACTCTCAACACCGAAATTTCAACAGTTCCATACTGCCATTGAAATTGAATTTGGATGTATGATATATGATATACACACCTGAGCTGCACCCTGAGCCTCTCCAGCCTTCTGCTGGCCGAATCCCTTGGTCTCCTCGGCCTTAGCGGCGGCAGTGTCCTTGGTGTTATCGAAGGCAGACATGGTGACAAAAATTGATAGTGAGAAAGAAGGATGTGAAAGTCGAGAAAATGAAGAAATTGCAAATGAGAATGAGTGATTTCAATGCAATTGCTGTGCCGAGAGTGAGTTTTTATGGAAGAAGCAGAGCACGGAGAGAGCTGGAGAGGAAGCCAAGTGTCGCATGAGGTTGGACACTTGGCTTGCTTGGGAGAAGCCGGAGGTGATGGTGGATGAGGTTGCCGCATCATCGTCATCGTCTGCGCACAATACTGTAAGTTTAGTCTTCGATTTCGACGATGTCGATCAGGACGACCTCTGTGGTGACCAATGGCCGACTCTGAGCATCGCTGGCCGTTGCAGTTGAGTGTGTATCGATGGCTGACTGTCAGCGCCATTCATTATTCGGGGGCTCATCGTGCCTGCCTGCAGCACTTCGATCTGGAGCATGAACTTTTGGTCATGAGAGCGATGACAACAGCCTGCGCTGCTTTGCTGCACGTGGCGGGCGTAGGGAAGTACGTTTTGCACGTGTTCACACGCCACAGTCATGAAGATGGAGTCATTTTGCTGCACAGCGTTGTGTGTTCAAGTATACACAAAGGAAGAGTGTTCAATATTGGCTCAAATTTCACTGTAGGAAATCTGTAATGAAGTTATTAGTGTAAGTAGGCTTTTTGTATGGGGAAAGTAAGTGGAAGGATAGTCCAAGAAAATTTATCATTTTTGTACTCCATTACCCCTCAAATTCCTTGAACTTAAGATGGGTTTTTGGGATTTCAGGGCAGCCCAATGGAGAGGTGAGGAGTAATATTTCTGTTGAAGATTTTTACTACTCTGCTCCCTATATTGCAAGGTACTCACTCCCTATATTGCAAGGCACATGTAGTACATATTGCAAAGCCATATTCCATTTCTCAAACCTTCCTCTATAGTTTGAATTTAGTGATATTTAAAAAGAAAAATTTAAATAAAATTTAAATAAGTAAATAAATCATTACCAAATCACTATCCAAATTCCAAAGCTCAGACTCAAGTTAAAAAGCACACTAATTTTTAGGACGTCCTCCAAGATTTTCAAAAAAAATCTTCAAAATTTATATATAATTTCATGATTTTCTTTCTTAGAATTTTTTGGAATTTAAGATTTAAAAAGTTTCTAATTTTTTAATTTTGAAATCAAAAACTTATAAGAAATCTTACTCTTTCGTTCAACTTTATCTTAAACCAAATATATTTGACGTGGTGCATGTTTTAATATATCGTTGTTTTTAGACCTTCTAATAGAGAATAGTGTGCATGAAGATCAAAAAAAGCAGAATGAGTCTCCAATATTATGCCGGAGCATCCCCAACTTGAATATCAACATAAATATTTTACAATTCTTCTTTGTACTATGGACTAGACAATGTCTACTGAACAATGTTAAAAACTTTAGCATAAACTTTGAATGTTATGATCTTGCAATTGAAAAACATCTAATGGTCAATTTTGGATTTATAAGTAAAAATAGGCTTAAATATAAAATCTTATGGTTGATAGTTATAAAATCTTATGGTTGAAAGTCTTCAAATCTTCCCTAAACCAAATAAATTTGACACTGCATGGAGGAAGAAAATCACAGTTCTTAGGATTTAAGCGCCTAATTTTACAAGAATTTTTAGGGGTTAAAATAAAGAAACAACGAATGGAGGTTAAAATGTTGAAACAACGTTTTGAGGTTAGAATAAAGACACGACATTTATTATTTAAGGCATATAGTTTATTTTATTTTATTTTATTTTTTGGACGTGTCATTATAATTTCGTGTGTTGCATTTTGAATGTGTTGTGCCTCTCATTGTGCACGTTTATAGTGCAAGGTCTTCCTTTGCGTCTCTGAGGTTTATAAAAAAGAATGGTCCTGGGAATCACTCTACGAGCCCTTAAGCTAATGTACAATTTTGATTGTAGAAGCGGTTGCAAATGCAGATGGTCCTAGAAAACTTCGAATGGGGGCTGTCACTTCCAAGATTACTGAAAACCTGAGCACGGAGCTTCAAGCAGGTGAATCAGCTGAATTTCAATATGTCGTTCATTGTCCACTTCTTACACTTTGTTCATTTGTAAGATTTGTTTTTATTTGTATCAATTCTTGAGGATGACATGAGTCAATAGTGGTTATTCGGGAGCCAATCATGATGTTTTGGGAGGTGATGGTGCTCTTGTCTAAGGAGCTAATGGTATGTCAGATGAAGTGTCTCATCGATTACACTGACAATGCATTTGATTCTTTGTCTCATGACTTGAATGATGGAATTCCCTTTTAGTGATTAGTGATCAGTGAGCTTGTTATGAACTAAACAAAGTGTTATTCGGATTGTGCCGCATGATATGGCGTTAGAAGCCAATTATTTTGTAAGATTGTAGAAAACAATCAAATTGTGAAACGAGTTTACGAATTTGCCTATCGAGTTTGAAATTCCATTATTGCGTATTGCCATTAACAAACGATTGTCAGATAAAGCATCTTTGAGTTATGGGTTGGGAACTCTAGAAGGTTTAGATGAAGCAAGACGTACAATAGCGCAACATGTGGAAGTCATGCAACAGTGAAGGAAACTAACATATGAAAAAAGGAACAAAGTTAGAATCCTTCGACCAGTTATCGTGATTTTATTACAGGATGCGCGACGCTTGGACTTTCCAGGAAAATTTGATGTTTTATGAATGGGGTCATATGTTGTGAAAGAAGTGTTTCTCAACAACACCGTTCAATTACAAACTTTGAACGGTGAAGACTTCCTAACCCAAACCTCGGGAAGTCAGTGCAAAGAGTACAAATTGTGAATTGAAAATCGCTAATCTTATAAAGTATTGTCACTAATTTTCTTAAGTCTACGTCTAAGTCTAGGTTATCATTTTTCCATATTAATTTTGGTTGGAAATACTGAAGATGTTAGGCTCTAGGCATAGGCGGCGAGCACTTAACTTTCTTTAACTCGTAATTCCTTGTTCATTTTTTTTTCAAATGCGACATCTTATGATGAACAATCTAAGTGATTAGAAGAGGAAGTGTATATGATAACCAAACTTATTAATAGGTATTTAGTAATATTACTTCCTATTTTCGACTTACTTAGCCTTTCTATCTAATATGTTCTCTATTTAATAGCACCGTTGAAACTATTAGGGAGAAAACTTTGTATCATTACCTTCTCTTTTAAAAAGTGATGATGATATTATTTGAAGTTAGCTCATAGTTACTAATTATTAATTTGTTTCCAAATCAAGTAGTGAAGAGGAAACCTTGTATTTTAATTTATCTTTTTGTAACCCTTTCGTAGGTTACGATTTCTTTCTTGTAGTGCAAACTCACTCTATTGGAGGAGGTGTAATCTACTCTTCTAACTTGGATATAGGTCCAAGTCATGTCCACATGAGGCGGACAATAACATTTTTAACCTATAATTTTATTTTTAATCATTTCATTGATCGACTGGAGCTAATGTAGGAGCTGTCCAGTATATTAGGGTATTTTGCGAAGCAAAGAATATCCTCTAAAAGTCTTGGTTAATCGACATAGTCAATCGAACGACGAGCGTTCGAATCTGGGAGTTGGTAGCGCTACTCTTACAGAGCTAGTGGTTATGCACGAATTTAAACGATTGAACTGATATATATATATATATATATATATATTACCTATCCCAAACCGATATTCCGAGGAGGTTATACCTACTTACTTTTTTTCCGTTTTAATTATTTTTCTTATAGACTCCTGACTAGATACTCTTTTCCCCAGCCAAATCTATTTGCGCAGGGACTTTTAATTCTTTTACTCAGCCTCTATTTCTTTTTTTCCGTACTAATATTAACTTTCTTAACTATTAATATAGATCGTGTGCCTCTAATCTTTTTAAGTGTCGTAGCAAAAGATTCTGATTTCGTTTTACTTGTTTCACAAGTAACACCAGATCGTGCGTCATGTGTGAGCCGTCGAAACAGTCCAATTAATTAAGTTACTTAATTTTCTCAATGTATTGTAAGTATTATGGTAAAATTAAGTCATTTTAATAGCTTATAGCCTAATTAGCAATTATTATAGCAAAATAGAGATTTGTCTAATTTTAGAAACTCTTAATTTTGTTATTAAGGCTATTTATGAGAGACATACTAATTTATGTACGTAGTACTTGGAATAAATTGCAATATTTAATTGCTAACTTACACTAGTTTCTAATTACAAAAGCTAGTAGATAGCGTATATTAGTTCTTAATTGCAAAATTGAGTAGGTAGTCATATTAATTTTGAATCGCAACATTTAGTAAATAGTTCAATTATGTTGGCCACACTATCTTCTGGCCGCACTATTTAGCATCCGCCACACTATAATGCCCGGAAGTTACACTAATTCTTCAGATCGCTTATTGTGCATGATTGCATAAGAAAATACCTTCAATCATGTAAGTATTTAGCGTAGAGGTTGTTTTGTTACAAGTTCTAAGTGCTAGTTTTGAGCTTCTTCTTTCCTTCTCCTGTGAGGTTGGACAATTCAGTAATTTTCGTGGAGGTTCAGTTTCGCGACGCAGACAGTTTGACGGAGAAGGTTTTGGAGGAGAAGCGCAAGGCCCTGTAAGCTGCCAAGACATCAGAGAGGAAGGTGAAAGCGGACAAAGCATCAGAGAGGAATGTGAAAGCGGACAAGGCGTTCGAGAAGCTGCAGCTGGTGGACAAGAAGACACGAATAGAGGACATTCTCATCAAATTCGAGGTTAGACGAAGGAGTTGTGGGCGATCATGTACGAGGAGGTCAGCTGCCGGCGGACCTAGAAGCTGCAACTGTCAAGGACGAGATCTCCTGTACTGAAAGGCTTCTGGCTGTGAGATTCGGAGAGAATCTGCGTTGTGCAGTCCTCTTTCCAACGAGCTATTGCAAGCTCAACTTGGAGCATGAATAAAGAAGCCGTGGCGCGGTGGCAGCGAAGCAGGTGCATCTGCTGGGAAGGTCATGCCATTACGAGTTGTAATCCCGTACTGGGAATTGTTGTTCAGTACAAAATTGGGTTGGCTTATTTACAACTGAGCAACTTTTCATTTAAGACTCAGCAACTTTCCATTCACTGCGACTCTTTTCACAACGTACACCTGTCACAGTTGCTTCTTCCATGCATGTGAGGGAATTCAGCTCGTTGCTTTGTGAAGTGTGCCAATAGGAGCAAATTTGAAATTATAGTACCAACATGAGCATGAATGTTTACGCCAATAGTGACGGCCGGCATATGCACTAATACATGCACTAATAAGTGATTTGATTCAATGAGTGTGTGTCATATGCAAGATCATGGGATTGAATGAGACAAAGCCTATGAGCCTTTCTGCCCCTTTCTCATGCATATCTTTTCACAAAATAATTGCTAAAATCTCATTGGATTCATTGTAAAATCAATTGTCTTTTTATAGAGTCATATACTCATATTCCATTGGATTCGTTACATAAGATCCATTCAAGCTTGAATCTAATTTCAATTAAAGATTATGCATTAATTGATTGAAATTCTGCTTACTACAAATTTGATAACACTGCAAATGTACGATTGCATAAGCGATTGGTTTTAAACGCGAGGGATACTTTTGGTTAAAGTTAGTATTTATTTCACTTGATATCCCAGCTTCTATACTTCTAACGTCAAGATCTTACTTTAAAAGTGGTCAATTTTATCTTATATTCAAATCTCAATGATTATACATTATTTACGAACACAGTCCAAATAAAATACAGTTATTGTAAATCAAGTTATATAATATTGCCGTGAAGTACGAAATAATGATACAATTACAATGGAATTACTACGTAGAAAAATTTGAATATTATTAGTCCACACATATACTCAATATTCACTTTAGATTATTATATCTAAAAGTACTTAAAATATCATATTTTACGACCTATAAGAATATGAATACCACAAATACTTCCAAAATATGTTAAATCTTATTAAAATAAAATCATCCAAATAACATTCAATATAATCTAGTATATCCAAAACAAGTACATTTTAAAGTGTGTTTTCTACACTTTTCTTGTTTCCTCTCGTTCTTGTCTTCTCTTTTTTTTTTTTTTTTTTTTTTTTTTTGTTCAAATAACCCTTGAGTCCAAAGGCTACTTGTATGGTCGTTTTTTCACTCACACATAGATCATTACATAACATGGTCAATTATGTCTTAATATTCAATATAAATGTTTATATCACTTTGAATCAATGTCTCGTCATCTACTATTAAATTAGTCTACTATTGAATTAATCTGCTCCATTCCAAAACAAATAAATATTTCTATGAATATCGGTACATGCAAATAGGAGTTGTGTATTATGGATGCTTTTTAGAGCAGAAGTGCGGCACACTTGCGATGCGCTACTGTGAAGTCTCGGGATGGTTCATCTCGGCAGGAAAACCTTCCTCGCAAAGTTTTGACTATTTATGCATATTATGTAATCGTTAATTGTGCGTTTTATCCATTTTGTCTCAAACATCGGCATATGTTAGTTGGGATTGGAATGTTGTGGAATTCTTGTGAGTTGCTTTTAAGTATTAAATATTCTTATTTTCGTATTTATGTTACCCTAAATTCAGGTAAGTGTGAAGGTGGGTACTTGGCTTATTTAAATGTCCTTGTAGTAGAATGTCTTAGAGCAATATCTGCCAATTTAAACTTGCTATAATAAAAAATCCACAATGGTTTTAGTTCTAAGAAGTTAGGAAGTGGGAAAGAAAATAGAAGATCAATAGATGAAATGTTTGATGAACTGATGGATGGATGTAGATTTTGAGTTTGGTTCACCCCTACTGTTGTGTTAGGGTTGGTGTGTGAGTGTGAGTCTTTTCTCTCGAGATGGTGTGTGTGTTTCTTGGGAAAAAATTAGGTTTTCTTGGGGAGAAAGGAAGTTTTTTAGGAAGTATATGTGTGGTTTTTTGGAACGAGGGTTTTGTAGGAGATCTTGTGAGTTAGTGTGGGTT
This sequence comes from Bryum argenteum, assembly GCA_037043015.1. Lineage (NCBI taxonomy): Eukaryota > Viridiplantae > Streptophyta > Bryopsida > Bryales > Bryaceae > Bryum > Bryum argenteum. The sequence goes on along the minus strand of CM073325.1, from coordinate 19,933,250 downwards.
GTTTGGTGGTGTTGTGAGTGTGTAGATAGGAGGAGAAGTAGGAGGAGTGGATTTCCCAACTAGGGTTGAAGCTGCTGATTGTGGAGCAAGATTGCGGACTCTTGGAAGGGACTTCAGAGGAGATTTTTGGTAGAGAAGAAATGTCGTTGAGTTGGCTTTCTAAGAAGGCTAAGTTCACCTTCAGCAAATGAAGGACGGAGGAGTGGTGATCGTTTTGGTGGAGTTGGGTCTGTTGTGGCGGCGCATGGGAATCTGCTGACTTTGGAGGGGGATAGCAGACGCTTGGAAGGAAGTCTTGAGGAGACTTTTGGTGGAGGAGCAGCGTCGTTGAGCTAGCTTTCTAAGAAGCCTAGGCTTACCTTCAGCAAATCAAGGACAAAGGAGTGGTGATTGCTTTTGTACAGCTGTGTCTGCTGTGGCGACGGTGGAGAGAGTCGACTTGGAGCGACATAACTCAATATCTACAGAGAGCAAGATGACATGCTTCTGGAATCAAGTGCTTCATGAAGTTAACTTTCTGTGAAGTCCTGGGTTGCTCCCATAGGAGCAAGGACGAGGGAGTGACGGCCGTTCTACTGGCCAGAGGTCAAGCTGCCGGAGTCCATTGCTTGGAGATTTTGGCGGCGGATGAGGGAGTTCATTTCCTCCTTAATTCTTCTTCAATTCTTAATGTATTGCTGATTGGTTAGAATTTTTAGTAGTTGGTCATGGTAATGGACCTAGACATTGAAAATGATAATTTGATTGCCTAAAAAGAACAAGTGACGAACTGACGATATGTTGGGTGATTCTTGGTGCTTGGATTGGTTGAAACCTGTGTACGGAATTGAATGTTTTGTGTCTTACATGAATTTTATTTGATTTGATTAGTAGAAAGTTGCGGCCGCTTGCTGGTGCTTAGTAGTTTGGATTCATGGTATTCTGATTTTAGAGTGTAAATCCGAGTGTAATGAGGCACACGAGGAAGCGCTGCCCAATTTACTCTAGAGCACCCTAGACTTCCTCTTAAATTGCTTAATGCAAGATTAAATTGATAGTTAGTATGTGGCATTGTTTGGTGCATAAACTCGGGTGTGTAGGAGTGCATTAACAAAAACTTGGTAGTTCCATAGTGGGTAGTGTGCTGTAATAACTTGGTTGATGCATTTTTGAAGGTTTTTGTGAGCTTTTGGCCTATTTTGACCCCCTTGTTAAGCCTTGGACTTTGGGTGGACAATTGGAGACAACTTTAGCTTCCCTACGTTTGTAGGGAAGGGATTTAGGACTTAATTCACTGCTGAATTTAATTATTCGAATGAGAATTCCATTTATGTTAATGATTGATCTTTTCCTTATATATTTGGTTAGAATTGCGTGCATGAGAATTTAGGAAAGGCCAATGGTTGGAAGCATTTAATCCTTCACCACTCCCCGCCCACATATGCTCCAATTCCTTGCAAGGAGGATTTAGGTGTCACAGCTACACTAGAACTTATAAATCCTTTTTGCAATTATTAGCTTCTATCATACGTTTTCAATAATCCGCTTCCTAGGTACAATTCCATCTATTCTGGAAATGAAAGGAGATGAAACAAATGTACGTACATTGATTTGAATAAATAATCGAAAGAAACAACAATAATGCATTATCTTCCAAATTGAAAACATTATCCACAATGTAAAAGTTAACATACTTTGGGAACCTCAAAGTTCGTGTTCATTTTCCTTTTTTCAAGGTAGTGTAAATTAAACCAGATGTGACCAAAAGCGCTTTTAATTACTCTCCAATCACAAGTTTTAGAAGGCCTTGTGTAAAGCGACTATAATTGGTTCGAAAAGAAAAAGAAGAAGAAAAAAGAGAGGTTCAAAATTACAGTTTATGGACAATCCAGAAGTGAGCACAAGTTTAGCTGACACGGTGCCTGGCTCAAGGCATGCAAGTTGCAACTCCAGTGAGTGAATTTAGGCGCAGAGTGATTCAACTGTGCTCCGAAAACCGTGCCACACATCAACAACAACACCATATGAAATTGAAGAATCTCATCCACGATTTCTATTTGCATAGCAGACGAGGTTTGAAAAGTTCAGTTTAGGTCATTTATCTCAGAATTGAAGATAAGCATGAATCATCTGAAGAGCAAAAATTCGGGCGAACACAAACATAAAATGTCTTAAGAAATTGTATTGTGTATATACAGAGTACCACACTTAACATTTATGTGCAGAGAAGAAGGAAACATGAGTACAAACTTTTCTACCGATCTCCCAGTTACTTCGATGCACGAGGTCCCAGTAGTGCTGCTAGATTACGAAGGTGCAAAAGATGCAATCAATGGCATTTATGAATGTGTTGGTTGAGTCCCCATTGCTGCAACCTTTTGACAATATGAAACTTTGAAACATGCGCACAAGTATGCCAAGTGTATACGAAGACTCATTTACAAAAACGGTGTTGCCAGTCCTTTTGAGCTTTCAGTTTCTAGACAGGTGAAATATGCTGAACTCTAATGTGTTTTCCGGCAACAGATGGTTCTTTCAATCAGCCATGTTTGGTGGTTAAGCTGTTACTCAAGACAGGCGCAATCTTATTGTTGCCGCATATACTTTATCTGTCAAAGCTCTTGGGCCATATTCATCAGCAGTGTCTGGATCATATTGAGGATCATAATTAAGTTTTCGTGAGCCATACTCGCAACAGACTTGCAAGAAAAATTGCATTTGCAAAAGAAAATTGAGTTACCCAGGAGAGCAGGAACCTTTTCACTGAAAACATGAAGTTGAAATTCTTTGAACCTTGCTTGTACATGACAATTTGACATACTGGAGATTAATTAATACTTAGACCTCTCAAACAATGGTCATAGAAATAAGGTGGCAATGCCTAGTTGTATTTAAGACCTTGAATATGTGCACTTATAAGCATGAACTTGCATTCTCTTGCTTGTTTTGTGTTGACAGTCTTACATAAATTTCAAGTGGAGAGGCTACCACCTTGGGCGTAAGAGATGTCTAGTCTTCTTTGATGGTTCTTTTCAGTTTTTTTACAAAATTAGGCAAAGTTGTAAGCAAAATCATACATTCCGTTTGATTGTTGGTTAGGGTCGAAGAGACGTGTCTGAACCAGCAGTGGGAGCTGGGTCAGCGTTTTAAGTTGCAACGAATAAATTCCTTCGACTGCCTATGAGTTGATTGCAGAGATGCTTGAAAAACCCTAGGATGAGTGCAGAAAAATGGAACAATATAGTTCACAACCACCTCCACAATCCATATTTCTTCACCACTCTTTTATTTACTTGGACAAATTTGATCTTTAGTGGCTGCCAACCAGTGTTTTCTGGGAGGGTTGAATATACTTTTGAGTGGCTCAACCCTACATAAAAATCATAAAAATTGTAGATTCCCAAGGTATGTGATGTTTTGGATCAAACTAGATGTATTGTTCTTCAATCAATAACATATTGAGTGTTTCAAAAATAAACAAAATTATATAATATAAAATATAAAAAATAATAATAATGTTACTCCTCCCAACAACAAAAGTGATAGTCCATCTTGATGTCCATAACATCCCTGTAGAAAGCACATGCCTTGCATTTGAATTATGTAGAGGGGCTCTAGGTTCCAAAAGATTCCCAAGAGCAACTTCAAAATTATGTTGCATCTCTCCATAATCACTATGAGAAAAATTAACTAAATTTTTGAATGCATCTCAATGAGAAGATTTTGCAAAGTAATTTTTTTTCTTCTGAACTCTTCAAATAGTGACGAGAAAGATGACATTCACCAAATTGAAATATTCCTATGGGAACCAGGGGTCCCACCAGGAGGTTCATTTGTCTGGGCACTATTTGTCCAGACATTGCATGACTTGCAAAACTCTAGCATGCCAACAAAATTCATCAACTTTGCAGATAGGTTGCAGGATTCAGTTGTCCATGTTAGGATAGTTGCACTGGTGTATTTCACTGAACCTTGTTACGAAGAATGCTTAGCAAAGGTTGAATGTGCTTCCTCTGTTTCTATATAGTCATTTACTTCTTTCCACATGAGAGCAAAAAGCGAGGTTTGCATCAAGTGGTAGGAGATTTTACAGCAATATAAGGTAGAAGCACCTATTTTCATGCATTCAAGGAGTTCACTATATTCAAGGTGGAGTGTTTAAATGGGTGAATTACTATTTTTAGAATTTAGCAATTAGAGAAGACAAAGTTTTCCAATTTTTTTAGTATTCTTCAACACTTACATATTTAGCTACAAATTTTAGAAGTGACTAATACAGGTGCACTTATAGTCGTTTACCCTACCGCATGTACATATGAGGAACATGCTATCCAAGGAAATCTTCATTACATCACGTAAAAATATTCATTCTAGGATGTCCGCTTATAAGAATTGTTTGGATTTAGGTTCTCATATATTCCACACTCTATGAATGTTCCAAGTGTAAGTAATAACTTTGTCTTAATGTTAACTTTCTTCTACTCCGTACACTAAAATTATTAAATGTGTTAACAGTTTATATAAATGTTAACAGTTTATATACATCACTATAATACATTCATAATCTATTATGTAAAGCAAGTAGTATGTTTTGTTTTTTTTTGTTTTGTTTTGTTTTGCAAGTGACATTGTAATCTTGAGAACCTCCTGTCGGATGGAGGCGCATGGGGTGTCGTTGGAAGCAGGTTTTATTGTAAAAGCGTTGTCAATGATCCGATCACGATTTTGGCCATAGGATGTCGAGATGTTGAATTTCCAAGTATTTATGGCCTTAGAGATATTGGAGTTATGAGCGTGGCAACGCTACCGGGACGTACTAGTATGGATGAACAAGAGCTAATATTTGTCAAAGTTGCACTCCATGATTTTGAATCCTAATGCATGACTTTAGTCCCTAAAGGACTAACTAAAACATGTTTTCGAGCCTTCAAAATTAAAAATTGCGCTTTTTGAGCACTTTGTGCAAAGTGAGGTATGATTCAATATTTTGTAGTAATTTGGTATTTCCAACCATAAAATCTTCAAGATGACTACTTGCACTAACGCCATGCCAAATTTCAACTGTTGGAATTTGCAACATCATAACATTTGGAGTGAATGTGTCAACTTTTTCTGCATACTTTGACGCTTGCTCTTTTATATTTTAAAGGCTCCCCTTGTAAAAACTATTAAGAGCTTGATCTTGTAATTTTTTGAAAATTTGAGTGGTAGTACTATTATGAACATATTTCCAAAAGAACATATTGTGCTCTATTTCGGCTTGAAAACTATTGGTTCTCAAAATTTGAATATTGTTTAGAAATAAGTATTTGTAAATGTAAATGGTTAACGACTCTATGAATGTGAAGAAAAGCTTACTTTTGAAGGTAATTGAGGTGAGTCATGGGCATGCAACTGTGGAAATAATTCAGCCCTGCTGGAGATTCAACACTCTGTCTCATCTATTTCCTTACGTAGGGGGCCAATGAGGCAGTGCCATGTAGGCAAGGGGGGGGGGGGAGTAGGTTGTTGTTTCATTTTAAATAAGGGCCACTGGTAGAGATTAAGGTACGTTCCCACTTGGCCTTAGAGGTGGTGTTAGAAGGTGGTCTTATCTCCTTAAAAGAGTGTGTGTTCACACCTACATTCTTTAGTAATTACCAATCCTACATGGATGCCCACATGGCACACTCTAAAACTTGGAGGACAAAAAAAATATTAGCTAGTATTTGGGAGGACAAAACATAGTTGAGCATTAGTAGGCAAGTGTTAAGGAAGCACCACAATTAGAAATATTCTCAAGTTTTGAAGACTTAAGAGTGGTCTTAGTTAATGGGGCCTTTGAGGAGCCATTATGTAATTGAGACTACTTTTCAAGACACTTTTCCAAGCCTCATTGATGAGGCCTTCCCTAAGAATAAGGAATTTCCCCAAAATTGTGGAGGTCCTAAGTTTTAATGTATGCTCTTATCAAAGGCCAGGTGGGAAGGGGCCTTTAGGGAGGTCCTTTGTCTGCACAGCTTTGGAAGCTCCCGTGCACTTTCGTCCTCCTCCAACTGAACAGCTGTAATTAATGTCTGAGGATGTCCTCATTTGATACCTCGATTGGGGGGCTCATGGCCACGTAAGCTAAACACTCAAACAATGACGTGCATCATCCCAGTAATAACCCAATTGCAACTGGATTTTGCCAGGGGATAACCTACTCAATTATTGGCACAATTTTTAGCATGTAATGAAGAACAAAATTGAAATCCTGTGTACACAGCTTTATAAATCTCCCAGTTATTTTGTATGGGCATTCATGCAAGCTTCATTTGTTTGTTGGATGGTGGGAATTCATACCAGTTATCGTAGAGTGGTCTTAACTGGAGCAGGTCCCACTATGAAGCTCTTGGTACATAATAGCTTCTCTGTACAACAAAACATCATTTTCAACTTCAAAATTTCCTAACTCACTGTAGAAGAGTCCAAAAATGATGACCCACTTGTTTTGATATTCTACTGATTTTCCCCATGCACAAAAATTACTAGCACTTGTATGAATTCCCGTGCTAAAAATTGCACCATTATTTCAAGACCATCTTGCTACCATAAGCAATGCTCCCTTCATCCGGCAAAATGTGAAGCAGAAATCGAGCTCGTGAAGTCTAGTATTTTCTTCCAGTAGGCCTCTTCAGGGAGCATTGGCCTGTAGGAAAACACATACTTATCCCCAAATCTAGTTCCGATTGACCAGGGGCTACCCTTCCCCAACGACTTCCGGAACCGAAAGTCGGAGCGGGGAGAAAGTCTCCCAAGAACAGAAGCCTCCATAACATTCTGTAGCATGCTGTGGTGAATCTGCATCTTCGCCGACTTGAGATTCACCTGCAAGGGGAGCTTCGTAGTTCCTTCCCTGCCTCCGCTCCTTCGGTCGGCCCGCCATCGTCGACCGAAAAGATTGCATGTCCACTGTCTATTCGCTTCCTCAGATCCCGCTTCCCGGGCCCACAAGCGCCTTCCATACGTTCCAGTACCTTCAAAACCCCTTTCCTCTAACTTATCTCCCATCGTTGCTTCAACAGCTTCCTGACTCTTCAGGCTCTCACTTTCGCTTCGAGTGCCTTTGGCGCAAATCTTTGTTCCTAAGCTTGTTCGATTTCTCGTTGCTCGGTAGTTGGATCAATGAAGTCAAGCCTCATGATACGTGTCGAAGGAAGGGGATAGTTTTTGAAGTTCAGGTCATTTCAATCTTGATCAATCTAAGCGGAAGCTGATTCTAACTTAGGTGCTTCATTAGCAGAAGTTAGTAGTAGAGCAATTCTTCTGGGTTTTATTTTTTCTTTGCGGACAGTGCGAGCTAGTGACGATGAAGTTCGGTAAGACATACTCGGACTACATTGAGAAGGAGGCAGCCAACCAGTTGGCAGGCTGTTCATACGTGGAGTTTAAAAGGTTGAAGAAGTTACTGAAGAACTGTCCAATTGTGCATGAATCTTCGAGCTCCGGTGACGATGCAGACAGTCCTAGTACTTCCTCTTGCAGCAGCTCTTGCTCTGGTGTCACGGGGGTCTCATGCTGTCCCACAACAAAGAAGGGCCGGGAAGGATCACCGAAAAAGGTCCGACAACGATCACCCGTTGCTTTTACCGGAGGAGAATGTCCTTCCTCATGCCCTGGTACGCCCCAGTCTATCTTAAACCCATCTATTTACCGTTACAATGATAAGCCGCTTCTTGCTTTTGTGCTGGACTCAAATGGAAGTCTCTGGTGTGCAGGGTGCGATGCCAAGTTTTTCGGCGAACTGATGGAGGAACTCTCGGAAGTAGTAGGATGCTTCAACAGCCGTGCAGAGCAATTGGTGAAGTTGCACATGGCAACGGGATTGAAGAAGTACATCCTGCGAAGGAAACGTAACCATTCCGAAGCTATGATTCAGGAGGGTCAGATACTGATTAACTACGCATCAATGAATGCCATTGCTGTCCGAAAAATCCTGAAAAAATACGACAAGGTACTACTATATCCACATCCATATACACAACTTCCTCAGCTCTCATCATTCTCCAATGCATTACAGTAGCTTACAAGGTTAGCATCACGTGCAGGTTCATGGATCAAAGGAAGGAGGTGTATTCAAGAGTAAGCTAATGGCAATGCGGGGGGAGCTACTGAAGTCACCGTATCTGGTGGAATTGGGAGCGCTCCATTTAAACCTCGCTGATGCGAAAGAGAACACTCCTTCGGGAGCAGAATTGGTCGGAGAGTTTTCATGTGATTTCGAGAATGTTTCCCCGACTTTGAGCTGCAAGCTGATTGAGTCTGCAACCCTGGACTACGACCTCTCCTGCCCCGTTTGCCTGGTCAGTTCCTCACATCTCAATCCACATTCTGTTCTCTCTCAGAGCACATACATAATATTGCAGCTCTGAAAGTTCCACAATGGCTCACGTGATACTTTTGGCCATTGCAGGAAACGTTGTTCGAACCCGTAGCTCTGGGATGTGGGCATATGTTCTGCAACAATTGCGCCTGCACTGCTGCAACTGTGCTGGGACACGAGGGTCCGAAAACAGCTCGATGTGATGCTCAATGCCCTCTTTGTCGACAAGCTGGAGTCTATCCTGATGCCGTGAAACTGAAGGAGTTGTCTGTGCTGATAAAGAACAGATGCCCGGAATACTGGAAAGAGCGGTCACAACGGGAGCGAGAACAGCAGGTGAAGCTGAGGAAGGAGTTTTATGAGCAGCAGATGGAGGTGTTCATGAGCATGCGAGGAGAGTCAATGTTGAGCTTCGGTCCGCGAAATCATTCGGCAGCAACTGTATAGCACTTTGTCGATGAATTTTCCGGCTGAAAATGCTCTCTGTCAAGCCATTTTAAAGAACATCGGCATCATAAATTGTCTTTACTTAGTTTGTACAGTACCTTCTGAGGAGATTAGGAAAAGCACATGACTCAGGTCTGCAAGTGTACCTGAGCATGAATTTTTGAAGCAAATACTTGATGCTTATTATCGTATGTTTTCGACATAATCCGCAATCCGCAATCCCATTCCATCAATCCCATGCCATCACAGCGCCAAACCGAAGCTGTAGATCAATCCACAGAATCTTGTGCACACACTTATATGTTACAAATATTGGTTTTATGAAAGAAGAAAAATTCTCAAGAAAAAGACCGTGGGAAGACGAAACATTCCGTGGCATTCATGATAAGTAGGAGGTGTTTTTTGTACTAATCAGAAGTTGTTTTTACCATTTGCAAAACACATCAAATAGCCATGAGCAAGTAGAGAACGCAAAATTTAACGTGAATATTTTTATGTTCTCAAACTACCTCAGATAGAACTGAGATTTTACCACAGAAATTACATTTGAACCAGAATTTAACTCAAGGACAGCAGATTAAGATGGAATTCCTCATGTTCAATTCTTCATTCAAAATGAATGTAAATGGTTTGGTCAAGGGTTAATGTTCCAAATTCCTTTGTCATATCTTGACGAAGATGGTAGAACTCAAGTTTTATGTTTCTCTTAAGAGCTTCGAGATAAAAAAAAATCATACCATTTATCAAGTCAAAGCCCATTGATAAGTAGATTCAGCTAGTTCATTCATTCAAATTTACATTCATAGCAAAGCAAGTAGATTCATCATGTACAAAACATGCAAGTGGAATGCGGAAGTAGATAGGGTTAGGTGCCAAATTCCATTTGAGTCCTGAAATTGACTCTACAGGTCTTATCAACCTCATGCTCAGACTTTCTAGACTTGACTGCCGAACCTCAACATCCCTGGGGTTGCACTCATTGGCTGCGCTCCCCCTCCGTGAAGATCGAGCTGAAACTTCAAGCTCCGAACAAAACGAGGTTCATTTTTGTTGGATTTCGTATTGCATGTATTAGCTTGATTTAATTATTTTCGTTTCATAGATGAATTCCCCCCATGGCCTTCCTTGAGATTGTTCATGTTTAATGCGAAACCTACACGGAGATCTTTTCATAAATATTTTCTGTACTTCAAGAGTCTATGAACAACTAAAAGTGTCTCAAATGTAACCATCGACATCTCGCGGAGCATAACGGGTCAGTATGAGATCACAGAAAGAATCTACAGTATGAAAGTTGCTCAAAGATCTTAAAACATGAAATACACTCCACCATTAATTACACAGATCAACGTAGTCGAAACTTAAGCAGCGGCAAAATGAGGAGTAGCTCTCATTACTCCTCGAGAAGACCAGGGTCCACAAGTCGAGGTCCAGCACTTTCTGCGCCAAGCTGTAAGGAGCTCAGAAGGGACAGTCCAAAAATTCAGAAGCAATTTTTTCCTAAATCAAAACTCACACCGAGATTGTGTATATACTAGACATCGGAAAACATGTGAAAGAGAAAATCACATTTCAATAGTAAGCTGAAACTGATAAGTTGAGCGCTGCAAAAAGAATAACACTACCTTAGCTCTGCCATAGCACAATCCTTTTCAGTGGTTTGTGATGGAGGCGAGGTCCCTAAGATGTTGTATCACTGCCGAGCCAGAATTAGAACTACAGACTGAGCTTTTAAGGATATAATTACATGAGATGCAGTATTTGGTTCAGGGTAATGCATCAATCAGGTCGGCCGCCTGCTGAATTAACACTATTGTTGTGCACCCTGGCCATGTCCAATGTAAATTGATCCAGTGAGTCTCCTTTCAGCCACAACGATTTCAATTCGCCTCGCCACCACCCAAGTAGCAGCACAGTACCTGCTCATTCCAACCCCAGATCATTCAGGATCCACCAATCTAAGAAGATAATAGCACACACTACAACCTTAAACAATAGAAATATGTTCTGATAAGTTGGAGAATATATCGTACCAAGAGTGCAAGGCACAATATACAGAAGGGCAGGTTGTCCACTGCCGTTCATGACATTTAAAGCGACGTAAGTGAGAAACAATCCTGCAAACAATTGAAAGGAAGACGAGTTAATGGCTTCGTTCATAAACGTAAGCATAGTGAAATGCTAGAATCCCACACACTTCACTCATTAGAAGAAGAGCCACGAATCAGTCTCTTCAACACCAAGAGGAGTCCTGGAAAGATACTGACCTAGTCCATAACCGACTGTGGACCATAGAAAGTAGCCTCGGAGCAAACTCTTTCTTGCTGTCCAGTCATACCTGCCACCGTCACTCGATCAGAGTCAAATAAGCATTTCTTCTGAAGACCCGAAAATCTACTATTAGATGTCTACTACAAGTTTTAACACTGCTCTCTGTCGAGCCAAATTGCCATCACTCTCTCTATACAGTTTCAAGAGCCATGAGGTAATTCTGTAAGATCATGGAAAGACTAACATTGTTAATTCGGTTGCCTTCGGAAACAGGCTATATAAAGAATGACAAGCGGATCTGTATTGAAAGGAGGCAAGTACCGCAAGCAGAAGGAGACCAACAGGCCAGGGAGAAGAATGTCGCCAAAACCAATGATACTATATCCTCCCCAAGGATCATATAATCTAGGGACCTTCAAAAGCATGGGTATTCCTTCACCATCACTTTTATCACCTCGAGCAACCTGTCACCATGAAATTGTAAGCAGCGCCTCGAAACGATCTCAGCTCCATGCAGCAAACGAGAGTTGGGAAATGAAGTTACGTACCACAATCATGACACTCTCGTGAAAAAACGTCGGTGAGATGAACACCCAAAAGACATCGTACAGAAATGCGCAGCTCAAAAGGATCGTCGACACCTGTGCACATAAGTTTACTTAGCCATCTATCATATAAACACATCGCTCAAGGAAGATCTCCTCGTTAAGTAGCGTACCTTAATATTGGGCAGTCGAACAATCTGAAGAACTGTAAGAATGAGTGCAATTCCCTGCACGAAAAACATCGAATGAGTCTATCAATCGAAATCTTTCTTTGAATCAGTCCAGAAGCATAAACATCTACAGAGGTTGTAGTACATTGAATGACCAGAGTAGGGTTTATCATCCTGATATCAAAAAGCTCATATAATGATGCAATTAAGAAAAGGAGTGGTCTACTTACAAGGACGTCCTGGCCTATCCAGGCATAGGAGTTCAAACGAAAGTAACCCCAACCAACAGAGAATGTAAGGCAAAAAGGCGAGATACAAATGGCCAGGATTGATACTTCTCCCATAAAAGGCACATTTATGAAGCTTGTTCCTGCCTTCGGAAACCACCTGTAGAAAATCACACGAACATCAAAAAACCTTGCTTTCCATAAGCAAAGTAAACGAAACTGTAGAAAGGGGTAGGTACCTGTACAGGAGGGACACAAGGCATGTCTGCAGACCCTGAAATCACGAACGTCACCACTAATTGTTAGTACCTCCGATCTTGTCATAAAATGTGAGCAAAAACGGATAGAAGAATGCTTGCCTCAAAGCCGCCGATGCAGAAAAGGATGACTAATACTCGCATGAACCAAGCCGACATGTAGAAATAGAGAAGCATCAGAAACGCAGAAGCCAGCAACACAAACAGCACCGCGGAAAGCACGTTGATATCAATCACATCCTTGCCCTCTTTCTCGGGATCCCCTTCCTCCATTTGCATAAGCTCGGCTGGAAGCACAGGTCGTTCCTGCTGAGAGACAAGAATTATGCGTTTCAGGATGTGCTATTCTTCACAGCACCAGAAACTCCACATTCAAAGACTCCGTTATTGATAGCTCTGTACCTTAAGGCGACGGTAATGCTCTTGTGCAGCTTCCTTCGCAGTCCAGGCCGACCAGAACGAGGCACTTAAGATTGTGCCCACGGCCATCAACCACAAAAACACCTCGGCTATGTCGACTAATGTTCTCCTTGGAGAGTACAGCAACACTCTCACTGAAACCCGCCAGCAATAACGTCAAAATACTAATAAACTCCATGCTTAACTATACCAAAAATGACACCACCAACAGTACAATACTTTGTGACATTCGAAGAGAAGGGTCGCTATGAACATAGTTGGCAAAAGAATTATCAGGAGTCAGAATGGTGATACTCTTTTCATTCAGTTTTATGTTGGAAGGAAGAGTAAAGGCTCAGTACGAAGTTACCTTCATCGTTGGCTATCAAAGAATCCTCCAGGTTCATTCCGGCTGCCTTCGGTAACATGACAGATGGAATAGTGATATCCGGGAAGGTTCCATTTTCATGGCACACCATCTTGTACAATTCTGCATGAATCATCTTCGAATTAGGTAAGGTACCTTGAGTAACTTACTCTTCCCCAAATCGTAACCTTAAAATCTTCGTAATCAATTTTGCATTGGTAGGTATCAATTGAAATAATGCTAAGTCAATAAGCTAGCCAAAAGAGAGAACCTTGTTTGTCGTTCACAACGAGAATAGCGACCGCCCCTGCCTTTTGAGCCACCCTCGCTTTCGTTGTAAATTCACAACCTCCTCGCCTAACCAGGGCTGCGAATCCCTGAAGCTGCAAAAGACAGACAGCAGATACGCAAACCTTACTTCACGAAACAAGCAGATGTGATTTTACTCCTGAAATCCTTATCATTTGCAGCCAATGAGCCGAACATCACTCTCGAAAGGACGTACTGATTTGGTGGAATCAGTGCATCCATCCTCAGGATCCAGCTTCGACAATGGAACACTATGCGCTTCTTGCTCATGATCCGTGATCAGCCTGCCAAACCTGGCTCCCACGCCTACCACTTCTGGCTCCTCTTGCCCCGCGATCCAGTTCCTCACTTTCACCTACACAAAAACATCCCTTCCATCAATCGATTTCAACTCATCCGCATGTACAAAAACAAACATCACTTATATTATAGATCTTAATGTGCTTAAAATTTATTCTGTTAAAGATTCTATGTACAGCATTCTTAGCCCCAGGAAATGGAAAATCATCGCTCCGAAGTAGCCAGCTACAGCAATTCGAGTGGCGAATAATTCAAGAAACGTTCGAACTTAACCTACAGCGATCAACGGACGTCGCTTTCAATGAGGGAGAGAGAGAGAGAACGTACAAGGACGAAGCTATTGGAGCATCCCGGTTGCGAAGGGGCGACATCGTCGTCATGCACAATATCATCGGCAGCACAAAATCTAAGAAGGAGCAGCAAGACCGCCACGACGTTTATCAATCGCTTGCGCTCCATTATGATTCTACAGCCACGACTACCTCTCAATCAAGCTCCCCGTCTCACCAATAAGCTAAACCCCCGGCCATCGCCACACGCCATCGCACCTGTCGTTGTCGCTCCCTCCCTACCTGCCTGTTGCCCGTACACTGATCATGTCAGACCCGCTCACCGCAATCATACTGCAAGTTGTCAGAACACTCCAGATCCTCCGCTCCTTCAAAGAAACACCTCCAATTGCCCTGAAATGAGTCTCGTATGCTATGATCGATTGTTGCTTGCTTGCTTGATCGATTGTTGGTGGAATGGGGAATGTAGGGGGTCGTTGGAGAGGGGATTGAAGGACGGGGTTGGCGATGGAGGGAAGAAGTGTGTTGGAGTGAGAGTAGTAGCTATCAATGGAGCGAAGGTTACCCGGAGTAGAATGCAGCATTGGCAGTACTTTGGCTTCGGCTTATGCACGAAAGCAGCTGGTGAAGCTCATTTAGAAGTGCCACTCAAGATGTGCCTGTCTGCCGGAGGTTCACCCGTCAACCTCACGAGTTCCACTGTTGACCTTTCCGCCCCACATTCGGTTGCTATGATATTGAAGTACTTGAGCGATGCCACACTAATTCCTCACCGCACTAATTACAATATGATGAAATGATCGGTTCACTACACAAGAGTTGTTAATTAGCATTACGTGGAATAGGTAAATCTTGGTAAACACTATTTACCAAATTTCTTAAGATTAATGTTTACTTTGGGTTGTCATTGCGATCAGTGTCTCTCGTTTTTTTATCAAGCCACCAATTGCATCAATTTTAAAAAATTCTTTCACTTGCGAAAGAGTGTGCTCTCATATTTTGTGTTATGGTTTGACCATTAGTGTTGTAACACTATGTTAATATGTGACATTTAGTGTTACGGTTTGCAATCACGTTTGTAGCACTAATTAACAACTCTAGTGTAGTAGAAATGTGTCATGTGTGCACCAGACAAGTACACCCTAAAGTGGTCACTTAAAACACCACATGGGGTGTACTTGTTGGTATAGTGTCTCATGTATCCACGTTACTTTCCTGCTACACATGAGTTGTTAATTGCTGTCATGTGGAGATAAATGTAAGGGTACCTTATGGTGACTAACACTTTTTCTCAATTCTCTTGAAAGTAGTGTTCACTTTGGGGCATCATTCCAATCAATGTTTTATGTCTTTTTTTCAAATTACCAATTGCACTAGTTCCAATAAAATTCTTTTACTTGCAAGAAAGTTTGCATACTCTCGTATTCATTATAATAATTATGGTTTGAGAATTAGTGTTGTAACATTGTGGTCACGTGTAACATGTAGTGCTACAGTTAACAATTAACGTTTGTTTCTCTAATCAACAACTCTTGTGTAGTGGTTGGGAAATATCACTCCTACATTTTATACTACTTCCCTTTAGATTTTATCTTACTCTCAAGAAATTCTTTTATCTTCAATAAGATAAGACATTGATTCCATGTACAATCTTGTTGAAATGACAAATGAATATTCCAAGTGCCATTTCGACATACCAAAAGTATTGTATCACTCTAAAGAGTCATTTTGGTGACACATTTGACTATGCTTCCAAACTGGCACCATTATATCATCGTGAAGTAACCATATAACAACCCCTCTTACTTGGCTACATTTAGTCAGTCCTTTGCGTAAGCCATTGGGAATGCTCTCAGGGGTTAAAGTGAATAGACTGCTCACATCAGAATGGTGTGATTTTCCATTTCTTTGAGCTCACCACCAAGAATCTTCGATTCTTCTTTAATACTGTAGCGATTTCACATGTCACACTTTAGAAAATGGTTCCTTATCGAGTATATAAAATTTCCGGAAATAGTTGCAGAAAGCAACATGGTGACACAACAGTCATGGACCTCAGCATCTAGGTCAGCAGTAATCTCGACGAGTAGAAATTTCTGAATTTCTTCAGAAATTTCTGCGATGTAGCTCATTGCGTACAATCTCGCTCTTCCACTGTTCAGTCGACTCCCTGTCTTCATTGAAGTCTTCACTTAAAATCGATAGAGAGTACTTGGCTATGGAGATTAGAAACAGAGGTTGACTTGAGAAAATTGGTGCCGGAAACAGGGAGGACGATCTCATTTCTATATTAAAACTTCCGAGAACTTAATTTAGGCTCCAGGAACTTCATTCTTGTTACGTTTATGTTTGTTAAGTGGCCGGAATTATGCACGACTGGTCTACTCGAGCCGGCACGGCTTTCGCTTTAAGTGTGACAATCATGGTCGCTTTGTGCGCCATGGCCTCATTCACTGATACTCTTCAGAGCTTTGCTCCTTCTGTCGAATTGGAGGTATAGTACTCGTTCTTGCTCTTAGAATTCTCTATTTTATGCTTCTCATATTGATCAGTTTACTTATCAATTTCGTGAGTAATCAATTTACTTTTGAGCTTCTACTTAAGTTCGTCGAATCTTTTGTTCCTGTACGGTGCACGATTTTCGGGAGCAAGGACAACCTTTTATCCTTCAGCAGGAAGTTTATAGTGTCATGGATTGAAGCATTTCTGTGAGTGCTTATTGCCACTCCGCGTGCAAAGGTTGCAGGTGCTAAAGTACGGCTCATTAGAAAGAGTTTGGAACGGGGAGAATCAAATTCGTGATCAGGTACAAGTTCTCTATTCTTTATTGAGAATCGTCTACTGTCAATGTCATATGGACGTGGTTGTAATCTGTTCCTTCTAAGTTATTAACATATCTGGATAAGACAAGGTTGATTTCTTCGGACAACTAATCATGGTTACTGTATCTGTTTGTATTACCAGTGCTCTGAGATGTTGACTGTTTATTATAGCGAATCAATACTGGAATTCTGCTCTAATTGCAACTCACAAGCGATGTTGTGGCGTTGCTTATGAACTCAGTTGACGGAGCCTATGTCCGTGTTGTGAAATCCAATATTTTTCAGTCTATATGCTTCATCTTAACTCTGCATGTAAGTGACATGTTCCTGGTGTAAATATCGCATATGAACATTCGAGCATATGTTGGTCTGTAAATATAACAGATAGTACTGAAAGTCAGAATCAAGTCTTAGAATCATAGATTTTACTTAATAATTCATCACAAGGCACAAGATGTAGTTTTTCTGAGACAAGGTCACATGTTTTAGAACATGTATGAAGTAATGATGTGGATATAGAGCTCCACAATCTTGATGAAGTTCAAAAATTTCTTTTGAAGACATCACAAGGTGATATGTGACCATTGAGGTCTGACGTCCTTACAGTGCTTCAATTGCTAATGCAGGTCACGCTGTTGCTCAATGTCACCGCGGACCTTCGACCTGTATTTACCTGGAATACAAGACAGGTACTGTGATGCACGTAGTATGGCTACAGATTCCTGCTTCTTTCGACTAACATACATATTACTGGTTCTCTCGTGAAAGAGACAGAATTTGCGCGAGGCAATCTAATATTACCATATTTCCTTCAGCTTTATGTCTTTGTAGCTGCGGAGTACTTATCCAAAGATACAGAATTGAACCAGGTACGAGTCTTATTGGATACAGTCTCATCTGAGTTTATCAATCTTCCCCTTTGCCTATCAGTTCATAGTCGCAATTTCTTTTCTTTCAATTCGGAATATGACTTCTTCAGTTGACAATGTGGTACGATTGCAGGTCGTCTTGTGGGACACGATAATTGAGAAGAAGGAAGACGCTGTGATTCAGGAAGAAGTTCTTGCAGTTACAAAGAACTTCTATCACGATTCTGTACGAGATGGCCCTTTTACGTACGCTTTCCAAGTAAGCTGTCTCAGCTCTTTCAACATTTGAATCCTGTGTCCTTAATCGTATCCTGTATGAGCTGGAATCTGTCACTCTCTTAACGTAACCACAGGGCTGACAAAGTGCAAGGGTTTGGAAGCCACTTTTTGTTCTTCATTTGCCAATTCGTAATGCAGCTACTCACAAGCGAAATGTTGGTTGTCACAGGGAGAATATCTGCAAGGCTGCAAGTTCAATCTGACGATGTCCTCAAATTTGATGCCAATCTTTGGGACACTTCGCACCGACAAGTTTGTTGTGCCGGGGTTTCAACTTCCTCAGCATTATACGTAGCGTACCTGGCTCTTGCATTTCAGAGAGTAGAATCTGCTAGTCACAAGGATGCGCTGTATCGCTGCTGCCTCCTCAGCGCATAATATGCCATAATAAGTTTGAGAGACATCCCAAGTAGGATCAATTCCTCGCAGAATCACTGAAAGTGAAGAACTTACTGGCGGCATGCGTGATTACAAGGACTGAGAAGTTCATAAATGATGTCCTTGATTTCTCACAACGGAGATTAAAGATTAGCAACGGCCAAGATGGAGCTCGGAAGGTGGACGAGTCAAGACGTTGATTAATTGTGGCGAGCGTCACATGATAACAGAGTATCTCCTCTTTGTAGACATGCGCTCCTCATGAAACCTAACTCAAATGTGCCTCGAAGATGCAACCATCACTGAAGCAGGGGTAATGGACCTCAGGCATCTGGTGAACATGAGTCCCTCGACTTTTTCTGAGGAAGATGAAGATCAACACTTGGCAAATCAACCCTCTGTGACAACGATCCAGCTTGAGACGTAAAAGGCCTTGATTCTCTCGATGCCTCAGCTTTCTTTGGTGCAAATAATTCTTGAGGCTGTGGATCATCTCTGTGAACTGTTCTTTCAGCTTGAGGCTGTGGATCATCTCTGTGAACTGATCGTTCAGCTTGAGACGTGAAAGGCCTTGATTTTCTCGATGTTTCAGCTTTCTTTGGTGCAAATAATTCTTGGGGCTGTGGATCATCTCTGTGAACACGAACTGATCTTTCTTGATCGTTCTTCTGCTGCCCTCGATTCTTCGCAGTTGGAGGTACCACTTCATTGTGACATATGGATCTCCGTGAAGGTGAACGGTGTCGGCGGCGACCCCTAACTTCTCTTAGTGATTGATACTCAGCCTCGGAAGTAATGAAATCGTTTATGTGATCTTGGATGTTCAGCCCAGTAAGTCGCGAAGCTTTGGCAGTGACTCCTCTCAGGGTTTGAAAAGCGGCTGAACCAAGATCTCGGAATCGTAGCCTACTTACAGACTCTGCCACCACCAATCCCACTCCTGTGGCCACTTTCGCCATCTCTTTTACAAAATCCGGCACATGACACATCAGATGTAAGTCCTCTATCCCCTGAAGCATCCGTGTTCGATGTCAGCTGTAGAAATTTCCATCAGATTTCCGGCATCCAAGATCTCCAAGACGAGACAGGAACTCAAACAGGCATGTCCTGTATTGGCCTAACGATGAATGTGTCGCTCTGCGCCTCTGACCCGCCTCTGCACATCTGTCTTACGTCTTAGCCAAGTTGTAGTTGTCTCCAATTCTGGAAGTTGGAATCTGGCACTAAGGCCAGTAATTCTCCCGCAATCGATTACGGTAATCTCTTAATTCATCATTCTAATACATCGTTGAGTATGGTGATCCTGAATATCAAATTCGGATTGAAGGGAGAAGCGAACGAATTTCCCGCTTCAGATCCTCACCTTTTTTTTCTGGTATGCAATTTCGAGTTCGAACCGTTCCGTGACTACGGGTCCCGTAGTCTCTTCACTACCACCACTGTCTCTTCAACCATGCGCCAGCCGATCACAAAGTCAACCAACAGAGTGGGGCCATACAGGACTTTGGTTGGAATTGAGTTCAACCGGTGGTCTCACAAGGAGAAGAGTTTCAAATTGGAGAAAACTTAGGGCACCTGGTCCTCCCAATATCAATGTTTCTCCAAAAGTTTTTCTCATGTATAGCCAACAGTTTAACACTAGATTTCTATATATAAAAGAACACGATTTGTATGTATGTCCTTGGTGATCCACCATACATGCATGGTCATGATCATGGCCATCATCACTTGGTCATGTATGTATGGTATGAAGAGATTTGAAGAGTTTTCGTAAGTGGTATTTGATTGTTAATAAGACTTTATTAGATCCCAATAATATAACAAGAGTCGAAGAGATGAGGAACGTAAAATGCAAACAAACTAATGAATGAACAAGAGATTGAAGGAACATGTGACAAGAACTAGGTACTAGGAACAAAGGATAGGAACCGGATACGGAGGATGGAAACCAATAACAAATAATGAGAACCATGAACAAATGATAGGAACTAGAGACAAATGATGGGGAACCGGAATCGAATAATGGAAACCAAGAAGGGGAGTTGGGGCACGGGAACCGGAACCGGAACCAAGACAAAGGATGAAAACCAAGAACGAGAATTTCTAGAGATGAATGGCATCCAAGTTGTAACTCCTTCTATGCGTAGTGTCAATGAGCCATGCTCTAGTGCATTGTTGAACATCCCATGAGTGATGTATAAGCTAAAAATAAATATTTCACCGAGAGTCTTAAGTACATAATGCCAAAATTCAATAATGAACCAAATTGACAACAATTATAGTTGAATAATGAATCCAACAGTTACTAAGCTAATGAAATGAATTCTTCATAATATGAAAAATTGATAATATTTAAAACTTGAAAAACAAGCATAATACGGGAGCATCAAAAGGTCAAAAAATGAAGACTTGAATAAGTCCTCTTCTTACATGACTCTCACTTAAAGGGCAATCCTTAGGGTTTGAAATATAGCAAAGTTATTTCATTGTGAAATCTATGCTCACAGTATACACATAAATACTTTTGCACTATATAGAAGCGCATGACTAGGAATAGTTTCAAGCCTGTTGAAAACCTCTTGTTTTGGCTTTGTATTGATTTCTCTTGTTTTTTATTACTACTCACAAAGGATCCTAATTCAATAGCTTTAAGCACAATTACAATGAAATAATGTTGGCTAGAAAGAAAGTGCTAGAATCAATTGTCATAAACTTTAAAGAAATTGATTATTACATCTTTATATTGCGAGCGTTTGATAAAATTATTTAGAAAGTATACTATATTTGTATCAAATGATTTATCGCTTGATATGAAATTCTATTTATATTTTTCCAATATGTTAACTTTACTTTGTTTTTTAATGTGCTTTGGCACGAAATGGATTTCATAAAAAAACTACAAGAACAACATTATGCATATGAACTTGTTAGCAGGTCCCTAAAATATTCTCACATGGTATTTTCCATCTCTTCATCACTATTTGAAAGGTATACAAAAAAACTTTTTTTGTGAAACTCCTCTTCTTTCTTGATGCATTCAACACCATATATGAAATTTCTCATTGAGTTTATAAAGAGATAATATATATTTATGAAAATTTTGCTAAAATTATTCGAGACCTCGTCATAAAATCATGACTATGATTAATCTTCCGAGATCGGAAGTTTAACGCCAAGTAAGACTTTCATTCAAGAGCCTTCCCAAAATAAGGTATCCTCACCTTAGAGCAAACCCCTCAAATTTAGGATACCTTATTGACCGAGAACCCCCCTATTGAGGCTTTACATATACAAATGTATTTTTAATGACTAGGTGGCAAAGCTTCAACATAGGAAGCCTGCACATCATTAACCGGGTATCATCCACCCTCAGTGTCATCTACGAAATTCATCCATTATCGATATCCGCCCGTCATAAAACCTACATTCATCCATCATGCATCTCATCCAGTTCCGTGTGAAGCAGTGTGAACAGAGTCAAGGGATTAGGGTTAGGAGGCCGTCACGCTCGATACTAGACGAACAAGATCTCCCTTCCGAACTCTTTTGCTGCCGAGCTTGTTGCGGTCGCCCCGTCGTCGCTTTGTCCTTGCAAACGCATTCCGCAATGGGTAGCTCACTCTCCCCTGCCCCTTTTCTCCTTCTCTATCTCAAATCAATCGTCCGTTATTCGAAAACCCTAGTCCGCTGACTCGTTTGTGCAATTTGCCGCAGCCAAGATCAGAGTCCACGAGCTCCGCACCAAGAGCAAGAATGAGCTCCTCAATCAGGTAGTTTAGCTACTACACTACAACTACCACCCTAGGTCTGTAGCAGATTTCCGCGCTTTCGAGGAGTAGCTTAAACCCCGAGCATTTTGTTTGTTTTTTGGAGCTGATTGTGTTCGTGGCGTTTTGGATTCAGTTGAAGGAACTGAAGGCGGAGCTCGCCGCTTTGCGAGTGGCCAAGGTTACCGGAGGTGCGCCGAACAAGTTGTCGAAGATGTAAGTTCTCAGACCTAATCTAGAACTGAGCATTAAATAAAGTTGTTTATGCCCTAATTCTCACTGGACAATGTTTTTGAAGACCGTATCCGTGTTGAATAGGGCATGATGCCTTATGATCAGCATTCATTATGAAAGCACTTTTAGGTTTCATTGTGAACTTTTTCTCCATGGTTATCAGAGTATGAGGATATTTCGTACTTCCAGGGATTTACGTTTCTCTTCGTACTTTTAACGTTCTTGAAAAATGTTTAACACGGATATTTGGAAGGACGAAATATAGATCTCATTCATGTGTAATGTCAGGCATAAGTACTAGAATGTTTTCGTACTCTGGTCACCTTGTTTGTCTTACAGACTCCTGGCAGGATGTGCATTGTGTACTGCGTTGCTGGCCTTATATTGCTAATTACTAAAAGTGTGGATTATTGCATCGGTAATGCAGCAAGGTGGTCAGGCTGTCGATCGCACAAGTGTTGACCGTCATTTCTCAGACACAGAAGGCCAGCCTTCGTGAAGCGTACAGCAAGAAGAAGTTCATTCCTATCGACTTGCGCCCCAAGAAGACTCGCGCTATTCGCAGGAGGTTGACAAAGCACCAGGTGTGTATCTTTTCATCATCTGATTATAAATTTTGATTACTTCCATAAAATTCTTGTACTGAAACCATGTCTTGTCGCATCCAGGCTTCGATGAAGACCGAAAAACAGAAGAAGAAGGAAGCCTACTTCCCCATGAGGAAGTTCGCAGTTAAGGCTTAGAAGTCTTTTTCAAATGCATGTGGGAGCTCCTTTTCTTATAACAAGTGGGAGTTTCCTTTGTAGCCTTGATCTCTTAAATTTTTACACGGTTGCTTTTTCAAATTTATATGAGAGTATTTTGAAGTATTCATTGACGATGTACCTTGGTTTCTCATGTTAGCTCGGTTATTTTGCACGGATGTGAAGCTGTGAGTGGCTTCCAATTCCTCTGTAAGGCATCTCGGCCAAATCTCACTAAACGGAAACGTATTGAATCATAATATAAGTGGGAGATTGGAACGCATCACATTTGGTGTTATCTGGTACTATCTAAGCGGGTATACTCTTGATGTTTTGAATAATCCAAATCGGCCTGGGGGGGGGGGGCGGTGTAAGCGCACCTCAAAAATTGGATGTTTCCCTCCAATTCTTCATGTAGGGATTTGATGGGAAGGATTGATTATGGACCAGTTTGAGTCAATTGAAATGTCTGAAGTGACAGAAACATTTCAATGTCTGAAGTCATAGAAACATTTGAATCGTCTAAGACCACTTGATTGGGGTCTCCATTTGTACTGGAGTTATTATTTTCTGTGAAGCTGTTTAGTATGTTTGTTTTGGACCGGAGATTGGACATTTTGGGCAATGGTTGGAAACCAATGTAAATCTTCCTCAGAAAAAGCCTGAGGGGCTTTATTTTTCCACCAGAATCTGCTATGTAGCTCTCACTGAACTCAACTTTTCACTTACATAATGTTATCAAATTGGTCACCTTCTCAAGATGCATTCAAAAAGTGAAATTTCACGAGTCAAACCATGAGTGATTTTGTGCTGTGAAAGGATTCTAGTATGTAGGTTGGGCCTGCACATAACCTTGAAGGAGGTTGCAAGCTCATCATTGTTTGGTTCATTCATGACGCCCAAGTTCAAAAAGTGCATTATTCATGGTGCACAAGCCCAAAAGATGGTGTGATCCAATTTTGGGCTGTCAGTTGCAAACTCCATGGGCGGTAAGGGTTAAATTGAACTGCTAATGATAAAAACATCATTTTTAATGCTCTTGAAGTTTGTCTTTTAGATTTATCGACGAATGAATATAATGATTCACAAATTTCCATCATTTTTGAGCAAAACTTCATGATCGTTACAAAATGCACATTTTATAGCATGTCCAATGTTTTCTTTAGATCCCTTGGGCCTCTAGGGAGTACTTTGCACAAGATGAATCTTCTATTGTAAGGTCAAAGGTTTTTGTATGGAGACATAAAATACACAATAAAGCCATGTGGAGCAATGGTAATAAGTCAGATTGTGTAGGAGAGGAGAATAGAAATCATAGTTTGCATGATGCTATTGGGAAAATGACATTTCATTATTTTGTTATATCGTTTTTATTTCTAGAAACTACAAGTGAAAAGACTTCACCTTTTTGTATTTGCCTCGTTGATAGTATGGAAATGCTTGTTACTATTGTGTGGCTCGCACAATTTCTTAAAGAAGCAATTTGCCACACCCTACCTATAAAAATTTGAGAAGTGGTAGAAATTGAACTAGATAAAATAGTGACTAGAAACTAGTGCTATGTCAAATATCCATATCTCCAAATTGCTATGGATTATTAGCAATAAAGTTGGTAAAACTTTTTATAACTCAAGACAACTCACAACCTTTTAAATACCAATACCGTAACACCATAGCTGGTTCGTTCTTAAATAATTCCAAAAATAACAAACGAAAAAAAATGGAAATTCCATGCCTTCAAGAACAAATTTCAGAAAAAATAATCTCAATATAAACCGAAAATTGAGAAAATAGAGTATAATGACTCTGGAGGAATTGTGGACTTATTCTACCGCCCTCCAAAAATGGGTAAATGACAAAACTATGCGCTGGCATCACTGATGTAGCTGCCAAATCTACTGATTTCAAGTCTTGCTTAGTTTTGTCATTATGAAGCTCCATCCACAAATAAACCCCCTTCTCTGCCCCGAATATATATATTTTTTTTTATAAATATAGAGACGAATTTTTAAAAATTCGATTTGCAAGAAACGAACCTTATTTTTTCAAAAAAAAAATAAATTATTCGTTCGGCAGAGAACGAACCAGCTATGGTGTTACGGTACGCATGTGTGGTGACTTTGATTTGTGGTGGTCGTTGCCAATCAGAGACAAGTCAAAGTACCCATGTGTCCCTTAAGAATTTACGTACTCAAGAATTGAATTGATATGAAACTGCCTAGTATTACATTAACCCTTAAACGCCCATGGGGTCTAAAACGGGCAGCCCAAAATTGGATCACAGCATCTTTTAGACTTGGGCATCATGAATAGTGCACTTTTTGAACTTGGGCATCATGAATAGACCAATCAATGATGAGCTTGCAACCTCCTACAAGGTTATGTACAACCCCAACCTACCTACCACAATCCTTTCAAAGGACAAAATCATTCATACAAATTGTGATTTCAATTGTGAAATTTCACTTTTTGAATGCATGAGAAGAAGGTGACCAGTTTGACATCAAAATATAAGTAAAATGTTGAGTACAGAGAGAGCTACAGGGAAGATTCTGTTGGAATCATGCCCCTCGGGCTTGCTTGGGCGTTTAAGGGTTAATGTACATCGCATAATTGAGTAGTAGAACACGTTTGTGATATATTATTCATAAAAAAAATTCCCACTCAACATAGAAAGGGACTTCTCAAGGCATGAAAAAAACCGTGTGTGGCCTCATGGCCTCATCAACATAGATGAATGCTTTTTTGTACCCAAAGTATCGCGACATCTGCCATGCTGCCCATGCACTGATGGCTCCATGCCCGTTCTTAATTATTGTCCTCCCTATGCTCCCCAAGAGCCTCTTAGAGGGCCTTTCTAAGAGCCCAAATACTTTCTAATGATGATCCATTTTCTCCACAGAGCTCACTTGCTTATACGACTCCTGCCATTGCCATCGCACTTGTAGTCTTGCACTTCGTCAACTTCACATGAAATTGGTCAAGCAAACATGCGGATTTTGTAAACATGGTCACATGGATGTACCGTAACCCTATAGAACAATATCGCATATACTGTACAACTATGGATCTATTCCTCCTATACAACTGGACCACCTCTGCACTAGTGACGATTGAATACGTACTAAACTCCTAAAGATTCTTGGTGGTAGACCTATGTTGTGTGCTTTCTCATTTCCACTATGAAATTCCTTTTGATAAGGTTTTAAGTTACTCGTGTAAGGACTTTTTGCAAAGCATAATATGCTACATGTACACAAATATCTATGATGACCGTTCACCATGTTTCATTAAAATATTATTGCGTGCAACAAATATCTTGTCAAGTCTTCAAAATCCGTGCAAAGTACATGTCGTGTCTACAGATCGGATGCCATTTTTTTTCAATTCGGGACATTTTGAAGTTTCAGTTGATTGAATTTTCATTGAATTTTTTTATCAGTTTAATATATTTTCTATTGAAAATTCGAGAAGATCAGTCTTGACTCAATTATGAAAAATTCAGGAAAGTTATTGATAGTCTCAAAATTGGTGCTAAAGAGAGGGCAAAAAGTCTCAAAGTATGAAAAGGATCTTCAAAGTTGTTTTTTTTTTTTTTTTTTTTTTTTTTTTTTTTTTTTTTTTTTTTTTACCATATTGGATCAATGTCATAAGTGGTGAGTTTGGAAGCTACTCCCTTATCCATCTTCTTGAATGCATTTTGCATAAACTACATACAATAGTAAATTACGTTGCCCCCACACTAATTAGTTGTCAAGTCACACTATATAATTGCTTACTCCACTAAAATTTATATTTATTGTAAAAAAATCGATTACTAGTAAAAAGTTATAGCAACCCTAAATATAGATAGAAATTCCGGTCCTTTCTAAGGGGCCGGCGTGAATGAAGTGTCCGTTCGTAATGGTAATATCCCGATGGCCACCGGACAAGGGGAAATTACAATACTACTTCCCCCTCTCGAGGGTGGACACTATAACTACGCGTGTTTCTAGCCTAGTTACTAGTGCCTTGAAGATACTTGACATAGTATTCCCCCAAAGGGCTTTGAGGTACCCATACAACAAGGTCCAAGGACCTTCCACAATAGTTGGTTGGACTATAGTGGTGATCATCACACCGGCATGGGGAATAGAACCCACGACCTCCTCATTGGGGGCCTAAGCCCTAACCACCAAGCCAAGGCTTGTGGTGCCTTAGCAACCCTAAATCATATAATGTGGCGCAATGTTTTCTTTACCAGCAAAAAAAAAGGCTAGAAGGCAAATTTTATTGACGAGGAGGTAAAATTGATTTACGAGGAGGTAAAATAAGGACCTTAAAAGACAAACCTATGTTGCCAAACTTTCATCCAATTTTTGCAATTTTTAATCCATTTAAGCATAAGTTCATTTTCTTTTACTACTTTCATCCAAAATCGAGATGAATAAGCACCAACCTAGATTTTTACAGTGCCAGTTGAACAAAAATTAAAAGTATTCTAGAAGAAACGCTTGTGTGGCTACAATAAACAAAAATTTTGATGTACCATTCCAGTAACTTCCAGGGATACACAAATCAAACTCTCTCTAATGGCAATAACTTGAGAAATGAACTTGTTAACCCTTAAACGCTCAAGCAAATCCGAGGGGCTTGATTCCAACAGAATCTTCCTTGTAGCTCTCACTGTACTCAACTTTTCACTTATAGTTTGATGTCAAACTGGTCACCTTCTTCTGATGCATTCAAGAAGTGAAATTTCACAATTCAAATCACAATTTGTATGAATGATTTTGTGCTTTGAAAGGATTGTGGTAGGTAGGTTGGGGTTATACATAACCTTGTAGGAGGTTGCAAGCTCACCATTGATTGGTCTATTCATGATGCCCAAGTTCAAAAAGTGCACTATTCATGATGCCCAAGCCCAAAAGATGTTGTGATCCAATTTCGGGCTGCTCGTTTCAGACCCCATGGGCGTTTAAGGGTCAAGTAGAACCATGTAGAATTAGTCAGAACAATGTGGCATCTTATAAGTTAGTTGTAACAACTCATGAAGACCTTAGCATGGGGATTCAATACAGGAAGTGAATCTGTTGAGAGATTTGCAATGCAAACCTTGGAATTACCGGAGCCAGAATTGGAGAGAATCAATGGAGACTTGGTAAAATGGTACCCCAGCCTCTGACACGCCCAAAGTACCCACAGACTTTTGGTGTAATGGAGCAATAATATGAGGTTTTCCGGCCTCAAATCAAGCCCCATTGAATGAGACATTTATAATTTATTTTTATTTTTATTTTTATTTTATTTTTGGAATATTGTTCAAATAAATTACTACTACTCAAAGTTTCAAGAATTCCAACTTGAAACTTTTACAAATTTTTCAAGGGCAGCCTTCAAAATCTACAACATCAAACTTCAAATTGTGAAATTATTTTAAATTTTGCATCAACTTTGAGGGCTATAATCTTCCTAATGGCTAAGATACAAGGGTTGAAATTTTTTATGGTAGTACTGATGGTAGTTAGCTTTAAGATATTACGCCTAAAAGTAGAAAAAAGATGTAAAGTCTTGACTATATCTCAATTCTAAGAAGGTGGTCAAAAATTGAACATTTTAAGGTTTTGAGACCCAAGACATGCCCTTGGTACTTAGGGGTAAGTTAATCCCTGAAGGTCCATATAACCCACAAAGGATTGTTGCGATTGCGGGCAGTCTCTATGGAGGGGTTTAAAGTAATATTTCTGCCTAAGAATTTTACTCGGTGCTCCTTATACTGCAAAGTATATGTGGTAAAATTTACAAAGCCAAAATCTAATTTTAGAACCTTCATCTAGAATTTTATGTCTCAAGTCGAAAAAGGGCAGTTATAAATTATTCTTTATTTTATTTTTTATTTTTTTAGAAATATATTCATCACGGAATTACTACGCGAGTTCGAAAGTAACCCAAGTCAAATAGTTTTACCAATTTTACAAGGGCACCCTCCATAATGTAGAAAAACAATCCTTGAGATTTTTGGTAGTTTCCTAATTATATCTAACTTTTAAACATTTCCAAAATTTGAATGATATGATATCACGATTAGTGAAAATTCAACTTTACCTCAATTTTGACAAGGTGATCAAAAATTGGAAACACATTTTCAAATGAAATTGTGATAGATAAAGATAAAGGTGAGTTAATTAGCTCCCAATTGTACAAACTTGTCATAAACTTAGTAAAGGTCAAGTGAAGCAAATTTTAAGTCATGAAGCCTCATGGATTGCAAGATCATGACATTTGAATACTAAGAGAAATTTATTTCTTTGACTTTAGAGTAGAAAATTTATTAGACAGAGCTACTACAATGCAAAATACTCCAACTAGAAAGATATTCACCTTCATTTCAAAAAAACCCTTGAACCAAAAAATATTATCATCAAAAACCTCATGTCTCAAATTATAGCCTTGCAATAGTAAAAGCTTGCAAAAGTTTAGGAAAGAAAAAATAGTCTCAACCTACAATCCTTGCTCTCATTTTCTTGCCTTAGTAGCAAAATACCTTTGATCCGGTCAAAGTTTCTACCACTAAAAACAGATTTTTATTACCACTAAAAGAATACATCCCAAAAAATAAAGTTGAACTCTAGTGGTGAATGAAGGAGATACAACTCCACAAATGTCGCCATATACTATAATTTCAATATTTTTCAATATGGAATCATCATTGCAAAGTTTACCCAATACCAAGGTTATTTGGATCCAAACATTTCCCAACTAGAACATTTGTTGGAAATCATTTTAGAATCACAGTAGTGTAAATTTTTCTTATGGAAAACTATTTTTAATTTCATATAATTGACTTGGAGGAGTAAAACATGCTCAATGCTTGAAATCTCAAAAGCAAAAGCTCCCTCCATTAGAATGGATGCCATAGATTCAATGGATTTGTAATATATATCCCACAAACTAGACTTGAATTGGGACTCAACTATGTAATTATGTTCAAAAAGGAACTCAAACAAAGAATTATGAGGCTCTTCAAAGTGTTAGCCCTTCATCCAAGATCTTGTCATTGACACCAAGCACATAAAGGATTAATCCCTTAAGATCCAAGAATTAAATTCGAAATGGGTTCTTGGGATTTCCTCAAGTAAAAAAGTTAGCATACTTTTAACCAATATAATCTCACTAATAAATAAAAATCACCCTTTCAAATTTCAGATGGAGGTAAAAAATGCAAGTTTACATTAAGACCATACGGTTAAATCTTTCAAATAATACTTGGATTTTTTTTTAATATATTTTTTATTTTATTTTATTATTATTTTTTTTTTTTCATGACCTCAAGTACACAAAGGTCATATTTTTTTAATATAAGAAATTATGCATTAACGATCTATAAGAGACAAAAAAGGTTAGGAGCAAATTGAGGAGGTCTTGGGTTCTATTCTCCTTAGACCTTGTTGTGTGTGTACCTCAAAGTCCTTTGGGGGATACTATGTCAAGTATCTTCAAGGCACTAGTAACTAGCTAGAAACTAGCGTAGTTGTAGTGTCCACCCTCGAGAGGGGGAAGTAGTATTGTTCTAATTTCCCCTTGTCCGGTGGCCATCGGGATATTAGCATAACAAACGGACACTTCATTCACGCCGGCCCCTTAGAAAGGACCGGAGTTTCTATCCCTATCTCTTAGGAGCAAAACAAAAGACCTAATAAAAAAATATCCAAAATAATCTCAAATGCTTTGTAATTGTTATCTTGCAAGATTCTCCTTGGTACCCACAAATTTTTTAAATCATTAGAATACACTAGAAGCAGTTAGAAGAATGTGGCATCTTTATAGTTGTTACAAGAGCAGAATGCGAGCCTAGGGATTTAAATCCGGAGGTAAATCTGCCTGAGAAATTTTGCACTGAAAACCTTCTCATCACCTGAGCAAGAATTGGAGAGTCATACTAAAAATGGCATACTTTGACACCCCAAAATGCCCATAGATATTTGTACAAAAATATTCTTGTACTTCCAAATTTCTAGTGTTTACGTATGTTTGAAATTATATGTACTTGAAAAATAGTTTTAGTACATAAAAATACTTATAATTTATGATTGACAAATGTACCTAATTTACTTGGCACCTTTTTGTAAGAATGTTCGAATGCATTTAATGCATATTCAACAAGCAAATGTTATTTTAAAGTGAAAGTTTTGAGTTTATTGACTATGTTGAAGAACTAAATATGTTTTGTTTTCAGTTTTGAACAATATTTTCTAAGTTGGTTCGACTTTGAGATTGAGGCATGCAAGGCCTTGTTGAATTTGTTTAGAATTGCCTTTGCTCTTCATTGTATCATGCCTGTAGATAACCCTTGTGGGACTATTGAGATTTGTTTGTGGTGTATAAGAGCTTGGACCTAGCTTTCGTTTTGAATCGTTCTTCAAGTTCCAATGAGTCACGTCCTAGTCATCTTGAAACTAAAGTATATATGGGTGAACAAGATACAAGTTATTAAAGTTCCTAAATACTAATTCTACCCTTTGTGCCACTCCAAGGATTTAACTCTAGTGCTTGTCGCATGATTTATATACCAATTAGATTAACCCTAAAAGTGGTTTGATCTATTGGTAGAGAGAACAACACATTCCTAATAAAAGTGTCATAAATGTAAACAAAGGTAAATTATTCGGATCTCAACCGTACAATCTTGTAGTAGATGTATTGAACATCACGTGGGCCAAGTTTTGAGTCATGAGGCCTTATAGATTGCAAGATCCTAATGTATTAGTACTGACAAAACATCACAAAATCTCAACATTTTCACTTTGAAGTGAAAATGCTACCAACATACTTATTGCACTAAAAAATCCGATTTATTCACTTTCTTTCAAGATTACGACATTGTTGCAAATCCAATATCAAAATTATTTGGATCAAAAATCTTCCTGCAAGATAGTTGTTCCCCTTTATATAAAGACCTTGATAGTGTAAAAGAAAATTCGTGAAAACATCTTTTAAATTTCCCATAATTGGCTCCCAATGGCAAAACGCGCCCCATGTTTGAAAACTCAAAAACAAAAGCAGCCTTCATTAAAATGCATGCCATTTATTCATACTTCATTGTATGGGTATACAATTTTTACCACACAAACTAGACCTAATTTCGGACGCAACCCAAGTAATTTCATCCATGACGGACTCTAGATGAAGAAATTATGGCTCTCCAAAAAGTTGCTACAGTCATCCAAAATGTCCATTTTCTACATTCGGCCTAGTAGAGGGTTAAACATATAACTCCCCATCATTCCATTGAGTTGGTACGGCAAATTCTATCATTTCATTTCTAAGAAACAATATATCATATCATGATTGAAAACAATCGAATCATTCAATACTCAATCATCGTTTTCCTAAAAGCCTATACAATTCACCTACATGGTATAAATGGTCAACTCGGAGATAGAAAAGTAAAAAAATAGGCTTACCGAACAATATTCTTTCTAGAGCAAGTTACCTAACTTCCTTGGTGAACATAAAATTCCATTTGCCTCTTTAACCGTTGTGCCTATACTCTGGCAGGTATTCGGGACCTATACTAATTAAATATACAGAAAAAATAGAATGGGGGTATTTTTAATTGGGTCGGTCAACGGGTAGGCAGTTGACCAGGAAACACCTGGTCCAGTCAGCGTAGAGCAGGGGATAGCAAACTTGTTTATAGAATGGCCGGATCTAGTATGCACGAATGGCTGCCCCAAATCCCGAATGCTTTCTATACAACAAATTTTCCGGGCAGCCCGATAAAACAATTTCACAGCTCTTTGATGAATGTAGGGTACAGTAGGTTCACCGGGTTGCTTTATATTCTGTGCCTTATAGCTTGCTTTGTACTTTACAACTTGATATCAACGTACTCCACTGACTTGAGATTTCTTTACCTTTAGCTACAGATATTTTACAGAGCACCCATTTCATCTGTGAGAAAAACACTATATAAAAGTACCACCTTTAAAAAAAGAATGAGAAAAGGACAAGACCTACATAGGTTTACATGAGTAAAGCATCACTTTCCTATACAAACTGTAAGTTGATCATCCTTCAAGAAGGCCACAGACTAGACTCAACTAATGGGTATAAAGTCTAATTCTCAATGTACTCACAACTTTATATGGTACACCATTGTAGCTAGGAACACCTTCAACTTCATAGCAATCTTTAGGAAAGTGCAAAAGTGATGATTGCAATCATTTGGCTGTGACACACAAATTGCTCAAACGGCCAACTTCACTATAGATTTGCCATACTAAGCTTTTCAGTTCGTACTATCTCTGAGCCAATGGAGAATGTGGCCTGTTTTTGCGGCGAATGCAAATACTGTTCCTGTGGCGAACAGGAAAAGCGTTCACCGATGGCCAAGTGCGGGCTGCCCGAAGTCAGCAGATCACTAAAAATGCGACAAGGGGTGCGCGCGAGAGGAATGATTCGTGAACCAAAGCAGCCGATTCTGCAAGACGGAAACCATCTTTTGCTCGCGGATTCCGGGCCTCCAAATACATGCTCCGAATTTGGGGACTGCTGCCATATGTAGACCTCACCGCTCCCTCCGGCCCCTATCAGTTCATCTACTAGTGCCTCGCTCGCTTCCAGTCCACTTTCTAGTACGATTCATCGCCTGTAGCCGCTGACTTCACTGCCGTTCCCTTCCCTGCTAGTCATTGATGGTTGCTGAGCCCTGACCGCGTCCTCGTTCAACAATTCCACTACTCCGCCCACCATTTTGTAGCCCGCTCACCTTACATACTACTCTAGTCGCCACTGGGGGCTCGTATTGTAAAGTTGACGGCTAGCTGAACAATCATTCGGTGATATATACCCATCATGGCCTTCACAGTTCACCATGTATAATTCTTCTGATCCTGATCGATCGAGAAACGTAATCGCTGAACGTACGAGCAAGTTTAAGAAGTTGTGAATGGTTGTTGGGGATTCTACCGATGGATTCGGTTCTGGTGAGATCGGCCAGCAGTGTTGCTGTGGCGGCGAACTTACAGACTCGAGCTGTTTTGTCTGAGCGATCTAGTGCTGGGAAGTGTCTACGTCAAAGTAGCCTCCAGTATCGTTCGCAGGTGGAAATTCTCGGGTTCTCTAGAAATTTCTGGAGCTCCGAGCAGCCGCAGCGTCGAATATCTGACGAGCCGCTGCATTATCAGGGATTCGTGGACTTCGAGGCTTTAGATTGTAGCGTTATTGAAGAGGATTGTGTCGTTGAACACACGCAGGAGTCTTTTGTTAAGTTTCTCAGGCATTATCCCAGCGCGGATCTCAATCTTGTGTCGCAAGCTTGCTATCTGAGCAACTTGGCGTACATCATCGGCGAGATCAAGGTGTGAATCAAACGACGTGTTTTTTTTGCGTGTGTGGCTGTTTTGAAATTCGCAGGACTGACTGATCGATGATCCATATTCTTACAGGGAGATGAGCTTGAGAGAGACTACCGTCTGAGACTTGTGACTTCATCAATTCAGCAGGAGAATGCAGCCACTACGGCGAAATTCAACAAGACGCTGATGGCGCCCGCAACGGCCTATGCTCTGGCGGCCACAGCAACTTATCTGCAATCGAGAAAAACGTCGACGGAGTGGAGTAATGGAACGTTCCGATCGGCACACACGGAACGAATTTCCTCGGAGGTCAATCAGACGATGGCTTCCGCTATGTCCTCGTTCATGGACTCGCCGGATCCTTGCTCTGTCGCGTCCACCATAGCCGGAGAGGATCCCCAGCCCTCCACGGCCAATGCGTGTGGATGGTTTGTGTGCGATGAGCCTACCACCGCCACCCGATTCTTTTCGATCCAGGTAAACAATCCCTCAACAGTCTCCATCACCAACTTCGGAATGTCGGAGTGATCCGATCTCTCATGATTAATTATGAGACTTGGACCCCTCTGGATTGAAAGGCCCAGGAAGAGAGAAAACGTGCGACTTGGCCATTGCCACGTTTTTCATTAGTACATTTGCAATATTCTAAAATGTAGTAGAATCGTTTATAGACGGGCGCATGGAATATCTGTTGTGCGGCCATTTTTGGTGTTGACGACATGGTGACATTTGCATGGACAGGGCTCGGAAACAATGGCGTCATGGAAAGCCAATCTGCAGTTCCAGCCCACGCAGTTCGAGGACGCAACGTGGGGAGTGAAGGTGCACAAAGGCGTATACGAGATCGCAATGTCACTATACGAGCAGATGCTGCCGTTGGTGCAGAGACACATGGCGGTTTATGGGAAGCGCGCGAAGGTGAGCTTCACGGGACATTCATTGGGGGGCAGCCTGGCGGTGCTGCTGTCGCTCATGTTCCGGTGCCGCGGCGTGGTGCCAGTCTCGGCCTTGAGTCCTGTCTACACTTTCGGTGCGCCCTCTGTTCTCAACGGCGGTAATCAGCTACTCCAACGCCTCGGCTTCTCGCCGCGCCACATCCAAGCCGTCGTCATCTCTCGCGACCTCGTCCCTCGCATCTTCGCTTCCAACATCCCCGAGCAGATCGTCGAGGTCCTCAAGCACATCAACCAAAGCTTCCGAAATCTGCCCACATTTGTAAATCATCAGGTACTTTTACTACTCCATATACCCTGGTTAGAGGTTTTACAACATACTAAAGGTCATGCCTCTGATGATGTGAGATGGTTTTTATTTACAGAGGCACTTGTACACCACCACGGGACAGTTGCTTATATTGCAACCAGAAGCGCAGCAGGCGCCAGGGCATCCGCTTTTACCGTCAGGAAGCGGGCTCTACGTCCTGGAGCATCCCAAGCATCTGCTCACCGACAACAAGGAGACACTCTCGGGTTTGCAAGACGCTGAGGCTGCTTTTTTAAACTCTCCACATCCGTTGGACATCATGAGTGACCCAAGTGCGTATGGAGCCGACGGCGCGATCTCCCGCGACCACGATCCCCGGAGCTACCGCAAAGCCGTAAATCACGTCCTGAAGCAGTCGGTGCGATGCTTGCAGCGCCGCAAGCGCATCGAGCAATGGCATTCGGAGGAGCGGATGGCGGCGTTCGAGCACATGCTTCCCCCGCTTCCTAGCCCTGTGGACACCAGCGTTCGATCCAAACGGCACACCACCGCCGACTCCGTCACGTTCTTACCCGCCCGTCGCACCACCAGCGTCGGTGCCTGCAACTACCTGCACATCAAAAACAGGAAACACATGAACCGCATGAGCTGTGTCAACTAGACAGGTTATTCCTTCCTTCGATGATCCCAATTGGGTATCTAGCTAGATCGATATCACATATTATTATTGTAGCATGGGTCGATGTGCTTGAGCGTGTCGACCGATGTCGCCAGCCCCTCGTTACTGTGTGGACAAGCCACCGGTAGTAAGTGAGCGTAGGTGAGAGAACTTTTGGACCTTGGCCGGTACAGATCTGACAATCCCATAAGGTAGGAGCACCCATAAGCATGCGTGTACCCATGGGCGAGACCTATATTTGTACCCATTGTCGAGCTTTTGAGTCCTATTACTGGCTGTAGTGGAAAATGGGCGATAATGGATGAACATGGGAACATAATTAGGTCCAGATGGGTTGTTTATAGGTTCTATATAGGACAATGAATAGTACATCGTTGTAGCCTTGTGAAAAATAGAGAGGTAGTTGGTAGCTTGGTTTAGAGTGCATACAATGGGTGCCTTAAAGGCTACTAAACACAATTAAGGGTGTAAGTGGAGGTAGATCATCTCATTTAATGGGATATATATGGGTGCTAGGGTGGCGGTTTACAGCAAGTAAATGGTCATTAAAATGTAACTTCCGAGGGCGGCTATGGAAGTACAAGCTCTTGGTATAAGGTGCTCATTGAGAAACTGTGACATATGCTTGTTCTTTTATGTATTTTCCTTCTTGACGTGATTGAGCTTCAACCTTCTTGACGTGACGTGTTTACTTGTGTTAACTTAGTATTTGCTTGTGTCTACTACCGTTCTTTGATTTTATTGTCAATATGTCAAATTCATTGAGGCAAAGTCAAGAGTATTCAGAGGACAGTTTGAATGAGCCTAATTCATGGGCACCTGAGCTACTGCAGTATGGAATATCGAGAAACGGGGTTTGGACTCGAGGGTGGGCTCCGGGTTGCAACGAATATGCATCTCAAGGTGATGATCAATTTGAGTTCGTTGTCAATGGCCGAAACACAGCGCGCGCATGCAGCCAAGCAGTGATGGGCATACCGCATCCGACATACAATACCAGATCCAGGAACCAGAATTTTGGACCTAGAAGACCGCGATGTGACTTCATGCAGTCCGGAGATACCGCTCCATGTGCTGAGGCGATGTCGCCGGCAGAACCTGTAGATCGCAACTTCGGCGTACCAACCTATGTTGACCGCGCTGCAGACCTGCCAAGCATCGACCAACAGCAGCGTGCAAGATCGACAGCACATTCGCGAGCCAGAAGACGAACTGGCACATGGTCCGATGACACCTTGACAGCCGCGATTGCAGCAGTCGATGCTGGTGGAAAGCTGCGGACTGTGGGTCGCGACTTCGGCATACCGGCCTCTTCGCTCAGAGACCACGTGTACGGGAAAGTTGTCACGACTCCATCCGTCATGACAGCTGGACGTAACAGATACAAGGCAGATACAAGGCAGTTCGAGGACGGTTACAATTTAGAGTCCTATATCAACTCGTAGCAAGAATGCTTTCGTCATCTGGCATTTTGTAAGGTTATGTAATGGTTCCACTTATCGAATGCAATGCTTACAAACCGGTTCACAGTCTATATGAATTCTTATTGTAATGAAATGCGAAATGCTTTTGTAGTAGAATGTGAGCTGCTTCGTTGTCGATTCATGACATAATGCCAGATCACCAACTGTTCATATTCTGCTGCGATTGCAAATAACTCAATCGGAGGTCAATAGCCGTTTGAGTTACTGATCACTTCAAGATCCTCGGAGAAATGATTCAATGAGTTCGGTGCACTTCAGTTTCAGTTCTTAAGATCATGCACCATAAATCGGTGGAGACTGTAAGAGTTGAAACTGATTTATGGGAGGTGGAATGGCCACTCCACCAACATGCGAAATACGAATCTTGCTTGGCCGAACTACTTATCAAAGGCATTTCATAAGAGATTTCTATCTATTGATTGCACCACTCATGCCTTTTGCTCAAGAAAACCAACTCTTTTGCTGGACAACTGAGGCATATGAGGCCTTCCATAAACTCGAATCCAAGAGTCGTTGAGAGTATCAGAGTTAATAAAGTATGAAGATGAAGGACGGTTGCTGACGGCATCTTCCTGCCTCGACAACATCGAGCAGAGAAAAAATGGAGCCTGGGAACATCCCAACGATGGAGGAAGCTACACCAGATGGGCAGCACTCATCCAACAGCAAGTTCAAAGCACCCTTCAAGCGGCTCTTCCTCATGTAATCCAACAAATTATTGATCAAGCAGGTGCACGACATTACCTTGGTTCTCCCCCGAATTCACATCTCGGAGCAGATGGAAGTTTTCGAGACTCTGGAAGGCGTAATCATTTCGAGGAGAGAAGCAAAGAATCGAAAGTTGCACCACCTGAGAAGTTCTCGGGAAGAAAGAAAGGCAACGAAGTCTATCGATGGTTTGCACAACTCCGATTGGTATTTCGCGGTAAGCCACGGATGTATGAGTCAGATGCGGATAAAGTTGCGTTTGCACTGTCGTACATGACTGGATCTGCACAGAATTGGGCCATGCCACTCCTGCAAGCACTCGATGAGGGAAAGAAACATAATCTACTTGAGGATTATAGCGCTTTTCGGGAATCAGTCATTTCAGTTTACGGTGATCTTGATCGCACACATAACGCTGAGGACCGCATCGGGAAGCTTCGTCAGACGGGATCAGCGGCGTCATACATTTCGACGTTCAACGAATATCTTTCTTTCAGTGGACTGAATGAGTCTAGTTTAGTAGCAAGATTTAGAGCTGGATTAAAAGATGAAATACTGGATTCAATAGCCACCGTGGAGACACAGCCAAGCCGATTACATGAATGGATGGCAGTTTCATCTCGCATTGATGAGCGTCTATGGAGTCGGAAGCAAGCTCGTAGATTACCAAGTGACTTTTCATCTTCCAGGAACTCAAGTTTTGGTTCTCGTATCCCACCTGTGAGGCTTTCATCAGAACCAATGAACTCAGGTCCAGTACCCATGGAGCTTGGGGCAGTTCGAGGGCCACCAGCGTTGGCGAAGAATGCAGTAGAAAGACTCGAATATCAGCGTCAAGGTCGTTGCTGGGGATGTGGCGAGTTGGGACATATACGATCCAAATGTCCTACCAATCCATCTCGCCCATTGTCCCTTGCAGCAACTATAGAATTAGAAAGTGCAGTTTCGGGAAAAGGCATAGCCCGGGATCAATCTCGAGTTCGACTGGGCTCAATCCAAATCTGCTGCGACCACGTTTTCTTACCACCAGCAAATAAACTTGATTGGATAACGAGCTTGACGAGCAAAAACAATCTCAAGATAAAGAAATAAATTCCTGGTATTTACAATCCACGGATCCAGGTACACATCTAACTTTGCATGCCATAATCAACTCATGCAAAGCTCTCATTTTGGTCGATTCAGGAGCTACTGGTGTATTCATGCATCCTGAATTTGCGGTAACATGCCACGCCATTACACGTCTCAAAGATAGGCCCAGAGAAGTTCGAGTAATTGATGGCCGTATGATCGATTCGGGATTAATTACTCATCAAGCTCAAGTTGAACTTTTTATCGGAAATCACCACGAGACGTTATTGGCAGAGATCACTAACACAGGACATTATGCTTGCATACTTGGGATGCCATGGTTAGTCCGCCATGATCCGACCATTTGTTGGCCACAACGACAAGTTACATTTCACTCATCATTTTGCCAACACCACTGCCTGGATCAGTCTCAGCAGCAAGTATCGGAATATTCAGAAGAGACACTCGCAATTCCAGTTTGCGATGGAAATATGATGGACAACTCAGGGCAACGGGACTTGGAGCCGGTAGAGCCCTCTCTGTTCACCAACCGATTACAAGAAATAGACACTCGCCCGTATAGTGGCGCAGGACATGACTTGATAGATGTTCAAGGCTACACGGATTGCAGCCGGTAAAATCCTCTATCATGATCAACCGATTTCAAGAACGGCCACTCCAAATCTCAGCTGAGACGTTTCAGTTCTCAGCCACAGAGGATGATTTGTATGTGGTGGAGGTATCCGAATGTTCAACCGAAAATATGACCCTCGAGAACACGATTCCGTCCGAGTACAGTGACTTGCATGGAGCTTTCAGCGAAACTGCTTCAAATGAACTACCGCACCATGGGATCTCGGACCTGAAAATAGAGCTGAAAGACGGACAGGAACCACGTAACACTGGATTACGACCTATGTCTCCAAGAGAATTGGACGAGCTGCGCAAATATTTAGAGGAAAATTTGGGCAAAGGATGGATTCGCAGATCTAAATCGCCGATTTCTGCACCCATTGTATTCGCTCGCAAGAAAGACGGCTCTCTCAGAGTTTGCGTTGATTATCGAAATTTAAATGCAGTTACTATCAAAAACCGATATCCTCTTCCACTTATTCCCGAGCTCACTGACCGCTTGGTGGGAGCAAAAATTTTCACAAAGCTTGATATTCGTCAAGCATATCACCGTGTTCGCATGGCTTCTGGCCATGAATATAAAACAGCTTTCAAGACGCGCTACGGCCTCTTTGAATATCTTGTTATGCCTTTCGGCTTGACAAATGCTCCTGCGCAATTTCAATCTCACATGCAACATATTTTTGGTGACCTCCTGGACTTATCTGTGGTCATTTACTTGGACGATATTTTGATATTTTCGACGACGTTGGAAGAACACTGCCGGGTTGTACGTCAAGTACTCCAACGCCGCGCAGACAACGGGCTCTACGCCAAAGCATCGAAATGTGAGTTTCATCGATCTTCTCGGGGAATTCCTAGGAATGATCGTTTCTTCACAAGGACTTCGAAATGTGTCCCGATAAAGTTAAGACAATTCAGGAATGGCCCACACCAAAATCATTGAAGGAAGTCCAGGCTTTCCTTGGATTCGCTAATTTTTATCGACGGTTTATTCTTAACTATTCAGAAGTCGCTCTCCCACTTATAGCGCTAACAAAGAAAGGCCAGAACTTTGTCTGGACACCTCAGGCCGACATTGCTTTCAAAGCGCTTCAGTCCAAGTTCATACAGGCACCCATATTGATACATCCCAATTTTGAAAATCCTTTTATTATTGAGACTGATGCTTCTGACATGGCTACGGCTGCAATCCTCTCACAGTACAGCACAGACGGGTATTTGCATCCATGTGCCTACAGGAGCTCGAAAATGACTACCGCCGAACAAAATTATGATATCTACGACAAAGAATTACTCAGTGTCGTTCTTGCTTTCCAGGATTGGCGCGTATACTTGGAGGGATCACCACATATCATCAACGTCATATCCGATCACAAGAATTTGGAAACTTTTTGACCACTAAACAACTTAATCGACGCCAGAGCACGGTGGTCCAATTCCTATCTACGTTTAACTTCCAGATTCAACATCGGCCAGGTTCGTTAAATACATGTGCAGATGCTCTTTCCAGACGCGTCGATCTCATGGAGGGCCGAGATTCAACTCCTCGACCACTTTTTCGGTTAGTCCGACCGAGTCTTGTGCACAAAGTATGGACGACGATCGCATACTCCGACAAATTCAAAGTCTTTGTCTGCACGACGATGTTGCACTTCAACCTCTCATGGATCTTTTACGTAAGGATACTCATCAGCTGTCAGGAGACATTCGACGAAGATTACAACCATATACTTATAACAACAACATTCTCCGTTTCCAGGATCGAATCTATGTTCCGGATGATCCAGAACTTTACAGGCAGATTCTTCGCTCTCG
This sequence comes from Bryum argenteum, assembly GCA_037043015.1. Classification (NCBI taxonomy): domain Eukaryota; kingdom Viridiplantae; phylum Streptophyta; class Bryopsida; order Bryales; family Bryaceae; genus Bryum; species Bryum argenteum. The sequence continues at coordinate 19,891,318 of CM073325.1, read as the reverse complement.
ACACGACTCTCCTGCTGCTGGACACCAAGGGCGAGCTAAGACTCTCGAACTAGTCTCCCGAACTTTCTTCTGGCCCACACTACGACGATATGTTAATCGTTATGTTGATGGGTGTGATCTGTGCCAAAGATCCAAACTCGCGCATCATTCTCGGTATGGGCTCCTTCACCCCATCCCACATTTGCTGCGCCCGGAAACGATATCCTCATTGATTTTATCGTAAAGCTTCCACTTAGCAATGGAAACGACTCAATCCTGGTAGTTATTGATCGGAATACAAAGCTTGGTCATTTCATTCCCACGAATGAGACAATTACTTCAGAAGAAACGGCCTCACTCGTATTTGCATAATATTTGGAAGCACCACGGCACACCGGATGAAGTTATATCGCATCGAGGCTCGAGATTTGTATCGAAGTTCACGAGAAGATTATCGAACTCTTGTGTATCAAGCCTTGTCCAACCACCGCTTTTCATCCTCAAGCGGATGGGCAAACGGAACGAGTTAATCAAGTTCTCGAACAATATTTGCGCATGTTTACCACCAAACGTCAAAATGATTGGGCGGAATTGCTTCCGATGGCTGAATTTGCATATAATAATGCATTTCATTCAACCACGGGATTCTCGCCATTCTACGCCACATATGGTTACCACCCTTCTTTCTCGTTCATGACCCCGTCTACATCCACTTGCTCCACCAAGACCGAGTCCGCCATCTCTGCGGGAGATTCATGAAGAAGTCAAAACGATGATACAACTTCTTTGGTGAACAAGCCAAACGCCGATCGATATAAGGGAGCGAACATCCACCAACGTTCCAAGTCGGTGACAAGGTCCTACTTTGACATGACAACATCCCTACCGACTCCCCATCTCGAAGGTTAACAGCAAAATTTTTGGGGCCATTTTCCGTAATTTCGAGACTCTCGGATGTAGTCTACCGCCTCAAACTCCCCAAATCGTTACGTATCCATGACGTTTTTCATGTTTCACTCCTCGAACGGTATTCCACGATACCATTCTCGGACGACGACCCACCATTCCCTCGCCTATTATCACTCCCGAGGGAGATCTAGAATATGAGGTGCAGGAAATCTTGGATTCTCGATTATTCGGACGATGGAAAAAACTCCAAAGATTTGGTTTCTGGAAAGGCTATGGTGTGGAGGAAAACTCATGGGAACTCGCGATGAACTTAGAGAATGCCTCGGACCTTGTTGCGGAGTTCCACAAGTTACACCCGCAAGCACCCAAGAGGGGGGTAATGTCACGACTCCATCCGTCATGACAGCTGGACGTAACAGATACAAGGCAGATACAAGGCAGTTCGAGGACGGTTACAATTTAGAGTCCTATATCAACTCGTAGCAAGAATGCTTTCGTCATCTGGCATTTTGTAAGGTTATGTAATGGTTCCACTTATCGAATGCAATGCTTACAAACCGGTTCACAGTCTATATGAATTCTTATTGTAATGAAATGCGAAATGCTTTTGTAGTAGAATGTGAGCTGCTTCGTTGTCGATTCATGACATAAGTCCTCCAACGAAAGAAAGGGCGGCAGGGAGTGCTCACGGCGAAGGAAGAGACAGATTTGGTGACGTGGATTTTAAGCATGCAAGATCATGCACACCCGATCTCTGTGCAGGAGCTCCGACTCAAGGTCGCCGAAATGACCCAGGAGCGTTGGACGCCTTTCACGGAGGGTATTCCCGGCAGGGGGTGGATGCGCTGGTTTCGCAAACGACATCCCGAACTGACTCTACGATCTGCACAGGGGTTAGAGGAAGGCCGAGCGCGAGGCTTGAATGCTGTTAGCGTAGCTTCGTTCTATGAGAATCTAGGACAAGTTTATGAGCGGTTTCATTACTCCCCGTCCCAGATCTGGAATGCAGATGAGTCAGGAGCTCAAGCGGGTCGGAATGGAGGTGGCACTCTCGTTTTTGCGAGACGTGGGACTAGATCTGTGCATACAACAGTGCCAGATAACAGAGAGCACATAACCGTGTTGACATGCGTGAACGCAGCAGGTGCGTACATCCCTAATTTCTACATCTTCAAGGGAAAGCGTAGGCTGCGAAACTACATAATTAGATGTGAGCCTAAGGCATGCATGGCAATGCAGCCAAATGCATGGATGACAGCGTTTTTATTCTCAGCCTGGATCTCGCATTTTGTTAGCATCGTGCAAGAAAGGTATGGGATTAACGTACAAAATAGACACTTACTAGTACTCGATGGACATGGATCACATGTCACGTTAGAGGTAGTTCAAAAGGCTAGAGAGCAAGGACTTGACATCTTGACATTGCCAAGCCATACAAGCCACAGACTTCAGCCATTGGATGTGAGCATATTTAAGCCATTCAAAGTAGCATTCCGAGCATGCAGAGATCGCTGGACAATAAACAACAAAGGCAAAGGTGCATCTAAAGAGGACCTTGCAGATTGGGTTTCCCAAGGACTGAGGAAAGCTCTTACCACGGAGAAAATACAAAAAGGATTTGCGGCTACTGGAATCTGGCCACTCAATTCGAATGCCATAGACAAGTATATGGCTCCCAGTTCATGCTTTGAGTCTACAGCCGGATCTGACGTGGAAGCTGCAGAAGACTCGGCGTCCAACTGCGACGATGTGTTGAGCGAGGGAGGTGCTGCAGAGGTTACAGTCAGCGAAGGCCGTCCTGCAGAGGTCACATTCGGCGAGGAAGGTGCTGCAGAAGAAGATCTGATCCCAGATCCACACTTCTTTGTACAAACAGATCTCGACGTTGGATCTGATGGTGATTGCTTTGATGGGATGGCCTCCGATGTCGATATCAACTCACCTGCCACAGCCCGCAACTTGTTTGCGCTGCCTCAGATCTCACGGCGCACTCCACGAGCTCGCCGAACGAACGAGCCCCTGATCGACTACTCAAAGTCTATCATCATGACGTCACAGGACTACATCGATGCGATGGAAGCGAAGGCAGCCAAGAAACTAGCAGTTGCAAGAGAGCGCGAGGAGCGCAAGATTCAAGTCGAAGCGAGGAAGATTCAGAGAGAGGAAGAGAAGACTCGGAAGGAGGCGGAGAAGGTCATGCGCAGCATTCAAGCTGAGAGGCGGAAGGCAGAGCGTGAGCGCGAGAAGGCGAGGAAGACTGTCGAGCGAGCCCGGAAGAAGGCGGAAGCTGAACTTTTAAAGCGCCAGAAGCGGTCCGGGGGATTTACTACGGGTGCAAGCTTGGCGGGCCCCGTCGCAGATCAGAGCGCGCAGCGCGAGCCGTTGACAACGGCCAGAGACAGCAACGGCCACTTCTGAATACAGGAACTTTGGGAACCTTGATCTTAATGAGGCTTTGGATGTTCGCATGCTTAGGGAACCTTGATCCCATTGACAAGATTAGCATGTGTAATTTTAGCAGTAGCGTATTCCAGACATGAGTGATAATTGGATGTGAGGTGGCCGATTTTGGGTGCCCATGAAAGCTAGTATAGGAGATAGCTTAAACATGATAAGATATAATGATGTGTGACTTTAAAGACACCTAAGTTTAGTTTTTGATATCCACGTGTTTGGAGACTAGTGTGTCATTGTTACAGTTTTAGTAATCCATAAATGGTTACTATGAAACGTAAGTGGACAGTTTTGGGTTCTATAGTGTTCCTTTTTAGAGGCTCTTTGGCTTCATTGTAGATCACCACAAGGCAGTAAAGGCTTACACTTTACCCCATTCTAACAACCTCTATGGACAAGTTTTGAAATAAATGGATTTTTGACTTTGCAATATTTAAAAAAAAAAATGGTGCTCATTCATTAACTTCTACCAATACCAGTATTTTTGCCTTTCTCTTGCTAATCCAAAAACATGGTTTTCTCACTCCATTGTTCAAGGTAACTCAATAGAATCCCTTAAACGCATGCTTATGGGTGCTCCTACCTTAATGGAGATCAGAATCTGCATTTCGTTTCGCAATTTCCTAACAGACCATTTCTGTGAATGTGGGTTGTGCATTTATACTGTAAAAAAGTTAAAACGTTTGATGAAGGACGAGAAGTTCATTTGATGAAGGAATAGAAGTTCTTCGGCTTGTATTGGGCCTTAAAGATAGTGTGTGATACTTGCCAAGAGTTGCTACAAGTATGTTGAGCGACAATGACGCTTTCTCTTCCAAATCCCCAAATAAGAGTGCAAACTTCTACATATATATAGTTTGTATAAGAATGTAATATCTTATCTTGAATTTCTATTGGGACAACTTGGGTTCAAATGCATAGTATAACAGAAGCATGCAAACAAGACTCAAAATTTCACAAGCATACTTTGCTTACACAAGCACTTTGTCACAGAGTGTTTTTCATTAAACATAAACCAAGACATAAGAGATTATTCTTAGTAGAATAAGAGTCCTCAAATCAAATCACTCAATTGACATTTTCTACATCTTTTTCTTCAATCCCTTTCAACTATTCACATTCTAAGACAAAGTAATTACAAAAACCAAAAAAGACTCTTGTGCATATTTGTGGAGTATGCACATTGGAGTCTCCAATCTCCATTCAACCGTACAAAAGAAAAAACACGAACAAAATAAAACATTCTTTCATCACTACAAATGTCACTCCGAACACTTCTATCCACAATAATAGAGACCACTACGTGTAAGTGCATGAAATAACAAAGTGTAACACATTGCATTGAAAAGAAAGGAAAAGAAATCAAAAACACTTCGAACTTTGATGCAGGGCCGGTCTTCATAGTCAAAAGATCCGAAATCTCCCTTCTCCTTATTTAATAGCAACTGGTCTCCTCTTGAAACGCTTGGCATTTCGACCAACAGACTCAGGAACGGGCTTGCTTATCAGAGCTCTTCGGAGCCAGAAGGTCCGTTAGAGTCTTCCTTCTCCTGAGTGACAAGAGCAAGAGCTCTGGTATTCTCCCAGGGCTTGAAACGCTTGGCACATGGGCCAGGAGACTCAGAAACTGCAGCCTTGCCCTTTGCTGCCCGGATTAGTCTCTTCCTGCCACTTCCACTCTCGGCTACCACTGGCAATGTGTTATCAGCACTTCCTCCTGCAATCTCGTGGTCAGCACTACTTGCACGCACCTCAGCGCTAGAGGGCTCCAAGATCAATCCCTCCACAGCGAAGACATCCATCACTGGGTTCCAGTCGCTCACACTCGTTCTTCTCTCCTGGAGGCTGGAGTTTACACGGTGCTGAAGAAACCGAGATATGTTTGAGGGCAATACTTCGGAATTCTGCACAATGCACAAAATCCATCTCATCAGCAAAAACAACTATTGGAGTTCGTGATGAAGCCTCAGTAGCCAGGTAAGGACATGGGTTTGTAAAACAATTTTTTTGCGGGAGTGCTTGCGGCATGAACAATTTGTGCACAATATTCTTGGAAGATACTCTCTCTTGCAATATGATGCAATAACGACTGTGCTTGATTATTTACCAAGATACGGTTCATCACTCTAACAGAACCATGTTGGAGCTTGACTTTCATCATCCGCACCGAGTTGAGTATGTGTCGTAACTCATCCACATCTTTTCCGAGGCCTCCCTTGGCAATGGCAAACTTCAGGCCTTCCATTGCACGATCCAAAGCTTTCATCTAAATAAGCATACATGAACAATATTGTTAGTACGTAAGCACACTTTGCATCTCAAAGGTTGTGACCGAGTTACATAGCTCAAGCTCATTCAGCTGGCATCAAAAATCACCAAGTGGCTTCACCTCACCTACTTAGGTGGTTAATATGATCTAACAAAAGTCTACTTGGGAGCAAGTATGTGAGTAAACGACTTAGTAGATTACCCTTTGTGAGGGCCATCGATCAAGCCCAAGCTTTGTCATCGTTCTTTTGAAACGAGAGCTTCCGATACCAAGCTGCCTAGCAAGTCCTTCTCTGTCAACGTTGAAGAAGCGTGAAAGATGTTCTAAAGTCACACAAATTTGCACTCCGTACTGGTATGCATGACAGAGAGAAAGAATTATGAGCACTTGAATATGAGATGAAAGTTACTAAGAATACAAATGCTTGGACATGGTGTAAGGAGTGTATCACTCACTTGGTTTTTCATGACGACTGCTTTGTTCCTATCTGTGTTTTCGACATCCTCCGTTCCATTCTCCGCTCCATCCTCACTTCCCTCCTCGGCTCCATCCTCACTTCCGTCCTCGGCTCCATCCTCATTTCCATCCTCGGCTCCATCCTTGGTACCATTCTCGGCTCCATCCTCACTTCCCTCCTCGGCTCCATCCTCACTTCTGTCCTCGGCTCCATCATCACTTCCATACTCGGCTCCATCCTCCCTTCCATCCTCCGCTCCATCCTCAGCTCCAACATCCTCGGCTCCATCGTGAGCTCCATCCTTGATTCGATCCTCACTTCCATCCTTGGCTCCATCTTTGGCTCCATCGTGAGCTCCATCCTTGATTTGATTCTCACTTCCATCCTCGGCTCCATCCTTGGTTTGATCCTCACTTCCATCCTCGGCTCCAACATCCTCGGTTTGATCCTCACTTCCATCCTTGGCTCCATCCTCGGTTTGATCCTCACTTCCATCCTCGGCTCCATCCTCGGTTTGATCCTTACTTCCATCCTCGGCTCCATCCTCGGTTTGATCCTCACTTCCATCCTCGGCTCCATACTTGGTTCCATCTTCAGTTCCATCCTCACTTACATTTTCGGCTTCATCCTCTTCTGCTTCTTCTTATGCTTCCTCTGCTGCTTCTTCTTATGCTTCCTCTGCTGCATCTTCTGGTGCATCTTCTGCTGCATCTTCTGTTGGAAAATTAGTTTCATCGAATCGATAATGGGTCTGTCCATTAGATTCGGCTACACCAGCAATTTGGGGGCCGCCATTGCCAATTGTGGTAGAACCCGGCAATGTCTTGCAAATGCTGTGAGAGGCGGGGGCTGGTGTTGGTGGTACATTGACGGATTTCAATGCACACACCATATATTTGTCGCCCGCATCATCTTTTACCATCCGGAGAGTATGTATGTTGACATCCTTGGCAAATAGACCAATCCGGCGAGCGTTCCTCTGCAACTCCTCCATACATAGGTACCAACATCATTAAAGTTTGAAATCTCACTCCAAGAAATCAAGAGATAATTGTAATGTGTTGCATAAAAAATAAATACTTTCGTTTGAGGAATGAGAATACCAATTGGATAAGGAAGCATACCTCGAGGATTGCCCTAAAATCCGTCATAGATTCTTTTGCAGGACGGACGTCCACTCATTCGAAATCACCTAGAATTGTAAATTTGTTCTGTGCAGAGCCTCCAATAGGAACACAAATCCTTGCGCCTGTTCTATCACCCATCCTGTAGACCATAAACTTGGAGAGAAATCACTTAATACGCATCTTAAAAGTAAGTATACACATTAAAGGCACTCACAAAGCCTAACATAAGATAAGACATTAATATTGACTATGAAACAAGTGAATTATAGCTTATACGCACAAGAAATTGTTAAGACAACTTCACACAACACCGTTTCAACAAGAGTACTAGACACGAATACTTCCTGCCAGCAAAAGGGACCGTCAATGTTGCCGAAGATGCGTGCAATAAATCGCCTTGAATCAAAAGCTTTTAGATAGATTGTTAAGACACCAGAATTTTTACATATTTATTGTTAAGAAACCTTTAAACAAGACCGTTTCAACAATAGACCAATACTTACGGTTAACAAAGGAGACCGTCGATGGAGCCGAAGATGCGTGCAATAAATTGCCTCCAATAAAACGCTTCCGATACCTTGGAAGCGCAGCTTCTCCTCGCGGAAACCGTCCCACACACAAAAAGATGCTCACAAAGTCGCCTCTAATAAACGCTCCCGAGACCTTGGAAGCGCAGTTTTTCCCGTCAAAACCGTCCCACACAAAAAGATGCTCACAAAGTCGCCTCTAATAAAATGCTCCCGAGACCTTGGAAGCGCAATTTCTCCCAGTGAAAACCGTCGCACACACAAATAGATACTCACATGCAAAGTCGCCTCTAATAAACGCTCCCGTCGAAACTGTCCCACACACAAAAGATGCTCACTAAGTCGCCTCTAATAAAACGCTCCCGCGACCTTGGAAGCGCAGTTTCTCCCCGCCGAAACTGTCCCACACAAATAGATGCTCACAAAATCGCCTCTAACAAAATGCTCCCGAGAGCTTGGAAGCGCAATTTCTCCCCGTGGAAACCGTCGCACACACAAAAAGATACTCACATGCAAAGTCGCCTCTAATAAATGCTCCCAAGACCTTGGAAGCACAGTTTCTCCCCGTCGAAACTGTCCCACACACAAAATGATGCTCACAAAGTCGCCTCTAATAAAACGCTCTCAAGACCTTGGAAGCGCAGTTTCTCCCCGCCGAAACTGCCGCACACACCAAAAGATGCTCACATAGTTGGGACATGCAACTCACTTCGAGATAATATCTACTAGAGTTTTGACTATATACTTTTGGCCAAGGACTCGCAAGCATAGTCAGCTTGCCTATTGTAATTGTGCGCGACCCTTGATGGAGCTTGCCTACAACCAAGAGATACTTTTTTTTGTAGTTTTTAGGGATAACCAAAAGCTTATTTTTGTAATTTTTAAGGGCAACCTGTGAGGTCATCAACGAATGTGTTAGAATTACTTCATGAATATCAATGGACAGGTGAATATATTAGCTCATGTAAACAAACCCATCTTTGTCTTTTACCCTTTCATGCAAAGTCCATTTACCATATCACTTAATATCATCCAAGATTGATGAAATACACAAGCAAAGCGTCTCTGTGGATGAATGTAACACCCGTGCACTCAACTCAAGCTAAATCACCTCGTGAGCCTTCTATTCACTACAAGGATTCGGCCCCCATAACAACGTTTGAACAGCGTTTGGCATTCTCAAGTACTTCTGAGTACTTGGTGAACAAACCCTCATAATTACAACGTTTATGAGAAACATGGTATTCTCAAGGTTAGGCTCCTTGTTCCCCACGAGAGAACAAGGAGGGGTAAAAGAATTCTGACATTCTGGCGAATTCGTGTGGCTAGGTAATTTGGGTCGATCCGACTGACGTGATGCGGCTCTCTTGGATTCCTGCGATGGATCTGGTCTGCCGGTTTGAAAGTCGAAGAGCTATGTGAACGCTTGTGCAGGAGATTTTCCCTTTCTTTCTTCTTTTTAACCCTTAAACGTCAAGCCTCTCTGAAAATACACTTATAACCAAGCCCGAGGGGCATGCTCTGACATTTAAGGGTTAACAGTTGATGTATTCTTGATTGAGATACAATACATCTGGTCCATAGCATCAGTCTAATTTTTCTCATGTGCGAGTAAATTGGGCATTGGTCATTTTAGCAATTCTGTTAAAATGACATTTTGGCAAGCACGAAATGGTGAACTTTGTAATGTCACCTTGATTATGGTAGCAGTGCCGAAAATGGAGCCCTAGTAATCTTGAGTCAGAGGTACATAATAGATTCCCCACGCAATAGTATCATGTACTCTCTGCAGACATTATAGGGTATCTTTTTAGGGCACCATTTTAGGAACACCTATACTTTCAACTTCAAAAATTCATAACTCATTGTAGAAGAGTCCAAAAATGATGATTCCACTTGCTCTATTCTTCTACTAGTTTTCCCCATGCACGAAAATTGTTTGTACGGGTGACAACCCTGTAGATTTCTCGTGCTGAAAATTGAGCCATTATAGAGCACCATACCATATACGATATCATGTATATTCCATAATAACACCTTCACATTCTATAAATATCACAAGGTTTCAGAAAGTTACAACGATTCATTTTACAGGAGTAGGGGATAGCAGCATTTTCACGAAAAGTATATCATGGGTAAAAGCAACATGTTTGAAAACCATATCATTAAAATTGTATACTTCCAAGTAGTAAGGGTATCCACGTAAGAGGCATTCTTAAATTTCAATGTTTCTATGATGTACATTTTTAAAATATTTGGTTTGACGTGCACCTACACGTCTTCTTTGTACAAGTCTTCTTTGTATGATGTATTATATATGCAACTCGAAAATGAGTTCAAGATCTTGATTCCAATCGGTTCATACTACTACAAACTTCGAACATTTTTTGAAACTGATTCATCGTCCATTCTACAATGAGCTTATTGTTGTTTTTATTTAGCATGTTACCTTAGAAGTTTGAATTTCTTGTAGTTGCTCTACAAAAACTTCAAACCTTTGATGAGGCTAACATTCAGTAAACTATTTTGTTTAACTTATCTAAAAAAGGTTATGCGGGAATGGATATTAAGAGACCAGTTAAAACGCCCTCTGGCCATAACCTTGCACTTAACTTTGGAGTTTTATTAATAGGAGTTGGTGGAGTACCCATGGTTCGATTGTTTTACAATGTACACGAAACACCCTATGTGTCAAGAGAAAATTTCTACCTTAGTATTTAGAGGGTCCACATCACTCTAAGCCAATTAGAATATGACATATTTCATTTTTTAAAAAAAACTAGGTAATCATTTACAAATATTAATAATCATATATGGTATTATTTAGACTAGTATAGGAATTGACCGTCATGGTTGATCTTTCATGTGTGAGCATACTTTGTTCTTAACCCCTAAAAATTTAAGCACTTGGTAGACTTCCAATACCAAAAAGTGCAATTTTCGAGCACTTTGTTGGAATTGAGGTGTGGTAAGATATTTTAATATTTTTTTGTAAATTCAACAATAGGATCTCAAACCTACCTACTAGATAGATAGATATATAGATAGAAACTCCGGTCCCTTTCTAAGGGGCCGGCGTGAATGAAGTGTCCGTTCGTAATGCTAATATCCCGATGGCCACCGGACAAGGGGAAATTACAACAATACTACTTCCTTTGGTAGAACAAGGATTATTCAATCATACTTGGTCTTTGAATTAATGAGCACTGAAAAGGTATTCTACATGTTTTTAAATTTTAAGCGAAAGTAATTTTGAAATGTTTATTATCCAGATCTAAGCTTACCCTTGTAAAGCTGGTACCCTTTAGCTTAGATCACTTGGAAATCTCAATATTATTTCTTTTGATTATGAGAACATTTTATTTGCCCCTTTTAAACCTTAAAGACTAAAATATATATTACACAGGTCAAAACTTAAAATACAGCTTACAGTATTTTAACAAACACCTTGTAGTATAGGGAACATCTTATGAAAATATTGTGAAAAAATATGGATTTATATCATTTCATCTATGTCGCTGATCTTTAGGGGTTAATTGTCTAAAAAGGCACCAAGGAAAATCAAAGGCAAGCCGAGTTAGAATCACTAAATATTACAAATAGGACTGTAAACTTAAATATGTTTGTATCTCACACACACTTGCACTTATACTACAAATTTAGAAGCAAAATTTCTTTGACTAAAGAGTTTATTGAATGATTACTTCAACTCCTAAATAGCCTAGTCTACTTTTAGCCAAAAAACACATTTTCAAAATTAGTGTCATACATGAAATTGAAGGTATTAAGGTATTTAGATCCCATTGTACAATCTTGTAGTAGACTTATTATAGGTCATGTGGGTCAGATCTTGAATCATAAGGTTGCATGGATTTTGAGATCAAAATATTAGTACTCAAAAAACATTACAAAATCTCAACATTATTACTTTGAAGTGAAATTGCTACCTATAGACTTACTGCAATGAAAAAATCACCAACTACAAAGATATCTACCTTCATCTCAATAACATCTTTTCCCAAGCAAAAATCATCAAAACAATATCTTGGCGCAAATGATAGCCTTGCAATATTGAAAAGCGCCTCAAATTACAAAGGAAAGAAAGTCCAAGAGTAGACTCTTTACATTGAAATGCATGCTATGTATTCGTTGCACCTACGATGGATTTAAGGACCACTATAACTATATGTATACTAGAGTCCAGCCCAACAAACAAAATTGAGATCCAATGGTGGATGAAGGAGAAAAAGCTTCTCAAAAACCATGTATTTTTTGTTTTTTTTTATATATTCACTATTGAAACATCGTTGCAAATCCAAAATCTGAATTACCTTAATCAAGAATCTCCTAACACAAGGTTTTAGATTTCATCTTGATATCATACTCATGCAATTAAATTTCATGAAAGACTAGATTAGGTTTAATCTAATTGGTTTGCAATGGTAAAACATATCCCTTGTTTAAAAAGCCAAAAACAAAAGCTGCCTTCACTAAAATGCATGCTATTAATTCAAACTTTTTTGTATAAGTCTACAATTTACAAAAATGCTCTACCCATTGATAGGTTACAAAATTGCTAGAGTTATCGTTTGCAGAATGGGTCGAATTTGAAGAGCCTTAGATGAGGTTTACTTTTCAAAATTATTATTTTTGGCTCCAAAACATTACTTTCCCTTTTTAATACAAGAGAAATAAATTTGTGACCAACTTCAAACATTAAGATATCACAATCGGTGACGAATTTTAGGTCACGACTTGGTGTACATGATTGTATATGAGTTTGGAATTTGATTGGATGGTTACACTCCTAATCTCTAATGGTAACTTTGGTACCAAATTAGATTAAATGGTAACTTTGGTATTGGATTAGATGGCTACGATCCTAATCTCTAATGGTTACAATTAGATTAGATGGTAACTTTGGTATTGGATTTCAGTTACCATTTATTCTAACCCAATACCAAAGATTCACATTAAATTAGATGGTTACAATCCTAATTATTTAATGGTTACAATTTGATTGCAAACAACTTGTTTGTAGTATTTTCACATTATAGCAAATCCAATACCAAAGTTATTCAGATCAAAAAAGTTATCCTACCAGAAAGTTGTTGGGATTTGTCTAAAGATCACACTTATGTAAAAAATTTCATGAAAATATATTCTTTATTTCACATAAATAACTTGCAGTGGTAAAACATGCCAACTATTTGAAAACCAAAAACCAAAAGCTCCCTTCATCAAAATGCATGCCATTTCTTCATACTTTATTGTATGGATTTGTTATTCTTACCACACAAATAAGACTTGATTTGTGACCCAACCCAAGTGATTATATAAAAAATTGGAGTCTAGATGAAGAAGTTATGGCTCTTCAAAGTTTCTACCATTCATCCAAAATGTCGTTTTTTGACACTAGAGACGTTTAAGGGTTAAATAAGGGTCACATTGTAACTGGTAGAATGGATCAAAATAATCTAAAGGTTTTTTAATTCTATGAATTAAAAAAGGTACCATCGTTTGATTGGAATTTCAATATAAATTTCAATATAAATTTCTTATATGTAAATTTCAATATAAATTTCTTAACGTTAGAATTTGTACTTCTATTTTCAGATAATGCCCTTTCATGTCACCACTAACTACGTATTTGACCTTTGTCTTGTGCCCCAATGACTAGGTAGTAAACATTTTAGCATGATAGAAGAACTTTGTATAAAACAAAAAATATTAGTACAAAATTATATCAAATGTTATGAAACCAAGCAGGGAATCTTAAATTTATGCTTTTTACTCTTATAGTCAGGAGAATGAATTATTGTCTCACGCTTAGAAAAGAAATATTCATAAAGAAATTCAAATTCAATTGTTTGGCTACTCTTCAAAAATGATGAGATATAGGACTTATCATGTACAATGTAATTTATTGCAAGATTGTTGTAATGAATATCAAGACATACAAGATCATTCTTGGTAGAATAACAATCTTGAATCGAATCACTCAATTGACATTTTCTACGTCTTTTTTTCAATCACTCTCAACTATTCACATTATAAGACAAAGTAACCATACATGCCAGGCGAGATTCCACGTGCAAATTTGTGGAATATGCACATTGTTTCTCCAATCTCCATTTAACTACATTCAAGAGAAAAAAACACAAACAAAACAAAACAATGTTTCACCACAACGAATGTCACTACTATCACTTCTATCTACTATATATATATATATAAGAACTCCAATCTCCCTTAAGAGATTGGCGTGAATACAGCGTTTGTTCGTAATGCCTTTACCTAAATGACCACAGGACTTCTATCTACAACATTAGAAGACCACTACTTGTAAGTGCATGAAATAAGAGAGTGTAACAGATTGCATTGAAAAGAAAAAGAAAAACACTTCGAACTTGTGACCTTTGATGCAAGGCCGGTCTTCATAGTCAAAAGATCCGAAATCTCCCTTCTCCTTATTTAATAGCAACTAGTCTCCTCTTGAAACGCTTGGCATTTCGACCAGCACACTCAGGAACGGGCTTGCTTATCAAATCTCTTCAGAGCCAGAAGGTCCGTCAGAGTCTTTCTTTTCCTGAGTAACAAGAGCAAGAGCTCTGGTATCCTCCCGGGCTTGAAACGCTTGGCACATGGGCCAGGAGACTCAGAAAGTGCAGCCTTGCCCTTTGCTGCCCGGGTTAGTCTCTTCCTGCCACTTCCACTCTCGGCTACTAGTGGCGATGTGTTACCAGCACTTCCTCCTGCAACCTCGTCCTCAGCGCTACTTGCACGCACCTCCATGCTGGGGGGCTCTGAGATCGATCCCTCCACAGCGAAGACATCCATCACTGGATTCCAGTCGCTCACACGCGTTCTTCTGTCTGAGAGCTGGAGTTTACACGGTGCTAGAAAAACCGAGATATGTTTGAGGGCAACACTTCGGAATTCTGTACAATGCACAAAATCCATCTCATCAGCAAAAACAACTATTGGAGTCCGTGATGAAGCCTCTATAGCCAGGTAAGAACATGCATCACACATGAGCAAATAAAACAAATTCTTCTGCGGGAGTGCTTGCGGCATGAACAATTTGTGCACAATATTCTTGGAAGATACTCTCTCTTGCAACATGATGCAATAACGAGTGTGCTTAATTATTTACCAAAATACGGTTGATCACTTTAACAGACCCATGTTGGAGCTTGACTTTCATCAACCGCACCGAGTTGAGTATGTCTCGTAACTCATCCACATCTTTGCCAAAGAAGAGCTTCCGATTCCAAGTTGATTGGCAAGTCCTTCTTTGTCAACGTTGAAGAAGCGCGAAAGGTGTTCTATAGTCACACGAATCTGCACTCCGTACTGATATGCATGGAAAAGAAAAAGATTATCATCACTTGAATATGAGATGAAAGTTACTGGGAATACAAATGCTTGGACATGGTGTAAGGAGTGTATATAAAACTCACCTGGTTTTTCACGACGACTGCTTTGTTCCTATCTGTGTTTTCGACATCCTCGGCTCTATCCTCCGTTCCGTCCTCGGCTCCATCCTCATTTCCGTCCTTGGTTCCATCCTCACCTCCATACTCGGCTCCATCTTCACTTCCATACTCGGCTCCATCCTGGGCTCCATCCTCACTTCCATCCTCGGCTCCATCCTCGGCTCGATCCTTAGTTTCACTTCCATCTATGGCTCCATACTTAGTTCCATCTTCAATTCCATCCTCATTTCCATTTTCGGCTTCATCCTCGCTTCCATCCTCGGCTCTATCCTGGGTCCCATCCTCTGTTGCATCCTCTTCTGCTTCCTCTTCTCCATCCTCTTCTGCTTCCTCTTCTCCATCATCTTCTGCATCCTCCTCTCCTTCCTCTTCTGCATCCTCTTCTGCGTCCTCGTCTGATCCTCTTCTGCGTCCTCTTCTGCGTCCTCTTCTGCTTCCTCTTCTGCTTCCTCTTCTGCCTCCTCTTCTGCCTCCTCTTCTGCTTCCTCTTCTGCTTCCTCTTCTGCCTCCTCTTCTGCATCTTCTTCTACGTCCTCTTCTGCCTCCTCTTCTGCGTCCTCTTCTACGTCCTCTTCCGCTTCCTCTTCGGCATCCTCTTCTGTTTCCTCTTCAACATCCTCTTCGGCTTCCTCTTCTGCTTCCTCTTCCGCTTCCTCTTCTGCATCCTTTGTTGCATCCTCTGTTGCATCTTCTGTTGGAGAACTAGTTTCATCAAAACGAGAATGGGTCCCTCCATTAGATTTGGCTCCACCAGCAATTTGGGGTTCGCCATTGCCAATCCTGGTAGAACCCGGCAATGTCTGGCCAATGTCGTGAGAGGCGGGGGCTCGTGTTGGTAATACATTGACGGATTTCAATGCACACACCATATATTCGTCGCCCGCATCATCTTTTACTATCCGGACAGTATGTATGTTGACATTCTTGGCAAATAGACCAATCCGGCGAGCGTTACTCTGCAACTCCCCCATACATAGGTACCAACATCATTAGAGTTTGAGATCTCACTTCAAAAATCATGAGATAATTGTAATGTGTTGCATAAAAAATTTAAAAAAAAAAAACTTTCGCTTGAGGAATCAGAATACCAATTGGATAAGGAAGCATACCTCAAGGATTGCCCTAAAATCCGCCATAGATTCTTTTGTAGGCCGGACGTCCACCCATTCAAAATCACCTAGAATTGTAAATTTTTTCTCTGCAGAGCCTCCAATAGGAACACAAATCCTTGCGCCTCCTCTATCACCCATCCTAAGTAATTATACACATTAAAGTCACTCACAAAGCCTAACATAAGATAAGACATTAATATTGACTATGAAACAAGTGAACCATAGCTTATACCCACTATAAATTGTTAAAAAATATTCAACAACACGGTTTCAACAAGACACAAATACTTCCGGCTAGCAAAGGGGATTGTCAATGTAGCCGAAGATGCGCGCAAGAAATTGCCTCGAATGAAAAGCTTTCAGATAGATTGTTAAGACACCATTAAACAACGACGTTTCAACAATAGACCAATACTTACTGTCAACAAAGGAAACCGTCGATGGAGCGGAAGATGCTTCCAATAAATCGCCTCTTATAAAACGCTTCCAAAGCGGAGTTTCTCCCTGCCAAAACGCTCTGCACACACAACAACAATGCTCACAAAGTCGGGACATGCAACTCGACTGAATACTTCCGACTAGCAAAGGCCCACAATAATCGCCTCTAATAAAACGCTTCCGATACTCTCCGCCGAAACTGTCGCACACACAGTCGGGACATGCAACTTACAATAAATTGCCTCTAATAAAACGATTCTGATACCTTATAAGTGCAGTTTCTCCCCGCCGACTGTTGCACACACAAAAACAAAAAGATGCTTAAGTACAAAGTCGGGACATGCAACTTACAATAAATCGCCTCTAATAAAACGCTTCTATACCTTGTAAGCGTAGTTTCTCCCCGCCGAAACTGTCGCACACACAAAAAGATGCTCAGATAGTCAAGACATGCAACTCACATCGAGATAACCTCTACTAGGGTTTTGACTATATACTTTTGGCCAAGGACTTGGAAGCGCACAGTCAACTTGCCGATTGTAATTGTGCGCAACCCTTCATGGAGCTTGCCTACAACCAAAAGATACTTTTTTTGTAATTTTTTAGGGATAAAAGCTCATTTTTGTAATTTTTTAAAGGTAGCCCGTGAGGTCATCTAAGTTTGTATTAGAATTACTTCTTGAATATGGTGAATATATTAGCTCATATAAACAAACCCATTTCTGTCTTTTACCCTTTCATGCAAAGTCCATTTACCATATCGCTCAAAATATCATCCAAGATTGATGAAACTACTTCTGACATAAGCAAAGTGTCTGTGTGGATAAACATAACACCCGTGCACTCAACTCAAGCCGAATGATATACTGTTGTCAACAATATGAGCTCAAACCAATTGCCACTACTAGAAAATAGAGGGTTTTGCAATGTTAGCAACATTGCTTTTTGTGTAAACATTGCTTACTTGTGCAATGTCTTGAAGCTTGCTTGAGCACCGTTCTCAAGAAAATAAGCAATGTTTTCAACCTCAAATCTGCAGATTGATAGACTTGAGGTTGAACACATTGCTTATTTTCTTGAAAACGGTGCTCAAGCAAGCTTCAAGACGTTGCACAAGTAAGCAATGTTTATACAAAAAACAATGTTGGTAACATTGCAAACCCTCCTCTTTTCTAGTAGTGTGCATCATATTGCATTTGAATTGTAGCTCAATGAATTTGCCGTTGACAGCCCTCCTTCACAATTCCGAACCCGTGCACAGCATCCTCTCCTCCACAACACGCTGCCGACATGCCAGCATACTACTGCTTGGGGTCACTGCATCCTTCACACTCTGATATGCACAGCCAACTGCATCGGTAGGCTATTGCACCAATCCTGTCGCGCCATCCTTTGCCTCCACAGCCTTGGCGGAGGATTCCTGGGCAGCATACGACGACGCTTCCTTCGTCTGCTCCCACTTCTCCCCTACAACGTTGGCCAGCCGCGTCCGAGGCGCCCTGCTTCGCCTGCTCCTACTTCTCCTCGGCCACGTTCCCCGCTCGGTTGGCCTTGTCGCCGGCCGCTCCGGCCACCTCGTGAGCCTTCTATTGCGTAGGTCCGGCAGCATCTTCGAGAACAGATAATTGATGCGATCAGAGCAAGCAGTATTTCAATAAAATGCACCGCTTGATTGAAAGCTCGCTCAAACCAATACCAGCCCTAAATTCCTACGTACCAGACACACTTCAGCACACTTCAGCTAAAGTTTCAGCCTTTCGTCTCTCCTGTCTTTTACAATTGTACTGTAATGAATTTAAAGCAGCATAGAAGCGGCATGTGGAGAATTGGTACCTTGGTGGCGCTCTGGGCCTCACCGGCCTTCTGCTGGCCAACGTTGCTAAATAAATTTATAATAAATAGTAATAAATTAAACAACACATTAGTCTTAAAAACATAAAATGAAAGAAGAAGGATTAAATAGACTCACTTGCAACATGATCTAATGGAGCTCCGTTGGGCCCATCAAACTCTTCGGACAAAATACGCCAAGAGTGAAGTAAATTTGTAACAATAGAAATGTCCTTTGAAGACCAACCATTAGTCCTTGTTCGGTTGAACAAATAGTGGGATATATCAACAAAAATTAGACCTAGCTTCAATCTACCTTCTGACACCTGCCCATATACTATAATTGAACAAAGAGTTGGTTTGCTTGTGCCATGAAATTAGAATAAAAATCAACTGGATGTTTTCGCCAACGACCCTGGCGTAACTCGTGAGGCCTCTCGATTGAGACCAAATCGCATAAAGACTTCACTTGCTCTATTTGTACTTCGGTTAGATTAGTTCATGTTGCGCTTTGGTATTTCAGAAGTTCTCTTGAGTATTTGTTGTCATGGTAGGTCATGTGTAGAATTGCATCTGGAGGCTTTGGATTGGGATTTTACTGGTATTTTTGTTTCAATGGCTAACTATTGATGATGATGTGCAGCTATTTGAGCCACATTTGCCGCTACTGTAGACAAAAGTGCAAAACCAACGAGAAATTGAAGAAACATTTCCGGGACTTGGACGAGAGAGAGTGGAACAAGCGATTGAAAGGAGGCCAACATGATAATTTCAAGCCAGTTTATAGGGCGAGTTGGAAGCCAAGCCAACTACAACATTAGATGATTGCAATGTACTATTACGAATCTATTTGTGAATCTGTACTTTTGAATCAAGTGACTCGCCTACCAACCACTCTCCATATTTTTGCCTTCTCATTCTCTCTTTATGTCCAACTCTAGGTCCCTCTCTCTTTTCCGCCATGGTCATCTTCCCAGTTCTTTAGAAAATAGTTTTCTTGCTTTGTGCATATGCACACTCTTCCAAAAGTTTGAAGACTTGTCTCATCTGACTGAGCTAAAAAACTCCAGGTGCACATTCTACTACCTAACCACTCAAGCAGAGTAGAATATAGTTCCTAAGCTTTCTTCTCCTCTTGAGGCATTGTTGTTCTTGAAGAGGCTCCCAATCCTTGGTGCATCGGAGGTGATAAACCTTGTCCACTATGCTTAAGTAAAAGAGTGAGCCGATGCTATACAAACAGTAAGAGCCTCTATTTTTTCTTGCATACCCACTATCTTGTCATAAATGATTCTTCGTGAATGATCAAAGCACTTCGTCACTCTTGCAATGTAGAGCAGCCATGGTTAGATATTAACTTGTTTGATTCTAGACTCCATCCGAACTGAAAACTTGCTTGTATACTATTTGTCACTTTGGGAATAGGTTACATTTTCAATACCATTAACTCTTGCTAAGTGACTCATGATGTCTTTTGAACTAGCGGAAACAGAGAAACTTCGAAAGAACTTAAAGGCATGAGAAGTGCCTAAGATGGATGAAAGTTCAAGATGGATGAAAACACGCAAATGGGGTGCAAGTGCTGTCATTTTCTAATTTTTGAACTGTTAATTGATTTGTGCAGTCTTGTTTGATTCCAAGTCGACTCGAGCTTTCCATTCTTTAGTTCTTGCCATTCTTGAATTGTGATTGACGTTGAAGAGAGAGGAGCCTCGTGTTTGAGCGACATTAAGAATTATTTGCTAAGGTATCTTGAATCGTAATCTGTTTGTGCGAGATCTTGCAAGTAGCAAAGTAGCTTCATGAGTAAATGTAATATTGACTTTTTAGTTTCTTGGCCAATGGTAATTTTGTTTTCATATTAGTCTTTGGTCATAGTCAATGTGCTTGGTGTTTATCAACACTCACAGAATGCTTAGTGGAGTCTGTAGTTTGATGGCAAATACATTTAATCACACAATCTCTCTAGAGTGCTTGGAACTTGTTGTAGCTCTTTCAGATGACGACATCAATGAGAAGAGGAAGTTGAAAAGCTTGAATGGCTTGAAGGATTCTCCAAGTAACAATCTCTTCATGAGAAGAGAGCTAAGATGAAGAATAACAATGACAAATTACTCTCTATAGGCTTGCCACCTATGATTCCCTTGCAAGCAACCCCAACTAGGGCTCCCTTCTTTTGCATCTAGGGCAAGCAAGGGCCAAACTTCTGCCTCTCTACCGGCATTCAACAGAATGCTGCTACCTTCTTTTGCATCTAGGGTAGGTAAAGACCGATTTTTGCCTCTCTACCGGCATCAACAAAAAGTAGAGTCTCGTCATCTGCAAATGCCTCCAATCCAGCCATCAATGGAAGTTTCACATTCCACTGCAACAATTGTGCATCCTTCTGCATCAAAGAAGAAACCTATTTCTGGATCTACTCTTTGTCAAAGGTTAACTGAATTTTATATTTCATTATTTTATTCTGAACTGTCTTTTGTTATTTCATTTTTGAAGAATATTGTTTTATTGATTGATTCATATTTCTATTTATGAAGTTGCTAATGATTGTTATTAAGTTATTTAGTTCTATAGGAGGTGGTTCGTTGGTTCAGACCCCAACTTATGAACAAATCTTTTGCCCACCAAGCATGCAATTGAAAGAACCTAGGAAACTATACGGAAAAGCTTTTTTGAGAAGGTTTTTCTACACGTAGTATATGACTTTGATGACTTACAAAAGGATTATGAAAGGATGGTTGGTTGATGGAGGTTTATTTCATAATCCTCCTAACCTTAAGGATCCGGTTGGAGCTTCTCATTTGAAAGAGCTCATTGATGCCAAAAAGTCAAATCTAGCTGCTCTTATTTATGGCCCTACTACTAACCTTATGTTACCACGTGACAAATACGAGACTTTGAAGGAGATGCTACATTATTTACGCAAAAAAGAAGTTACATCGGAATGCTTAAGGAACTCTTCAAATTCAAAATGAGGTATTTTTTTCATCTTCAATTTGTTATGGTTTCTTTCTATTTTAATTTTTATTTGTGACTTCTTTTTTGTGATTCTGATTTTAATTCATCTTTTTCAAGTATTCTAATGTTTAATATATTTTTAATGCATATGTACTGTAGGGTGAACATGAAGATGGACCGGGTGAAGAAGTCAATGTTGCAGACCGACAAAACACTTCACCAATTTTTCCTCGGAGGCAAGTTCTTTCACTTCCCAACTTCTTTGTTTCATTGCTTTCTAATATCTTCTTATCATAGTAGGTATTCAATGTTAAATACTAATGCAAATTCATGTAGTGCAAGAGTGAAATGATCGCCTAACATGTTTTGTTGTTCATTTTAGTCTTTTGCCAAACTTTGTGTTAACCCTTAAAAGTCCCTTGGGGATAGTATGTACGTTGTCGTATAATTAGGATTTGCTACCAACAAGAAACTCTAAAGTGGAATCGTAATAGCTCACTAGAACCGTATTAATTGAAATGTCAACTTCTTCTTTGAACTCAAACCCATTAAAGGTGTGCATTCACTCCATATACAACCAAAATACACCGTATTTTACTGGTCGCTACCTTTAAGGGTCAAATATTATTAGATTCAACCCTGAGTTTTAAAAGGAAAATAGTTTGATTCATTAATTATTATTTTCATAAAACGTGGATTGAATTTTTTTGGTAGTATGGAACTTCAAGATGAGTTTTCTCAGGAGGAGCTTAATTTTGGAGATACCTAGGTATTTGGTTTTGATTCTCTTTTAGACGGTCTTATTAATTTTTTATCAAGCAAACTCTTTGATTTTGTTTTTCTTTTGTCCCTCTTATTGGGTTTTTTATCAAGCAACTCTTCTTGTATTAAAATTCATGTTCATGTTTTTTTCATTCAGGGTGTTGAAGTAGTGGTAGAGACTCAAGTCTTTAATGCTTCAACAATTAACCCTTAAACGCCCGAGCAAGCCCGAGGGGCTTGATTCCAACAAAATCTTCCCTGTAGCTCTCACTGTACTCAACTTTTCAGTTTTCACTTATATTTTGATGTCAAAGTGGTCACCTTCTTCTGATGCATTGAAAAAGTGAGATTTGACAATTCAAATCACAATTTGTATGAGTGATTTTGTGCTTTGAAAGGATTATGGTAGGTAGGTTGGGGTGGTACATAACCTTGTAGGAGGTTGCAAGCTCATCATTGATTGGTTCATTCACAATGCCCAAGTTCAAAAAGTGCACTATTCATGATGCCCAAGTCCAAAAGATGCTGTGATCCAATTTTGGGCTGCCCATTTCAGACCCAAGGGCGTTTAAGGGTTAAAGGAATTTCTACTTGTTCCTTGCTGTAAGATTCTTTTACAAATGAATTTTAAACTTTTGATGTTTTAAATTGTAGTTTTGAATAATGTTTGTAGTTTTTTGTTTACTTTTTGATTTTACCTTTTTTTATGAATTATAACTTATGTGTGCTTTATGGTATTGGCACTGACAAGAAATAGAAGGGGGAAACAAACTTGGCCAAATGTAGCTTTAACTCAAGGTCCTCCAATTCTACCATTACAACTAGTTGAAAAACTAGTAATTGACTCTTTTGGATACACATACATTGATAATATGTATGCCAACATTCGTAAGTACATGAAGAAGGAGAATCAAATTTTCAAGAAGTCAGAAGGTAGTTGTGGACTTCAAGAATGTTTCAGATGAAGACTGAGGCTATCACATTGGTGGGAAAGTATCTCATGCAAGGTTGAAAAAAGTATCAAATGGCAAATAAGCTCAAGTGGTGAGTTGGTATTTTTTGGCATTGGTGGTTTCAGCAATGTTATTATGCATGATGGATACTGGCCAGGTGGTGCCGTTCTGTGAGGGTGAGGAGTTGGAATCGGCGTTGCGGCCCAGATGACTCGTCTGTCTATCAATACCACTTCCGATTGCCTTCAACCGTCCGTCCCATGAAAGTGACCCGTTCTACCAATTTGTAGGGTAATATACAAATAGATTTCAAAAATACGAAAGTAAATAACAATTATGTCCCTCTTGTCCTTGATGTGTAGTCATTGATTCTAAGAAATGAAATGCTAACATCTCCTTGTGCATGTTCTTCATATCTCATTTGAAATACATTCATGTGCATACGTGAGTGTATTGTATGTTCAATTGTTTCGCCATTATCCCTTGGGCATTAAAAACTAGCATATTGCATGTACCAAGAAGGGTCACTAATCTCCCACTCTTGTTATGAATTCTAAGCATCTACATTGATAAGTCAAATGAATTGTAGAACTCAGAAGTTTTTTGTTGTATGATATTGAAATATTCCTTGAACTCTTGTTCACAATTAACACAATATAAAGAGGAGTAAGTTGCTCTGTCATCCTACAACAAAATGAGTGTTATCTAACAAGGAATAGGCAAAAGAGCTATTTAATAATCACTATCATATGTCTCGTTCAACTTAATACAAAACAAGGCACTCAAAACATCAAGGCACAATCTCAAGCTCATAAGAAACATGTCCTTAATAGAATGGGCTCAACTCTACATATATTGCATAATTAATGGTGTGAATGAATTGACCGTTGTCAACCCTCCACAATATTCACAATCAAGAAAATCCCTATACAACCATCCTCTCCTCTACAACAACTTAGTGATATGGTGGCATACTCTCGCTCTGGGCCATATTCTCCTTCACACTCTCATATGCACTACCCACTGCATCAGTTGCCTGTTGAATTAATCCAGCCGCGCCGTCCTTGGCCTCCACGGCCTTGTCGGAGGCCGCCTGGGCAGCGTCCGCCGACGCTTGCTTCGTCTCCTCCCACTTCTCTCCGGCCAAGCTCCCTGCCTGGTTGGCCTTGTCGCTCGCCACGGCCGCTACATCAGTAGCCTTTTCCTGCGCAGCTGCAGTTGCATCGGAGGACGCTTGCTTCGTCTGTTCTAACTTCTCTCCTGCCACACCCCCTGCTTGGTTGGCCTTGTCGCCGGCAGCGCCGGCCGCATCATTCGCCTTGTCCTGTGCAACTCCAGCGGCGTCAGAAGCGCCCTGCTTCGTTTGCTCCCACTTCTCCCCTGCCGCGTTGCCACCTTGGTTGGCCTTGTCGCCGGCCGCTTCGGCCACCTCGTGAGCCTTCTGCTGCGTTGCTTCGGCAGCATCCTGTAAAACCAATGCGTAATGCAATCAGAACGAGCCCATTTCATCAAAAAGATCGAAATAGTACTCGCACCAATCCACTTCCGCAGCTAGACAGCAATCTCCGAAGTTGAACTCAACGAGCAAAATTTCATCGAAAATGCAAGGCCGCTATCGCACTAATGCCATACCAACATTCTATAGCTGGACCATTCTCCCACAATTTTTGAGAAGTGCTATCATTCGTGACTCGTTTTCTCGCACATTTACACCCGTATCGAAAGGATTGAAAAGCAATGCAGAAAGTATAGTACCTTTGTGGCGCTTTTAGCCTCACCGGCCTTCTGCTGGCCGAAATTCTTGGCCTCCTCGGCGTTCTGGGCAGCGGCGTCCTGGTTGTTATGAGAGGCCATATCTGCAATAATCTGCTGAAAGAGAACTGAGGAAGAGACTGAGGCTGTCTAGACGATTGTTGACTGAAACGAAGTCCGGTAGTTAGCCAAAGAGGAACTGTAGATGCTGGAAACCGAAATAACTGATGGATAATCCAATGGATGGACCTCTATGCTTCTTATACATGAAAGTGCAGGACAGATGGCGAGTGGTGAGGTGTGGTCGTGGAGTCGACGGCCACTTGGCTCCGTTCTGTGGGCTAAGCACATGGGATTGGCAATACGCAGCGGTGGCCCCGCTGGCTCGTCTATCATTCCCATTTCTGCATGCCTTCAACTGTCGCATGGAAGTGACCTTATCTAAGATCTAAGGTGATGCACAAATGTACATCCATGTACGGTTTTAAGATGCAGTACTGCAGGATGTAGTAGTGCCACACTCATACAAATAATTTCCAATATTTATAAGGTCATAAGTACTTTGAAATTCAACATCTTAGTACCGTCGACCCAATTTGTGATTTGATTGTTTTTCACAACTCAGTAAAAAATCTCCTTTCAGTGACACCTCATACGCCCTAATATTACGACAGTTCCTCAGATCATGATGTCACCTCCAAATCAAAACAAACTACCTACTTTTAATAATAGATTATTAAAATAATATTGGACCTCTCTTATAAATGATTTCCAAAAAAGGACATGACTAGCACATTGTTTGATAAGGTTTTTAGGTTATAACTCTAAAAATAACCTTTCACTATGATTAATCTAAGTACTAATATAATACCCTACTTTTGATCTTGATAGGCCATTTCAGAAGTGTCATCACTTACGACTCATGTCTCAATCTAGCTTTGTTACACATATTGTGAAAATCTAAAGTTAAAGTTTGTTGTATAGTATCAAGAAATATTATTTTGCACTATATAAGAAGATGTTGTCTTATTATTCTACAACAACATGAGATTTATCGAGCAAACATTGAGCAAGAAAATATTTTTAATGTCAATGTTATTAAATGTAAACGTCTAATCAACTTTCATTGAGGAAGACCAAACATCAACATCAATTCCGAATCTTCTTGATGATGTTTTCAACCGTACTCCAGGAGGATGGAACTTAGTTTTAGTCTCATACACAATTAGTGGTGTCAAGGTTGTGAGAGTCTCTCAGAGTAGCATCTACTTCTCAGGACATTATGTGAAATATCGTGTACAATGACTCAAGTACAATTTGTTTCCATAATACTCACATTTTTTGATCAGTTTGTTTCATAGATTATTTCTGAGACCCTCAATATATTACTTTATTTGAAGAAAGTCTCGATATATGAATTTTGTTTGTGGAAGCCTCAATAGAATGTGCGTAAGAATTTCTTTGTGGGAATGTCACATCTCTCATGTGATTCAACCCATACAAGACTACCTTCAGCAAGGCACAACTCTCACATACAAACTCCTGACTGAGTGCGTTGGTAAGCCAAGAGAAATTTCATCTTTGAGCCCAAACATCATATGATAATTAAATTGAATGTCACAGAATACAGTACAATGCTGTGAGTTTTGAAAAGCCCCAACCTGTACATACTCCTTTCCACTGCAGTGATACCCCACTACGATTTTCTCTTCTCCTGATCAGCAAAACTTGTAGACAAACTCATTTCAATCTTAACCTCCTCTTCCGTGCTGAACGTGCATACTCCTTTCGCCGCATTTCTCAAACCTGTCACTCAAGAATGATACGGCCAATTGAACCGGGCCTAGCATAAAACGATAAATGTGAATTGTACTCCAGATTAGACTTTAGTTTTAAGTATGAAGCAAACAACTGGAATCTTTCTCAACTCCACAGAGTGTCACTAGTTTCACTGGCTCAAATGTTAGCAATTTCTACGGCTATTGTGCGACGGCTGTCTTCGTTAAAACACGTCATCGGGTATACCTGGAAATTACGAAGACATAGAGCTCACGATCAGTCACAAGCAAACCGCCTTTGCAGATGAACAGAACATTCATGCCATCGACTCAAGATGACTGCTATTTCGTTGATAAAGAAATAAGCTTAGATTAAAATATTGCATTCTAATAGCTGTTCGATGAATTGGCCATCGACAACCCTCCACAATATTCACAGTATTCAAGAACCCCTATACACCATCCTCTCCTATACATCACGCTGCCGATATGCTAACATACTACTGCTTGGGGGTCACAGCATCCTTCACACTCTGATATGCATTGCCAAGTGCATCCGTTGCCTGCTGCACCAATCCAGCCCCGGCATCCTTGGCTTCCACAGCCTTGTCGGACGCCGCTTGAGCAGCGTCTGCCGACAGTTGCTTCGTCTGCTCCCACTTCTCTCCTGCCACGCCCCCTGCCTGATTGGCCTTGCCGCCGGCAGCGCCAGCTACATCATTGGCCTTGTCCTGCGCAGCTCCGGCGGCGTCAGAAGCGCCCTGCTTCGTCTGCTCCCACTTCTCCCCAGCCACATTGCCAGCTTCGTTGGCCTTGTCGCTAGCCGCTCCGGCCACCTCGTGAGCCTTCTGTTGCGTTGCTCCAGCAGCATCCTGTGAAATTTAATACTCGTTACAATCGAAACAAGCCCAATTTACCGAAAGATCGATATGGTAGTTGTCAAATCGCACCACACCGATCCATTTCCGCAGCTAGACAACAATGTCCTCAATCGCAGTCAACGAGCACACTTCTGACTTATCCCACATCCATTTACAAGCAAACTTAAATTGATGTTGTAAAGCCTCTGTCACCCTGATGCCAGCCCTAAAGTTCAATGCAAGATCCTTCTCAAAATCGGGACTCAAATCTCAGATAACACCCGTATTGCAAGATCACAGAGCATTGCAGAAGTGGTTCGTGAAGATACAATACCTTGGTGGCGCTCTGGGCCTCAGCGGCCTTCTGCTGGCCAAAGTTCTTGGCCTCCTCGGCCTTCTGGGCAGCAGCGTCCTGGTTGTTGTGAGATGCCATTTCTGCAATATTCTGCTGGAAGAGAAGGCTGAGTCCGTAAGTAAGCTTGTGAGGAAAAGACGGAAGCTGTGTTTACGAGTATTGCTCGGAACAAGTCTGGAAACTAGCGGAAGATTGATAGGGAACTGTTGATGCTGAAAACTGAAATACTGAAACTGATGGATGATAATCGGAGGGACTCCTCCGCTTTATATACATGGAATGTGAGGGACAGGTGGCGAGGAGAGATGTGGATGTGATGTATCCGGCCACATGGCGCCGGTGGGTTGAGCGGAGGTGGGATTGGCATTGCGCGTCGGCGGCCCCGCTGGCTCGTGTGTGTATCGTTGCCACTTCGGAATGCTTTCAAAACCAACCGTCCCTCATGGGAGTGGCCTGATCTACCATGTTTATTTTTCAATTATTTTTGAAGAATCAATGTATCAATCAAATGAGAGAAACTGATCTACCATTTTCGATGGAGGGTCTGGGTCTCATCGCATCCGTGGAAGTGCCTTTACTCTGGAATAACAAATTTCAAATCTCAAAAGTGGGTTTCAGTTTTTGGGAGTGGGGGTTTGGGGTGCGCGGCCGTAGTAATTAAAGTACTCTTGTCTCATTATTGAAATAAAAGATTTGAAAAGAAATGGTTCACCCTTCCAAACAAACATTTTGAGCTTTCAGCTTTTCTTTTAAATGAATGCAATGAGACCCTAGTCATTTTGGAAGGGCTGCACAAGTACATCCTTTTTTGATAAACATATATTTTGAAATAAATGAAGGAGATATTCACGATCGAAATCAGAAAACTATATTCGAGTAAATTTTATACACTATACGGTATGTGCTCATTTACCGTCAAATCGGCCCCAAATCAATTTAATCGTAAAAACTTCAAAATTTCACCATAAAATTGAGGTTTTACTTTTTATCAAATTTTGTTCTTTTCACATGTAGAAAAGAAAGTAAGGCATGATCTCACTGTTTGAATTACCAATCCAAATTTATTTCACATGCCATTCTTATTGTCAAAGAACAGATGACATATTTAACTAAGTATGGACACTCCATGGTTTACAATTAAGAACAATAGTTGCAAAATGATTTCTAGAATCTAGGTTCTATGAAGTTACTCTTCAAATATGAAGATTTTAAGGTCATGGATGGAGGGATCTCCCTATGTTTCAAAGTTCATAAATAAGCCCAAAGTCCATATTTAGTTAAATGATGCATACAGCCTTTGTAGTTGAATTTTTAACATACATGTGAACAATCAAGCGTCTCTTTAGGTCCTCTAGGTTGCATGAGAGTAAATATGGCATAGGCACGTCCCTACCTTATGTAGAAACAAGGATGTAAAGAGCCACAAGTCAAAATCTCTACCAAAAGTGGTCTTTTTGGCCCTCTTTGAACTAGACAGTTACCCTTTCGACGATAAGGAAAAAAAAAACTTTTTCTTCAACTTTGATCAATACGAACTCACAATCAGTAAAGAATTTGAATATGAGATTTGATATACATATACACGTACAAATTAAGTACTAAATCTTACGGTAACAGACCTAAAAATCTCATCATTTTTACCAAAAATGGATGTATATGTGCAACCCCTCCGAAGCATTCCGAAGTGGCAACGATACACACACGAGCCAGCGGGGCCGCCGACGCGCAATGCCAATCCCACCTCCGCCCAACCCACCGGCGCCAAGTGGTCGGATACATCACATCCACATCTCCTCTCGCCACCTGTCCCTCACATTTGATGTATAAGAAGTGAAGAAGTCCCTCTGCTGATCATCCATCAGTTTCAATTGTTTCAGTTTTCAGCATCTACAGTACCCTACCAATCTTCCGCTGGTTTCCAGACTTGTTTCGAGCAATACTCGTAAACACAGCTTCAGTCTTTTCCTCACAGCTTTCTTGCGGACTTCAGCTTTCTCTTTCAGCGGATTACTGCAGAAATGGCATCTCACAGCAACCAGGACGCTGCTGCCCAGAAGGCCGAGGAGGCCAAGAACTTTGGCCAGCAGAAGGCCAGTGAGGCCCAGAGCGCCACCAAGGTACTACATCTTCACAAACCACTTCCGCACTGCTCTGCAATCTTGCAATGCGGGTGTCGTCTGAGATTTGAGTCCCGATTTTGAGAAGGTCTTGCATTGAACTTTAGGGCTGGCATCAGGGTGACGGGGTTTGCAACATCAAATCAATTTTGCTTGTTGATGGATGTGGGACAAGTCAGAAGTGTGCTCGTTGACTGCGACTAAGGCGATTGTTGTCTAGCTGCGGAAATGGATCGGTGTGGTGCGATCTGACAAGCACCATATGGATCTTTCGGTGAATTAGGCTTGTTCTGATTGTAACAAGTTAAATTTCACAGGATGCTGCTGGAGCAACGCAACAGAAGGCTCACGAGGTGGCCGGAGCGGCCGGCGACAAGGCCAACCAAGCTGGCAATGTGGCCGGGGAGAAGTGGGAGCAGACGAAGCAGGGCGCTTCGGACGCCGCCGGAGCTGCGCAGGACAAGGCCAATGATGTAGCGGGCGCTACCGGCGATAAGGCCAACCAGGCAGGGAGCGTGGCAGGAGAGAAGTGGGAGCAGACGAAGCAAGTGTCGGCAGACGCTGCGCAAGCGGCCTCCGACAAGGCTGTGGAAGCTAAGGATGCCGGGGCTGGATTGGTGCAACAGGCAACGGATGCCCTTGGCAATGCATACCAGAGTGTGAAGGATGCTGTGACCCCGAAGCAGTAAATAGAGTGTGTTGGGGAGCGTGTTTGTAGAGGAGAGGACGGTTGTATAGAGCTTCCTTGAAAACTGTGAATATTGTGGAAGGTTGTCAATAGCCATTTCATTGAATACGAATGGAAATGCTAAGATCATATGATCTGATCCGAGCTGATTTTTTCGTGAACAGAAAATTGATCCGACAGATTGAGTTGCGTTATTTTTAAGGTTGTCATGTTCATAAGCGGAGGCGGTTGGCTTAGGACGAGTTATCTTCACGAGATGATATTGATTCACGGGATAATCTTCACAGGATTGTAATTTTGAACTTTCAGAATCTAATTAAAAAATAGTTGTGATCAAGGACGAAGTCTCTTTTGGTTTCTGAATAACGTAGCAGAGTACTTTTTGTGTGAAAGTTGTGCGTTGATGGAGGGAGTTTGTTGTTTCTTGGAGATAAGTTTCATGAGAGCTATGACAATGGCAAGATGTGACACTCAAATAGTATGAGAGTGACTTTTTGATATGGCTATCCCATGATACACGATTCACTTTGTCAGTTTTGTGGAAAGTTCACAATATTTTATAAAAGAGTGCACAAATATATATTTTACTTGAGCCACTCTTCTACTTACTTTTCCCATACGTAACCCCCCAATGTCTTTGGCAGGGTTATCTTTAGCCAAAATTGCATTAGCCAAAAAAAGTGAGAGATTTGAAAATTGCTAAAAGGCTTAGCCTAAAGGAGGCAAAAACTATCCATTGTTGATGCAAGGTGAAAGTACTCAAAATTTATTAAAATTTTAGGTCTATTACCGTATGATCTATTACATAATTTGTATGATTGTGTACATGTATATCAAATGTCATATTCAGATTCTTTACCAATTGTGATTTAGTAAGTGATCAAAGTTGAAGAATAGGTTTTCTTCCCATATCGTCCAAAGGGTAACTAGTATTTTGATGGCCAAATAGTCCATTTTTAAATGAGGATAACCGCACGTTGGGCAATTTTGTGCAGATCTCAAATACTGTATCAAACTTTGATCAAATAGTGTATAAAACTTTGATCAAATAGTGTTTTCAAACTTTGATTGTGAATATTTTCTTCTCCCGATTTAATACACTCATGTTTAAGGGTGTCACCATTGTTTCTTAGGTTCTTGTAAGAGGGTAGAAATTCACATAGGGTTCACCTTAAGACACCTTTGTAGTTCCACAATTTATTGTTATAACTTGTAAGCATATATACATTATCTTGTCACTTAAATTAAATAAACACTTTGTATAAGTGAGACTCAAAAAGATTTTCCAACTTCACTTCATGGTTTCATTGAATTCCTTTGGTTTAGGTTCTCTTCAACCATACATTTAAACGATGAGTCAACAAACTTTTGTTCATGACCGCACTACGGAATGACCTTATATCAATCACACACTAGTCCTTACTGGTGGTCTTGAAAGCACTACGGAATAACCTTATATCAATCACACACTAGTCCTTACTGGTGGTCTTGAAAGAACATTTTAAGAAGTGTGAACACTTGTAACTTAAGTCGCAAATATGTTGTTTACTGCGTGTAAAGTGTCATCTGAGGACAATCGGAATTTTGTGTTTTTCCTTTTATCGTCCTTTAACTCATGCAAGTAATTCCTTGACGCGGATGCACCTTTTTGCTGTAGCAAAATTTTCGGATGGAGGTGCACCTCTTCACCGCAAGTTTCCAAGTGGGCGACGGGCTTGGCACTCAAATCTTCAATCCTCTGATTAGGACTGAATTGAATTGATGAGGAATTTGTGAGCATGTTCAACGTGGCCGTGTCTACGAATTCATGCGAGTTGAGAAGTGACCGAACTCGCGCTACACCTCCACATCCTAAAAAAATGGTTTAGTCATTTGCATTCAAAGTTGTAGCATGTCATTTATCCAGTCACTTACCATGAAGTCAATTGAAACCATTCATCAATCATATAAAACTTACATTTATATGATACTAGTATGCCTTATACTTGGGCCCAATAGCTCAAAGGTACTAATTCTTCAAACATTGCATATTTTGGCTATATCACCTACGTGTTCTTTATAAGGTATATATGATCATAAGGTTTTAGTATGATAAATTTGCTATATGTTGTATATATTAAGGAGTAAGCCTTCACTTAGATGAAGTGTTGTTCTTATTGAATTTTTAGGTAAGAGGTGTTGCTTACAGTATGAATGAAACTTGTTGAGTTTGCATTATTGCCACAAAAGATTAGAATAAGCACTAGAGTCAACAATTATGATAAAAGTGCAAGTTCAGAGATCTCTCACTTCCATTACAAGATGTGACAATTACTTAGCTTGCCCACCAAGGTCCCACGGTCCGGTCAACTTCTTAAGGCACGATTCTTTTTCTACCCCCATGAGATTATTATGGAATCAATCTCTAACCCTTGTACCAATTTTAACAAACATAAGTAAAAACATTTGACCCTCACTTGTCATATATCACACAATTTCAGAATCAAATTGACTACACTAAATAGGTAGATTAGTGTTAGATACAATAATTTATATAAACATGTTATAAGTTTTTACTGTTGGTCAATCTTTTTACCTTCTACATCTGTCAAGATGTGGATCCTTCCAAAGTATTGGAGTCAATACTCTTGGTAATTTTTTTGTACCAGAAGTAAAAACTTATAGCATTTCCAAATTTTATAAAAATCTAACACTAATCTACCTATTGAGTGTAGCATCTTGTGATAATAGCTTTCATATTAACAAAAATGTTCATTTGAAATACTATCACATGCATGCCATGTATGATTGTTAAAGTGTTGTCACCTTTGTCGGTTAAGCACTAATGACAAGGTAGAAACTAGGAAAGGACTAAGTTTTGAAAGGGTTAGTAATCCCTTCATGAGTATTACAACTCAAAATGAACTTTCCATTCATGCCACCCTCACAACCATGTGCATTCAGGAACTAAGAAAGACTTCGTACGTGATCACATTTACTTTACAATTGGAAAAGCCCAACCCTTCTCATGCTCCTGACGTGGAGTTTATTCCACAACACACTCCGACAACGGGTAAATGCAACGAAACCTCTCCACCGAGATTCAATCTCATCCCAATTTCTGATCACCATGACTTGCACAGGCCCACTTCAAGCAGAATTGTCTCCTTCCCTGCAGACTCCATTCAAAGGATATCGTGCATTGTCTCCCAAAAGAAGAATGACCAGACAAAGTGAATCGTGTCGCATGGGACATTGAATCTGATTTCACTCCGCATGATGCTTTGATATTACGTCGAATACATTCAAACAGCAATCTTTCGCGGCAATGGAGGATATCAATACGTTCAATGCCTCACGGGCATTTCCCTCGCCATTAAATGAATGAAATTTCAACCGATGTAAACTCGTTCGATCGATATGTACCTATGAATGAGAACGATCTCGTGAAGATAATTCGTCCTCAGCCAACCGCCTTCACCGATGAGCACGACAACCGTAGAATTAACTCGACTTAGACTGTCGAATATGTTTACAGTTCTCGAAAAATTCAGCTCGGATCAAATGATATTTGCATTTTCATTTCTGTTCAATGAATTGGCCATTGACAACCTTCCACAATATGCACAGTTTTCAAGGAAGCTCTATACAACCGTCCTCTCCTCTACAAACACGCTCCCCAACACACTCTATCTACTGCTTCGGGGTCACAGCATCCTTCACACTCTGGTATGCATTGCCAAGTGCATCCGTTGCCTGTTGCACCAATCCAGCCCCGGCATCCTTGGCTTCCACAGCCTTGTCGGACGCCGCTTGGGCAGCGTCCGCCGACACTTGCTTCGTCTGCTCCCACTTCTCTCCTGCCACGCTCCCTGCCTGGTTGGCCTTATCGCCGGTAGCGCCCGTTACATCATTGGCCTTGTCCTGCGCAGCTCCGGCGGCGTCAGAGGCGCCCTGCTTCGTCTGCTCCCACTTCTCCCCAGCCACATTGCCAGCTTGGTTGGCCTTGTCGCTAGCCGCTCCGGCCACCTCGTGAGCCTTCTGTTGCGTTGCTCCAGCAGCATCCTGTGAAATTTAACTTGTTACAATCAGAACAAGCCCAATTCACCGAAAGATCGATATGGTAGTTGTCAAATCGCACCACACCGATTCATTTCCGCAGCTAGACAACAATGTCCTCAATCGCAGTCAACGAGCACACTTCTGAGTTATCCCACATCCATTAACAATCAAAATTGATTTGATGTTGCAAACCTCGTCACCCTGATGCCAGCCCTAAAGTTCAATGCAAGAACCTTCTCAAATTCGGGACTCAAATCTCAAATAACACCCGTATTGCAAAAATCACAGAGAGTGCAGAAGTGGTTTGTAAAGGTACGGTACCTTGGTGGCGCTCTGGGCCTCACCGGCCTTCTGCTGGCCAAAGTTCTTAGCCTCCTCGGCCTTCTGGGCAGCAGCGTTCTGGTTGTTGTGAGAATCCATTTCTGCAATAAACTCTTGAATGATCAAGCTGAACGTGCACTGAGAACGTAGAGAGTGAAGCTGTGTGAACGAGTGTAGATCGAATCAAGACTGTAATAGCGCGGAATGAAGTGGGATACTGGAAATGCTGTAAACTGAAATACCTGATGGATGGATCAGCTGAGGGACTCCTCCGCTTTATATACATAGAATGTGAGGGACAGGTGGCGAGAGGAGATGTGGATGTCGTATATCGGGCCACATGGCGCCGGTGGGTTGAGCGGAGGTGGGATTGGCATTGCACGTCGGCGGCCCCGCTGGCTCGTCCATAGTTGCCACTTTGGAATGCTTTCAAGTTTCAACCGTCCCGCATGAAAGTGGCTCGATCTACCATTTTTATTTTTATTATTATTTTAACCATTTCTAAAAGTAATCAATGTATTGATCGATTGAGAGAAAGCGATCTTCCATTTTCGATGGAGGGTCTGGGTCTCATCGCATCCATGGAAGTGCATTTACTTCGATTTTTTTTTTAACAAGTGGGTTTTCAGTTTTTAGGAGGAGAGTTTTGGGGTGCGCGGCCATGGTGTTTGAAGAACTCTGCTCTCATTGTTGAAACCAAAGAATTAAAAAGAAATGGTGTACCCTCTCATACAAACATTTATAGCTTTCAGCTTGTCTTTCACATGAATGCAATGAGGTCCAAACGAGTTTGGAAGGGTTGCACACATTATATATTTGGAAATGAATGAAGTAAGAATGGCCACAAGTGACATAACCATTTAGAAGAGTTTAAAGCAGTATGAATATTTGTCTATATTGAGAGCTCATAATACCATATCTATTTTATTTTATTTTATTATTTCATCAATTGGGAAATGATCATGGTGTTTGATAGTTAGCAACTTAGCATGGATGCAATGGGTCACTTATGTACTCAAAAGGTAGCATAGGGAGTTGTGAATTGCACCTAAACATACGTATGTTTGATCATTATAAGAAGTTAAATGTTTACATGGTGTCCTCCATGTTTGCAATAATTTGTCAAAATCCAAATGAGGGAGTTATGGCTCTTCAAAGTTTATTGCCTTTCATCCAAAACGTCATTTTTCAACACTAGGGACGTTTATGGGTTAAAAATTACTTACTTTGCTAACTTCAAACTATATTGCCGTACTAAAAATACGCACCAATAATTGAGCAACCCTTCTCAAACCGGAAGCAGCAATACCAAGCAGCTTTCTAGGACCTAAGACCTTTGCTTCAGTTTCTCATGATTCCAGCAATAACAAAGTCTGACACAATAACAAAGTACGATATTACTCTAGTATAATGAGTTTTTGGAGGCTGAGATTCTACATTAAGCAATCACTGCAACCAAAAACGACAACAATGCGGACTATCATCCTGAGGATGAGTACATTTCTTTGTGGCTGTTTTGAAACCTCACTGCATGGTCCAAGACCCATGCTAACTTCGTTCATAGGTTCCGATTGGAGTGTTGTAGTTTGTCTTAAGGAAAACATAATGATGGAGGAAGGTATAATTGTTATTTAGCCATTTGGAGGAAGAGGGTCTCTAAAACTTGTGCAAAATTGGAGATAGAGGATGTAGATTGGTTGTGGTTACTAATTCAATTTTTGTGAAAGGACATAGCTATGAAAGATCGTTTCATAGAACTAAAGGTTTGAATTCTTATCAAATAGGTTGATATTTTGAAATTGTAGCAGTAAGGGTGCGTGTTGACTCAAAGATCACTACAACAATTTGAGCGGGTTTGCAACGTTTTCTTTCCAAATGTTGTTGAGAACGTTGCTTCTTTTTGAGAGCGTTTCTTTTTTTGAAAATGTTGCTTATTTTTTTGAGAACGTTGATTATTTTTTTGAAAATGTTGCTTATTTCTTTAAGAACGTTGCTCAAACAATTTCCAAAACGTCGTTAGACTTGAGCAACATTTACACAAAAGCAACGTTTGTAACATTGCAAACCCCTCTTTTTTCTAATAGTGTGCATGTACACCATGCAAATACTAATATTTGCCACTCCTTTTGAAGTCTATTATAACATTTCTTATCAAAAATAACATAGTCGCTGGCCAGACCTAATGTGAAGGTGACGTAAACGCAGGCTTTTCAAGAGACAGGGGTAGGTAGAGAAGGGAGTTTTGTAAGAGACAACCATTGAGAGGGAGGAGGTTTTTCTAGAGGTTTGTTGGAGAGAGTGAGTAGGCTTGAAAGGAGACTGTTCAAGAGATAGCAAGAATGCAAAGAAGGTAGGTTTTCTAGAGGCGTTGAGTAGGCAAAGAAAGGTAGTTTTTTAGGAGACAATGAGTAGCGGAGAGGGGGAGGTTTTAAAAACATGGCTTTAGCGCAAGAAGGGGTTTTATAGAAGGTGAGAGTACGCGGAGACGGGAGGTCTTTCAAGCAACGATAAGAAGGCGGAGGAGGCTTTCAAGAGAAGCATGTAGGCAGAGAAGAGAAGTAAGTAGGCGGAGAAGAGGCTTTCAAGAAACAACGAGTAGGCGGGCAAGGAGGTTTATAAGAAGCATCCAGTAAGCAAAGATTTGTGAAAGGGGTTGCAAGAGACAACGATTACAACTCAACATAGGTAAATATTCTAAAACATCTGTGTTGTTGCCATATTCATTCATGCCCTTTAAATGTGACCCATTGTGGTAGCATGTCAAGCTTCTCCACAATATCTAAAATGTTTGCTCTTGCCTTGCATATCAAATATCAAAGATATATGCAAGAATTAGGTGCACTTTGATTAAACTCGCTTTGTGATTGCTTTTACATGCCGTTCTTGATAAGTAGTGCTACTAATGCTCTCGAGACTAAGGGTTGTTCATATGTGAAGGGAAAATACGAGATGCTGATTTTCACTTGTAAAAAACTTAACTTTAATCGTGTTAAACACTTCCTCCACAACTTACCAGCTTCGAGATCTGCAAGGAAGAAAATCCGGGGCTCGTAACTTGGTGCTTCGGTCCTTCTCTTTGTTTTTCACCGAAGATGGTGTACCGGCACCATTGTTGCTACAGCTAGGATCAACTACTATCTGACTAAGATCATTATGCAACCAAACATGTAAGCTTTGTTTTCTTGTTGATGGTGTCCATTGCTTTGTTGCTAAGAATGTTGAAATCGTAATCACTTTTAGAAAGAACTCACATAAGAATGAAGTCTAATTTCTCTAAATTATGAAGAAATTTGTGACGGAGAACGGTTCTCCTCAGTTGGTAGAATGAAATAATACTTGCATTCTTTTAAGGACGAAGAGTTAATTGAATTTTGATTTATGGATGGCATTTGTGCAGGGGTTTATAGGTGACAATCGTGGTGTGAGCAGCCCGCATCTTATGATTCATGCAGTGATTACTCTATGACTAAGGAGGCCATCCAACATGGGTTCCAAGTTCCTAACTTTCATCGCAAAGGACAACGGCTTTATGAACTCTTGACCTTGATGGAGACTCTAATGAGCTCATGAGTAGATTCTTTCTTTGCAACAAGACGGGAAACTCTACATTGTGGATGGCAAAAAATTTTGGGGTAATAATCTTGCACTATACTAAAATCAAGAATATCACCCCCCAACTTTTGTTCCTTCCATAACGTAAAGTTTCGCATCTCCCAAGAAGGAGCAATTTGCTTATTGTTCATGATAGTCTCCAACACCGTCCAGATTGATTTGATATAGCATTTGAAAGTTTGTGTTGAAAGTTTGGAGCTTGGGGCCATGTTGGATTTGATACATGTGGACAGATTGAATGCCCTGCAAGTACTTGTTGCATCAAGTCTTTAGAAACTATAACCCTGTTGCATCAAGTCTTTGGAGACTATAACCGTGTTCAACGAGCAATAAGCAAATGATTTCGTCCCATATGACAAGGACTTGCATCTGGATATGACAAAGGCTTCAAACTCCAAACTTTCAACAGAAAGAAGAGCCGCTAAATGAACTCGAATCGGGACGTCGATTAAGGCTCTAAGCAAGACTGTTTATATGGGGCAAGAGAGAAACCTCTCCACTGTTCAAGAGAACAAGCATTGAGGCAAGTATCTCAGAATCTTGCTCTCTACTTCTGTTCCCTTCCATCCCCTCTGACCCCGAATCAACAGTCTGCTCATAGAGTCTTCATCAATGTCCGAATTCGAGTTAATTTCTCGGATGTTGTAGTCAATGGAAAATTTCAAAATGGTTGATTACCTACTTGGTCCAAGAATTAGCATGTTTAGACAAATGAAAATGGTTATGAAGAGATAATGAAGTCTAATACTCCATTAAATGTGAAAAGATCAAAGTGTAAATAAAAGTGATTTGAATGTATGCATTTGGTCTTAAAACTTTACACATCTACAACTATGGAGGTCATGGCTATTGAATTTGGGTACAAATTGAGAAAAATCAATGATATCAATGGCAGTCCACGGGAAGGAGCTGACCCAAATAGAGTGATAATTTTGTATGTTGTGTGTTAGAGACAATGATTGATGATATGGATTTGTAATCAATTATAACTGTTTATAAGTATACCGGTGAATAAATGATTTTTTTTCTTTGTAATTACTAAATTTATATGACAATTGCATATTATGGTCTCATAGAATCCATTGTCCATTTGTAATTGAATCCCTAGTGAATGAATCCTACTCCACAATACTACAGAATAGTCTAGCAATCTCTGCTAGGTAGTTAGATTATTTTAACAACAGATGTTCTTTCCGTTGAAAGTTTGAAATTTAAAGCGTATATACCAATGCATACAGATTGTCTGCCTGCTTGGTCATAGCATCCTCTGCATCATGTCTTTGTAAATTATGTATAAGGTAATCGTTTTATTGAACCGGTTATCGGTGCACAACCGGTTCTGTGAAGGTGGCAAGCCGGTGAGGGCGTTTTGCACCGATGACCGGTTCCAATAAAACAATTACCGGACGTAACCGGTTGGCTATTTTGTTGAGCCGCGCAAGTGGTGTTTACAAAGGTTATAATGCTCTCACATTTCACATTTGAGCGGGTGCTTGAGATTTTGGCGCTGCTTTTGTCCCTTCGTGGGTGCTACCTTCATCAAAAAATAATACTAAACATGAAACTATTGCCCTTCCATAATATGGCGCTTCATGGAACGAATGAACCTCATACAATTGTGTTCCGTATAATTGTGCTATGTCCATCGAGGCTTCTAATTGTGTTCCTGTGTTATGCGTGTTATGCTCATTGAAGTATTAATTATGAGTGCTTTTCTCTATACTCATTTTGTGCCTGGTGAGGCTACACTTCATCGTGTGTTTGTGCGTGCCTTTTGTGCACATCTTTGAAATAAAGTGTACTTCTGTGTATTTTAGTTTTCTTTTTGTTGCACTTATATTCCAAGATTTTTAGCAGAGTACAACTTAAAGTTAACAAAGGAAAAAATCAAAGCGTCACAAAAGTATAGAGAGATTCCACCGAACCATGATCAACTAGTTTGGTTGCGCACACCACAAAGCAAGCTTAAAGGGACGATGACTTTGCAGACGATCCATATTCACCAAAAATAACCGGTTTCAAGTGATTTTTTCTTTTATCTTCATCATGATTTCGATGATCTCATATTCATAACCGACTCGGACAGCGAGGTTATTGTCTGCGAACCTGCATGCTCAGAGCTAATCATATACTGCCACCTCGGCAAAACAAAACGGCCAACCGGTTACGAACCCCTTCAACCGGCAGAAATCATACATCTACGTCCCATATGGCAAGGGGCTCCATCAAGTTGAACTCGTGAAATATTGTAATGTTATCTGTGAAACTTCAACCTGTTTCCAAATGATGGAAATGAGTTTCTCAGCGTTCCGAGCATTTGAAATGACTGTTTCTTGCTCCAGCCTACTGAAGTGAACTAAAAAGGATTTCTTGGAGAGTAATCATGAAGAAAAAAAAAGTTCCAACTGTCTAGGATGATTTGTGTTACCCCTTGAATTTTGACCTTCATCACATGTGTACAGCCAAGTCGTCTGTGTACATTGTCTCCCTAGACAAGATTGACGAGACAAATTCAGTCGTGCATCACGGAACATTAAAGTTGATTTCACTCCACAAGGTGCTTGGATTTTAGGTTAGATATCATACAAATGCGATCTTTCACGGCTATGGACAATGTCAATAGATTCAATGCCTCCACAGCACTTCCCACGCCATTCTGCGAATACCATTCCTACTGATATAAAAACGGTCATCGGTTCTACCTGTAAATCAACATAATCTCGTCAATCAGTATAATCCCGTGAATCAAAATCAGCTCATGAAGATAGATCGTCCTCAGCCAACCGCCTTCACCGATGAGCATGACAATCGTAGAATTAACTCGACTTAAACTGTCGAATATGTTTACAGTTCTCGAGTAATTCAGCTCAGATCAAATGATATTTGCATTTTCATTTCTGTTCAATGAATTGGCCATTGACAACCTTCCACAATATTCACAGTTTTCAAGGAAGCTCTATACAACCGTCCTCTCCTCTACAACAGGCTCCCCAATACACTCTATCTACTGCTTCGGGGTCACAGCATCCTTCACACTCTGGTATGCATTGCCCAGTGCATCCGTTGCCTGTTGCACCAATCCAGCCCCGGCATCCTTGGCTTCCACAGCCTTGTCGGACGCCGCTTGGGCAGCGTCCGACGACACTTGCTTCGTCTGCTCCCACTTCTCTCCTGCCACGCTCCCTGCCTGGTTGGCCTTGTCGCCGGTAGCGCCCGCTACATCATTGGCCTTGTCCTGCGCAGCTCCGGCGGCGTCAGAGGCGCCCTGCTTCGTCTGCTCCCACTTCTCCCCAGCCACATTGCCAGCTTGGTTGGCCTTGTCGCCGGCCGCTCCGGCCACCTCGTGTGCCTTTTGCTGCGTTGCTCCGGCAGCATCCTGTAAAATCCAATCCTCGTTACAATGAAGACGAGCCCAGTTCACCAGAAATTCTCGAACTAGTCCCTCGCACCGATCCATTTCCGCAAAAATGGACATCAATTTCCGAAATTAAGGTCAACGAGCAAAATGTCATCGAGTATGCAAAGCCTCTGGCAGACTAATGCCAGCCCTTAATTCGAATGCTGCACCGATCTCCCACCCGTTTTAACGGGTGATATACCATTTGTGACTCAAAATCTTCCACATTTACACCCGTACTAAAAGAAGTAGAAAGCAGTGCAGAAGTGGAATGTACCTTGGTGGCGCTCTGGGCCTCACCGGCCTTCTGCTGGCCAAAGTTCTTGGCCTCCTCGGCCTTCTGGGCAGCAGCGTCCTGGTTGTTGTGAGAAGCCATCTCTGAAATTGATCTGCTAAAAGAGAAAGCTGAGTCCGTCCGCACTAATCAA
The DNA here is from genome assembly GCA_037043015.1 of Bryum argenteum. NCBI lineage: Eukaryota > Viridiplantae > Streptophyta > Bryopsida > Bryales > Bryaceae > Bryum > Bryum argenteum. The sequence continues at coordinate 19,848,695 of CM073325.1, read as the reverse complement.
GAGGAAGAGAGTGGGGATGTGGAAACGAGTGTTGATCGAAATAAGACTGAAAACTAGCGGATTGAAGATGAGGTACAGTAAACGCTGAAAAGTGAAATAACTGATGGATGGATCAGTTGTGGGACTTCTTCACTTCTTATACATGGAATGTGAGGGACAGATGGCGAGAGGAGATGTGGATCTGATGTATCCTGCCACTTGGCGCCGCTTGCTTGAGCGGAGTTGGGCTTGACATTTCACGTGGGTTTGGCATTTGGCGTCGGCGACCCCGCTGGCTCGTGTGTCTATCGATGCCACTTCGGGATGCTTTGAACTGTCCTGCAAAGACGAGACCTCGCCGTATGCTATTTTGGAGGGGTTGCACATATACATCCTTTTTTGGTAAGTAAAATGAATTTTTCCAAATATAATACAATACGATTTCCACAGTGGACGGGGTACGACCATACAGGCCTACGGCGATGAGGTTCACATAATAGAGGAAGGGGTGACATTTTATGAATGATTATTTTTAAAGAGGTGTTGTTCTATCCAAATAACTAATCATGATTTTTTAACAATTTTTTTTTTTCTTATTTCTCTTATTTGGTTAACTCTTCATAACTCTCTTGCAGAATGGATTGAAATAGCTATCATCTACTTGTGAAAGTCATCACACTTGAATTTTTTTGTTTATTGGTACTTGTTCATAGTGATTCAAATGATTGTTATCTTTCCGTGAAGGAAAATCTATGATAAGTCTACAATTAATAAACCTTAACAAGACAAGTTGTAGCAAACATGTATTCTACTAATGTCGTATAAAATGTTTGTTTCAAGCATAATTCTTCATGTGCATGATTGAATGTAATACACTCATGTTCAAGTGCTTCACCATTGTTTCTTAGGCCCTAGTAACTAGGTAAAAATGGGCATAAGGTTCATGTTAAGACACCTTTGTAGTCTCACCACTGTTGTAATGACTTCTAAGCATAGATACTTGACATTTATCAAATAATATACACACTTTGTTCAAGTGAGACTTAAAAAGAGTTTCCTACTTCACTTCATAATTCATTGAATTCCTCTATTCTAGATTTCTTTCCAACGATACATTTACATAAGTCTGCAATCATGATAAAAGTGCATGTTAAAAAACCTTTCACTTCCATTGCACTTACGACGATTTGTTCATGAGGGCCCTACTAGATAGATCAATTCCTTACGGCACTATTCTTTTTCTACCTTCATCACATTCTTATTATTTTGCTCAAATGAATCATTGCCCTGGTTTTAGAAAGGATCCAATCTCAATAAAAGTAAGTAAAAACATTCGACCTTCACTTGTGTTACATATTGCACATTTTTTAGAACCTAAATGACTAACATCTTCGCATCTTGTTGTGAAAGTGAAGATATCAAAAGAGATCTTTGAAGTACATTCACATGCACAAGTGAAAGTATTGTATAACTGTTAAGGTATTTCACCTTTGTCTCTAAAGCACTAGGTTGAGTAGAAACTAGGTCAAAACGTATTTTTGAGAAGTTTAGTAATCCCTTCATTGATGCTAGTCGGACTCAATATAGAACCCTTTACTCATGCTATTCTCAAAACAAAATTTAGAGTCCTCATCTTCTATATTTCAATTGAAGATTGATTCTACATTATCAATCGTCACTTGGCTATAGAAATGTCACTTTCATATTTTTGAGTGTCACATCTTGCCGCTCTCATAGCTCTCATTCAGGTAAAACAAAACAGGACATTATCAGCATCATCTCAAAGGTTTCACAAAGGTACTCTGCTATATGCATTTGCAAATCAAGAAGGACTGCATTTTCTATCAAAATGTTTATGATTAGAATTAAGTCCAATATTACAATCCTTTTTCAATACTGCAAAAGCCCAAACCTTGCCATACTCCCGACTAATACCCTAAACCCTAAACCCTCCTTCCCTTCAGAAAAACGGCTCTGAGTTCATTGGCCAACCCACTCACACAGCGAGTTACAATAATGAAGCACCAAACCTCTCCACCGAGATTTCCTCTCATCCCAGCTTCTGCTCATCATATCTTCTAACCGATGCAAGTACAAGCATGTTTCCTTTCATGCACGCTCAAGTCAAGACATTTCGTACATTGTCTCGCAAGACAAGAATGACGAGTCAAAGTGAATCGTGTATCATGGAACATTGCATCTGATTTCACTCGACTTGGTGCTTTGAAATTATGTCGAATTCATACAGCTGCGATCTTTCGCGGCTATGCAGAAACTCACTTATTCAATCCCTCCTGGCCATTTCCCACGCCATTGTACAAATGCCATTACTACTCTTATAAACTCGGTAACCGGTTCTACTTATGAATCAAGATAATCTCGTGAAGGTAACTCAGCCAACCGCTTTCGCCGAGGACCATCCCATCCGTACAAATAACTCAACCTAAGCTGTAAAATTGATTCCTGATCTCGAATAAGTGAGCTCGCATCAGATGATCTTTACATTGTCATTCGTGTTCAATGAATTGGCTATTGACAACCTTCCACACAATATTTACAGTTTTCAAGGATAGCTATATACAACCGTCCTCTCCTCTACAAACACGCTTCCCAACACTCTATTTACTGCTTCGGGGTCACAGCATCCTTCACACTCTGGTATGCATTGCCCAGTGCATCCGTTGCCTGTTGCACCAATCCAGCCCCGGCATCCTTGGCTTCCACAGCCTTGTCGGACGCCGCTTGGGCAGCGTCCGACGACACTTGCTTCGTCTGCTCCCACTTCTCTCCTGCCACGCTCCCCGCCTGGTTGGCCTTGTCGCCGGCAGCGCCCGCCACATCATTGGCCTTGTCCTGCGCAGCTCCGGCGGCGTCAGAGGCGCCCTGCTTCGTCTGCTCCCACTTCTCCCCAGCCACATTGCCAGCTTCGTTGGCCTTGTCGCCGGGCCGCTCCGGCCACCTCGTGGGCCTTCTGTTGCGTTGCTCCAGCAGCATCCTGTGAAATTCAACACAATCAGAACAAGCCCGATTCACCAAAAAGATCGATATGGTAGTTGTCAAATCGCACCACACCGATCCATTTCCGCAGCTAGACAACAACCTCCTTAATCACAGTCAACGAGCACACGTCTGACTTATCCCACATCCATTAACAAGCAAAATTACATTGATGTTGCAAAGCCTCTGTCACCCTGATGCCAGCCCTAAACTTCAATGCGAGACCCTTCTCAAAATCGGGACTCAAATCTCAGACGACACCCACATTGCAAGATTGCAGAGCAGTGCGGAAGTGGTTTGTGAAGATATAGTACCTTGGTGGCGCTCTGGGCCTCACCGGCCTTCTGTTGGCCAAAGTGCTTGGCCTCCTCGGCCTTCTGGGCAGCAGCGTCCTGGTTGTTGTAAGAAGCCATTTCTGCAATTAATCCACTGAAAGAGAAAGCTGAGTCCGCAAGAAAGCTTGTGAGGAATGGACTGAAGCTATGTAAACGAGTATCGCTCGACACAAGTCTGGAAACCAGCGGAAGAGATATGAGGTACTGTAGATGTTGAAAACGGAAACAACTGATGGATGGTTCATTAGAGGGACCTCTCCACTTTATATACATGGAATGTGAGGGACAGGTGGCGAGAGGAGATGTGGATGTGATGTATCCGGCCACTTGGCGCTGGTGGGTTGAGCGAAGGAGGGATTGACATTGCGCGTCGGCGGCCCTTCTGGCTCCGTCTGCATAGATAAAAGAATAGGGTGATCGATCCGGCGATCCGTCCTACCCACCTACGTACCTACCCACCTACGTTCCTACCCACCTACGTACCTACCCACCTACGTTCCTACCCACCTACGTACCTACCCACCTACGTTCCTACCCACCTACGTACCTACCCACCTACGTTCCTACCCACCTACGTACCTACCCACCTACGTTCCTACCCACCTACGTACCTACCCACCTACGTTCCTACCCACCTACGTACCTACCCACCTACGTTCCTACCCACCTACGTACAAATCTACCACTTAAACTCATTCTAGTGTTTATCTAGAACTTAAATCTATAACTTAAACTCATTCTAATGCTTATACACGTAAAAGTGGATTCATGTTAAAGTTAAACATCAAGATAAGTATAAAAAGGCATCTCCTCCATAGTTTCATAATTCTTCTATATATTTGAAGATATATAAAATAAATCTTCTAAAATTATCATTTGCATTTACCTCACATTTGATGTTAGAACTCTACTTTCTCACCTTCTCACAAGTCACAACTTGTGTGCGTGTGTCTTGTATATTGATTGTTAAGGGTTGTACTCAATTTATTCAGGGTCTTTCTGTTCTTTATTGTGCGAGGACACAACCCTCATCAAATTGCTTTATATATTGTTGGGCCCGGGGTCTGGAAAGAGTGTTTGGACAAAGATTATCGAGTTTTTAGTAGGACTCTTCAGGATGATGTTAGACGCTCACAAGGTTAGCCTAAAGTTTGAGCTGGCCGGGATTGAAGATAAATTAATCAGTTATTATTGTGAGCAAGACAACATAATTATACTCTGAATATGGATGCGAACGCCATCCAATCCAGCTTTAGAAGATTGATTTGTTTTATCATTGTTATATTCAATTTTATTTTGGATAGTTGTAATTTGTGTGAGTTATTAACTATATAATATTATATAATATTATAAGTTGGTTGTAGTTGGTAGCAAATTTTTACAGGCTAACCCGGCAGTTGTTAGTTTCCTTTTTTGCAATCACACTTTATCAAAAGGTTACTCTCGCGCTATTTTTTGAGAAATTTACATCACTTTCATATGGACAGTACTTTTATCCTCTAGAATTGATAGGTTAGTAAAGTTAGTACTTTTTAGGATGTATGATTGGGAGACGTTAATAAAGACATTGTAAGAGAATTTTTTAAGTAGGCTATTACCTATGCTCTTAGAAGTCCGCTGCAATTGTTTAGGATGATCTGGTGTAGTATATGAGGAAATTGAAATGTGTTCGACGGCATATGCAGCAGAAGTGTTATCATGAGAGAGTTAGCGGTGTCTAGATAGTTCTTTTATTAGACGATGTGAAGTCTAACTGCACCTTGTGGTAGCATTAGTCATATGACATACAAAAGAGATGTAATTTCGAACAAACTAGTGCTTTTGTGACTAACCCCTAGTGCTCTCGAATTTCATGCGAAGTGGTCAATGGGTGCTGCTGGAGGTTCATTAAATATTTTCAGGCATAGCACATGCTACATGGATTGTAGACCCATGTCATAGAGCACCTTCACGAATCCCTGCATTGTTTGAGCTTATTGTTTGAGCAGGAAAAGAAAAACCATGTCATCTGCAAAAGTATACAAAAGAAAAGGAAAAGAAAGAGTGAAAGAAGTAGAAAAAGAAGAGCTCCAATCCTCAGAGGAACATAAGAAAATGAAGGTTGAAGAGCACTTTGAGGTTGACGCACGTAAGGGATTTCAAATAGGGCTGCTTTTACTTTTATTTTTCCAAAAAAGATTTAATTTTAAAAATGCATGTGTCTTTATATGGAAAATCATATATTTCTGATTTTTTTATTTTGGTTTAGTTTATTTTCTAGCTCAGAGAAATCCTGACAATTTAAATTTGCTAGAACGCAAGGCAATGATAGAGCCTTCTTCACCTCAAACTTCAGAGTTTGCATTCTATTACTCGAAGAACAAAATGACAAACTCAAGATCACAAGATTTTCAGTGTTTAATGCCACGAGCTTATCTCAATGTCAACATCATCAATTTTTATTTGATGTGAAATTTTCTTTCCTTTCTACTATCTTTTTTTATCTTGTTTTATTTTGTATCATATACCATATTTAGTAAGAAAAAGTAAGAGAAACAATTGTTGATGCAATAAAACTTTTCATTGAACTCTTCAAGGCCCGTACCTGAAAAGATTGTTTATGTACTTTTTGTAATGTAAGTTTCTAGAAAATACATTGATTTCACAAGAGTCTCCTAAAAGGTTTCACATATTGAACAGCTTTTGATTTACAAGGTTTCAATCTAAATATGATACTACGAAGGGACAAGAGCATGAAAGATATGAAGTTGCCTTTCAAGCACTGAGAGAATGGACTTCCCAAATTCATATTTTTGAGCTTGATTATTTGAAGGTCTCCATACATGAAGGGTATGTTAATCACTAACCTCTTTTTAGTTGTTTTCTGAAATTTTATTTGAAACTTTAATTTTGGATCTATTGAGGCTTTTACATTGAAATTTACAACTTTTACTAGTATATACAAATCTTGGGACTAAATTTTTAATATTGGGATTGAATCCTTGTAAATGTTAATATGCTGATGAAAGAACATTAAGAAGTTAATTTTCTCACATTCAACTTTATCAATGCTCACTAGAAGGTCCTCAATCGAATTTATATAAATGATTCGTTTGTTGATTTTTTATGTTTTATTCTAAATAATAAATATGATATTTACTATTGATTTTGACATTGATGCAGGAACAACTATGCATTCTCCTTGCATATTGCATTGATTCAATGGCAGGTCATCACCGTGATGTTGAGAAATACATAAAGAAGTACGTGCACAAAACTTACACCATTTACAGCACATCGATTGTTTTTATATGATTGTTATTAGCAAAAATATATGAAGAATGAATTTATAACTTCAACTAAATACTATGATTAGTAATTTATTGTTTCTGTAATAGATGTGAACCGTTCTCTACTAGTGGAATTCCTTCTCCCTTTTAATAATTTGTATACCATGTAATGCACTTTTTTAATATTTGCATGGTTGCAAGAGCATCCCAAAGAAACCTATGCGGACATAGGAAAAATGTTATTGAAAATGGAATTCTTGGAATTAGAGGTACAAACTTACATTTTAAAAAGTAAATAACTTATATATAGGTTGCATTTGTGAAAACACTGGGCATCCAACTTGTAAATATATGTTAATCAAATCCAATCTTCACCTTGAAAAAAGAGGTTCTTTATAATTGCTTTTTAATCACAAAACGAGGTTTATTAAAGAGTCTAGTTTTGAAGAGTTAAATACGTGCATTCATTTATGTAATGTGCAGGTACCACAACAGAAGAATGGTTATGATTGTGGACCATTCATGTTATATTACGCTCAATTGTTTATAAAGCAAGCTCCTCTAATTTTTAATTGGCAAGAAAATACATTGTTCCCAAAAAACGTAAGTGAAGTGGCATGTTTCGATATGAATTTTCATACGCTATCTTTTTCTTAGTGATCCAATTAGTTATATCATGTAAGAATGAGGCCAAGAGTTGCAATTGACAATTCATTTGAACAATTATGACATACATTATATTGAAAGTCCATGGTTGAATGTATGTAACAAGCAACAAAACCATGGTTTAAGGATTTGGTCATAAATTCAAAGAGAGATCACATCCTCAAGTTGTTCTACAATTTACATGTAGAAACAAAACCCTAAATGTTTTGTGTTTTATGGAGGATTGACAGCCTCTCAACTTGGGGCCAAGGTGTGAAGCGGCCCCCAGCGGATTAGAAAGAACACACCTATCCATTGGCATGAATAGAGTGTTTATTTGAACTCTTCTCATATAACTCTCTCGACACGCATCTCAATGTTTTGTTTTTTTTTGTTGTAAATATTAACCACTGAAGGAAAAGCTCAACAATGATCCTCCACATTGTTATACCTAAAATTTGCGAACAAAGTTTTTATGTATTTGGTTTTGGAAAATCCACTTCTAAGATCTTGTTATAATTGTCTAGTTAGTCTACACACCAATTTTTATTTGAATTTTTTGTACAGATCTTGAGATACATTGAGTCAAAGTTTCAGTTTCTTAAAAGCAACGCATGAATTTCAAAGAAGTCGATCCAATTAAGGCTTTTATCTGCTTAAGAGTTCAGAAGGGCAAAAAATTCACGTTCTCCAACAATTCTTTATCAATGGCAGCTAAAAACTCAATTGAGCATGATTATCAAAGTAGCTTGGGTGTTTATTGGGTCACACAATAATAAACAAACGGGTAAACTGTCCCCATCAATGCACACGGCATGGGAATCCAACCCACTCCGGACACGTGACGTGGACGCCCCAAGCTGCGTGACATGGACCATGACATGAACATGGACCCATGGAAGCAGGGTCCTCTATTATATAGGGCCCTAGAGGAGGAGGTAGATGGGGCAGTAGCAGGAAGAGGCCGGCCCCCGTAGAGACTAGAGAAGGTGCAAGGAAATGCAACAGGGTCCATAACTGCACCTCGTAGCATCGCAACAGGAATCTTTCATCCTCCGTCCTACCAAACCAAACCGCGTCGCTTGCGAGCAAAATTTCAAGGATTTTGAAAAGAATCCCATTGACTGATGGGACTCCGAAATGGTAGCACTGAAATAAGGACATCGTCCGTCCACACTCGTCTACACCCGTCTCCTCGTTTCTACTACACGATAACATGGGCTCCGTTGTAGGCGAGGTCCGGGATAGACAAAATGGTGTCTTTGCTCTGCAGGGTTGGAATTTCTCAATATCCATAACAATGCTGCTCCAACCACGTGCCAATACTATAAATTAGCATGCATCATCTGCTAGGAATCGTCAGTCAGCGCTTACTAGTAACGATGATGCATGCTTATATATAGTATTGGCTCCTGACAAGTGACTGGGCAAGTAGGGAAGTGGGTGTAGATAACTCTACTCATGCATGTCTTCTCCTTACCATATAATGGAGGATTAGCCCACATGCTACTCACTTCTTCTCTTTCATTTTTCTCTCTTTCAGCATTTTTCGACACGTTATCAGCACGATGAGACTCTACAGGTGATTTTGTTCTTCTCTCCTTTTTTCTTTTGCAATTTTTTTTCGAGACTAGTCTTCAGATAGGTGCTTGCATAGTTTCCTAACACCGAAGCTTTTATCTAGCCTTCTTTTCAATTCTTCCTTCTGTATTACTTAGCTTTCCTGTCAAGGTCGTTCTTTGCTATTTAGACACAGTCCGAGATTATCACTTTGAGTCTCATTTTCTTGTGAGAGTACCTCTAGAGTTCTAGTGAGCCCCAAGGTCGACATTAACCCATGCAGGTCGACATCAACCGAGCAGAGAACATAAGCACTGGCTTGAAACACATGCTGCTGATCTTTCTTCCTCTCCTTTTGGTTTCGTCTGCTTTTCCATGTTATTATTAATTCCTTGCATTTTGCTTTTAATCAGTGCTTTCTCTTCTTTTAATTCTGCCTGATTTTTCTCCTTATCATCAATTTCTTGTTTTGTACTGAAACACCCTCCTTCTGTACCCCCCCTTTTTATTTTTACTCTGTGTACCCCCCGTCCATTACCTCGGAATTATCACCAAAAAATTTAGAACTCCAGTCATAGTGTACACCTTTACTTTAGTTTCATAACAAGTGTTTCACTAGTTTTCTATCTGGTCTTTTACCCTTTTCATGCACATTGTTGTGACCATGACAACCTTCCATAAAACTCGCACCCCAGCAATCATGTTTGATGCACTATAGCTGATGGACGTAATTTTCTCGAATAGAATAACGATGTCTCCATGTATCTATGTGCTGATGAGTTAGATGGAGCTCTCAAATCTACAACAACGGAATCCATGCAACTGTCCCGAAAGTACCAAGCTCTCTTGTCATTCGTCGACACTAGAACCCTTCACTTCGTCATCAATATATTCAGATCCAAGAGCCCGCCACACTCCGGCAGCAGCTACAAGCCCGCTTTGAGCATAACCAACACTTACTCCTACCGCAAATCCGCAGCAAATGGTTGAGTCTCCGTGTCCTTGACTTTCAGAATTTGCAGGCATTCAACACTAAACTTCATTGTCTGGCGGCCCAATTTTGATTATGTGGTGAACGCGTGACGGATGAAGAATTGATCGAGAAGACACTCTCGACATCTCCTCCAGCGACCGCCATCCTAGTGCAGCAGTACCGCATCATAAAGTTCTCTACTCACTCCGAATTGATGACATACGTGCTCATGGCGGAAAAGCAATAGATCATTCAACGTAAAAATGCCGGCTCCCGCCCTTCTCGCAAGATCCACGCCACCACGGTCTCTACCGCAGCTACTGCCATCCTAGCATCTACATCAACCCTCACAACCATGGCCCCTTCGCCAACCACTCTAACGTCTACACCAACAGAAGAAAGTCATTCGACCGAGGCTGTTTGACGCAATCACCAGGCGGACAAGGCAAAAGCCAGGGTCGGAGCTACAATGGCCGTAACGAACATTATCACAACAACCGGTACGACCATCATTACTATGATGATTGCAGGTACTTCAACTCTCAGCCATATGGATATCACAATGATCGCAAGATACCGTATGGTCGTTCTGATCCTGGACAGTCAAGACAATTTAAAATCCCATACTCTTCAGTCCAGTCCAGTTACAATCAGGGTGCCTGCCACAAGACAGTGTAGCAAGCTGGGTCATTGTGCTTGTGATTGTCGCGCCCTTCCATACTTTGTTGACATTTACCGGGAACTCTAACGTAGCAAGGAGGAGAAAAGAGAAGTGCACACCCCCGATGCTTCCTATTTCGATGACTTGGACCCGGAGAATTACATGACTCAACTTCATAGTGCTAGCACTAATTTAGACAGTGCGTCCACTCATACCAAACTTCTTGATTATAGTTTCTTCGAGTCGTCATGTCTCTTTGGTCCCTGGCTGCAATGTGACATTCTCACGATCGCCGCACCCTAAACTTCAAGTTCCGAGAGGGTCGGGCAACGATAGTATTGCCCGGGGGATTCCCCCTCTATTGTGATAAGGCAATGTTTGCCCCTAACGCACCCTGGAGTCTGATCAGCTACCGAGACATGCGACAATATGATACCTAAATTTCCACTGAGTTCGAAAATGATGAAGGCGAGATTCTTACGCTATACTAGGGCACTAGACGGGTAGCCAAAGTCTTCGCATGCACTACGAGACTATATGAGATCCCCATTCATGCTCCTCGACTGGAACCTCGTGCGTGCTACGTCACGGTGCTCCCAAAAGCACAACTATGGCATCGCCGTTTGGATCACCCTGGGTCCCTGGCACGAAAATTTTCTGGCGCATGCTTCCCCTACTTGTCGGCCGAGTCTGGTATCATCACTTGCAGCAATTTTTGACAGATAAGAGTTTTACTAGTACTCTTGCTCTTCTCTGAATTTTTCTTTTGCGCAAGGACTCTGGATACGCTATCCTTGCAATTTACGTCGATGACATTAACTTGGTTAGGACTCCCTTTGTATGCACCGAAGTTGAAAAACTTTTGGTCACCCGCTTCGAGATGAAGCTTCTTGGCCGCAATACTTTTTGCTTAAGCTTTCAAGTATACCATCATCGCGATGGTAGTATTCTTCTATGCCAAGAATCATATGTGCACAAGTTGCTCAAGATATTCAACATGGCGGATGCCAACTCTATCTCTGCGCGAATGATAGGACGATGCAAAACGGAAGATAACTCCTATCGCTCCTGCGAGGAGGAGGAGGAAGAAGTGGACAAGCCACGCTACCTCACAGCAGTCGGAGCGCTCATTTATTGAGTTGGGGGTGTTACCTACTACTTTCCAACTTTAGTTGTGCATGATTTATCCCTAGCCTTACTCTACTCATGCGTGTCTTTTTGCTACCATATAATGGAGGATTAGCCTCCATGCTACTCACTTTTACTCTTTCATTTTTTTTCTCTCTCAACATCTCTCAACAGTGGGCAAGTGGAGCTTCCCCTCTCAGCATACTAGGAATCGTCAGTCAACACTATGTTATTTACTATCACCATTTTTTCCTCTCTCTCGCTTCGGCCATGACTACACTGTCACTTCCGTTTAAAGCTTCATTTAGTAACTATAACAGCAATAGTAGCACAAGCGCTAAAGGAAGAACTCAAAGTCTACAGGTTACTCACTGTCTACACATTTCTTTGTTTTCCCACTATATCTACTCCAATTTGTCGTTGCTCAAACTTATCTTACGCACTGTCATAAATTGTTTTTACATCGTTTCTAATCGACTCTCGTGAATGTGCCCATATCTAGACACTCTGCGTTCACTCATGCAGAATCCACGCAACTAGCAACATTTCGAGAAGGTCCGAGTCCGAGAGTGGTAGTGATCAAGAAGGTATTACTTCGAACGGTTTCTCAGTTGTACAAGGATTCTTGCTATCGATCAAGCTAACTTAATTCCGTGCCTAGGCCACCCACCTGTCCTCCTGATCGCCTTTGTAGCAGTCGTTTTCCCAACAGTGGCCGGCTAGCTCCTCCATTCCATCTCTCCTACTCTCCTGCAATGACCACAGCAGTCCTGTAACCACGCCCAGCTCTGCATGTGGGCATGTTGTGCTCTTGCAGGTCAATGATTCATAATCAATCATACCCCCTGCTAGGAATCGTCAGTTAGATTAACTGCGGTTTTCCATCTTACCATCAATCAGGTCGTCGCTATGGCGAGCTTTCGTTCTCTCTTAAGCTTCCCATCTTAGCCAGTAAGTAAGTAACACTGTGAGATTGGAGCTGGACTTTTGGGTCCTGGCTTGTTTGTCAACCCTAAGTAATCGCTTGAATTGCGAGATTTAATCGCATTGGAGTGCACGCCAGTGACGGGGAGATGATTATAACGTCATTGTCTTGTCATGATGGTTGCTCATTGTGCTGTATTTGTGAAAAAGAAAGCATGAGACTTATTCTCTCACTCTAGTACCAACTACGTATTGTAAGCGAAGCACGAGCAGCAATGACTCAAATTCTTCAATTTTGTATGATACGTCCTACAGCAGAGAGGCTACTTCGTCATATTCTTGCAAAATGTTTTTTTGGAATTTGATGCGGTTGCATTATTTTCTATATGACCTTGAAGTAGACCTCACTGGATTTGATGTTTACAATTTTTTGTAGGGGTGAGTAAGCAAATTGTGGTGTTGTGTTTTTTAGATTTTTTGCTTCTTGAGAGAGCTACAAGAGCTTTCAAAAGGAAGATGCACCAGGATCTGCTAGGAAGAGCTCACAAACATCATCATTTATATAAAACTGAAAGATCATTCATGGCGCCGCAATTCGTTCAGATCACCTCCCCCTGAAAGGTACTTTCTACATCGAATCTGTTACGTGTACTCTTGTCTGCTAAGTTGAAAGTTCTTAACAAGAAGTTTAATAAATCATATAGACTTGAATTGAAGTAAGTTTTTAAGTTCATAGTATCTTGACGTTATTTAAAATGTATTTTGTTTTATTTATGAATTAATTTGGTATAAACTAGAATTTTTGCAGAATGATGCGCACAAGCTAATTTCCTCATTGAAGGCAATTGCGGAAGGAAAGAAAATTCCCTTGACTCCAAAATTCTTAGTGAATTTAGCATTTCAAGAGCTAACTTTAAGGTACATAAAATCTTCTTTTGATTGAATATGTTTTGAACTACTTTGATTGTATTTAGAGTGTAACATATCATCATCTATTCTCTTTATTTTATTTTTGTTGACACTTTTTCCTTTTTTAATGCAGAGGTTGCTTACGTTGTGATTGAAATGTAAATGTTGCAGTGTCATGTCAGAGACTTATGGAATGATTTCAAGATCTATCTTTGCAGGTGTTTATGGCAAATCACCTCAATATATGAAAGATTTCCTTATTACGAAAATGGGGGAGTAAATATATTGAAGAGTTACATTCTCTAATGACAATGGTTATATTTATAAATGGGCTCCTTTTGATACGTTATATTAAGGATTCCGAAATGTGTATATGACAGATAATATGTTATGAAGTAATAACAATTGTATAGTTGCCCTAGTGTAATTAAATTTTTTATCGATATGATTATATTGACCTGTTGAATTTGTGTAGGGAAAATCTCCATCGCTTATGGAATATTCTTGGCCATGGAAATGTATTTCAAAGCGGTTGTGCGTGACGTGCTCATGTATATGAAGATGTTTTTTGAGGCTGAGTATGGTTCTAACATCAAGAATTTGGAATCTTTGGTGAACCGTTTAGAAGACAAGAACGAATTTCTAAAGAAGAGTGTGGTCCCATTGTAGCAGACGTTATACAGGTAAGACTTAAATTGTATAGTGATTCAGTTGGGTGGTTGTGTGAGTAGATCATAAAACAAAAATTTACATGCCTAAAAATTGTTAAAATACATTGTAAATAATCTTGAAAGCTAAGGTGTAAAAAAAATTATGGTTCATTTTTAATTAAAAGAATATGATGTGAAAGGGTTAATCATTTGTGGTTGTATTTGTATTCGTAAATAAATTCTCTATTACTAATTGAAAGGATTGTTTTTTATAAAAATAAACCTATTTGAGCATTACATACTCTTGTTTACAATTTTAATCAATCCATGGTAAATCATTTTTTGAAATATCTATCATTTAATTTTTTGAAACATTTAAAAACGTTACAATATATGATTAGAATTGTTTATTAAAGTGGGCTTTATGTTTTTCGTTTGATATACAATCAAATATGGAGAATTTGATGGAAAACTTACATCAAGATTGATGACATTTATCATGAATAATGATGTTGTCATGATGGAGCCTTTTGATTCTATACACGTTAAAGAGTTTACTGAATTTACACTTATCACAGAACCAAGCTCTTCTTCAGTACCAACTCAGGTATGAGTATTGATTTGATTATTAATTGTTGTATTCTATATATGATTGATTGTATCTTAAATTATTTTAAAATAATACATACACATATTATAGAAGATCATGTTAATTGATTCTAATATGACAATTCAATGAATAGAGCAATTACATTGTACTAAATTTGTGCTTGTCTTTCGATTTCAAGATGTGCCACTCAGTCCAGCACAGAAGGATGTGTTGTTAAAAGAAAGAGTAAAGAAATTACAGAGCATCAAAAGGAAGCAAAACCAACAAAGAATCCAGAGGGGAAGTGGGTGGTGGAAACTACTGCACTTGGACGGCCAAATGGGAAAGGTTATCGTGAGCTTTTCAGTTTTCTTTCTTCAAAAATTTGAGCACTCTTTCTTTTAGGAGCTTAGAGAGAATCTGTGGCTGTAAAAACTTTAGAATTGATAGTAGAGTCTGCTAAGAAAGAGTTTTCTGGTGGTTGGTCAAGCGCTTGGGCATTTGAGAAGATGCATGCTACTTTGAGGAACAAAAAAACCAACCTAATGAAAATTGCAAAAAATAAAATGTCAAGACTACATAAAGATCAATATGAGGTGAAAAAAATGATGAGAAATGAGAAGTTTCTTGAGAGGTGCAAGAGATTGGAAAAATTAAGAGAGCATATAAAATCCCGAGCTCACGTTTGACGCGGTGGTGTAGTTCAAGTTCGACACAAAATATGTAAGTATTTATTGATGTTTATCCTTTTGACTTTGTAATTAGTTGTTAAAAAAAAATTTAAAAATATTTGTGCTTGCTTGTAACGCAAAGAGCATGATAACATTGATTCTACTGATTGCAAAGTAGAAGAGCTGATCAAGTGTGCAGTAGAGAAAAAAATGAATATCGAATGATTGACTTCTAATATGTTTAACATTAATCAAACTATATATTTTTGAATGAATTTTTAATATATTTATATTATATTTTAAAAATTCACTGTTAATATAAGTTACATTAGTTCTTGTACAAGCTTATTGTTGTTGTTCTTGTTGGTAAAGAAGAATGTTGAATGGCTGTGCAAGCATACTTAGGGAAATTCATTAATTCCTTGTTCTTCAATTCGTCATACTATAATCAAGATTTAATGGTGTTCATTGTTTGTGTATACATAGATTTCAACATATCAATCTTTATACCAGATAATGTTGTTCTAAATGATTGTATTGGAACATGTTTGGTAATTATAGTACGTGTTTTGTATTATTTACTAAAGTTCAACTAGACTAACTTGTAAGGATCCACAAGTTTTTTGGATATTGTTTAAACTTTGGTGCACTTTTCTTAACTTGAAAAATATTCATGTTGTGATATGTACTTCTTGTCTCAATATTTAGACCGCCAAAAGCTTGAATTGGTTTTCGGAAAGCTACTTGTAAGATCTTGATTATAATAATCTAGTTAGTCTACCCACCAATTTTTATTTGAATTTTCTGTACAGATCTTAAGATGCATAGAGTGGAAGTTACAGTTCCTTAAAACCAACGCATCAGTTTTAAGCAAGTCAACCCATTAAGGGCTTCTCTTTGTTTAAAAGTTGAGAAAGGCGAAGAATTCACGTTCTCCAACAATTTTTAATCTATGGTAAGAAAAGACAAAATTGAGCAACATTATCAAAGTAAAGAGAATGTACCACATTGGTAGGTATCGTATGTGAAGATTTCTTGTTAACGATTTGGATTCAAGTATTCATGAGTTCTAGAAAAATATGCTTTCTACGTACAGAGGTTTTGTTTTTCTTGAGCACAAAAAAGAAGCTTCATATACGTTCTCATACTTAAGTACTATGGTTTGAGGATCTGTAACCAATTCCATGAAGTGATTAATTATTGGTACAAATATAAGGTATCAACTGAAAGTCAATGAACTGGCAGTCATTTCCTTCGGATATACGGATAGTCATTTCATACAGAAAGTATTGTTACACTCTAAACATCGATGAAACGGAAGAGCATTGAAAAGCATCACAAAAACGATCAACACTATGTTGAAACACTATCCTAGGTTGGGATTAATAGTGTTTTAACCATGAAAGGAAGAGCTTGTAAAGATTAAGCAACGTATGGAGGCAGACCAGGGGGACTAGCGGACTGCAAAGCAGAAGAAGAGCAAGCACGAGCGCCTAATGCGATCGAGGAGTGTTAAACTCTCCGCCCAAAAGCGAGGCCAAACCGAGCTTGCAGCAATTCTACGTCGGCACTAATCCATCTCCCGCAGCGATAAATTCTCCCGAGACGTTACCGACACGAACTGAGGCCTTCTGTCCATCTAGGCCAACGTTTCTATCTCCCAATCCGGCACTTGCAGGCATATTACCTATGCAACTACGCTCCTGTTTTTTTACGCTTTACTCTCTACCTATCAACCTTAGAAATGCAGACCAGGTGTGCATGTCAAATGCAATTCCAACTGAGGAACTAAATTTTTGTTTCGATAATCATGGATTCTTTTTTTCGTAATTGAAATTAAATGCACGTAAGACTATGGCATTCTCTGAAACCCCTACTTAATAGAGGAACAATTGTGAGAATCGGCATGCCTAACTTTAATCATCGGACCTCACAATTGTGCAATCTGATGCCACGTACGCAGCATCAGATGGATAACATGCAACAGTTCGGGCAAAGAGACGGCAACTAGACCCTCGACCTATGCGAGACCCTGCCGGGGTTGATACAATGAAGCCACTGGCCTTGCTCTGATATGCTATTTTGGAAAGGTTGCACATGGATATCCATTTTTGGTAAAAAAAATCAAAATTTTCTGAATACTTATAGAATACAAGTTCCACAATGGTTGAGGTATGTTCATAGGAGCCAACGACCATGAGGTTCACGATATCATAATAGAGAGGAAAGGGTGATAATTTATTAATAACAATTTCTGAACAGGTCATAGTTATATTATGTTCATTGTTATTTAAAAATAATAATGCAAAGTTTGGGTCTTGAAACTTGTTTTTAATTAACCCTTAACCCCTAATGGTCCAAGAAAGCGAAAACTGCTTTTTGGAGTCCAAAATTCAGTCAACTTTGACCATTATAATCTCACAAATGAAGAAGAATCGACGGTTCAATTTTGGCAAGTGAGTGGAAGGTTAAGTTAAATTCAAGATCCTACAGTTGGATCTTCCAAATAATTCTTAGATTGAGAGTTTTTAGGCCTGAAGGAAGGGAATGTCCATTTTTGCAATTTTGCATTAAGAACCTTTAGGGGTTAAACGCCCATGAGGTCTAAAACGGGCAGCCCAAAATTGGATCACAACATCTTTTGGACTTGGGCATCATGAATAGTGCACTTTTTGAACTTGGGCATCATGAATGAACCAATCAAGGATGAGCTTGCAACCTCCTACAAGGTTATGTACAACCTCAACCTACCTACCACAATCCTTTCAAAGCTCAAAATCACTCATACAAATTGTGATTTGAATTCTAAAATTTCACTTTTTGAATGCATCACAAGGTGACCAGTTTGACTTCAAAATATAAGTGAAAAGTTGAGTACATTGAGAGCTACAGGGAAGATTCTGTTGGAATCAAGCCCCTCGGGCTTGCTTGGGCGTTTAAGGGTTAAGATAGATGATGGTTCAAATTGAATGGTAGTAACCTCTTTCATCTTCATGAACATTTGCTAAAGTTTCTCATTTCTCAGACTAGTGTTGTTCATTGAAGTAGCACTCACGTGCTTCAAAACGGTACCTGCTTGATGCCATTAATGACCAATCAAATCATAAAACTTACTTTCATGGCAGTCATTTCTTGAAAACGAGTGAACAAGTTCGTCCTCCTTGTACTCTTAACGACCGTCTCAATTTTTTCAAAAATGCCTTGATCGTGTGTGAAAATCCTAGAATTGCCATTATCATTCATGCTTGAAGTCTGAACCACATATCAATGTCAACGATGTAATTAGATCCTTGCATACTCATATGCACAAACAATTGATAAAATGTTCAAAAAATAAGCCGTAAGCCTGTAATATGGCTTTGAAAAATTTTACTTCAGCATATAGAGCTACAGTGAGAAATATATATGTAGAATCCCAACAAATTGGGCTCAAGGAAAGGTGAGAATGGACGACAAACAAATGGCAATCTTCCGCTCAATACTGGAAAAGCCCAAACCGTGTCCTGCTCTCCACTGGAGTTTATTAGATAACACACTCCGACAACGAGATACTGCAACGACACACCTTACCTCTCCACCGAGATTCGCTCTTCTCCCACCTTCTGATCACCTACACTTGCAGACTGGCCCTCTTCAAGCTTTTTTATCACCCTCCTTGCACAGTCCCGTCAACGCATTTCGTACATTCACTCCCAAGACAAGAATGACAAGACAAATTCGGTTGTGTAACATAAAACATTAAATCTATTTTCACTCCACGGTACTTGGATTTTAGGTCAGATCTCATACAAATGCGATCTTTCGCGGCTATGGAGAATGTCGATAGATTCAATGCCTCCTGAGCATTTCCCACGCCATTGTCCGAATGCCATTTCTACCGATGTAAACTTGGTCATCGGTTCTACCTGTGAATCTAAATAATCTTGTGAAGAAATCTCTTCCTCAGCCAACCGCCTCCAGTTGTGAACATGACAACCTTAAAAATAACGCAATAACGCAACTCAAGCAGTCGAATCGGTTTCTGCTAGAGCTCGAAAAATCAGCTCAGATCCGATCATATGATCTTTGCATTTTTATTCTTGTTCAATGAATTGGCCATTGACAACCTTCCACACAATATTCTCAGTTTTCAAGGGAACTCTATACAACCGTCCTCTCCTCTACAAACACGCTCCCCAACAAACTCTATTTACTGCTTCGGGGTCACAGCATCCTTCACACTCTGGTATGCATTGCCCAGTGCGTCCGTTGCCTGTTGCACCAATCCAGCCCCGGCATCCTTGGCTTCCACAGCCTTGTCGGAGGCCGCTTGCGCAGCGTCCACCGACACTTGCTTCGTCTGCTCCCACTTCTCTCCTGCCACGCTCCCTGCCTGATTGGCCTTGTCGCCGGCCGCGCCCGCCACATCATTGGCCTTGTCCTGCGCAGCTCCGGCGGCGTCCGAAGCGCCCTGCTTCGTCTGCTCCCACTTCTCCCCTGCAACATTGCCACCTTGCTTGGCCTTGTCTTGGGTGGCGCCAGCCGCGTCCGAGGCGCCCTGCTTCGCCTGCTCCCACTTCTCCCCGGCCACATTGCCAGCTTGGTTGGCCTTGTCGCCGGCCGCTCCGGCCACCTCGTGAGCCTTCTGCTGCGTTGCTCCGGCAGCATCCTGTGAAATTCAATACTTGTTACAATCAGAACCAGCCCAGTTCACCAAAAATATCGAACTAGTCCTCGCACCGATCCATGTCCGCAACTAGGCATCAATCAATCTCCGAAATTACGGTCAACCAACAAAAAATCATCGAGAATGCAGTGCCTCTGTCAGACTGATGCCAGCCCTACATTCAAATGCGGCACCGATCTCCCACCCGATTTAACGAGTAATGCCATGCGTGACTCACAATCTCACACACTTGCACCCGCACTGTAAGAATTAGAAAGCAGTGTAGATTGAAGTGGAATGTACCTTGGTGGCGCTCTGGGCCTCACCGGCCTTCTGCTGGCCAAAGCTCTTGGCCTCCTCGGCCTTCTGGGCAGCAGCGTCCTGGGTGTTGTGAGAAGCCATTCCTGAAATTGATCTGCTAAACGAGAAAGCTGAAGAAGAGAGTGAAGCTGTCTGGATCGATATCAACTGAATCGAAGTCTGGAAGTCAGTGAAAGAGGAACTCTAGATACTGGAAACTGAAATAACTGCTGGATGGAATTAGTCGAGGGGGACCGTGCTTCTTATACATGAAAGTGAAGAACACGTGGCGAGTGGGGAGATGTGGTCGTCAAGCTGTCGGCCACCTGGCGCCCTCCTGTGCGCTTAGCAGAATGGGATTGCTGGTTCGTTTGTCGTTTCCATTTCGGTATACCTTCAAGGCTTCTAACGTCTTTTTATCATTATTCTTATTTTTTTTCTTTTTTCTTGTCCTTTTTCTTTTTCAAAACCCTATCGTTATACCTGAACCGTCTATTGAACAGGAAGCCGATCTTGCATTTTGGAGGGGCGGCACAGATAGAAGGAGGACACCAAATTCTTTTGGGTTGACATGAATGTAGAGAGCCTTTCCGATTATCCTTAATGATGTATCCACAAGAAATTTGTTCACATGTTGTATATCCTTTTTCAACATATAGAAGCTCGAAGAGTTGAATTCCAACTTTTCATACTTTTGAAGTAATGTTTTCAAGAATTAAAGCAACATCTCAGTAAGAGCATTGCAACAAGTAACTTTATAAGGAAATTGTTGATAAGCAATATCACTTCAACAGTAGGAATATCCTATGGATCGTGAATTCATTCCAAACTCATCACAACATATGCATCCTTGTACTTTTCAGCACTCATGAATTAGGATATCCCATTCCATGTTTGGATCTATTGAGTTAACGAACAAAATAAATAATGATATGGCCACTCCCTTTATATCAAAGTACATAAAGGGTTTCGTATATACTTGACAAGACGTTTCCTGTGTGAAACACGCTAATGCCATGTAGGCATTGTTAGTTGTTAGAAATCTCAAACAAAAGTTTAAGAGCAAAACTTCAGAATGTTATCTTCTAATTTTTATAAGTAAAATGATTGTTTTCATTACTAGTGTAGCAAGGCTCATCCTTGATGCTCCCCAACTTAGTTGGTTAAGCAAATAGCTCCATTTCTTTGGCTTGAATGTTTGATTGGGTGCAACTCCATTACACTTTTCAAATGTGGAGCAAGGAAGAGACTATTAACATCAAGTTAAAGTTTTCAAAGCATTGCCAGAAAAGAAACGATTTTAATTGGTACTATATATACATGGTAACCCCTTATTTTCCTTGATCCGAGTTCACCTCCTACCCCTAGCTCTCATAGCACAACTCCTTCCTTTTCTCTTCCCTCGTTCGTGTCCAAACGGATCAAATAGACAACCTATATTTAAAAAATTATGGACTTATTTCCAACTTATGGACTTTTTCCAACTAATAAAGAACCTTGGTTTTATTGGCGGCCAACTGATACATCCCCAATTCTGCAACTTTCAAAAAGCCATAACTCACTCAAATTTTGTCCAAATCAAACATATGAGGTGTTTTTTCACATCTACATTTTTTGAAAATATCCAGAAACACCTTATATGTTAAATTATTTTGGATAAAATTTGACTGAGTTATGACCTTTCAAAGATTACTATGGAATCTTAAGGTAATATCGGCGGACAACCGACATTTTTTATGGACTAGGAATTTGTTCATAATTAGTTCAATATCAGTTAAACACACATTTGTGACTTTATATTTAATAAGAGATGCTATGTTTATTATTAAATTAAAACAATTCATTATTGATTTATTGAAATTATTTACTTCCAAAATCCTAAATTCTAAAAGTCTAATGTACAAAGCATTATAGCATCATAAGATGAAGCCACCTGTATGAATATGAGTGTTTCATCATTTTTAATGCTCGAGATACATGTACACATTGGAATCATAATAATGAGAATTCATGTATAAGCTAAAAATTGTAACTAGAGGGCAAGTGCTTGTATAATATGGCTTGGAGTTAAAATTACCTTTTCAAGCTCATCTGCTTGCACGCTCACCATCTTCACAAATTCTATATTCAAACATATCCACTAGTAAATTAAATATCCACTTAAATATTTAAATAATTTATGAGATGATATCATATCTATGTGGCGGTAACTTCTTCACACCCCGGCGCACAGGACGGCGCCAAGTGGCCGTCAACTTCACGACCACATCTCCCCACTCGCCACGTGTCCTTCACTTTCATGTATAAGAAGCACGGTCCCCCTCCGCTGATCCAGCCATCAGTTATTTCGGTTCCCAGTATCTAGAGTTTCTCCTTCAGTGACTCCCAGACTTCGATTCAGTTGATATCAATCCAGACAGCCTCACTCTCTTCTTCAGATTTCTCGTTTAGCAGATCAATTTCAGGAATGGCTTCTCACAACAATCAGGACGCTGCTGCCCAGAAGGCCGAGGAGGCGAAGAACTTTGGCCAGCAGAAGGCCGGTGAGGCCCAGAGCGCCACCAAGGTACATTCCACCTCTGACAGAGGCACTGCATTCTCGATGATATTTTGCTCGTTGACCGTAATTTCGGAGATTGATGCCTAGTTTCGGAAATGGATCGGTGCATGAACTAGTTCGATAGTTTTCGGTGAGTTGGGCTCGCTCTGATTATAAGTATTAAATTTCACAGGATGCTGCCGGAGCAACGCAACAGAAGGCTCACGAGGTGGCCGGAGCGGCCGGCGACAAGGCCAACCAAGCTGGCAATGTGGCCGGGGAGAAGTGGGAGCAGGCGAAGGAGGGCGCCTCGGATGTGGCTGGCGCCACCCAGGACAAGGCCAAGCAAGGTGGCAGCGTGGCAGGGGAGAAGTGGGAGCAGACGAAGCAAGTGTCGGCGGACGCTGCCCAAGCGGCGTCCGACAAGGCTGTGGAAGCCAAGGATGCCGGGGCTGGATTTGTGCAGCAGGCAACGGATGCACTTGGCAATGCATACCAGAGTGTGAAGGATGCCGTCACCCCGAAGCAGTAAATAGAATGTGTTGGGGAGCGTGTTGGTAGAGGAGAGGATTGTTGTATAGAGCTTCCTTGAAAACTGTGAATATTGTATGGAAGGTTGTCAATGGCCAATTCATTGAACACGAATGAAAATGCAAAGATCATATGATCTGATCCGAGCTGATTTTTTCGAAAACAGAAGACCAAATCAACAGAATGAGTTGAGGTATATGAAGGGTTGTCATGCTCATCGGTGAAGGCGGTTGGCTGAGGACGAGTTACCTTTACGAGATGATTTTGATCCACGGGATTATTCTGATTCACAAGTAGAATCGATGACCGAGTTTCTATCGGTAGAAATGGCATTCGTACAATGGTGCGGGAAGTGCTGAGGAGGGATTGAATCTATTGACACCTCCATAGCCGCGAAAGATTGCATTTGTCTGATATCTAACTTAATTTAACCCCTAAAGATCCAAGAAAGCCGAAATGGCTTTTTGGGGTTTCCGCAGCGAAAAAAGTCAGCCAACTTTGACCATTATAATCTCAAAATCAGAAAAAAATTAACGGTTCAAATTTGACATATGAGTATAGGGTCAAGTTCACTTCAAGATCCTATGGTTGGATCTTCTAAAGAATGCTTAGATTGAGTCTTTTTGGGTCTGAAGTAGAAGAGGGTCCTTTGTGATAATTTAGACCATTTTGTATCAAGGATCTTTAGGGGTTAAACACCCTGTGGAGTGAAATCAGATTCAATGTTCCATGATGCGCCAGTGAATTTATCTTGTCATTCTTGTCGTGGGAGACATTGTACGAAATGCGTTTGAAGGGACTGTGCAGGAAAGGAGATAATTGTGCTCGAAGTGGAGTTTGTTTGCGAGTTATGGTGATGAGAAGCTGGGATTAGGTTGAATCTCGATGGGGAGGTCAAGTTACGCATTTAAGCACCAATAATTGAGGAGCCCTTCTCAAACCGTTCATAAGCAGTAATGCCAAGCCTTCCAGGACCTTATACCTTTTATTCAATTTTCCATGATTCCAACACAATACATTATTTTATTTTCAAGACAACTTCTTCTAAGCTTGTCGATGCAATGACAGTATCAAAAAAGGAACTTCCTTACACTCAAAGCGTTTGCTATGGACTCTAATTATTGATGATCGTCAAAGTGCTAGAATATATGAGAAAAGGCGACAGTAGCCAAAAGTCTATGTTTGTGGAAGAATAGTTTTATGGTATGTCGACCTTTAACCCCTAAAGTCGAAAGCCCCAAACTTTAACCCCTAAAGTCGAAAGCCCCAAAACAATCAAAACTCCTCAAAACCACCCTCTTTCAATGCGAGATGAAAAGTTTCAGCTTTTGACGTAATCTCAAGTATTCAATCGTAAGATCTTATACCTAACTTGTCCATGTATGTGTGTACCAAAACTTAGTTCCAAATTCCTTACCAATTGTGAGATCATAACATTCAAAGTTGAAAAAAAAAAAATTCCCTTGTTGCAAAATGGGTTTGAAGTTTTTTGTGAGCCCAAAAAACCAATTTTAGGAGTAAATTTGAATTAAGGCTCTTCAAATTTTTGTTCCTAAGTGAGTTAGGAACGTGCCTATGCAATTTTTACCCTCATGCGACCTATAAAACTAAATGAATTGCTTGAACTTTCACATGGACGTATGGTAAAATTCAACTTCAAAGGTTCCTCTTTGGTAATAAAATTAGCATGTGAAGAATAATTGGAAGAAAGATCCAAACGACAAAATCATGCCTTACAACCTTATTTTTGAGTACAAAAAACAAAAATTGAAAAAAAGTAAAATCTCAAATTTTGGTGAATTTTTCAAGTTCCAGCGATCTTATTTATTTTGGGCAGATTTTGAGAATAAATGAGCATATACCACAGTTAGGGCAGTTTTGGGTAGATTTCAAACAGTGTTTTCAAACTTTGACCGTAGATATCTCATAAAGTATGAGGAATTTAGCAGCATGAAATGACTTTTCGGAAAGCTATGGAAAAACTCTTCAACCTGGAAAAGGTTTCATTTTCGTACGAACTAAATATAGTAAGTACGGGGCTGACCAGACCCGAAACGACCCGATTCGGGCTCTTTTCGACTGTAGGGGTTAAACCATCAAGAACGCAAAATCCCATGTTATAGTATTCTTGCATTCACAGCCTTTGTTATGACTTTAATCGAGGAAATATGTTGGTGTAATATCAAGAGAGGAAGAAATTGAAACAATTTGACCTCCATTATTTTCTATCACTCGACACAACATAGTTTTAAGATACACGAGTCTTGTGAACCCAAATATTGCACCAATTTTTGTAATATCGTGGTATCTTAAAGTTTAGTGGTTGAACAAACACTCTATTCAAGCCGACTTCAAATGGGGTTGAGTTCTCTTAAGTGGAACTTCAATTTGGGGATTTTAGATGCCAAATATCAATGAGAATCAATGGCTTACAAGATCCAAGTGTCAAAGAGCACGTTTCAAAAAACTCAATAGCAAGAGATAAGAACGCCGAATTGGGCCTTTCGGTCTACATGATGAACATGCGTCCAAACCATGAGAACTATACACAAAAAAATTAAGCCTTATATAAAAGAAGGTATTAAAATACTGTGTTGGTTTTCCTACTTCGAAAACAGTGAAGGGCGAGCCCTGCTCTGCACTACAGAAGGGCACGTGCAATCAAAAAAAGGACATGAACCGTATCATGCCATCGCGACCTCCACACGAGTCTTCAAGACGTCGACTTCTTCAATTAATACTATCCAGATCCAAATAGTATTATCATCCTTCAGAGTCTTCTCTTTTGGCAACATCCTTGTCGTACACCTTATGCCACCAAAACGGGTAAGACCACCACGAGTTCAACAATCAGAATTCACGTCAGCAAATTGAATGGCACAAGAATCTCCTCGATACGAGTTGTAGAGGCTAATTGCAAACAATAGGCACTTAACAGAAAGACCATCTGAGGGCGACTGGACGAGTGATAAAACGTTCCAGAGGAGAGACTAGGGTCTCAAGACAAGAAGCCAACTCAATGTTGAATAAGGGACCATTTTCACAGCTCTAACACCACCACTTGGAAGGAGAACTACATTCACATCTCCAACACCTCCACTTGGAAGCAACTTACACCTTAAAATTCGAAACAAGGGCTTTCGGAATTCGAACAACAACCTCAGACTTGATAGCAAGCAACTTCCAAAACAACGCACTAACTGTTGCTGCCATGAAGAAACAACATATAAAAACTTTGAACTTCTACACTTCATACTCTACAGTTGGTAAAAGGGAATTAAAAATACCAATGTAATACTGATAGAAAAATGGGTGTGTCGTTTCTAGGGAAGCCATCCTTCTTATATACACATATTATCAAGAACTAATCAACTCAATAAGCGAGTTGATGCGCGAGCCAATGATTCTTTCTTATCGTAAGAGAAATCAACAATTGGTGTAACATGCCCGTATAGTGTGAGCGATACTTAATTGGTGCGGACAAAATAAAGTGGACAGAAAATCGAGAAAGGTTGAAAGATTAAATAATGCAGTAAAAAATTAGTGTGATTGTATATAATTGGGGCTAGAAATCACAAATAAAAGCTTCAAAAACTCTGAAATAGGATAAAATGCTATAACACATAAATATGGCTAAATTAAGCTATAAATATAAAACTAGAACAAGGTTAGTCTTTAAATTCAATTAAATACATAAAACTTTGAAAAATATAGAACTGAGTCGTTTGTAAGGCTCACAAGTCATTTGCTTCCAAGAATCCCATGTTATGAAAGTACCAACAACAACAACATTCAGAGTGTGAGTAAGAATTTGTGAAACAATATGTAGTCGATCAACTCATTGCAATTGATGTTAGGCCGGCGATATAACCATTCAAACCACCAAGACTCCATTCCTTTCACTCGCCATTTAAAATAAAGTTTCAAGGTTTTGTATATAAAACATCTGCATTGGATCGTTAGTAAGTGAGGTAGTGTTTGGACAATTAAAGAAAATAGACAAAGTGGTTGTAAAGAGATCAATCTTCAAGTTAACCCCTAAAAATCCCTAGTGTCGAAAGACAATATTTAAAATGAAACTCTGAAGAGCCACAACAGCACAAATTCTTTATTAGGACTCTATTTTGGACATTTAATAACTAGGGTTGTTTCACAAATCAAGTCTTGTTTGTGTGGTAAAAATTGCACACTTATAGAGTAAAGTATGAATAAATGGCATGCATTGTAGTGAAGGCAGCTTTTGTTTTTAGGTTTGCAATATTTAGCATGTTTTACCATTGCAAACCAATTATATGAGATTAAAAGTGGTATTTTATGCATTTCTTCCACGTAAGTGTGATGTTTTGATGCATTCCAATAACTTTGTAGTTGGAAGTCTTTTGATCCAAATAACTTTGGTATTCGGATTTGCAATGATGTTTCTACAAAGAAAAAAGAAAAAATATATGATTTTTGAAGAGCTATATCTCCTTCAACCACCTTCAGATTTTGACTTTACTTTTTGGGATGGATACAAATTATAGTCTAGTTTTAGTGTTAAAAACCTTGATCAAATGAAAGATGTATTGAAGATAAGCCATGAATTTGAGCGCACGGGGTCTTGTTTTGAACTATTTTTCCTTTGTAAAATTTGGGGCACTTTTCACTATTGGAAGGCTACTATTTGAGCCTAGTTTTTTTATGAATATTCTTGGTACATTAGTCTTTGAAAAGAAGATGAACAACTTACTAGTTAATAATATTTTGGTTCCCAATCTTATGTTGGTAGTTACTTCAAAGTGAAAATGATGGTATTTTGTAGCGTGTTTAGCGCACTAAAGCGTCATGATCTCACAATCTGTAAGATTCCATAGGTCAAGATTTGGTTCACACTATTTACAACAAGTCTATTACAAATTTGTACGGTTGAATAGCTTATCTATTACACTTTTTCTCAAAATGAGTTCTTGGCTGAAAACAACCCAAGGCATTTAGGGGTTAAGAGTTTAGACTAGTATTATATTAGATATGTTGACAAATTGACAAATTGGCAAGAAAAGGTAATTTATTGACGAGACAAGGTACTCTTTTTGCTTCATAGGATTATGTAGATCAATCCCAAACTAGTATTGAATGCCTCGCATATAGCAATCTTTGCATTTATCTTCTCTATTACTCTTGCCGGTTCCATGAGAGATTGATCATTGATTTTCTCATCATTTCTTATCCTGCTCCTGCTCAGCCTCTGCTAGATAAACATGATGAGACTTCATCTCTAGCAACAAGCTCTTTACTCAAAGAGTTTTAAATGAGCGATATGACATGGCAGGGGGTTTCCCGAGTGCTGAAGGGTGCAGTTGTTCCCAGTGGGTCGTGCACTTGCGCACAAGTGTGCAGGGGCAGGGAAGAATAATTTACTGGGCAACAGTTATCATCCGGGCTCAACAGTTAAATATTTCTTCCTGCCTTCCTTTCTTCCTTCCAGAGTTAGTCCATTCACGTAAGTTAGTTGTAAGTTGCACAGGAATGTGGTCCTGCCAGAATCAGTGAAACTGTCGCTGGCCAAATGAAAAGGAAGTCACAAAAATCTGAGCCCCACAGAAAGGTACACAAAGATACATGGACTTAGCACATGCTCAGCAGGCGTCGACTGGCTCCAGCACCGGCGTCGACCGGCTCCAGAGCCGGCCTGCCTAAATTGGACAGCGTCTCTACCAGCAAGGCCAGTCACAGCTCTCCTCCCATGCCGCGCGACCCAGGTAGCCCCAACCCAGCCTCCATGCCGCAGTGGATGGATCATTTTCAACCCCGCCTCCATGCCGCAGTGAATGGATGATCATTTTTGTTTTTTGTCTGTGGGACAGGTGCTAGAGCGTTTGAACTAGGTGCCACAGAGGCGAGCTGCAGGTTGGTGCAAGTTTTTTCAGAAGCGTGCAGGGAGAGGCATTAAATAGCACACTGTCGGGTTTGGGATGCCCGCCGTCCGCATAAGGGCTCGGGAAGGCTTACAGTGAGGTAAGGAAAGGGCGACCCCACCAAGTGACATCGAGCCCACCCCGCTGGCATCACCGCCACATGTTGAATTTATTTCTTACAAAATTTCTCAAAATTCAAAATATTAGAAGTTCTCAAAACAAATTTGAAGGAACCGCTCCACCGAGATTCAGCCTCATCTCAGCTTCTGATCACCATAACTTGCAGACAAGCCCACTTCAAGCACAATTATCTCCTTTCCTGCACAATCCCTTCACACGCATTTCATAGATTGTCTCCCAAGACAAGAATGACAAGACAAATTCAGTATTGCATCATGCAACACTGAAAATGATTTCACTCCACAAGGTGCTTGGATGTTAGGTAAGATATCATACAAATGCGATCTTTCGCGGCTATGGAGGATGTCAATAGATTCAATGCCTCCTGGGCACTTCCCACGCCAATGTACGAGTTCCGTTTCTACTGATATAAACTCGATCATCGGTTCTACGTGTGAATCGAAATAATCCCGTGAATATAATTCGTCCTAGGCCAACCGCCTTCACCGATGAGCATGACAACCGTACATATAACTCAACCCAAGCTGTACAATTGATTTCCTGATCTCGAATAAGTGAGCTCAGATCAGATGATCTTACATTGTCGTTCGTGTTCAATGAATTGGCCATTGACAACCTTCCACACAATATTCACAGTTTTCAAGGAAGCTCTATACAACCGTCCTCGCCTCTACAAACACGCTCCCCAACACATTCTATTTACTGCTTCGGAGTCACGGCATCCTTCACACTCCGGTATGCATTGCCAAGTGCATCCGTTGCCTGCTGCACCAATCCAGCCCCGGCATCCTTGGCTTCCACAGCCTTGTCGGACGCCGCTTGGGCAGCGTCCGCAGACACTTGCTTCGTCTGCTCCCACTTCTCTCCTGCCACGCTCCCTGCCTGGTTGGCCTTGTCGCCGGCAGCGCCCGCCACATCGTTGGCCTTGTCCTGCGCAGCTCCGGCGGCGTCCGAAGCGCCCTGCTTCGTCTGCTCCCACTTCTCCCCAGCCACATTGCCAGCTTCGTTGGCCTTGTCGCCGGCCGCTCCGGCCACCTCGTGAGCCTTCTGTTGGGTTGCTCCAGCAGCATCCTGTGAAATTCAATACAATCAGAACAAGCCCGTTTCACCGAAAAGATCGATATGGTAGTTGTCAAATCGCACCACACCGGTCCAATCCCGCAGCTAGACAACAATCTCCTTAATCACAGTCAACGAGCACACTTCTGACTTATCCCATATTCATTAACAAGCAAACTTAAACTGAAGATGCAAAGCCTCTATCACCCTGATGCCAGCCCTAAAGTTCAATGCGAGACCCTTCTCAGATTCGGGACTCAAATCTCACATAACACCCGTATTGTAAGATTGCAGAGCATTGCGGAAGTGGTTCGTGAAGACATAGTACCTCGGTGGCGCTTTGGGCCTCAGCGGCCTTCTGCTGGCCAAAGTTCTTGGCCTCCTCGGCCTTCTGGGCAGCAGCGTCCTGGTTGTTGTGAGAAGCCATTTCTGCAATTAAATCGCTGAAAGAGAAAGCTGAGTCCGCAAGAAAGCTTATGAGGAATAGAGTGAAGCTGCGTAAACGAGTATCGCTCGAAACAAGTCCGGAAACTAGCGGAAGAGAGGTGAGATACTGCAGATGCTGACAACTGAAATAACTGATGGATGACCAGCAGAGGGACTTCTCCACTTCTTATACATGGAATGTGAGAGACAGGTGGCGAGAGGAGATGTGGATTTGATGTATCCGACCACTTGGGGCCGGTGGGTTGAGCGGAGGTGGGATTAGCATTGTGCGTCGGCGGCCCTTCTGGCTCGTTTGGACTCTGGATCCATCCTGCATAGCAGTGACTTGAGATGCTATTTTGGAGGGGTTGCACATTTGCATCCATTTCCGGTCAAAATCATAGGGGCCAACGGCGATGAGGTTCATGGTGTCATGATATAACTATATATTTTATAAATGACCATTCCTAAAAAGGTTTTGGTTTTTCCAAATGACATCTCATGATTGAGGTTTTAAAATCAATTAATTTATTATTCATTTTCATTTGAATGATATTTCATGATTATTTCTCCTTAACTCCCTTGTTAACTACATTGAAGAGGCGTTGTGCCATCATCCTACAACTGTGGAGCACTAATGTATGAGAACCTAAATCGGGACGGGCCCCCATAATTGGACGCCCCAGTATGATGATAGGTTTGGTATGAAATGAAGATTTCTTTAGTTAGTATGTTCCTCATATATATACATGCAGTAAGGTAAACGGCTGTAGGTGTACTTAAATTAGCCACTTCTAAATTTTGTAATCAGATATGTAAATGCTTAAAGATATGAGAAAAATGAAGAAACCTTGTCTTTTCTATTTGCTAATAACCTATAAATAATAAATCACTCATATCAGCACTTCAAGTATGGTGAATGACTTAACTGTTCGAAACTAGGTGTTTTTTTTAGTGCAAGCTTGATTTGATTATAGGGCCGAATACACCTCGAAGTACATCAAAGGGTGCGAGTAGAAGGGTCTATACTCTTATGCTCGTCGGGTGTAAAGTGCCATCGGATGACAATCGCAACTTTGTGTTTTTCCTTTTATTGTCATTTAATAGCCGCAAGAATTCCTCGAAGTGCTAGCACCTTTTTTGGGTAGCAAAATTCTTGGATGGAGGTGCACCTCTTCACTGCACGTTTTCAAGTGCGCGTCGAGCTTGGTACACCAAAAATTATATTTAGTGTTGGATGACGAATAGTGTAGTCGCCTCAATCATGTCACAACACTAATAGTCATGTAATGGACAAGTCATGTATGGACCCATTCTCTGTGTTTCTTAAGTTTCACTTCTTTCCTAGTTTTGAAATGCCGAACGAGAGAGGGGATCTCGCTCCTCAAGTTGATCTTGATCACCAAACAATCGAGGGGTTCACTAGCTCACACGGGTTCTCCGTTTAGCTTCCATGCTCTCAGTTTCTGTTTAGCTCTCTTGTTCTCAGTTTCGTGGTGGTTGTTGGTTAGCTTCTCAATCAACAAATTGGTTGAAGTGTAAAGCTTAAAACTCTCCTTTCTTTTTAGGGTTTGAGTAAGATTCTCTTATCTACTTCTTTTGAAGCAATATGCAAATAGGACATCCTTGGCTTCATACATACAGGAGTGGAAGATTAAGGATGTGGAAAAGTGCTTTCCAAGAAAATGGGGCTTGATGTTGAAATTTTAATCTATGAGCATCTATGTCATTTCAATTTGTCATCAAGATCAAGAAATTGAGTGAGTTGGAGCATTCAAGTGAGGATTTCAAGCCTATGATTACTTTAGCTTGAAATCCAAAACTAAATGTCATCTACTTTTTACTAATATTCTCTAAAATTTATATTTGTTGACAATTAGTGTTGTAGTTGGCATTTAGAGTTGTCATAAGTTTACCCTTATTGACAATTAGTGTCGTTCGCAATTAGTGTTGTCAATACTGAATATAAATATTAGTGAAATCAAATCGACCTTAACCCCTAAACGCGCCGAATGTCGAAAAACGACATTTTGGATGGAAGGCAGCAACTTTGAATAGCCATATCTTCTTCATTCGAGGTCCGTTTTGGATGAAATCACTTGGGTTAGGTTCCAAATCAAGTCTAGTTTGTGTTGTAGAATTTGCAAGCCCATACAATAAATTATGAATTAATGGAATGCACTTTAGTGAAGACAGCTCTTGTTTTTGGGTTTCCAAGCATGGGGCATGTATTACCATTGCAAGCCAATTATGTGAAATTAAAAAAAGTTTTTCATGATTTTTTTTTCATGGTCATGATCTTAAGGTGATTCCTAACAACTTTGTAGTGAGAAGTTTTTTGATCCAAATGACTTTGCTATTGGATTTGCAATGATGTTTTGTCAACAAATAAAGTGAGAAAATGGATGATATTTGAGGAGCTATATCTCCTTCATCCACCGTTGGATTTCAACTTAATTTTTTGGAATGGCCTCCAATTAGAGTCTAGTCTAATTGGTAGAAACCTTAACAAGATCGAAGATGTTTTGAAGATAGGGCATGAAATTGAATGCAAAGGGTCTAGTTTTGGACTAATTTTCCCTTGTAAAATTTTTGGCAATTTTTTACCATTGCATGGCTTTTATTTGAGCCAAGAAATTTTTTTGATGAATTTTTGTTGGGTAAAGGACTTATTAAGATGAAGGTGAACATCTTTCTAGTTGGTGATTTTTTCATTGCAATAGGTATATTGGTAGCATTTCCACCTCAAAGTGAAAATGATGAAATTTTGCAATTTGTTTTTAGTATTAATATGTTATGATCTCCCGATCTATAAGGCCTCATGACTCAAATTTTGGTCCACATGATCTTCGATAAGTCTATTACAAGTTTGTACGGTTGAGATCTTAATAGCTTCTCTTCATTTTCATCTATGACGATTTCTATGGAAATGTGCTTTTCTGCTAAAAATAGGCTGGGGCGTTTAGGGGTTAAAATAGGATTGAAGCGAATTGCTGAGCACTGATTCTTGAGCATGTTCAACGTGGCCATGTCCACGAATTCATGTAAGTTGAGAAGTGACCGTACTCATGGTGGACCTGCATATCCTAAAAATATGTTTCATTCATTTGCATTAAAATCTGTAGCATGTCATTTATCTACTCGCATACCATGAAGGCAATTTAAACCATTCATCAATGACATAAGACTTACATTTGTGTGTTACTCTTGTACCTTTTACTTAGGCTCAACAGCTCACCACAAATTTAGAGTTCCAATATTTATATGTTTCAATTGAAGAATGGTTCTACATTATCAAACGTCACTTTGAGCCCTAAACAAAAGTCACTACCATAGTTTTTGGTGTCAAAGCTTACCATTGTCATAGCTCCCATTTAACCCCTAAACGACCATGGTGTTTTGAGAGCTCCAAACTCCAAAACACCGATTTCATACCACCTTGTAAACTTTGGAGTATGAGAATGTTTTTTAAAATTTTTTTAAACTTTCAATCGTAGGATCTTTAAGATAACTACCATCGGAGGTAGTGTTTAAAATTTCAACGGTTGGATCTTTGCCATTTGTAAGATCACAACATTCAAAGTTGATACAAACTTTTTTCTCAACAGACATAGTCTACTTTGTGCAAAGGATAATGTGTTGCTGAATATTCCAAACATCTTGCTTAAATTTTTTTTCATGTAGATAACTAAGTTGAGCATTACCATGCAAATTTTTAGACACTCATTTGGTTTTTTGAACCTTCATGGCATTTATTTACAAGAAGAAGGTAGAAATCAAGGATTCGGTAAAACATGCACCACATTTATCGTATTTGGTTTAGTAAGGGAAATGAATGGTGAGTAGGTGCTTCCACGAGTTTGTGAATTTTGAGAAAAAAGAAATTCAAAAATTCCTAAATCTCAAGTTTTAGCAAATTTCGAATGAAAAAATTGTAAAATTATAGAAACTTTGGATCTAGTTCTTGTAATTTTTTGAAGGGTGCCCTTGTAGAATTGGTAAAAGTTTTGACTTGAATCACTTGGAAACCTAACTACAAAATCAGTCAAGGAAAGATTTTTTATTTTCTTTAAAATCTAAAAACAAAGTGAAAAATAGAAAGTTTTTTTTGCCGGCCCCAAAGCTAAAAACAAAAAGTTGCGTTTAAAAACTCCAAAAGCGGAGTTTGACTTTGCAATTTTCCCCACATACACCTTGTAGTATAGGGAACATCCAATAAAAATCTTAGGCAAAAATACTGATTTTAACCCCTTCATATAGGGTGCCCGAAATAGCAAAACAGCCAAATCGGAGGCCTTGGTCGTTTACGGGTGAACTCATTTCAAAAAAAAAAAAAAAAAAAAAAAAAAAAAAGACTCTACCTCCATCACTGAACAACTTTCGTATTATAGTACTATGCTATTTGCATTCACGACCCAAGAAAGACATCGTCTTTGATCACATTTTCTTTATAATTAGAACCAAGCTTAAAATTACAATCCTGTGTTCAATACTCGAAAAGCCCAAACCGTATCCTACTCCCGACTGAAGTTTATTCGACAACACACTCCGACGACGACATACGGCAACGGAGCACCTGACCTCCCCACCGAGATTCAGTCGAATCCCAACTTCTGAACACCGTAACTTGCTAAAAAGCACGCTTCAAGGAAAAGTATCTCCTTTCCTGCAAAGTCCCTTCAACGCATTTCGTACATTGTCTCGCAAGACAAGAATGACGGGACAAATTCAGTATTGCATCATGCAACACTGAAAATGATTTCACCCCTCAGGGTACTTGGTTTTAGGTAAGATATCATAAAAACGCGATCTTTCACAGCTATGAAGGATGTCAGTACATTCAATGCCGCATGAGCATTACAGACGCCATTATAGAAATGCCATCTCTTCTGACATAGACTTGGTCGTCGGTTCTACTTCTGAATCTGAATAATCCCATTACTCAAAATCATCTCGTTAAGGTAACTCGTCCTCAGCCAACCGCCTTCACCGCAGACCATGACAACCGTACATATAATTCATGTGAATTGGTTTTCTGCTCTCGAAAAAATCAGCTCGGATCAGGTCATATGATCTTCGCATTTTCATTCGTGTTCAATGAATTGGCCATTGACAACCTTCCACACAATATTCACAGTTTTCAAGGAAGCTCTATACGGGTTCCGTCCTCTCCTCTACAAACACGCTCCCCAACACATTCTATTTACTGCTTCGGAGTCACGGCATCCTTCACACTCTGGTATGCATTGCCAAGTGCATCCGTTGCCTGCTGCACCAATCCAGCCCCAGCATCCTTGGCTTCCACAGCCTTGTCGGAGGCTGCTTGAGCAGCGTCCGACGACACTTGCTTCGTCTGCTCCCACTTCTCTCCTGCCACGCTCCCTGCCTGGTTGGCCTTGTCGCCGGCAGCGCCCGCCACATCATTGGCCTTGTCCTGTGCAGCTCCAGCTGCATCGGACGAGGCTTGCTTCGTCTGTTCCCACTTCTCCCCTGCCACGCTGCCGCCTTGGTTGGCCTTGTCCTTGGTGGCGTCAGCTGCGTCCGAGGCGCCCTGCTTCGCCTGCTCCCATTTCTCCCCGGCCACGTTCCCGGCTTCGTTGGCTTCGTTGGCCTTGTCACCGGCCGCTCCGGCCACCTCGTGAGCCTTCTGTTGAGTTGCTCCGGCAGCATCCTGTAAAAACCGATACTTGTTTCAATCAGTACGAGCACAGCCTGATTGAAACTTCTCTCACACCGAGACCAGCCCTAAATTCAAATCCACTTCTCACACCCATTTGAGCTAAAGTCTCACCATTCCGTGGTCCGTGTCTTTCACGATTGTAATGCAAGAATTTCAGAGCAGTATAGGAGTGTTCTCTGAAAAGTTAGTACCTTGGTAGCGCTCTTGGCCTCACCGGCCTTCTGCTGGCCAAAATTCTTGGCCTCCTCGGCCTTCTGGGCAGCGGCGTCCTGGTTGTGAGATGCCATTTCTGTAGTGAACTCCTGACTGC
Organism: Bryum argenteum; assembly: GCA_037043015.1. NCBI lineage: Eukaryota > Viridiplantae > Streptophyta > Bryopsida > Bryales > Bryaceae > Bryum > Bryum argenteum. The sequence continues at coordinate 19,811,880 of CM073325.1, read as the reverse complement.
GGAAGCTGAGCGAGCACTAAGCTAGAAGGAAGAGTGTGAAGCTGTCTAAACGAGAGTGTCGATCGAAACAAGAGTGAAAATGAGCGCGATGGAAATGTGGCACTGTAGATGCTGCAAACTGAAATAACTGATGGATGATTCAGCTGAGGGACCCCTCTGCTTCTTATACATCAAATGTGTGGGACAAGTGGCGAGAGGAGGTGTGGGCACGAAGTATTTGGCCAAATGGCGCCGTCCTGTGCCGTCCTGTGGGATGAGGAGGTGGGATTGGTATTGCGCCTCGGCCGCGCCTCGCTTGGCTCGTCCGTTGCTGCTACTTCGGAATGCCTTCAATTGTCCCTCGTGGAAGTGACCTCATCTACCATTTTGGAGAGGTTGCACACATAGTCCCCTTCATGCTAAATATCCAAATATGTAATCAATACATTCAATGAGCACTTGTGGAATAGCATTTATTTTCTGATTTGAATTGACTAGGATTTTGTAAGTTGTGAAAGTGTATATATTAAAATTGTTCACTTGAAGTACATTTATATGAGTATTATAATGTATTGCATGTTCAAGTGTTTATGTGTTGTCTCTTAGTCACTCTAAATAAGTACAATGTTTACCCTGAGAGCCTAGTCTTGTAGTCCCACCATTGCTCCTATGACTTATAAGCATAGACATTCAACAGTAGGTGAAATGAACACTTTGTTCACATGTGCTAAATTCAAAACAATATTCAAATACTCCTTCTACAATAGGTGTTTTCAATTGGAGATTGGTTCTTCGTATGCCACTTTTTTTTAGTCATTTGGTTTTAAGAATGTAATGTTAGGTGTCATCTTGCCATTGTCATGATTCTCCATTTACTTAAAACAAAAAAAAACACTACTTTCAATCAAGACACAAGTGTCATGATGTGTCCCTTGGTAAACTAAGAGAACCTACATTCTTAATCTCAAACATCAATTAATATATTATATTGCAATATGTATCGTCTTACATTCAATACTTAAAAAGCCTAAACCTTTAAAGTAATAACAGCCAATTTTGGGCGCTCACCCAAAGCCAAGCCCTATACATAGCTTCCTGATCAATATTTAACAATACTTAACAATTGGTTGGCATGAGGGAATTGGAGTGGTAGCAAAGGAATAAAGACTAGAATAGTTGATTAAATGCACATAGGTTAAGATTGCACTAACTAGGGACAAGGGCACGTGAGACTGAAATACGGCTAAATTAACATTCATGGAAGCAATCAAGCCATACCAAGTAGATAGTGTACCCTCGAACTACCATATTAAGTACAATCAAAACCAAAGTTGGTTATTATGTGCATGCTTCTACGTTGATCAAGCTTGCTCAGCTGCTAGTGCTTCCTTATAAACACGCAATTAAGCATTCATGCACTTCGCCATTTAAAAGTGCACTTGCGTAACACGATCGCCATTGCGTGCAAGATTCACAAATTTCATTTTTAATTAGTTTTTTTTAAAAAAAAATATTTTCATGGTACAATATAATATCTTATAAAAAGTAATAATATAAACGGAGTAAAATGTAACAAAGGTCAAAAATTAATGAACATCCATTTAATTAGGATGTATTATAGGGCATGAGCCGCCAAGGTTGTTTTTTTTTTTTTTTTTTTTTTTTTTTTTTTTTCAATTTTTTCTTTTTCTTTTTCTTTTTTTTTAAAATATTTCAGCATGGCAAGGGGTGTGCGGGCGCACACCCCTAGGTTTAGGGTTTTTAGACGTTGCAGCCGTCAATAATTAGGGTTTTTGCAAAATCTTCCTAATTTCTTCTATTTCTTCTCCCAAACCCTACTACCACCTCTCATATCTTATTCTCATTTCTCTCAAACCTCACAACCACTTCATCTCTCAAACCTCACAACCACTTCATCTCTCAAACCTCACAACCACTTCATCTCTCAAACCTCACAACCACTTCATCTCTCAAACCTCACAACCACTTCATCTTTCAAACCTCTCAACCACTTCATCTCTCAAACCTCACAACTACCACATACTAATCTCACCTTCTCCTTTCATTCTACACCTTACAATTTCCCCTTGTCCGGTGGCCATCGGGATATTAGCATTACGAACGGACACTTCATTCACGCCGGCCCCCTTAGAAAGGGACCGGAGTTTCTATCTATCTTCTACACCTTAGTATGTTTGCTGGAATTAGGGTTTGAATGACGTCATCACTCATCAGCCGCCACAACCGCCAAAAATTAGGTTTTTTTTTTTTTTTTTTTTTTTTTTTTTTTTTCCCAAAATTTTTTTGATTTGGATTTGAGCATTCAGGTCGAGCAAGGTGTGTGCGGCTGCACACCTCTTTTTTCTTTTTTTCTTTTTTTTTTCCCAAAAAAATTTGGATTTGAGCGTTTAGGCCCAGCAAAAGGTGTGCGGCTGCACATCTCTTAATATATATATATATTTTTTCCAAAAAATTTAGATTTGGATTTGAGCATTTAGGCCCAGCAAGGGGTGTGCGGCCGCACACCTCTTAATAATTTTAATATTTTTTTATTTTTTTATTTTTTTTAATTTTTTATTTTTTTCCCAATTTTTTTTTATTTGGATTTGAGCGTTTAGGCCCAGCAAGGGGTGTGCGGGTGCACACCTCTTAATATATATATATATATATATATTTTTCCAAAAAAATTAGATTTGGATTTGAGCATTTAGGCCCAGCAAGGGGTGTGCGGCCGCACACCTCTTAATAATTTTTATTTTTATTTTATTTTATTATTATTATTTTTTCTCCCAAAAAAATTTAGATTTGGACTTTAGTGTTTAGGCCCAGCAAGGAATGTGTGGCCGCACACCTCTTCATTTTTTATTTTTGCCGGTTCTCGTTTATAGGGTTTAGGCCTAGTAAGGGGTGTGATTATGCATAGTTGTTATTGCAACTAAAGGTTTCTTTTCTCTGAATTCCACATCTACAATTACCCTTTTCAAATCCCATTCCCTCTCAAACCCCACCTTGTGCTACCACAAACTACTGCCACTATACCCCCTACGCACTCTAAACCCTAATTTGAATTTTATCCTTTAATTTAAAACTAAAAAATTAAAAAATTGAAGGTTGTGTGCGTATACACCGCTTGAAGGTATTTAATTACCTAACCCCCCTAAAGTTTGCTAAAGTGACCACAATGACGATTTGAATAATTTCTTCTGATTTCCTAGATTCTAGCTCTAGCTCCAAATCGAGATTGGAATCATTAAAATAATATTGTTTGAACTTGATTCTAGCTAATTTTATGAAGCCTACTTTCTACTCCAATTTGAAAATATGAGAAATATTTAAATTGAATGTGTGAGATTTTGAATTTTAAAAAAAAAAAAAAAAAAAAAAAAACAAACCCAATTCCAGGCAAATTCTTGTGGTTTAGTTGTTGAAATTAGTGCACTTAGCCAAGTGCATAAATGCTTAATTGTGTGTTTATAATAGTATTGCATGAATATGTTAGTAAGTGGGGATTTTTTCTAGAGTGGATGTACCCATGCACAATCATAAGAGCCTAGGATATTTCTTTTTGGGAATTCCCAATATTAAAAAATTTCCTTCAAATTTACAATTTTGAGCTTAATTTACAATTTCATCATCTTTATTTGCTATTTGCAAAGATATTTGCTAAGATATAATGAGAATATTTGCACTAGAAACTCAATGCAAATAGGGTAAATTCCTTGAATGCACAATACAAGGTGTTCCAACCTTGCATACTCCTTTCCATTTGAGTTCACTCTAGAATACACTTCGAGAAAATGAAATGAAGCTCAGTAGCTTTGCGTTGTACATCATTGTGATTTTTCAACTTTAATCTTTAAATATCCCTTTCCGGTGCACACTCATTAGGCCACTTATCCCAAAACACCCACGAATAATGAAACCAGTAGAATTCTGTACAATGAAACGTCAAACCTCAGTTCATTCCAGATTCGAAATCAATTTTAAAATTTGAAAACAAGACCACGATCATTTGAGGATTCGAAAATGACCACGATCATTGATAGCTCAAGATCAATTCCTACGCCTAGCGCGCGAGTGGCGTATCTGAACAGATACATTCAATCAACGGGTCACATGTGATGACCTAACAACTTAAAGAGGACAAAAGCAACCAGACTCTGCGGATAAAAATAACAACCATGCAATCGGTTCGAGCCAATTACAATACTGTTCTCAGTGATAATAAGTCAAATCAGATTGCTGTTCAATGAATTGGCCATTGACAACCCTCGACAATATTCACAATTCAGGAATCCCTGTACACCATCTTCTCCTCTACAACACGCTGCCAATTTGCGTAACATTCTACTGCTTGGGGGTGACGGCATCCTTCACACTCTGGTATGCATTGCCAAGTGCATCCGTTGCCTGCTGCACCAACCCAGCCCCGGCATCCTTGGCTTCCACAGCCTTGTCGGACGCCGCTTGGGCAGCGTCCGACGACACTTGCTTCGTCTGCTCCCACTTCTCTCCTGCCACGCTCCCTGCCTGGTTGGCCTTGTCGCCGGCAGCGCCCGCCACATCATTGGCCTTGTCCTGTGCAGCTCCAGCTGCATCGGACGAGGCTTGCTTTGTCTGCTCCCACTTCTCCCCTGCCACGCTGCCGCCTTGGTTGGCCTTGTCCTTGGTGGCGTCAGCTGCGTCCGAGGCGCCCTGCTTCGCCTGCTCCCACTTCTCCCCGGCCACGTTCCCGGCTTCGTTGGCCTTGTCGCCGGCCGCTCCAGCCACTTCGTGAGCCTTCTGTTGCGTAGCTCCGGCTGCATCCTGTAAAATTCAATCAAAACAAGCGCAATATTAGCGCAATATTAACGACATTGCACCGCTTGATTGAAATCTCTCTCACTCTAAATTCCAGAACCAGACCCTTCACAATCACATACCAACTAAAGTTTCACTATTCCGTGACTCGTATCGTTGACAATCGTTACGTAATGTCAGGATTCATAGCAGTCGAGGAGTGCTCTGTGAAGATCTAGTACCTTGGTGGCGCTCTGGGCCTCACCGGCCTTCTGCTGGCCAAAGTTCTTGGCCTCCTCGGCCTTCTGGGCAGCGGCGTCCTGGTTGTGAGATGCCATTTCTGTAATGAATTCCTGACTGCAGAGGCTGAGCGTGCACCGATCTAGAAGGAAGAGACTGAAGCGGTCTAGACGAATGCCGATCGAAACAAGACTCAAAACAAGCGGGATAGGAATGAGGTACAGTAAACGCTGGAAACTGAAATAACTGACGGATGGTTCAGCTGAGGGACCGCTCCGCTTCTTATATGCAAAATGTGTGGGACAGGTGGCGAGATCGGATGTGGGCTCAATTCGTTCGGCCACTTGGCGCCGTTCTGAGTGCCGAGGAGATGGGATTGGCTTGTCGGCGACCGCGCTGGCTCGTCTATCGTTGGCTCGTTTCACACATTTCTCGTGGGAGTGACCTAATCTAGCATTTTGGAGAGGTTGCACACATACATCCCTTCTAGATTGTACAGTACATTAAATAAGTGCATAAAATATGTTTGACACTCACTTGCACTTTGTATTGTTTTCCAGAATTGAATGGTTATCATCTTGTAAGTTGTAGAAGCTTTCATATCCAAAATGTTCATTTGAAATATGTGCAGATGTAGAAATGTATTGCATGTTCTAGTGATTCATTGTTGTCTCTTGGCTACGCTCGCTAATATACTTAATAAGCATTTAAACATTCAATAATAGGTTAAAGGAACACTACTGTGAGATTGTGTAACAATCGCTTCACAATTTTGTGATATTTTAGTGCATTGTAGAGCTTTGTTAGTAGTAAGAGGTGAGGATTCATGTAGTTGTGCTTCTATGCCTTGATCATGAAATGCAAATACTCCAACCACTAAAGTGACTTCAAAATGGTATTTCAACACTAAAAGTTGGAGCCGAGTCGGCATGAGTTAATCTTAGGTTGTTCATTTGAGAAGGAGATTGCTAAAGAGCTCAAGAATCAACAAGGAGGGCACCTAAGACTTCTTACTCTAAGCGAGAGGCAATGTTGTGTGAACTTGTTGACAAAAAGCTGACTTTGAGTTACATCAGAGACAACATGAGAATTTTGAAAAGAGTCAGATAAAAATGTGTTTAATGCAATTGAGAGGCGTGCTTTGAGGTGGGAAGGTTTAGTTGCTAGAGTGCTTTGAGGTGGGAAGGTTTAGTTGCTAGAGTGAAACAAGAAGAAGCCTTCCTGTACGGAAACATGATTGGCAAAGTTGAGGTTTGCTTGAAGGTATGCAAATTGGACGGTTCGTAGTATATTGTAATGTTATCTTTGAAACTTCAACCTGATAAAAATGATACAAAGGGGTTTCTCAGAGTTTTGAGCTTTTGTGAAGGCTGTTTCTTGCTCCAGCCTACTGCAGTGCACTAAAAGAATTTGTTGGACAGTAATCATGAAAGACAGATAAACGTTCAAACAACCTTGGATGATTTGAGTGTTCTCTTGAATTTCATCACATCTATGCAGCGAAGTCGTTTGTATCCATTGTGTCCCAAGACAAGATTGACGAGACAAATGCAGTCGTGCATAATGGCACATTGGATCTGATTTCACTCCATATCATACAACTGCGATCCTTCGCGGCTATGGAGAATGCTGATAGATTCAATGCCTCCTGAGAATTCCCCACGCCATTGTACGAATGCCATATATACCGATATAAACTTGGTCATCGGTTTTACCTGTGAATCTAAACAATCCGGTGAAGATATCTCGTCCTGAGCCAACTCAAGCAGTCGAATCGGTTTTACGCTCTCGAAAATCAGCTCGGATCGGATCATATGATCTTTGCATTTTCATTCGTGTTCAATGAATTGGCCATTGACAACCTTCCACACAATATTCACGATTTTCAAGGAAGCTCTATACGAGTTCTGTCCTCTCCTCTACAAACACGCTCCCAACACATTCTATTTATCGCTTGAGTCACGGCATCCTTCACACTCGGTATGCATTGCCAAGTGCATCCGTTGCTCGCCGCACCAATCCAAATTTCCGGCATCCTTGGCTTCCACAGCCTTGTCGGACGCCGCCAAGCGGCGGCCCGCAGACACTTGCTTCGCCTCGCTCCCACTTCTCTCCCGCCACGCTCCCGCCTCGGTTGGCCTTGTCGCCGCCAGCCCGCCACATCGTTGGCCTTGTCCTCGCGCAGCCTCGGGCGGCGTCCGGCGCGCCGCTTCATCTCCGCTCCCACTTCTCCCCCCACCCACGCCGCCACCTTGCTTGGCCTTGTCCCGGGTGGCGCCCGGCCCGCGTCCGAGGCGCCCGCTCGCCGCTCCCACTTCTCCCGGCCACATTGCCCGCTTGGTTGGCCTTGTCGCGCCGCTCCGCCACCTCGTGAGCCTTCTCGCTGCGTTGTTCGGCAAAGATCCTCGTGAAATTCAATACTTGTTACAATCGTAACCAGTACCAGATTCACCAAAAAATATCGAACTAGTCCTTGCACCGATCCATGTCCGCAACTAGGCATCAATTAATCTCCGAAATGACGGTCAACCAAAGAAAAATCATCGAGAATGCGGTGCCTCTGTCGGATCGATGCCACCCCTACATTCAAATGCGGCACCGATCTCCCACCCGTTTTAACGAGTAATGCCATTCGTGACTCACAATCTCACACACTTGCACCCGCACCGTAAGAATTAGAAAGCGTGTAGATTGAAGTGGAATGTACCTTGGTGGCGCTCGGGCCTCACCGGCCTTCTGGCGGCCAAAGTTCTTGGCCTCCTCGGCCTTCTCGGGCGCAGGCGTCACGGTTGTTGTGAGAAGCCATTCCCGAAATTGATCTCGCTAAACGAAAAGTCAAGAAGAAAGTGAAGCTGTCTAGATTGATAAACTGAAACGAAGTCTGGATGTAAGCAAAAGAGGAACTCTAGATGCTGGAAACCGAAACAACTGATGGATGGATCAGTATAGGGGACCGTGCTTCTTATACATGAAAGTGAAGGGCACGTGGCGAGTGGGGAGATGTGGTCGTGGAGTTGACGGCCACTTGGCGCCCTCCTGTGCGCTGAGCTTAGTGAGAAGTTACCGCCTCATAGATATGATATAATCTCTTGATTATATTAAAATATCTAACTTACTAGGAGATATGTTGGAGCATGGAATTTGTCATTGGAAGCAAGTGAGCTGATTTTAAAACTAAGTGGAATTAATGGTGTCTCGAAGGGTAAGCGTTCGTAGCAGCTACCAAGGAGGATGCAGGAGGGGTAATGAGCCCCCTAATTATTTGATGTATAGACATTAAATGCGAAGGAGTAGGCTTCTAAGGGTAACTTGGGGTCGCAGATCTCAAATTTGAATTCAAAATTATCAAAAACGGCCTTGGGAGGTCCCCACGGATTCTAGGGTGCCTCCTTGGTAGCTGCCACGAATCATTGCCCTGTCTCGAATATACTTGACATAGTATTATCCCAAAGGGCTTTGTTTCTTTGAGCTACCCATACAATAAGGTCCAAAGACCCCTAACCATAGTTGAATGGACTATGGTGGTGAGGACCACATCAGCATGGGGAATAGAACCTAGGAACTCTTCATTGGAGGCCATGAGCCTTAACCACCAAGCAAAGTCCCGTGGTGCGTACTTGAAACTTCATATGAGCTTGACTTGTTGACTTATACATCTACGTTGGATACATATGGTTCATACTCAATAGTAGCAAAAAAATTATTTTGAGTATATATACCAACTTTAATAAAAAATCTCTCATGTTTATATTCCTAGAAAATTAGTTTTGGTAGATACGTAGGATTTGTTTCTTGGAATATATGGGTGACTTGTTTGTGATTTTTGTTTTATTAGGAAATTTCTGTGTTACATGTATCATGCCAATCACATTGTCAATTGGCCTTATGTGATGCAATTATTTATTTAAACAAAGTTTCATAAGCAAACTTACTATTTACATGTATGTATGAGTATCTGTGCATTTATATACGAGACCCACTATATAACATACATTCTCAGTTTTTCATGGATGTCATTGTGGCTTTTATTATATTATGATGCTATCAAGTCTGGTTCCGTATTGTAAAATTTTAGTTAATTGATCTTCATAGAATTTTAGAAGTAAGTAAATTTAATAAATGAACAATGGATTGTTATCTATATTAATAAAAGAATACGATTACCTGCTAGCGATCCTTTTCCGGTTGCCCGACCTGATGCAGCCGGTGGTCTAGCCGTTGATAATTTTGTGACACTCGAACGGTACCTTGCTTTGGAATTAAACGGAATGTCGAAATAAAGCTGCGTGACAGCGAAGTGTTTGGGAAAAGAGTGAAACTCAGGGACCAAGTCTGCAAAACTTTTCTGCTTATGTACTGTTTCTAATGTCAGTCATAAAGTTCGTCCTTGAGATAAGCCAGGAACTTCACTTGCTTCATCAAGTTTGACTTGGCCTGACATTTCTGGATGTGTTGTGATCAGCCAATTGCCCAGTCAAGAAGATGATGCTTGGGAAGATGCGTGATGGAATTTCTGTTCACCTCTCTCCTTAGGCGCGTGAACGAATGTTGCTGGACCAGAAAGTTTTGTGATTGCGCACTCTAATTGAGCTTCTGCAAACCCGTTGGCAGCGGATATCAGCAAGTAAACGCCGATTGAGTGACTCCTTGCTATTGCCACTCCACCTATTTGTCTGGAGGTATGAGAAATTAGTTACCCGTTTCTAAAAATTAAAAAAATAATTATTATCTCTATATATAAAAAACATGATTTGGGATTTGTCTAATTGTCCTTGGCGGTGCATGGTCATAGTCATGACCATCATCATTTAGTCATGTATACATGGTGTGAAAAGTTTTAAAGATTTTGAAGGGTTTCCATTAGTGGTATTTGATTGTTATCAAGATTTTATTAGATATTACGACTATAACAAGGAGGCAAAGGGACAAGGAATATAAAATGGGAGCAAAGAAGAAGTGAAGGGGGAATGAAGGGAACATCGGAGGGAATCTAGGAACGGGAACAAATGATAAGAATTGCAAACAAAGGATGGGAACTAGAAACAAATTATGAGAACTAGGAATGACTAATCACTAATGGGAATTAGGAATGAATGATGGGAATGGGGAACGAATGATGGGAACCAATGAGGGAAGTTGGGGGATGGGGAATTGGGAACAAAAGATGGAAACCGGGAATAAATGATAGGAATTAGAAACGAATGATGGAAAGTGGAAACGAATGATGGAAAGTGGAAACGAATGATGGAAACTGGAAACGAATGATGGAAACCAATAAGGGAAGATAAGGGATGGGGAACCGGGGAACAAAAAATGGAAACCGGGAAGAAAAGATGGGAACCGCAAACGAATTCTGGAAACCAACAAGGGATGTTCGGGCACGGGGAACTAGAAACAAAATATGGGAATCATGAACGAGAGTTTGAAGGTAGAGAACCAGTAAGAAAAAAAATAGAGAACGGGGAACCATAATAGAGGAAATTGAAATGGGAACAATGAAACAAGGGAACGAAAGACATGCTATAAATCTCAAAAAAGATGAGGAACCAAAAAGACGGGAACGAAGGACATGCCATAAATCTTAAAGAACATGGAAAATTGAGAAGGAGGGAACTTGCATTTTGATTGCATATTTCTTAATTTCAACATCATCAAAAACCTCCAACTTTGTGTTTTTTTTTACACCTGGGTCTCGATTTTTTTTACATTCTATAAATTTCAATCTGACCTTTTTGATGCCCGTGTCCGGAGGACACGGGTGAGGACTTGTAATTCAATAATAAACATTGCATTTCAAGGTTATTAAATGTAAAGTCATAAATGTGTGTTTGTTCAGCCTTTTTGGACAAGAACGAGGGAAAAGAAAGGAAAGAGGGGAGCGAGGGGTAGGAGGGGAAAGGGAATCAAGGGAAATAAAGAGTTACCATGTATATATAGTACCTATTGAATTTTTCTCTTTTCCACAACGCTTTGAAAAATTTGACTTGATGTAAATAGTCTCTTCCTTGCTCCAAATTTCAAAAGCATAATGTAGTTGCACCCAATCAAATAAGTCAAAGAGAATGGAGCTATTTGCTTAACTAACTAGGTTAAAGAGCATCAAGGATAAGCCTTGCTCAACTACTACTTCAAAAAAATCTTTCTACTTATATAAAACAAATGATAAGATTCTTAACTCTTAAACGCCCAAGAGAGCCTGAGGGACTCTTTTCCAAAAGAATTTACTCTCTAGCTCTCACTGTAATGAACTTTTTACTCATATTTTGATGTCAAGTTAGTCACCTCCTTATGATGTATTCAAAAAGTGAAATTTTATAGTTTAAATTACAATTTGTATGAGTGATTTTGTACTTTGAAAGGATTGTGGTAGGTAGGTTGGGGTTGTACATAACCTTGTAGGAGGTTGCAAGCTCATCATTGATTGGTTCACTCATGATGCCCAAGTTCAAAAAGTGCACTATTCATGATGCCTAAGTCCAAAAGATGCTCTGATTCAATTTTAGGCTGCCTATTTCAGACCGCATGGGCGTTTAAGGGTTAAGTTTTGCTCTAAAGCTCTTCTTTAGATTTCTTACTACTTACATGGCATTAACCTAATTCACGCATCAACCTCTCCTTAATTATATATGTACAAAACCCATTGTGCACTTCGATATATAAGGAGTGTTGATGTCATCATTTGTTTTGTCCAACAACTCAATGGTTTTAAACATGGAAATGGGCATCCTAATTCTTGTGTGTTGAAATGTAGAAGAATGTGCATATGTTGTGAGAAATTTGGGATGACCTCATGAGATAGTCCCAAATTCAATTTCAGTCGACTAGAGGGCACCCTTAGGATATTTCCTTATGTTGAAGATAAATAGTGGCAAATCAAACATTTTGCTTGGAGAGTTCCTTGTTGCAATGCTCTAACTCAATTGTTGCTTCAATTCTAAGAATAACAACTTCCAAATTATGAAACGTTATAACTCAAATCTTCAAGCCTCTATATGTTGACAAAGGATATATAATATGTGTGCAACTTTCTTATGTACAAATCATTAAGGATAATCGAACAAGCTTTGAAATGAGAGAGAAATTACAAATAAAACAAAAAACGAAAAAAAGACATTTGAAGCCTTCGAGGCATACCAAAATGGAAACGATAAGGTAGAATGACCTTAAACCGCACGGCCCCCCAAAAGCGGAGGGTAGACCGCCCCTGTAGCCGCCCATGGCATGGACCTTTTTGCACGCACATTAGTTGTGAAATCTGAGGGTGCATAGTGATTGGATATGCAATTGTGTAGGGAGGTGATTGGTTCATGGTTCATTAACTCTATTTTGCACGGTTTTAGCTACATGCGTGACCGCCACAAAGTAGTGCCGGATTAAAAGGAGAGTCTACTGATCACTTCAAGGTCATGTCCACTTTTGATTACAAAATTTGTAGTAAATTCAATTTCTGCTATTTCAATTTCGAAATGTTTGCATTCACTCTCCCTCCTGTTTCCCAATCCAAGAAAAATTACAAACAATACACACGAGGTCCACAACCATGCTGAATCTCTTATTTGCTCGGTTTAAGGTATTCTACCTTAGACGGACCAACGAGGCCAATCTCATTCAGCTCAGCGCACAGGAGGGCGCCAAGTGGCCGTCAACTCCACGACCACATCTCCCCACTCGCCACGTGCCCTTCACTTTCATGTATAAGAAGCACGGTCCCCTATACTGATCCATCCATCAGTTGTTTCGGTTTCCAGCATCTAGAGTTCCTCTTTTGCTTACATCCAGACTTCGTTTCAGTTTATCAATCTAGACAGCTTCACTTTCTTCTTCAGCTTTCTCGTTTAGCAGATCAATTTCAGGAATGGCTTCTCACAACAACCAGGACGCTGCTGCCCAGAAGGCCGAGGAGGCCAAGAACTTTGGCCAGCAGAAGGCCGGTGAGGCCCAGAGCGCCACCAAGGTACATTCCACTTCAATCTACACTTTAATTCTTACAAGCGGGTGCAAGTGTGTGAGATTGTGAGTCACGAATGGCATTACTCGTTAAAACGGGTGGGAGATCGGTGCCGCATTTGAATGTAGGGTGGCATCGATCGACAGAGGCACCGCATTCTCGATGATTTTTCTTTGGTTGACCGTCATTTCGGAGATTAATTGATGCCTAGTTGCGGACATGGATCGGTGCAAGGACTAGTTCGATATTTTTGGTGAATCAATTTGGTTCTCGATTGTAACAAGTATTGAATTTCACAGATGATGCCGAACAACGCACGCAGTTGGCTCACGAGGTGGCGGGAGCGGCCGCGACAAGGCCAACCAAGTCGGCAATGTGGCCGGGAGAAGTGGGCAGCGGCGAAGCGGGGCGCCTCGGACGCGGGCCGGGCGCCACCCGGACAAGGCCAAGCAAGGTGGCGGCGTGGGCCGGGAGAAGGGGAGCAGATGAAGCGGGCGCTTGGACGCCGCCGGAGTGCGCAGACAAGGCCAACGATGTGGCGGGCGGCTGCCGGCGACAAGGCCAACCAGGCGAGGAGCGTGGCGGAGAGAAGTGGGAGCAGAGGCAAGCAGCAAGTGACGCGCCTGCCTGCGGCGTCCGACAAGGCCGTGGAAGCCAAGGATGCCGGGTTGGATTGGTGCGGCCGAGAACGGATGCACTTGGCAATGCATACCAGAGTGTGAAGGATGCCGTGACTCCGAAGCAGTAAATAGAATGTGTTGGGGAGCGTGTTTGTAGAGGAGAGGACAGAACCTGTATAGAGCTTCCTTGAAAACTGTGAATATTGTGTGGAAGGTTGTCAATGGCCAATTCATTGAACACGAATGAAAATGCAAAGATCATATGATCTGATCCGAGCTGATTTTTTCGAGAGCAGAAACCGATTCGACTGCTTGAGTTGGCTCAGGACGAGATATCTTCACCGGATTGTTTAGATTCACAGGTAAAACCGATGACCAAGTTTATATCGGTATATATGGCATTCGTACAATGGCGTGGGGAATTCTCAGGAGGCATTGAATCTATCAGCATTCTCCATAGCCGCGAAGGATCGCAGTTGTATGATATGGAGTGAAATCAGATCCAATGTGCCATTATGCACGACTGCATTTGTCTCGTCAATCTTGTCTTGGGACACAATGGATACAAACGACTTCGCTGCATAGATGTGATGAAATTCAAGAGAACACTCAAATCATCCAAGGTTGTTTGAACGTTTATCTGTCTTTCATGATTACTGTCCAACAAATTCTTTTAGTGCACTGCAGTAGGCTGGAGCAAGAAACAGCCTTCACAAAAGCTCAAAACGCTGAGAAACCCCTTTGTATCATTTTTATCAGGTTGAAGTTTCAAAGATAACATTACAATATACTACGAACCGTCCAATTTGCATACCTTCAAGCAAACCTCAACTTTGCCAATCATGTTTCCGTACAGGAAGGCTTCTTCTTGTTTCACTCTAGCAACTAAACCTTCCCACCTCAAAGCACTCTAGCAACTAAACCTTCCCACCTCAAAGCACGCCTCTCAATTGCATTAAACACATTTTTATCTGACTCTTTTCAAAATTCTCATGTTGTCTCTGATGTAACTCAAAGTCAGCTTTTTGTCAACAAGTTCACACAACATTGCCTCTCGCTTAGAGTAAGAAGTCTTAGGTGCCCTCCTTGTTGATTCTTGAGCTCTTTAGCAATCTCCCTTCTCAAATGAACAACCTAAGATTAACTCATGCCGACTCCAGCTCCAACTTTTAGTGTTGAAATACCATTTTGAAGTCACTTTAGTGGTTGGAGTATTTGCATTTCATGATCAAGGCATAGAAGCACAACTACATGAATCCTCACCTCTTACTACTAACAAAGCTCTACAATGCACTAAAATATCACAAAATTGTGAAGCGATTGTTACACAATCTCACAGTAGTGTTCCTTTAACCTATTATTGAATGTTTAAATGCTTATTAAGTATATTAGCGAGCGTAGCCAAGAGACAACAATGAATCACTAGAACATGCAATACATTTCTACATCTGCACATATTTCAAATGAACATTTTGGATATGAAAGCTTCTACAACTTACAAGATGATAACCATTCAATTCTGGAAAACAATACAAAGTGCAAGTGAGTGTCAAACATATTTTATGCACTTATTTAATGTACTGTACAATCTAGAAGGGATGTATGTGTGCAACCTCTCCAAAATGCTAGATTAGGTCACTCCCACGAGAAATGTGTGAAACGAGCCAACGATAGACGAGCCAGCGCGGTCGCCGACAAGCCAATCCCATCTCCTCGGCACTCAGAACGGCGCCAAGTGGCCGAACGAATTGAGCCCACATCCGATCTCGCCACCTGTCCCACACATTTTGCATATAAGAAGCGGAGCGGTCCCTCAGCTGAACCATCCGTCAGTTATTTCAGTTTCCAGCGTTTACTGTACCTCATTCCTATCCCGCTTGTTTTTTGAGTCTTGTTTCGATCGGCATTCGTCTAGACCGCTTCAGTCTCTTCCTTCTAGATCGGTGCACGCTCAGCCTCTGCAGTCAGGAATTCATTACAGAAATGGCATCTCACAACCAGGACGCCGCTGCCCAGAAGGCCGAGGAGGCCAAGAACTTTGGCCAGCAGAAGGCCGGTGAGGCCCAGAGCGCCACCAAGGTACTAGATCTTCACAGAGCACTCCTCGACTGCTATGAATCCTGACATTACGTAACGATTGTCAACGATACGAGTCACGGAATAGTGAAACTTTAGTTGGTATGTGATTGTGAAGGGTCTGGTTCTGGAATTTAGAGTGAGAGAGATTTCAATCAAGCGGTGCAATGTCGTTAATATTGCGCTAATATTGCGCTTGTTTTGATTGAATTTTACAGGATGCAGCCGGAGCTACGCAACAGAAGGCTCACGAAGTGGCTGGAGCGGCCGGCGACAAGGCCAACGAAGCCGGGAACGTGGCCGGGGAGAAGTGGGAGCAGGCGAAGCAGGGCGCCTCGGACGCAGCTGACGCCACCAAGGACAAGGCCAACCAAGGCGGCAGCGTGGCAGGGGAGAAGTGGGAGCAGACAAAGCAAGCCTCGTCCGATGCAGCTGGAGCTGCACAGGACAAGGCCAATGATGTGGCGGGCGCTGCCGGCGACAAGGCCAACCAGGCAGGGAGCGTGGCAGGAGAGAAGTGGGAGCAGACGAAGCAAGTGTCGTCGGACGCTGCCCAAGCGGCGTCCGACAAGGCTGTGGAAGCCAAGGATGCCGGGGCTGGGTTGGTGCAGCAGGCAACGGATGCACTTGGCAATGCATACCAGAGTGTGAAGGATGCCGTCACCCCCAAGCAGTAGAATGTTACGCAAATTGGCAGCGTGTTGTAGAGGAGAAGATGGTGTACAGGGATTCCTGAATTGTGAATATTGTCGAGGGTTGTCAATGGCCAATTCATTGAACAGCAATCTGATTTGACTTATTATCACTGAGAACAGTATTGTAATTGGCTCGAACCGATTGCATGGTTGTTATTTTTATCCGCAGAGTCTGGTTGCTTTTGTCCTCTTTAAGTTGTTAGGTCATCACATGTGACCCGTTGATTGAATGTATCTGTTCAGATACGCCACTCGCGCGCTAGGCGTAGGAATTGATCTTGAGCTATCAATGATCGTGGTCATTTTCCGAATCCTCAAATGATCGTGGTCTTGTTTTCAAATTTTAAAATTGATTTCGAATCTGGAATGAACTGAGGTTTGACGTTTCATTGTACAGAATTCTACTGGTTTCATTATTCGTGGGTGTTTTGGGATAAGTGGCCTAATGAGTGTGCACCGGAAAGGGATATTTAAAGATTAAAGTTGAAAAATCACAATGATGTACAACGCAAAGCTACTGAGCTTCATTTCATTTTCTCGAAGTGTATTCTAGAGTGAACTCAAATGGAAAGGAGTATGCAAGGTTGGAACACCTTGTATTGTGCATTCAAGGAATTTACCCTATTTGCATTGAGTTTCTAGTGCAAATATTCTCATTATATCTTAGCAAATATCTTTGCAAATAGCAAATAAAGATGATGAAATTGTAAATTAAGCTCAAAATTGTAAATTTGAAGGAAATTTTTTAATATTGGGAATTCCCAAAAAGAAATATCCTAGGCTCTTATGATTGTGCATGGGTACATCCACTCTAGAAAAAATCCCCACTTACTAACATATTCATGCAATACTATTATAAACACACAATTAAGCATTTATGCACTTGGCTAAGTGCACTAATTTCAACAACTAAACCACAAGAATTTGCCTGGAATTGGGTTTGTTTTTTTGTTTTTTTTTTTTTTTTTAAAATTCAAAATCTCACACATTCAATTTAAATATTTCTCATATTTTCAAATTGGAGTAGAAAGTAGGCTTCATAAAATTAGCTAGAATCAAGTTCAAACAATATTATTTTAATGATTCCAATCTCGATTTGGAGCTAGAGCTAGAATCTAGGAAATCAGAAGAAATTATTCAAATCGTCATTGTGGTCACTTTAGCAAACTTTAGGGGGGTTAGGTAATTAAATACCTTCAAGCGGTGTATACGCACACAACCTTCAATTTTTTAATTTTTTAGTTTTAAATTAAAGGATAAAATTAAAATTAGGGTTTAGAGTGCGTAGGGGGTATAGTGGCGATGGTTTGTGGTAGCACAAGGTGGGGTTTGAGAGGGAATGGGATTTGAAAAGGGTAATTGTAGATGTGGAATTCAGAGAAAAGAAACCTTTAGTTGCAATAACAACTATGCATAATCACACCCCTTACTAGGCCTAAACCCTATAAACGAGAACCGGCAAAAATAAAAAATGAAGAGGTGTGCGGCCACACATTCCTTGCTGGGCCTAAACACTAAAGTCCAAATCTAAATTTTTTTGGGAGAAAAAATAATAATAATAAAATAAAATAAAAATAAAAATTATTAAGAGGTGTGCGGCCGCACACCCCTTGCTGGGCCTAAATGCTCAAATCCAAATCTAATTTTTTTGGAAAAATATATATATATATATATATATATTAAGAGGTGTGCACCCGCACACCCCTTGCTGGGCCTAAACGCTCAAATCCAAATAAAAAAAAAATTGGGAAAAAAAAAAAAATTAAAAAAAAAAATAATATTAAAATTATTAAGAGGTGTGCGGCCGCACACCCCTTGCTGGGCCTAAATGCTCAAATCCAAATCTAAATTTTTGGAAAAAATATATATATATATATTAAGAGATGTGCAGCCGCACACCTCTTGCTGGGCCTAAACGCTCAAATCCAAATTTTTTTGGGGAAAAAAAAAGAAAAAAAGAAAAAAGAGGTGTGCAGCCGCACACACCTTGCTCGACCTGAATGCTCAAATCCAAATCAAAAAAATTTTGGGGAAAAAAAAAAAAAAAAAAAAAAAAAAAAAAAAAAAAACCTAATTTTTGGCGGTTGTGGCGGCTGATGAGTGATGACGTCATTCAAACCCTAATTCCAGCAAACATACTAAGGTGTAGAAGATAGATAGAAACTCCGGTCCCTTTCTAAGGGGGCCGGCGTGAATGAAGTGTCCGTTCGTAATGCTAATATCCCGATGGCCACCGGACAAGGGGAAATTGTAAGGTGTAGAATGAAAGGAGAAGGTGAGATTAGTATGTGGTAGTTGTGAGGTTTGAGAGATGAAGTGGTTGAGAGGTTTGAAAGATGAAGTGGTTGTGAGGTTTGAGAGATGAAGTGGTTGTGAGGTTTGAGAGATGAAGTGGTTGTGAGGTTTGAGAGATGAAGTGGTTGTGAGGTTTGAGAGATGAAGTGGTTGTGAGGTTTGAGAGAAATGAGAATAAGATATGAGAGGTGGTAGTAGGGTTTGGGAGAAGAAATAGAAGAAATTAGGAAGATTTTGCAAAAACCCTAATTATTGACGGCTGCAACGTCTAAAAACCCTAAACCTAGGGGTGTGCGCCCGCACACCCCTTGCCGTGCTGAAATATTTTTAAAAAATAGAAAAAGAAAAAGAAAAAAATTGAAAAAAAAAAGAAAAAAAAAAAGAAAAAAAGAAAAAACAACCTTGGCGGCTCATGCCCTATAATACATCCTAATTAAATGGATGTTCATTAATTTTTGACCTTTTTTACATTTTACTCCGTTTATATTATTACTTTTTATAAGATATTATATTGTACCATGAAAATATTTTTTTTTAAAAAAAACTAATTAAAAATGAAATTTGTGAATCTTGCACGCAATGGCGATCGTGTTACGCAAGTGCACTTTTAAATGGCGAAGTGCATGAATGCTTAATTGCGTGTTTATAAGGAAGCACTAGCAGCTGAGCAAGCTTGATCAACGTAGAAGCATGCACATAATAACCAACTTTGGTTTTGATTGTACTTAATATGGTAGTTCGAGGGTACACTATCTACTTGGTATGGCTTGATTGCTTCCATGAATGTTAATTTAGCCGTATTTCAGTCTCACGTGCCCTTGTCCCTAGTTAGTGCAATCTTAACCTATGTGCATTTAATCAACTATTCTAGTCTTTATTCCTTTGCTACCACTCCAATTCCCTCATGCCAACCAATTGTTAAGTATTGTTAAATATTGATCAGGAAGCTATGTATAGGGCTTGGCTTTGGGTGAGCGCCCAAAATTGGCTGTTATTACTTTAAAGGTTTAGGCTTTTTAAGTATTGAATGTAAGACGATACATATTGCAATATAATATATTAATTGATGTTTGAGATTAAGAATGTAGGTTCTCTTAGTTTACCAAGGGACACATCATGACACTTGTGTCTTGATTGAAAGTAGTGTTTTTTTTTGTTTTAAGTAAATGGAGAATCATGACAATGGCAAGATGACACCTAACATTACATTCTTAAAACCAAATGACTAAAAAAAAAGTGGCATACGAAGAACCAATCTCCAATTGAAAACACCTATTGTAGAAGGAGTATTTGAATATTGTTTTGAATTTAGCACATGTGAACAAAGTGTTCATTTCACCTACTGTTGAATGTCTATGCTTATAAGTCATAGGAGCAATGGTGGGACTACAAGACTAGGCTCTCAGGGTAAACATTGTACTTATTTAGAGTGACTAAGAGACAACACATAAACACTTGAACATGCAATACATTATAATACTCATATAAATGTACTTCAAGTGAACAATTTTAATATATACACTTTCACAACTTACAAAATCCTAGTCAATTCAAATCAGAAAATAAATGCTATTCCACAAGTGCTCATTGAATGTATTGATTACATATTTGGATATTTAGCATGAAGGGGACTATGTGTGCAACCTCTCCAAAATGGTAGATGAGGTCACTTCCACGAGGGACAATTGAAGGCATTCCGAAGTAGCAGCAACGGACGAGCCAAGCGAGGCGCGGCCGAGGCGCAATACCAATCCCACCTCCTCATCCCACAGGACGGCACAGGACGGCGCCATTTGGCCAAATACTTCGTGCCCACACCTCCTCTCGCCACTTGTCCCACACATTTGATGTATAAGAAGCAGAGGGGTCCCTCAGCTGAATCATCCATCAGTTATTTCAGTTTGCAGCATCTACAGTGCCACATTTCCATCGCGCTCATTTTCACTCTTGTTTCGATCGACACTCTCGTTTAGACAGCTTCACACTCTTCCTTCTAGCTTAGTGCTCGCTCAGCTTCCGCAGTCAGGAGTTCACTACAGAAATGGCATCTCACAACCAGGACGCCGCTGCCCAGAAGGCCGAGGAGGCCAAGAATTTTGGCCAGCAGAAGGCCGGTGAGGCCAAGAGCGCTAGCAAGGTACTAACTTTTCATAGACACTCCTATACTGCTCCTGCTCTGAAATTCTTGCATTACAATCGTGAAAGACACGGACCACGGAATGGTGAGACTTTAGCTCAAATGGGTGTGAGAAGTGGATTTGAATTTAGGGCTGGTCTCGGTGTGAGAGAGGTTTCAATCAGGCTGTACTCGTACTGATTCAAACAAGTATTGGTTTTTACAGGATGCTGCCGGAGCAACGCAACAGAAGGCTCACGAGGTGGCCGGAGCGGCCGGTGACAAGGCCAACGAAGCCGGGAACGTGGCCGGGGAGAAATGGGAGCAGGCGAAGCAGGGCGCCTCGGACGCAGCTGACGCCACCAAGGACAAGGCCAACCAAGGCGGCAGCGTGGCAGGGGAGAAGTGGGAGCAGACAAAGCAAGCCTCGTCCGATGCAGCTGTAGCTGCACAGGACAAGGCCAATGATGTGGCGGGCGCTGCCGGCGACAAGGCCAACCAGGCAGGGAGCGTGGCAGGAGAGAAGTGGGAGCAGACGAAGCAAGTGTCGTCGGACGCTGCTCAAGCAGCCTCCGACAAGGCTGTGGAAGCCAAGGATGCTGGTGCTGGGTTGGTGCAACAGGCAACGGATGCACTTAGCAATGCATACCAGAGTGTGAAGGATGCCGTCACCCCCAAGCAGTAGACTATTAGCACATTGGCAGCGTGTTGTAGAGGAGAGAACGGTTGTATAGGGCTTATTTGATTGTCAATATTGTGTGGAAGGTTGTCAATGGCCGATTCATTGAACACGAATTAAATTGCAAAGATCGAATGATCTAAGCTCACTCCTTCGATTCACAGGGAAACAGTTGACAGCTTGAGTTGAGTCATTAGCTTGAGTTGAGTCATTAGCTTGAGTCATTAGCTTAGCTTGACTCATTAGCTTGAGTTGAGTCATTTGTACGGTTGTCATGCTCATCGGTGAAGGTGGTTTGCTTGTGACGAATTATCTTCACGAAATTGTTTTCATTCACAGGGTGACTCGATTACACGCGTTATGTTCCGAATTTTCTTCTTCATTCTAGAGTCAGTTTAACAAATCTCCCTTGGTCCAGTACACCCAATTTTGATCGATTGACAATATATGGATACACTAATTATTCCGGTTTCAGACTAGTAATGAATCAATTACAGAGGATATTTGTTCTGCATCATTGGGCACCTCACTTTCTAAGTGGAATTTAATGTGGTCTGAGAGTCACTATTGTAACCTTAAGTAGTAGTCGATGTTGGCTCTTTAGAACTCAGTCCAGTGAAATCAGATCACTTTATTCAGCTCAACCAGTTCTTTAAGGTGGAGGGTGGAGCATCTCTTTCAGTCAGTAGTGATCTGCTTCAGGGATGGAGTCACATTGATCACTCTAAGCTGCTTGGCAAGAGCCATTGAGCTTTGGGAATTGGGGTGCAAGAGTCTCGCCAAGCATACTTAGGATATTCTGCGTTATTGGACTTGCGTTTTACGGTCACTACGTACTTCATCACTCTAGATGATTACTAGGTAGATGATGTGAATGGATGAATGAAATTTATCATCCCTCTCACTCGAATTCATTGCTGTGTACTTAAACCTTCACAGACACTCAGTGTATGTCTTTCTTGTTTTTCTCTTCAATAACAGGCGCATTGTCGCCATCCATGTAGCTGTGCGTATCGTGTGTATGCGTTGAGTGTGTTAAGCTAAGTCTGGTATTCCAATATGCGTGAAACTTGAACCTTACTCAAAGTACTAAGGAAGATTGATCAAGTATAAGAATTTGATTCGTCATCCACTATTTGAGATTGTGATGTTCCAAACATCAGAGCTGATTATTGCATTATCAAAATCTCTCAGAAATGTTTGTGATATTGAAGCATTCGTCAAATTGCTGCGACTCTCAAGCAGTACTGATCTAGTAAACATTGTAGACAGTTAATTGAACACCAACTAAGCAAGCGGAGACCTACTTTTTATCGAGAATGTAATCAGCCTCGACTTGGCGCTCCGAAGTGGGCACCTATCAAGTGCACTTTGCAATTTCCCTGAGATGCTCGTGAGTGCTTATTGCATTCATCGAGTGTTTCTCTCAAATCTCAAAAGTGATATTTACAATCAAGTGCGCTCATGTTTGGATATGTACATGATATCACAATTCTGATAAGGAAAACATCCCTACACTCAACTCCATTCATGAAAACTGTCTCCGCGGAGTGTTTTGTACTGACGAGAAGTAGGCAGCACTCACGTCGTTGCATACTCACAGAATGTTATAAGTCACATTTAACTACTTTTGTGAAGTGATGATTCAAAAACATCATTCTTTATGATAGTTTACATACATCTCCTCATCAAGCTCTCGTTATGGTTGCAATTTACACCACCCTACACTTAGTTATGGAAGAAAATCTCAATATATACAAGTGGATGTTCAGAGTTTGCATCTAAAATTTACTACACTTTCGGAAACAGAGCTACAGAGAAATACATACAAGTGGAAAGATGCAGTTTGAGTACAGCCACAAATGGAATGACTTACAACTTACAAGGAGCAAGTCCTTTAAATTGAAGCTTGCTCGTCCTGAAACAACCCTACGAGGATGTGTCTCGATTATTTAAGAACGAGAAGCAGTAAAGGGTCAAAAGAATAGTGAGCCATACAGAAATATACCATGCGCAAGAGAACCAAAGCAATGGGAGAGTTGCTACCTCCTCGTCCTCCAAGTTACCAGAGCACACACTAAGAAATAAACTCTCCTTTGTAGGAGACTACCCTGCCTTCCATACGAAGCTCTATTCGAGGCTATGTTATGCAGAAGTTGGTCAGGAGCCCATGAGGCTAAATCGGAGAACCGACAACAGCGATAGATCCACCACAAAAGTGAAAGTCCTTTTAAATTCAAAAACTAGAGTCGATAAAGAAGCAGCCCACATTCGGTAGTGTCTACACCGTCCTTTTTTTCTCATCAGCGTCACTCCAAATCCACAATTTCTTGCCTTCCACCCAGGCCCTCAAACCTGAAAGTGAATCAGTCAGCTAAACAGCAGGGATACTCCGATTCGTAAGCTTCAAGTCTCACTTGAATGTGGGAGTTTCATATGTTTCTCTTCTCAGTACAATACTGATTATGCGTTACCTGTTCTAACCTCAAACATCATATAGATAGATAGAAACTCCTATCCTTTCTAAGACCCGGCGTGAATGAAATGTCCGTTCGTAATGCTAATATCCCGATGCCCACCGGACAAGGGGAAATTAGAACAATACTACTTCCCCTCTCGAGGGTGGACACTATAACTACGCTAGTTTCTAGCCTAGCCTCAAACATCAATTACACACCATCCACTCCGATTGTGAACTCAAATTTAAAAGCATCTTCGTGAGATAGAACTAGGGTTGAACTATCTGTAAGCAGGCATCTCCTTGAGCATGTAGTTTAGATTCTTGCTTATAATCTAGAGTTGAGTAACTAGAGTGTACTTCATGTTTACCCACCAAAAGTAGAGTGTTTTGTAAAAAAAATTGTACTATTACCCTCTAAGATTTGTAATCATCTCTATAAGTGCTCAGAATACTACCGAGGTATGAAAAATTCCTCTTTTTCTTCAAGCCAACTGCCGAAAAAAAACAAGTCTCACGTTTCACCATTTTAAGTATAGTGAATGCCTATATTACTAAATAGGTAATTCAACCCTACTAAAAATCACAGTCAAGTGTAAAGTTTTTGCAAGAAAACTAGCATGAATATATGTTGCAACAATGACCACTTTTTGAATATGAAGTTAGTTATTTGAGTTGCACACTATTCAATTCCTAAAACGTCATCTTTTTTAACAATATTTGCAAATTTATAAATTAGGTCAACCTCCTTCGACTAAACCATCTAAACACTTTATTAAAACATTTCCAGTCTTACATACTTGAATATAAGGTATCTAGAGGTTCTTCCCTTACAACAATCTTACATAAAATATTCTAAATTACTAGTACATATGTTTGATAAATTTCAAATAAGCATAAGGAATGAATATTGTGCCACTCAATATATAAGTAACTGAAGATATTGTACCAAATTACCAATCACCTAAGACTACTTCTTGTTGGTTTGATTTTCATTCCTAAATGAGGAGAATTAAAATTCCGTGATCAATAATTGCAGATTCTAAATGCTTGTGCATATTGAATATATTCAAACACACCTCCAAATTTGATTTTAAAAGATTCACAACATGGAATGGATAAGCCACCCAGAATCTAAACCTCAACTGACGACATCACATATTCCAAGAAGATATGCCCAAGTTGTGAGGATGTTGAGTGTGTAGGAACCATCTCTACGGTTTCTCTTCCTGGTTCCCTTGAATGTTATCTGCAAATTGCATTTACTGTACTTTGGGGGAGAAGCATCTATAAAACTGGAAATATCTCAACTGTACTGAAGATTTGATGCTTGTTAACCAGAGGAATATTAACATGTGTGCCACATTCAACTAAACTGTGTACAAGAAACGTTTACCAAGATGCACTTGTAAGTGTTCATTCAATTCTCTTTTTGGGCAATTAAAAAGTAAGAAGAAGAGAAACTCCAACCTATTTGGAGGCCAGCTTGAATAGAGTGTTCGTTCAACCTATTCTTGGATTTATGCCCGGAGGTCATCACACCAATGGCGGGACTACTAACCCCTCTCGGGATGAACACTATGTTAGTTCCTACCTAACCACTAGTGCCTTAGAGATACCCAACATGGTATCTCGCCAAAGGGCTTTGAGGTATATAGATAGAAACTCCGGTCCCTTTCTAAGGGACTAGCATGAATGAAGTGTCTGTCTGTAATGCTAATTACCCCATGGCCACCGGACAAGGGGGAATTGGAACAATTGATACTACTTCCCCTTTCGAGGGTGGACACTATAACTACTAGTTCTTAGATAGTTACTAGTGCCTTGAAAATACTTGACATAGTATCCGCCCAAAGGGCTTTGAGGTACCCATACAGCAAGGTCCAAGGACCCTCACCATAGTTAGGTGGACTATGGTGCTGAGCACCATGCCGACATGGGGAATAGAACTTAGGACCTCCTCAATGGGAGCCATTAACCCCAACCACCAAGCCAAGGTCTGTGGTGCGTGGGCTTTGAGGTACTCATACAACGAGGTCAAAGAACCCCTCACCATAGTTGGGTGGGCTATGGTGGTGAGCACCACGCCGGCATGGGGAATAGAACCCATGATCTCCTTCTTGGGGGCCATGAGCCCTAACCACCAAGCCAAGGCTTGTCGTGCCTTGAAAAAGTAAGAACAAACAACACGCCAATGGTCAAGGAGGATCCCTGAGACTCTCCAGATGGAGAAAGAAACGTGGGAGACAAGTTCCCAAAGTGCACTTGTAAGTGTTCATTGTGACTAAAAATATAGTCTATTTATAAAAGGCCTCAGTTTCTTCTAGTGGGGTGATTGAGGATGGGAGAAAGTGGCAAGTAAAAGTAAGGAATAAAAATATACTTGAATATGCTATGATCTAAGAGTACTTGAATATAAATGCTTAAAAATTAGAATACTACCAACAAATTGTATGTTTGGGCAAGTTCTATATCATCAATTAGATGTAGTGGCAGTAGAAGTTATTAGCAATACAACCTTAATAGTTTTGATATAATTGAAATTCTAATCACAATCACTTGACCAAAGTGCAAGAAATATCACAAAATTTAAGGCTTAGGGCTTGTTAATAAGGTGATGTTTTCAACATACACCTATAGTTCGTTTGACATTGTTTTGTAATGAGATTATACAAAACACCAGCAAAAAAGTGGCCTTTTTGACATCTTTTTAACCCATAAAGGTTCTTGATGCAAAATTGTAAAAATGGACATTCCCTTACTTCAGGCCTAAAAACTCTCAATCTAAGAATTATTTGGAAGATCCAACCGTAGGATCTTGAAGTTAACTTAACCTTTCACTCACTTGCCAAAATTGAACCGTTGATTCTTCTTCATCTGTGAGATTATAATGGTCAAAGTTGGCTGAATTTTGGACTCCAAAAAGCAGTTTTTGCTTTCCTGGACCTTTAGGGGTTAAAGAAAGTTACGTACAAATTAACAAAGCACATTATTTCCTTGAGTTAATTTTTAGAACTTCTTGTAAAAACTTTCGTGGACAAAGAATGCCAAAACAAATTGGTCCTTGACATGAACAATCACTTCATACGTGAAAAGGAGAGTGAAGGTACGCCTAATAATTTGCTTCAAAGAGAAAGAAGCGACTCGTGTGAAGAGGCCCTAGGTGAGAAGAGGCCACTCGTGTGACGAGACCCTAAGTCTTTATTCTCAAAATTAAAAAAAAAACACACGTTCACAAAAGCAACACTAAAGAATTCGTTACAAGTGATCCTCAAGGAATAAATCCCAATTGAAAGATAATTCCATGTCATTACACACCTAGGGATGCTCCCCCAAATTCCCCACTTTTCATGTATGGGCTGGCTGATTCTTGGATAGAATAACTTGGATAGATAGGAACCTCATGGGGCTTTCATCATTGATACAGTCAGCCCTTTGGAGGGGGCTTATCGACTGTTTTAAAGGCCATGTCATCTAGAGTTGAGGCGCTGCATCTCAAGTGTTGTCATGGAATCAATAGTATTTTATTTGGATTGAAAAGGAATGTATACTTGGCTGTAGCTGTGGATTGATTCGTGAGGACAAGCATATGGAAACATGCATCAAAGAATGCCTGGCCGGTGACTTACTGTAGGTTTTCGCACTCTTGGTCCCTTTATACCTTGGACCAAGACCAAGAAAATTAAATTCATTTTTATGATCATGGCTGTTGGCCAAGAGTTGTGACCATGATAAATCGAAAATGGATTTTTGAGTGGCTTGGTTACTCTTGTAGTGTAAAGTGGATTTAGACCGGGACAAGTTTAAGTTTGATTTTTTGAAATAGTGTAAAATTTCCCCCTAATATATTGAGCGGGCATGATCACTACACATTTGCAAGGGGAGAAGAGTTACTTCTCTTGAGACAAGGGGTTTAAGTACTCCCCCTAGGGCTTTGAGAGTACCCATGCAATGAGGTTGTTGGATTTCACAATACTCAACATTACTATGAATGATAAGAACGTAACATCATTGATCCAAATTATCACACTCAATACTCACCTATTACACACCCTTGACTATTCTCGAGGAGTAATTAGTGTATTCGCTTGCCTTGTATAGGTGTACCGCTTCCTCACTACACATGAGTTGTTAATTAGAGTTACAGACACTAATTGCGAAATGTAATACCAAATGTCACACGTCACCATAGTGTTACAACACAAGTTGTCAAACTATAACACTAATTGTGAGAGCATGCAAGTGATAGATTTTATCGGAAGTGGTGGAATTGGTGGCTTGAAGAAAAGTCAGGGGACAGTGATGGCAATGGTGACCCAAAGTGAACACTAATCATAAGAGAGTTGAAATATAGTGTTCAAGATTTACTAGAAGTTACTTGTTACACTAATTTCCACGTGACACTAATTAACAACTCTTGTGTAGTTTGATTCTCGTTACATGCTCAATTATACTGATAGCTCATATATCAACATGGAAATTTGTATTGAAGTAAGGCATACAAGCACTTTGTGTACATGGGCAAAGTAAGTAAAAGATTGAACCAACTAGAATAATTACTTTTAGAATCTTTTGGAATCTGGTATGAACTTTTAAATTAAGTTAAACTTGTAGAAATTCTTAAAAAGGCCTAGTCTAGAATGTTCATAGCGGGTATATTGAAATTAATAAACCTTCAAAGTACCTATAACTAACAAAGTTCATCCTAGTAGGCCATTTTTTAGCAGACTACTTTAGTAAGCACTAAGTATACATTGGTATACTAGGGACTTGAACCTACAATAACCTTGTTCACTGTACTAAATAGTGTAGTTAGTGTGAGGCATTGTAACTACAAATATCACTCTAAATATTAAAACTACCTACAAGTTCTAAAAAATCACTTAATGTGGATTCTCATACTATTTACAAAGAATAATAACTTTTTGACATTGTGATCTTTTGAGATATGAATACTTAGTGTTAGTAAGAAAATGAAATGCGAAATGAAGTTTTAGATGGAAAATTTGAAATATCAGAAATGGAATGAATCAAATTGGATGAGAATTGAAATGAGAGAATGTAAAGTTATGGCAAATTATAAACCTTAACGATGAACAAGTGTAGCCGCGAACATTAAACCCTATACTCATGCGATCGCCAACACTAATTACCCACAAATTGACAAATAGTGTTAGAAATGTAGGAGGGGTAAAGAAATTATTAATCACCTCACACTAAATACACTATTTGGTGTAGTTGAATAGTGTGTGATTTTCACCAATCTTAATGGCTCATTCTATTAAGGATTTTTACCAAAACTTAAAAGAATGAGACATTCATTTTGAAACTATGGTGAAGAGCTTGGTGAAAATTGCACACTTATTCACTAATAATTGACTACCATGAATCCAACTAGCACACCAAAGTGTGATACCCACACTAAAAAGGATTACTTTACAGTTTTTCATCTTTATTTTTTAAATAAAATATCCTAGTGTACTCATTCCTCCTCTATATCTATATGTTAATATTTTTGATTTTTTGAGGTTTTTCTTTTATTATTTTCTCTGGAACACTTCGCAACGAAGCAATGCACTATAAGAATAGCATTGATGGAAATATGCTTTAAAGTGATGACATACTTCCTGGAAGCATGAAAGGCATGTCACATGCACATGTGGATTCTAACATGGTTTCATGTTTATAACAGTATAACTTGCAACCACAGCAATCTTGACTAGAATTTGTCAATATCCTGGTTCTTCTCTGGTCTTAAATAAATAATAAAAAAATAAAAAATATGGTGTAGCAAGTAGTACAAGCTGGCAATTGGAGCTCTAGATATTCCTATACAACCCCTTCTCTAGATTTTGCTATTGTTGATACAAAATCATTATACTTTCTCACATATAGATTTCATCACCGTGTTTCTGTTGTTTATTAATTTTTGGTTGTAAACCCTAGAGGTCCAAGCAAGCGTAATTTGAGCCTTCAGCTATTTCAACCACAACCATACAATTTTAAAGTAGACTTATTGTTGGTTATGCCGACCAAAATCTCAACTATGAGGCATCATTACGTATTAGTACTCAAAATAAATCACAAAATTTCATCATTTTCACTTTAGACTTTAGAGTTGACATTCTATCCACAAAGCCATTACAATGAAAAAAATCTCCTACTAGAAAGATATTCACCTTCATCTCAAACAACATCCTTATTCCAAAAAAGTTCATGAAAAAAAATCTTGGCTTAAATAGTAGCTTGACAAAGGTGAAAACTACCCAAAATGTTACCAAGAAAAATAGTTCAATATACCTTATACATGCCCTATGTTTAACATTTCTTTGATTGCATCAAGGTTTACGCCATTAAAACTAGACTCTAATTGGAACTCATTCTATAAGATAGAGTTGGAAAAATGAGATACAATGCCATAAAGGCCATGTATATTAAAAATTAATTATTAATATAGAATCATCATCGCAAACCCAATACCAAGTGTATCTTGGAACTAGAAAGTTGTTAGAATTTCACTTAACAACCAATACTTCTTAACAACCAAGAAGTTGAAGTATGAAAAACAATTCGAGACCAAGTGAATCCAGTATTTTACGTTTAAAGACGAGGCTTTGGGAGAACCAAATATGTAGGAGGATGGTGGCTTCTTACAAACCTTCAATTGTATCAAAGGTTTTTTAGATATATTTATCGAAAGGTAGTCTGTTCCTTGAAATCACTGAAAACACATATGGTCATGTATTGTGTCTTGAAATCACTGAAAACGCAACATGGTCATGTTTTGTGTCTTGAAATCACTCAATACACAACAATGGTCATGTCTTTTCACAATAGTGGACATGTTGCATCTTACTATATGCAATCATACATTTACAAATGACTATTCAAGACTAAAACCAAATTTTGGTGTTGAATAGTAAAGGCATACCCACCTCTACTAGGTCCTCAACTTTGAGCTCCTACATGGGAGGCTCTAATAGTATCATTGAAGTGCTTGAAGTGGTGTTCCTTCTCACATCACACTTCAATGAACTCCACTTCAAGCACTTCGGAAGTGTTGTTCACTTTATCCCGGTTTATGGTGAACACAAGGATTCATTCATCACACCCCAAAGTGGTATTAACTTTATAAATGAATCCTTGTGTTCCAACCAAATAGAATTTGCAAAACATGGATTCATCCATCTATAGAAATTTCGTCAAAATAGAGACAAACCCAACTTCTTGACTCAAATATTGGTTGTTATGATCATAGTTATGCAAAAGAAATTTATGAGATTATTTACAGTTTGAATTACTAGGCTTGCAACGATAATGAATATGCCTTAGTATGTTTGTTAACCTAGTAAAGAAAAGTTGCCTTCACATTTAACCGCATGCCACAAATTCATATTCGATGAATATGTCTCTAATGTACATTCTATTATGTCCTATTGAATTTATCCAATATAAGCCTATCAATAAACTTCAATGATAAGGGAAAGGTCGCCAATGTGGTCCAAAGATCCTTATTCATGTGTAGGATCTTGTAATCATTGCTTCCATTTATCTCTATAGAGGCCATTGTACATTGTTGAAGGGTCAAAAAGATATAGTTTAGTTTCTTGCTCTCCACGTCCGTGAAGTTAGTAAAGGAAATCTTAACATATTTTCAAGAATATTTATATCATTTAAATGGTCTCGATGAGACCTAGTCAATGTAGTAGCTTGTAGTACCTGCAAGAACAACTAAGGAGGTAAGTATACACTTACTACTTCATTTTGAAGATTTAGGCAAACCAAAATGTGATGAAATAAACTATACATTAGCTAAATGGTCCCAATAAGACCTCTTGAACACCATAGCTTGCACCCTCTCAATCCTTTAGTAGAAGATTTTTAATCCCACACATCTTTTTCAATACTGAGATTTAACGAGACATAGAGTGTACTTCATTGAATATATGTGTAATCTTTAATGTACAAAAAAGACTTGATATGGAGTCCGACCCAATTGATTTTGTTAAAAAATTAACAATCAAATGAAGAAGTTATGGCTCTTTAGAGTTTAAGCCCTTCAACCAAAATCTTGTCTCTCAACATCAAGGATGTATAGGGGTTAAAGATCAACACTTCAATGAAAATTAAGTCCCTAGAGTGCACTCCAAACTTGAATTCTAGGATCTTTATGACATCGGCATAATGAATACTCAGCAGTGCCAATCAATAAGATCAATCAACAAAGATATATGCCCATTCTTACCACAACGAGCACTCTCGAAGCCCCCTATGAGAATACTTTCCATGCACAAAACACACCTTCAAATTGTGATTAGAGATACAAAGTTCCGGTTGATAGGTGCATCTTACAAAAACCCATAGAATGATACTCAATGGGGATATCTGGAGTCTTCAATTATTTAGAAGTGTGTCCTTTTTGCTAGGGTTCCTACCGTATTAATTTCTTTTTTTTTCTTATTTGTTATTAACCCCGACTCTTATCCATCTTCGTTGGACATGGCGGAGGAAGCTCACGTGTTTTATCGCTCCAATAAAGTTTTCCCTTGATTTGTGTAAAAAACGAATTATTTTTATAATAATATATAAAAAATGATATCAAGAAATTTGCTTGGAGCTAAATAGATTCTTCACACACAGCCCGAGGGGTTAATGAAAGAAACCTGAGATTTCTGAAGTGAGGATCGTCCTTTGGAGAACCAAACCTTACTGTACTCATGAGTTGCTAACAATATGCTGCCTTCGTGTCCACTGGAATTGGGTCCACAGACAGATTATCCAAATCAGCTCTTCGAAGCACTACAATTCCATGAGGAAAATTTGAGTGTAACCACCGAAACGGGGCATTACAGGAGCATATCCTAGTGAAAGGGGCCAATGTAGATGCAGAATGAAGGGAACTTCCAATCCTCGAGCAGAGTAGTCAACACTAGTTCCTGTTTGAATGACCTAAAAACCGTTCCAAGGGATACTCAAATCCTGGCATGATGATATGCTGCCCTGACATCAGGGCTTTCATTAGACACTGGCCCAGATTCCCAACTGTCTTTTCACCAAAAAAACCCTCCATGAGTCGTTTTTATTTAGATGCTACAACTATAAAACAGTTGGGGTTTATAATCGGCAAAATGCCCCAACTGCTTTCCAACTGCCATACCGAAAAATCAACTTTCCAACCGGTCGCATTTAGCACGAGACTTGCCTTTCCTCCACTGCCACCGTGCCACCGGTTTAAATCCACCCTTTTTATCGGGAATAGAAAAAAATAGTGGATCTTTACCCAGATTCATGGAATTTTTTGGGGGTAACTTAACTGATTCCTGTTATTTAAAGCCGTCGTGGAAATTTCTGTCAATGGTTAAACAGATGTCTGCACTCTGCGCACGGTTAAATTGAGTTCTTGTCGACGTTAAAATAATTGATTTACTGCAACTATTGCTCCTGCGATTAGTGCTTGGGCAGTGGCATCGCTATTTTATTCCTTTGCAGACAAAACGGCATTGCTCTCGTCTATCCATGCCATCTCACATCGGCAATCCAACTAAACTAGCACTTGCATGTGTCACTTTCTTTTGAAAGAAATTCAGACAAATGAAATGAACACTAGAAAGTATTGATGAATTTTCATAGAAAATAAGATGAACAACACAAGATACACTACACTGAATAGGTAGATTAGTGTTAGATTTTTATAAGACTTGAAAATGTTATAAGTTTTTACTTTTGATATAAAAAATGTACCAAGAGTATTCATACCAATATTGTGGAAGGATCCCCATCTTGACGGATATAGAGGGTAAAAATATTGATCAACAGAAAAAATTATAACATGTTTATATAAATTAGTGTATCTAACACTAATCTACCTATTTAGTGTAGTGAACATGTGGTCTACGGAAAGTCACTAGTAAAACCACAGTGGCAATTTAAAGCCGTACAAGTACGCCCACGCCGTGTTGCAAAGCTCATATAGATGATTTTCAATATTTATGTGGCCAATTCTTTGAGATTCAATTTAATGGGGTTCGTCGACCCAATTCGCAATCCAATTGTTACCCGCACCCTTGCGGAAAAATTGGCTTCCAACCACACCTCTTGTGGCCAGATCCAACCAGCAGTCCCCAAGCTCATATCGTCACAAACGAAAACAAAACTATGTACCTAGTAGGAATGTCCTTGATGTTCTATTTACATTTCAATGATAATAAACTAGTCCCTTGAATTGGTTGCACTCATATTATCATTCTAGGAACACTGCAAAGGTATTACCACGTTTGAAAAACCATTTGAGAGTTGTATTTCATTTAAACCTAGTTCTTGTAGTTGGTGACAATCATTTAACACTTCTAGAATATTAGTGTTCCACACAAACTATTTCAAACTTCAATAAACACAACTAGAAACCATTTGTTGGTCACTTGTTCCATAACCTAAACTACGAAGATCTTGATCACAAACAAAAAGTTATCGCACACACCTTGAAAGTACAAAGGTTGTTGTAAAGTAGATCCAGGAACCAAGTCTCTCGAAACCAGGGCATCGGCACTGGGCCACTTCCCACAGTCTAAACATGAAGGGAATGGACCAAATGAGAAGTTAGTTGCATGCACGTAGTTCCCAGTCGGAAGTTAGAAAATCATTAGCAGCTTCGATCACTGGAAGCATGATCAACAGTAGAAAGAGTTGCAGGTAAGGACCCTTTTCCAACAGTGGCTACAAAGAGTTACCAGTAACCAGGAAATAGCGCACCGTAGCTTGAGGATGAAGAGATCGGGGCCCTGCCCTGTTCCGGATTGGGTTTGCTGAGGTGCAAGAGTTTGACGTGACACGTCTCTATGAAACCTAACTAAGAATAGTAAAGCTACAAGTTCCCGAGCTCCAGGAACTTCAACAGCCGATCCCCGGTCGCTCTGCTGAATTTGCATGCCGACTGGTCCCAGGGACCTCAAAGGAATCGGCTAAACTTATGAGAATGCCGCGGCCCCAATTCAGGGCCTAGTTTTTATTTAGTAGCAGCAAGACTAGGAACTTGCCTTGCGCTCATCTGCCTGTAGCCCTGTACCAGCGTTGAGAAGGCAAAACTTCCGAGCTCCCACTTCTCTGGAACCCAACACGTGGATCACCCCATCTACGGGATCGTGATCACATAAGAAGCCTCCCCCTTGCAGTCTCCGATCAGACAATTGCTCAAACCTTGCTACAATAGCCTTGAACTCCGCTACAATAGACGAGTTAGCTAGAAGCTTGCTGCTGCCGATTTTGTGGTGTAAGATCATCGCTTGCGAGATGGCAACCCAAGTTTTGCAGCACGAGCACCAGGCGTGGCCGATGGGCGCGAGTTGGGGATATGAGACGAGCAGTACCACGGCGTGGAGAGGAAGCGAGTCGTGGGAGGTGCGCCCGTTCGCAGAGGACCCGTCGAGCAGCGGGCAGCAATGGCCACCGCGGTCTTACTCGTGCAGCTTCTGCCAGCGCGAGTTTCGAACTGCGCAAGCACTCGGCGGCCACATGAACGTGCATCGTCGAGAGCGAGCGCACGCCAATCAGCTCGCGTCGATTCGCAATGCTCGATACTCCCCCAACAAGGCGACTACTACCACCACGACGACAGTCGATTTGCTGTCGCCGAAATCCGATAGGAGCTCGTCTTCCGAGATGACCTCCTCACCGGAGTCCATTAACTCCGCGAGACCATTCTTTATCGACATTTTCTCTGAGACGTCGAGCCAACAACATGGTGATCATGCTCGTTATTACCACCCATACGAGAAGTCTAGCACTCCTGCTCGAAGCAAGCCATCCGGCTCGCAAGGCAGATTTTCCCTGTGCTTGAACAAAGTGATGGGTGAGCATCACGACGATGCCCTGGTGGACCTTGAGCTTCGCCTCGGCCCCCTCTGAGCCTTGATGCAGGGTTACATTTTTTTGACTCCTGCGCATGACCATTCTGGCGAGTGCCATCGATGGCGTTTTTTTTTTTTTTTTTTTTGCAGATTTTGAAACTAGCTTAGGCATACTCATTTTGCTGAGTTGATGATAGCATTAGAGTTAAAGAACAGGAGGGGAAGTGAACCCACCAATGCAGGAGGCAAATAGTTTAGAGGCCTGGCCTGTTTGCATGTGGCGTTCCGCCTTGACTGAGTTTTTGCCGTGGTTGAATTCGCTGACAGGACGATAGCTCCATTAAAATGGATTGAATAGAACCAGAGAGAATTTCGGAATTAGAAAATAGTGTTGGTGGAATCTCTGAGCCACGCCACTGAAGCGCGTGAGGCTCCACGAGTTCACCTCTCTCGCGACGATAGATCAAATCGATTCTAGACTATTTTATCGATGTTACAAGGGGTGTAAGAACACCCTGTTTTTCAAAATAAGTTGGTCTCCCAACAAACCACTTTGATTCAATGCTTGTTCCGAGGTCCATCACTCTCTGCAGTCGATGGCGATGGCCGTTTGCAATTGTTTATCAACTTGAGAGTCCCATCATCGTTTTCAATGTCGAGTTCGTGTGAGTATGAGGAGCCTCACAGCTCTAAAATCTAGTATCTCGTGTACACCTTGTGCATGGGAGGAATCTCGAAACGTCAAAGTTCAATAATCTGAGAGAATCTGTAAAGTCTGAGGTTTTTTTCTTGAAGGAGTTCCAAACTGCTAAGATTCCACGAATATTCCTTCTCCAAGTAACGGATGATTATTTGCTTTCATACTCTGATTGGAACCGACAGTATGTTCTTATCAAAGAACACATTCGATACTGAAGCTTCACTTTTCTGTTGATGGAGAGTATCAATGCACTCACTTCCATCGTTTTCCTTGAGTGCAGAAAACAATTCTTTTCTGGTCGTGAGATTTCACTCTCAGAACGGTAATAGTCGTTAAATCAGATTACGAAACTGATGCAAGAATCTTAACCTGTGTGAGCAGCCTCAACAGTCAAAAACCTTCAAAATTGCACTCTTCCGATGTAAGTGGTAAATTTTTGAATTTCGACAAGCTATGTAATCATAGGATTAGTACCTAAACATGTACACCAAATCTTACTTTCAAATTCCTCACCACTTGTGAGGTTGTAACGTGCAAAATCGAGAAAAAGGTTTTTCCATGTTGTAAAATGGCAAATTAAAGTTTTGGGGTCAAAATAACCGTTTTTGAATTTTTTTTGACATGAGGCTTTTCAAATTCATGTTTCTAGGTGAGTAGGGAATATGTCTACGTAAGTTTTACCCTCATAGGACCTATAAAACTTCAAGAAATGCTTGATCTTTTGCATGGAGGTATAGTGTAATTCAAGTACAAAGACCCAATTTCAACAATTAAAGATGCATGTAAAAGTTTATTGGACTGAAAATCCATACAATAAGATCATGCCTTACTACCTTTTCTACATGTGAAGAAAAAAAAATTTGAAAAAAAGTAAAATCTCAATTTTTGGTGAATATTTGAAATTTCTCTGTTTTGAACAATTTTGGGCAGATTTTGAGAATAAACTGGCATATATCGTTGTTCGGGCAATTTTGGGTTGATTTTAAATAATTTGTTCAAACTTTGACCATGAATATCTCCTCTAAAATATGAGGAGTTCTGGAGCATGAGATGACTTTTCAAGATGTTAAAAAACTCTACAACCTACAAAAGATTTCAACCTCATGCAATCTAAAAATAGTAAGTCAGAGGCTGAAGTCTAATCGACCTATACAGGTGGATTGGACTTCTCTCACCTATACGGGTTAACTAGAAACTAACTCGATTTCGGCCTCACTCACCTGTACGGATTAACCAGAAACTGGAGACGATAAAGGTGTGCTTGTCTAGAAGTAGCAGTTAGAGTTTCCCAGAAAAAGGCTGGAATTTCAGGAGTCAAGTGGAAACTCATCTGAACGCGGAATCCAGAGCAGTTAGAGTTTCCCAGAAAATGGTTCGTTCTAACTTTCAATTATTGCTGGAGTTTCAGGAATCAAGGAAACTCATCTGGTCGAACACTTCTTCTCGAATAGAAGAGATGAGGATTAACCCTTTACACATATATCACCTAAAGGATTGGGCACATTCTCCCACTTGAGAAAATCGGATGTTGTTTCCTAGCAGTACCTCGAAATTTTGCTTCATGCAATCTGGAAAAGACATTAGCAGTTGGCGTTCACACCCCCGGTAAGCTCATCCATCCTTGCTCAAAATCAAACTCTCTCCAAAGAGGTTGTTTTTAAGGCACTACATCTCTCGTGCTCTTGGTTTTTAGCTTGTGGTATGCCTACTTTGGCTTCTTACATCATCGTCTTAGTCTTGATTGTTGAAGTTTTCTATCGCCTTCCAATTGATGAGTTGCGGGTACTTAAATGTATTCAAGGAAGATAACATATCGGAAATGGATATCAATGCCTAGAGTGAGGGTGCTCTCATGGTCACCAGTGCTTCTAGCACAGCTACTATATCCAGTTTTGACTTCAACCACCCCAAAAAAGGCTTGAACTGCATACCACGAAGACAGGACAGGTGCAAGGTCTGCAGCAAAGAGAGATCGAGGAAATCGCCAAGTCCACAGTATACAGTCATTTTCGAAGGCAGTTTTCGTATTGGTATGTTTCATCCAAGGTTACCGGAATACAGGAAGATTCCTGTATCTTCAAACCTAGGCACTAGTTTTTGTATTTGTAAATACCCATCATCAAAAGATTCTATATATTTTTTTTAGAAGTGCGAAGAATTCATATATATGTGAAAGATGCCTCCAGGAACAAATATAACATATTCTATGTACTTTGATAACCATGGTTTCGTCCCCTTGTTTAACATATTTCCGACTCCCTCTTGTTGTGAGATTGTTCTAACATCACTTTCTGCAAGTGCACATCGTGAGCAACAAAATCAAGGAAAATGCCTTCCTATTTGACACAAGGAGCAAAAATGGGATTCCACTTGTCAATTTCGGAGATTCTTTAAAATTCCCCTTCTAATGATTGTGTGATTTCCCTCTCAATAAAGTGTCTCAAAAAAGAAAAACAAATCATGTACATATCTTTTGGAAGGAATATTAGTAACTTTCCCCCTAGTTACTGAGGACGTTTCTAAAAAAATTCCCTCCCTCACATTTCCTTCCAACAGTATCCTTCAACAAATTATTTCCCTACATCTTTATTACAGTGGTACCTGGATAAGATCAACCTTGTTAGGATCAACGTCTAGTTAAGAACGTTGTCCCTGTCCCTTTATTATGCAAAGAGGCATTGTTTCGTTATGGTCAACACTTGGATAAAATCAACGTTTTTGTCTATGCGAAAACATTTATCTAATCCAAGTACCAGTGTACAAGGAATCCCAAAATGCTCCTTGTGTGAGGTACTAAATGTCTACAACTAAAATTTATATATAAACTTTGAAATCTCAAAGATGTGATACTAATATACTTTCTATTATTGTACATACATATATGTCATTGTAGGTAATGGGGAACAATACATGGTGACTTCATTCTCTAGATGTGTACCGTTCATTTTTTTAATTTTTTATTATTTTTTAATTTTTTAATTTTTTTAATTTTTTAATTTTTTTTTGAGACAAATTGAAATATTCAATTGCTAATGAAAAAAAAAAGGAAACATGGTGGCCCCCAGCCGGAAACCGGCAAGGGAAGACCCGGCGCAGGGCCAATTAGACGTAGACTCAAAGGACTGCAATCTAGCTATCTCTGAGGTTGTATTGGAGAGGAACCCTACGGAGGGGGTGGTAGTCAGCAAGGGGCCCTGGTACCGATGAGATAATGATTGCTCATGCTACTGGGTCAAATTTTATTTTACGAGTTCTCACATTATAATTTTAGAGAGTTTGGTAGAGCCTTTCCTCTTTATTTAAACAAGCCCGGGCTTTCATTGATTCTTTACAAAAAAACACTAATATTCACATTTGTTCATGAAACATAAAAAAATGTCAACTTCCATGATTTCTTTCATTGCATTAAGCCTTAACACACAAAGTTTGTATAATCATAACATAACAATAACTAAGTAAAAAACCACTGAAGAAACTGTACACAAAAATTATGTAAGCATTGATTTGCACACATTCAATTTATCAAATCTATGAGTTTCTTTCATCATTACAAAAGTCAAAAGTACAAAATGATATATGTAAATGTCAAAACTCAAACAATCACATAAAAGTCAAATATTACCTCTTTACTTCTCAAAAAATGATCAACATGGAATTCTCACTTACAAAGTTGCACTACATTGAGATTAGAAAAGAAACGGACACCAATGAGCTCATCTTGTTGCCTTAGTTTGAGCAGTCAAATGAAGATGAATTTATGAAAAAAATAATTGTGAAATGAATAACAAACGTTCACCACACTCACTATACACACATCGTCAAAAACCTGATGTGGGTCCAACCTACAAGAGGACGATAGCAAGAGAAACGAGAAGCATGGTGCGGAAGACACCGGAAATGACATGAGCGGCGTCGTTCTTGTCCGGGGTCGTGCCGGTCCCCGTCCCGGGTCCCGTGGGCGTGGTGATGATCCCGGGCGCTTGAGCGGGCGGGGTAGTCACTGGAGCGGCTTCAGGCGGCACCGCGCCCTTGTTATACTTTGCAGTATTGAAAACAGAGGTAATCCCGTGGACCGCCACTTGATCGGCATCATACAGATCCGCGTCGTCCATAGTCACGTCGTCCAGGCGCAGACCGCTCGTGCCCGTGCTCGTGATATAAATAAAGACGCCGGGTGCGGCCGTGGCGAGGGAGGAGTTCAGTGGCAAGGCTGCGAGCGCCTGGTAATTGTAAACTGACGTCGAGACATGATAGTTTAGCGTCGTCGTCAGCAGCCGGCTGGAATTCATGTTCAGCCCGTCGAAGGCGCCGTCGTCCGGAGCGAAGAGCGTGATTCCTTCCTTGATCACCGTACCGTCCCCCAGGCTGTCTAGCAGCCCCGAGATGGCGCCGTAGTGCCCTGCAGCTCGCAACACAGCCACCACCTTCTGGTGGAGCGTAAGGGGTTTTGTGGGTGCCGGCGCTGGTGCTGGGACTGCTACTGCTGGTCCTGGCGCTGGCACTGCTGCTACCACGACTGCGGCGGAATGCACGTCAGCCATAGCTGCTGACACGAGGAGTGCCATTGCCACCCATGCTTGGAAGAAGATCGCCATTGCTGCAGTGATCTCTCTTGCTCAGACCGACGGTGAAGGTTCAAGCGGCTGCTAATACCACTGCACAATTATCAATCGGATTCAATCCACATAATTGCTGAAGGATTTTCATCACCTTCCAGAGGTTTAAGCTCAAGATGCTGGAACGAGCAGACAAATT
This sequence comes from Bryum argenteum, assembly GCA_037043015.1. Lineage (NCBI taxonomy): Eukaryota > Viridiplantae > Streptophyta > Bryopsida > Bryales > Bryaceae > Bryum > Bryum argenteum. Next base: position 19,770,697 of record CM073325.1, on the reverse strand, counting down.
GCAGATTTTGGACTGAAATGGTCGGCCATCGATCATCGACGGAACCGAAGATGAGACCGGCAGCAGAAGCGAAGGTGCTTCTAATCATCGAGCACAGCGTCAGTGATGCAGGACATCATGATTAGAGACATCTTCGCGTGCCCAGAGGCTGAGAGCATGTTCATGTGCCCGCTCTGATCGACAACGACATGAGGTTCTACCGTTGATGTAAAAGGTGGCTTCTATTGCTCACTGCCAACTCTGCAATGTGTGAGGTGATGTCTCAATGTCATCACTCACTGCAGAAGAATGATCAAAAGAAGTGCATAACGAACCCTAAATCACTACTGACCATCAATGAATAAGAGATATAAGGTCTTTTGTACGTTGACGGCATCAGCAGAGGTCGGCGTCCTCGATCCACGTACTCATTCAAAACATCCAGTCAGGCTTATCGACAGGAAATAACAGCAGAGAGGACCAGACAGATCTGACTAGAGAACAATGTTGACCAACCATGTGCACTTGCGCAGAGTACAGACCCTGTACTGGCACAATCGCCATTCATTCTACACCTAATTACTATCCAATAAATATATTTTCGTCCTTTACTGAGACTCGACAGCTACTGCATTGTTCGTGTCGGGACGAGCTGACATCGAAGTCTCTATGGTAATGGCTTAACTCTATTGTGCGCGAGCTCACCTTGGATCCCTATGGCGCTCACCCAAGCCAATCTATGAACATTCTAGCCACAATCTCTACGGGTTGCTGCACAACATTTTTCATCACAGCGAACGCCATTCTTTCTAATCCCCCTAAAAACCAACTGCGTCTCCATCGTCGAAGAGGTACACTAAGATTCCACACACTGTGTCTGCACTTTAAGCTTCGATCTACCGACCATTATAAAACAGTATGCAAAGCAACACTACTTCAAGTCGAAGAAAGACCACAGCGCGACCACCGAGTAAGGTTGCCTCGTTAAAGATAACATACAGAATGAAACAATGCAAGCCTGACCAGGAGATTCATATTGGGGTAATGTCTGAATAGAACGGTGGGATCTCTCTCCTCATCCTAAAAGCAACGACGAGCTAACAACAGTAGATCTAGACACTGAAAACCAAATAGTTTCTGACAACAGCAATGGCGTATAGAACTCACCAAGCGGGATGGCTGCAGTGGCATGGTTCAGCTGGCGGCTACGGCGCGCGCGCTCGTTTTGAAGACGACGAGCACTTGGAGAAATGATGATGCAGCACGGCAGCAAGCCCATGAAATGCAGGAGGACGGGCTAGCGCTCAAAAAGAGTTCCTTCGGAGGGTCCTAGTGTGGGCCTAATTAATCATACTGCTGGCCGAGCTAGCATGCTACTTTATTCCTTCCGAAGGAGCTAGAAAGGAAAATTAACTTCATACCCGGCAGGCATTCTGTCTTCGCTGCAAAGACCGACCGACCGACTGAAGAAAACTTGGATTCTGCGAGGAGTAGTTCTTTGAGCCGTGCATCGTCTGATTGACGTGCCACACGACAAGAATGGAGGTCCCAAAAGCATCATCCCTCTCCACAATTATGCATCCATCATAATGCCAAGCTGTGAATTCCAGGCAGCCTGGTTGGTGGGTCACAAGTTCTGTTGAATTCGAGCCCAAACTTCATCCTATAAGCTCTGAGATGCTTCATCATTATATTGGTCATATTCCATGCACTAGTAGCGTATCAATGAGGGTATAATCACTTGTTCACAACAATGAATGATGTTGATGTAGACCTGCCCGAGGACCTCCAATCTATAGCTTACTTAGACAACCAAGCGGCCTTCTGGGCCAACCAAAGTCAGGCAGTTCCCTCTCCTAACTAGGCTTAACCCTTAAACGCCTAGCTATACGGATTTGGGCAGCCCAGTAATGGATCACGGCATCTTTTGCACTTGGGCATCATGAATAGTGCACTTTTTGAACTTGGGCATCATGAATGATCCAATCAATGATGAGCTTGCAACCTCCTACAAGTATTGTACAACCCCAACCTACCTACCACAATTCTTTCAAAGCACAAAATCACTCATACAAATTGTGATTTGAATTCTAAAATTTTACTTTTTGAATGCATCAGAAGAAGCTGACCAGTTTGACATCAAAATATAAGTAAAAAGTTGAGTATATTGAGAGCTACAGAGAAGATTCTCTTGGAACACGACCCCTCGGGTCACCTTCGGCGTTTAAGGGTTAAGCCTTGTAATCAGTTTTCTCTAATTTTTCCGAAAAGGACCTTCAATGAATGATGTTGATGTAGAATATCGGTATGTGTGAACCACACATGTACGTTCCATTGTGACAATTAAATTCACAATGTGCCTATAAATTGTTAACCCTTAATTGACATCCTTGTTTTCCACAAATTGGAGAGAAATGCAACCTCATTGTCTTCTGGCCTTATTTCTGCACTGAAGGTAAAACAATTTTGAGAATTGGAAACGGTGGTTATGAAGGTAACTTGGTGATTTGACCAATGCAAAAAAGATCGATCACATCGGGTAAAATCTCAAAAAATGGCACCGTTGAGAAAAAATTGTTTTGGTTGCTGATCATGAGTGAGAAATATCATGTTGTTTTTTTGGTTTTTCCCCCCTTGGGTCATTTTTCTGAAAATTGGCATCATAGAGCATGGTATAGGGATAAAGATCAAGATTTTTTATTATTTTGAAAAAAAATCGTCAAAAAAATAAAAAGAAAGGCCAAGTCAAAGAGCATTGACCATGGGATCACGTGGCCCTTACAATTTCGCGCGGATCATACAAACCTCAAGAAGGCGATCGGGAAGGAGCATTGGATTCAGAAAAACAAAAGAATAGGGGTGCCTTTGGACAAGATCTGCACCCTCCCACTGTCTCGGACCCGAAAAGCAAAAACAATGACCTTGGTGACCAGTTTGGTCACCGGTGACGATTAAGGGTTAACCTTTAAACACCCAAGCATGCCCAAGGGGCTTGCTGTTCAGTGAGTGTGTTTTCCGTACTGTTACGCGTTTAAGGGTTAATATGGGTGTACTCACTGATATAGTATGTGGCTCGTATATACATATCACCTATTCATTGATGTAAATGATTGTGATGAGTTGTGAATTCAAATGACTTTCAAATACTATCGTGAAGTTAGGTGATTGATTATCTTGATATGATTTGTTATTCTAGTACAAAAATCTTTTGTTCGTGAACAGTGATCCTTGCAAGGAGCTAGATCAGCTCATAAACTAGTCAGAGGCAGATACATGTGGGATCTAGAGCTTGAAGTACTCTCGTACAAACAAGAAAGCCAAGAGAGGAGAAAATGAGTGGAAATTCACTTTTTGCCCTTTGAGGTGTCTTGTGTGAATGGCCTCTAGAACAAAGAAAAAATTGAGTTCAAAGACTGAGTGAGGCCGAGAGAATAACACCTTCGGAACGAAACTCATAGATACTTTTGGAGAATCAAAAAAGGAAAATTTCATGGGTTTTAAGGGTTCGTGCGAGAATAAAATTTAGACAATTTTGACATTTGTAATCTCACAAATGAAGAAGAATCAACCGTTCAAATTTGGCATGCAAGTAGTATGTCAAGTTAACTTCAAGTTAACCGCAGTTGGATCTTCTAAATATTGCTTCGATTGAGCTTTTTTGGTTTTCAAGTAGAAGTATGTTAATTTCTGTAATTTTGGCAACTTTGCACCAAGGATCTTTAAGGGTTAACTAGACTTGCACATTCTCATTTTTGCCAATTAAGTCTGAAGAGACCTTACAGTACAATACAATATTACAAGATGTACCAACCTCGTAAAAACCAGCCTCTTTTTGTCTGAAAAAACTTTAAACTAGCATAGTAAGGTAGCAAGAGGAAGGTGTCATAAACCCTCCAAGAGTGAGTCTCGTGGTTGAGGTACTCTAGATACTTGATGTCTCACCACCTCATGCAAAAAGCCACAAGCTTCACGCTCCGTATGCCTACAAAAAAGGAATATCAACCTCTATGACCGAAATGGGAGAAGTAACATATGTTCCTTGTGTCATTGACAACTTGACTGAAAAAAAAAAAAAAAAACTGGATAATTACTATGCATTTGAAATGAATATACTGAAGTCCAAAATGAACTACATTGGGGACGCCTAAAGGTAAAGCAATGATCTCACAAGCAAAACATTGTGTCCTATATACAACACGAGAAGATTCTGGATGAAAATCAAAGATCAATGATTGTACATTCTCACAGTTGGACAACCTTCTATGCTCACTGAAAAAATATCCTTATCCTAGATTCTAAGCTATTTGCATGTATAAAAAAAAGAACTGACTTGATTGTTTCTATTTCCTTCAATGCTACATCTTCTATAATGTTATGTGATGGCATTTCAGTCCCCAATGCAAAATTATTGTGACCATGACTTCAAAAAAGGAGCATGAAATAGCTTAGACATGCAGATTTCTGTACCTAGCCTAGTTTGACAATTGGGCTCTGATACTAATTATTGGCACCAAAAACCGACCCAAAATTTGCACTCACGAAATTCTGCTTGTGGAGTGGTTAAGTGGCATTTTTAAAAAATACGAAAAAAAATAAATGCGTACAGCTTTTTATTGAAGGCTAACTCAATTTACATTTAGATTGCACAATTATTGACGTAATTATGAAGTTTTTTAATAAGTTAGAGATGTAGAGATGCTGAAAACCAATATTTAGATTATTTATTTTAGGTGTAGAGACATTTCAGGTTCTCTATGAATGTATTCACTAACTTTTGAAATGTTGGGTCCGTTTATCTGAGCTAGACCCTTTCATCTGCATTCACCATATAGCTCTTGCTAGACATGCCATAAACTTTTACATTCAAGTTCCAAGTTCAAGGTACATGAAGGTCCAAGTCCAAGGTACGTGAAGTTTCAAGTTCAAGTTACTTGAAGTTCCAAGTTCAATGTACTACGTGAAGTTCCATGTTCAAGGTACATGAAGTTCCAAGTCCAAGGTACATAAAGTTCCAAGTCCAAGGTACATGAAGTTCCAAGTCCAAAGTACGTGAAGTTCCAAGTCCAAGGTACATGAAGTTCCAAGTCCAAGGTACATGAAGTTCCAAGTTCAAGGTGTGTTACAGTTCAACAATCCTAGTACGATCATGATAATATTAAACTATTACTTAACCCCTAACTCTCCTTAAAGCCCGAAATGGGTTTTTGCAATTTCGGGCAGCCTAGATGAAGGGGTTAGAAGTAATATTTTTGCCCAAGAGTTTTATTGGGTCCTCCTTATAGTGCAAAGTGTATGTGGTAAAATTTGCAAAGTCAAATTCCAATTTTTGAGTCTTCTAAGACGATCCTTGGGTTGCGAGCCGAGATGGGGCAGCTTAAAAAAGTAAATCTTTTAATTTATTTTATTTTGGGACATGTTCATTACCAAATCAGTACTCAAATTTCAAAGTGACTCAAGTCAAAAAGTGACTCACCTTGGTCTCCAATCCCCGAAACTTAATGAACATCTCTCCTACTTCTATGTTTTCGTCAGACCTTAGGAATGACTTCTGATATACTAAGGTAGCGACACCCATTCCCGTGGCTTTAAGCTAATTATCATACTTCTGAATGAGGAGTATGAGAAATTATTATACCAGGGGAAAGGCAATTAGATTTTAATCTGAAATGTATCGAAAAAGTCATGTTATTGGAAAATTTGTGTTCGTTCTTGATAATCAAAGTCAAAAATTGATTTGCACATTTTGACTGTGTCTAAATGGCCTTGATTCCGTGACTTGGAGAAGCAAATTCTGCCACTATACCTTTACTGCATTTAGTAATATTTGTTCTCAACAAATGATCAAAGTCACTCAGATTGAGGTGCCTTGTATGCTGACGCAAATGGGTACAGTAACGGGAATGGGTGTCGCTACCTTATGTCAAATATTCTAAGACACATGTAATGGTAGAGAGTACAGTAAATAGTGAAACGTTGCCAAGGACAATCTAAACTCCAAACTAGATTATCCCCAAACTCCACGGTTTACCCTTCAGGAAACATGGGTATAGAAAATCTTTAAAAACCATAGATTCCTAAAAGATTTTTAGAAGATTTCCTGCTAAGAATACAGATCCAGCTGCAGGTGCCTAAATCTTGAATCTCACATTGGAAAATTTCACTCTCAGACTACAATCTTAGAATCTTAGTAACTTTTACAATTTCTATCCGAATCATTCCTTCTTTTTTGCGTCGGCAAAATCCTAGGTAAAATTCTCTCACCATAATGAGAGCAAGTGTATTCATTCCTAAAAGTGGCTCTGTAGGGTACACCAACCAATTCACACTTCACCAACTTTGATAGTACTGCGGACACCTCAGGGCAAGTAGATTAATGTTTGAGAGATAGAAAAGGACTTCGTTTCCGGTCGCTATGGGAACCCATCCTTGCAGTTGAGTTTACAGGCTCTCTGCCATGCCAGCAGGAAGAGAAGGGTAGAAAATGCGAGGATGAAAACGGCAGCAGTGAGGAGGTGTGAATTTACTACACTAAATTTGATAATTAGTGTTAGATACACTAATTTACATAAACATGTTATAAGTTTGTACTGTTGTTCAATAATTTTACCCATTATATTTGCCAAGATGGGGGTCCTTATATAGTGTCAGAATCAATGCTCTTGGTAAATTCTTTTAAACAAAAGTGAAAACTTATAGCATTTTCAAATCTTATAATAATCTAACACTAATTATCAAATTTAGTGTAGTAAGTTAGAAGATATATAGATCCCTAGCTTCTCTTGTTATATACTGTGTAAGTTATTTCCCCAATGAGGAGGTCATGGGTTCTATTCCCCATGCCGGCGTGGTGCTCACCACTATAGTCTACCCAACTGTTGTGGGAGGTCCTTGGACCTTGTTGTATGGGTACCTCAAAGTCCTTTGGGGGGATACTATGTCAAGTATCTTCCAGGCACTAGTAACTAGGCTAGAAACTAGCGTAGTTATAGTGTCCACCCTCGAAAGGGGGAAGTAGTATTGTTCTAATATCCCCTTGTCCGGTGGCCATCGGGATATTAGCATTACGAACGAACACTTCATTCACGCCGGGCCCTTAGAAAGGACCAGAGTTTCTATCTATCTATCTGTAAGTTATTTCAATGCTGGCGACAGCCACATGCTTTCTGTATGAAAATTGGAGTGGTCTCAAAGGTGTACCTGAATGTTTCAATAGTAACAGTAGTGGAAAAGTGGCTTGACTATATCGGCCACTAAACCAACGAGTACATCCCATGTGGCAATTTACTTCCCATGTGACATTCATTGTCACTGTTCGCAACCAACATTTGTAACACTAATTAACAACTTTTGTATAGTGACACTATGATAATGTAATGACATTTAGTGTTACTGTTCATGTATATTTTCAACTGTTGGATTCTCATGAATAGTAATATTAGAGTATTCAAAGTTAATGCGAAGCTCTTTTTGGGCATTGCTCACCGGAGACATACTGTACGTGTAGGGCAAGTTTGCCGGGAACTAATATTTTAATGCCAATATTTTAGAGGAAATTTTTATTTAGAACTAATATTTTTTTGTGTGTTAGCCCTAACTGACCTTAACGACCCCAATAGCGTCTGACTATTTTGGGCAGCCTAGGAATTTGGGTAGAAATTGATATTGACTAAGATTTTAACTGGTGTTCACCATAGATAGATAGATAGAAACTCCAGTCCTTTCTAAGGGGCCGGCGTGAATGAAGTGTCCGTTCGTAATGCTAATATCCCGATGGCCACCGGACAAGGGGAAATTAGAACAATACTACTTCCCCTTTCGAGGGTGGACACTATAACTACGCTAGTTTCTAGCCTTAGTTACTAGTGCCTTGAAGATACTTGACATAGTATCCCCCCAAAGGGCTTTGAGGTACCCATACAACAAGGTCCAAGGACCTCCCACAATAGTTGGGAGGACTATAGTGGTGATAGGTGTTCACCATTCTCCTAGGTGTATGTGGGAAATTGCAAAGATGAATCTACTTTTAAGTTTTTTAACGTATATTTATAGTTTCTAGGCTCTAATCACGCAAAAAAGATCTTAACCCCTAAACGTCCCTAGTGTCGAAAAACGACATTTTGGATGAAGGGCAGAAACTTTGAAGAGCCATAACTTCTTCATCCAAACTCCGTTTTTGACGAAATTACTTGGGTTAGATCACAAATCAAGTCTAGTTTATGTGGTAAAAATTGCAGACTCATAAAATAAAGTATGAATAAATGGCATGGATTTTAGTGAAGGCAGCTTTTGTTTTTGGGTTTTTAAACATTGGCATGTTTTACCATTGCAAGCCAATTATGTGAAATCTAAAATAGTTTTTCATGAATTTTTTTTCATAGGTTTGATATTTAGATGCATCCCAACAACTTTATAGTTGGAAGTTTTTTGATCTAAATAACTTTGGTATTGGCTTTGAAATGATGTTTCTACAATGAAAAAAGTGAAAAAATGAATGATTTTTGAAGAGCTAGATCTCCTTCATCCACCGTTAGATTTTGACTTTATTTTTTGGGATGGATTCCAATTATAGTCTATTTTTAGTGGTAGAAACCTTGACCCAATCGAGAATATATTGAAGAAAAGGCATGGATTTGAGTGCAAGGGGTCTAGTTTTGGACTATTTTTGCTTTGTAAAATTTTTGGCAGTTTTCACGACTACAAGGCTATTTGAGCCAAGATTTTTTTTTTTGATGAACTTTTTTGGTACAAGAGTGTCTTTGAGATGAAGATGAACAACTTTCTAGTTGCTGATTTTTTGATTGCAAATTTCATGTTGGTAGTATTTTCACTTCAAAGTGGAAATGATGGTATTTTGTAGCTTGTTTTTCACACTAATATGTTGTGATCTCGCAATCTATGAGGTCCCATGAGTCAAGTTTTGGTCCACATAACCTACAAAAAGTTTATTACAAGTTTGTACGGTTGAGATCTGAATAGCTTATCTTTATTTTCATCTATATCAATTTTTTTGAAAATGAGTTTTTGGCTAAAAATACCCCAAGGACGTTTAGGGGTTAAATGAATGATATTAATATCTTATGAGGTAAGAAAAATATCTTCAACTTTTAATTTGTCTTCTTAAAGATTTGTCTTGTTATGCTCCATTTTCTAACCTATGTATCATGTGAAGTCCCTTACAATGCTTACACTACTTCATTTACATTTATCTTTTCTAGCTTCAATTCATAGTTTACTAATGTACAAGTGAACCAAATCGTTAAAAAATACACAAAATTGATTTGTTGTTTTTGAGGCAATCGCTTAAACATTATTATTCACACTTCGTACAAAGTGAAGATGTTATGCTTATATTTACAGAACATTAAGATTCTCATCACGTTTAGGTCTATTTCCTGGTTCAATGTTTATTTGGTAGTGGGGATTTAGTTCCTTCTATTTCACCATAACACTCGTGACGTGCACACCTCACTTTCAAATGTGCAATGTATCAGATTTCAATGAACAAGGGTTCTCATTATACTTGTTCCCATTCTATTTTCTTGTCAGTAGTTCGTGCGCAAAATCATTATGCACTGGCCCAGTAAAACGAAGAACCTTAAATTGTATGAAATTTCATTGCAACCTTCGCCTGTTGGCCGATAACCTTGTCATCATGGAGCTGCAAACAAAAGGAGGAATTTTCTTGCAAAGTTCAATATTGAGGGTCCATCATGTAAACAGCAGTGCGCTGATGATCAATATACTGTTTCCATTGTTTGCAACCCGCAAACTGTGCACCCTGAGTGGTGCGGCATACAATCCTCCGAACTTAAACCTCGCCAACGTAGGTGCCAAAATCTGCGGTGTGCTTGAGCATCATCGACAAACTTCTCGGGGCACTCGTAGAGTGTATTTCCTTACCATGGTGGCGTATCGTAGCTTCAATCCCCCTAGAAGTAGATCTCCGCAACAGTAAGAACGACATGCAAACAATAATATATCAAATACCTGCCATTGCAAGACCGGATATTAACAAGGGTCTTTGGAACTTCGCAACTTGAAACACTCACATTCTATAAACATAGTTGCAGCTTGTGGAGTTACCTACCCAACCTTCCTGATACCAGATTATTGTAATTTACGTGCATCGAGGGAAATGGGTGCCACTAACGTAGCCGCCGGCCATTGATCTTCGCACACACTGCTCAAACTGACGAGGATTATCTCTCAAAACTTCCGCTGCCTCGTGATTGAGAGGGTCGTTTGGATTGGGATCCTGAAAACCAAGCTCTTATCAGCTACCATGCCCATGACTACGTCTCACATTGCCCAAAGAGATATAAAATCAGCATCATTTTCTGTGTGGTGAAAAATCACTTCGCTTACCAGAAATAGATGTTGGAGGCCATATATGACGGAGTTGATACTTAGAACAGGCTTCCAATCTTCACGGAGAATATTCAAGCAAACATTGCCCTCCAAATCAATATTAGGATGGTATACCTGCAAAATGATACTAAATCAGATCAGCATTTTCCTCCGCAGAAAGACATGTAGGTGCTGCAGTTTTCTGTTCACCAAGACATTACAAACAAAGAAGTCGTCTGCTCCGAAAATGCAAGCATTCTCTTACCTTCGTCTTACATTTCACCTTAGGTGCTTCATGAGGGTACATTTGCGAGATTAAGAAACTGAAGATAAATGTGCCACCCCTGTCAATAAGACATACCAGAAGTATCCCACAGGATCGTATCAGCTCCAGAAATATCTGTCAGTTTAACATTCAAGATTCTCATTACAGATTGAGTATCTTATCAATCCTGAGGACCAAAAAAGGCCAAGACCTCAATGATCAATGCTCCTCGGAAGCAGAAAACAAAAGCACGAACACAAACAGCATAGAAACTCACTGATAGTAGCCTTCATCTGGTCGTATGGTGATCTCAAAGCTGAGAAGATTATCTTTGCCATTTGGAAAGCTAATAGTAATAGTCCTGGCCAAATTCAACTCACTTATATCTGCAACATCCAGCTGCACTTGTTAAACCCTGGCCATAACACAGCGAAATCTGCATAATAGCCAAACAAAAACAACAAAACTGAAATAGACTAAAATACTTTCAAGCAATTAAGATAGAACAAAAAAAAGAGGTTCGAATCAAGTAGAAAGCACACGATGAACGAGCTTAGCATAAACGAAGAAACACACCCTTGGGAAATGCACACAGAAAAATCTCAAACCCTGAATGATCAGCGAGAGAATTCTTCAACACTCACAATAAAACCGAAGAAAAGAAGAGAAATCGTGAACAAGAACCTTTCTGGACTCGCAATTCGCCAGCACTTTGCTTCTTGGTCGGACGGCCATTGTTATTCTGAGCATCTTCTTTCTGCTTCTGCTTCACGCTAAAAAGCTTAATCATCGTGAGTCTCTCAACGCGTCTGCAGGAAAACAATCATTCACACAATGAGCCCTCACTCGAATCTATAGCAATTCACCATTAAAATGATCACTCCAACCGATTCAGCTTCTGGAATACCGGTCCAAGCACAAAAACTGCAATACTACAATTCCAGACCCACCGTGCCTTGGAGATCGCACTCCACACAAAAAGATCTGTATCGACTTCCGATCAGAATCTGAGACGATGCGTATCAGTAAAAATAAGAGGCAGCTGTAATTGGTAATAAAATAGAAAGATTCTTCGAAGAGTAAGCGATGATTCACTACCTTCTTGCTAGGCCTGTTCAACAAACCTGCCGACAATTGCACAGAAAAGCACCAATTCGGACCAGGAAATTGTCAACAAGTGCGGCATGCGAAGCAACAACGTACCTGAACAAGGGAGCGTGTATACAGCCAGAAATAGAAGAGCGAAAGCTGTGCGGGAGTGAAGTTGGTGAGGCCCAGTTGCAACAGAGAGCGATGGAGAGTTTCTAGGGCTTCCAATGTCATTGCCACCACGTCAACGACGACGAAGACCTCCATGACGACTTAAGACCTCCACGACGACTTAAGACGACGGAGGCACCAAGAATCGGCATTGCCCCTTGGACGCCCATGCGTTCATTTTTAGAACAATGAAACAATCGCCATCTCACAATTCTTCACCCAAACAAAGAAACGCTAAGGTAAAGGGACCCATTCCCGACCGGGGACCCATAATCGATCAAGCCCAATTCCTAGATTTTGAAAGAACAGATGTACCTCATTTGTATATTTGAGCATGTGATCGACTTTAGGTTCCAAGCAACTTTTCACTTTAAACAATTATAACTATTTGAATAATGCAAATAAAATCACGAAACTTTTTCCATTCAAAAGAACCTTATGTTTGCACACATGAAAAATTCTGAAAAAAATAAATAAATTATATATATATATATATATATATATATATATATATATATATATATATATATATATATATATATATATATATACCTTAATATCATATGCTAAAATCCTTAAGTGGTCGGTTATAGGTGCCTCTAACTTACCTTACCAAGTGTGTGATCATATGTGACAATTATGATTCTATTAATTCTATATGCTGCAAATAACTAAATGAGATTGCAAATTTCCTTGGAGGGGCAAAGGAATTACTCCGGCCCTCTGTCTTAGAAAAATACCTTGATTTACTTGAAAAGTTTTGTCTTAGAATAATATCATGATTTGATATCAATGAGTGATCCAGACCATCCAAACAATATCCATGAGTAATCTAGACCATTAAAAAAATCCAACTATTTTTGGCAAATCATGGTGTTTTTCAGAGACAGAGGGAGTATAATGTGGGGAGATATGGGCACTTTTTCAAATGTTGTCAATATTTATGTGTCTCTTGCTACACCAAGCTTCTATTACTTTTTGGTGCATGTTCATTTTTCAAAAACTTGTATTCGGTTGCCTCACATTCCACCATGCATTATAGTATGGTAATACTCTCGCTGACAATAATAACATAATCAATGAATCAATGTGTACTTACATTACACTATTTGCGATATTTTTCTTGAGTTGCCCCCAAAAGGATTTGAGTAACTCTTGGGTCCTTGAGGATTTATATGATTGTTCAATCTTAAAAGCTTGTACATAGTAATTTAGATACAAAAGAACTTTTGAATTTTTTTTCTTTATTCTTTCAAGTGATGTGAAAACGTGCCATTTTACACAAGGACTAAGAAACCAACGACGAGAATATTATTTAGGGTTAATGTTGAAATTGAAAACAAAAAAATTAAATAAATTATTGTATAGGGTTTGGATTTACGTAGTGTGACAGCCCCAAACGGTCAGTGAAGAGACCAAATAGACATAGTCCCAATTCGGCATACCCCAAGCCAACTAGAGTATATCAAATCAATGAAAAACACACTTTTAATTTTTACCAAATAATATTTACTTGATTGATAACATAGTTTTCTTGGTTTTTGCATTTACTTCCTTAACCATTGGATTTCAATCTTATTAGTTGCGATAGATTCCACTTTGAATTTAATTTGTAGTAGAAATTCTTGCTCAATCCATGATGTAATAAAGATGTAGAATTTTACTTTAATGCAAAATGTTTAGGTTTAAATCTTTTTTGTTTAAAAGTTTTTGAAGGCACTCTTCACAAAACTATCATAAATTAACCCCTACACATTCTTAACAACCAAAAATAGGTCTTTAAGGTTCATGCGTGAAAAATAATTCAGCCAACTTTTTCCATTATGATCTCACAACTGAAGATAAATCTACGGTTCAAATTACACATGTGACTAGGATTTTAAGTTAAATTTGAGATCATAAGTTTGATTTTCTAAACAAGGCTTAGACTGAGTTTCATTATGCCTCAACTAGGAGAGGTTCAAATTTTAAAACTTAGACAATTTTAGATAAAGGATCTTTAGCGATTGACATATAACCAAATAAACTTTCACCCGCACTAATAAAAAAATATTCACATGCAAGGTACCCGCTTTACATGAATCCTCCATATCAAGGTCAATTTGGCTTTATCTTTTAAAAGCAAGGATGTTTATACATGTGGCATGCATCAAATTTCACGATATTATATAGGGCAATCAAACACATGTCAATGGTTACTTGCAAGCTTGAGCATATATATTTCTAGAATCAATGAATAGGTTTAGATTATAGTTAGGTTTAGATTAAGTATTCACTAAAAGTTTAAGGTCTCGAATTTGAATTGTTTGAAGCACCTCAATTCCATTAAAATGATGTTATTCCTACAAAATGGCGCATTTTAGGGTGCTTAAATTTTTTTAAAAAAAACATTGATTTTTGTCAATTTTTGACATCAGAGGGAAAATGTTTTTGAAGTGACATTCAAGAACAACAATATTTTTGAACCACCATCCACAAACATTTGCCTTTTGACAAAAATTCCCCATCAGATGTTCAAACAATATGTTTCTAAAGTGTAGTTCAAATTTCAAAACTATTAACTTTTGACTATGTCCAAAGGTCAAAACCTTTTTTAAAAAGGTATGGTATCATAGAATTTTTGGTGAAATTACGATGAACGTGCGTGATATTTTAAAATGAGTCATTTTACATGCATAAATATTTAGAAACTCTAGTTCATATGCTTGTGAAACGACTCATATTAGAACGCGACCAAAATGGCACATCATGGCTTTGGCAAAATTGCACAAAGAATACAATCATTTTAACATTATTAAGGTTAAAGGCCTCATTAGAGCCTTTGGTCTTTTAGAGGCCAAGATCAAAAAAGATTATTTACTTTGTAAGTGAATAGACTAAGAATTATATACAGTGTTGGATGACAAATAGTGTAGTCACCTCAATCATGTCACAACACTATTAGTCATGTACTGGACAATTAGTGTATGGACCCATTCTCTGCGTTTCTTAAGTTTCACTTCTTTCCTCGCTTTGAATACCAAACAAGAGGGGAGATCTCGGTGAGCAGATCCTGATTAGAAAGAATCGAGGGGTTCACTCGCTTGCAATGGCTTAAAGTCTACCTCTGATGAGTCCAGCGGCGACCTTCTCCCCTAGTTCTCCGTCCACCTCCCTTGTTCTCAATTTCCTCGTGGTCGATGGTTAGCTTCTCAATGAACAAATTGGTTGAAATGTAAAGCTTAGAGCTCTTCTTTCTTTTTAGGATTTACGGTAAGATTCTCTTTTCTGCTTTGTTTTGAAGCAATAAGAAGGGCAATATGCAAATAGGACATCCTTTGCTTTGTACATACACGAGTGGAAGATTCAAGAAGCGGAAAAGTTCCTTTCAAGAAATTGGGGTATGAAGTTGAAAGTGTTATCTATGAGGATCTATGTCGTATTCAATTTGTCACCAAGATCAGGAAAGTGAGTGAGTTGGAGCATTCAATTGAGGATTCCAAGCCCATGTTTACTTTAGCTTGAAATCCAACACTAAATGTTGACTTCTTTTTACTGATATTCTCTACAATTTACAATTGTTGACATTTGGTGTTGTAGTTGGCATTTAGAGTTGCCATGAGTTTACCCTTGTTGACAAGTAGTGTTGTTGTTTGTATTTAGTGTTGCCAATACTAAATATAATTTTTAGTGTAGTGAATTAGTAGTCTTTTATTAAGGAAACAACTATGATTAGTTGACTTTTTAATAAACACATTCAAATTTTATTTCAAACCCTAGTGTGTTCACCTCAAGTTCTAAAATTAAGTTTTGAGTGAACCTAGGGAATTTTCTCATTTGGAAATTAGATGAAACTATTAAAAACATTTTAAAAGTCAATGTATTTTACTCAATAGATAAGGCTACCTCCAAAAATTTAAGAATAATGTAAGATAAAGTATTCTATTATGGAACACTTAAGGCATTCAGTATACGTAAAAGCGATAGGACGTGTGACATGCTATTATTTTGTAATTAGCAAATAGAAACGTGAACTTCCCATATATCATGAGATTTTTAGGCACTCATAGAATTTAAATAAAACGTCAAGATGCGTAGGATAGCCCAATTCAACCGTAAAGCTTACTTCATTTACGCAAATTTGAGAAAGTTAAAAAAGCAATGACCAAGGTCAACGGGGTTGCACGTGGTTACACGCGGGTGTTTTGGATATACATGCTCATACCTCTCTTTCTCCTTAACCCCTAACTTTCCTTGAAGCCCGAAACGGGCTTTTGCAATTCCGGGCAGCCTAGATGAAGGGGTTAAAAGTAATATTTTTGCTTAAAAATTTTATCGAGTCCTCCTTATACTGCAAAGTGTATGTGGTAAAATTTTCAAAGTCAAATTCCAACTTTCGAGTCTTCTAGGACGATCCTTGGGTTGCGAGCCGAGATGGGGCAGCTCAAAAAAGTGACTTTTTTGAATTTTTTTTTTTTGAAACATGATCATTACTAAATCACTACTCAAATTCCAAAGTGACTCAAGTCAAAAAGCTTACCAATTTTACAAGGGCAGCCTCCAAAAAACTTTAGAACCAATCTTCGCAATACCCAAAAAAACTTGGGAGACAAACTTTGGATGTTATGATCTCTCAAATGGTAAACATCCAACGGTCGATTTTTTGAAGAGTAATCAGGCATATTCTTAGGTACAAGATCTTACGGTTGGAAGTTTTAAAAAAAGAATAGAAATCGGTTTACACCCCCACGAGTGCTTAGAGGTAGAGTTTTTTTGGGTATTGGGAAGATTGGTTTAAAATTTTTTTGGAGGCTGCCCTTGTAAAATTGGTAAACTTTTTGACTTGAGTCACTTTGGAATTTGAGTAGTGATTTAGTAATGATCATGTTTCAAAAAAAAAAAATTCAAAAAAGTCACTTTTTTGAGCTGCCCCATCTCGGCTCGCAACCCAAGGATCGTCCTAGAAGACTCGAAAGTTGGAATTTAACTTTGAAAATTTTACCACATACACTTTGCAGTATAAGGAGGACTCGATAAAATTTTTAAGCAAAAATATTACTTTTAACCCCTTCATCTAGGCTGCCCGGAATTGCAAAAGCCCGTTTCGGGCTTCAAGGAAAGTTAGGGGTTAATGCATATAAGTCACGATATGCCAAATGTTTGTTCTATTAAAGCTTGTCTATGTTGTCTTGATTGTTTGTTGTAATCTATTATAGTGCAATTTCTGTTTTCATGTTGAGAGTTATGCTAGTCCGGACTTTAGAGAAACTATGAAAAACAATTGCTATAACTTTCATGGTGGTGTAGATAGGAGACTACATGCAAAAATAAATAAATAAATAAATAAATAAATAAAAATAAAAATAAAAAATAAAAAATTGTGTACAAGTAAAACATGACATTTTTTATTATGGGCATGTCAATACAAATACAAGCATTATAGACTTCATTCTCAGATACAAATATTCACTCTACACTCTCTCAAGTTTTGGGGCGAAAAGATCTTTGGTACAACAACCTCAAACTAGTGACTTGTCCCTAGTGACGCAAGAGAGCTTGTTTGATTGTGCTTCTAAATACATCAAAATAAATTAAGATGTTTGGCGCTCCACTTAAGTTTCTTTGATAGTCTATTAAATTAGCAAAACTTTAAGGAGAAGTGAGGAATATAACAATTTAATTTGATGTAATCAGAAGCACAATTTAAACACTCACTCTTTTATCACTAGGGCAAATTCACTACGGACGTCACTTTTTCTACCATTTTCTACTGATACAGACGAAGGATGAGGAACAAAGGAATAAGGGAGATAAGATAATATTTCAAGACACCAAATAATGAGGAGCTTTATTGGGACAACAAGGATCTTACTTGTATGACAATAAAATGGTGTTAACATGTACTTGAATTGCATATGAAAAAGAAATCAAAGAGCCTCAATTCAAATTTACTCTTGACCTTAGTTCCGCTCAACGTCATTCTGCATAATTTGAGTGTTGATAAAGTTGCAAATTTAAAAAAGGCTTTTTTTGGTTTTGACCTTTGAACACTATAACGAGATATTATTGAATGACCGTTTAGAAACAACCACGTTTCCGAAGAGCGGTTGAATAATATTTGTTCTTTGATCCTTAGACATCATTGGGGTATTTTAAGCCAAAAACTTATTTTTGAAAAAAGTGACATAGATGAAACTTAAGATAAACTATTCAGATCTGAATCATACAAACTTGTAGTAGACTTCTTGTAGATTATGTGAACCTGAACTTGACTCATAGGACCTAATGCAAGATTGTAACATTGTAATGCACAAAAAAATGCTACATAAAAATATCATTTGCACTTTGAAGCGAAATTACAACCAACATGAAATTTGCAATTAAAATATCACCAACTAGAAAGTTGTTCATCTTTCTTTCAAAGTCTCTATTGTACCATATAAATTCATAAAATTAAAAATCTTTGCTCAAATAGTAGCCTTGGAATGGTGAAAACTACCAAACATTTTACCAAAGAAAACTAGTCCAAATCTAGACCCCTTCAACTCAAATCCATGCCTTATCTTCAATAAATCTTCGATCCAATCAAGGTTTCTATCACTAAAACGAGAATATAATATGTATCCCTTCCAAAAAATAAAGTCAAAATTTAATGGTGGATGAAGGAGATATTAATAGCATCTCATAAATCATCCATTTTTTCACTTTATTTATTTTAGAAACATCATTGCAAATCCAATACCACACTTATCTGGATCAAAAAATTAGGTGTGCCTACACAATGGCACGTGGGTCAAAATTGCACAAAAAATATCACAGTTTTCACAAAATGAAAATCTTTACCTTCCATGGAAAAGAGGTGGGCAGTACACTAAATAGGTAGATTAGTGTAAAATACACTAATTTATATGAACATGTTATAGGTTTTTACTCTTGGTCAATATTTTTACCCTCTACATCCGTCAAGATGGAGATTCTTCCACAGTATTGGAATCAATACTCTTGGTAATTTTTTTTTTATCAAAAGTAAAAACTTACAGCATTTTCAAATCTTATAAAAATCTAAAACTAATCTACCTATTCAGTGTAGAGTACGAAATTGGGGCAATGGTTCGTGGCAGCTACCAAGGAGGCACCCTAGAACCCGTGGGGACCTCCCAAGGCCGTTTTTGATAATTTTGAATTCAAATTTGAGGTCTGCAATCCCAAGTTATCATTGGAAGCCTACTCCTTGGCATTTAATGTCTATACATCAAAAAATTAGGGGGCTCATTACCCCTCCTCCGTCCTCCTTGGTAGCTGCTACGAACGCTTACCCATGAAATTGAGGCCTAAAAACTTCAAAGCTAATGACACAACCTTCTAGAAAAAAGTGGTACACTATAAGACATACAATTGATTTTCCATACACTACGAAAATTAGTACACGATGTCGGTTAAATACAACTTCAATAAGATAAAACCAAGCACATTAATAAGATGATACATGTTGATTTAAGGCATGTGGCACCTTACCCACACAAAGCCCACATGGCACCACATCTACTTTAACAACTTTGCAAGTGTGCAAGCATGCTTACTGGTTACTACTCACGGGCCACTCGTATGCCCACTAGTCCGTGTTACCCTCACCCTGACAGAAAGCAAAACCGTCTGTCTTCATGTCACTTGGCCGTGTCACATTCTCTGGCACAATGCCGAGGCACCACCAGCCACCTTCATGTAACCGTTCGTAAAGCACTTCTACCTACCCTTAGCTTGTGCCTAACACAAGCAGTGCTGTGGACAGCTTCTAGTCTGTGGCACAATGTTCAAGTTCCTCGATAAACCACATAATTTGCAACGGTCAAACAATGCTCAAGTTACTAAAGACGCCACATATTTCGCAACGGTCTCCTCATCGCTAGAGTACCAGTGACCGGTGTAAATTTGGACGGATCAAGTTTGGGTAGTGTACATGACGAATTTGGGGCAAGGAAAGTGTAGTGGTTCCAACCGAAAAGCCCACACGTTATAAGTTACATAACAAACGTAACTGGAACTTCAGAAGTAACACATCAAACAAGTCGAATATCATCACAAACAATACTGTAAATTCAGTTCTGGGGTAACACATCAGGCAATACGAGTCGCGAATATCATCAAAGGTTACATACAAAGCCTTCCTGAGTTATACATCACCGAACATCACCCTGGCTTCAGGTGTCACAGAATAGCAATCGTAACTGCATGTGCAGATCACCTGACTAGCAGCGCTACTCCACTGACGCCAGCAATACCAGTCAAACAGGCCAGCATTCCTATCCTTCAGTGCCCTTACGGCCCATGAATTTCAGACCTGCTGTGGATGAGATGATGTACGGTCGATAAGATAGGTCGTGCTTCACAAACTTCGGGATCGGGGCTTGCCTCTAGACATCATTGACATCGCACTTCCGGTTGGAGAAGTAAATAAATGCGGTTAGACTTTCATTGGAACTTTCGAAGCAATGAGTGCATCGCTAGCTGTAGTCTATGTGGCTACAATCAAAGTAAACTATGATGAGAATAGTCCTAAGTAAGGGAAATTAGAAGGCAGCTTGTTCGGAAAGATCCGCTGGGTCCTGGAGCCGTCTGGGACATCATGTGATTCACTTTGTGTCATGAGTACATATGTCACAACAATGATCGATCACATATACGTTTCCTACGTCTGCCTGATACTGAGAATATTCACAACCAACAGACTTCTAGGAACTTGAAAGCATATCGTAGAAATCAATGTTTGTACAACTAATTCGAAGACGCAGCACACATCATGATCCCGATCAGGTAGCTTGTACAACATAGTGGATGAGAATCGTACGATAATGTAGTGCACACATAAGCAAAGGGACCATTGTTAATGTTGCAGCTCAGTTAATGCATATACGTTGCCAAACGGGAGATGTACGTTCCGCAACCTGTCATTGTTCATCCAACAACGATGTGAAGGAAACTGAATTCTCCTGATTGGCACAAGATCACATTGAAATGCTGATACGTACGATAACTTCACAAGCTGTACGATTACTTCACAAGTTACACATGTTGATAGTGCTAGGGTGCCTCACCTTGAAGACTGAAGGAGTGCAGGATTTCGTAATCGACACTAGTCTTTCCATCTAGACGACTACAATTATAGCATGAGCAGAGTGTACATATCGTGATTAGAATATTATTGCTAGTACGGCAGGACGTAAAGGTCTCGCACCTATCGACGGGTGCTTTCTATCGCCTGGTCAGTGGTTCTCCTTACCATCTGAAATGATCGTCGGTACATGAATCAAACGAATGCCAACAACCACATCACGAACCTGCAACAGTAGCGAAACCCCCAGACGCAAGAGTTGCTGGCGCGAATCAATTGAGGAGCCAGGTGAGTTTTGGGGACGCCGCAGACTGACTGCATGAAGCTAGCTAGTCATTGACGATCAGATGCGAAAGAAGTCGTCTATCATACGTAGCCTGTAGAAACACCTCAAGCGCTTGATGTCCGCGACGTCCGCAATCACACCCTGTGCTAGAAGCTCGAAGGAATGTTTCGACATCAGTCGCTTCAGGTGGTTCTACAGCCCATGTATGATGACAACAATGACAGCGCCGAAACGAACCCTACCAGAGCAGATATACTGTCGACATGAACCAGCTCTGGAGAGACTGAACTCCCACCACCAACTGAAGATGCGGAGTTTCGGAGGCAACAGTAACATAGAGGCCCTGGAGATGCTTCAGATGCTTCTCCCTGGCCCCAGAGGAGCTAGCCAGCCCAGCCCAACCCAACGACGGCAGGGATAAGTTAGATACCCTGCCTGCCTGCCTTCGTCTACTGCAACAAGGAAAGGAATGGAATTGAATGATCGATAATCGCTGGTCAAAGCTGAATGGATGCTTGACGGTGAACCGCTGCTCACTATTTAACCTCTTCAGTCGGCCATAGCCAACTGAAGGCTCACAAGCTCCACGCCCCCTGCCCCGGCGAATCCCCCACGATGGGCTGCCCGGGGCGGTCAATGTTTGACCATTATTGAGAGCTAATTTTATGTGGCTCAGTACGGATGGACTTAATCATGTCACTTAATATATTCTACTTTCTTTTGGGGCAATGCTAGAATGTTCTTCTTTTGGAGGGCAGAATGACGTGTTAAAAAAGAAAAAAATTGCAATTCTTGCGTGATTTTGTTAGAGGGCTGCACTCCATTCAATCCAGATTTGATTTTGCAGCAGCCCTGGTATAACAGGAATATACATGTTTCAGGGAAAAGGAACTGTTACTTGCCAGATGGGGGCCCTCAGTTTTTGTGTGATGACTTGACGCTATCATAGCTCACGGGAGCCCCACTGCTCTTGTACCTATTCCAGACTATTTTTAAGGAAATCATTCATTTACATGTGTACCCCCTCACGAGAATGAGATCCTTCTCAAATCTGCTGATCTAATTTGGTTTCCTTGTTTTTGACCTCAGTTGACCATTTTCCTTCTTTTGCACACCAAGAATTCATGTGGTATTTTCATGACAAACTTGTTTTTATAATGAACATGACACGAGGACCAATGACGAAACTCCTTTGTTCATCAAAATGTTGCATGGGCCAAACTTTGGAGTCAAATAAGGGTAGGTTTACACTACAATGGAGAAGGCCACCCGATGATTAAGAATTTCATTTTCTGCCAATGACATTTCAAGGGCTTCAATTTTAGCCAATCGCCAATCACATTTGAGATTTTTCCTTACTTTCTTGGCTAGTAAACCGTAGAGTAAAGTGGCCCTAGGAGTAAGAAGAAATCAGATTTTGATATTTTTGTTTGGGCTCTGATGCGAAAGCTCTAAATCTTGAGTTGAAAGGTTGTGAACCATATCCTTTGCCAAAACCTACAATTTCCTCAACATTTTGAACGCCCTCACATTTTGAAGATTTTCTCTTTCATTCTCAAGCCGTATATATTATAGAAGAACATGTTATTGTGCTACTTTCTATTTTTATGGTAAATTGATGTAGAGATCATGTCAAAAATTAGTAAGACTTCAGTTATACACACACATCACATGGGTTTCTTGATGGAAAAGATGGAAGAACAACAACAATTGAGGCTTGTTCCAAGGCTAGCCTACAATTATAACACCCTTTCTCATAAACAATGAGGAACTTCGAACCTATTTTGAGGTTTGTGTGAATAGTTTGTTTCTCCAAGTTGAGTTTCTACCTAGCCACCCATAGATGAAACTACTAAGAAGGCTCTTGATGTATGAATATATATACAAACATTACCAACTTGATATTATAATACATACTTAGGTTAACCCCTAAAGTCGAAAGCCCCCAAAACTGTCACAACTCCTCAAAACCACCCTCTTTCAATGCAAGATGAAAATTTTAAAGGTTTGACGTAATCTCAAGTATGTAACCGTAAGATCTTGTACCTAACTTGTCCATGTATGTGTGTACCAAAACTTAGTTTGAAATTCCTTACCAATTGTGAGATCATATCATTCAAAGTTGAAAAAAAAGTTTTTTTCCCTTGTTGCAAAATGGGTTTGAAGTTTTTTGTGAGCCCAAAAAACCAACTTCAAGAGTAGACTTGAAATGAGGCTCTTCAAATTCTTGTTCCTAAGTGAGTTAGGAACATGCCTATGCAATTTTTACCCTCATGCAACCCATAAAACATAAAGAAATGCTTGATTATTCACATGGGGGTATGCTGAAATTCAACTTCAAAGGCCCCTCTTTGACGATAAAAATGGCACGTGAAGAATAATTGGATGAAAGATCCAAGCGGTGAAACTATGCCTTAAAACCTTATTTCCAAGTACAAAAAACAAAACTTGAAAAAAAGTAAAATCTCAATTTTTGGTGAATTTTTGAAGTTACTGCGATCTTATTTATTCTGGGCAGATTTTGAGAATAAACGAGCATATACCTCAGCTTGGGCAGCTTTGGGCAGATTTCAAATAGTGTTTTCAAACTTTGACCGTGAATATCTCCTAAAGTATGAGGAATTTTGGAGCATGAAATGACTTTTCGGAAAGCTATGGAAAAACTCTTCCACCTGCAAAAGGTTTCAATGTCAGACGAACTAAATATAGTAAGTACGGGGCTGACCAGACTGCAAACGACCCGATTCGGGCTCTTTTCGACTTTAGGGGTTAAGAACACAAACATGTGTATCAAACACCTAAATTAAATCTAAACGCTTCTCTAAAGATAATATTGAGTACTGCCACACTAACCAATTCGGATTAATTCTGCTTCAAACCTTGAATTCTGCTATTTTTTTCTCATCAAACAATTATCTATAGTACTCGGAAAGGCGCAATCTTGTGAATACATTCAAATAATTTATTTATTAGCCCCTAAACGCCTAGATGTCTTCTAACTCATAAAGCAGCGTTACCTTTTCAAGAAGTGTCATTAGTAAAATGGTAAGTAAGATATTTAGATGTAAACTGTACAACCTTGTAGTAGACTTAGTGTAGGTCATGTGAGTCAAATTTTAAGTCATTGTATATTGTGAGATCATAACATATTAGTACTCCAAAATCATCACAAAATTTCATCAAATTTACTTTGAACGAGGAATTCTACCAGTTGCATTAATGCAACGAAAAGGTCACCAACTTGAAAGTTGTTCACCTCCATCTCAATAACCTCCTTGAATCAACGATAATCCGTGAGAAAAATTTCTCACTGTAGATAATGGTGAAAATCCAAAAACAAACCCATAGCATCAAAATGCATGCCATAACTTCCTCACATCGTTGATGGGATTTTAAGGTTTAACCACAAATATTAGATTCAAATTGGATCCAACCCAATGTACAAAGTTGAAATCCAACAAAGGATGAAGGAGATTCAGCTCCCTAAAAAGCATTTTTTTTTTTGCAAAAACATCAGTTATACAAATTCAGTACCTAAAACTACAAAGTTGTTGGATTTCAGCTTGAAATGATACTTATGCAAAATAAGTTCATGAAGAACTATAGCAGATTTCACATAGTGGTTTGCAACCCAATTGCTTTCGTCCAAAACGAAATAATTATTTTTTTCACTCAAATAACAAACATACTAACAAACATACATCATAGTATGACTTCCATGCCAAAGTAATTGTATATTTTGGAGGCACCTTCGGTGATATGTTGGTGTGGAATCCAATTTTGTTTATTGCAAAGAGAATAATAGGCCAAAAGGGAAAACCCCTGTCTCCCGGTGCATGCAAGTGTGCCCAAGTGTGCCCTAAGAGACATGCAGGGGAGTACAACTTGAATCTTTATTGATCTCTTGCCAGCGACATACGTACCATCGTATTCGTACGTATGTCCATGCAACCGCAGGCAGGGGGATCCTATGCCGCCCCAACTTTTTTCAGGAGCTTGCCCCACCCGCCGGGCTGTGCTCCAAAAAAAAATTGCAAACTTTTTTCTGCCCAAATCTGTAAAAGAGTTCATGTAAATTCAGCAGAAGGCTCGTGTGTCTTGTGTTTCGAGAATGCAGAAAGATTAACCCTTACACGCCCAAGGAAGCCCGAGGAGCTTTTTTCCGACAAAATCTGCTTTGTAGCTCTCATTGTACTCAACTTTTCGCTTAAATTTTGATGTCAACCTGGTCACCTTTTTATGATGCATCCAAGTAGTGAAATTTTACAATTCAAGACACAATTTGTGTGAGTGATTTTGTGCTTTGAAAGGATTCTGGTAGGTAGGGTGGGGTTGTACATAACCCCTAAAGATCCTTGGGTGTTTTTGGGAGCTTAAAACCTCAAAACTCCAATTCTCTACCTCTATGCACTTCAAGGGGTGCGAAACAATTTTTTTATTCTTTTCTTAACTTCCAACCGTAAGATCTTGTACCTAAGCCAATTTTCAGTATCTGATATAAAAATTGACCGTTGGATGTTTACCATTTGAGAGATTATAACATCCAAAGTTTGTTTACGAAGTTTTTTTGGGCATTGTTGATATTATTTTTGACACTTTTGGAGGCTGCCCTTGTAAAATTGGTACACTTTTTGACTTGGGGCCCTTTGGAACTTAAGTAGTGATTTGGTCATGAACATATTTCCAAAAAAAAATTTCAAAAAAATACTAAATTTAAACTGCCCCAGTTCGGCTCGCAAACCAAGAATTGTTGTAGAAGACTCAAAAATTGGAATTTGGCTTTGTAAATTTTACCACATACACTTTGCAGTATAGGGAGCACCCATTAAAAAATTTAGGCAAAAATATTACTTTTAACCTATTCATCTAAGCTGCCCAAAATAGCAAAAGCCCGATTTGGTCCTCTTGGATCTTTAGGGGATAACCTTGTAGGAGGTTGGAAGCTTATCATTGATTGGTTCATCCATGATCCCCAAGTTCAAAAAGTGCACTGTTTATGATGCCCAAGTCCAAAAGATGTTGCGATCCAACTTTGGGCTGCTAGTTTCAAACCCCATGGGCGTTTAAAGGTTAACTCGAAGAGTAGCATGTTATCACTTCAACCACATATGGTATATCTATAAGAAGTACTCCCTTGGTCTCACTAATACATTTGTGATTTGCTTAAAAAGTTTGTCAAAACAATTTATGTTGTTGTATGAGCCTCTTCAGTCCAACAAGGAATTGTGCACATTATTGAGCTATCATAATAGGTATTCCAATAACCTTTATATGTTGTGTAGATATATTTGCAACACATGCTACATGTTGAGCCTATGAAAGTTGCATCTTATTCCTTTGTAATGTGAAATGACGTTACTTTAGTGAGACGGAAGGAGTATGATTCAAATCTCAACCGTACAATCTTATTGTCGACATACAAAATATCATGTGGCACAAATTTTAAATCATGAGGCCTCATGGATTGTGAGATCGTAACATATTAGAGCACTAAAATGCCACTATTGTTTTACTAGGGGCTCTACTTGAACCACATCTCGAGTGGTGTTTGTACAACTTATCTATGCATATAAGGCAAAGACATTGTTTGGTTTGTTTGTAACAACGGTGGGATCTTGATAACCGGTAGTTAGGTCGGGGCGCTTGAGGTTGGCTTCAAAGCGGGTATCTTTATAGGAGTGCTAGAAATGATAAGATCTGAGATCCGATGCTGAGCTTCCGAGATAATAAATTTCTAAGTACATATGGTCCCAAAAATACCGAGAATTAGGAAATATGACCTAATTTTATATCGAGCAAAAAAATGAGAGAAACTCAACTTTGCAAGAATTGTCGTTCTAACCCCTTAAAACCGTCACTAAAAACAATAATATGAGTCCGCAAGCGTTGAACGGGTTTAGGGTAAGAAGGACAAGGAGAATTTGGGATTTTAGGATGGAGGGGGCAATGTGTGTGGGCGTGGCAACGCCATGCGCCATGTGAATACCAATTTTGTGTAGGGTTAATAGAATGATGGGGAAACGTAATACCCACTTAATACTTGTTGACCTCTGTTGTTCTACTTTGGCTTCAACTCCTTGGCTTGTCATGAGATCGACAAAGCTTTGGTATTTGTTGTACGAGCACTGCAAAAATGAATTACGCTCAAGTATCCTCCATCTCGGGGTGGCAATGTACAGGCCCCAAAAGATAACAGTTTAAGTCGCCATAGGTGTGTGGCGTGAGCTACAACGATACCAAGAGAAACTAAAGGCAAAGCACCCGGCCATAAAGCGGCAATTCCTTGCCATATAGACTTAAGCCTCAAGATATGTAATTTAGTTTGCAAAGACTGGGGTTGACTACAGCGGCACCCCGCACCTAGACTTGAGTTTCTACCCTACAATTACAACACTCATATGGCGACAACCTGCAAAAATCACAGCACAAATCATAGACAATAGCTAGAGACCAACCCGCACACTTAGACTTAGCTAGGAGCGGCTACACCATTTTCCCACTAGCAACTCCACAAGCTTGGGCCATCCCAATGACACCCATGGCCTCACGACAACCACATGAAATGGAGCTTCTCAGATATGAACTAAATAGCGAAAACACCCAAGGACCTCTTCACCGCAATAGATCTCACTACACAAGCAGCTCTCTAAGCAGATACCAAATGGAGGATTCCCTCTCTGTTTCCGTGTAATTTGCTACAACATTCTTTAGTCTTCCCGAACAGAGTTCCCTCTCTCTCTTTTTCATGTAATTTGCTACATCATTCCTTAGTCTTCCCGAAGAGGGACTTTCCATGTTCTAATTCGGCTTCCTTCTATTTCATGAAGTTCTAGAAGTTCTGGGAGTGAAGTGGAACTGGAATAGCTCCAAGAAAAGCAGCCACCCCGTTTCGGTCACTGCAATGCTGCAGTCCCACTGTAGAGAGTCCATTATGAGCGCAATACCAATTTTCCGAAATATATTCCTAAGCAGCATTTCTGTCGACAAAAGCTGTGGCATACGTGCATGTCAGGCCCTCACTTCTCTTTTTCTGCGCCTTCGTGAGCGAATGGCATTCGCTTTGGGATCACAAGTTCACTACGATCCACAAAGAATCTATCCAAGTTCAGCCATGCCATTAATTGGCCCTGCGCACAGTATGAGTTCCGCTAATCACACTCTTTGTTTCTTTAAAAGTGAGACTGAGACAATCCTTTGCAATTCTCCCACTTTCTTGAATGTGTCGTCGAGCTTTCTTGGAATTAGGTCTGTGGCAGATGGGATGATGTTGTGTAAAGGTTCCATTTGACATGTTCAATACAATTTGCACATGTGTTTATTTCAAGAATGTAGTGTCTCTCTTTACGGTGAACGATGCTTCTAGAATGTTAAACAAGTTGTCTTGAGTTTGCTAGAGTCTAAAAGAACTGATGCTTGTCCTATATGCTTGAGTTTAGGTCATTTGAGGACAAAGGGAGCCAAATTGAAGAATTCTCTTGGTGGCTTAAAAAAGTACACAAGAGTTGTTAATTAGGGTTAATGTCACACGTTGCCATAGTGTGACAACACTAATTGTCAAAATATAACACTAAATGTGAGAGCATGCAAACTTTTTTGCAAGTGGAAGAATTTTTTGGAAGTGGTGCAATTGGTGGCTTGAAGAAAAAACATCAAGATAAGGACCGGAAAAGTAGATACTAGTAGGTTCTGGATAAGGTTCTAGAAAGTGAATGTTAATATCTTAACAAATTAATACATAAATTGGCTAATAAGAAGGAAAAAACAAAAAAACAAAAAAGAAAAAAACACATCACAATTTGAAAATTTCTACTTTGCATCAAAAGAGGGTAGTTTGGGTAGCTTTGAGACTTTTGGCAATAAAGTCATAAGTAATTTGGTGCATCCATTGGTGTAGTTTTACACACCAACCTACATGTAGTGACTGTCAAAACTAATCAAACATTGGATAATTACAAGTTTACCTATCATCAAGTGCAATCTGGCAAGTGGCATGTTATAGTTTAATGGCTAGTTACCTTTTATTGCAAGCTAAGATACTTAAAAACATAATTGTACATATGGCAATGGATTTGTGTGGATAGATGGATGGCTAGTGAATATCTCTCATATTTGATAACTTTTGACAATCCAAGAAATGCAAAAACTCGTGAACTGATGTGCACAGAGTTGTAACTTGTAAGAGATCTTTTACTGGCAGTCATAGAACTTTGAATTCTCTAATCTCTGATAGTTGTGTACACAATTATCGCTGTTGTATAGGTCTTCTTCTTTGGTGTTTTGAGATGTCCAAAACATTTTCTTGATAAACTCAAGATAACTTAGTTAGTTTCGATGCTCCAAAGAGAATGTTTACACAAGAAGATTGCAAATACTCTGCATGTGAGTGTGAGAAGTGTTCATAATCTTTCTTAGGTACATATTTTACATGTAAACCGCTCGCGTTGAGGTAGACTTCAAAATCTGAATAGAGCACAAGAACGAAGGTGTGTGTCAGACATGGTGAGGTGAAGAGCCTCTACTTGTGCAGATTTA
This sequence comes from Bryum argenteum, assembly GCA_037043015.1. Taxonomy (NCBI): domain Eukaryota; kingdom Viridiplantae; phylum Streptophyta; class Bryopsida; order Bryales; family Bryaceae; genus Bryum; species Bryum argenteum. Next base: position 19,740,940 of record CM073325.1, on the reverse strand, counting down.
GCAAGGTTTTTGCAACAAGTATTGGAAGTGAAAGTGAGCTCTCGTCCTATTAAACGTGCACTTTATAGAGTTGGTTTATGTTCGCAAGTTACAAAGGTCAAAATACCATATCCTCCTTCTTAAAATGTACAAAGGCACGTTTAGAGTTCACCAATGTCCACAAAGTCAACACTAGATCATAGAGGATTGGAGCCCAATACTCTTCTCGGACAAGTGTAAGATCAACCGCTTCAACTCAGATCGAAAGGTTTGGTGTCGAATACAAGAGGCGATGCCGTTTTCGGGATGAACTATCAGTCAGACAATGAAACATGGAGGTAGGGGGATTATGATTTGGTGGTGTATGTGCATGCATGGACTTAAATTGATATGAAAAGTGGAGGGACGCATTGTTATAGTGTCATTCTAGAGGAAAATGTTCACAGGGTAATTTCCAAGTTCAACTTGGACCGTTCTTGTGTTATCTTCCAAAAAGACAATGCTCCCATTCACATAACAAGGATGCTTTGAAAGTGGTTCTCACGGCAACCTTTTCCTCTCCTACCTTCGTTTGCTTAATCGCCATATTTGAATCTCATTGAGCATCTTTGGTCAATTCTCAAACTGAGACTCAATCATCATAATAGACTTCCAAAATGGATTATTGGAATTATGGAATTGTGTCCAAAAAGTCTTCCACTCAATTACACCAGATGACTGTAAGAGGCTTTTAGAAAGGATGCCACATAGAATTGCAGCTGTAAAAGTAGCAAAAGGGAGGTGGACAAAGTATCGAGAGATTAATATCTTTCATGGGTTGGCAAAACTCAGCAAATCGTTGGTTGGACTTTGGATTTTTTCAATCTGTTTAGAGCTCTAATATCGAAAACGTTTTTCCTCTTATATTTATTATATATTACATAGTATGTTATTAAAATGACCTCCTTCAAGTGTTCATTTTTTATGCACAAAGGATTGAATGAAGTGTTTGCAGATGTTAGAGCAAAACAGACAGTCACTGTACCTTGTCAACCTTCTCCGTCAAACTGCAGCAGTGTCTTTCAAAATGTATACTAATAAGATGATTTCACCACCAACTCTAGGCTTACTATTTCAAACAGACGGACACTAGAATGGAAGTTTCATTCTTCCGGCACCTGCTGAAGAATGTTGTGTATAGTCGAGCCTACGATGACTAGTGATGAGAAACGCATAATTGAGCGAGGTCGTACGCAGTGCAGCCGAGCTATGGCCGCCCCCTCGATCCTTCTCGCCTCCCGTCCCGACTTTCGAAGCCCAGCTCATGAGGAGGCTGGAATCTCTTGCTCATCGGCCAACATTGGCTCATCATCATTGTCTTCCAGCTTGGCTTTGGCATCAATGTCGCATTTTGTTCTTTTTGAAGCGTCCATGGATTTTCAGGAACAGTGATATTAAAGTTGGTGCTGAAGCAGCAAAGCCATATCCTCATTTGGTACCGGCATTGCATTTTGCACCATGTGGTACACATGTCACAAACTTAATGACTTATTGGAAATGAAAGAGGAGAGAGAAGGAGGTATTGCATTGACTTTGGCTGGATCTATAGTGTATATGAGAGAGATGGAGTACCTTTTGTACATGATAAGCCATTTGTCGAATAGGTGTTTTTACTACATTTGTGCAATCTGGATAGAGCATCGCATGGCATAGGTGCTTGCTCAGATTTTTTCTTGCACGATGTTAAAATTCTGTGTGTAGGCAAGAATCTAGAGTAAACATTTAAGTGCTTACTCTAGATTCTTGCCTACTTTTAGGATTTCGCAAAGAATAATGTACTTATGTGCTTACGGTGTAAAGTGACTAATTTGAGTAATCTGGTACAAGTTGTCTCTAAAGTTTATACTTATAGCAGTCGCACTGAAAAAATACCTGTCAAAAGTCAAAACACCTATGTCAAAAGTTAGACGAAGATCACACTTCCCAAGTTAAAACAAGTGCTTTAGGAGTTTGATCCGGGTTATTGTTCCGCAGGGATCCCACTTGTGATAAGCGTCCGGAGTGTCCATTTGGAGTAGTTACAACTCTAGGACCAACAACCGGATTACTTCTCTTTCATCTAATTGTGTTTGTTTAACCTCTGTTGCCCTTCAGAGGGATCTTTCCAATGTTTAGAGAGTGGGGAATTAGCACACTCCTTCCATTTAGTTTGAGTGATAGGAAGATTCACAACACACATTCTACTTACTCAAGGCTATTCCCTTGCAACACCCTCAACTATCGGACATTCCATCCGCATAGAAGGTCACTATAGAGGTTGCCCGAGTCACCTTCTAAGAACAAAAACTAAAAACTTATCCGGATCACTACACTCTTTGACAAAACTCGGGGTATGCTCACAACTTTCCGGACGGCTATTCCAAGCAACAGAGAGTTAGCTACCATAGATCTGGACCCAATCCGGTCTATCTATCCGTCCCGGTGGTTCCAGCTCGCAAGAGTACTCCTTCTTACGCAGTTAGTCCAAATCTTGGATCTTGGCAAAACCTATTGTCCAGATGTACTGCAATAGGGACCTCTTAAGCTACACCTTCTTCTCCCTGCTAAGTCCACACCCGGACAAAGCGTAACATCCCGAACAACGAGGAACTGATCCAGCAATACACGAAGACACAATCAAATTCTGGAAATGCAAAGACAAACATCTGGATTCCTGGTATGAAAGCGAGTACACTGAAAAAGACTTCAAGAGAGGAACATTCTCTCAAAAAATATCCCAAAATCATCCGAACTTCCCACAAATCCACATTTTGCGTAATCTAGAGAAGTCGGGATCCATGTCTACTCTCGCAGTCTTGTCCATTCTTCTTGATCCAGGTACCCAGATAAGGGGTCACTGCAGACTTTGCGTGCATCCCTATATTCTCGATGACCGAAGTTAACCCGGTTTGACCCTCCCTTGTCAAACCACCAACTTGTCTTACTTCGGATGGAGTAGAAAATCCCTTCAGAAGGTTACTACTTCGGAACTCCAGGGTAATTTGATTAAACTTGGCGATCAGTTCCGAGAAAGTCCGCAGATTCAGCTAAAGTGCACCGCCATATTTCCGGACAAAGGTGTTAACCCGGTGGAAGCGTGCAGACCTACCCTGGTCGATACCCCTTCCGCAGTCCGGATAGCGCCCGCCCAAGTAACAACCTCTACCGCGGACAATCGTAATCTGGTTAGCACTTACAAACCCCTACTTAGCTAATTTGTTGCGCAGCCATTGTCTTAAAAGGGCTTATTCTTCCCATTTTGATCCTAAGGCGCTTTATTGTCACAGGCAAACTTAGCATTTTACACAAAAATCCTATCTAAAACTAAAGTTCTAGGAAACGGAGTATGACAATAGTAAAGAAATATGGAGCCTCAATGTTCTACTTATTTAACCCTTGAACGTGCCGTATGTCAAAAAACACATTTTGGATGACAAGCAATATTCTTGAAGAGCCATAGTTTCATCTAAAGTCCATACTGGATGGAATCAACTTGTATTGGGTCACAAATCAATCCTTGTTTATGTGGTAAAGATTGCAACCTATCCAATGAAGTATAAATTGACAATGTGCATTTTAATGAAGGTAGCTACTGTTTTTTGATTTTCAACACTACTACAGCTTTAACCCCTAATTGTCTGTGGAATGTGGTGTTGAAATATAACATTTTGGACGAAGGGAATAGACTTTAAATAGCCATAACTTCTTCATCCGAAATTTGTTTTTGGCAAAATCACTTAGGTTGGTCATAAATCATGCACCCAACCTTTGTGATTTGCATTGGGGGTGATTGCACGGAGCTTCTCGATTGGCTTTAGAGGGTTTGCTTTAGGTTGTCTACAATTGATGGGTACATGCATTTGATCTAGATCGAGCAAAGGGGTGTGTAGACTAGGAGTTAGCTTTCCATTTTGTACCATACCTGCGGAAAATACGTGTTGTCACACTGTGCAATTGCTTGATAGGTGGAGATTGCTACACAACATACTCCAACATGAAGGGTTCTCCTTTATCTAGTCAAGTTTGATTGCAGGGCAATGGTAAGCTTGGGGTATCACTTTTTGGACACACTAATTAGGTTATTTTTATTGAAAGCCTTCAAAGTTTGTCTAATTTAGTCATTTTAATCAAGTAAAAAGACCCTAAAATAGAAAATAAAATATCATGCACCTCACTGAAATCAAAGTATATATGCCTATAGATTTTCTTTTAGATTTTTTATTTTTTTTGGATCCATTCATAGATGAGGGAAAAAGTGTTGAATTTGGGGATTTGCAGGCATTATAGTGCACAATGAATTAATTTTTTTATTATCAAATAAATTATTTTGTATTCTATACAAGAAGATGTAGGTCATATTTAAAAATTATATTAAAATAAAAATGGTTGATATTCCATTTGCTTGATTCTATGGATTTTAGGTTATTGGGACATGACTTACTTTTTCAACTAAAAAATCAAATAAAATTACTTCAAAATATTTTTTTTAATTTTTAATTTTTTTTCCTGATACATTATAAGTATAGACAACTAAAACCACATCTAATGAAGTCTTATTGTATTACAGTTTAAAAATGGATATGTTTGTCACACCAGCATAGAGTGCAATTGTTCATGGGACAACCTTTTTGGGTACCCCAACCAGACCATCACCCTGCATTGGCTTGGTGTTATGACGATCGATGTTTGGTGCAATGTTTTGAATTTGAACTTGTGAACGCTATAACACGCTAAAGCGTCTTGAAGACACCTTGTGCACGTATTCTCTCCTTGAAATTCACACAATCTAAACACGAGAAAGAATTGTTTCAAGAATCGACTGTGGAGGCTTTCCTTTGAGATTCTACTCTTGCTTTATACAACATGCTTATTTTGCCTTTTTATTGTTATTTGTTTCACCTTGGTACGTTGTTGATAAATGTTGTTCTACCATACGTGTTTTGTTGTAGATCTCAGATCACTTCTAGTTGACTAAAATCTTATTGCTTTCAATTGCCGATGATTTTTTTGGCATTTTTTTTGCCTTCCAAGGCATTGTATCAAGTCCAATTTCAATTTGCTTAATACAATAATGTTTTGAAATGGAAATTGAACTAACATCCATTGAATTGAGATGTTCCCAAAAAGCCCTACTTTTTTTCCTTTTTTTTTTCTTGTTTTAATAACCAAACAATGTATGAAGTTATACTTTTGAAGAGTCTCATATCAACTTCTTTATCAAAAATGAATTTTTTTGGCCCTCAAAAAACTAGTCACCCTTTCTATAACAAGGGGCAAAAATTTCAATCATTACGATCTCACAGTTGGTAAGAAATTTGAATATGAGATTTGATATACATACACATATAGTCATATACAAGTTAGGTACTAGATCTTATTGTTACAAACTCAAAAGTACATAAAATTTGAAAATTTTCACCTTGCATAAAATAAGGTAGTTGTTGGCAATCTTGAGATTTTCTCTTGGGAGTTTTGAGATTTTTTCTTGGCAGTTTTGAGGGTAGTCGACTTTAGAGGTTAATAACTCCGACTGAAGCTCATTAGCCAGTGTAGCGGTGGAACCAACCCAGCTCGTCCGTCTCGATTCTCGAGCCGACTAAGATAGCCACTGCATGGGGTGGCATATTTATTGATAAAAACTGTAACACTTTTCCGTTTCATGAAGTTGCCAGTGCTAGCTTCATGGGAGCCTAACTTAACGCTAAGCAAGCTGGTCACCGTCCAGCTACTTCATCCGTGCACTTTTGGCTTTTGTAGTGTCCCACAGGATTGCGTCCTCGGAATTGAAGACATGTAAGACAGGGCCTTCTTTCTAGAGTCCGGTACTAGCTTTAACTTACTTGCACTGTTCCCGCCCAGGACATGATCAGGTTTCAAAAGGCTTTTATTCGTCGGGGGAGGCAAACAAACTTCTACTTGCATTGCAAGCTTACAGACCATCGTACCACCTCGATTCTTCCATTTTTCTAGCTTCCTGCATTGTCGCTCTTGCAGTGAACTTGGCCTTCCTCGACGTACGCCTCGTGTCTTGCTCGACCTGCAGTCTGTTTCGATGCTGGACCACTTGTTTCATCTCTCTAGAATTATCGTCTCCTTGTGGCTGTCTAGAGTCTTCCACACTAAATTAGACCATAGGTTACAACTCACTTCTGAGTCAGTCACCAGAGGATAGCAGGATGCCTGCTTGTACAAGAGCTTATTCCGATACATACATACAACACTAATCTTCGCAAGGCAGTTGTTAGATTACTTGGTTCTTAATGTATTTCTTAAACTTTTAATACATTGTTTGATTCATAGATGAAAGAGAAAAGAAAAAAGAATTATCGTTTCAAGTTTTGCATACCTTCCGTTTGCAAGTTGGTTGGGCAAGAAAACGATTAGGTAATTGTTTCAAATTGTTGTGTTAGGGGAGAGTGCTCAATACTGGCTCCAATTTGAGTTAGCTACAAGGGCGACAAGAATGTATAGTGGAGATAACCCCACGAGGCTAAAAACTCCTTGTGTGTTTCTGGGAGCTTGAAACCTCAAATCTGTAATTTTCTACCTCTATGCACTCTTGCCCAGGTGAGAACCTAGTTTTCTCATTTTTTTAACACATCCAACTATAAGGTCTTGTACCTTAGTTTATTTTTACTTATTGTTTCAAGAATTGACCATTGGGTGTCTACTATCTGAGAGATCGTAACATCCAAAGTTTGTCTTCCAAGTTTTTTTGGTCATTGTGAAGATTTGTTTTGAAAATTTTGGGGGCTACCCTTGCAAGGTTTGTTTTAAAATTTTTGGAGGCTACCCTTGCAAGATTTGTAATATTTTTAACTTAGGACACTTAGGACACTTAGGAACGTGAGTAATGATTTGGTTGTGAACATATTTCCTGAATAATTTCTAAAAACACCATTGAATCAAATTGCCCCATATTGGCTCACAACCCAAGGATTGTCCTAGAATTTGGCTTTGGAAATATTTCCACATACAACCTATACGTATTGTTATACTCACACCGAATTGGCAAATGACCCAAAATACCAGGATTAAACCTTTCATCTCGCTTGCCCAAAACCCTAAAAAGCAGCTTTTGGGTTAAAAGAGCTCTAGGAGTTACTAGTATAAGCAATTGTTGTCCATGGGGAAAGTAATTTGAAGGATAATCCAAGTGGATTTGTCATTTTTGACCTTTTCTACAATTTGCCATAAATTTTGAATGTGGAGTTATAGGTGTTTCTAAATAATGCCTTAATTTGATACCCTATTATGTTTGCAATGGATACATGGTAGTGTTAAATTGAGAAGCAATTATATGCCTCTGAGTGAAGAAGCGTCAAGCTCTATTGTTGGAAGTGCTCCATTTCAAAGCACTATCTCTTCTATTCTTGATTAAGTTTCACTATTCATCAGCATCATGTAGAAAAGTTGGTTTTGAAACAAGGTTGATAGGATTTTCTATGCATTGTCGCACTCAAATGCTAAATAGCTTTTAGGTGAAGAAACAAGAGAAGATTAATCATGTGGTTGATGTGTTTTCTTAGATGACTATCATCCAGATCTTATCTAGATTGGTGTATGGACTATGGAACAAAGATGTATATAATTTATGCAAAATGGTTCTACATAAGATTCAATAAATGTAGACAAGTTCTTATGAGCGATTTGAAAGAAGATGATCAAAAAATTTGTTTTATGTAGTTTCTCTGGCAAAGAAATATCAACACGTTTTATTTACGACGAGGCATGTTCATTAATAGTTACTACTCACATCTGCCTAATTTTGTTGCTTGTTAGAGATATTATTCAAGAAAATACAACTACGGACCAAACAAGGCCAATAAACATTATAGGGATTTCATACTTTGAGTTCGAATCGCTTGCCATAGTTCCAGTGGATTTGAATATAGACACAGAAATTTACGCATTTATGCCATTGTAGATAAAAGGCAATTGTGCTTGGCGGAGGTGATCATTGCTAAATTGATTGAATGGACTTGTTGGAGAAGTAAGTGAGGAAGACAAGAGCAACTCCTACCAATTTGCAATTAGTGGAAGACCTTGCTCAAGCCAATTTTTGGGTGTCTCATAATCTACCTCCACAATCCGACGAAAGTAAGCTCGGGCTTTTTTCTATGATTAGCTTTAGTATCTTAATGGACTAGATTTAATGGCCTCACGTTTTGCACGTGTTAGCATATCTTCTTTTGTCGAAAACTTGTTGCCCTAGGGTATGTATTGCTTTATGGTGTTTTTGATATTGCTCGGGAAGGAATCTTAACTAGGTAAAATACTATTTTGTTTTTGATCCTATGATACTACGAAAAGTAATAATAGGCAAGAGAGTAGACATGACTTTATCCCTAATATAGATCACGCCTTCTTTCATTTATTCCATCCCTTAGTATAATTGGTCGGAGACAACTTAAGTGAAAATGCCCAAATTTCAAAACTTTTTTGGATACATATACACTAAGATTTTGCAATTTGTAAGGTCTCATGACTCCATATTTAATAGGACTTCATATCATCTTCAATAAGTCATTGACAAGATTGCACAGTTGAGATTTGAATATCTTAGTACTTCCATTTTAATTTATGATGCTTTAAAGAGAATTGTGTTTATGAGTCTAAAGAGGGGGGTTTGTTTAGGAGTTTAAGCCAGTTTTGTTAAAGGTGGAGCATGACCAAATTTTTGGTCTAAAAAAAGAGATGTTGCAACTTTCCTAAATTTTAGCATAAAATTTATTTGTACCACAACCACATATTTGATATTGAGTGTGTGTAGATTTAGGACAGTCCACCTTGAGTACTAACACTAGCCTAGAGAGTATTATCAACAATCACCTCATTAGTAGCCATCCGTTTCCACTTTCCACCATTTCTCTACAAGCTTAGAGATTGTAATCAACAACCACCTCACAAGTAGCCAATTAGCCATCAGTTCCCACCGTTATATCAACCCCTACAGATCCAAGGAATATGAAGAAGAAAAACTTAGATGTGTTGTAAAATATGGATTCAATAACCCTTATGATGTAGCCTTTAAAGATAGTATAAAGACCCTAAACCCTAAATTAGATCTATACAGTTAATTTTTAAAAATTTGTAATATTTTTTATAATCAATTAAAATAGTAAAACTTTGAAAATCAATATAAAATTACTTTCTTTTATTAAAAATTGGAATTGATATTATTGTTTAAAATCACATCTTCTATGATAAAATAAAGAGAGGTCATGACGAATCTTATTAGTTTCCCAATATAGTAATTTTCTTACACTAAGAAAATCTTGCCTTGTTTGTGTTTGAAGGCTTATTGTGAACAATTTATGAACCTGAATGAGGTTCTATAAAATGGATGTGGTTCCCAACTCACCAAACTTTTGGAATGTTTTAAAAAGATCCAATAAAAATCATTCTTTATGTGGGTAATTCTCCTCAAAATTAGGGATCGACCATAAAATGGTTGCATGGGCTCTTAGGGGTTAATGCATGTGGTATCTTCTTAAAATAAGTCCAAGTGGATCTTGAACTACTTTGATAGATTAAAGATTTAGGAAAAGACGATATCACTACACTATGACTTAGATGTACGTATATTGATTGCTTTTCTACACCTTTAAACAAATTGTAGTTCCATGATGAATTTAGTAATACCTTGCTACTCTTTTTTCTCTAGGTAAGTATGACACATTTAACTACTTTGGAGTGGAAGCTTCTAGACTGAAAGCAAATCCCGCCAATCCCTTCCTAAACTCATTTATGTTCTACATAAATGTAGATATCAAAGAAAAAAAAGGAAGAAAAAAGGGCTTTGAAATACAAAAAGATTCGAAATGGGGAGACGAGGGGAGGAACCCGAGCATGCTTAAACTTTGATGTCGAAATGACGCTCGCGGAGTACATCATGGTGGTCTCTCAATGCGAGGGTATCAGGGGCGGGTATTTTCCCTTCGGACATACCATCGGATGTCGGGCTGCGGGATTCGTCGAAGCTGAGGTTCGCGTCGCAGCCGCGGGGTTGCGGGAGCCGTTTGGGCTGGCCCGAGCGGGGTTAGAACGCCTGGCTCGTTCCCAAGCTGGCGATCGGCATCGGGCGCTGGGAACGGCTCCAAGGAGAGCGCCATCGGGGAGCGGCCCCGTCATCGGCAGCCGCAGGTCGGGGAGCTGCTTCGCGGCAGGTATCCATCGCCGCAGTGGCATCGGGCGCATCAGCGACGGCGCCTGGACGACGGAAGATGGCCAGCTGCGTCCGTCCATAGAGCTTGGTGGGCGGGCAGTGGGCAGGCCCGCGCGATCCCCCCACTGACCCGCCCTTAGTAACGAGGCCCGCCAGGCCGGAGCAGGCCGCTGACAGGCGCATGAACGCGGCCACGCCACGTAGGAGGCGAGCACCACCCCAGCGTTCTTGTGCACAGGCCACTGGAAAGGCCCCACAGATACCGGGGCGCGGCATCCCGCGAGTGCGGCTTTCACTGGCCCCTAGTCTTTCCTCCAGGTACCACATTCCTTCAGTACAGCAATTACAAGCTTGGAAGACAAGTCTCAAGAATAACGATTTCGGGTGTCTTGGAGCTCAAGAATTTCAAATCGGTATAACACAGACCAAGCATTCGATCGTTTTGTCTCAAGTTACCTTACGCAAAGGAATTCGAATTCCTCAAATTTTTCCACCTCTAGGTCTAGGGTTCAAGCTTGAGGCGTAAACCCAGTGTGAGCTGCAATGGCTCTAGCACCTTCTTCATCGATGGCACCAGGGTTTTGCACCAGCCGCAATCTCTCCTCCTCAGCTTGCTTGTCGCCCGCAAATTCTCTGTTTCTCCACAAGAGTCCTTCGTCAGCTCCAAGCGCAAAACGATGTGCGTCTATGACTCCTCCTCGATGCACCATCCAAGTTCCAGCTCCCAAGACTGCATCATCTCCTTCGAAGCTTCAGGGCGAGGTCCGCATTCCTCCTCCTCCTTTCACCACAATGCCAGCCTTCCTCCATCCAGATTGCTGCTTAAACGAGCCCCGTTGATTTTACTCAAATTGTCTCTTTCTCAGCATCATTTGTATCTCAGAATTGGAATCATTGTGTCCAAACCTAATCATCTATGGCTTGGGCTTTACTCTGAAATTTATCATGTCTGGAGGCTTCAGAATTAGGTCTACTGTCGGTGAAGAATTGGGACATATTATTGAGAAATGGATGGTGTTGGCATTTTGTGACAGGAAATTATTAAGGCAGAGTCGGAGCTGTTTGTGCAAACGTATGGTCGGTCACCGGTGGTATTCGTCAGTGGACAGGGATGCAAATTGTACGATACCGAGAACAAGGAGTATTTGGATTTGACAGCAGGAATTGCTGTGAATGCTCTTGGACATGGTGACCCGACGTGGGTGAAAGCGGTAACCGAGCAAGCAGGGAAGCTCGCTCACGTTAGCAACCTTTATCACACCATACCACAGGTAAGCAAGCAAGCAAACATTCCCATTTTATGCTTGGACTGAGTGGACTTTCTTATATTGTTGAGGTTCTATGCTCAGGTGAAACTAGCTGAGCGGCTCGTGAGTGCATCATTTGCGGACCGGGTGTTCATGGTGAACTCAGGCACGGAAGCTAATGAAGCTGCAATTAAATTTGCTCGGAAGTATCATCATGCATCGGGGAAGGAGAAGAATGAACAAGGCGCCACCGAGCTTGTCGCCTTCACTAATGGTTTCCACGGCCGGACTTTGGGAGCGCTTTCGCTTACAAGCAAAGTGCAGTATAGGACCCCTTTTGAACCTCTAGTGCCTGGTATGCCCTCATTTCCATATCAAAGGCTATTGTTTACCTATTTCGTCTTATATGTCCACGAAAAACACTCAAAAGTGGACATTGCTCCCATCACTAAAAGCAAATGAGAGTGTTATCATCAACAGTCTTCTCTCATTACTCCTCATAGTGAAGGATCCATTCATAATATTGGTGGATTGATGAATACTTCTTTGTGGCTCTTCCAGGTGCTAGTTTCGTAGATTTTGGAGACTTGGAAGCCACAAGAGCAGCAGTTGTTGCTGGTCGGACAGCAGCTGTATTTGTGGAGCCATTGCAGGGTGAAGGAGGAGTGTGTTCTGCCACCGCCTCCTTTCTCACTGGACTACGAGAGCTTTGTGATGAAACAGGGACGCTTCTAGTTTTTGATGAGGTGAGCCTGGTGATAGTCATGTGCTGAATACGAACTCGACACTGCCTAATTTGTATTGTAGACATGCTGGTCATAATCACAAATGATCCATGAATGGTGTATATTTTGATGATATTTTCCAGGTACAATGTGGGCTTGGTCGTACTGGCCGCCTTTGGGCTCACGAAGCCTACGATGTGAGACCGGACATCATGACATTGGCGAAGCCTTTGGCTGGTGGACTTCCCATTGGAGCTGTGCTTGTCACTGAGAAAGTAGCTGCAAGCATAGCCGCTGGAGATCACGGGAGCACGTTTGCTGGAGGCCCTCTTGTGTGCCATGCAGCAGTGGCTGTATTGGACCGCATCCAGGTATCATTTGCAATGCATAGATCCACGTCAAGTCATTGTATGCAGTCGGACCGATATCACCTGAAAATATTCGAAACACAGGACAATGAAACATTCTCGTTCTTGTAAATCCTCAATCGCATTTTTACTAAAAGTGCACTCGCGCTTCAAAAGTATAAACTCAAAGATCTAAACATCTGTAACTACAGTTGTGGGTCTGAATATATCTGAATTGGTCATGACTTAGACTCAAGTTGTTTCTCGCATACCTGTAAGTGTTTACGAGTACGGGCTGGGTACATTAGCACTGTATCTGTAAGCAACCCGTGGATAACCAACAGGAAGCTTGTTATTGAGTAGTCGCTGAAGCTCGAGCTCTCAGTTAACGTGTAGCCACTACAACATTCAAACCTTAACGGTGCTGTCCATGTTGATGGTATGTTCCAACATACTATATATGGAACAAAGGGTATAGAAGATTAGCTCATACTGATGTTGTGGTTGCTGTAATGGTCAGGCGCCAGGGTTTCTTGAGAGTGTAGCAGAGAAGGGCGAGTACCTGAGAGCCCAACTGCGGGAGAAGCTGGGCAACAATCCGCATGTGAAGGAAGTGCGAGGCGAAGGATTGCTTGTGGGCATTCAACTGGATGTCCCAGCGTCACCACTAGTAGCCGCTGCACTCAAGGCCGGGCTCCTGATTCTCACCGCCGGCAAGGGTGATGTCGTTCGTCTTGCGCCTCCTCTCATCATCTCCACTCAAGAAATTGATCAAGCTGTTGCAATCATCGACAGTTGCATGAGCTCGCTCAGTATTTTGTGAGGCTACTGCACAGGCGGCTAGTTTGATGAGCATACATATCAATAGGGGTGTCACAGAGACATGCATTTTGGGGAATCAGTGTGGCATTTCATTATTAAAATGGTGTACAAAACTTAGATCATTCGGCATATCCTGGCTCAATTTTCGTCTGACGAGTTGAGGTTGTCAATGACAGTCCACATTACGGAATATTATCTCTTCTCTAGAGCAAAGAAACGACGTTGAGGCTTATTGAACTGAATGCCTTGGACGGATTGTTTTATTTTGAAATGTGCATATGAGCATGGTGTACCTCTAAGGATATAAGTGTATTCTCCGCCGATCTCTACGATGATATCTTCATTCGTGATCGGTGTCATGTCTGTTTGAAAAATTGCCAAAATTTGTAGCTTTGTACTTTTGTGACTATTTGCAAGATACCATATTAGTAGGTACGGTAGGAAGTTCTGAACAATGGTACACGTTATAATTTGTAGGGGAACAGTCTTCGTTGGTGTAGTGTATAACTCCTTAATAATGGGCTTCACAGTTCAATTTATCACTTCCAACCTAGCATTTTCGTTTCGAAATTGTGCAACTCTCCACACATTGACTGCAATCCACAAGCCCTAGCCATGTCAAATGGCGACGAAGAGACTATAAGATGTCTGTTCGCAAAACTGCAATGCTGGAACAAGTAAACCACATCACACATGTATATCACATATCACCTCCATTTCCCTTCTCTGCCACTTCGGAGGACTCAGTATGGGAAGAGTAAGCAAAGCAGGCGCTTCGCCTCTACCTGTATAATAAATTAAGTGAACTGAGACTATGAGGTCTGGTCATCTGCACTACCTTTTCGCTCATCTGCTCTCTCTTGTTGCTCCTTGAGCTGCTGCCTGAGCTGCTCAAGTGGACTCCAGATATCCTTATTCTTGTTCATACCTAACATTTCCTCCATAGCCGCTGCACTCTGTTTCTTTTGGCTCTTCCCACAACGACATACAGTGGTGTTAAGATTCACTCCACAACCAAGGCATAGACCCGGGCAGGCGGAATCACACAAGGATTTTGCCGGAATCTCAAGATGGATGGTATCACGCAAATACTTGGACAAATCCAACTCCTTCTGGTCCTTCGGAAAATGCAACTTGTCATCCAAATCAATGTCTAACTCTGCCTGCGCTTCATCGTCAGCTTCTGCCTTCCATAGACTCGCCTCATCCCTTCCTAATACGACCCCCAAGTTTGGTTGAGTCGGTTCCAATACAGGTGCCTCCGTCAGACGTAGGTTGAAAGATGCAAAAATTCGTTCAGCCACTGGTGCAAGGCATCTGTAAACAAGGCAAGCAAAACATCAACTCTGCAATACAAGCCAGCTCCCTAACATGCTCATTGGCATTCTTCCATTCTAAAGTGTATCTGCCTAAAACCTATAACAGGCTCAAGAGAGCATCAAAAAGAGATAAGAAAGCATACCCTACATTTCTGAGTTTTCAGAGCAACCATGATCTAATATTGGTTTCAATTCCCATGTATCAGATGCCTGTATCTTTAGAATGCAAAATCAACAAATGTGCTACATCCGAGTGAGAAGAACCAAGCTTACCGATTGCAAACCATAGCCAAGGATGTTCTTATGATTCCATCAACTCGGAAGTCTCGTCCTTCCTTTGTGACGTCTACAGATATTTGAACAGGGGTACCAACTACTCCATCAACTTCAGACTTCTCAAGCCCCATCTCAGTAGCCATAGCTATCGAATTCTCAGAGGAGAATCTTGACAATCCCAATCTTTCCAGTGTGGTGAAGTAATCAAACCGCGACTGAACAGCACTTCTTCGGAAGATAATAGCACCTTCCCATGGAGTACCTTCCTGCTGGTCTCCTTCTACTCCAGCTGCACGTACAAACTTATCATGAGAAACTGCGGCATCATGACGAAATTTCAGCTGAAAAAACTGGTGCAGAATCTTACGAGATGGAAGGGCTTTGCATGGCCGGGGCGCTCGTCTGTCTGATCTCCATAACGCTGGTGAAAGGCTTCTGACACGCTCCTGGCTTGCACTGACGAAAGAATGATTTTGCGATCTAACTAGATGTGAGGTTATTGATACTCCCAGGCAGGCTACATTCGAGCCGCCTTGTTGATGTGGGGATGCACGACATGCTCTCTCACTGAGACTCTCCGCACACAAATGATGCACCCAGGGTTGATAGCAGAATGCAGCCATGGAAAATTTTACTTTTGACGGAATTGATACTAGTAAATGAGCTATGTGGTTTACAAGCTGGGACGGTTCCACAGAACCTGCAAATGGTCACGCACAAACGTCAGATGATTGAAAAGCTGGAGCCGGAGTACAAGCTCAAAGAAAATATCGATGACTAGAGTTGAGCGTCTCCTACTGTACAAAAGAGAATGAAATCAAAACATACACCTATGCAAGTCCCCTCTGTAATGGCGCTCTAATCTGGGTGAAGCGACACTCACAGAGGACCCACCAAAGGCTCGCTATTCGTCACGACGTAACATTCTTAGCACGTGCCTTGGCTTTCTGCAACTCCTCTGCATTGCGATCAATCAAAGCCAAAGTCAAGCTCAATCAAAACGTTGCTTTCACAAGAATTCGACCCTAACCGTCAACATTAACCGAAGGGGAATGGCTCTGTCTTCTCACGTTCAGTGAACAGAATGGGATAATCCGAGTACAAGACAAGTAATTAATCTTACGTAATTGAGATTTTGTAGCTGCCTTCACAGTCGTCCGGAAAAAAATTGCACCACGCTTCTCGTAAACAGCCTGGTCAATCAAACAAAATTAACAGAAGAATGCTGGTTTCCGAAGCACGACCACAACAGAACACTACTCACCATCAAAATGGTGGTGAGTATACTATTCGCTATCCACATTCTTAGGTGCGTTCACCTCTTCATTCATTTGCCAATAATGAAAAATGAATCTTGTAGTAGTTGACTCTAATCTCAAAGACTCGTAGAAATGCCAACTCCCTAAACCCTAAACCCTCGAAAACAAAAGCCCGGTACGAGAAACAATCTCACTACAGCAAGAGCATGTTCGCAATACCCGTGTTTCCTGCAGACTCTTGAGCTCCGCACAGGCGACTTCCAATTTGTGTACCTGCGAGCTCGAACAAATGCTACCTACTGTAAGGGGGCGGCTAAATGAGAAGGAAATAGTGGAAATTAGCGGCAGAAGTATGAGAAAGTGCAAAGTCGGGTACCGCAGAATCAACGGCAGGTTGCGGAGGAGCAGAAGTGGAGGCCATCGAGGAGGATGAAGTCGTTTACGCGGTGCCTGCGATCTCCACCTTCATCGCCACTGCGCTTTGTTGATGAGCTCCTGGCTGCTCTGGATCAAGGGCACTGTAGAGCCCTTGGATAACATGCTCACGGATGATGGACGAAAAGTCCCATAATCCGGATGAATTCAATCCAAAATATATCATCCACGATCTACAATGAACATTATTGCCGTTTTATGAGCAACTCAAGATCTGGCCCTTCACAGTGCCTCAACAAACCAGAGTTTGGAGAGATTGTGCATTCCATGCACGCCATGAATAAATGAGAGAGCTTGATTTAGCCGAGTGCCCAACAAATTTTCATTGTAGAAACTAGCAATAGCCCTCCATCTAATTAAATTCGCTCAACTTTCTAGTTTCTGAGGAGCCAATGGTGATGCTTTACAATTGTAAAGGTTCAAATGTGGGCAATAATGGGTGTATTCCATAGCTTTAAACAATACAAGCGATGTAGGGCATGGTAATTTATGAATCACTCTCATGTTTAAATGATGTGTAGTGAATCACATGCTATTCCAAACATATGCCTTCAAGATATAAGGCTTAAGAGCTTATCTCTTTATACAACATATAACGTATTAGATTGATAGCTAACAAGAGTGACAGCCCTTTTGGGGTGATTAGTAAAAAGGTAACTTTACAAGGATCATGCACTAGGCATGCTCACTACCTAGGCAGTGACAGGAAGAATAAATTGCGAGAAGCATAAGAACAAGCTATGCTAAGTACGCCTACGAGAGAGTCCCTAAGGGGATGTCCAAAAGCAAGCCTCAGTGGGAAGCTTTGCTTGTGAGTGAAAATCATTCGTCTCGCTTTGCTTGTGCCTGAAAATCATGTCGGAGACAAATGTGAGCCTCATCCACTAGTCGAACCGCCCGATGTCGAAGAACATCCAATGCAAACTCGTCCTCCTCTTCATGCTAACGGTTAGTCGCCTGCTCCAAATCAGTTGCACTCGCTAGGAAGTTGGTGTTAGGCTCCACATGCTTTGGGAAGGCGGAGGTGACACTTCAAAATTGTCGTGTTCCGAATCTAAGTGTAGGAGATTCGGTGGTCGTGGGGGAGCCGCACTCTTTGTACAATGGTGGATACGAGTCTCTAAGAGCCAACGGCTCTACCTGGGGCAGGAAAGCAAGATGAGTTACCGAGTGCCACCAAAGACCTTGATCCTTGGCCTTGCAAAAAACCTTCCCCATCATCCATAAGAAGGTGAGTAAGCCCTCCATATCCAAATGACATCTTGACTGCAATTTGTGATGGCGTTGAAATTCTCGCCAAACCCATACCCACGTAGACGGTTATTATTTAGGCTTTGAAGAAGGCCACCCCAAGTTGAAAGACCCCGGAGCTAAGGCCGTGGTCACAAATTCAACACCAAATCCACCATAACAAGGACATCTGCGATATGTTGAGCGAAGTCTCCTGAGATACAAAGCTGAGATAACTTGGGTCCGACTGCTAATTTTCATCAATGGTCATAGAAGTGCGTAGAGGCCTAATCTGCCCATATAACACCTCCTCCCATGAAGCCAAACTTACGGAAAGACCTACCATCTCCCTAACTATACAGGCTTGCACAAAAGCCTCAAGTAGCCACTCGTAGTTGTAGAAAGCATGCTCGAGGGGTTGGATGGCCCGTAACGGGCAGAGGTTGCATGTACCTGAATGCTTGATTCTACGATGCCAATCCCCAATCGATAAATCCTATGTGGTAGCAAGCTAGACCATGCACAAAATCTGTTGTGGAACTCAACAGTGCCATAGGTTCAGAAAGAAGCACCATTGTAGCTTGTCCAAGAATTCCAACTCTTGTACAAGCGCACTTCAAACACGAGTCGTTTTGCCTGAGATTGTAGGATAATACGATGACCACGTTTAGTAGTGTATTGTAGAGTTGTGTGCTTAAGAAGACCCCCTAATGACACCAAACCACTTCTGTTGAACTGCAGATCCACAATCCTCCACGATTCTAACTGCCACAACGTGGTGCCTTGCAAAATTCCCATTCGGATTAATGCCAAAACGGAAGGAGCTCTTGATTTGAGTAACAAATGAGTCTCCGTAAAGTGAAGGGGCGGAAGTGGTTGCAGAGAAGAGACTTCTTGTCATTATATAGCCGTTGTAGCTTCAGCCCCACCACACTCCATTGATTATCACGTTCAACTGGAAGAAAGTCGGATCACCTTCGAGGGAGGCATGCCATGGGTCCTTCTCCTACGGAGGGCGCAACGTTAAGTCAAATGCCTTCGTGCAGGTCGACCTGGCCACTGCTGAAAGCTCCTAGATACGATGTGACCGAGTTCATTGATGTGAATGTTGAGTCCCATTACGCCAAATGTCGCCCACCGTGATAATTCCCTTCATAGACGAGTTTTTAAACCTGGATCGGCAATCCTCACCTAGTGGCCGCTAGTGCCATCACATAGCAGCGAGGTGAGACACAAAGGTTGACAAAGTCTATTGACATATGAGACCGATATATGTTTCTAAACCTCACCGCGAATCGAGGTCCAAGCTACCCACATTGCCTTCCAGAGAGTCAAGCACTGTGGAACATTTTAGAGACAAGCGCAATGGGAAGCCACAATAATGCTCCAGTCCCATTTTTGCACAATTGGATGTTTGCGATCTTGTGACGTACGAATGTCTTCCATGGTTGAAGGCCGAGTACGAGCGCTCATGTAATCATCTTCGCAAGAAGCGCTTGCACCTCAGCAAATGGGTCAAAGACCTTGAGACGGCCTTTGACTGTTGGAATTATGATAGTATCCCAAGCCACTTGGGCCCGAGATTGTTTATCCAAGTCCTTCATATATAAATTCCTAACTAGCTTCCGTATATGAATGAGTGTCCCCTTAGAAATGTCACAAGAGGACGTAAAATACCATATGGTCGCTAGTATTACCAGGTTCGACACCAAGACCCTAGCTGCTAGCAAGAGAGTCTTCTCCAACCAAAAATTGAGATTACTTCTAATCTGCATCACGGTCTAAGCGTCTTTATCATCCTGAGAAAGATTAAAGCCAAACAAACCTCAACTACCGAGCCAATTCTCCCTCCCCAAGCCACGACATGCCTAGATCCTCGTCCCGCGCCAAGTTCTAGGACCCACACAACAAAGGACTTTGCTCTAGTTGAGACGAGCCCTCAAAGCCTTGTAGAACAATACCATAATGTCGTAGGCCCCTTGAAGATTAGCATGAGAACTCTATATGATTAAGGTTGCATTGTTAGTATAGCGTTGAATGCACGCCACCGATAAATCAGGAAGAATGACATTGTTAACACCGTAGATAGGATCGGTCATCATGTATGCTAGAACATCCAATACCATAAAATCTGAGTAGGGTGCCAGGGAACAACCATTGGCGCACTGACCAAGTGGTTTCAAATTCTGGTGACTATTTATGGTTCACAATGAGTGATGTGTGCACATTTCGATCGAGCGCCGAAATTTAACCTACCCACTTCTTGATTGATAGCTACCAACATATTTATGATGTGGTTGACTTCTGAAGTTGTACCTAGCGACCATTTCCGCACCAAAACCAAAGTTTAACTTTAAATTCCTTTTGACAAAAATGAGAATAACTCTTACAATAATTTCTCAAAACAATAATCACAGGGTTAACTCTCAATTTTCTTTTGACAAGAAAGAAAATAGCGATATGCATTGCAACTGTCATGTCACTGTCAACTGCCATCTGAACTTACAAATCAAAACTACTGCCAGTCGAATCTGTACAGAAGCTGCAGACTATCGTCACCCGATCCTGGGTCTTGAACCAAATCCGTTTACCAGTATACAATCTTCTCCGAAGAGTGGACACGCTGACAATATCCGAACTCTCGTGAGTCTATCGAGTAAAGTGAGTGGCAACAACCACAAATAACACAAAGGAAATGTAGACTAAAATCAAGACGAGTGCGCCTCCTCATTATAATCGTGGCTTTCCTGGGCCAGAAACAAAAATGGGATATAGCAGCAGTCTAAAATTACGGCTCTAAAATGGGAAGCCTCAATCACTACATATGAAACATCCGAATGGAGGGGAGAATCTGAGGCAGACTAAATCCGGGTGCGAAGTGATTCGTAATCCTGAACCATGGGAGAGCAGCTCACAAGAGAGAAAGTCCTCGCTACGAGTGAATTACCTCAACTAACCTCTACTACTAGAACAGATTGAAGCCATATACCTCACCCACCAGGACTGCTATACCAAGGCCAATGGCCACCAGCGACGAGCCTACCGTAAGCTGGTAAGTGATTTTGGGTACACGCTTTTGCAAGGCCTTGCTCAAGGAGCTCACGAAGGCAGTGTAACTACCCATAGCCAATACTGTACCCAACAAGAACATGCTCAGAAATGCTGCCCCTGCTGCTCGTGACGGAAGCGAAAGTGCCGGCAGAATCATCAAAAGCGCATCCGGCTGCAGGCCGTAGACGATGCCGGTGATGAACGTTGCTGGACCAACGTGCTTCTTTCCTGGTTCTACCGGGATGTCGCCTTCGGCTAACACTGGCGCAGCTGCATTCACCTCTTGTGCTTCCTTGATCCCCATTCCTCCGATGGTGATCAGGGTCAGTCCAACCACTCGGGCAGCCCACGTTTGAATAATGTCCAGATGCAGCCTGCACGCAAATGAGAGAACTCTTAACATTGCACAGCTGCGAGTATCATAAATGTACCGGTATCAACAATCCTACATAAATATATTCAAAAGAAGATACTGAAACGGGAAGAAACTTGATCCTGTCTAGTGCTAGCAATCTTGCCGACAGCGGATCGTTCATACATCAGCTCGATTGGAACGAGTGCCGCATAACTTGAGATTACTGGCTACAGCTACTGATCGTGGATTGGATGAGAGGTTTCTGCTTCAGTTCCAAGAACTACAACCTCTCAAATAGCACGAGGAAACCAACAGATTCGCCGCTAGCAGACTTGAAGCGAATAGCAATCTGAGAAAAAGACACACCTGTCTTTAAGCAAGAGGAAGATGATGCCAAAGATTACTTGGCCTGCATCGTGACCGCAGCCCCACAAAGCCCCGACAGAAAAACTCTGAAGTCGCGAACGGCCGATGCAAAGAGGTGCAAGGGCAGCCAAATGATCAGGTCCTGTCAGGGTGTGCAGACCACCGGCCACCAATCCGGTCCAGGCACTCGCCATTAGTCCGCCTCCAGCTTTGGCAATCTCCCTTGAAAGAGCCCCTCCATGAGCAGCATCTCCGCCCACCGCAAATGCTGGTGCCTCAGCACCCGCAAGAGCAATACCTGGACGCCTAATGAACCACGAAGCTGCTCCAATAACAATAAGGGGCAACAGTCTTGAGATCTGAAGGAATCAACCACAAAGAACAATTAGCAATCTAAGGACGGATAACTCTCGAGACTAATTCCTGTAGAATATAAATCTTTGGTAAATTCTGTCAACACACCACCCATTAATCACTCATCACAAATGAAATGATCCGTCTCTTTCACTCTAATGCAACGGTAAAGGATGTCGACATCAGACCTTCACTTTCACAAAACCACTGTATATAAACCTACTCTGTACGGATTTCGACCACAAACCCCAAAGACGCAAAATCAACATCAGAATCCATTGCAATGTCACTCAACGAGCGTCGGAGACAAAAAAAGAGCAGAAAATTCAAGCACACTAGACTTTCAAGCTCGTCGCAATTGCATCAAAACTGTCGCACTTTCAGGAAACTGTCACCACGCTTAAGAATTCTTTACCGTGAATTCTCTAGCAGGTCGCAGGCATGAACTGCATCCCTTCAGCTAAAGCCAGGATAAGGCCAATAGTGATATGTTCGAGGAAACATTGGCAAATGGCAATTCAAGAAGAGACTGCACGACAAACTCAAATCTTAAACCCTAGTGCAAAACCGTACCAATTTGAGCACCAAACTAGGGCCGGGCTTCGGAACATCCGCCTTCGTCTCAGCGTCGCCACCTGCAGCAACGACACTAAAGTCTTTTCGAAAATTGGCGTCCATCCTCCTGACTCCGGTGTAGCCAGTCCTCAATGCCGCAGCTCCTGGAGAGAAACTCTCTCCACCAAGGCTGGACGACCGGCCTGTCAATGACCTAACGCTACGACACGGAACCAGCGCACCCTTCACAGCCCCGAGGGGGGTATAGCGCAAGGACATCATGGTACTCGCCATAGATCTTATCCAGAAGCACTGAGTAATGATTGAAATCAATAACTTCCTGTGGTCGTGACCCGCGCGGAAAGAACTAAACGCTCAAGCACAGAAAGACGTGCTTACGCGCCATTCTCCTCGACGCATCGCAAAGAGACGATGTCGAATGATAAACCCCACCGACAGGGAGGGGCGACGCTTACAGAATGCTTGGATTCCTCGGAGTGGGAGGAGTTTTAGGGGAAGGCGGCTATGCGGGGAGGGAGGGAATGTAGAAGACCCATACCCGTTTGCAGATAGGGTAGGCAGAAATGGTGAGGGAGCAAGGGGTGCTTGCGCTGGAATGCTGCCAGTGTGTGCCGGCTCCAAGCCCTGGGGCCTTCGGGGACTTTCGGGGGCTTTGGGTTCTGCGGGGAGCAAGCTTGGAAAAGGGCAACGCTCTGGATGTGGGGGTTTTCGAGGTGGCCATCTGGCTCCTGACGTGCCCACCCCGGTCCTTGACGTGGCGGGTTTTGCCGGGTTCTTTCTCAACTTTTGGCGGGGGAGAATGGTGCTGCACTATTTTACGACTGTGAGTAACCGAGGAGATGAATCTCGAGCCTCACCCTTTTACCGCGATCCTGTGACCCAAAGAACCCCAAATGTAAACAAACCCTACACACAATCAGCGGTTGTACATGGAAGGTTTTTGAGAGATAGATAGAAACTCTTGTCCCTTTCTAAGGCTGGCGTGAATGAAGTGGCCGCTCATGATATTAATAACCCGGAGTCCACCGGACAAGGGGAAATTAGAACAACACTACTTCCCCTTTCAAGGGTGTATACTATAACTACCCTAGTTTCTAGTGCCTTGAAGCTACTTGACATAGTATCCCCGAAAGGGCTTTGAGGTACCCATACAACAAGATCCAAGGACCCCATCATAGTTGAGTGAGAAGGTTTTCAACGAGACACTACTAAACTTGACACATACATGTAGCATAACAAGCGAAGGGCCTATGGGGAATGTATAGGTGCACGTACATATACATCCCTTCTTTTTGTGAATAATATCAAGAATAAATAGCATGAGATGAGCTTTTAAGATGGGTCAATGTCAAGTACGGCAAAGATTATGGTAAGCTTTCCAAGGCTAATGTGAACAATTAGATTCATCATTTAGTTTGATGACCCTAGCTTAGAAATTGCATCAATAACTAATGCATGAAGTCAACTTCGCCATGCAACTATTAAGCACTACTTCGAGATTTGATGCCAATAATTACATCTAAGCAACTCAATCAGTAATAATTCAAATACCGGTATCTTAAACTATTGACGTTTAGGAACTTTTACAAATTCAATGTTTAATTGTAACTTTTGAGCACATGCGTAATTGGAGTCACCAAATGATTGCAGCTTTTGAACTAATCGTAATTATCATCAATTACATTGTTTTTGACTCTTTGACTGAACTTGTATGTATAAGTACATGCACAATGCAAAGTGTGTGTTGTGGCACTTATTTTCAAGTTTACAAAAATCTCCCAAATGGGCACTTAGATCCATATGTTTATAGCGTTTATAGCGTTTAAACAGATGGATCTAAGTGCCCATTTGGGAGCCAACATATATGCATGATCTTAGAACCCTATAATCGAGCTTCACTCGGGAGTATTATTTAAAAATTCCATAGAATTGTATGTATTTATCATGTATTATGCATATCAATATAATTATAGTTGCTTTTTATTGGGAATCAAATCCATGAATTTTCAAGATGATTTGTCATATTTGAAATCAATTTGATCTAAAGGGATGCTTGAAAGACCAATTATTTGTATGTGTGTAATGATTTCAGGGTCACTTGTACAAGCTATTATAGTAGAGATTCAAGAATATGATACAAAGTAGTATGAAGTAACCACTTCAAGAATTACTCCTTCTTGACCAAATTTGCTTATGAAAGGAAAGAGGAGGACACATGACACTTTAGGTTATAGCTTATTTAAATACTATCAATTGAATCTAAAGTTAAGTGGCATGTATATTAGATCTTACACAAATAACATCCAAAATTTATCCAAAATATGAATTTGTCCTCTTGAAATCAAAATAGGTTTTTATGACGGAAGATAAAGAGAATGAGGCCCTTCAAATTGGATGTGAAAATTGTTGTTGAAGAAGAATAACAATCTTGGATAATTTTTTTATCCATGCATAACAATTCCTCTTCTTATTTTCTATGGGATGTACATTACTTTATTTTTCTCCTTACATCCTTAAGGATCAAAGCCTCTTATAAAGCCTTTTAAAAGTTTGTGTAGAATCTCAAAAATTTGTGGTTAAATACTCGGCCCTTTGATATGAAGCAATAGGTGGGACCTTGGATTCCCATAGGAATAATCCAATTTGGTAAATGCCATTTCTTCTTCATTGCCATTTCAAAAAATAAAGTGCTTTCTAGATTCTCCCTGATCGGATGCATTCACAAACATAGATTTTTTATTTTTATTTTTATTTATTTTTTTCTCATAAAGTTTATGAAGAGATGCAATATCATTTTGAAGTTGCTTTTGGGAATCTTTGGGGTCTTGGGATCCCACCATAGAATTCATATCCTATACACTTTGAAATCCTATACACTCTTTATGCCAATAAATTTAGGCTTCTACAACTACATTGAACTACATTCCAACCGGAATCTTGTGTGGATATGATGAAAAAGATGGTACAACCAAGGATACCGGAATACATAAATATTCTTATATTTTCAAGCTTTGGCTACGTACTTCCGGCTGACTATAGACGTACTTACATACTATTATTCCTACTTTGTAAATACCCATCACCATCAGAAGATTCTAAAATTCTTTAGAAGTACAAAAAATTCATATGTTTGTGAAAAATTCCTGGAATAAGTACGACATATTCATTGTACTCCGGTAACCATGGGTACAACATCCGTTACAATAACTTAAAAATGCACTTAGTTCTTCTACTACAAACATACAATGACCATACGATACGACCATACGATACGAATACGTAGAGTGTAATAGAGTTGGGCCTATGTGAACAGGGCTATTTTCTGAATAACCAGCTGCCGCTTCGCTGCAGAGGACCCCCTCCATCGGTGCCGCTGCTCCTGCTCAAGCTCGCTGAAGACATTGCTTGTGTTTCGGAGCTCCTGTTCATCGTTGTCGCCATTCCGGAGGGTTCTTAGAATGCCATTTGAGCCGCTGGTTTTCCTTTCTTCGTTTCCGATTGCGGTCATCGAATGGATTGGTTGCATTCTCGGGACACGTCGTTCGCGGATGCTTAATCATTGCCATTTGTGTCGTCCTCTCTTTCTGAGGTCGTTGTCGTGGATCATAGCACCGATTGGAGTGAAGCTAGGGTTTAGGGTTTAGGAACTGGAATGCAAGCCAGCCTAGGGTTGCCTGCTAGGGATTGCGAGGAAGGCAATGCTAACTATCTCTGTTTTCATTTTTGTACCAGTTTGCAATGTGCATCACCTCGATGCCATTTTAGCGCCGATCGGTTACTTGTAATTCTGTCACCTGTTTGAATTTGGAGCTGGGAATGATGTGGAGTCGATCGCGAGCGGGTGACGAGGGGATCAGTTTGAGAGTGGATTGGTGAATCGACTGCTATGGCAACTCCGCCTTTGCCTCAGCAGCTCCCGTTTGGGAGAAATGCTCCTTCTCGGCTAATAGTCGCTAGTACGTGCCTTCTCACGTTCAATTTTGATCAAGCAAGTACTTTTTCTTTTTATCACAACAATACGAGCTGAGTAAGTTAGGTTCAATGTATTTGATCAATCAAGCATGGCTTGCACAGTTATTAGACGAGTCTTGTTTATTGGAACAGCCATAGTCTGAATACCCAGTCCTTCAAGTTTCGGACCTGATAATTTACTTTCTCAAGGTCGTACGCAAAGATTTCTAAGAATTAGCGGAATCAAATATTAAATTTGTCACTGCATGCCATCTCTGTTGGAGATCTTCTCCTTAGTGATTAGGCGAATAATCGTTTTCAAGCACCGGATTATTGCTGAGGACATAGTTGATCCCCGGCCTAGTGCAGTGCTAGTACAGGAATTCATTGAATCTTAACAAACAGATCAGCTCTAGCTCTAGGTACATTGTGGTTGACTTGCGCTACTAAGAAGATGACTAATTTCGTCTTTTGAGGAAGTTGATGTCATTGTAGATGGTGAGTAAGTGCATTTAGAGGCTGAAGTTGTCATCTTGATGAATTTTCGCCATCAGTGTTTTAAGTTGATTCACAGTATTTTGAACTTTTACAGCAGCAGTAACTATACCAGAAGGAAGCCCTATGCTTTTGACTTTTGTCTAGCATCAAGTGTCATTGACGTTCAATGTGTGAGTGGTCTTTCTTTGTGCAGTTGAGGATGTGAATGACTTATGGGAGACTGTGAGAGGAAATCTCGAGGCTCGTGTACCATTCAAGAAGGCGAGCTTGAACAACAAAGCTCGGAATCTTGTGTTAGTCGACAGATTACACGTGGAATTTGTCCAAACCACTGATGCACGCCTGCGGAGGGGTTTGCCTGGGGAGCAGGCATCGTTGCTTTTTGGGTTCCGCAGACCCTACGCTTTGGTCATATTAGTGACATGTGATGTGAGACTCCTACTCCGAGAGCTTCCTCCCTCTTTTTCAAATCGATATACTCGTTGTGAAAATAAATTTTAATGGCGAACTCCGAGTTTAATCGTTGAGTATTTGTAGGGATACGATGGAAATTCTCGCTTGTACACCTAGTTGTCGATCCACTTTGCATCTTTACTACCACAAGCTTCTCCAAAGAGTGCAGCTTAGAAATGCAGTGTGGTGCTTTGCGACTATTGATGAGCTGTAGAGTATCATGTCGACGTCTTTGTAGGGTTGATTGGGGAGTAGTTAATACCTCGCTGTTGGGAATGAAGTTGCTTAAATCTTTGTGCAGGACCTAGATGAATACAAAAACTTGTTAAAGCCACGACTCAAAACCATCGTGCAAGTTGAGGATCGTGAGTGGTTCATAGTGTTCGTCTCGAAAGCTACGGCTGATAACTCTATCAAGCTTAGCAAGAGAGTGTACAGCAGAATTGAAGGTGACTTCAGCTCCAAGAAGAGGGAAAGGTAAGTATATCCCAGCTTTGTTCCTCATGAGCTTTATTATTGCGATTTCTTTCTTCTAAGTGAAATGTACATAATATATTCAATGTTTACTTACCCTGTATCAGAGCTACTGGTCATAATTCTTCAATACCAGTTTTGTCGATTCTAATTTGCGTGTTCGTGTGTTTGTGGACTCAGATGTTGCAAGGTCGACTTACACGGAGGCGATACATCTGTATGGGAGGAGATCGAGCTGAAGGTTGTGGAATGTATCCGCTTCACACTGGATCGCCGGGTACAGTTCTATGAGGAGGAAGTCCGCAAGCTCAGTGAGAACCGATTCCAGACGTCTTGGAATTTTTGCAATTTTTTTACAATGAAGGTGAGAAACGCTTGATACTAATATTTGTATGCCCGTTGATATTTCTCGTAACGGGTTTGAAAGCATCGTTAGCAGTCTCCTGTTTTTTTCTGGTATTAAATCGTAGAAACGGCCTTTCTGCTTAATGCTCTAAGGTCCTACATTAGTATTTAAAGTGCCGAATATAGAATGTGAGAGTGAACTTGATATTATTGTGATCCTGCAATTTAGAACCATTGCTTCTCTTTGAATATATGTGCAGGAAAGCTTGGCTTTCATGTTTGAGATGGCTAATTTGCGAGAAGATGCTCTTCGGGAGTACGATGAACTAGAGCAAATTTATTCAGAAACTGGTGAGGCTTGGCTTATTTACATTCATCAATTCGTTGTATGTCTTCCCTCTGCCATGAATGGACTGTCCTTGTCAGTTATTCTTTTGTTTACTCTGCTCTTTATCTCGGAACGTAATATCGATAAGCACCCGCTCAGGTTTGAAATCTTTCTGCTCTTACTTTCTTTAGTAAGATGCGACCTAGGAAAGATTTGGGACTCCTCTGACCAAGTCTGAAACAGCCACCTGAACCCAGAGGTTCTTATGCTACTTCTGAACAAAAATGCGCTCTATCTTGAGTTTTATTGTTCGTTTTGTTGCAGTGAATGCACCAAATTCGAATTCTTCAACATTTGGAGGATTAGATCCTGGTGATGATACCGCAGCCCTTTTAGATGTGGCTCGTAAGCCAGTTAGTCAATTTGCATCGGATGGTACAGTTCGCGAGTTTGACTTTCGACAATACCTCTTTGCCCGGCAATCATTGGTACGGAAGCTCTTTATATTTCTCTCATGCGGTGCATCCATCTTTAACGGCACCTACACTTTAATAAATGCGGCTACCAAGCTGTTTCACTTTAGCTATTTGACTTCTGTAGACATGTTCGATAACATGACTGATACTATGCTCTCGGGTATGAAACATCAAACTTGTTGATTACCTCGCATCCAATGATGAAGTTCGGTTGTTCAACCTTTGCCCGTGTTAACTTCAGCAATTGCTGTGAAGATCTCCCTAGTTAACTTCTAATGTGAACTTAGATATCAAATTGATTTACCTTGCTAGGACGAGAATGTTACGTACCTAATTCATCGTTGTGCAATGGATGGCAGCTGCTCTTCAATCTCCAACGCCCAGCGGAGGTCTCTGGTCGGGGGCAGTCCTTCATTATCTTCTTCGCCAAGATTCTCACACAGCATGAGGTATCTATTCAAGCATCTGTCAGATATTTCGTGTACTGTTCTGTTTATTTCTTTGATTCCATTGTATGGACTTTGGGTTACAGTGCTGGGATTAGTTTGTTGATATTGATATAGTTACTGCCCGACAGTGAAGGCAAGCCGTCCTTATGGTTGTAAAGAAAAGATAATTATCTTTGTTCTGTGATGCAGTTTTTGAGTTATTTATAAATTGCATTCTTGAACTATATTCTTCCTATTTTCTGGTTTTTCTTGCGGGAGTTAAATGACTTTGCTCATTCGTTAATCGTTTCTCATGTCAACCAGAAGGACTTGCCATTTTGTATGCGAGAGATATGGGTAATCACTGCTTGTCTTGCACTCGTGAAAGCTACTAGTCGACGCTTCTCAGCAGCGTTAGTATCGCAAGATACTGTGAAGGACTTTTATAGACTCCAGGGTGATTTATATTCACATGCAAGAACAAAGGTGCGTTCTATTCACATCTTTTTCTCATCCAGTTGTTATTTTTAACAGTGCTTTAAGAGAACATTGCAGTCAACAGTTCGTCTTACTTTTGCATCTCTATTCAACTTTCAAGTTTACAACTTTTACATGGTGAGCTCTAGTAACAGCGAAAACAGTAGAACATTTTGACGACACTTCTTCGTTTGTAATTTGGTAGTCTTCAACTGACATGGTTTTGGTTATGGAAACAGACAGCATACTGGTATTACCTCATGAGATAGTAAGACTCATTAATGTAAAGTTCACTCACAAGTTTGAAATATTTCTGCAGCTTATGCGGCTGGCAGACTTGATTGGATATGGCGACAACATTGAGACAAGTCCTTGCAATAGGTACATAGTTCCTCCTCAATAGGTACTTGGGACCTTGTATTATTTTTGGTAGTCTACTTTTGGAATATGTGGTCAATCGACGTTTTGCATAATGGTTCTCTTTCTGCTTAGGTACATTCTTCTACGTTATATTTGTTATCTAGTAGTATTCTAAGCAGAAATGTTTGTCAACAACGAGCCTGTTGACTTCTTTTTGGATTTTACTTCACATTGTCACGCAGTATGGTTGTATAAAATCTGTGTGACTACCTATTGATATATGTATTTCTACCTTTCATTCACATTTGGTGTATCTTCATTTGAGCAGTGCAGCGTTGAGCATGTTGCCGTGGCCGAGGCCTGCTGTTTGGCCTTCTGTTCCTCCTGATATTTCTCGCTTGCAAGCTAAAGAACAGGTACATTTGGTTACTTTCAACAGTCCTGAGATTATTATATGCTGAGCCAAGCGCTTCTCAGCGATCCACTTGTACCTTAAGTTTTGAAATTTATGTCGCGCTTTCAACGTCGGAGATTGTGTGCACATGCAGATGTCGCCACCTAAATTATCAGACGGCTTCGGGAGGCTTAGAAAACAACTCTCTCTCTCACCAACTGTTCTACTTCGTGAGGCAAACCGTCGGAGATCATCTTTGTCAGTTGGTAGTCTGGCTGAGATGCTTGATTTGGGTCGACTTTCTCTGAAGGAAAGGTGAGGAAGATGATTGTTAGTTCCTCTCTGTTGAATTCATGAATAGTCTCTTCCTTTTTGTTTGAATTTGATCATTCTTTCAATCTTAAACATCAAAATTCAGTGCAGGAATCACTACACTGACTTTTGATAGCTACAGAGAATATTTATTGATGCTTCGTTCCCTTCGTTTATCGAATCTGCTACGTTTCCCAGGGGATAATTTGCGTGTAAAGACAGGTTGAATGAATATCTGACTCGATAATTGATGTACTGACTCTGGTGTGTAATGCGTTTACCAATGGCAGCCCAGTTCCAGATGCTGCAGATGCCGCTGTTGCTGCAGTTGATGCAGCCGCTGCAGCTGCTGCAGCTCCGTTACCGCCTTCAACACTTCCCGACGAGTTAGTTCCTGAAGCCGATTCTTCAAGCCCCGAAGCCGTGGAGGAACAGGCTAGTATAGAACCTCCAATGAAGCTGCCTGAAGTTCAAGCAGCAGCTGAACATGCTTTGTTGACCAGTATAAGTGACGAAGCCCTACGCACGGCTTTATCATCTGCTGAGGGGTTTGAGGTATGTCCTTGCGTTTGCCTTTGATCTTAGAGTAGCCGACTGTTTAAACTTTATTGATGAACGGACACTCCGTATCAATGAACAGAGTACTTTATCGGACGATGTCGGTTACACTAGACTTCACTGTTGTTTTCCTGCCTCGCACCTCACAGAGGTGTTCATAGTTGCAAATCAGACTTAAGTTTTAAGATTTTTTTATCTTCATACTAGTTGCAAAGAGCCTCTTCTGGTGTTCACCATTTTCAGGTTCCTTTGTCGTTCCTAGGTTACTTTGATGTCTTTGTTTTCAAACTCTTTTGCTACTGTGTCGCAGGATTTGTTTCTGGACCTTACGCGATCTGCTGCTGACAATTTCCATCGATCTTGGCGTAAAAGACATGGCGTGGTATTGGATGGTGAAGTTGCAGCTGTACATTATCGACGTGGTGCATTGGATGCTGCTGCTATGCTATATGAAAAGGTATGATTGAAAATAATTAATATGTTTCCAATCGGAACCGTGTCATAGCACTTCCTCGGAATTTGTTATGCTTTTTGATTCTGAGGGCGTTCTAGGTCCCCGCCGTCTCTACCACACTAAGTGACTGCATCGACATATTGTCTTGCTGTGGGTCTAGTACGACCTCTCTTTTATGTGGAGCTAGTTTGTACATGTATGATATAGAAACAATTTGCTATCTGTTGAATCGACTGTGAGTCTGACATGTGCTACTTCGTTGAACAGGTTTGTGCTCTTTATGGAAGTGAAGGATGGCATGCTCTATTGGTACAAGTTCTTCCTCGACTATCTGAATGTCAAAAGAAACTATCAGATTGGGCTGGTTACCTCTCCTCTTGCATCAAGCTTTTGTCCTTAAGTCCTGGGCCTATATCTGATGAAGATCGGAGCTCAATTCAAGCGGAAATTGTCAAATTAGCCCATGGTGGTTTGCCTGTACCGGTATCGTTGGATGTATCGACACTTATCACCTTCGCTGCAAGGGGTGGACCACCACTTGAACTGTGCGAGGGTGATCCTGGTACTTTGATGGTAACTGTGTGGAGCGGCTTTCCGGACGACATCACTATGGATTCGCTGAGCTTGACGCTGGTGACCACCTTTGCTGCTGACGAGGGAACGAAGGTAATAATACGTATCATGTTTGCACACCACAGCGTGCAACAGTTGAGCTGAACTTTATGATGTGTGAGTTATCATTTGAAGATTGTCATTTGCAATTGAACAATCCTCATTTTTTTTCAGTTTCTCTTACAATGTATCTCTGCAGTTCGTGAAGAGTGTGGATGCTCCAGTGCTCAAGCCTGGAAAGAATCGTGTCTTAATGACGTTGCCACCACAAAAGCCAGGATCCTACGTTCTAGGAGTACTGAGCGGTCATGTTGGGCAAGTTAAGCTTCGATCGCATACATACTGCACCACAAGTGCCGCAAGTTCGAAGGGTGGGCCTCCTGAAAGCGATGATTACTTGAGTAACGAGAAGCCACTCCGGACCGTCCTGGAGGTTTTTATTCTTCCTCGTCTCTCTCTCGTTTGTACTTGGAGTTCCTTTTTGTCACGTTTATACAGACGTTTGCCTCGTCAGTGATTGCGGTCTTGAAGCGGAAATCATTGCCGAATTTCTCGAACTAAATTTTTTGTCAGCTTTGTGCTCAAAAAAGAGAAGTTTCCTCCATTCTAAAGTTTGGGTACTGAGGTCGGATTGTTTTGTTTCAGGTTGCTAAACCACGTGCACTAGTAGAAATTAAAGCAGCAGTTACGAGGGGCCTACTATTTGGTGAGGCACAGTGGGTAGGATTAATCATCACGCCTCTAAGTTACTCCCTCGAAGGTGCCCGTGTTCATATCTCCACCGGACCAAACCTGCAGTTTTTGAGTGATCAAACGGCTCTGTTAGAGGTTAACAAAGTGACCTCCCAAGCTGACGCAGATGCACCATCCATGTCTGAAGTCATGGATGCTGTGAAGTCACCCGGTGCTCATAATTCGCACAACATTCTTGAGAATGGCGATACTCTCCGCCAGGACGATCATGCATCAACTCATTTGCAAATGAAGGATGGTACTGTAGAGCTTCCCGGTTGGGCTAGTATGGTGACTTCGGTTCTGTGGATTCAAGTCAAGGCAGAGTCGGAGGGCAATTTATGCTCCCACTTCTCTGGAGATCCACATCTGTTTTCACCTCCCTCTTCCCCAAGGAAACTTCTCAGAGATAGTTCTGACCCACTGATACAAGACTCAATCACATCCTCGGTTGCAAACGGACCCCCCGTATCTTCCGAAAACAGTAATACGGGTCAACATGGATACACACTCTCGAACGGGAATCTTCCAACTTCTAGATATGGCATGAAGACTTTGAAAGTGAAGATGGCATACGGGGTATCTCGAAGCCGTTTGTATGAAAGGTACAGGAGTTGCATGCTTAAGAGTACTGTCTGAGCTGTTGATTTCGTGAGCATGCATCGCATTCGTGCATTGTAATGCACTGTTCAAGAACACTCATACATCTGTCAAACTTTACAGCACTTTTAATTTGTAATATGCATGTTTTGCAGGACAATCGCATTGCAGTTTACGCATCCATTTCGAATATCGACTCGCATTGTCAGCAGGGGAAACGATGGAAGATTTCTCTTGCAGGTATTAAATTAATTTTGTGATCTGAGGACTGTTGGAGCTCCTGAATTTATTGCAATACTATAAATTGTGGCAGTGTTTCCTAGAAAGAAAGCATGATAGTCTTCTGCTGGAGTAAATAGTCTTCTGTTGCAATCTCCTACATAATGGTTATCTATGTGTTCTGCATACTTACCGGGGCCGGGGTGCATCCGCAGATCACCTTGAATTCACAATTAGCAGCGGCTGTGACGATCAAGAGTGCGAACTTGGTATTACAGCCAGGTTTTGCTCATGTCGATAATAATGATGGGCAGCCTACTCCTGCATGGCTGCTTCCTCTATCGATCGCAGCATCGTCTGAGTGTGCACTTCTGTTTCCAATACGCTCAGAGCAAGGTACTGCGAAGGACGGTGAGTACGGTGAAATTGGCTTATCATTCTGTTTCAGGGAGTCACAAAAGCAGGAGCGTGGCATAGGCGAACATAGCCCCTAACTAAACATATCACCAGAACTGAAGATTGTAAGTGCAAGTTGAATGAGTAATGTAGATATCGATATCTATATAGGTAATGCCTGGGTGAATATATTGTACAAATTATTGCCGATTTCGTTTTGTGTACTGATGTTATCGAACTTTTTGCAGATAATGGAGACAGTAGGGTCAGCTCGGGTCCAAGGCAATCTTTGAGTCGTCTGAATCTTCAGTACAAGGTTTCAGGAAACCATGAAGCTGGACTGCATGCCCCTGCTACAGCCGGTATCCCAACCACTGAGAGCTACTTAAAGTTCTCAAGCAGGTTCCACCTGACAATGCCAGTTCTGGAGCAACTTGTGGCAGTCGGCATGCTCCCCGTCCCTTCACAATGTCCCCGCGTAGGACAGCAAGTTGTTTTTCAGTGGCGAGTTGAGAGGCTCAAGGAGGGTTGGGCTGCATCTCAACAACAGGATTCCACCGAGAAACCGTCCGTGCCCAGGCCACCCAATGATCAGGTATTCCTGCTGTCATCTCACAAGAAGTGTAGTATGGGTGTAGACATTTTGTAACCAGCTGCCCATTGGAATCACGCAGGATGTATCATAACTACTCACGTGTAGGTAAATTTCTAATGTAATGCCTTCCACATTGGCTATAAACATGGCTGCTAAAGTCTTTAGTATGATGTAATTTCATCGGTATGGGGGTGGCAAGGCTAGTTGTAGGTTTTCGTCCACATGACAGCAGAGTGCACTTGTCGGTACGGGTTGCTTAACATGGGGTTTGTTTAACAGGAACCGGAAGATTTGTATTATGAGCTGAAAGCCGACGAAGATGATTGGATGATAGCAGGAAGACGGAAGGGGTTCATTTCGCTTCCTCCGAGTGTAGGCTCCCGCATTGTGCTTTCAATGGCGTGTGTGCCATTGGTGGCGGGTCATGTCCATCCGCCGGCCTTGCGTTTAGTGAACATAGGTCGTGCTCATGTCAGTCCCAGTCCTGCTGGTCCTCACTTGGTTTGTATTCTACCCCCTGCCCCTTGTACTGCATTGTGTATCAGGAAAGGCATGTGATTCTCTGTAAATGATAGCCTCCTCTCTGCACCGATTTTTTAATAAGTGTTCAATCGTGTACATTTCCGTCCTCCCATTGCCTTATTTTTTGAGATTTTCTCATTCTAATGGTTTGGTACTTTTACCTGAGTAGCCCAGGGGTGAAATCAAAATTTGCAATGAAGGTCAAATGAAGGTCTTGCAAATGGTGATTGCATTCAAAAAATAAATATATCCAATGTGGGGCACGTTTTTCTATATCATTGTTTTTAGACCATCTAGTAAACAATTTGCATGGAGCTCAAAAGAGCCGAATGAATCTCTAATATTTTGCGTGAGCGTACCCAACCCAATTATGTACATGAAAAAAAATATTGACCAAGTAGATTGGGATAACAATCTTTATGTTTCCCTTTGCACCATGGTGACAATGCCTCGTTAGCAATGCCCAAAAAATCTCTCGTACAAACTTTGGGTGTTATGATCTTGCAAATGAAAAACATACAACAACTAATTTTTGGAATAGTGATTAAAAATAGGCTTAAGTATAAAATCTTATGGTTAACATTTTGAACGAAAGTAAAAAAGAATTGGTTAAGATCCACATGAGTACATAGAGGTAGAAAATAGTAGTTTTGAGGTTTGCAGCTCTCAAAAAACACAAAGATTTTTAGAGGTTAAAGGTATTTACTATACTTGAAATGGTGGAATGAGTGGCTTCCTATTTTTCTTTGAATAACAAATATAAGAAATAGCTTAAATAGAACAAACGTTTTTCTATCCTTACAATATTAATAAGCACTTATAGTATTGAGTACAAATTTTAGAAGTGTACAATGTTGTTTGACTTGTAACTCGAATTCTTATTGTATATACGCATGGGGTACATTAAGGGCAATCGTAGGATGATCTTGATTGGAGCAAGAATCTTGCATGCAGGCTTGTTGAGTGCCCACCTTTAAGTTCTCTTACCCTCGAAGTGAAGGATGAAGTTTATATTGCAACTTACTGTCCCTCGGCATACTTCGGGCCGAAGCAAGTGCATGCGATGGGTTCACATGTTTGTTGGTGCATACTGACTTGCAACAAATCCACTTCCGTCTCTGAAAATAAGTACCCTTATTCACGACTTCAGCAACATGCAATTGTCTAAACAACCTTCATGCATATAATGTACAGAAGTCGATGTATAACCCCTGTCGATCAGCCTTTGCTGCCGTCTAGGAGTCGTGTATTGCCAATTTATTCCATTGTCTCACCAAAAAATGAATCTGACGGATCTTTCTCGCCAGAAGAATGTCCTACTCTTACGTTCCACTTCTCAGAGCATGATTCGAACCCACTATCGTACAAAAGTCTACAGATATCCTCATATTCCTACACTACTCTTACCATTTAACGACTTGTAAGCACTCACAGAGAGAACATTTTACATTGCCACGCATGAACGATTGGCAATAGGTAATGTCATTCTAGTTCACCCGACTGATGTGGCGCCGGATCTCGCCCTGCCTGCCTGTCAGCACCTCGATCTGACTCATCGCCACCATTGCCTTCCCGAAGTTGCGGTAGAACTCCACGCCCTGGTTCGAGTACACCGCGCCCTTCGTGCGTCCGTCCTCCACCAGGCTCTGGTCAGATGTCAGCAGCCCCCGCTGGGCCACAATGTCCTTGAAGTACTGCGTGTCGAATCTCCGCGCCGTCGAGTCCATGTCCACTTTCCTCCCCGATCCCGCTTTCGGGCACTGCTTCTTCAGAGACTTTGCAAAACTGGGCGCCAGAGAGGGATCCACGGGCGACACGTTCACGCGGTTGTCGAACGTTGCGCATGGAGCCTTCCCGATGGTGTGGGCGCCAGACAGCACCACGAGCTGGTCGGCGTTGAGGCCTTTCCTCTGGAACAGCTCCAACAGCTCAGGCACCTTCATGGTCGGGGTGGGCAGGTTGACAGGCGCGGCCTCGTCCTTGATGGACACTGTGCCGTCGCGGCGACCGGCGGGCACGTTCCAGCCTTGGCCTCCAGCGAGAATGACGGCATCGCGGGCTGCGAACTGGAGGACGTCGGCAGCCGAGACGACGCCGGGGCAGGCTTTCTCGATAGCCTGCTTGGCGGCGTCGATGGCTTGGAAGCCCTGGAGACCGGCGTTGAAGCGAGCTGCACGCTCGGTGTTGGGTCCTTGGAGGAGGACTGAAGCGTCACATCCTCGGACGAAGCAGTCGTGAAAGGCAATTCTGAGGACACCCGGGGCGACAGTTTTGTCTTGGCGGTAGGAGTTGAGCATGGACTGGTAGACGATACTCTCGACGCGAGGGCAAGTTCGACGGTAGAACCCGACCTGGAGGCCAGTGGCACCATGAGCCGCCACTGAAGTACCGCAAACAGTGAGGCCAAGGATGAGAGCAATGAGGATAGTCATAACAGCTCCTGATACCGACCAAGCGGCCATTGTAGGAGGCCTGTCTTCGCAAGTTGTTGAGGATGATTGAACTCGTGAACGTGGAGCAAGGCTGATATCCAATTCTCGACCTTCCGGTTGAGCACAAGAGTTAGGCAGTCCCTGAAGAGCAGGGGAACTGATGATAGCAGGAGAGCGGTGATGATGATACTGTGAAGGAATGGGTGGAGTGCGCCTTATATATGTACAAGGGCGGCGCTGAAGTAAGTCGGGTGTAAGCTTGGATTGAGTGTCAGGCAGAGCGCGTGGTCAAATCACGTCCAAAACCAGAATCTTCCCACAAAGATACCTCGATAGTTGACTCCTCGTAAGTCCATTTCCTGGGGTTTAAAAAATGGTAACCAAACATAAACACAGTAGTCAATGTGACTATCCTCACAGGGAGCACTGTGCTGAACTTACCACGATAACTTCCTGGATCGGGGACACGGAGACTCAAGATTATAGAAGTTTTCTGGCCAATGGGGATGCATAGAAGGTATCCGACAATCACCTTGACTGTGATACAGAAGTCCACTGATGCCGGGGCCACACTCCCCTTTATTTACCGGTCCAGCCTCCAGCGCAGTTAAACTAGCGTTCGATTATGGTAGAAGTACCTAAAACCACCCGCGCCCCCAGTATCAACCTATAGGTCTCCCCATAACCGCACCTAGCCTGAACTAGCATTGTCAGAACACTCAATTCAAACTGACCAATCAAAACAATAAAAACGCTGGTGGTTTTGGGTCGAATCATGAATGGAAATTTGTACCAGTTAGGTGTGACAATGGGAAAGTCTACAGATTAGTTTTGGGTCACCAAGTACTTTTGCCTTTGAAAATTTATACTTATTTATGTAATGGGAGTTAAATTTTGAAAAAATTTGCATCCTATGAGAAAAATTCTTTCCTACATGGGAAAAATATACCCCAAAAATAACCATTCTAAAAAAACCTCAAAAAGCTTAAGTTGGTGGTTTTAGGGCATTCGACCTTAGTAGCTGCCACATTGAAAAGGGGACATCTGGATTAGTGGCGTGACATTCACAAGAATATGAGAGACATTTAACCACTATTGCGAAGTGTATTGCACTATCCAACCAATGACTCTCTTTACTTGGGATTATACAACTACTTTTTTCACCTGCGTTTGGCTTGCATCTTGAATTGCTAGTTGTGGACAACCGGAAGAAACTGAATGTTCTCGAAATCAAGGCTTATTTTGACCTCACAATTCTAACTGGCAATCAACACATTGCTATAGTGCACATGCAGTATGGCCGGGGCATGAGGAAATGTCAAGCTTACGAACGCAGCTCGGTAGACGAGAGGGCCGGACACAAAATTCAGTCGGGGTTCTCCGTTGGATTTTCCAAATATGGAGGGCGGCTAATAAAAGGGTGCTTCCGTATTTTATTTTATTTTTGTGTTTTTTGTGTTAAGCCCTCAAAATTTCACTGAGAGGGTCCCCGTGGTAAATGGAGGGGCGTAGACCCCAAATTTAAAAAAAAAAACAGAAAAAAAAAACAAACATAAGGGGATCAAAAATGAAGAAACAAAAAATTGGGGCCCACCCCTGGAGAACCCCCGTTGGATTCAGTGAGCGGCACGAGAGGGTAGGGTCACCTAATTCCATGCAACGCTGATCAGTCTGCGTGTAACAAATTTTGTCACCGCGATTGACTTCTGTCGATGGCCATCCAAACTTGCTAACCCATTTTTAGCAATGGAAGTAACTTCCATTTGCATCAAAAATGATACAGAATTTGACTGGTCAACCTTTCTTGTATCGGTCCCACCGGAGGTCCCACTTCAACTGTCTTCAGTGTTGCCGAACCGGCCGGCCTCTTGTAAGGTTGTCAATGTGATGTGTTGGTGACGAAAGCGTGCGCTGCACTCACGTTTTCAAATGAGTTGTAGCATTATGGCTAGAAGCATACTGGCTGGTTTGTAGGTTCAGAATCGAGGGGCGGTAGAATGGCTGTTATACTCGAGGATCCCAGGATCCGACCCAAGTTAGCTTAGGATTTTTATTAGCTCAGGATTTTTATGTGATTAGCTCTAATATCTCGGTGAATTAAGTTTATTTAGCTCAGGCTTTGCATATGTTAGTAGATCTCTTTCTTGGAAACTTGTTGCCATGGGTTTTGTGTTGGTTATTCTTGTTTTGATACTACCCGAAAAGGAGTCATAAGGAATGATAGTTTAGAAACTATGACAATAGTGTCGTATTTGACATACGTATATTCATTTTAGAGAAGGGCCTAAATCATGTGTTGTACCCTCAAAGCTTCCCTCTTGGGATGGGAAAGAATATTTGTGTTTTTATGACGTCTTCTGAGGTACATAAACACAAGATCTGGAAATTAACTTGTATGTGAACCTGTATACAAGTTCTTGGATGCAAATTTGTGTTTACATTATAAAACTACAATTTGAGCATAGAACAAGAAAAGTAATGTTTTGGGGGTAATTTAACCATTTTTCAAAATAAATTAAATATGATTTGAGGCTTTTCAATTTCTCTTCAATAATTAGGTGGGTGAGGTTCTATTCTACATGATTTGTATCCTCATAAGACCTATAAATGTAGAGAAGCTTGAGTGGTCACGTAAGGGTGTACTAGAATCTTTCTATGATTCAAGACAGATAGTTTATATATGACATTATGATCTTGGGATTTTTGGTTGAATTTTACTGCATGAGGTGTCATTGGAAGCAAGTTTTCCGGTAGACTGTTCTCAAAATGATATGATATGATATAATATTACAGTAAAATAATAATCATGTAATGAAATCAAGAACAACAGTCTCAAAGTCATGAATTGACCTTCCATTCTTGTAGCTACAAATTTTTTTGCACGGGCAATGTCAAAATTTGTTCCCACTTAATAAAAAATCTTAAAAAAATACTAACTCTGACTTTCCATGTAAAGCCCTTAAGATCAATTTCAAGAAATGGACTAGTCGTGAAAGAGGATTTTGCTATAAATTGACCATTGTGAAAAGCAGCCCCACCAAAAAGTTTAAAATTTGGATCCAGATGAGGACACGCACTTGCAATCTACACATTTTGCATGCAGAATAGCTCGTCGAAATGGCACATGAAACAGTCAATCAAAACATGAGGTTCTTCATGATTTCCGTCGAAATAAACAACACCGGGCGGTCTGCATTCTCTTCTGAAAATGTCACATAAGTGCATTCATAGCTATTGAAAGAAAAATCAAGATTCTCGTCATGATTAGTAAGAAACTTAATTGTATATTGATCCCATCTCGGCTGTCGGCCCACTGCGGTTCGTGATTGCCACGGTTATTCGATTGTTGAATAAAAATGAATCCGACGAATCTTCTCGCCAGAAATTGGTTGTCCCACTGATCTAAAGTTCCACTTCAGGAGAAAAACAAAAAAAAAAAAAAAAAAAAAAAAAAAACCACTATCAATTACTAGTCTACCGAAATCCTCACATTCATGCATAGTACGTGTTGACATGATACTCTACATGAAGAGATTACATTCTCGTCGATAATAGATTCATTCGGCGAAACGCGACGTCGATCTAATTCACCCGACTGATGTGGCGCCGGATCTCGCCCAGTCGCCCAGTCTGCCTGTCAGCACCTCGATCTGGCTCATCGCCACCATTGCCTTCCCGAAGTTGCTGTAAAACTCCGCGCCCTGGTTCGAGTACACCGCGCCCTTTGTGCGCCCGTCCTCCACCAGGCTCTGGTCCGATGTCAGCAGCCCCCGCTGGGCCACAATGTCCTTGAAGTACTGCGTGTCGAATCTCCGCGCCGTCGAGTCCATGTCCACTTTCCTCCCCGATCCCGCTTTCGGGCACTGCTTCTTCAGAGACTTTTCAAAACTGGGCGCCAGAGAGGGATCCACGGGTGACACATTCACGCGGTTGTCGAACGTCGCGCAAGGCGCCTTCCCGATGGTGTGGGCGCCAGACAGCACCACGAGCTGGTCGGCGTTGAGGCCTTTCCTCTGGAACAGCTCCAACAGCTCAGGCACCTTCATGGTCGGGGTGGGCAGGTTGACAGGCGCGGCCTCGTCCTTGATGGACACTGTGCCGTCGCGGCGACCGGCGGGCACGTTCCAGCCTTGGCCTCCAGCGAGAATGACGGCATCGCGGGCTGCGAACTGGAGGACGTCGGCAGCCGAGACGACGC
The DNA here is from genome assembly GCA_037043015.1 of Bryum argenteum. Lineage (NCBI taxonomy): Eukaryota > Viridiplantae > Streptophyta > Bryopsida > Bryales > Bryaceae > Bryum > Bryum argenteum. The sequence goes on along the minus strand of CM073325.1, from coordinate 19,698,599 downwards.
CGGGGCAGGCTTTCTCGATAGCCTGCTTGGCGGCGTCGATAGCTTGGAAGCCCTGGAGACCGGCGTTGAAGCGAGCTGCACGCTCGGTATTGGGTCCTTCGAGGACGATTGAGGCGTCACATCCTCGGACGAAGCAGTAGTGAAAGGCGATTCTGAGGACCCCTGGGGCGATGGTTTTGTCTTGGCGGTAGGAGTTAAGCATGGACTGGTAGACAATGTTCTCGACGCGAGGGCAGGTGCGATGGTAGAAGCCAACCTTGAGGCCAGTGGCACCATGAGCCGCCACTGAAGTATTGCAAACACTGAATCCAAGTATGAAGGAAATGACGACTGTCAGAAGAACCTCTGATTATATTCGGACTTTATTTGGAATCTTGTCAGAGATACTTCTGTCGAAAGAATGAATGCACACGAGTTTGACAACCTCGAGAGAGAGGTGGGAACCGATGATCGCGGGAGGAGGTGCTGATGATACTGTCATGGAACAGCTGAATGCGCCTTTTATATATTTTTTTGACACAAATGAAAGTACTTTCATTGCATGAGAAAGAATACAACCTAAGCCACAAGTGGCCTTGGAAAAAAAACAAAAAATGAGTTAGTAGCCTCAAAGCCTATGACTTTCTAAAAGACGGACTGAGCGAGAGCAAGGACACGCTCTGCAAATCACAGAATGCCCATACAACCTCAATTCCGTTAAAATGGCACTATGCCATGTGCCATTTTGTCACACCAACTCTTACATAAGTGCTCACATGGAATGGTGTATTCTGTAATATCACGATTTTTTTGGTAATATCACTCCTATATGTACATTGTCACTCATTTTCCATAATATCACCTTCAAATTCTGTTATATCACATGGTTTTTGAACTATAGTTCAGAAAGTTGAGGTGTGCCATTTTAGCGGCATAATGCCATTTTAACGGAATTGAGGATATACGCCCCGTCCGCCTCATCCCTATTGCCTCAACTGCTCAGTGCGGTTCAAATACAAATCCTGCAATCGGTCCAACTGGCTACCATATTGGCTGATCAGAGTGAAATCTCGTGAAGACCTTGTATAGGCCCCTCCGCTTCCTGCACGGCCTTATATAGTTTAATTGCAGAGTGGCGAGGTCCAATAGTCGCGGCCACGATAGACTGGATAGACCCGTAGCCTTGATAGACTGTCAGGCAGGCACGTGGTTAATTTAGATTCCTACGCCGAGACCAACGAGGATGCTTGTTACGCGCTATCTTGTACGTTATTCGAGTGGATGAAGTCTGGCCGTGCGAGTGGGACCCCGAGGAATGAAATTACTACTGTACTCACGGAGGTAGCCATCATATATCACCTCAGAAAGGGATTTTTTAGGTGTGAAGAAGTTTAATTGGAAATTTGACATCGCAACGTCAATTAAAGTGGCACTATTCCAAATTGACATACCAAAGAGTGTCAATTATTACACAAGTGCTATTCGGATCGATGACATAATTCGTTATGTTTTGGAAATGTACCTTCAATGTCATTATGAAGTAACAATGCTTCTGTATAACATTTAGTATGTACCCTCAATTTTTACTGAGTTTCAATCCCTTCAAAGTACCACTGGATATTGCCGATGTAATGAGCAGAATTGAGGTTACTTTTTGGACTCACCGATGATGCACTTTACTTTGAGCTATGACGTATTTTTTGGACTGCGGATGTAAATCACGGAGAACACAGTTGTGCAAGAACGCCAGTTGCGATGTCAAGTTGTCAATTGCTGCTATGAAGCTGCAGATGTAACTTCTAGTCAGAAGTGAACTTTGTACTCGACGATACTATTTGACATGTTCCGGCAGAAGCAATTGGGGTGGTCAGCCAATAGAGCTTTGGCACCATATTTTTGGATATTAGTCAACACTCAACCCCGAAAATAGTGTGGAAATGAAAATGGTATCGAGTTTTTGGGCCAGCGGTAACAAAAAGAGTCCATAAGGTAATTTTGAGTGCCTAAGGAATGAAGGCACTGACAATTTTGTCAAAATGGCGGTATTTCAACTGGGGAACCTTATTTTTTCATTCCAGAATTTGTATCTTATGCCTGCAAAATGGCGCATTTCCTATTTCATTTCTTATTTCTCTTTATTATCACTATCTCTTGTAAAATGTTACATTTTCTAAATTTTATCACCTCCTAATTTTATAATATCACCTTGTTTCAAGATAACCATAAACGTTTGGCCGATCATTTTTACAAAACACTACAGTTTCAATGATTTTGTTTTACCCATTGGTCTTGATATTCCTTCTTCATTGTTAAAATCTGATAAATATTATGTGTTGTTCAATAGAAGTTTTCTATTACTATCTCCCAAAATCTCACTATCTCCCAAAATCTCAGTAATGCCCTCTGGAACGCGGGTCGCAGAACAGGCCTGAAAATGCGAAGAAGAGGGGGTATGGCAGGGGTCTTGGGGGCGGGGGTTTGGGTAATTTCTATAATTTTGCAATGGTAAGTAATGGTTAGTTAACCCCTAAGAGCCCAATCAACCATTTTATGGTCGATCCCGAATTTTGAGGAGTTTTACCTAGATAGAAAAAGTTTTTTTTTGGAATTTTTTTTAAAATTCCAGAAGTTTGGTAAGTTGGGAACCACATCCAATTTACAAAACCCAGTTTGGATTCATAGATTGTTCACAATAAGCCTTCAAACACAAACAGGGCAAAGTTTTCTTAGTGTAAGAAAACTTACTATTTTGGGAAACTAATAAGGTTCCTCATAGGTTACTTGTGGCCTCTCTCCATTTTATCATATAATATGTGATTTTAGCCAATCATAGCAATTTCCAATTACTAATAATAGAAATTACATTTTATATTGATTTTCAAAGTTTTACTCTCTTTAATTAATTTTAAAACAAATCTTACTTATTTTAGAAAATTTGACCGTATAGATGTAATTTAGGGTTTAAGGTCTTTATACTATCTTTGGAGCGCTACTTCAAAAGGGTTACCGAATCCATATTTTATAAGACATCTAAGTTTTTCTTCAAACCCCTCGGGCCTTTAGGGGTTAATTAGATTAATAAAGTTCGGCCTAATGAATAGGAATTCAGGGCATATACAATACAGTCATCTGAAGAATCTTTTGAGAACAATCCGATTGGTCAATCCAGATGAGCGGATTGACCCACCGCTCTCTAAGTGATGATGAGCACTGCTCTGTGTGCACGCATGCATGTGTATTACAAACAAGTCAAGTTGAAAGTCAACACGAAGCGGCCGCCATCTCTAGGGCTGCTTCCAGCTCCAGCTCTTACAGTTCGTCAACTGCCGACGAGAATGACAAACTCGCTGCATATAAAAGCAGCAACATGGAACCGATTGCTTCATTGTCACACTTGTTAAGCACTTCCCTTTCAATCTGAAGCCTCAATTAGCTTTCGTCCTCTCATCTTCGCCAAGTCATTGGCAAGAGCGGGTACCCAGAGCACCATAAAGCAACGCCACGACCGATACGATCTCCCTGATAAATTCTCCTCGATCTTCGAACCTCAACATCCCACTGACTTCGATCTAGCGGTCAAAATCACCAGCACCCAGCGACTGTGTTGCGACAATGACGCTGTACTCATCAACTTCTCTGCTCCCGCTACTTTGCATTGTCGTCATTGCATTGACGTCATGTGCGCCTGTATTGGCTCATGGTGGCAGTGGCCTCAAGGTTGGCTTTTACCACCGTACCTGCCCTCGCGTCGAGAACATCGTCTATCAGTCCATGCGCAAATCCTACCGCCAAGACAAAACCATCGCCCCAGGGGTCCTCAGAATCGCCTTTCACGACTGCTTCGTCCGAGGATGTGACGCCTCCGTCCTCCTCGAAGGACCCAACACCGAGCGTGCAGCTCGCTTCAACGCCGGTCTCCAGGGCTTCCAAGCTATCGACGCCGCCAAGCAGGCCGTCGAGAAAGCCTGCCCTGGTGTCGTCTCGGCTGCCGACGTCCTCCAGTTTGCCGCCCGCGATGCCGTCATCCTCGCTGGAGGCCAAGCCTGGAACGTGCCCGCCGGTCGCCGCGACGGCACCGTGTCCATCAAGGACGAGGCCGCTCCCATCAACCTGCCCACCCCGACCATGAAGGTGCCTGAGCTGCTGGAGCTGTTCCAGAGGAAGGGCCTCAACGCCGACCAGCTCGTGGTGCTGTCTGGCGCCCACACCATCGGGAAGGCGCCTTGTGCGACGTTCGACAACCGCGTGAATGTGTCACCCGTGGATCCCACTCTGGCGCCCAGTTTTGCAAAGTCTCTGAAGAAGCAGTGCCCCAAGGCGGGATCGGGGAAGAAAGTGGACATGGACTCGACGGCGCGGAGATTCGACACGCAGTACTTCAAGGACATTGTGGCCCAGCGGGGGCTGCTGACATCGGACCAGAGCCTGGTGGAGGACGGGCGCACAAAGGGCGCCGTGTACTCGAACCTGGGCGCGGAGTTTTACAGCAACTTCGGGAAGGCCATGGTGGCGATGAGCCAGATCGAGGTGCTGACAGGCAAGCAGGGGGAGATCCGGCGCCACATCAGTCGTGTAAATTAGCTTGCAGCAATGTTTGAATGTATTCATTGAGGAGGTGGAGTGCATGTGTCTCAATTTCCCATTAACTTGTACAATAGAATATTCATTCACAATTCATTTCAATGGACAAGGAACCTCTCTGGTGATGTAGGGTGTAAGCATGCACCTGTAATACTTGTTAGCGTTTGATTTCGAATTGAATCAAACGTTGTTATCACATGGAAAGTAAAAAAGATCATTCGATAAATACCGATGGAGTAAGGGGTCTGATGGAGATCAACTCTGAGTTACTGAAATCTATCAATCTTGAGCTTGATCGAAGTGTAGTTGCATGTTCATTCTGGGTGTATATGAGACGCGAGCGAGCAAGTTGAAACTTATTTGCTATGATTTCCGAGCTATGAAACGATTTGCTATGAGTTTTCATGGAGTGCTTATTCTGATTCTGCGATGGGCATTGATTCCCCTACCCCTAGATCTCCTTGGAGTTTTTTGGGTGCGATTTTCCACCTCTATATACTCTCGGCGTTGTAAACTAACTACTACTAACTCTTCTTTCTCTTTTCTTTCTCTTCTTTCTTTCTTGTTTATTTTATTTTATTTTTTCTAGTGTAAGATCTTACAGACTTACGTAAGACTATTTTTGATCATCACCCTAGAAATTCGCTCTTTCATTTGAGAGATCATAACATCCAAAATTTGTCTTTGGGCATTGTGTAGATTGTTCTTGAAAATTTGTATGTTGCTCTTGTAAAACTAGAAAAGTTTCTTATTTAAGTCACCTTGGAATTTGAGTAGTGATTTGGTAATGAACATACTTAAAAAATAAAACTCCAAAATTTACTTTCTCAAACCGTCATCAAAGTATGAAATAATGGTATTTTAGTGAAGGTAGAACTTTTTTGTTTTTGGGTTTTCAAATATTTGGCATGTTGTATCATTGCAAGCCTATTATGTGAATTCAAAAATAGTTCTTCATGAGATTTTCTTACACAAGTTTGATCTTTAGATGTATCCTAACAACTTTCTGGTTGCAAGTTCTTTGATCCGAATTACTTTGGTACTTGATTTGCAATGATGTTTCTACAATGAAAAAAGTGAAACAATGGATGATTTTTTAGTATCTACATCTCCTTCATCCACCTTTAGATTTTGACTTAAATTTTAAAAATGGAATCCAATCATAGTCTAGTTTAAGCAGTAAAAACCTTAACCCGGACAAAAGATGTATTGAAGATAGGGCATGAATTTGAGTACAAGGGGTCTTGTTTTAGAATATTTTTCTTCAGTAAAATGTTTTGCATTTTTCACCATTGCAAGGCTATCAGTTGAGTCAAGATATTGTTTTGATGATGTTTTTTGGGAAAAGATTCTTGAGATGAAAATGAAAATCTTTCTAGTTGGTGATTTTTTGATTGCAAACTTCATGTTCCAAGTAGTATTTTAACTTCAAAATAATGGTTTTCTGTAGTTTTTTTGTGTACTAATACGTTACGATCTCGCAATGTACGAGGACTCATGAGTGAACTTTTGGTTCACATGATCTACAACAAGTCTATTTCAAGATTGTACGGTTCAAATCTGAATAGCTTATCTTCATTTCCATCTATAATGAATCTTTTAAAAATTATTATTTGACCAAATATACCCCAAGGACGTACCGGGGTTAAATTGGTCAATTTCTTCGTTAAAGTTATCATTTTTATGTAGAACAAAAAATTCCATAAGGTTGAATTTTCAATTTAGATGTCAGTTTCAGTTTGAAACAACAAAATCACTTACGGAATCAAAATTCTTCCAAAAATATAATTTATTTAGTCCCAGTTATGAAATGCACTGCTCATTAAGGGCCGGTTTACACTACGGTGGAGAAGTCCACCGGTCAAGAAAGAAAGGAAGTTTCTCCATTGTGATTGGTCGAAATGCCATTCTAGACCGGGTGTTTACATTTGTTGAAGAAATTGAAGGTGGTAAACTTTTGTCATGGATGAAAAAATGACATGGCGGCTTAAGTGGCAGTACTTTTTGCTCAAGACCTTCTCCGGAACAGTGTTTTCTTGTCTGGCCTCAAGAGGACGGACAAGGAAACATTGTTCCGGAGAAGGTCTCATCAATAAAAAAAAATGATTTTTCAAAAACAAATCTCGACCGTAGATCTCAAATCTAACTTTTTAAAACCTTAGATGTAGGCCGACAAGCCTTGATCCATGCACCTCATGACCTCCAATCAACACCCTTGTGATATCCATCCATCCCCACCTTCTCCTTGTGTCCCTACCGTCTTGGTGTTGTATATATACACTACCTACTCTAACTCCACATCTAGGAGTAAATTTTTCAAAGCCATTTTGAAGGCTTAGACCTCACTTTTTTGGCATTTTATCACCTTGTGTGCACATGAGTCAGTAGGATAATAAAATTGATATTTATTAGGTGTTGATATATGGGTTCGACTTTAAGGACGAATGATAGTGACAATTCTTGGATTTTTACGTAAGGCTGAGGCATGTCAAAAGAAATTTGAGATAGTTTTCAACATTACAAGGAGGACAAACTTGCTAACTTGATTACATGAAATGACCACCATGAATGTAAGTTTTATGATTCGATTGATCATTAATGGCACCAAGCCGGTTTTATTATGAAACAAGTGAGTGGACAACACTAGTGTGGGAGGATAAGAACTTTAACAAATGCTAATGAAGATGAAATTCAGTTGGTTAATACCATTCAATTGGCATCATCAAGTGCCTCAAAGAAGAACAAGCTTTGCATTACCAAAACCAAGCTCTGAATTACTATTTTTGAATAACATTGAACATAATATGACCATGGCATGTTTTATACTATTCAAAGTACAAATATACCATAAAATTATAGTTTACGGCACAAGTTGATAATAAAATTAATTTGAAAGTTTACTCAATTTGCCATACATATGCATATTGATCTTTATGAAAAGAAAAATTTGTTGATGTAGTTTCATACGATGTGAATGTAGAGAATTATGATTTTTCATCACAAAAAATCTTCACCATTAGGTGAACTTCTATTCACCAGTGGACTTTTCCAGTGGACTTTTCCAGTGGACATCACTGCTAAACTTCTCCTTTAGGTGTTTAGACTACAACTGGTCAAGACTCCTTAAGAAATTGTTTATTGCATTTAATTCTTCTCTGGCACATTCACCATTTGCCTCATATAACCATGTCTTGGCCAAGCATTCTTGACCGACCGGAGTCAGGCCTTCTCCACCGTAGTGTAAACCGGCCCTAAGATCCCCGAATGGCCCCTCCAACACAATTGCGAAATGAATGTACTGTAACGTGCATTCAACTGCATTCAAGGAAATGGAAATATGTAAATTTAGATTATCTTGGGTCAAAAGTGGGTGAGGCTAGAATGTTTTGGGATTGCCATTGTGAATCACAGATGATATTACACTATGTGGTGACCAGTGATATTACAATTTACAAGTGATAAAAATTGTGGTATGAAGGATATTAGTCATATTACCGTACATGGCGCCATTTAACGTGTGAAGGAGAAGCTAATACTGACCTTGAGAAGGCTATACGCCTATACCTGAAAATCCGTGAACAATAATTTTTGAACTTGATTTTGGGAAAATTCAACCGAAAAGATTTTGTTTACAACTGTCTTATTAGTCCACCCACCAATTTTTATCAAATTTCACCATACTGTTTCAGGCTCTGTAAAAAAGGCGCGTCTTTACAAAATTTCACCATACTGTTTCAGGCTCTGATAAAAACAGCAGATCTTTTTAAAGCAGAACGGCTTCTCTCTGTAATGGAATTGCTCACTCAGTCCACCTTCATCTGTAACTGGCTCTCAAGCTAGAATGTAATGTAAGGGACGCTTTACATGGGGAGTCGAGGCCAACAAATCTCCAAGCCGTTTCACTCAAAATTTGAGCCCAAATGGCTCAATGGGCCGCTTGGTGAACACATTAAGAAATTAATAAAGTGGGGGCCGATTCTCCCATGTGTAAAGCCCTTGGGGCCGTTTCTAGAGGCCATAAGAGGAGTTTTCGACTATTTCAACCCATCTTGATCTTTCTTCTTTATCATTTGATAAAGATGGATGAGAGGAGGCATAAGGTGTTAGTTGCACTTGTTTTCTTTATGGCCATAAGGCATGTTTTTTCCGTTGTTGCAATTTTGCAACAATTGGCATTGGCTCAACATTATAGTGCCATGACTATAATGTATGCTATCATGGTGGAGGAGATGGCTTTTCAAGGGAAGCACGGAGCATTTGGATGCGGGATCGTACAACTTTTTTTTTTTTGAGAATCAATTGTTTGGGAGCTATACCACACATTTATTTCGGCAACATACAAGGTTACTCCCGGAGACTTTTGATTATTTATGTGGTATTTTAGCTCCTTCATTGTACCGAGTAGATACAAACATGAGATGTGCCATTCCACTTAAAGCCCGAGTTGCTCTTGCTCTCAATAGGCTTTGTAGTGGGAATTCTTTGCGGGGATGTCTTTGAAATTTATGGAGTTCATGAAAGTACAAAGATCTATAATTGTTAGAGAATTTTGTATGGCAATTGAAAAACATTTGAAGCCATTAGTAATTGAGAAACAAACGGCAAGTACATTGAGGAGAATTGCTGCGAGTTTGAGGATTTAAGGGGCATTCCTTATGTAATAGGGGCGGTAGATGGTAGCCATATTCCTATCATAGCCCCTCCTCTAGACCCAACTTCTTATTATTGTAGAAAGGGGTATTATTCAAATTTTTCTCAAGGTGTGGTAGATAGTAGGTGTCGTTTTTGGGATTATGATTTTGGTTGGGCCGGCCGTTGTCATGATTGGACTTTATTTCAAAATTCACATATTGGAAAAAAAATAATGAGTGGGAAATTAGCACCCTATAAACTTGTAGGTGATGTCGCTTATCCAATGCGGCCGTGGTTTTATTCACCGTTTAAGGGTGAAAAGAGGGATTACCACGAGCTAAGGCTCATTGGAACTTTATACAATCCTCTACTAGAATGGCCGTTGAAAGAGCCTTTGGTATTTTGAAGGGACGTTGGAGGATTCTTTTGAAAAGAATTGACATGCCTTTAAGGCATATACCGTCTATAGTTACCGCTTGCATATGTTTGCATAATTTGTGTATTATACACAAAGACGTGTTTGACAATGAGTGGGCAAAAGAAAGTGAGCAAATTATGAGGAGAGAGAGTTCCCGGTTGATAGGGCAATTCGAAAATGTGGACATTTTCAATGCGGCGATTGAAGGTGCAAGAGAGATGCGTCGGTTTCTCCGTATAAATGACAATGATGTGTCCATGGAAGAAAATGAAGATGCTACATACAAGGACAGCAATGGCGGATTTGAAGAAGTTGAAAATACCGAGGCACATGAAACAAGGCTTGAAAGGGAAGCAAGGGTGAAAAATTTATTGATTCAAGCTACACAAGCCCATGAATTGCTGGCGAATTCATTTTGGGAAGCTCATTTGCTCAAAGAGGGCGAAATTCTCTTTTCTAGCATGGAAAGTGATGAAGAGTAGAAACATAAGTAGCATCTATAGTTTATCTATGAGGCGGTCCATTTGATGCTCTACCTTCTCTAGTAAAGCATTTGTTTTCTCAAAGTTTTTAACCATGATGGTACTATTCTCTACCATTTGAGTGAACATACCTAGAGTTTGATCTTGAAAAGTCTTCTTGGCTTGTTTTTGAGAAGAACTTGTAGTAGTTCTTTGAATTTTGTTCTTTATTCCCACCTTCATCACTATCTTGACTAGCTTGAACCGGTGTGGTGTCACTTGCCGTTGAAGTGACATGTTTGGAAATGGTACTGTTTGGTGCCACCATTGATCAAAAGCTTCATAAAACTTACACTCCTTACGGTCGATCCGGAGACACCATTTGCAAGCTTGTCAATTCGGTATTGCTTGAACAAGATGTTGAATTTCTTCTTGCATGCCTCGGAAGTTCGATTTAATCCGGGAATCACCGCAATCATCCGAGTATGAAGCTTGACCATGTATCAACACCTAAAACATTGGAGTGAAAAAATTAACACATAAGCAATTACATATTGTGATTGAACCTAAAACATCGAATTAGTGAAAAAATCAGCACATTTGACTCTGAAATCCCTAATTCCCAAAAATTACAGCTTTGCAAAGTGTACAAATAGAAGGCTAATACAAATTAGGACATCTCAAGGGGAGAGAAGAAGACCTTGGCAAGCATGTGCAAGGCATTCACCCAGGGTTCAAGTCCCAATGCACTCACCCGATTCCTCCATGGCAAAGGCCTCAACTTTCTCATAAGTCCCCAATGGGGGGGATAAAGGGGGCAAAGGCTAAGGCCAAGGCCTTTAAAAGGCCCAATCTGAATTTTTTTAAATTTTTTCATAAGCAAACTTATGGACAAAAAATTTAGGTATGAGCAATTACCTTGTTTTTTGGCATTCTTGACAAATTCCGGTCCATCTCCCCTCGCAATGCAATCATTTGAAGGACGTGATTGTCCTTCCAATGCTTCTTGTCATCCTCCTCCTCCTCCTCCTCCTCTTCCTTCTTCTTCTTTTCTTTGGAGCCTTTTTTGAAGATGTTGCCCTTTTCAAACGACCTTCGTCTTGGGAGCAATTGGTGCAATAATCTCCACATCATCATCTTCTTCAATTTCCTCAAAGCTTCTCTTCGATGGTGTGATAAACCCCGAAATTAGTGGAGGTGGAGTAGGAGTAATTGAACCAATCGACCTCCTAAAAACTCTCGAATTTCGACATTTCTAGGGTTTCTTTGTGATAAGACATTAAAGGGCTGAAATGCGTGAGACTCCAAGCTATATGCCCTATGCGATGCATCATACTCCTCACTACTCCATCCGGGATTTGGGAAGATGAACCCTCCATCAAATCTCAAAAATTTCAGAACAAACAAGACAATTACAAACAACACTCAAGCAAGGCAAGAGAAAAAGAATGAAGAAGTGGAAGAGGAAGAGGGTGAAAGAAAAGGAGAGCAATTTCCACCGTCCAGTTTTGGCACTATTTGATGGTCTTGATTTGTTTAAAAAATAGTTTTTAAAAAAAAATTTAAAAATAAGGATTTGTGGAAACGGCCCCGAGGCCAAGAAACGGCCTTCCATTCTTGTAGCACCCGATTTTTGGCGCGCGGGCCGTGTCGATTTTGTCCCCGACCATTAAAAATTGTTTCAAAAATTTGGCCTTGACTCCCGTGTAAGGCCCCTCGGGCCAATTTCAGAAAACTGACCAATCATATTGCTGGATTTTGGTGTTCATTGGCCCCATCAACGGCTTGGCCCCTCGTGTAAAGCGGCCCTAAATCTCCCAGTAGGTTTTCGAATTTTGACTGGATACGAGCTTCAAAGTTCGAACGCACAGGAGGGGCGGCGCTTCGATGTGACAAAAAGGGTCTGCCTAGCTCCTCCGCACGACATGCATGATCCTCATGTCCTCTCTACAATGCTAGCTGTAAGTCCGACCATTTGTTGCTTCGTAGTTGATCCATACTCGGCTGGAGGTCTGGCTGATCATGGAGGACAATTTCAATGAGCCAGTTCAAGTGAGGCTGGCTGCTACGCATGGTCAGATCATTTCGCTTCTGACTCGGGCTATTCCGTTGACCATCAATGGAAGTCAAACAGCAACTCCGTACCGCCATGGCATGTGGATTCAATAGGCTCGTGAACATGGATCTTCCAAATCCTTATCAGCAAAATGTTTACGTTTCCTGTTCCACAGTTCGATGGTCATAATATTGACCTCACATGTGCAATGAACTGGCAAAACTTATAGAGCACGTGAGTTAACAGAACAGCACCTTTCACGCAGTTTTAGGTTATCAAAGATCGTTCTAAGTCGACTTCCGACCTAGGATTCAGCAATCGAGGGGCAGCCCTCACCATCATGTAGAAACCGAGATAGTCATGAGTGTTGCATATAACAGCTTGCATAGTGGCCCTTCGCTTGCCGGCCGACAATGACCTCACTGGGAAACTTTTCAGGCACCTTCGTGACCCTGTGCAGATGACCAAAAACTTTTCTACAGTCATGTAAAAGCGTCCGGTATACAAGTATTTGTATCAGAAGCGATCGGAGGAACCTCCTTTACGTACTAGGGGAAATAACCAGTGGACATCTTCTGAGCCGCAGGAGTGCCCAGGGAGGTACCCCACTGATTATTTTCCACAATTATGGGCTCCTTTTGAGTTCCCTAGCAGTTCAAAACTTTTAAGAGAAACGGATTTGTCCTTTCGCGCAAAATAAAACAAAATAAAATTTAAAATCCAAAAAAAATTCGTTTACCCTTCAAAGAAAATTTCCCCTACCATTCTACAAAATAAGATATAGTTTTTGAATTTTGAGATTTAATTCTTGAAATTGGTCATCATCAATGAAATAGGACTAACTTCAAAATTTCACCAAAAATTGAGATCTTACTTTTTTCTAGTTTTGATTTCGGTACATGTAAATAATGTTCTAAGGCATGATCTCACGGTTCGGATTTTCAATCCAATCATTCTACACATGCCATTTCTATTGTCAAAAAGAGGCTTTTGTATTGGAAATTCATCATACCTTTGTGTGCAAATTCAAGCAATTCTTTAGGTTTTTTTAAATCCTAGAAGGATGAAAATTACATGGACATATTTCCAACTCACCTAGTAACAAGGATTCGAAAAGCTTTTAAAGTTGGTGTCTTAGGCTCACAAAACCCTTCAAACCCATTTTACAACAGGGGATTTTTCTTCTTTTCAATTCTGAATGTTACGATCTCACAAGTGATGAAGAATTTGAAGCTAAGATTTGCTAAAGGGTCCATGTACACTAAACCGGACCCAAAATGGGCAAGTGTGGTAAGTATGTACTGTACATGTCATACATGAATATCCGGATCCTGTACCAGTCAGAAATGGACACGTGGCTGCTGTATGTCAGGAAGATCGTTGGGGGGTGCTCAGCGGGTAGGGTTTGGTGAGCGCATTCTGCGCGCTTTTTCCGCACTGCGCGTGTTTTTTGAACTTTTCCCCTCCTCCCAAGCTGTCTCCCTCCTCGCGAGCTGTCTCCCTCCTCGCGAGCTTTCTCCCTCCTCGTGAGCTTTCTCTCTCCTCCGAAGCTTTCGTGTGCAAGGTTAGGGTTAAGGGTGCTCGGAGGCGGTGTTCGTGTGCAAGTGAAGGCTGCCCTTTTGGAGTGTGTAGTTTTCTGAGCGTTCCTGGAGTGTGTAGGCTTCTGAGCGTGAGCGTGTGTAGTTGACGGTTGTTTATCTTCGAGCGTGCCCGAGAGTGTGCCGTTTTCGCTCTCCCCTATTATTGTGCTTTACCGAGTTCCCCGAGTGTAGAAACCTGAGCGTTTAGTTTAGGGTTGTCATCAACGGGCTCCGGCAGTATGTAGATGGTTTTCGCAGGATGGTGCTATTGCTGTGTTTTTGGGAAGCGGTGTAGTGGAGGAAAGTGAGTCCAGCATCGGTCGGGGAGCTAAAGTGCGGCAAGAAGAAGTCAGCTGTCGGAAGTCTCCATTTTGAAGGTGAGATTGGTTAAGTTTTAGGGTGTTATGTATTGTCTTCGCTGTGGTTTTTGTGGCCTTCGTCTTGTTTCGTTGCTTCCACTGCCAAGTTCGTAGTTTTTGAGTTTTAGTTTGCTGAAGTTTGCAGGGTGCGGCGGTGCAGGGACAGACCTGTAGAGCGCGAGCAGCATGGGGAAGCGAAGGAGCTACCGTGCAGCAGCGGACAGCGATGAAGAGGTCGATTTGTCCTTAGCGCTGGACGATGTAGAAGATAGGATTTCGGTGCTGAGGAAAGGTAGGCCGCCTCTGCCATACACCTTGGAGGACTTCCGCGACAAGTTTGGCTTGTCCGCTGAAGGTATCAACCCCCACAAAAGCAAGGATATTGTAGGAATTCTGCAGTCAGACCTTGTAGCGGTGTTTGGACCTCAGAGAGGTAAGAGCGGTTTCTTTTTTGGAGATTGCAAGAATGCCGACGTTAGGAACCAGATCAATAGAATCTACTCTATTGTGTACCAGCATCCCCATGGACCCAAAAACAAGTTGATAGGCAAAGACTTCGCTATAGGAATTGTCGCTGATGTTGTAAAGAAGTTAGATGTAAGCTGGGCCGCCTTCGCTTCTCAATCGAACAACAATCAGCGTAGCGCGTGGACGAAGAAGATGACCACTGCCCTGCAAGAAAAGGCGAAACTCGCCCAGAAATCTTTCGAGGAAGTGGCCGAAGAAGAGGGCTTGGACGAGATGCTGCAGGTACATTTACATGCACCCATTCCAATTTCAGAGTTTAGGCTCAGTTTGATTTTCAGAGTACATTTACATGCACCCATTCCAATTTCAGAGTTTAGGCTCAGTTTGATTTTCAGAGTTTAGGCTCAGCTTGATATTGTAAGGGTTCACTTACGCAAGCTTGTTCGGATTTTCTGTAGGGTCTCCCTATGGTGAAGAACGAGGTGTTGGCTGCAGCATCTCGACACAACACTCCAGCAATGGTAGCTGGCGGAAGGCTTGGAGAACCGTGTGGCTTCATCAGCGACAAGAAAACCGAGATCTCCGAGCTCTTGGTTGTCGTTGGGTTAGAGCTGCAGTGCATCAAGAAGGATGTGGGCGAAGCCATGAAGGAAAGGGACGTCATATGCCGTTCGGTGGACAGCATGCGTATGGCGTTGCGCTCAATGGAGCAGACATGTGAAGAATGTCGATCCAAGATGGAGGCAGAACCTGAAGGAGCGGAGAAGGTGAACCTCAAGATGACGTACGACTTCTACCGGTCTACGTTGATGAAGCAAGAAGCTGAATTTGAGAAGATTTCAGCTGAGGAGAAGGTGAAGGTGAACAAACACCAATCTCTTTTGAAGAGGACTGAATTTTTAGAGAGCCAGTTAGCCTCTTTGACCCCCCAGTTGCATTCCCTCCACCGGGGTCAATCTAGTTTTCCTCTTCACCCTCACCCTATCACCTCCTCCATTTCATCTGGCTTGAATGATGATGGTGTTATTGATGTCACTAATTGTGTGGTTTGTGATATGCCCTTCCCACTTAGTGACATCGTCGTTTGTAGCTGTAAACACCTGTACCACCCATGGTGCGCAGTTACATGGTTTAAGGGTGCTTGGAAATGTAAAGAACAATCTTGTAACACCACAGTGCACCCTAATTGGTACAAAAGCTTCGGTTTTGTGGAGCCCCATGCTGCCCTTGCGGAGAAGGCTGAGGAATTGGATTGTGAGGTGCTGCGGCAACAAGTGATATGTGAGAGAACCACAATCGCGAAGGGGAAACTTCCCGACATTGGTGAGTTCACTCCTCTCTTACTCTTATGCTATACAACCTCATGTACAGCTGGTTACTTTTTATTCATTTTTCAGATACATATAGTCGATGGGTAGAGTATGCTCGGGAGTGAGAAGGTGTGAATTGTTGAAGTAGATGTAGTTTTGTGGGGCAGAGTCTGGTTTAGTACTCCACGTGAGTACATGTGAGACTTCGAAACTGGCTTCAGTATTGACTTAGCTCTTTGCAAGTATATAACCTACGAACAAATACTTTCAGACGTTTATGTTAGTACTTAGAGAATTGCAGTGAAGTATATTTTTGTAACCTGTAGTAAGGAAACACACTTCGAGTAAGTGTTTGTACTTTGCTTACTGTACTCGAAGTGTTTGTGTACTGTGAGTGCGTTACTCGAAGTACTTTGTGTACCTCGAGTAAGAGTTTGTACTTTGCGCCAGTGCGCCACAGATGTGGTAATAGTATGATATACTACATCTTGTACTTGAGAGGTAAGTTTACATACCATATACAGCTTTTGGTAGTATAATGTACTATTGCACGAGTACCTTGATGCCCTATTCCATACTATAGTGGTATATCATGTTCGATTCGATGCCCGTCTTAATTCTTCTGGACCACTTTGATGCTTGAGCATTAAGCTTTATGCTGTTGGTTTTGCAGGTTCATCTCAACCATTGCCCTCCGGCCCTGGCTCCATTTGTACAGGAGTTTGGAGTCATGGAGAAGCCAGCCAAGCCGTGAATCCGCAGTTCAAGCTGGGAATTGGCGATTCCAGAAGATCAAAGATCAAGGACGCCGAAGATGACAGTGCCAGGAATACTCCTGACTCTGATAGGGTGAAGAAAGATGCTCCTGGGACCTTGGGACAAGCGGATAGTCCTCTACACGGTTTAGTCCCAAGAGCTTTGGACGCTGATCTGGGATTAGGCAGTGGCGACAATGATTCGCCAGCACCCCATACGACCACTGAAGAGGGTCCCGACGCCGATTGTCATTTGCCTGACTTAGGAACGGAGATCGAGGATGTGGAGATGGAACCCATCCCAGTGGAAGAAAATGTGGCTGATGACGAGGGTGATGCTGCACTAAGTGGTGGTCTTGAGTGCAGGCAAGCTAAATCCCAAGGAGATGGGAGCGGTTCGAAGGTTGCTGAAAATCTTGGAGAGGCTGACCGAGATAGAGTTTTGGAAGAATTGAGGGCAGAGATTGCTGCATTGAAGGGACAGACTCCGGATTCATCAGCACCGATCGAGGAAATTGAGTCTCCATCCGCTCCCGAGCCGAGCCAGAAAGGCATTGTGAGGAATGTACCACCGTTCGAGGTGTACCAACCTAATACCGCAGGGCCCGTGAAAACAAGGAGCGTGGCCGAACTTGCAGTCCCACCAGCGGTTTATACCCGTGCCAAAACCGATAAAGTGCGGACGCGAGGTGATGGACCTGCTACATATGTACCCCCACAAAAATCTCGTAAGCAGCCACAGAAGAGGCCCAAGGTAGATCTGCTTAAACCTTGACCTGAGCTAGAAGATGAAGAAATTGTGTCTTGTCTTGACAGGTGATGCGCAGGCTGCACCAACAAAGTCGAAGCGACGTACAAGGTGAAGTTAGATTGAAGTAGTAGGGAGATACAGAAGGTTTAGTTTTTATTTTTTTTAATTTTTTTTATTCGTGACTAACAGGAGCCGCATGGAACAGGAGCCGTGACCCTGTGTAGCATTTCGGCCAGTGCTAGTTTTTATTTTTTATAATTTTTTTTATTCGTGACTAACAGGAGGCGCATGTAACAGGAGCCGTGAGCCTGTGTAGCATTTCGGCCAGGGCTAGCTGGTTCTTAAGTAGAACCCCTTTTCTTGTGTCATTTTCCCTTTTTTTTGGCATTGCCCTACCATCACAGGTTTATGGTGGCACTTCCAACATGTATGGATCGTTGAGGGTTTACCGCAATTAGGTGGCTCTCTTGGATAAATTATTGTTCATTATTTTGTACATTGTAGCCTTGGGCATTCAATTTGTTATTTGAACATCTCATGATCAGTTGATGCAGGATCAGACTCGAAAGAAAGATTCATGTGATCTTTCTGTCGGGATTGAGCAATGTCCTATTGACATACAGTTCAGAGAAGGCACAGAGCAGGGACCACCTCGATTTAAATATATGAAGTGTAGTGTGCGTCATGGAAGTGCAGCTCTAAAATTGCCAGGGATTTTCAAGGACGGTGAGTACTGCAAAAAGTTGTGTGGCAGTGGCTGCGGAACGAAGAGGAGGCGGTGTTCGTGTGCAAGTCAAGATGGAATGCTTCCTCCATACGAAGCAAACGGTTTGCTTCACCAGCACTACATAGAGATGGTACTTGTACTCACAAATGCTGTTAATTCTAGAATTGGCAAATCTTATGTGTATGTTTGTTTCTTATAATGTGTTATTTGGATGACTAGGCAAGAAGAGAAAAACTTGGAGAAGAGGAGGATGTTTACGAGTATTGCGAGGGGCCGAAGTGTTTGTATTTCATTAAGAAACAAATCTGTGATGGCCATATTTCGCGTACTTTTTTGAAGGAATGCTCAGCCCAATGTGGATGTCGCCCAAACTGCTCAAACCGGGTGGTGCAGCGAGGTCTGACACGAAGACTACAGGTTGGTATTTATAAATATGAAATCATGTTGGCATTCATATGCTTTTTGCTGTGAATGTGTTTGTTTTGAAAGTGAATTATAATGCCTTGTTGTGTGTTTCAGATTTTTTGGACAAACCCAAAGAAACAGTGGGGTATTTGGACTTTGGAGGAACTTCCCAAAGGAGCGTTTGTCTTCGAATATGTGGGCCAAATTGTGAGTAACCAGGAGATGTCAACTCGGCCATTCCAAACCAAGTATGCGCTGGATTTAGATGCCGATTGGAGGTCCGAGATTTTGCTTACAGATGAAGAGGCCTTGTGTCTTGATGCAACGAAGTGTGGGAATGTCTCACGTTTCGTGAACCATCGGTAAGAGTAGGAGTTCATGTTCTTCATAATACCGGTTTTGTGCACTCCTGTATTTAGAAGGGATTGTGTGCTACTTGTGTGCATGCTTGCATGATGAATTGTTTTTTTTGCTCCACAGGTGTTATGACGCCAACCTTATTGACATTCCTGTGAAGATTGACACAATGGAATCAAGATACTATCATGTGAGTTTGTAGCTCCAAGTTCCCATTGATGCATTGTTTTTTCTTTCACATTCATTTGATGCATTCTCAGTTCTCACAAGACCACCGGCCCACTAGGAACGCTGATGACAGTCCTCTGTTAGAGCTGCTGATGTTTGCTTGTGTGTGAGCACTGTTTGAGCTGCCCTAAACCGCTGATGTTTGCTTGTGTGTGAGCACTGTTTGAGCTGTGTTTGACCGCTGATGTTTGCTTGTGTGTGAGCACTGTTTGAGCTGTGTTTGACCGCTGATGTTTGCTTGTGTGTGAGCACTGTTTGAGCTGCCCTAAACCGCTGATGTTTGCTTGTGTGTGAGCACTGTTTGAGCTGTGTTTGACCGCTGATGTTTGCTTGTGTGTGAGCAGGTAGCATTTTTTACAAAAGAAGAAGTGAAGGCGGGCGAGGAGCTAACCTGGGACTACGGCATGGATTTCTCCAAGAATCCTAAAACCGTATGTGGGTTTAGGTGTTGCTGCAATAGCATCTACTGCAGGGATACGGGTGGTGCTAGTCTTCCAGTCCCGGCCGGCCATTCATGTGCCTGAAGAAATACCTCAAGACCATATGTTTAAATTTTGTGCATAGTAGTCGCAGAATAATGTGTACATGTAGCAATGTAGTTTAAAAGACCCTTGCAAAGTATGTGTATATGTACTTTTGATATGTACATTGGAAGAGTTTTATTAAACTCTGAGCTCCTTCAAATAATACAAATTATTGGGTTTAATTTTACTCTGTAGTGGGTGATCGCATGTTCATGTATATGAAAGTACTTAAAAAGTGGGTAGGAATGTGGCGGTATGTAATTACACTTGTCAATGTATATTACTGTATTGCCATGGCCCGTTTGATAGACTGCCTCGTCATTTTTGGCGAAAAATGCAGTCACAGTAAAAAATGCAGTCACAGTAAA
Organism: Bryum argenteum; assembly: GCA_037043015.1. NCBI lineage: Eukaryota > Viridiplantae > Streptophyta > Bryopsida > Bryales > Bryaceae > Bryum > Bryum argenteum. The sequence continues at coordinate 19,678,640 of CM073325.1, read as the reverse complement.
AAGCTCAGTAAAAAGTATTTATCCCATATTGTTCGGGAAGTTACCTCACGGGGTAAATAAGTACAGAAGTTAACTGGAGTCCTTTCGTCAGCAAGACACCGAGTTGTCCTTCAGATCGGGGACGAGAGAAATCATAAGGGGAAAGTACCTTGCCCTTGATGTGGGGGGGGACCGGTTCTTGCATGACACAATTGAATACCCAAACCGGAGGCAGTCCATGTTTGGGACTTTTTTTTTTTTCACTAACTGATTTTCTACAATACCCCCATGTATGCTAGTATCATCATATCATGCACCAAGTATATACAGTGACCCAAGTATATTTCAGGACTTTTTAAGTATACATCACCCATCGATAGAGTACATAAAGTATACTGATACACTAAAAGTATTTTACAGAATGCATTCATACCCAAGAATTCCACCACATAGTATTACATACTCTATCATGAAGACGAAAAATCATTAAAAAGTTGTTATCAATTTAATCACACATCAGAACCCCTCAAGGCTTGTCCTAATGACTTCGATAGTTTCACTACTCAGCTGATAAACACGATCATCTCCTTTCACTCTATGAAGAGCAGGCACCATTGTGAACTTGCAGGCAAGAACTAAATCCGCATCAATGTAAGCAAGTTGGGAATTAGTCAAATACACATATGATTGCTCACTATTCCCCCACTTTTGATAGTAGGTACCTGCAATAACGTGTTGCCCACGCTCGAACTCTCCACCCCACACGCAAGTGAAGCTCTCTCGCACAAGTTGTTTTTCTTTTTCGCATTGGAGAACATAGAACTCAACACCTTCCCGATTGCCTTGGATCGCTGGAACAGCAAAATTGTCACCAATTTTCACCAAACCTCCAAGTGATTCATCATCAGATACGTAATCCCACGGCTCTTCTTCAGCAGAATTGCTTCCTTCTCCTGGACCATGCACCATTTGGTCCCTCACAAAAGTCACATTAGTAGGGGCTAGTTTCACAACCCTCCAAGACTTAACATGTGATGAATTCTCACAAGATTGCCAAATCACTATCTATACATGGCGCACAATAGCAAGCAAGCTCTCTGACCATTAGCAATGTTGGGTCCGCTGGTGAGACTGCATGTATAGAATGAAAATTCCTTGAACCTGGGATTGTGTCACATCCATGTAAATGTGTCCTCTCCACATCATCAGGCTTGATGTTGTAAAAGTGTCTATACGACACAGTTCTCTTGGATTGAAAAGAACTCGACACCAGGCCTGACATGGACTCCGTAAGGAATTCCACCACATCTTTGGCGTCTTGCAACCTCCTTGACGGGTTGTGAAGTTGCTCTGTTCGAAGAGCCCGCTTCACCACAGCTCCGGCTCCATCCCATTCCCCCTTTCCATGACCTGTCCCAAAGAAATTCCAAGTAATCTCACAACCCCCCGTTAGTCCAGGATAACGACTAACAAAGTACATAGATCTAGCCCCTTTAAACTGCCCTGCACACCCATCACTCCACACCCAATGGCGAGAGGGGTTGACACCTTCAGATTTCATCCATGCCCAATGGAGAAGCAAACAATGCTGGACAAATAAAGTATCATGAGTGCGGTCATCCGAAATATAGAAATGAGTGTCTTTCCTTACTTTACCTGTAGTCACATCCATGCGGTATGTGATGTGAACTAAGATGGTTACCTGTGAAGATTGCCAATGCATTGATTGAATTTCGTTTTGCATCTCAAAAGTATAATTTTCAGCAAAGTCTATATGAGACAACACGACATCATGAGGCAAAGTTTCCATACTTTTCCTGCATTGCAAATCTTGCCACCTAGCAACAAAATTATGAGTCACAAATTTCTGCAATCTTGGCAACAAATACTGTATGAAGACATAGCAAGAAGTTTCTTTGAACACTTCCTTAATTTTCTTCCTGGGCTCCCCATTGTCAGTGTACCCAACCAATTCGTTCTCAAAACACCTCCATCTCAAGGTCCAGGTCTCATTTGACCTTTCCAGAGGACAAGTTGGGAGCTTGTCTGCACCACAATTACCGCACAACCCCATCAGACATTCAAGTTTGTGGAATTCATGAGTCTCTGCCTTCGGACAGACGATTTGCTCCCACAAAGAAGTCACCCTTTAAAACTCGTTACTCACTGCAGAACAACCCAATTCGAAGTACTTATGCAAAGTGGACAATCACAACTGCAAGATAAGGAAGCATGTACTCCCTTATTGGAATTACGCATGTTGTTCATCCCTTCCCGGAGCAAGTCAATCTCTACGTGGTATTTGCAGCAGCAAACATTACGATCTTTGCACCTCTTCACAAAAAACGGCTTCAATCTCTCAAATGCGCTGAATCCTATTGTCTGATCTTCGTGCGCCATACGGAATCGAGAATGGAAAGAAGACTGCAAGAATCAAAATCAAGTGCATGCCCACTGAAGGTAAGTAAATCTACCCAACAAAAATAGTATATACTTCAAATGTATATGCACAGATAGCATCGTAAGTATGTAAATATACCTGACAAGCTATATGGGACAGTAAGCATACTTGAATACTATATCGACATACTTGATCAATAAAATCATGTACTGTGAGAAGTATAGAATAGGTTTGTATTTACAATATAGAAGTACGTGTATGGTAGTCTATATCCTCAGTACAGACACTACATATACATTGAAATGTATATGTCATATACATACATTAGAATTCAGAGTCGAACATATACTAGCCAATGTATATTAAAGTCTACAAAGACTGTGGGATCTACTTTATACACGATCCGGTGCACCTCAAAGTACATTGTATCCTGTAGAAGGTACTATGTTTTGTAATCCTACATCAAATGTGTACATTAAGTTAAACAACACACTATCAAAAGTCTACAAAGTCAAGGCATGGTATGAGGAGTACATAAACCACAGTACTTTATAAACCAATAGACATGCATGTAGTCAACTTTGTGCCTTGACTTCACACACATTCATGTGGTGTAGTTTTAAGATAGACGTACAGACAACAGATACTTCAATCATGCATTTCATGTATTCAGCAGGGATACATTCTACCGATCGAGGTACTATCATATATCGAAACTTGCAGAATGTAAGAAATTTAGGACGGTGTGGAGTTCGAACATACCAGGCTTTCTAGAAGGAAATGCGTAGGGTCTGTTCGTATGTTTTCAGCCCCAACCTTTTCCGCGTCACGTCCTTCTTGTTCGGACTTACTCGGGTTTCGGAAGTCCACCATAGGTTGACTAAGGCTTTCGTATTGTTGGAAATGCCTTCTCGCTTTCTCCGTTCAGCTAAGGTGAAGACTGAGGATCCAATCGATTCCAGAGTTTGACGCCGCTGAATTGCGTTGGAAATGTTACTTTTCTTTGTGCCCAGGACCCTCAATAATGCTTTGACTCCGCCAACATTTCTGGAAATCGCAGCTTCAAGAAGAGTTGTCTTTCTCACCAACTTCTCCTTCGAAGTTGGTATCTTCAATGACTCCAATTCGGTCCTGTAGCTTTGGATGAACAAATGCGAGCTCGGCTTCGAGGCGGGCACGAGTAGTACTCCGGGAGATGAGGCATTAGTGCGGATTCGAAGCATTGATTCCATCACAGCCTTCCGGAACTCAGGACCCCGACGCACACCTTGGAACTCCTCGATTATGAATTGAACGATTTTGTTCGAGACTCTAGAGGCATCTCTTCGCCCAAAATCGCGCGATGGTGCTCCATCGTCAGCTGTGGGGAGCAATCTCGAAGCTTCCTGTACTGCGCGTTTCCTCATCCGACATTGCCGCTGACGCTCAGCTGCTCGCTCTCTAGCTAGAATTACATCAGGTCGAAGAAGCTCTTCTTGAAGTGCTTGTGCTCTCTGAGCAGGTCCGGGACGTCTCACTCCAGCACGCCGTTGTTGAGTCCGCGCATTTCCCATTTCGTTTCCTACAAAGTTCCCTCCAAAAAAAGGCATATGAGCGGAGAAAAACCAATAGTGCAAAGATGGGTTGAACTTTTCCGACAATGTTAAAATAACTAGCGGCGGGAGGTTGTCTGCATTTAAGGGGAAGAATGCGATCACGGAAACACGATGCGGAAGGAATGCGAGGTTTTGGATCTAGCATCGTTTTTCTCCGAAACCAGGAATTGCTCGTAAGGCATTGGAGTGAAATCCTCTTCCAGGCATCGGATCTCTCTCAGGCCAGACGCCATTCCTCACGCAACGAGATAAAAGACTCGCAAATACAAATCAAGGGCATTTCTCTAGAAAGCGGGAAAGCATGCAGACAGTTAAATTCTACTAAAGGCTTCAGATCCCTCCCTAACTGGATACTATTCTAACAAAACACGATTCAACTTCTAGGCGGGAGTATGTCAATGGCGAGACTAGCATCAGATGAATATTGAAACAAAAGAGCAGCAAATTATTATGGATAAGTGATACCTAGATCGAAATTCCACGGTGAGATTGGGGTTTGGTGTCGACGCCCTTCACTTCTGAGTGCGCTAGACAACTCCTCCAACCGCTATTAGCATTCACGGATTCTCTCTTCGTCCTCCAGATTCTAAAGCGCACAACATATTCTCGACTTCTCACTTTCTAAGCCAGACTTTCTCGAGTTTTTGGTGAAACACTCTCAAAAACACAACAAATGAAAGAAACCCGACCCGAGAAAGGGCGATACCGCACAACACCAAACCCTAAACCTCCCAAATTCATTGGGATTCCATTCATCCGACAAACGTTCACGTAAAAATTCTCCCATTTTTAGAACGAAATGGACGTTCAATTGAAGTCCGAGCTTTGAAGATAGCCTTCTAGCGCCGCCCTACAAAGAGTAGCAATTAGAAGAGTCCAAGGAAGGGCGATAAAGCAAGCACTTCAGATCCGTTTCGAGGAGAAGAAGGCGGCGATTCTCACTCCCGTCCAATGATATTAACGAGCTTCATGCAACAACGGAGCGTCATCATTGCGAGGGTTACTTTTGCAGTCGTGGGGTCGGAGGGCCGCCGATTTGATCGGAAAGGCGAGACACGTGGCGTTGTGTCGGGCCCCACTAGTGTAAATCGAGTACATTCAGGTACTTCAGAGTATATAACATACCATAAAGTGCTCCCACCGCATTTTAAGATCCGAGGCAATATCTCGCTAACGGAATGGAATTTATTCTCTGCTATAGTCGGCCCACGTACATTCTAGTCACATTAAACAAGAATTACGAAAAAAAACCAAAAAAAAAATTCCACTTTGTTTTTCTTTGTGTTGAAATAAACAAGCTAAGTCTTTCTATAGATGACAATTTAGACTATGGCTTGCATATTTCCATATTGAATATGCAAGAGCAATGTGTGTACATTACACAATCCATAAGTTACGCCTAGATTGTACAAATTCTCTTGCCCAACAAAGTATATTTGTGCCTAATACAAAATCATGATGTATATGTCGGTATATAAATATACTCTTTATGTTCATTTGAAGCACAATCTATTAATAAACACTTCAAACATTGGTAGAAGGTTGAGTATATATCCATATTATGGTACCAAAAACCTCAACAATCTCCTATAATTTAATTGACATACGATTGAACACCACACACTCCTGAAACTGTCACTGTGACTACATTTTTGTACCGGTTTAGTATACATTCACCCTAAACATGTACATGGATAAGATTTTAGGTAAAAGATCTTAGAGCATGCCCAATGGCCACGACAACATCTCCCGCTAACGGCTCATGGAGGGCCCGGCCGAAATTATGAACCCCAGTGGGCTCCGCACTGCTCCCTTCATCCTGCCGCGACCCTCCATTCTCCTCCCGGTCTCTGCATATTTCGCAGCTTTGCAGGGAGACAAGTATGCTCCCGTCAAGCACAGTCAACGGCACGATATCAGAGTTAGAGGGGTTAGAGGCTAGAAAGGGAAGGAAAAGGCAAAAGAGCGTGAAGCTCGCCGGCCGCATCTACTGCAGTGCAGGCTGCAGCTCCCACGCTGGAGGGCTAGACAGCCACACTGGAAGTGGACCGGGCGCATAGAGTGAGGCTCAAGGCGCGTTTGACGGGCGTGGGTTGGATCAAGAGCCCGTCAATTTCGAAATGCACCGCATGTTCCGTCAGCGTGAATCCCATTACAGCACGTTTGGAGGGCGCTTTACAGGAAGCTGATTGGGCATGCTCTTACGGTTACATATTTGAAATTATGTTCAAAAGTTGAAATTTTCATATTGCATTGCAAGTGGGTGATTTTGAGGGCTTTTGACTTTAGGGGTTAGCTTTTTTCACAATCATTAGATGATTCTTCACTTTATTCCAGGGTGGCGCATGCAACTGCGTTATTGGACTTTTCCCACATCCCGCTAAGTACGAGCAGATTTGACTATTCTACGGCTTGTACATATGACTAGTGTACGGCTTGTAAACAGAAAGCCCACCCAGACAGTGGGTCCTCCACCTCGAAATGCGCACGCGTCAAGACTTCTAGTCTGATCCCCAATCCCCACGAGTTATCTGACAATCGAACACTGACCAACACCTACTACTCCACCCAGTCAGCTTTGGTGTGACCAGACTATATAATGCTCATTCGGGTGGTTCATTCGCAGTATCCTTCTCCATCGACTTGCTTCGAGCTCTTCAGTGACTGATTTTGAGTCCATTCCCATCCTGCGAATAAACACAAGAGGATTTGAAGCGAAAATTACTTGCGGCAACCTATCAAAGACTGCTTGAGAACTGAGGATAAAGAGTTGCTCAATAATATCTGCTCGACCTTGAGTCTGAGTGGACGAGGCTCTCATCGACAACGGCAAGGATGGCCTCTTCGTCACATCCAAGAAATGTTCTGATATCTTTGATCATCACCGTCATACTTGGTATCAGTGTTTTCACTTCGTCAGTGGCGGCTCATGGCAGTAGTGGCCTCAAGGTTGGCTTTTACCACCGTACCTGCCCTCGCGTCGAGAACATCGTCTATCAGTCCATGCTCAAATCCTACCGCCAAGACAAAACCATCGCCCCAGGGGTCCTCAGAATCGCCTTTCACGACTGCTTCGTCCGAGGATGTGACGCCTCCGTCCTCCTCGAAGGACCCAACACCGAGCGTGCGGCTCGCTTCAATGGCGGTCTCCAGGGCTTCCAAGCCATCGACGCCGCCAAGCAGGCTGTCGAGAAAGCCTGCCCTGGTGTCGTCTCGGCTGCCGACGTCCTCCAGTTCGCCGCCCGCGATGCCGTTATCCTCGCTGGAGGCCAAGCCTGGAACGTCCCCGCCGGTCGCCGCGACGGCACCGTGTCCATCAAGGACGAGGCCGCGCCTGTCAACCTGCCCACCCCGACCATGAAGGTGCCCGAGCTGCTGGAGCTGTTCCAGAGGAAGGGCCTCAACGCCGACCAGCTCGTGGTGCTGTCTGGCGCCCACACCATCGGGAAGGCGCCTTGCGCGACGTTCGACAACCGCGTGAATGTGTCACCCGTCGACTCCACTCTTGCACCCAGCTTTGCAGCCTCGTTGAAGAAGAAGTGCCCCAAGGCCGGGTCGGGCAGGCTGGTGGACATGGACTCGACGGCGCGGAGATTCGACACGCAGTACTTCAAGGACATTGTGGCCCAGCGGGGGCTGCTGACGTCGGACCAGAGCCTGGTGGAGGACGGGCGCACGAAGGGCGCGGTGTACTCGAACCAGGGCGCGGAGTTCTACCGCAACTTCGGGAAGGCAATGGTGGCGATGAGCCAGATCGAGGTGCTGACAGGCAGTCAGGGCGAGATCCGGCGCCACATCAGTCGGGTGAACTAGAATGACATTACCTATTGCCACTCGTTCATGCGTGGCAATGTAGAATATTGTCCTCTCTGTGAGTGCTTACAAGTCGATGAACGTTAATAGTCGTGCAGGAATATGAGGATATCTGTAGAGTATTGTACGATAGTGGGTTGGAATCTTGGTTTGAGAAGTGGAACGTAAGAGTAGGACATTCAACTTCTGGCGAGAAAGATCCGTCAGATTCATTTTTTGTGAGACAATCGAATAAATGTGGCAACACACGACTCCCAGTTGGCAGCGAAGGCTGATCGGCAGGGGATTATATATCGACTTTTGTGCATAATACGCATGAAGGTTGTTTAGACAATTGCATGTTGCTGAAGTCATGAATAATGGTAGTTGTCCTTAGAGACAGATGTGGGCCTGATCCAAGTTTTTCAGTCTGTATGTCCGAGCTCTTACCATCTCTTTCACTCACAAGCGGTCAATTCCACTAATTTGTAACCTTTCTCTCCCCAAGTCCCGAAATTCAAGATTAACTGAGAGGTTTAGCCATTTATGAAAGATACAGGTTTCAGATTCTATACATGACCGACAGAGACGAGAAGTGAAGACAACATGGACGAGTAATGCAACAAAGTCATTCAGGATGAATACCAACGTTTCCACAGGTTTATTTAATTCTCAGAGAGTCCAGACTAAGTTTCAAAGTTCAAAGGTAACGCATGATTGGGTCTCCATGATGGATTTCTGAGCAAAATTATATTGAGAAAATCTACAAAAAGGATCTCCCTTAGACTTTAATACCACTACCGCCACTATCAGACCATATCACATCCTTTCAAGACAGTTGTCTTGAATCATTGAAACTTCCGCCACTTTTGGCCAAAAGTGATCCAGATTTACACATTTTTCACATGTTTTTGTTCATTTTTCCGGTGTTATCCACCCACCATTCAACGGAATTGACATTAACCTTGACATCTCAGAAGGAACCTAGGGAGACTAGGGCAACATCATACAACCTCAGATTGGCAATTCTGTTGTTTTTATCGCGGCATATATGACAAAAGTGGGAGGTTCAGGGTGGTTGATATCGTTGTAGGAGGTGATCGTGAATTTGGAAGGTATTATTTGTTAATTGTGACATTTTTCAAGTTTCATTTTAGTTTGAAATTATTGTAAACTTTAAAGGAGTGAAGGTGAAGCACAACAAACATCATATGCACAAAGTAGAATAGGGTGGAAGCATGCTATGGTGGCTGCACTTTTTGCAATCTAAATGTATTACAAAAGTACATAAGTCAACTTTAAAATTGAATATGGAATTTGAGATATCAAATGTCGGTCGAGCTAGCCGTTCACGTGGCAAGGGCCACATCAAAATTGCGCGGCCACCCCCAAATAGTTCAACATAGTGCAAATTACTCCGCATGTGCAGATAATTGTCTAATCGTTTGAATCATTACATGGAAATGAATCACTAGTAGAAAAGTGTTTAAAATACACGAGGCACAATACACGAGAGAAAGACACTATACCAACGAGTTTACCCCATGTAGTGTTGGGTATAAAACACCCACCTTGGGTATTAAACACCACTTTGGGGTGTACTTGACTACTTGTGTGATATACTCAGAACACTTTTGTAGTGGTAGAAAAACATTGTTCAAACAACTTTTCATTCTCACTTGTATTTTCAAGCTCGTAGGAGCCGCCATTTCGAAAGTACGTCCACCAGGAAAGGCTATAAATAGAGTAAGAAGCTGAGATTGTTTCCAACAGCTAGCTCGACTAGAGAAACACTGGCGAGTGTGGTTAAGGTATGACTATTACATTGGTTTCTATGTCACGACACTAGTAGAAATGTGTCCTTGGTATGTCAAGGACTAAGCAACTAGTACATGGAAAGCGATAATTTACACCAAGATGGGTGTACAACACCCCTTTGGGATATACTCAGGTGGTGTACCAAGGACACCACACTTTGGGATATACTCAGGTGTTGATCATGGAGGACATTCAATTTTAATAAGCCAATTCAAGTGAGGCTGGCTGCTAAGGATGCGGGAGCAGCGGGACCCACGCATGTTCCGATCATACCGCTTCTGACTCAGGACTCAGGTAGGTCCTTTGACCATCAATGGAAGTCAACTCCGTACTGCCATGACATGCGAGTTTGAACCACAGATACCTCTCAAATCCTTATCAGCAAAACGTTTACGTTTCCTATTCCACAGTTCGATGTTAGAGCTATTGCTCATGGTATTGACCGCATGAACTTAAGTGGCCAAAAGTGACATAATACGACAAGCCTACTCAGCACCTCTAACGCAGTTCAAGGTTACCGAAGATCTAAGTTGATTCTTCTTGAACTTTATTTCGACTTACATGCAGAAAATACTAGGCATGCATTCTGGACATGCTTGCACCCATCCGGAGCTCCTGTTTCAAGAATACAGCAGAAGGTTTTATTCAGCAAGAATCGATCGCCTGACTAACGAGGGTGAAATAACTTAGATTCACCACGAGCACCTCAACATTCGGAGTCCGCTCACGCTGACTCAGGTGTGTCGCCACCCCCGTCGCCGAGGCTCAAGACACTCAAGACATCCTTCCCTCGCAACGCGTATCGCAGCAGCATTCCAGACCACCGGATAAGCTGGGAGAGGAGCCGATCCGACAGCTACAGGAAGTTCGAGCAGAGCAGTTGCCGGGCAACCTGTAGTCGGAAGCGGACCTCAAGGCTCAAGCTCGTTTCTGGGCGTATCAATAGACAGTTTTTTAGCACACAGTATTTTAGCGCAGTGCTTTCCTGTGTGGTAGTCGCATTGACTTCCGTTCATGTACTGGTTATCATTTCATTTTAATATCCCGAAAATGGAACTTACAAGGGGACATGCTTGCACCCAATGTCAACCTTATAAGAGATTCGTGAGAATCTTCCTCGTGGCATACCAAAGCGAAATGCTAGTGGGTTTAAAACTCATAAGCGTCATCGAAGTCAAGTAAAGAATTATAAAAGCTTTTGAATCTTCGCCAATGAGTGATGCGCGTCCCGCATACGGGTATATGGTATACAGTATATTAGCGGTGATCGGCGGACCATCCTTTGCGGGGTAAAGTAATTCACGAAATCATGTGACCCGCCGAATGAAAATCTTGAAATAGAGACTGTATTTCAACACTTTATATCACCAAATTTCTTCGCATACGACTTCAACTACGACTTCAATTACGCCTTCTACCGCATACACATACTGACTACAATTCCCCGACTGTCTAAAATGTACTCTATCCCGTAGGCGTACTCAAGGTGCAGTCTGAAGAAAATTTAGGCTCCACTTATTTAAACAGATGCCCCGCTTTTAGTGCGCATCTTCTCGACACAGGAAATCGATGTTAGGAAGACATTGAGTGTCAATTGGAATGTTCCAAATAATGAGTAAGTCATAAAAATGAAACTACTGTACTTTCCCCCAATTGAATTCCTAATGCCCCAAGGTCTCAAAACTGCCCTCTTATATTGCAAGATGGAAATTTGAGGTTTTATGTAACTGTAGGATTTGGTACTTGACATGTATGTGTATGTGTACCTCAAATCTTAGGTTCAAATTCCTTATTGCTAGTGAGATCATGAAGTTGTACCAAAAAAAATTCACTAGTTGCAAAATGGATTTGAAGTGTTTTGTGAGAAAAAGACCAATTTCAAGAGTAAATTTGAATTAAGGCTTTTCAAACAAGTTTTTACTCTTAGAGGACCTAGAGAACAGGTCTGTAAAATGCTTAATTTTCTACCTGTAGGTATGTTGAAATCCAAAAACAAAGGCTATTCTTTGACAGTAAAAAAAGGCATGTCAAGAATTATTGGATTGAAAATTCAGGTCGTGGGATCATGCCTTAGAACCTAATTCACAAGTACAAAAAACAAAACAAATTCAAATTTCGGTGAATTTTTGAAGAAACTACAATTTAATTGAATTCAGAGAGATTTTGAGGATAAGTGAGCATATTGTGTAGTTTGGGCAATTCTGGGCAATTTTCAAATAATGTTTTTTCAAATTCAGACCGTGTATATCTCCTAAATTATGGGGAGTTTTGAAGCATGAAATAACTTTTTACAAAGGTATGGAAAAACTCTACAATGTGCAATACGATCTAACTTCATGCGATCTATATTCAGTAATAGAGACCCTCACCAAAGTCAATTCGACCAGGGATGGCTCTTTAGAGCATTAGGTGTTAACAAAGGTCAAAAACTTAGTGTAAAATTCAACTTCTCACTTCAGTACCTTAACGTTTAAAAATTAGAGTAGGTGTGCTTGTTTTGATGGAAATTCTTTTTCTCGGGAATTTTCATAAAGTGCTTCTCATACAAATGTTTTGTGGATGGTGTATGAGGGTTGTACTTTGGTACAAAACTACGAGGATTCTTGTTCATTGTAAGTGATAAAAAATAGATCATGTAGGTGATAGAATTCAAATGACTAATTGAAAGAACTTCTGACGTTGACCTCAATTCTATTAAAATACTGGGCTAGCTTTTGTAGAAACTTGTTGCCTTGGAAAGAAAATTTGTTATAAAGGATCTTGTCGAGTTCTTTTTTATTTTGGGACTAGTAAATTCCGAAGACCGTAAACAATTGCATCATTTTTCGCCGTTCATATGGCGAGTGAATTGCAGCTCGTAATGTTCACGTTACGCGGTAATTCCCCCATGATAGGAAATTAAGGGATTTTCATCCATGAAATCAATTTTTTGATGATTTTATTCAGTTTTCTATTTACCATGCATGCATTTATGTCGGGAAATCACCACCTCCTCAGGTGTTGTGAAAATAATTCTCCCTTCTCGTCGAGCTCCGCCCTCCTCGTTGGGGATTTATTTTCACAATACCCTCATCCTGGGTGATTACCTACATAACAATGATTCTTGAACACTATGTTTATTATAGTGTGACACCTAGTAACTTATAAGACACTTATAGACACTTGTTGGTATAGACGCTCCAAGGTGACGCATGCAACTGTGTTGTTGGACTTGTACGACGTCCCGCTAAGTACAAGCAGTTTTGACTATTCTGCGCCTCGTGCATGCCATTCACAGACTCCACCTACTGGTCAGACACCTCAAATACCCACGCGTAGGGAATTACAGTCTATACCCCACAAGCTGCGTAGTTAACGCCGTCATTTGACGATCGATCTCTGACCAACACCTGCAACTTCATGCAGTCAACTTTTGTGTGACCAGACTATATATTGCGCACTCGGGCGGTTCATTCTCAGTATCCTTCTCAATCAACTGGCTTCTTCATCGACCACGAACAGCCCTCCTGGTCCTCATCGAATCCAAGAGTTCTTCGCCATCAACTCTTCTCGGGCAGCTTCGAGCTCATATTCTCATGCAAGCGACGAAGCTCGTCCGTGCCGTTTCGGCGCTTCGAGCTCTTCAGTGACAAACTTGGGTACGGCGAGTATCCGGACGAGAATTTGAATCGATTCGAAACTGACGGCAACCCATCAAAGTCTGCAAGTGAAGTGGAAATTAAGAACTGCTCGTGACTATCTGCTCGTACATTCGACATTGAGTCTGAGCATCCGAAGCTCTCATCGACAGCGGCAAGGATGGCCTCTTCGTGACAAATAAGAGCTGTTCTATCCTTGCTCATCACCATCATCCTTGGTGTCAGTGTTTTCACTTCGTCAGTGGCGGCTCATGGTGGTAGTGGCCTCAAGGTTGGCTTTTACCACCGTACCTGCCCTCGCGTCGAGAACATCGTCTATCAGTCCATGCTCAAATCCTACCGCCAAGACAAAACCATCGCCCCAGGGGTCCTCAGAATCGCCTTTCACGACTGCTTCGTCCGAGGATGTGACGCCTCCGTCCTCCTCGAAGGACCCAACACCGAGCGTGCAGCTCGCTTCAACGCCGGTCTCCAGGGCTTCCAAGCTATCGACGCCGCCAAGCAGGCTGTCGAGAAAGCCTGCCCCGCCGTCGTCTCGGCTGCCGACGTCCTCCAGTTCGCCGCCCGCGATGCCGTCATCCTCGCTGGAGGCCAAGCCTGGAACGTCCCCGCTGGTCGCCGCGACGGCACCGTGTCCATCAAGGACGAGGCCGCTCCCATCAACCTGCCCACCCCGACCATGAAGGTGCCCGAGCTGCTGGAGCTGTTCCAGAGGAAGGGCCTCAACGCCGACCAGCTCGTGGTGCTGTCTGGCGCCCACACCATCGGGAAGGCGCCTTGCGCGACGTTCGACAACCGCGTGAATGTGTCACCCGTCGACTCCACTCTTGCACCCAGCTTTGCAGCCTCGTTGAAGAAGAAGTGCCCCAAGGCCGGGTCGGGCAGGCTGGTGGACATGGACTCGACGGCGCGGAGATTCGACACGCAGTACTTCAAGGACATTGTGGCCCAGCGGGGGCTGCTAACATCGGACCAGAGCCTGGTGGAGGACGGGCGCACGAAGGGCGCGGTGTACTCGAACCAGGGCGCGGAGTTCTACCGCAACTTCGGGAAGGCAATGGTGGCGATGAGTCAGATCGAGGTGCTGACAGGCAGGCAGGGCGAGATCCGGCGCCACATCAGTCGGGTGAACTAGAATGACATTACCTATTGCCACTCGTTCATGCGTGGCAATGTAGAATATTGTCCTCTCTGTGAGTGCTTACAAGTCGATGAACGTTAATAGTCGTGCAGGAATATGAGGATATCTGTAGAGTATTGTACGATAGTGGGTTGGAATCTTGGTTTGAGAAGTGGAACGTAAGAGTAGGACATTCAACTTCTGGCGAGAAAGATCCGTCAGATTCATTTTTTGTGAGACAATCGAATAAATGTGGCAACACACGACTCCTAGTCGGCAGCAAAGGCTGATCGACAGGGGATTATATATCGACTTTTGTACATAATATGCATGAAGCTTGTGAGTCAATTGCATGTTGCTGAAGCGATGAATAGAGCAGTTGTCATCAGAAACGGAAGTGGAATATGTTGCAAGACCCTCAGTTTGTATGTTGGAGACTTGGAGCTCTTACCATCTCTTCTGTCATTCACATTCAAGGGCAGTTTCACTAATCTGTAGATTTTTTCCCCCATGTTTCCTTCATTAAGTTAGAAACGACTTGGGAGTTTATCCATCTGTGAAAGCTGTCTCCAATTCCTTAAACAAATGACAGCATCGAGAAGTAGACAAGAAGTGCAACAAAATAATCCAGGATCATAACGAACGTTCCCACTGGTTTATTGCATTATGACAACGGTGACACGATCAACTGTTCTTCCAGAGGAAGTGCAATGTAAAGCTCATAACAACGCATGAGTCTCCGTGATTGATTTAAGAGCAGAATATTAAAAAAATCGTCGTCGAGGACCTCCTTCATCTTAATTCCTGTGTTAAATTTGAGTCAGCAGAGTACATACTACACAAAAGTGAAATATGAAAATCTTTGTGGATCACTTTTCTCTCGACCCAGACAAAAATTTACCAGAGTAGTATTGTATGTGGAGCGAGGGAACGATCTGTCCATTTTCCAAACAATGAATGATGACAAATGGATTTTGACCGATCCACATGATTGTTATTATAACGGAATTGAAGTTTATCGTACGTGATCCGCAGTTTTTCCTCCCTGGACTTTTGTGACTGGCGGTATTGTGCGCGTACTTGTTGTACTTGGTGCACCTACTCAGCTGCAAATTGGAGGGCTGGAATCATCTTTCACATATTTTGCAACGAAGGTTACAAACTTTCAACGTAGAAATCGTATCATCCTGCTAAATCCGCATACTTGAGGTCCAAGTTGCGTGGTTAGTGTGTGATCATTATTTGGTCCCACATCCAAGTTGGCAAGTAATGATGCACAGTTGACAGTACAAAAAGCTTGGCTACGTTGAACGTTGAATATTCACGAGCATTCTTCCACCTGAAGTAACGCGATCATTTCATCATATGGATCTGGATTTCAATCGTCAAATGATCATCAACCGGTAGACCAGTCCTCTCCTCACACACTAAGGCTCGTCCTCTCTAAGGACGAGCCCATATAACACCGTCGCTTGTGTTTGGGATGATTGAGCACGTGAATGGGGTAGGGTGGGTGTACTTTCGGACAGCTCATTGTACTAGAAGTCAATAGCCAAAACTCAGTACTTTTTTAAGTCGGATTTTTTAGGGTATGAAACGACTTGGAGACTAATAGATGAAATCAAATGGGAGTTGTTGGAATCTACAAGTCTTATTGGGAGCTTCTAATTTTAGAGGTAACTATTGATGCATATTCAATTCCTTATGAGAAAAAGCGACTTTTGCAAGGTTGGCACATGTACTATTGGTCCTTGTTTCAAAAACTATGTGTGTATCTGAAAGGATAAAATTGCATTGAAAGTACTTCCAAAGGAGCCGTTGAAATTTGAGACTGTTTCAAAAAATAGATTTTGTATTCCACATTTTCACTGTAACATGCTTCCACCATCTAGGTTTCCGTGGTGAGCAATTCTTTTAACCCCTAAACTACCAAGGCCTCCGATTAGGAGATTTGCGATTTCAGGCAGTCTAAGTTAAGATGTTAAAAGTAATATTTTTGCCTAAAACTTTTACTGGATGTTCCCTATACTACAAGGTGTATGTGGGAAAATTTGCAAAGTCAAACTCCACCTATGGAGTTCTCAAACGCAAATTTTAGTTTTTAGCCTTGGGGCGGGCAGAAAAAAAAACTTTTTATTTTTACCTTTTTTTAATTTTATTTTTTAAAAATCTTTTCTTGATTGATTTTGTACTAAGGTTTCCAAGTGACCCAAGTTGAAACTTTTACCAATCCTACAAGGGCACCCTTCAAAAATTACAAGAGCTAGATTCAAAGTTTTCTTTGATATTTCCATTTTTTCTTTCAAAATTTTCCAAAATTTGAGATTTTGGAATTTTTTGAATTTCTTTTTTCTTAAAATTCACAAACTCAAGAAGGTATATACTCACCGTTCATTTTCCCCCTAAACCATATATAATAAACGTGGTGCATGTTTTACGAAATCCTTGATTTCTACCTTCTTGTAGTAAATAAATTGCATGAAGGTTCAAAAAGCAAAATGAGTGTCTAAAATTTTGCATGGGCATGCCCAACTTAGTTATATACATGGAAAAAAATATGAGCTAGATGTTTAAGCTAATAAGCATCACGTTTTCCTTTGCACAAAGTCGACTGTGTTTGTTGGGAGAAAAACTGCATCAACTTTGAATGTTATGATCTTACAAATGGCTACGATCCAACAGTTGAAATTTCAGCCACTACCTCTAATAATGGTTCTCTTCAAGATCATACGGTTGAAAGTTTCAAAAAAGTGTAAAAAATATTCTCACACTCCAAAGTTTAGAAGGTGGTATGGAATTGTAATTTTGGAGTTTGGAACTCACAAAACACCATGGTAGTTTAGGGGTTAAAATAACAGTATTCCAAGGACCATTGTCACACCAAAAATTGCACTTGTATACATGTAAAATTGTGTACATATTCCGTGATATTACTCATTGTTGTACTTTGTAATATCACAATTTGTTTTATGATACCATGCTTCTTTTATTACATCAACTCCAAATCCTGTAATATCACCTCATCGTTAGAGCTACCATCTTGAAGTTCTGGCTCGTCATTTTCACCTAAAACTACCATTCCCATTGAAGTTGGTATATTCAAAATTTAAAACTATTGAATAATTCCATCAAAATGTTGGTATACCAATTGCAGTATATGTACCAAAATTAAATTTGTAATACGTGTAATATCCCTATCATACTTTGTAGTAAAGCTTTGAATTAAACTTTGACGTTTGTTTTTGGTGACAAAATTTATTCGGTGCATTTGATTTTCATGCAGGTGATAAAATTTTTCTATCAATAAAGAGCTCGAGTAACTAGGACGAATGCAAGAAACAAGAAAATTAAATTTACAACAACTTGGATCAAAAGAGCCACTAACCACAATTCTTGAATGACCTTTTTACCAAGTTCCTCATATTCAATCAAATACATGACTAAACATCTATCTTAAGGTGATTAAGCTCGAACTTAGTTATGGTAACTCATACCGTTTCATGTTTTAACCCCTATCCATCTCATCCTATATTTAATTTAAAAAATGAATTTTCAAACAAAGTGCCATAAATGAAAATGAAAATATCTTGTTCAGGTCCAACCATACAATCTTAAACTTATTGTAGGTTACGTGGACCAAAAGCTAAGACATGAAGCCTCATAGAATGTGAGATCAAAATGTATTAGTACTCAAAATAAAAAATTACACCATTTTCACCATTTCACCTCAGACTCGAGATTTTACCAACAAACCAATTTCAATTATAAATCATCAAGCTCTAGTAGGTTTTTCACCTTCATCCCAAATACACCCTTGCACTGGAAAAATTCTTAAGAAAAATTTATTGGCTCCAATAGTAGCCTTGCAATGGTGAAAACTGCCAAAATATCACAAAGAAAAATAGTCCAAAACTAGAACCTTCGCACTCAAACCTATGCCAAGTTACCTTAAGATGTTTTGATCTAATCAAAGTTTATACCACTTAAACCAGACTCTAATTTATATCTGTCCCAACTCCCAAAAAATGAAGTTGAAATCCAATGATAGATGAAGAAGATATAGCTCCTCAAATTTCATTCATTTTTGCACTTTTTTCATTGCAAATCCAATACCAAAATTATTTGGATCATAAATCTTCCAATTAATTTTTTTGAGATTTTTCTTAAAATTATACTTATGTAAAAAAACAACATTGCATATGTTTAGGGCATTCCAATGGACGGGCTATAGGAGGGCCTAATGTAGCCTAGGAAGCACGGTAGGGGTTGCTAAATGCTGCACCTCTCTGAATCCATACCCTTTTTCATGGCTCAATTGTCCACCTATTCTGCCTTCCACCACACTATGACAAAAATTTCAAACTACTTGAAGTCCGAAAGTTCAAAACTTTTGAGGTTTTCCCAAAGGAGGGATGAAAATTTCCAAAAGTGAAGTAAAATTGAAGTAAACGACACACACATCTGGGTGGAAATTGGATGGGTGGCACGCCGCTACCATTTAATCATCCCATGCTTCTCTATGGCAGCCCGCAAAAGGTGGCAGGCCAAATAGCCACTTCATTGGAAGAGGAAACCAACCTTTGCCTTGCTACATTCAACCACTTTTGTCCCTTCGGTCAGTCCGTTGGGAATACCCTTAATGGGTTGATTTTACAAAGATTAGGGACTCAATGTCAAATTTGGAACCAATTAAACAATAACTTAACTTGGTCTTCTGAGTACATTCATTTTGCTTCATACGAACAAATACATGAAACAAATCCAAAATAAGCTACAGTAAACCGTATGTCATCCAACTTCAAATTGTCTAATATAAAAATGCAGTAAATCCAACCGTAAAATGGAGATAGAATATATCGCCTACAACATGAATCCTACTTAATGAAGTTGAATGCATGATCATCATCAAATTTTGTCAATAAAAATCTCCATCAACAAAATCAAAGTACTCAATCGAAATTAGCTATTAAGATATGAAAATTACCACTATTAATCTGGAAAAACATAAAGAGTTATACTTCGTCATTTTGTCTTGACCTGTTTGAAGCTTCGGATGCATATTGACTCGTCAAAATGAATTCAGGAAACCAGATCCACAAAAACAAACACTTTGATGATCGATTTGATGAATGTCCATGCTTTCAATGTCAATCTCCTCAATTGCTAGCATTTGAAACTTCAAATTTATGTAATGATCCAAAAAATTGCATGACCTAAATACATATGTGATAGCGATTCTCTCCTTTTGGACATGGTAGTGTAGTGATCGTTTCGATCATCAATCGAGTAAACCATTTTTTTTTTTTTTTTTTTTTTTTTTTTTTTGCCAAAGATGTGGAACTCACGCGAGAGTGTGTACAACATCATCAAGCCACCGGAGACATTCAAGCCACGAACACCTCCACCAACTGCCAAAGAGCTTGTAAGGCATCATCTATAGTAAAAGTCTACTTTTGTACACAGATTATGAAAGAATGTTGATTATATGTACAATGTAGTAAATATGGAATATGGACTTTTGCAGCGTGATCGAAGAGTGGCAAAAATCACCTTGAAATTGAAATTGATGATGAGGCAAAAGTCGGCTGCCACCTTCGGACGCCCAGGAGGACATTATAAATCTTGTCCTCGAAATTTCTTGAAAAAACACTCTAAGGAGCCTGTAATTGTCTATGGTAATAAATTTCACATAATCTTAAACTTAAGTTGTCAACTTCTCTCCCTATTGTACCCAAGAATGACCTAACAATTGGTTTCATGACCTCTTTGCCACCCTCTCCGAAGAAAACTTAATTTTAGTGTCCTAGTTCAAACCCTACTTTTTAGCCCTTTAACATGTGTCAATATACACTCTCACTAAGAACCATTTCAATTCCAAAGGGTTGCAAGAGAAGCTATGCCTCATGACTTAATCACCAATTTCCAATCATGAGATTCTCCACTCCACATTTAGGTCATGCAAATGCTTTAAGTTTCAACACAATCAAGGCACTTTTGACTTAACTCATGAATACATGGAACTTATTGTGGTAGCATATATATTATGATCAAAACTTACTCTCATAGCATACATCTGAGAATCTAAATTTTGACCTCATTGGTTCAATTGTCACACATTCAACTCAAATCCTAAGACTTATTCTTCCGAAACAAGGATCTAAACAGAAATGAAGTTATTATAGAAGTTGACAGCCATGGCAGTGATAATGTCTTCCAATTATGAATTTACAGTCAAGTCTCCTCCAGAACAATTGCGACCATTGCACAATACACCTATACCCCATAAATATTTGACCTAATTCAAATTTAGTGAATTTCTAAATCTTGATCAAGATAGGTTTTTGAAACAAAATAGCCTGGAAAATCATCGATCTTCTATCTCGATGTTTAGTAAATTGCCAGGATGTACATTTTTCCTCCATATCAAAAACCTAAACCTAAAGGTTGTCCAAATGTGCAGAACAACAACGATGCACCAAGCACGTGAAGCGGAAGCCTGATGTTCCAAGAGATCGACCGGTAATCAAACCCTACCATAACACCTTCTTCCAGTGCCAAGGAGTGGTAAGGATTCAAATTCCAATTCATTGGCTTTGAATCCACATCATGATAAGCAAAAAATCCGTATCTTACAATCCATACTACATATACATTTCATTGTCCTTTTATTGGTGGGATTCTATTCTCCTAGGAATCGAACATGGTGTCATTATGTGTTGTCAACTTCAACACTAACATGCTGTTCCTGGATACATGCAGATTTACGGAAGGGTCAAAATACTCAACTTCATCAAGATGAATGCAGAGCAAATGATACATTCCAGTGAATACTCTACCCACAATATTCTGTTTGAGTTGCAAAGAAACTAAGGAATCTTACGATGAATCTTTGTGCATAATATGTGGTTCTTGTGTGCAGGGCCTGACAGATCAAAGTGTCCGAAGAAGATGAGGAGGTACCTGGCGAAGAAGACTTACGGTAAGCTTCCGTCGTACTTGACTGGCAGAATGAGGGAAGCAGCGGCACAGAAGAAAAAAGATAGTCCTGAAGAGCAGCAGGCATGTAAACATGAAGGCACTCGCAAGTAAGTTTTCAACACTAGAAAAAATATTTGTTCGTCACAATAAGATTAGAATTGAAAGTGTAATGTGGTCATAAATGGTACATTGTAATATAAGACATACTCCCTCTGTCTCACTAAAATACCATGATTTACTTGAACAACACTTCATGTTGTTGTATGAGCCTCTTCAATCTAACAAGAAACTGCGAACAATATTGAGCTATCCTTATAGGTCATCCATTCATGTGTGCCATTCATGTAGCACAAATCTGTGATACAGGCTCTAAAATCTCATTCCCCTGTATTATTGAAATCACAAAAATTTAATGAGACAGAGGGAGTATAATTGCTTTCGAAATCTTAAGAGTCCTCTTATTTTTCTAGAAAAGACGATCCATACCATGCCTTCCAGATTATATCATTAAAGCCATTTTCAAATAAAGATCACTCCCTCTTCTGATCACATGTCAAATCGAAACATCTCTATTGCAATACCGATGCAGTTATGACAAAGAGGTAATTGAAGTCGACTCTGGTTTTAGTTAAGTATATTTGAATTTGTTGTATCCGAACAGACTGGATGAAAAGGAAAGAATAACAATGATGAACAACTTGAAGTTGAAGTGGGCTGACACGAATGCACAATATCAACAACAATCTGTTGTTTTGGACATGATCTCGAAGATCAGACGCAAGGAGAGGTAAGCTCAACAACTATTCGTTTATTTATCAAACACTCTACCAGCTTTTCATTGTTTGTTCTAAGGCGGCTCAGGATTCTAAGAATATATTGTGTTGCAGTTATGAGGCAAATCTTGCGCAATTGGAGAGAGACATTTCACTTCTTTCACGGAAGGTGATCTTGGTATCTGATACAGCCCCTCCGAAAGTGGAGAGAGAATTTCAATTGAAAGCACATTGACATGTTTTTTTCTTTTTTACATCTCAACAACGGAGCTTCATTCGAACAAAGTTGTACGCTTGCAAACTCTCTTTGAATCAAATCATGGTTCTTTGTTATGGATTTCTGCTAAGTGTGTACATAATAGTGTGAATGTATTAATGCAGAAATGGACATCAAGTAGGTAGTACTTAGTTTAAATGCGAAGTAATTCATAATCCTACTTCAGTAAGTAAACATCTGAAGCTGGATTTTGCGAACAGATTATGCAGCGTAATCCCCTATTATGTTGGTTTTACCTCCTCACATGTGATTACAGGAATATCATCTGCTCTTCATCCATATATGAAATTTTTGTCATTGTGTTCGGATGATCCTTAGAGATATTTACGTTGGGCAACTGCATGCTCCTTGTGCAATGCGGCAAACAATCCCTCTCCTCTTCGCTTCGGGGATTGTTTGCCTCATTGCCCTTGTCGCAAGTGATTGCCCTATACATAACCATTTTCATGAGAAGCATTACTTTGGGAGTAAGCTCTATATTCCATCCTGTCATAATATGTAGGAATAAACTTTCTCAAAAACCTGATGATTTAGTCCTGCAAAAGCTTAAGACCATAGAATTGTATTGATACAGTTTACACCTTCATATCTGTCACTTCTATATTTGTACATATATTTGATCAAAGTTCATAAAGTTAAATTATACTTCGTTTAACAATTTGAAAAAGACTCAAATTTATAAAGCATTGATGAGGGAGAAATAGAAACGAACAACTTCCTTTAACATAATGAGAGAATTTCAAGACTTTAGGAGTTATAACCCCAAACTTGACGTGAAGATAATTGCATGTTTTAACAAGTTTCCTGATTGTAAATGAGTCATAATAGCCAAAAGTCACTGAATGTATACTAAAACAATGTGTGAGATGTACAATTGGAGTTAAAATGACACAAGTGACAAGTCATTACAGTTCCAGAATTATTTCAGGAGGTCCTCAATCTCCCATTATAACGAATATGGTGTTTGTTGCGGTTGGCATGGATAGGGAATTCGTTGAATGTATCTTGATGTATGTCGCCGATTGTATGAGACATTTGTTATCCATGGTTGTAGGAGCATTCATTTATCATCTCGTGTGCCTCCGTGTAAATTAACCCTTTGCCGCTAGGAAGGCCTTGAGAAGATCGTCACAAGGTTGAGAAATGTTCAATTATTGGATACTTTAGAGCATGTCAACAAAAAAGGATTCATCATGTCTCACCACTCTTTCTGCTCTATACACTACCATTTTTTGTGATCACCAAGCGTGTTACTGCCACACATGCTCCTACCTACATCACACGTTTACAACGTGACACCAGAGCATATGTGATTCGAGTAAAGCAAACAAGTAAACCCAAAGTGGCACAAAGGACCCAAGCTTGAGTTTACCATCCGGTTGCTCACTTCACACAACTCCACAATCGAGAGCTTCAATGGAAAGCGATCGTGTGAGGCTGTCAGTGCAAAATAAGCATGAGAAGATGCAAACCTGTATTCCCAGCTTTCTGACTGTCAGTTTGAGTTAACGTAGCAACAGAAACTTGAGCAATTCGTGCTTCACTCCAGTTCACAAGAGTGACAGCTCAATTTCTCTGACACCATGTTGCAATCTACGGGTGTAAGTGCATTCTCTCGACTTTAATTTACACAAAAAGAAATGTCGTTACAATCAAGTTAACCCCCAAAAGTCGAAATCTACCTCATTTTGGTTGATTTGCTCAATAAAATATGCAGTTTTCATTGGCAAAAACTGAAACTTTAACTCAATATATTCGTAAAAAAGTAAAGATAATGGTAATCTAAAAGTTAGTGCTTCATTCCAATTCACAATTGAAACTTTAACTGAAGATCCATACAACGGAATTTGATAAAGAAAAATTTGGGTAGACTTGTTAGATAGTTGTAAACAAGACCCTACGGTTGGATTTCTCAAAATCAAATTTGAGAAAAAAATATGTTAAAAGATTTTAGATATGGTCGTTTGGAGGTGCAATGTAGAGCAAGGTTAAGCCCTACAATGAATGGATGATGTAGAGTGTCCATTTGGACTTTGCTTAGGGTTGCGTTTTCTTGGAATCCTCCAACTTCAAATAATTATTATGATCTTGCAAATGTTGAGAAATTTGAATCGGAGGTTCGATACATTTGTTAGTAATATAGTTATATAGTATGTAATAGGCACTTAAGGTGTATAGTGTCATTATACACCTTGAGCATTAATTAATTGATGACACTTATGAAGGGTGCTACATGGACCCCCCCCCATGGCTCCTTCCATGTAAGGCAAAGTGAATTAGTGTGCATTGGAGAATTAGCGCAGATTGGTGAATTAACACTAGCGGGTTGATGAATTAGCCGTTTTAGTCTCCTAGCTTTCCTCCACCCACAACTCCCACTTTACATACTTCCTCACGTTCTTTATATTCTCAAAAAATATGGGACAAATCTCCAATTCCATTCAATACCATACATACAATACCATCACCATACCATCACCATACTATCACCATACCATCACCATACCATCACCATACCATCACCATACCATCACCATACCATCACCATACCATCATCATACCATCACCATACCAACACCATCCACCACCATACACCCGATCACCTCACCAAACTTAATTAATTAATGCCCCTGCATGCAAGTTTCAACGGATAATTAGATAAGAGATCTGCAGGCCACATTTCTTCAGAAACATCCCAAATTTCAAATGTAAATAAGGGAAAGTGACGGCCATTTGGAGGAAAACCAAAGAAATTACTTCCAGGGGTTTAAAAAGAGTATAAGAGTTGTTGTAGTCAGTAGGAGGTAAGAAGGGACTATGTCCCAAAATCTCGTTAGTGCTCCTAGAATGCGGGCCGCAAATCGCGGCATAAAAACCGGAGAAGATTGAGGGGTATGGGAGGGTCCAGCCCGAGGGGTCTCGGGGGCGGGGGGTCTTGGAGATAGGGGGTCTTGTGGATAGGGGGTCTTGGGGCAAGGGATCTTGGGTTAGCAAATTTATTCCATATCCTTTGTAGCTCCTTCTTCCCCTAAGCAAGTACAAGAGGCTAGCCTCAATGAACCCCTAAAGGTCCAAGAAAGCGGAAATCGCTTTTCGGAATTTCCGCAGGGTGAAAATTCAGCCAACTTTGACCATTATAATCTCAAAATTGGAGAAAAATTAACGTGTCAAATTTGACATTCGAGAAAAGGGTCAAGTTAACTTCAAGATCCTACGGTTGGATCTTCTGATCAATGTTCAGATTGAGTTTCTTTGCAACTGAAGTAGAAGAAGGTTCTTTTTGATAATTTAAACAATTTTGTATCAAGGACCTTTAGGGGTTAATGTTTAAAAAATACAGTGCATCCTTGGGTCCATGTGGCACACCCTTAAGGGGGTCCATGTGGCATGAGAGAACCATTATGTTAAATAGTTAATAATCCTGGTGCATAGTGAAGGTGAAGGGACTATCAAGTGGAGTCACAAGAAGGACAAGGTGCTTCTCTTGAACCCTTAAACGCCCAAGCAAGCCCGAGGGGCTTGATTCCAACAAAATCTTCTCTGTAGCTCTCACTGTAATCGACTTTTCACTTATATTTTGGTGTCAAACTGGTCACCTTCTTATGATGCATTCAAAAAGTGAAATTTTACAATTCAAATCACAATTTGTATGTATGATCTTATGGTTTGAAAGGATTGTGGTAGGTAGGTTGGGGTTGTACATAACCTTGTAGGAGGTTGCAAGCTCATCATTGATTGGTTCATTCATGGTGCCCAAGTTCAAAAAGTGCACTATTCATGATGCCCAAGTTCAAAAGATGTTGTGATCCAATTTTGGGCTGCCCGTTTTAGTCCCCATGGACGTTTAAGGGTTAATATGGAACACCAATTGGAGTTGAGCAGAGGAGTTTCTCTTTAATTTTTCCTGGTTGGGTACAAATTTGAGTACGACATGTAAAATCTAGCTAGAGGTAAGCTTGCTTTTTCACATGGGGTATGCTAAAATCTAAATATATTAGGCGGGTCTTTGACAATGGAAGTGACAAAATAAAGGTAACCAAAATGCAAAGGTTGTGAACATGCCTTAGTACGTCTTTAACATGTGGAAAATATAAAACTTGAAAAATTAGTGAAATTCTAAGTTTTGATGAATTGTTGAAGTTTTTGTGAGCTAATTTTTTTTGAGGAGATTACGAGGATAAAAGAGAGTACATTGTAACTTTGCGCAAATTCAACATGCCCGAACTGCACTTTTGAGCAATGAGAGTAAACATCTTTTAACCCTTAAACGCCCAAGCAAGCCCGAGGGGCATGATTCCAACAGAATCTTCCCTATAGCTCTCACTGTACTCAACATTTCACTTATATTTTGATTTCACTTATATTCTTCTGATGCATTCAAAAAGTGAAATCTCACAATTCAAATCACAATTTGTATGAATGATTTTGTGCTTTGAAAGAATTGTGGTAGGTAGGTTGGGGTTGTACATAACCTTGTAGGAGGTTGCAAGCTCATCATTGATTGGTCTATTCATGATGCCCAAGTTCAAAAAGTGCACTATTCATGATGCCCAAGTCCAAAAGATGTTGTGATCCAATTTTGGGCTGCCCGTTTCAGACCCCATGGGCGTTTAAGGGTTAAAGCATGAAGAAATTTTTAGTACAAATGATCTTGTCAGAAAGACATGGAAAGACTCTACGATATGCAAGAAGTTTTATCTTTTCAATGAGAATATGGGAGCCTACCCGTTTTGGGCTCCTTTTAACTTAAGGGGTTGATGGTCCCATAGAACTCTAGAAAGTTTCATAAAGATGCATTGAATCGATTTTGCAAAGGTTTGAGGTTTTGAGATTGCAGAATTGTGAATGCATATCTTAAATTGTGACTGGTAACCATCACTAATGATATTGAGTGTCATGTGCTTAGAGCACCACCACCCTTAATCTAAATCCATGGGCCTAGAGACTCTACCCTTCATATATAAGTTATTTGCCCATCCCTTTAATTAAAGCGCTCTAGCTAATGCTGGAAACCAGTCACCACAATTGGATGAAAAATTGATCATGTAAGCAAGCTAAGACAGACAAATCAAAGGCAAAAACATGAGTATTTTGTGCAGAAGTAATCAGAGGGGACGAGATTTTGAGTGGGTCTAGAGGTTATAAGGTGTTGTGGGGCTAAGCAGTATTCCTTTGTTTCGGCTCTAGACTTTGCAGAAATCATATCAACTCAGTGTTCCGGGAGCAAATGGCCACCAGCTCCTGCAACTATAAAAATTACAAGCGGAGGGCACTAAACCAAGGGCCACCGGCACCCGCAATTGCTTCCATACCCGCTTAAAACTGCTTTGTGCCCATATCGTTTCCGTTCACTAAATACCCGTATCCGTCTCTCTTGATTTTCTCATCTTGGCTTGCTTCCACCTCCATACAATATCAGCTTTTACATCCACTTGGTGTGATTGGCCCCTAACGCGCTTCGATATTCGCAGATGAGGGCACTGAATATAAGAAAAAACAAATGAAATTTGGCCCTTGGAATGCTTAGTGTTGGTATAGGTGGAGATCAAGGCCCTGAAAACAAAAAAAAAGCCAAGAGACAGAATTTCAGCACTTCACGGCCATGGATTTTGTAGATGGATGGCTATACTCTATATTCGCTCTTACTAGTAAGGCCACTCTAATATAACCACTTACGGAAAATTCAATTCCCTTATTACATTTGTTAATCTTTCCATATCCAACCCAACAACACAATTGTTCATTCCTAATTTTTCACTTCACATCCTCTTGCAATCGCATCCTAAAATTCAGATTAGGAACTGTGGATGTTGAATAGGATTCGCGAGAATAGGTTGCCAGGGGTGAAGTAACTGAACATGGGCAATGAAGCCGAGATAGTAGTTGTGTCCATCCATTGTAAACGAACAAACAAACCGTAAGTTATATAACAAAATATTTAGCTACTAGCTCAACGGTTACTGGTTACTACTTGTGGTTATAGTGTCCACCCTGAGAGGGGTTAGTAGTCCTACGTCATTGTTGTTATGTCCCATGGGCATATCATCAAGGGTAGGTCGAACGGGCATTTTATTCACGCCAGACCTACAAGGGTTTGGTGTTCTTATTTATTTATTTATTTATTTGTGTCCATCAGGGTCAGGCTTGTGTGGTGGCAAGGGTGCACTTCACGACCTCACAAACAGTCCAAGGTTGAAATTAAGCATCCTTATTTGTAAGCATCACAAATGGAGGACAAGACTCCACATCAGAGCCGGAGCCTTAATAGCAGGGAAAGCTCCGCCCCATAATTAGGGCCCAAATTGTGATCGATCGTAATTGTTCCCTTCAAGTCCCAACTCCAGATCGTTGAGCAATGAGCACTGAATGCTCGAATGGATTGAGCTCCCCCTCGATCATTATTGGACAGGCAGATTGCCATTAACTTAGATGTCCCTGGCTTCTCCTTCTCACCAACCAGCTTCCAGTAATTCCTTTCCTATTCCTTTCATTGTTTATACGAAAGATGTTTTCTTGGCGTATCAGCAATGGACGACTGAGTGTGTGAGTGGGGACATTGACATTGACATTCTGATAAAGCAGGGGAGTGAGGGGACCACTATGCTTTTCGCCGCTTCAGGCGAACCGAATTGACATGGTATTCCAATTATAAGCGCTTCGAACGAATCCTTTGTACTCTGGAAGCTCTGTTATTGGATGGGAGCGGTAGATCTTTCAGGCACTGCAATAACCATGGTGAAATGATACCATAACACCATAGCTGGTTCATTCTTAAATAATTCCAAAAATAACAAACGAAAAAAAACGGAAATTCCATGCCTTCAAGAACGAATTTCAGGAAAAATAATCTCAATATAAACCGAAATTTGAGAAAATAGAGTATAATGATTCAAGAGGAATTGTGGACTTATTCCGCCGACCTCCAAAAATGGGTAAAATGACGAAACTATGCGTTGGCCCCACTAATGTAGCTACCAAATCTACTGATTTCAAGTCTTGCTTAGTCTTGTCATTATGAAGCTCCATCCACAAATAAGCCCCCTTCTCTGCCCCGATTTTTTTTTTTTTTTCTCTCTAAAAATATAAAGGCAAATTTTTCAAAATTCGATTTGCGAGAAACGAACCTTATTTTTTCAAAAAAAAAAAAATATTCGTTTGGCAGAGAACGAACCAGCTATGGTGTTACGGTAATCGAATCATCCACCTACCTATATCCGGTAGAGGAGAAGTATACTAATGGCTTTGTATTGGTTTCTCTTGATCTTGACAAGAAGTATACCAACGTAGGCAGTAAAGGCCACCTCTCAACGTTGTTTCCTAACTCTTTAGGGTAATGGTAAGCTTGGGGTATCACTTTTTGGACACACTAATTAGGTTATTTTTATTGAAAGTCTCCAAACTTTGTCTGATTTGTCCATTTTATCAAGTAAAAAGACCCTAAAATGGAAAATAAAATATCATGCGCCTCAATGAAATCAAAGTATATATGCCTATGATTTTTTTATTTATTTTTTGGATCCATTCATAGAGGAGGGAAAAATGCTGAATTTTGGGATTTGCAAGCATTATAGTACACAATGGTTTAATTTTTTAAAAATTAAATAAATTATTTTGTATTCTATACAAAAAGATGTAGTTCATATTCAAAAATTATATTAAAATAAAAATGGTTGATATTCCATTTGCTTGATTTTATGGATTTTAGGTTAGTGAGACATAACTTACTTTTTCAACTAAAAAATCAAATAAAGTTACTTCAAAATTATTTTTTTAGTTTTTAAAATTTTTCTTGATACATTATTTAGAAGTATAGACAACTAAAACCACATCTAATGAAGTCTTACTGTATTACAGTTTAGAAATGGAGATTGTTTGACACACCAGTATAGAGTGCAATTGTTCATGAGACAACCTTTTTGGGTACCCCAACCATACGATCACCCTTCATCGTGTATTATTGGAAGATTGAAGCCTTAAACTTGCCATTTTTTACCTACGTACACTCCCAAGGGTGTGAACCAAATTTTTTTTCCTTTTTTATAACTTCCAACCGTAAGATCTTGTACCCAAGACTAATATGTTTAATTATTATTCCAAAAATTGACTATTGGATGTATACAAGTTGAGAGATCATAACATGCAAAGTTTGTCTCCAAAGTTTTTTTGGGCATTGTCAAGATTGTTTTTTGAAACTTTAAGTTGGAGGCTACCCTTGTAAACTTGATAAACGTTTTGACTAGTGGCCCTTTGGAACTTAACCCTTAAACGCCCATGGGGTCTAAAACGGGCAGCCCAAAATTGGATCACAACATCTTTTGGACTTGGGCATCATATATAGTGCACTTTTTGAACTTGGGCACCATGAATGAACCAATCAATGATGAGCTTGCAACCTCCTACAAGGTTATGTACAACCCCAACCTACCTACCACAATCCTTTCAAACCATAAAATCGTACATACAAATTGTGATTTGAATTGTAAAATTTCACTTTTTGAATGCATCATAAGACGGTGACCAGTTTGACATCAAAATATAAGTGAAAAGTTGATTACAGTGAGAGCTACAGGGAAGATTATGTTGGAATCAAGCCCCTCGGGCTTGCTTGGGCGGTTCAGGGTTAAGTAGTAATTTGGTTATAAAATGATTTCAAAAAATAAATAAATAAAAAATTTAAAAAAATTTAAAAAAATCAAAAACTAAAAACTTAAATTTAAATTGCCCCATCTTGGCTCGCATCTCAAAAGATTCCCCATAGGTTAAAAAATTAGAATTTAGCTTTGGAAATTTACCACATACAATTTGCAATATAAGGAGGGTCTAATAAAATAACAGGCAAAAATATTACTTCTAATACCTTATCTAGGCTGCCTAAAATTGCAAAAATCCAACTCGGACTTTACGGACAACTAGGGGTTAAGGGCATCTCTACTCTAGGCAGTGTAAATAGCGACAATAATCCAGCTTTGTTGTGCAACCTTTGTCACTCGGAATGCTATCGCCAAACCGATAAAACAAGCGACAAGGGTCTCGGGAAGTAGAATTTGGAGCTTTCTTTAGCTTCACGCCTCCTCTTATACACTTGCGGAAGTTTCGTGTGAAGATTTTTGGACCAATCGAAGGAGGTTCATGCAGAGATGACACATACTCTACCATTCTTGAAGCAAGTCAAAAGCACACTTGAACTAGGTTGCAACCACTACGTACTACAATCTCGCTACAACATCTTTTAACTGATAGGTGCACTTGTATGTACATCTTTTAACTGATAGGTGCACTTGTATATTCAACTATGAAATGTTAGATTCCTCCCTCTCAAAGACCCAATACTAATTCTCGCTCCACATTTTTGCTCAATTAATGAAGGCTCCATGCGGTCAATCTATTTGTCTCAGAAGCAATAAAAAGCCTTTGCAAAATTGCACACGCCGTGCTTTAAAAGTCTTGTGTAAAGATCCTACCTCCTTATGCCTTAAAAAGAACTTTGTCTTTTTATTTGGCCATTCGCTTGCATGTTTTTTAACCCTTAAGCGCCCACGGTGTCGTTTTTCGACATTTTGGATGTGAGGCTCCGTCTTTGGTGCACAACCCTGCTTTCATCCCATCGATTTTTCATCCGCCGTTTTTTTTGCTCAACTCCTCGGTGGGTTTACTCTACTCCCTCCTTGGATATATAG
Organism: Bryum argenteum; assembly: GCA_037043015.1. NCBI lineage: Eukaryota > Viridiplantae > Streptophyta > Bryopsida > Bryales > Bryaceae > Bryum > Bryum argenteum. The sequence continues at coordinate 19,646,592 of CM073325.1, read as the reverse complement.
TAAAAACCTTGATTCTCAATTTGTGAGAGTGGGCGAAAGAGATTTTTCATGAAAGTTTTGGTGGTGTGATCTTCACCACTTTTTTGCATGGATCTTGAAATCCATACCTCCAAATGGCATGCAACTTCGCGGTCATACTAATTGCCATGCTCCAAAGAAGATCCTACGGTTGGATTTTCCATTTTCATCTTTTATTTGTTTTTACGCAGTTTTGAAAAAATCAGCATTATTACCAATTGTTAGGAGCTTTACCCCCCCTTGGGCGTTTAGGGGTTAAGACCACAGAAAGATATTGTTGTTGTCCATGTTACAACGTTTATCCTCACTGAATCCGCAAATCATACCTATCAACGGTTTTTGGTACGTCTGGCAAGGTAACTAAAGACAAGCTATATTCTACTTGATATGCTTACAATAAGTAGCTCATGGTTGAGAAATATTTCAAGTTTTTATGTTGACTATCCTCTCTCTTGCAAAATTAGAGTAAAAAATTACAACTTCATGCCTTAAACCCCATAGCTGATATTGGTGCGGCGTCCATAGTGCAAATCATCTCCTTTGCAATGCAATGGTTATAGGAGATACAGAGCTTGTTGTGTATGCAACTTGCTAAAATCACATCACATTATAGTAATAGCATGTATTTCTTGTCAAAAATGCATGAAATCAAGATGCCTATACAAAAAAAGCTCACACTGGAGTCTGTAGCATTACATGGCTAAAGATGTTCCAAACCAAAAACATTTAGTTTAGCTTAACAAAATTTGCTTCTTCGCAAAAACAATACACTACAAAATGACTATTTACAAAAGGAATCTACGTCGGACGCTAACAATAGACCATACTTCTTCTACAAATGAATCCACTTCTACACATCTCTTCCATCCAAGTGACGGAGCCATTCACAAAAAAGGGGAGCTTTATTCATCCAACTGAATAATCACAATGTGACATTTCTCCATCCACGCTCACTGACTCGCCATAAGTTCGTCCGTTGATGGGCTGTTGTTCATTCATCAAATAAGAAGAAAGACGCTTCAACTTACTAAAAGGAATTCCCTTCCATTGCGGAGCCAGAGCAGGTCTCATCTAATAAGTCCAGGACACGTGAGGTGGGTGCAGCCGGCGATCCACTCCGACTCCAAGCTAAGCTTCATCACTACCCACTCAATTCCGCGAGTGTCAACCCTTTGAATCAATTCCTTCTCGAATCCGAAGGTCTTTGCTCACCCACTTGTCTTCCACTGCGCACTTCATCTCCACATTCTCTGTTGCACGGGTTTTTGTTTTCTCACAACAGTGACGGCCACCTCGACAACAAAATCATCATCAGCATCAACAGTACGACGATGGTTTTGAGATTCCAGGCGAGTCTCACTGGTTCTAGAGTCTTAGCCATGATGGTGCGAATTCAAAGTTCCAGGTAGCCCAAGCAAGCTCCAGGTAGCCCAAGCTTCACACTTGCGAAAGGAACAGAGCGGGCTATGGAGATCTGTGCAGGATCCTGTCAGTGACACCCTCGGTTCCTTGTCGGTCGATACAGGAATGATGTTGGGACGCCTTTTCTTCACGGTGGTGGCTCTGAAGCCAGTTTAGGGTTCAATATCATTTGGAGGGGAGCTACGACTGCAACAAGCCCTCGGTCTGCTGCTGTTACTTTTTGTCCATGTTGACTCTTCAGGTTCTGCGACTATGCGGCAACAGGGGTAATCGAACAGTGATATATGTATTAGTGGACCTGCATAGCTCCTAGTAGAGTAAGTTGGTAAAGGAGCGAGGAGGAGATGGGGACATTGAACTTGCCGACTTATTTCAATCTGCAAGAGGATATCAAAGATCTTCGGTCCTCCTTCAAGGCCATCAAAGGTACGAGTTTTCCGCATTCACAGGGTTGAGAGCCGACTCCCTCAAATTTCTATCTATGGTTGTGTGCGAAAGGGTATTACTCGCTCAATGTCATTTGATCCGTGGGAGACTAACGAGCTATGGAGTTCCTTTCTCCTCCAATTTTAAAGGAGGTGGTAGTGGGCAGCTGTAAAAGCACCAACATTAATGGCTACAGAGCTGGCTTGCAGTGAAGGCCAGTAGAGTGTCGGTGCTGTTTTGTAACCTGGATGGTAACGCATCGAAGTTGGGTGGAACACAGGGCTCGGATGCAATGAGAGGAAAGTGATTGAAATTTTAGGAAGGAGAACACAGGCGCAGCGACTTGAGATTGCACAGGCTTATCAAACAGTGTATGGAGAGAGCTTGCACAAACGACTTAAGGCATCCTTTAGTAGCAAGCTTGAGGTTCGTTTCACCGACTGATGGCTTAACACATTCTGGTTGATGTAGAAGCGGAAATTTAGTGATGAGGCAATCACCCTTATTTGTGAGTGAGAACGGCAGTCATTTGTTCGTTACTCTCATCAGCAATGCTACTTTTTAAGATTTGGTCACACCGATTTGGGTGGTGGGGGGGCGTGCTTCAGTTTCGTTATTGTTGAGTGGTGGTATGCAGAAATGTATACTGCTGTGGATGATGGATTCGTCTGAACGCGACGCAATACTTTTGTATGAATTGATGAAAGTTGGAGGTAGAAAAGCCGATCGAGCTTTGATAGGGTTACTCTGTACACGGAATTCCGCACAAATCTACTTGATCAAGCAAGCGTACTACACCATGTTCAATCAAACCCTCGAGAATCATATTGACGGCACGGATAACCGCTTCGTGGAGTTTCAGAACAAGGTACATCCTTCTTCAACCTTAAGTGCTCTGCCAGGAACCAACCAGACATTTATAATGTGAAAGTGTTAGGTTTCATGTTCTTGAGTAATAGCCTTCTATTCTCCGCTCGTCAGGAACTGGTAGTTGTAGCTTCGCTCTGATCCTGAGTGCTCCCTTTGAGGAATTCGTTAGCTCTTCAACCGAAAAGCTGGAACCTTCTAATGAGAGGCACCACGGAGTGATGGTTCATGCTTCATAAGATTGAGGACTGTAGACTTAAGAGTAGAGTTTAATAGCACATGGCTCACAATTTCTGTTAAACTTGAATCTGGTTGGGAATTGGACAGAGCAAGTGGGCATTTTGGCGTGCAGGTGAGCCCAAAGTCAAGGAAGCCCCCAGGCGACTGGTTAGTATTACAAAGGTGAGCATACTATTTCCTCGTCGATGGGGTCAATGAAGTGAGATGGATCGTCCATGGCAATTTTTCACCAGCAGAAATTAGTTTCAGGGCTTTTAAAATTGACTGGGGTCGTAAGCCGTTGTTTTCTGTTGTTGTACGGTGTACTCTTAGATATTTCAGGCTTTTCTTAACAGAGGGATTCAGGTCTTTTATCGAAAAGTGCTATTATGTTAAGGGCGTTGTTGAACAAGAGTGCTGAATTGGATAATTGTGCAGCTTCTGTTGGCGCTAGTTCGTGGCAGTCGACCAGAGAATGTTCCTGTTGACAGGCACATTGCTTTGAATGACGCACACCAATTAAGTAAGGTGATCGCAGGAAAAGTAGGCGACGACGAGACCTTAATTCGCATTCTCTGCACCCGGAGCGTCCAGCAGCTGACGGCCACACTAAATTACTACCATCAACATTACGGCCTTGATTTTGAGCAGGTTCCCCTCCCGTTAATGCCTGTTTCATGGTCACCCTTTTAAGAGAACCTGCTCTGATCAAGGATTGTTGACGTAATGCTAAATTTCTTGCATTGCAGTTGGAAATTCTCAACGTTGCAAGGTTTTGTCTGCAGGCCCTCGGCAGGGAGGATGCTGGAGATTTCGAGCAAGCATTGCGGTATACTGTGATGTGCTACCGCCAGCCAGCAAAATTCTACGCGGAGGTATATATACACAACACTAAGTATCAAAAGCATGCCAACGCCATCAATAAGTTTCTGGCTGTGTACCTGTATCGCTCATCATAAAATTTGGGTCATCACGTAACTTACAGTTGAACGAGAACGACATACTTGATTGCTTCTTCTGTACAGTACATGAGAGACGTGAGGATGCTCATACAGCTGCCAATTTAGTTACTGAAATTCTTATTCCAGTTCTTGTATCGTGATGCCAGCTTCTCTGTAGCGCGCATCATAGAATTTGGCTCATTAAGTAACTTGCTATATAACGACGATGACGTACTTGGTTTTGCTCTTTCTGTATATGAGAGACCTACATGATCATACAGCTGCCAAATCAGTTAGTGGACTCAATTAGGTCCCAGGTCTTTTACATGTTCTTGCCAGAAACGTAAAGATGCGAAACGTGTCCGGTCTCGTTGCAAGTGGAAGAATTGCAAGATTGGCTCTGACCTTATTGAAATTGGTTTCAGGAATTGTATGCAGCACTTGGCGGATCAGGGACAGATGACGATGCGTTGATACGGGTGGTGACAACGCGAGCGGAGGTGGACATGCAGTACATCAAGTTGGAGTTTACAAACGAAAGCAAGAGAACGATCGAAGAGATGATAGCCAGCGACACAACAGGCAACTACCGCTACTTTCTGCTCACTCTGATAGGACCCGGGGACTTGGGTTCGTTCAGCCCGAGAACTTCTCATGGCTCCGCAGCCTCATTCTACAGCCCCAGGACTTCCAATGGCTCGGCATCGCGCTCGCAAAATGGCTCCGCCGTCTCATACTACAGTCCGAGATCAAGTGGTCAGGGCTCCTTCCAGATGTAGAACATTGTAATAGTTTTTGTAGTTTTATATTTTTGGTCCTCTGCTCTGCTCTCCATTGTACAGCGGGAGTTTGTTGTACATTGCCATCCTGCTAGACTCCCCATCGTCGACCTCTGAAGCCCCCAAGGTCACGAGTAATTGCTGGAAATTTGCAAGGTGTTGCGGATTTAAACAGAATCAAAAACGGAGTGCTAAGTATTTACAAAAGGATAGGTAAGACTTGTATCCAACACTTCACTATCGAGAATAGACGAGGGTCTGGACCCTGTGCATTTCTCCTTGTTAGAATATGCTCAGATGGTGTAATGAGAATGTGTCTGTCATAATGAGGGTTTGTCGGTGATGAAATGAGAGTTCGTCGGTGATGAAATGAGAGTTTGTCTGAGAGTCTGTCTGTTCTCCTATCTGCGAAATCCAAGTCCGTCTGTGTGCTCTGGCATCTTAGAACGGAATGAAGTATGATTCTTCTAGAGTCGTAGCAGACAGATCTGGTTTCCAACACCATACGAAGTTGCTACAAGCATACATCGGGACTCTAGACACAGAATCTGTTCTTTCCTGTGGAAAATGCTCTTCCGCCTGAGCAGAATGTTCTATGGTCGGCAGTTTTTATTAACAGGCAGTGAACCCGTAAAAATCATTATAACATGGATCGCAACATGTGAAGTCAATCGATCTTACCCTTAGAGTCGTTCCTTTCTGAAAGAATGGTGTCACACTATCGCAGCTCGAAAGAAACTAAACGTAAGAATACACATATTTACTCACGCTATGTACAGAAATCAGCAGGACGTGATGTATATATTTTCTTCATTGTCGTTGTGTGATGCGCGGAATTTATCGGGTGTCGGTGAGATCGATGTTTTCGTAAGCTGTACAATATGATTAGGACTGCGAACTTGACCGGCACCTCACAGGAGGTATTAGCTGAAGCTGTCCATAGCACCGTCGTCATAATAATATGGCGCGTAAAGTATGTCGTCAGGAAGGGGGCTGTGCGTGGACGAACTGGCGACATCCGTATTGGAATCGTGGAATGGATACATGTGCGTGGACGAACTGGCGACATCTCTATTGGAATCGTGGAAGTGGTACATGTGCATGCGGTCGAGAGGTTGCTGGCTCGACAGTCCTTGCACGAACTGGTTAAAGTGGAAGCTGGGCATGGACTGCATTTGATTATGATTGTTCCAGCTGCTGGTCGCTGCTGGATTCTCGAAAGTCGAATTACAGAAATTTGACATCGTCATTGACGATGAAGGAGCGACATTTCTTTCCGTCGAAGTGGATGTGTCCGCCTGCTGCACACTGTCCACCGCATCCTCGTAAGTGGCGGACTCTGCTTCCAATTCTGCTATCATGGAGTCTACGTCATGCTCCTGGCTCGCTGCTAAGTCAAGCTCCTGGCTCAGTGCCGTCTGAGCTGAACTGCTCGACTTCTTTTCGTAGATTCGGCACAGCACCAAATCATCAAGCTGCAACCGACAGAATAATCAATCGATTAGTATAAGATAAGAGCGACCAAGTGGACATGTATGGAATGCTGACAAGCCCTAGAAATTTACGGATTTTATAGATTGTTCTAGGGCGTACTTGGTTGGAGTTGGGGGTCTGACGAGTAGCAGTCGGCGCCATACCCTCGGTAAGGCGATACTCGTGCATGATCCAATTCGATTTCGAACCTTTCTTCGTATCTCCTGTGTAGAAAACCAGCGACTTCTTCAGGCCGATCTTCCTCCCAAGGTCATCAACTACTGGTTTATCTGTACCAGTAGCTTTCCAGTAGCCACGATCAGCCGCTCGGTTGGGCCGTGTGCCGTGCGGATACTTCTTCGCCCGAGGAGTGAAGAAGTACCACTCATCTTCCCCGAAATACGCCATATCTGCACATCAGCCCATCCCATCAGATCAGTAAGATTTGCGCCATAATTGTCAAATAAGACCTCGTCGGTGTCAAGTAGGCGTACTTATACTAAGCGTATCAATCAGATGCATTTTGAACCTCTTCAACGCTAAAGGAATGATGAAATAAGGTATCTAGCTGAGCAGGAGCATCATAATAGTCAAATCTTGCTGTTGCAATGAATGTCGAAGCCAGTGGGTTAGTACAAGGAGCTGTAGAACATACTTGGGAGGTCCTCGGGGTGGAATTTGTAGATGTTGACCTGTGCAATGACCTCAATCTTGAAAATTTCACACCGCACCTTCTTCTTGAGGTAGTACCCTACCAGCTCTGCGTCGGTAGGATTGAACCGAAACCCTGGGAGCAACTGCTGTTGCACTACTGATCTGACATTATCCGATGATTCCATTCCTCTCATTATTTCCTCTTCTTGGGAGGAAATACATATACTTTTACTCATTGCCACCTACAACCTCGATCTCTTACTGGCTCCGATTATGTATACTTTTCAGAGTCAACTTCAGAAATAGGAACAATCGTAGTTTCGACTTGCTTACTGACTCTGAAAATTTTCTCTTCTCTGCTAGAATTGGTCCACTACTCCTCCAACAAGATGATGAAAAATCGGCAAATTCTAGTCTGATTGACTCATGGGCGTTCGGTGGAGAATGAACCTCTTCTACTTGGGGGAACTTCGTGATCACTAACTCGGCCCGAAGGCTTCTCCTCCTGATTTCTCAGTTGTCAAGTTAAGAATCTACATGAACATGTTCTCTCAAGAGATAATACCTGTACGTAGTCAGGACCTACTCTTTGACTAATTCAATTTTCAGCCTGCTGGCGGTTGGTTGACACGTTTCTGCTCTTTATACCACCAAGAACCGCACGGAAACCTCCAGGCTGATTCAAACAACTCCTACCACCAACTAACACACCAAAACCTCCAGATTGATGCAAAGAACAGAGGTGGATAAGGTACGCACAGTAATTAGGCTGGCTACAGCAGAGAATTATCTATATTCTGATATTACGAATCGATAAGACAGTGATTCAATTCAAGAATAACGGAGCTTCCTTTCACCAGCAGAGCTAAGTCTTAGTAAGAAAGAACCAGCCAATATGAGAATTGCAAGCTTGACCAACTATGGGTAATCTTCTTCTAATCTTTCAACTTTGCTTACAGAGAACAACTACAGCGTTCCTGAGCTTCGATTCACTTATCTACTAACGAACACGGAGAAGTCGTAAAGACCCAACCTTCCAACCTTAAACGACATGCACTGGGACGAGCTACCTCTAGTAAGCACACTAGAATGTATCAGTGGGACGAGCTACCTCTAGTAAGCACACTAGAATGTATCAGTACGCTCTGATAAAGAAAGAAAGAACTTGGCACTGCAAGCAAGGGCGACAATATCATGAATTGGCAACAAAAACAAGCAGCTCTAAGTACCAAGGACTTAAGCGGAGCTCAAATAAGTGGAATGATGCTCGGTACGAAAGTACCAAACTGTCTGCAGAAGCGTTCCCACCATAGAATGAAAGGCACGAGAGACTAGAAGATTAGCACGGCAGAGAGGTAGACACTTTATTCAACTGATCAACTGGCGGCGTTGGATAAGATCATGGCGGAGCTGACTTTACGGGCGCTGATCTCTGAGCTCACATCTTACGACGACGAACAACCTCCTGCACAGTACTAAGTCTGCAGACATGTAGGATCTAGATTTGCTGCGTATGTACCGCTAGCAGCCATGGAATCCTGGCGGTGAAAAGTTAGTTACTAACCGGCACTACAGGTGTACAGAATTGATCATACAGGGTGGTAGTTCATGACCAAACAATTCTTAGCAGCGATCGTGCATGCATGGTGACATATGATTACAAACTGTTGCAGCCCGAGAAAATTCAGGCCCTGCTGATGGAGAATCATGCGTGGCACCTCCGACGGGTCCACTTTCTGACTGTACTTCAATTCGGTCTTTGACTATGTACAAATCTCCAGTTTTCCTGTTTATTTTCAGTTGAAATGTCCATTATGGAGTTCTCCTTATAGAGAAATCAGTATAATTTCGAGGATATTTACGAGAGTATCCCACAAGTCTATCGACTTGTTTTCGTGTCGGTACTCGGTAACTGTTAAAGTACTTCGAAGTTTAACTCATTTAATTATATGTATGATTATCCTGTCACTCGGTTAAAATGTCCATCATGGAGTTCTCCTTGTTGTAGAGAAATCAGTATAATTTCGAGGATAATCACGAGAGTATCCCACTGAGTCTGTCCACTTAATTTCGTGTCGGTAACTGTTACTTCGTTACGAGATTTCTTTTTGTAGAGAAATGAGTATAATTTCGAGGATATTCACGAGGGTATCCCATACTTGCGGCCTGAGTCTATCCACCCATTTTCGTGTCGGTAAGTGTTGCTTAGTACTTCGTAGTGTAATTCAATTGATGAGATGTGAGGTGAAAGGATCTCCGCCACAGGTACACTGCATATTCCGATCCCTGCACTTGGATGGATCCGCATGATCTGATCGAGCTGTCTGTCGGCAGACTCTCGTGAATAGCTTGGGGGTCATGGTTGTAGAATGATGTGCTCACTTGGGCCCTATGAATTCATGGTGAATTTTATCCTCAAATCCAGGTTAGTTCTCATTCGTCCGTGCTTGGTTTATGAAACTGAACTGCGTGGTTCATAAATGTGAACTGTGTGGTTCATAAATCTAAACTGCATGATTCATAAATATGAAGTGCATGGTTCATATTTTATTCTATTTTATTTTTTGTTGAACCACACAATGTATTAATCATTGTAGCAGTACATCAAGAACTAGAGTGGTTTCCCGCTAGGCAAGTGACGCTTTTTGTTTTTGAGAGTAGTAGAGATCAACACATATCTGACCTCAAAAGTAATTAGAGAACTTCTACACGAAAGAAGGAAGCCTCAATTGAGGTGCTTTTTGATTGAGTTGGTATCCTTGCCTCTCAACGAACACCTTTGAAGGCAACCAATGCTTATCAAAGGAGGAGAGGAACTTGTCAACATAGCATGGGTGTTGTTGCATAAGTGCAGAGGTCTTCAACCATGCTCCTTTAGTGGCATCCATAAGAGCCTCCGACATCTTGGGTTCTCTTACATAGGGTGGCCACCGACATCTTGGGTTCTCTCACTTAGGGTGACCACCGACATCTTGGGTTCTCTCACTTAGGGTGGCCACAGAGTGTCGGCGAAGCAATAGGAGTTGCAGTCCAACCAGATGATCCAAATAACCGATTCACGCAAAGTTGTTTACAAGGTCAGGCTTTCTTCAACTTACAATGAAGATGAGAGCCAAAAATACACTATTGTCAAAAAAATCAAATCCATGGCCATTGAGAGGTGGTGACTTGCATCAAAGTAAACAAATAGAATGGGCATAGTCCCAAGAGCTAGTGGACTGCCCGGGGACATTCAAAGAACCTATACATTACAATTTCAAGGATAGCAAGTGAACAAGATGAACATGAGTCACTAGTTAGTAGCTATGTTTGGTGCCTCCAGAGTGGTTCATAAATCCGAACCACGTGGTTCATAAATCTGAACTTTTATAAATCATGTGTCTTCATAGAACTCGTATAAACCACATACAAATTGCCCAATTACTTCACACTAATAGAAAATGGCACTAAAAGTAACGACCATAATGACTTGACTGTAATGACACATAGTGCATATTTTAATTGTGCTTTTAATGACATTACAATAAAATATTATATTTCTCTCTTATCCATAATTTTTTACTAATCCATTAGGGTGTAGTATGCTCATTACAACCTAAAAAAAGCTAAGAAAAAGTGACACATATCATAATCATTTTGATGTTATTAGAAGTACAATTAAATCAGCCACTTTGTGAGATTACGGTCAAGTCATTACAGCTGTCACTTTTAGTGCCATTTTCTACTAGTGTTATTAGATCAAAAACAGTGCATGGCCGAAAGATACATACCAATTCTATGAAAATAAGATCTATGGGAAGTAATGCAAGTCCGAATTCCCTTTTCTTGAACATAAACTTCTTTGCTTTCTTTTTCTTTCTTCTTTTTTCTTTTCTTCCCTTTTCTTCTTCTTCTTTTTTTTTTTTTTTTTTTTTTTTTTTTTTTTTTTTTTTTTTTTTTTTTTTTTTTTTTTTTTCTTTTAAGTTTATTTAAAGCGTAGAATGAGATTGATGATAACTTGGGAGAGGCCCGCTTGGCCAAAAGGCGTAAATGAGCTCATTTCAACTCAGGGCTATGCCACATGGGAGGAAAGGCAGTGAGATGGAAGATTCGTATTGGTTCTAATTAGCAAGTGGTTGCCACATCAGAGGAAGTAGGGAGAATGGCAAGAGTGACATGGAGCAACTTTGTAGCTTTGGGGTTTGCCTCCCCACCAATCTCGAACCACCATGACAAACAAAAAGGGGGGGGGGTAGTGGTACAAACCACTGTTGTTACCAGCGCATTGTTTCAGTCTCAGCTTCTCGGGTAGGGGCCGGGTGGTTGATTTATTTTTCCTGCCATATACTCACAGACAGCCCCAAGCCATGCGAACTGCTCGAACGAGCCCGACAAGGTTCAAACTCGGACCAGCACGATTACAAACGTTCTACACCTCAACCACCCTAGGACTGCACGGCTTGGTGACCTTGAACCCATCCAAATCGCAATTAAAACATCCATTTGCCAAACACTCGCACCCTAAATAGTTCTATCTTGGCTACTTTAGTTTAGTCTCGTCTCAGTTACTTTGTGTAGTCAGTTTCGTATGTGTAGTTTAGTGTCTATTCCCGTAAGGGGTGAGTAGTTTTGTTCTTTTACCACTCTGTCCTGTGGCCATTGAGGTAAAGACATTACGAACAGACTCTCTATTCACGCCATTCTCTTATTGGAGATTGGAGTTCTTATATATATATATATATATATATATATATATATATACTTTGGGGTTTGCTTTGGATGTTGCTTTGGGATCTACATGACAATGACATGGCACATGGGAGGCACTTGAAAACTACCACGCACTAGTGCCTGGAAGTCGACCGGATTTTGGAGAAAAGTGGAGAAAATTAAGGAGAAAAGTAGAGAATCACTATAGCAACGGTAGCAGGCAGGGGCGGCCTGCCGATGGTGTGGTAAAGGCCTCATAACATAACAATGCATACTCTGAACCACAGGAAAGTAGAATCTATCTATCTAGAAATAAGAAACAAACCTACTGATAAAAAAGAAGCTTATCTTCTTCATTTTGAATTGAAAGATACAAGAAACTTCAAAGTCGGAACTTAAAATTGCACCTTTTCTACGTTGAAGAACAACCTCTTCTAAACTGGACAATACACAGTGAACTTTTTTCTTCCAAAATGTCTGTATAAGTTGTCGGTAACAAGAACAGATACTCCAAAATGGACACAGAAACTACCGCGTCAGAGCGAGGCCAAACCACAGACAGAATGATGATTAGGGCACGTAAGGGAGCCGCAGGATCTAAAACGATCGGACGACTGAGTATTGAGATCAAATCGATGATAATTCTGATAAGATTCTGATCGAATCGATGAAAATTCTGATAGAATTGCCGATCCTCATTCTCTGTTATGCCATGCCCAGTTCCTAGAAGTGGAGTAGCATGAAGCTTGGGAGAGTCGAACAATCTAAGAACTGCTTTCGATTTGTCTCCGAGGGGTGTATGCGCAATTTAGGGTTTAACAGTATCTGTTAGAGGTTTTGTAACTTCTCCACCGTATTTCATCTCTGCTCTCGTTCGCATACATAAGTTGTTTTTTCCTATCAATCTGGAAAAGACCGTTTGTTTGAGGATGTGCCCTGTCGAGGCTCTTGGTCAATGGTTTAGGCAGAGAGAACGTGACGGACTTGGATGGAACATCTAATTGTAATGTGGATAGAGAAATCAATTGATCAGTGATCAACTACTATCTCCATTGGGAATAAGTAACTCAAATTCGTTGCACGTACTACAAGATTCGTGACTTTTCTGACTATGGGCGTAGTCATATCATCCGGAGCGATTGAGAGTAATTGACTCAAAATAGGACTATCAATAATCATCTTATAACCATGTTTAGACAGTTTGTACTCATGTATCATTACAAACAGTCATAACATGTGGTATGTGACCACAAATTATCATAAGTAAACATGATAATTGTTGTAAACTTGAATATATTGTATCAGTGAGATTTTTGAGAACCAGAGCTTTTGCGGCTCATAAGTGAAACCAATCTTGCATAAGTAAACTCGGCCAGCAGGTTGACGACATTCTGAGCGATACCTATTGGGGGAGAAACAATCAAGTGGCTGCCTCAAGTACTTTTGAGGACCTGTATATTGATGCATAGAGAATGTGGTTCGTACTTTAGGATAACAAAGATTTCTTGATAGATGGAAAGATGTGCAGTCTAGGGATTTCTCTTGTCTTATAATGGCAACTTCATGCATTGTTGTAGAGGGTTATATGCTTGAGAGTTCATATGCTCCTAAGCTACAAATCGCAGTGTAAGGGCGACAAGTTGCGGAGATGGACTCACTATCAATGCCAAATCGGTAACGTCCCATCATCGGTTTGTGCTACGGTAGGGAACGGAGACAATGATGCCATAAAAGCCAAGGCAGAGACAACAATGTAGAAGTGAAATCGACAAAGCTCCTATTTGAAGTGCGTTACCGGTTGCGCTCACTCTTTTCGTGTACTTGACTTCTGGAGCGTGTTTTTGCAATGTATAAGTGACACGTGAACAATTTTTCAAACTCTCGTATACAACTCAAAAGAATCAATGTCAGAGCATCAACCGTTGATCTTAGTCCTCACGATAATTTGGTGAGGAAGCGGTAAATAATGAGGCCTGGTCAATACCATCATCAGAAGAATGGGTTTTAGTTGCGGCAGTACTGCAACAGTATTGCTGCAAGTAGTACACAGTTTGGTGCGTAGGTAGCATTGCAGGGTCCTACAACAGTATTGTATATCACAAATATGTTGCAGTACAAGGGCAGTTTAATGAGTTGGAATATTGTTTCAGTTAGTGATATTGATTCGATATCAAAGTTATACAAAGTACTACAGCAATATTGATTTGAATGCTACCGTTGCAGTACTGTCATAATTGCAAGGGGTGCAGTACAATTTCAATTAGTATTGTGTTATTATTGCTCCAAGGAATCTTTTGAACCAATATTATTAAAGTAACTGATGTTTTATGATGTTCTTTGAATAAAATGGTGCATAATAAATAAATGGTTCAATATACCATAATCATTTTAAAATTTTGTCATTCCTACAATCACAAAGGTGCAGAATGAACATTTTTGTTTTAGAATTTACAAGCATTTACAAAGAAATTATCATTTCTTTGAAGATTTGGCAATATTTGAACAACCTTTAGAATTCAACCTATTTCTACAACAATATATGAAGCACCGTCATTTCCATGCCATTTTAGTTCTTTGTTATTCAATTATGTATCAAACACAAGTCTTTGCATAGAGTTTTGTCATGTTCTCTTACCATATTGCATCTAAAGAGGAGGCGGAGTTGTCCGTAAGGGTTAGGGTTTGGGATTCTTCTGTGGTTTTTTTTTATGATTCCATCATTTTCATAGTGTTATAATTAGCTAGTCCAAGTACTAAAATCATATTATTCTCCCTTCTATCTATTTTTCCTTTTTTTCAAATTTTCAGTGGTTCTAAATACTTGCAACCAAACTCTACCATATAGATCCGTTAATTGCATGATATTTTTTATTGCTCAATCATGTTCATAAGGCACTTATTAGCTAATCCAAGATTTAAAATTATTTTTTCTCTCATCTTAATTTTTTTTTTATATAATTCCAACATATTCATATGTTCCTTATTATCAAATCCAAGTGTTAAAATCATGTCATTCCTTTTAGATCTATTTTTCTCTTATTTTCAAAGTCCTGGTGCTTCAAAATACTTGCAAGTAAAATCTACGTTATATTTCCGTTACTCCTATATTTTTTTATGATTTCATCATTTTTATAAGGTATTTATTAGCTAGTCTAGGATTTAAAAATATTTTTTCTCCTTATCTAAATGTTTTCTATTATCCAAAGTTCTGGTCACTTCAGCCACTTTAAAGTAATTCCGGAAAAATAGCTCCTGTCTTCCAATAATTTTCTTGATGATTCCAACATTTTTATAGGGTCCTAATTGGCTTTTAAGAACCTAAAAACCACCTCCACCTAGTCAATTTCTAATACATTTGCATACACCCCTTACTTTCATGAATCTAATTAATCTTAATTAATTCGAGAAAAATACTTCCCTTGCTCTTGTGGTCCTAAGATTTTGACCATAATTTTCATATGACATGAATTACCTCTTAGAGTTATAAAAACCACTCTCTCTCCCTTTTTGCCCATACATTTGCACTTGCCCATTACAGTCAAACCTCAATACGTGTTAACACTTGGGAGCATACTTTTCATTAACACTTATGGAATAGTAACACTTAACACTTATCGAGGGTGATGCCGATGATTTGTAACACTTATGAAAAATAACACTTAGGAAGTAAATACATAACATTTATAGAAAAAAATGGATGAAATTACAAAAGAGTGATTCATTACAAAACATTGATTCATACAAAACATTTCATTGAAGTCCGTTGAAAGAATGAATCAATAGTAATTTGGCGAGATTCTGCTAAACGCTAGGATTCTACTTCCTTTTCTAATACTTCAATATTTCTAATGGATAACATGGTGTCATTAGGTCTTTGCTCCAAAAAGTTCATCACAGTTTGAGGAGCACTACTTACATCTTTAAAGCCCACAACCTCTTCTACTATATTGCGGGAGATCTTCAATATCTTCAAGCTCACTACCTAGTTGTTGGGATGAAAGCATTTCAATAATTTCTTCATCAGTGGACTGATAAGGATTAGTCAAATCAAACTCAAGCTCATAATTTAAATACATGTACCAATCAATTTGTTCCTAAAATAGACTTCTAGAGTCACTTTGCACCTAGAAACTATTACTTGACCTCAAAATTATCTCCCTCCAAATTATAGTTCTTACAAAAATTTCTTTTATAGAAAGTTATCACTTATCGAGGTAAAATTAACAAAGTCGGGAGTACAACATTGCATAACACTTAACACACAACAGTCCCTAGTGTTAATTTTAAGGGAGCGGAAATCTCCATAACACATATAGTGTTTTAACACTTATCGAGGTAACACTTATCGAGGTGTGACTGTACTTCAAATTCCACCGAGTTATTGAATCCTCACGAAATTTTTTACACATAGTTCCATTTGTCGTATGGTATTTTTAAAACTTACACCGTATTCATATGGTCCTATTTAGCTATTTCATATATTAAAATCACCTTCTTCCCATCATTTTCTTATTCACCCCCTTACTCAAATTTCTGAAGGGTCCACGTAAATGATGACATGTAGATGCGTTACTCATATGATTTATTTTATTATACCATCATTTTTATAAGGTTCTTACTCTCTAGTCCAAGCACAAAAATCGTTTTTTCCCGCATTTTATTTATTTTTCCCCTATCATTCAAAGTTCCAATGCATTGAAACTTTTGCAAGAAGCTCATAGCATATAGATGCGTCTTTCTCAAAAATTTATAAATATCACCATCATTTTTATAGGGTCATAATTAGCTACTCTAAGGTATGAAAATATTTTTTCTCACCTTCTTTATATTTTCTACCAATTATTCAATGTTCTTGTCGGTAGAGGTAATCTAAAGTAAATTCAGGAAAAATAGTTCTGATTTTCTAAAATTATCCTGATGATTCTATAATTTTTACAAGGTCCTTACTAGCTACTTTAAATATAAAAACCTATTTCCATAAAAATATTTAATGTACATCTGCAAGCGTCCCCTATTCTGATCATAAGATTAATTAAACTTATGTACTTCTTGGAAAATACTTCTATTTCCTCCATGCTTTCAATACACACCCTAAATTTTTTATAAGGTACCAATCACCTAGGAAAATTTCAACCCTTTTTTTTCCTATACAAAGACACTCACCCCCTCATTCAAGACTCCAACGAGTCCTAGACAAACCATAAGTTTTTTGAATAATGACTACGTTTTTCTTTTGGCACTAGGATTATTTCCATGGCTTGTATAGGGTATGAAGTACACAAGAATATTTTTTCCCCATTTCTTTATCCTTACTTATGCACCGACTCCTTATTGAAATTTGTTCAAATCTCTGGGCAATGGTTCGTGGCAGCTACCAAGGAGGCACCCTAGAATCCGTGGGGACCTCCCAAGGCCATTTTTGATAATTTTGAATTCAAATTTGAGGTCTGCGACCCCAAGTTATCCTTGGAAGCCTACTCCTTGGCATTTAATGTCTATACATCAAAAAATTAGGGGCTCATTACCCCTCCTCCATCCTCCTTGGTAGCTGCTACGAACGCTTACCCCAAATCTATATGCATAATTTTGAGATATTACATTTTAGCTCGAGTCGAGCTAAAGTATATGAGCGAGAGATTACACTTTAAGACGAGCGCTGCTAGCTGGTGGGAAGAGGCTCTTGTCGCCCAAATGGCAGACCTACCTAGGTTTCTCTCTCGCTGCCGATGCCGCTCCTAAGGAGGCCTCCTCGCCCGTGGCACCTCAGATGCCCGCCTTCGATTTCACTCCCCAGCGTCACGATGGGCCCAAAGTAGAGGAGATTCTGACCAAGCGGAAGAAATTTCTCAATCCCGCGCTCTTCTTGTACCATAAGAAGCATGTGAGTAACTAAGAATGCCTGCTGGGTACAAATTAGGGTTGATCAGGGAATGGACGAAAGCAGCTTCTAGATGCGATAACATTATTGATGTGATGGGTGCAGCTGAATATTGTGGAAGGGAAGATGCAGTACCTATTTGACGAAAGCGGTCGGCGATACCTCGACGCCTTTGCGGGCATTGTGACTGTGTCCGTGGGCCATGGCCACCCTGCAGTGGTTGATGCGGTCGTGAAGCAGACGAAATTATTGCAGCACACCACGATCATCATGCTATTGCTAATTACGCGGAAGCTCTTGCTCAGCGTATGCCCGGCAATCTCAAGGTGCACTTGCTACTCTGCAATGAGCTTATTGTTGGGAGGTTTGATCGGAATGCAGTACAAATAGCTCCATTTCGGAATCGTACTTAAGCTGCTATTTTAGTGGCACCTCTGTCTCGATGTTTTAAGGATTGTTTTGGAATGCAATGGTGCAGGTTGTTTACTTTGTCAACTCAGGATCTGAGACGAATGACATGGCCATGATGATGGCTCGCCTCTACACGGGAAGCTTTGATGTTGTTGCTCTTCGTAATTGTCATCGCGGCATGAGCCCCTCAACGATGGGCTTAACTGCGCACAGCACGTGGAAGTTCAATGTCGCTCAGGTTAGTAACGCTTTTGAATTCGACATTTAAGGATTTGAGTACTAGGAATGGAAGCGTCTCATGTTTGAGCAAGATCACGGAGGTTACAGCTTCATCTTGTGTTGGAGGTGAAGACTTAAGCTTGATGAAGGATAACACGTTGCTATCTGATGTAGGGTTTTGGGGTACACCATGCGATGAACCCCGACCCTTACAGAGGCCCATTCGGTGCAGACGGACAGCTCTATGCCAACGATCTAGCCAACCTTCTTGAGTGTGCTACACCTGGTCGCGTTGCGGGATTCTTTCATGAGACTATACAGGTGTGGATCATCACCATCTCCCTCAAAACGCATATTTGCCGATGTCCAAGAACGTAGATCTCTCTCTTAATTGGACTGTAACCTTGAGATTTATATACGCTGCAGTCTTTGTAAAACTCGACAACGTTCTGTATTTCCTAAATGGTAGCAGTAGTTGATAGGTTCGAGTCAGTTTATTGCATTATGGAGTTTCTGGTCAAAGCTTTCCTGCATATTATGCGCTTCCATCACACCTTGAGCGGGTACTATTAGAAAGTGGAATTTGTACTCACAATATGTATACTCTGCTCAAGTAACTGATGTAATTTGATTTTTTGCGAGAAAATTTACGAACGTTGATACTGTAGGGTGTAGGTGGAGCTGTGGAACTTGCACCTGGATACTTTGAAGTGACTATGTATTTGAAGTGACCATGTCATTTTGTGGGTTCTCATTTGGTTGTTGTGTTTACAGAGAGTATACCAAGCACTACCCATTACCCAAGAGCAAAGCACGATGATGATATGAAGCCTTGGCCAGTGAAGTATGAGATTATTTGGGAGAGGACGCGACTAGGATTAGAGCCTCCCTCTTTGATATGGAGTTGTGCAAATTCTCCAAGGATAAATGGCCATTGAGTGCAAGAGCCAATGCAAAGAAGAATGATTAGTATTAAGGGAAATTTGTACCCATTTGAAATATCATTAAATGTAATGTTTGTGACACAATTTGAGTTATGTGGAATGTATTAATATGAAAGATGTGAATGATCTCAAAATTTAATGCATAAGAACATTTCGAATTGTCCAATATCTATTTAGAGGGTCATTTTAGATATTATTCAATCCATTATTCTGGACATTGCATTTACTTGTTTCAATATTATTGCAGTACTGCATCACTTAAAAAACACTTCAAACTCATTGTTGTTGAATATTACCGCAACGATACACAATCAATGCAACTACAATACTGCAGCAATAGAAATACACCACACTATACTATACAAAATTTGAATAAAATTAGCATTGCAACTACACTGCGGTCAACATACTTGCAGCAGTACTGCGACAGTACAATGTATGTACTGTAATGTTAATCGCTAGCCGCAGTACTACAACAGTACTGCGGCAATACTACAACAATTACGGGGAAAGTCGTGATGATATTCCGAGCGACGAATGCTGTTAATGGGTGACTAGCTCTTCCAGTCGTTCAAATACAAACTAAACCCATTTCTCAGATATCATGAGAAATACCATTTTCTAACACTGTGAACATGTCGACCATCAAGGTTTCGTGTTTTTTTATTTCAATATGTGCCCAGCTTTGTATCATTGTAAGCATGCTTGGGTCTCATTTCCTTATCAGTGGCTCTTAACCCTAATTTAATGAAACTGGCGTTAGACCATCGCAATCTCATTCGAGTAGTGTTGAACTTGACATGTTTTTATTTAAAAAAGTGTCTGCTTGAACCACATAGGGATAAGTAAATTGAGGCAATGTGACCCACTATAAAGATTGGCATTTAAATTTGCTTACTTTCTACTCTATAACCTACCTTGCTCTCATTCATACAAGGATTTCTTGAATCAAAAGTGTGCATTTAGCGGGATTGAGGTTTCCGTCAATCACTTCAAGAAGGGTTCTGCACAAACCCATAACCGGAGGTATCTTGCTCAAATATATATCCAAAACTGCAATCCAAGGGTCTAAAGAATCATATCAGAAAAAGACTTGTAATCAAGGAAAAAAAAGACTAGAAATTAACCTCTCATATTTTTGAAGGTACATTGAGATTTCTCATCAACTTGATGTATAATCTGCTATAGCTATTTCCTGTATCTCCCACTTCACGTTGTAATTCACGAGAACTACAGCAACTTGTAAGTAATCATCTAATGGAGTATGAGATAATCTAGACAAATTCATCGTCCACACCATCTGGCATGAGCACTATACACTATCACTGTAGGGTCATCTGGGCCCATGCCTTTCATTGCCCGGCATATTCTGAACAGCTTCTGAAAAAGTATAGAGTATGATAAACCGGGCCTTCCACCATTAGACTGAGACTTCTGTCGCAAATGTTGTAAGAAGGGCCAAGAAAAAGTCAGGCACTGGGGCAGCACTTTGACATTCAAGCCAGGTCGGAAAGCTTCACGGCAACTGCCACTGACGATGTGACGCACGACTTTAGCCCGTGTCCTTGACTGATGCCGCTTGACTGATGCAGATCGATGGGGAAGTATAAATTGCCAGTGGTCGGCCCTCACTCTCCAACAATCTTCGCTGCAAGAGTATCGACCGGTTCAGCTGAATAGTAACAATCAATCCATATAGTGCACCCGGGATCGATCACAGCGAGCTAGCGAGATGGGTGGTGAAGGTATCCTGCGAGCCCTCTGTGTTGCGTTGATCGTCGTCACCTGTGCGAGCGCCACGACCTTCAGTGCCCAGAACCTGGCACCGAACACCCCCGGCGGACAGCGCTACGAGGCCGAGATGGGCGAGGCCTGGACGCTGCAAATGCTGCAAGACGTGAGATCCTTCATCGTGCAGGCGCTGTCGATGAGCTACCGGGATCCCGATCACGTGACGTTCATCGTGGAGGATTTCGATGGGGCCGCGTACAACAACAACAACGAGATTCACGTCGCGGCCAAGCTGCTGGAAACCACGACCGGCGACTTGCGGTTCGAAATCCAGGGGCTCATGTACCACGAACTCTGCCACAGCTTCCAGAACAGCAGGGGCAATTATGGTACTGACCCGCACTTCACTGGAGTGATCGAAGGGATTGCGACGTACATGGAGCTGGCTGCTGGCTATGGCGTGGGTCCCAAAGTGAAAGGCGGCAATTGGTTCGATGGGTACCACACCACGGCGCACTTTTTCGCGTGGATTGATGCAACGTATTTGAACCAGTTCGTGAACGTGCTGAACCAGAGAATGGGCATGCAAGACTGGACCGACGCCGTCTTCGTCGACCTCACGCGCAAGGACGTTGATACTCTGTGGTCAGAGTACCAGAATAGCTTCTAAGTCCAATCTGCTATGCTCTGTTTACCAAAGTTTCATTCCAAAGTCCAACATTGGATGGATTCAGTCGTTTCGTAAGTGTTGTCTTGCACGTGTCAAGACAAGCTTCGTGATGAAATTGCAGCTCTTGTGTTCATCAGTTCACAAATGCCTCATTATGTGGGGGAATCGCAAGTTCTTAGTACAGGTTATTAAGGACGTAGGTGTGTAAAGGATTTTAGCCAATAAATTTTCCCTACTGTTTCAACCCACCAAGGAGAGTCGAGAATACTACATGTTAATGATGTTTGAGTTGTTCCGCTGACTGACTTGAATCTGAATAGTGCTCCAATTCCAGTTTTGAGTGTACAAATGTATAATGTCCGCTCTCGAACGTTCTTCCATCTCCATGCCATGTTCCTGAACGGTTTAATATAAACACAAACGCGAGTAATAAATACAATATAAACACAAACGTGAGTAAATACAGACGTGATTGTCTAATAATTCTGAAGAGGTGCCTATCAGATTTTGTATTAAAATTTCAAAATTTTCCTCAGCGCGTTCAAGGTCCACCTTCCCATATTTCAGTCAACTATCGTAAATGCGTAAAATTGAAAACAACAGGCGCACAAGCCCCGACAAGCTCAGCCAACTCTATGCGATAATCGCAAAAGCCTTTACACTTCGAGTGATAATTCGGGAAAATAATTTGATCAAATTTCAGTCGATGAGCTCAGCAGGCCCAACGATGATGTACTGTACATGTGCATCACTATTCACAACGAATCAGTCACACCGTCTGCGATGCATCTTCAACATCCCTAACTCACACCATGGCAACGAAACAAATGTTTGTCTGCTGTACCAACTATCTAAGATGACGATTGCTTCGGAGTGGTGTTCTGGTTGGGGGTCACATCCGACTTTATAGAATCGAAGGCCGTCGCCATGGCCTCGCGGGTCTGCTGCGCTATGCTGCCGGCTTTGTCCGACGCCACCTTGGACGCATCTGCCGACACTTGCTTGGTCTGCTCCCATTTCTGTCCGGCGATGTCACGTGCCTGGTTCGCCACCTCCGCTGCCTTCTGCTGCGTAGCACCTGCTACCTCGCTAGCCTTCTGCTGCGTAGCACCTGCTACCTCGCTAGCCTTCTGCTGCGTGGTTCCGGCAGCGTCAGAGGCACCCTCCTTCGTCTGCTCCCACTTCTCGCCCGCGATATTGCTCGCCTGGTTAGCCTTGTCACCCGCCACGTTCGCTGCCTCGTTGGCCTTGTCCTGCGCGGTGCCCGCTGCGTCCGAAGCACCCTGTTTCGTCTGATCCAGCTTCTCGCCAGCCACATTTCCGGCTTGGTTGCCTTTGTCCTGCGTGGTGCCCGTTGCGTCAGAGGCACCCTGCTTCGCCTGCTCCCACTTCTCGCCAACATAGTTTCCGGCTTGGTTAGCCTTGTCCTGGGCTACTCCTGCCGCCTCGTGGGCCTTATCTTGCGTGGCGCCAGCAGCATCCTGCAATTACCCGCATTGCACCAACATCAACATTTGCTATTCTCGAAACCCAATGCCACATCCAAGCACCTTCATAACGAAATCTGAATATTGAACCCAAAAAGTCCCTGCTGAAGTACGAAACATGCCTTTAATCGAACTTCCCAAACACTCAAAACGTTCAATGATTAGAAAGGCCGGTAGAGGGAAGTACCTTGGTGGCTTGCTGGGCTTCGCCGGCCTTCTGCTGACCAAACTGCTTGGTATCCTCGGCGTGCTTGGCGGCAGCGTCACGGTTGCTATCGTACGAAGCCATGTCTACGACTTGGAAATAAGCCTATGTGTACTTGATCCCGTACAGAGTCTACTCGATCGATCTCGAAGAAAGTAAGCTGTAGAAGAAAACGAAGTCGAAAATGTGATTGCAGAAAGTTGTGCCTCCCGAGGAGGGTGTGCTCCGATATATACGAGGATTTAGAGCGACAGGTGGCAGAGCGGTCGCGGACACTTGGCACAGCAATATTGCAGGATCTGGCAAACAAGATGGAAGCCGGAAGACTGCGGTGGTTGGGCGGACGTGGCGAATGCAGCGGAGAGGCGTGGTGTTCAAGGAGTATGCAGGTATATCCAAACATGGTCAAGAGCTTGTGCTGTTGGAGATCATCGGATGCGGCATGCTAAGTTGGTCTCCGTCCTGATCACAATAGCCATCTACACCAGCAGTGCTGCAGCCGGTATTCAAGATTGATGACCTCATTTCCTTCTATCCATATATCCATTCATGGAAAAATATCTTTGACAGCACTTCACATTTGGATTCACACCACTTCGTATTTACCATTTCTCCACTTTTTAAAATCATGAAATAATGGCAACATGTCGATAATGGAACTCTAGGAATCTAGACTTGGAGGTACATAATAGCTACCCCATGCAACACTACCATGTATTCAATGTAAACATTTTAGAGTGTCACTTTAGGGTATCATTTTAGGAACACCTACATTTCTAACTTGAGAAAATCATTTCTCATTGTAGAGGAGTCCAAACATGATGATTCCACTTGCTTTTAGCTTTCCACTCATTCTGCCCATGTACAAAAATTACTTGCACAATTAACATCCCTATGGATGTCTTGTGCTTGAAATTGTACCATTGTTGGCCACCTTCCTAGAAGTTTTGAGAAAGAGAGTGTGGAAACTCCAGAAGACTATGATTGAAACTCCTGTTTGTTGTCCATTTAAAGATTTAATTATACTTGGAATGGTGGAATGAGTGACTTCCTATTATTCAGTGATTAGCAAAAGGAAAAGACAATGCTTCCCTATTTTTGTGATATTTTTAATCACTTACAAAATTATCATAAATCTTAGAAGTGACCATAGGTAAAATTATAATCACGTATCCTACTCAATGTACGCATGGAGTACATGAAGGGGAAGTAAATCTTCAAAGCAGGAAGAATCTAGCATGCATGCTTATGGGGGTCACTCACCTATGGGTTCCACTACCATACTATATGATAAGTAACGGTAATTAACGAATTTAGTTGATTATAAGATTTATTAAACTCGTCCTTTCTTATTTGAACCAGATTTTTCTATCATAATCCAAAATAATTTAAAACGTACAAATTTCCAGAGGCCTCGAGAGTGCACAACATATTGTACTAGTGCATGGTTACACAATAAGCTAACTCTATGATTGGATAACCATTGTCATTAGCATTCAAATGGCGCAGGAACCATCATGGTAGAGTGTTAGTACAAGTACCTTGAGTTCTTGGTAGTCGTCCTCTCTTCATGCATTATAAATTAATGGCATGCATGTTGGTGACGACGGCTCTTGTTTTTGACTTTCCAAGCATAGGGCATGTTTTCCTATTGCAAGTCAATAATGTGAAATCATAAATAATTTTTCATAAAAAACAAAATTGATGATTATGATCTTAAGGCAATTCGGAATAACTTTCTATTTGGAAGTTTTAATCCAAGTACTATTGCTAGTGGTAGAAAACTGAACAAGATCGTTGATGTTTTGAAGATAAGGCATGAATTTGAGTGCAAAGGGTCTAGTTTTAAACAATTTTTCCTTTGTTAATTTTCACCATAATTACAAGGAGCCTATTATTTGAACCAAGAAATTTTTTGATGTTTTATTTTGACAAAGGTGCTATTGAGATGAGGATGTACAACATTGTAGTCAGTGATTACTTGATTGCGCATGGTTTGTTGGTAGAATTTCCACCCTAAAGTAAAAGTGATGAAATCTTACAATTTGTTTTTAGTACTAATACGTCGCAATCTCCCAATCTATGAGGCCCCATAACTCAAGTTTTGATCCACATGATTTACAACAAATTTACTACAAGTTTGTATAGCTAAGATCCTAGTAACTTATCTTCATTTTCATCTATCACACTTTTCTAAAAATTGTGTTTTTTGATTAAAAATAAGTTGGAAGTATGGGGGTTAAACATTTATCCCCTTCTTTGCACTTTTTTAATATCTTCCCTCTCTTCGAAAACTGTCTGTACAACAATTTGCAACTTGCGGACATTCTGACAGCTTCTCTTCATTTTCATAGTTTTAAAAGAGATGCGACGTCACCGTACACTTCTGCCCTTGTTTCATTATTCTGATATTTCACCTCTCTGAAACGATTTGTTCGAATGGTATAATGTCCACCATTCCTTCAAACTTCGCTTATCTTATGTGATTGTAGATGCGTCCCCTTGGCGTTTGGTGGAGATGTAAATGCCTCTGTGTGCAAAACTTGACTCTCTTAGTATCGTACGTAGGGAAGATATGTAATCACAAGTCTGACAAAATAACGGCCACTCCAGCGTGTGTTGAAAGACGTGCAAAAAGATTTAATGATCGAGCCTCACGTACATTCGAAGGACAAGGACGAGCGAAAATAGAGTGGCATGTGGACAAAGACATCATCTCGACGGTTATTCTAAAACACAAGTTTATGGTTAAAGAAATGAGCACAAATCAATATCTGATTAAACCCTCTACAATATTCACATGAAGGAATCTCTCAACTACAACAATACGCTTTTTCTATCAAACTACTGCTTGGGGGTGACAGCCTCCTTTACAGTCTGGTATGCATTGCCAACTGCATCGGTTGCCTGTTGCAACAATCCAGCCCCACTATCCTTCGCTTGCGCGGCCTTGTCGGAAGCCGCCTGGGCAGCATCCGATGAGACTTGCTTTGTCTGCTCCCATTTCTCGCCTACAACGCTCCCTCCCTGGTTGGCTTTGTCGCCAGCCGCTCCCGCTGCATCATTGGCCTTGTCCTTCGCAGCTCCGGCGGCGTCAGATGCGCCCTGCTTCGTTTGCTCCCACTTCTCCCCTGCAACGTTGCCACCTTGGTTGGCCTTGTCCTGAGTGGCGCCAGCGGCGTCCGAGGCGCCCTGCTTCGCCTGCTCCCACTTCTCCCCAGCCACATTACCGGCTTGGTTGGCCTTATCGCCAGCTGCTCCAGCCACCTCGTGAGCCTTCTGCTGCGTTGCTCCAGCAGCATCCTGTTCAATCAGTAGTTACAATCAGAACGAGCCCAGTTCACCAAAAAGGATCGATATAGTACTCGCCAGATTCTACTACACCGATCTGTTTCCCGCAACAAGCGTCGTAACTACAGTTGACGAGCAGAATGCAAAGCCTCTGTTGAACAAATGCCAGCCATAAACTTCAATGCTAGACCCTTCTCCCACCCATGTTGACATGTGTTACCATTCGTGCAAATTACACCCGCATTGTAAGGAATACGGAGCAGTGCAGAAGTGGAATGTACCTTGGTGGCGCTCTTGGCCTCACCGGCCTTCTGCTGGCCAAAGTTCTTGGCCTCCTCGGCCTTCTGGGCAGCAGCGTCCTGGTTGTTGCGAGAAGCCATTTCTATGATAACCTCCTGACTGAGAAAGCTAAATCCGCACTGCGAAGAAAGGAACAAGTGTCTGTAGAGAGAAACTCTGATTGCAGAAAATGATACACTCTAGGAGATCACTGTAGAAAGTGAAGATGATGCGATAGTTAGAAACTGGATCGAGGAAGCGGCTCCTTATACTGAGACTTGGAGGACAGGTGGCCTCTTTAGAAAATATTGTCGCCACTTGTCACTTACCCTGAAGATCGGAAAGAAGATTGAGAAGGGGAGCCTGCAGTTTGGGTGAGCTTAAAGCTGGCCAGCGAGCTGGTCTCGGAGCCCCTCGACCCTACCTGCCCGCCCGATCCCCTGCCCGGCCAGAAAATCCATTTTTCCCGTTTTTTGCATTTTGGAATGCCCTTTTGTGTTTTTTTTAAAATTTTGAGTTTAAAAATGGGGTCTAAGACCCCATTTTACACAAGGGGATGCCCAATGGAACAATGGGTGACATCAACCATTAAAAAATTAGGGGGCAAATATACCCCAATTTTTATTTGGGGCAGGGATTATTTGCCCCACGAGAGGCTCCGTGACCAGCTCGCTGGGTAACTTTAAGCAGATCCCTGCAGTTTCACATGCGGTGGGCCCACTGCGTGGATGAAGTTTCTGCCCATGAGGCTGTGGACTTCAGTTGAAGAAAAGAAGTTCACAGCAGTCTATCCACCACTAGCTTTTCGTGAGATCGTGAAACACTGCACCAAATCTTGTGTGAAACATTGATTGTTAAAGAAAAACAAAAGAATAGATAGATAGAAACTCCGGTCCCTTTCTAAGGGGGCCGGCGTGAATGAAGTGTCCGTTCGTAATGCTAATATCCCGATGGCCACCGGACAAGGGGAAATTGGAACAATACTACTTCCCCCTCTCGAGGGTGGACACTATAACTACGCTAGTTTCTAGCCTAGTTACTAGTGCCTTGAAGATACTTGACATAGTATCCCCCCAAAGGGCTTTGAGGTACCCATACAACAAGGTCCAAGGACCTCCCACAATAGTTGGGTGGACTATAGTGGTGAGCACCACGCCGGCATGGGGAATAGAACCCACGACCTCCTCATTGGGGGCCTAAGCCCTAACCACCAAGCCAAGGCTTGTGGTGCCTTAAACAAAAGAACACATCTAACATTGCTTCTCCATGCGGAGTCATACGGTGGTGCTTGGATTAGATAAACGTTTTCGGACAGACAAAAGCATTGATCTTACACAAGCGTTGACCATAACAAAACAATGCCTCTTTGCGTAATAAAGGGACAAGGACAGCGTTCTTAACTAGACGTTGATTTTAAGGAGGTTGATCTTATCTAGGTACCACTATAGCATGTTCAACTTGATACTTCACAAGAGAATTGTTTTTCTCTCAATCAACAATAAACAAAACCAAATCACAGCAACTCTGAGTAAAATAAACTATAATAATGAAGGCGTTTAAAATGATGAGAATGACGGCAATAACTTTTCATCTTCTGTAATGTATGTGACTAAAGTAGGAGTGGTGAAAACCGTCTGAATTTCAGCTTTGCATACTTGGAACAGTAGTGTAAAATTTTAATTATTTTTCGATGGTCTGCAAAGCTAGTGCAAATCCATCCCAAAAAAAAAAAAAAAAAAAAAAAAAAAAAAAACATTTTTTGAGTAATCCTATAATTTCCTATGAATTTTTGAATCTCGAGTCTTAGGAGTCCCACTACCCGAACATAGAGTGCTGGCTTTTTTGCAAGGTTGTATTCCGAAAACTGTGGATTGAATGTCCCAAAATGAATTAAAATAGGTTTAGGAACTGACATAGGAGTTGTCTAAAACCGTTCAACATGCATGGTGGGAGCTAAAAACAGTGGATGGTTCCCAAAACCTGTCAGTTTACCATGAACGGACGGTTCTACAGCCCCTGCCCATAAACCTACTGTGCGGTTTTTGGGGCTGGATGGTTTTCACGACTCCTACCTTAATGGACGCTTTACATGGGGAGTCAAACCAACATTGGGCCCAATAGAGCAAGAATCACTCTAATGTAATTGGTCCATTTTTTGAAGTTCATAAGCTATATTGATATACTACTTGAAAATAAAATTAAAACTAAAAATATAGATAGATAGAAATTCCGGTCCTTTCTAAGGGGTTACAAAAGAAAATTTTCAAATTCTACTTACTTCAATACTATATAAGGTAGGTAGTTTGTTTGTTTTATTTTGTGGAATTATAATCTTGAGGATCGCCGGTCGGATTGGACTACATGAGCTGTTGTTGAAAGGAGGTATTTTTGTAAGGGTGTGAGCACCAAACCGATCGTGGATTAGGTCAACCGATTTCGAGATTTTGAATTTCATAGTATTTATGGGCCCACAAATTACAAAAAACTATAGAAAATGACCTAATTCTAGATCGAGAAGAAAAATAAGAAAACCTCAAGCGCGCAAGAATTGCATCATTTGGTGATTTGGAGCCTTATATAAATCACTAAGAATAGAAACATGGGCCTACAAATGTTCAATTTAATTTCATTTTATGTATTAATATTATTGTTACGTTTTTCTTTTAGGCTAGCGAAAACGAGCAAAATCGAAGTATTAATGTGAAAGTGGCAACACCGCTCAAGTGTACGAGTTTAATAGATGTTTCCTCCCAGCGGAGATGCTAACATAAGACATTGATAATTTGTCCCTTCTTGCCACCCCTCTATTCAAACCTATTTTGCAACAAGGGAAAAAAAACTTTTTTTCAAGTTTGAATGTTATGGTCTGACAATTGGTAAGGATTTTGAATCTAAGTTTTGATACACACATACATGGACAAGTTAGGTATAAGATCTTACGGTTTAATACTTGAGATTCCGTCAGAAGTTGAAAATTTTCATTTTGTATTGAAAGAGGGTGGTTTTGAGGAGTTCTGACAGTTTTAGGGGCTTCCGACTTTAGGGGTTAAAGATGACAAAGCTGGTTGCAACTTCCTCTCAATTAACTCCTAACGTTCCTTACGGTCAGCCTGCCTATTTCCGACCGCCTTCCTAAAATCGACCTCATTAACAACTTGCCTCTTACACAAATGCCAGGTGCTTTCCTCCCTTTGGGTGGTTCTTGTCCACATGTGGGTTGGTGTGTGATGGACATTAAGGAATGAAAAGCACGGTTTAATGCCCACCTATGCCCCATTATAGGAGTCTACTTGTCTCCCACTTTGGAAATTTATAATAAATGGAGAATTATTAAGAAAACTATGATTCAACTTGGTCTAATTTTCTACTGTATTTGCTAATCTGAGGAAAAAAGTTCATGTTCTAATTTTATGAAGAACTACAAGAACCCCTTAAAAGCTCGGGAATAGGCAGGTTGACCTTAGAAGCTTATTAGGTTTTTGTTGTTTCGTGCAGTTTATATGAAGGTGTTAAAATCTTTTATTTTGCTTGAGATTTTTAGTGAGTGCCTTCTATACTACAACGTGTGTGTGCAACACATTGCAAAGTCAATTTTCATATTTAGGTCTTTTAGAACAAAATTTATTTTTCACACCCTAGGTGGGTAGAACTAACATTTTATTTTTTAATTTTATTAGAGCTTTTAATTTGGAAATTTTTCCACAACCAAATCACTGATTGAGTTCCAAAGTGCCTTACGTCAAAAAACTTACGAACTCTACACAAACAACATCCAAACTTTATAAGAGCAAACTTCAAGGTTTTTGAAAATTTCAGTAAACAAATTTTGCACAAACTTTGGATTTTATGATCTTGCAAATGATATATATTCAACGATCAACATTTTGGACCGATGACTCTAAATAAGCTTATTTATAAGATCTTAGAATTGAAAGTTTAAAAAGAATTAGAAAACTTGGTTCACAATTAGGAGAGTGCATAGAAGTAGAAAATTACAGCTTGAAGGTTTCAAGCTTCAAATCGTACACGGAAGTTTAAGGGTTAAAATTACCATGAAAAATGCTCACACAAATTCATGCTGTCTAAGTGAAAAGTTGGAATTGCATCCAACTAAGTTCGTCAATGAGGTAGGAGCTACACTTTCGGAACTTTTTCACCATAACACTAATTGTGCATAGTTGATATACATGGTCCTCCTTACGGCCACTTATACTTGGGGCGGAGTAAGGGCCGGCCTGAATTCTACAAATTTCAACCAATAGGATGGCTTGATTCTTTCAAATCGGGCCTAAGGGCTTTATACTAGGGGCTAGCCGGAACTTTCACTTTATTCTATGTGGCATCCTATGTGGCACAGTTTTGACGCCAAAATGTTCGGGCATAAGTGGTGCAAATGGGACAAGGTTCACCCCGGCCCGAACTCCCCAACTTAGGGCCACTTTATACAGAGGCCAGGGCCGGCTGGAGGCTGGGCCGGATTCGACAATTAGGGCTTGGGCCCAAGTTGGGGAGTTCGGGACTTGGTAAACCTTGTCCCAATTGCATCATTTGGGCCGGAACATTTTGGCGCCAAAACAATGTCACGTGGGATGCCACATAGGATAAAGTGAAGTTTTGGTCGGGCCCTAGTCGGGTCCTAGTATAAAGCCCTTGGGCCCGATTTGAAAGAATCGAGCCATCCTATTGGTTGAAATTTGAAGAATTTGGGCCGGCCCTCAATCCGGCCCCAAGTATAAAGTGGCCCTTAGGCCCGAACATTGGACGTTGAATCCGGTCCGCTCTCCTACTAGCCCGAATCTGTGTATAAAGTGGGCCTTATATACATCAAGAAGGTACAACAAACAAGAAGTGATACTACTTGTGTAACTCTTATTTAATTCAATCTTCTTACTTAGTTGGTTGAGATGTACATAGATTTTATTAGTCTTTAGGTTTAACAATGGATGAAGTTCAGATGAACTCTAGGTTAAATATGAGAACATAGGAGTTCCTAATCTTATCTTAACTCCAGTTAGAAAGATGAAACAAGGAGTTCCTATGTCGATGTCTTGTCTCAACATAAACTAAGCAATCAACATAAACTTTAGAAGCAATGTACCTGCAGCCCCTTCATGTAGAGCCGCTTGCAGAACTGTTGGTCCATCACAAGGAACAACCTCATCCTGCTTGACTTCATCGGAACATTCATCTCTCCTCGTGCTCTGAATGAGATGAGCTTGAACACCACGCCCTGTCCGCTGCATTTGCCACGATTACCGAGCCACCGCAATCTTCGACGTGATTTACCTTGACTGCCAATCCTGCAAACATAGGTGACAACTGTCCACAACCGCAGTGCCACCTGTCCCTCCAACTTCTCGTATATAGTCGTAGCACCAACGTCTATCCAGAATCACATTTGCTTATCAACTCGTACTGATCAGGCTGGTTTTAGATAACAATTTTCCTGTATAGCTCTTCTGCATTTCTCTACTGCCCTCAAGGTCAATCAGTTAGGTTCTGTACTCTTCATTCAAGATCAAATACATTTAGGCTTCTTTCCAAGTCGCAGGCATGGCTTCATACGACAGCAACCAGGACGCCGCCGCCAAGCACGCCGAGGACACCAAGCGGTTTGGTCAGCAGAAGGCCAGCGAAGCCCAGCAAGCCACCAAGGTACTCACATCACCAGCCCCACCTCAATAGACGTCTCGCACTGCGCTAGTAGCTTTTAGTGGAGATGTACATCATACTTTGGCAGCAGGGAATCCTTTCGGCATGATAGTCAGAGGATGTTTGGGTATCGGTAGGATTCAAAGAGATTTAACATTGTGTGACATTGAGTCACTCGAGAATTGCGGTTATTGATGTCCGAGCATTCGGTTCAATTGCAGGATGCTGCTGGCGCCACGCAAGACAAAGCCCACGAGGCGGCAGGAGTAGTCCAGGACAAGGCTAACCAAGCCGGGAACGTTGCAGGCGAGAAGTGGGAGCAGGCAAAGCAGGGTGCTTCTGACGCAGCGGGCACCACGCAGGCCAAGGCCAACGACGCAACGAATGTGGCGGGCGACAATGCTAACCAGGCAAGCAACATTGCGGGCGAGAAGTGGGAGCAAACGAAACAGGATGCTTCTGACGCTGCCGGAACCACGCAGCAGAAGGCTAGCGAAGTAGCTAGTGCGACGCAGCAGAAGGCTAGCGAGATAGCTAGTGCGACGCAGCAGAAGGCTAGTGAGGTAGCTGGTGTAACGCAGCAGAAGGCAACGGAGGTGGCGAACCAGGCACGTGACATCGCGGGGCAGAAGTGGGAGCAGACCAAGCAAGTGTCGGCAGATGCGTCCCAGGTGGCGTCGGAAAAAGCCGGCAGCATTGCGCAGCAGACCCGCGAGGCCATGGCGACGGCCTTCGATTCCATCAAGTCGGATGTGACCCCCAACCAGAACACCACTCCCAAGCAGGCGTCATCTTAGATAGTTGGTACAGCAGACAAACATTCGTTTCGCGGCCATGGTGTGAGTTAGGGGTGCTGAAGATGCATCGCGGATGGTGTGACTGATTCGTTGTGAATAGTGGTGCACATGTACAGTACATACTCGTTGAGCCTGCTGGGCTCTTCGACTGAAATTTGATAATTGCAATGATATGATTCTTCTTACGGATGTTCCTTGAGATGGAAATGTTGTTGCCATTACTGCATTGACTCGATTCATGAAGGGGATAAAGCATGTTCTGTAGTCTTTTCTGGAATGTTGTGATCAAGTATGCACAAATGTCTGACAAGACGGTTACGCAATCCCGTATGGAAACCGAACTATAGACGTGTTGTGTAATATAGAATCAATATGAATGCTTTAGCTTAATTTATGTTCCGGGGTTGTATCTCTCACTCGTAATGACAGTGGAAATCTGAATTTTTGTAATGTACAGAGTGAATGGATACAAAAATCAATTGTGATTGATGTGAACCTTTGACGATAATCGCATGCCGTGCTAAGAGCAGAACGTCAAATTAGCAATGAGACTAACTAACTCACTTACTAATTGTAATGAAAAAGGGTAAGTGAAACTTGGAACCCTTAAAGTCTACACTTCCATGTGAGTCCTAAATTTTCACCCTCCATGTGAGTCTACACTTCCATGTGAGTCCTAAATTTTCACCCTCCTACATTCAACCTGTGTCCAACTTCATCACACCATGACAAAACTTCAAAAGTTTTTAAGTTTCCCTAAAAGTCAAGCTTCATCATTTGTCACCCGAAAACTTAATACATTCTTTTAGAAACATTGCCTTACTCAAATTCACAAAAAACTTGCTTTCCTGAAATTTTCTCCTTTGATTCAAAATAATCCTTATGCGTAATCCAAGTAGTAAACAATCCTTATTACATCTAGTACATGCTAAGTGAGAGTGCTAAAACATAAAGCAGAATCAATAATGGGGTTCTGGGCTTCTTAACTCATAGGTATATAATAGTTTCACATTTCAACACTACCATGTACTCATCATCCCAAACATTAGAGGGTGTCAAATTAGGGCACCATTTTAGAAACACCTAGAATTCCACCTTCAAAAACTCATAGCAAATTGTAAAAGAGTCCAAAATTTATGAATCCACTTTGATGATCCTTCCACTTACTTTCCTACGCATGAAATTGCTTGGACTATTATCTTCATTACGGATTGAAATACATGAAATTTTAGCAAAATTTTAGCACTCTTCCTTAATATGTGTTTGATGTCCTTTATGAAAAGTTCTTGTAGTAATTTTTTAAATATTATTTGGCTTAATTTCTCCTTTAAGTATAAATAGGGGATCAATATAAGTCTATTTGCATGTTGAATGTAAATAATAGAGTGAATGACAAATAGACTTGGAAATACCCTTCATAAAGATAGGAAAAGGCCTACAATAATGAAAAGACAATCTTAGGCAAGTAGTTCACTTTAGAGATTTTTGAGGGTGTGACAAATTGTCTCAGGAAGATAAATAGGTTCTATCCTTGATTCACAACTAGCACATAATATGAACTTCAAGTAGAACATGTAAATTTGTAACTCAAATTGCATATTATTAAGATATGTAGTATATTATCTTTGACTGTAAACATCAATGGTAAAAATAGCTTAAGTGAACTTTTCTATATTTGTATATATGTTGTGCCACCAAAGTGGGTGTGCATTTAGTTGTGATATAGGTAGTGTGTTACTCAGGTAGAGTGAACCAGACAATTAATTTATAAGCTTGTAGCAATTCGTTGCTAAAAGAAAAGTAAGTCTTTTAAAAAAATAATATTAGAAGTGTCAATTGTGTGAGATTGGATTTAGATAGTAATTCCAAAGTTTAGATTGTATTACAATTGTGAATAACAATACTTAATGTTTAGTATTAATATAGAATAACACCATTTACAATTTCAATTATCTAATCTAAATTTTTTTGACCTTAATATTTGTAGCATTAATAATAGTCTTATTTTAATAATAGTCTTATTTGATCTTCCTTAAGCGTAGAACCCCAATTGAAAGTGTAACTATAACTTTATTACATTGGGAGGTTCTTGTTTTTATACAAGAGAAACCCTCCCATTCTCCCCCCTTCTGGTTTTGAGAATCCTCCCCCATGCATTGAAGGAAGACAAGAACGTAAGGGAGAGTGCTTAGCATTGGAGCGGTGCCAATAATGGAGCATTAGGCTTCTTCACCGAGTAATACATAGTAGATTCATACCGAGAGATACATAATAGATTCTTCACCCGGAGAGATACATAATAGATTCTTCACCCGGAGAGATACATAATAGTTTATTCATTCAACAGTAGCATGTACTCACGACAAATACTATAGGGTGAAATATTAACCCTTAAGCGGGCCGAATGTCGAAAAACGACATTTTGGATGACACCAACTTTGGAGAGCCATAACTTCTTCATCCGGACTCCGTTTTGGACGAAATCACTTGGGTTGGGTCCCAAATCAAGTCTAGTTTATGTAATGAAAATCTCAGACCCATACAATGAAGTATGAATTAATGGCATGCATTTCAGTGACAGCAGCCTAGTTTTAGACATTTTTTCCTTTGTAAAATTTAGGGCAGTTTTCACCATTGCAGGGCCATAATTTGCACAAAGAAATTTTTCTCATGGTTTTTTTTTGTTCAAGGATGCTACTGAGATGAAGGTGAACAACATTCTAATTGGTGACTTTTTCATTGCAATAAGTCTAATGGTAGCATTTTCACTTTAAAGTGAAAATGATGAAATTATGTGATCATTTTTGAGTATTAATACATTATGATCTCGCAATCTATGAAGCCTCATGACTCAAAATTTGACCCACATGATGTTCAATATGTCTACGACAAGATTGTACGGTTGAGATTTGGATAACACACTTTTACCTCCACCTATGACAATGCTTTTGAGGATGTGTTCATTTTACTACAAATGAGTCAAACCATTTAGGGGTTAAGGCACCATTTTAGAAACACCAATGAGACCGCCTTCAAAAATTCATAGCGACTTGAAGAAAAGCCTTGAAATTCATTAATCCACTTTGACTATCCTTTCATTTACTCTTTCCCCATGTACAAAAATTGCTTGTGGTCGATTCACACCAGTAGGTACGTGATTATCGAAGGGAAAAGTGACTGTGACAATGGAACTACTGGTTCACACGGAGTGTGAAAGATAAAAATTAGTAGGCTCGGCCTACGTACGGCAAGTTAGATATCCATTGAGTTAGCAAAGACTTAGGCATGCAGATAAATAGGCGGTGGTACTTATCTTTGGTATCTTCGAGAAATTATCATTCCATAAAACGAGGGGGTCAGGTTCGTAATGCGGCTCCAAAGAGGCAATTCTTTTTCTCGAAGCTTTAGCTACGTAGAGCTGTATCAGGCGAAAACTACGCCATTCTTCAACTTGACGACTTTCTTCATATAATACCGCTTTGAAGCAGAACCTGTCACTCAAGAACAATGTCGCTCTTGATTTGTGTAGCACTCGGTGGTCCTCCTGTTCTTGTCATGGGCGATGTTCGGAACCACACTCTATCACAAGGTTAGTGCATCTTCATGAGAAGTTTGTTTCATTTCCTGTGCATTCTTTATTGGTTTTAGTTTCAAATGTTTGTGTTGCAAAATTTTCATGTATGCAAAGCTTGTTCAAGTTAGAGCAACTAGGTATTAAATTTGAGCTAATAGATTACAAACCTTCTATTTTGAATCAATTACCTTGTGCGCGTTCTTTGGGTGATGAACCAATGAACAAGGCCACTGGAATTCACATACAACCAAGGGTCAACCGTTGAGGTTTTTGCTTTAGTTCATTTTTTGTAGAGTTTTGATTGATGAATGTGTTCTAGGCACGAAATTTGACGTAATACTTAATTACCTTGTACTCTTGCACATTCTCCTTTCTCTGGGTGTTGAACCAGTGAATCTGAGGCCACTCAAAATAGCACACAGCCAAGGGTTTAATCGTTTAGCTCAATCATTTAGGTCCTTTATTTAGTTAATTTTTTAAAAGTTTGAATCTGTGAATCGTATTTTTGGCATGAAATTTGAGTTGATAGATTACAGCTTTATATTTTAAATTAAGCACCTTGTGCTCTTGCGTGTTCGTTTTTGTGTGGATGTTCTACCCAATCAACGAGGCCAAAGAACAATGCCATGGGTCGATCATTTATATCTTTCCTTTAGTTGAATTTTTTTAACATTGATTCTGTGAATTGTCTTCTAGGATCTAAATTCGAGTTAATAGATTAGAGACCTTATATATTGATTCAATCACCTTATGCTCTTGCGCGTAATTTCCTTCTTCTCTACTATACCAATGAACGAGGCTACTGAAAATCATATAGTCAACTGTTTATGTCTTTTTTTTAGTTATATTTTTTTAAGCATTGTGCTGTTCTGTTCTATATACTAAATTCACGTGGCTCTTTGATCA
Source organism: Bryum argenteum (assembly GCA_037043015.1). NCBI lineage: Eukaryota > Viridiplantae > Streptophyta > Bryopsida > Bryales > Bryaceae > Bryum > Bryum argenteum. The sequence continues at coordinate 19,609,060 of CM073325.1, read as the reverse complement.
TTATTCTTTTAATAGTATCAAATTTATAACTAATATTTCTTTATGTTCTTTTTTTTGTTATCGGTCTACCTGATTATGTCATATGTAGTTTCTGTAATGATACAACAATAAATCGGTAACACAGATTACTCTTCGATACCTCGCAAGTGCATGCACCAATGAGTTACCTATCCCACAATCACTAGTAGAAAAAAACGTGTTTTTGTGACCGGGAAATAAATGATTGTGCGGCCCAAATGACTAAAGATTGACTAAATCCGCTCATACGGCTGAAGATTTTTCATAAATATGGTCCTAGTCATTCGCCTATCATTTACAAATAGCTTGGGAGATGAAAGTGGCGGAATTTCATTTCCATCCACAGCTTCTCATCCCACTTGCCAACGTGGCCAGACGCCAGTGATTTCGCAGTCATGGATACGTCTCACCATCAGTCTGACTGTGCTCTATTTTTACGGCAAGTTTATGGAATCCGACGTGGCTTGTATACTTTTGGGAGGATAACTATATACTGACTTGGATAAGTAGAAGTCATTTCGCAGTCATAAAGATGTGGTGGAAAATAGGACTATTTCTTGGTATCATACGTGGCTTCTAGCTTTAAATATTTAGTTTTTCTGTGTTTTAATCATTTTCTGACGTGGATATTTCTTAGTCACTGTGCACTCATTTCGGTAGGTGAATTTTTTTATTCGACCGAGTTCATTCTTCTCTGATTAGTATACTCTGCCGTGGTACTCCGTTGATGAATTGGCCATGTCAACAATAAGTGTAGGCAGAATGGTCATAAATTAGTGTGGTCGACCTTATCAAACCCTAACCCTAACTGCAACTGCACCACATATTATGGTTCGCACCATCTCTCAGACTCTCCTTTTCTTGTACCATTTTCTGAAGTTTAGATTACTCTCTCTCCTCTTAATCTGAAGCTCTCTTTTTCTTGAGTTTTTTTATTAAAGTTCCTCTCTTCTCTTCTCTTGATTACCTTGCACTTATTGCCTTTGGTTTAGAGTAGTTGATTTATAGTAGTTAGAGAAAAGCACAAGCATTACTGATTAAACATGCATTTATTTTTGTTTTTTTGGTGAGTTTAGGTGTTATGATGGCATCTCTGAGTAAGGGGTGTGGAGAAGCATGGTTGTGAAGATATGTCTATTTCCTTCCTTTCCTTTTTTCTTTCTTTGTTTATAAGCGCGGTAGGAAGTTCAAGCAAATGGTGATTACAAACCCTAAAGTAATGTATTTAGCAACCTAACACTTAAACAGAGATGAGAAAATACACACATGCCAATAATATAGCCTACCAAAAAATTTCAGCACTCAATCTTCAAGTACCTCGGCAATCTTGAAAACCCCACTCTTGTCGGCGCCGCCATACTAAGGCTGAAATTTTAGGTTTTGATCATAATACTATAGTACGACTTAGAAATGACATCAAAATGACTTAGAAATGACTTGCAAGAACCAAAATATGACTAAAGCATGACTCGTAGGGAACCAAAGTATGACTAGTAAAAATCCATTGTGCACATTTCCTACTTGATTGTGTTGTATTTCTAAATTGCTTAGTGTAATTTACATTTGTGCAAGAGATGTTTTGTTTTATTCTAAATATGACAAGGTCCAAGGTAGCACCATGCCACATGAGTCGCATTTTGAGCAGCAAGCAGGAGTTTTATTTCAAAAATAGTGTTGGCAAATAGCCAATAGTTATAGTGTAGGCTTGTTAGTCATTTTGTAGTCATAGTTCAATCACATGTACATAATGATACATTTTTGACGATGTTATGACTTATGTAATAAAAAATATATATTACTTATCAATGACTTCAACACAATGATTATATGACTTGCATATGAGTAGTCATTTAGCGCAGTCAACGACTTCAAAATGACACCGATATGACAGTGATATGACAACGAATATCGCCCCCCCAGCATGAATTACACCGTAAAACTAGCCTAGACACGTGGACTAACCAAATTTAGATACATTGTCTGCTTTATAATAATAAATGACTAAGAAAATGTCTCTGTTATGACTCTGGCATGACAATTACTTTGCCACAAATTATAGTCTAAAAATGGCCTAGACACGTGGACCAATTACAGTTAAACACGTCGACTACCAAGAAAACCATCCAGTCATTTCTAAATCACACAGTAAGGGTGCAAAAATTTTGCCACGTCATATCCTGGGCTTCCACGTAGGATTTAAAGTCAGCGTACCTCCTTGCCCAAATTTTAGGTCAACATCCACGTCGGAATGTACATTCGGCGACTTTGGCTGACGTGGAGTACTCCGTTGAAAAACCGTCCATGTCAGCGGCCACGTCGGCTGCGAGCTGGATGAGAGCATACGGATGAAGATGCAGTCATATGGGCCAAATGGCCCATATGACTATCTGTTAATAACCATAAACCCTAATTTGGCGCTGCAGTCATTTACAGCAGACTTTGGCCCAAATGACTGCAAATACAGTCATTTAGCGCAGTCATTTAATGCCCATTTTCTACTAGTGAATTAGCTCCAATTCGTTCATCACCTTCGAACAGCGGAGGTCGAGGGAAGTGCCGCAACTCAACTCCTTCTCCTCAACGACCTACCAAGAATAAAAAAGAACGTGACAACAATCGGTCGAAGATCAAAATTCTGACACTTGTTCGTCTCAAACGAGATGAGTGGGTGGAAGATCAATTGTTGGTTGATGCACGTGAGCCTCAGTGGGGAGCTATTGCGAAGCGATTCAATGTTGAAGGTACAGCTGAGTGCTCCCAAGATGATGAAGCGTGTAGATTCAAATGACAAAAGATGATGCAAGATTACAAAAAGTTAGCAGATTACAACAAACAAACTAGGCACAAAGAGAAGAACTACTTTCATCTACAAAAGGTAGAGAAACAAACCTTCAATTTGCCGCCTAGTTTTGATGAGGATGTTTATGATGATATGCATGAGTTCTGCAAAGACAAGCCAACCATCAACCCACCTCATGAGCGAGACCTCCTCATTCCCGAGGATTCCATTTACAATCGCAGCATTGACCTCCCTAGAGATGAAGATAATCTCCCCGTCGACATTCCTTCAGAGATTGAAGGTGTTGGTTGGGGCCAGCCGTGGTGTCTAAAGTGAATCATCACCGGAACAATCGCCAACAACGGTCTGAAGTGAATCATCACCAACACGATGGCCAAGAAGGGTTGAAATGAATTATCAACAGAACAATCGCCAACAAGCGCACTGTAACGACGAGGCTGCAACTTACTATGGTGCTGCTTTTGATGGACAATCACAAGGCATGCCACCTTCAACTCATTCGTCGCCTCCTCAACCTTCATCTTCAACACCTCGATTCGTACGTCCTTCTAGCTCATTGAATCGTGAGGCGCCACTCCATGGTGTGAGTTCTAAGACATTCATAAACTTGTCCTCGTCAGAAGGAAATAGTGCACGTATTGTTCTACTTAATTTTCGGTCAAATGGTAATACAGCAGTGCGTAGAAAAACGTCATAAGATGATGGCCGATGTTACACAAGAGACAAGTGAGAAATTAGTTAGTGCTTCGAAGGAAATCAACACTTTCAACAAAGAGATAGAAACTAGAAACCAGATGTGCACCTTGACCTATTCCAGAACAACATGGATTACAAAATGCTACGTGATCAGCAACAACTTCGAATTGCACGCCTAACCATACAAAACCAAAGTCTCCTTGTTGGTGCAATCCATCGGCTCACTGAGACTATTGGAAGAAGGCTCCCTCCTCGGCCACCAACTGCTGTTTCTCCTACAATTAAGTTGCCTCTTGACTTCAACATGAACACTTGTAAAGGAGAATTAAATTGATACTCTACATGTTATAGAGATATTGTACACATGCTTCAATGAAAAATGAAGCGTTTTGCTCATTTCTATTACAACATACCTTGTTGATGTAAGGTTTTGTAGGTAGAATTTAGAGTTGAATTTGTGTACCTGCTTCTTGAAACATGTGAACTCTTCATCTGTATTGAGAAATTTCTAATAAAAAGACCATTTTATTAGGATGAACCATTATGTCAATGGCATTATACCCATGAGGTACTACAACTTCGATGCTTATCAGAATCCACCCTACTTGTATCTTATCAATTGTTTCTGGTTCCAATTGTTCTTGATTAATGAGTAACGCTCTCGGACCTTCTACTATAAATCCCTTTGGCGTAATGCATCCGCTTCTCTTGTTTTTCTTTACAAACTAGATCTTGTGGTGGTTGTTTGTTTCTGTATCAGAAACATATCAATTTTTTTCCTTTACAAATTGAAAGCAACAAGTTAAAAAAGAATGTTAGGACTTTTCGAGGCTTTGATATTTCATACACTCAAACAAAGATACACATAACAAGAGAATTGTTTGCTTAGCAAGTCTCTTTTTTCTTCCGTATTTTATTTCTATAGATGCATAGAGAAAGAAAATGGACACAAAGGTACACATAACAAGATATTTGCTTGCTTAAAAAGCCTCAGATTCCTTCTGTTTTCCATGATCTTTGAATATACAAAGAAAAGAAAAATTACAAAGATACGCTACACATAACAAGAACCTACAATTTAGTTGGCACCACCCTAAACTGTGAAGCTATTTGGTGATGAAATCTCCATCCGCCACGCTCCCTTAGCTCACCAGCGAGACCAATTCATTCTCAGCGAGACTGATAGGACGATACTCCAGATTGACTCCAATTGCTCCCTACACCTGTCTACAAAGACTTGTAAGAAAAATCACTAGTATACACAAAATTCTTTCTCATTTGAATGTCTCTATTTGATCATAAGCAAGCACAACAATTTAAGTGAATTATATCTCTAACTTCGCCTTGTTGTGAGGTATCTTGCTAAAGAGGATCTTTTTCTGCACCACATTGGAAATGGATTGGTGCTAAGATGCAAATCCTTCGTCACTGTAAGTAGGATCAACGATGACCTCCTTAGCACACGAACATCAGTGGTTGAGCCCGGCATTCCTACTGAGACATGTAGAAAACGCTTATGACGATTGACAACAGCTTGGCATTGTATAAAATAACCTTCAGACTTAAAAGTAGAAGTAATCTTCAAGGACAAATTCAATGGCAAAGTGAGTGCCATCAATCTCCACAACAACTCCGGGTAAGCCACAAAATTCCTTGAAATCACGAATTGATTCTTCCATGCGTGATCGAGTTGGCCAAGAGATTTCACTATGCAACTTGATGTTAACAGCAACAATGAAATCTCTAATAATGTATGACACTGTTGATTTTCCTATAGCGAAGGCCTCTGAACAATGCAAGAATGGTGCACCTTGTGTTATCTTGAAAAGCGCCACAGCTACACGAATGAACACAAGAATGGCCTTCTGATAATTTGTGTCTTTGCGCTCCAGGCGAGGCGCAAGAATTGTTGTGAGTTGCTGCACACCTTCTTTGCTCATCCTGAAATTCCCGATCCAACAGGAGTTGTCATATTCGAACATGAGAAACTGGGAGAACCACGCCATACTTCGTGGTTTAACCCAAAACCCTAACTCCTCCTCCAATGCTCCTCCAACATGTCGAACGTGAAAGTCGTGAAGAACGGAGGATATTACAGTCTCCATCTTCTCCAACGCGCTCATGGTAATTGGATATGCTCGATCGGTTGAGTTGTTAGCAACGTCGTGCAAATTTTGTTGTGAACTCATGCTTGTTACCACGTGCTGCAACAAGATAGCAATGGTGGAAAAGAATGCCACAAGTTCCTCTTCATTTCCACGATCCATAGTTGTTTAGAAATCAAACAGTCACATAAAACTTTTAACCATAACTAAACTACACCCTTCAAAATTTGAGACTTCAGCACCGCTACACTAAATTTGATAATTAGTGTTAGATTATTATAAGATTTGAAAATGCTATAAGTTTTTACTTTTGTTTAAAAAGTTTACCAAGAGCATTGATTCTCATACTATATAAGGACCCTCATCTTGGCCAATATAGTGGGTAAAATTATTGAACAACTGTAAAAACTTATAACATATTTATGTAAATTAGTGTATCTAACACTAATTATCAAATTTAGTGTAGTCAACAATCACATTGAGAAACCAGAGCATTGAGATATCGAACCTGAAGCACTGATCTTTCGAAGCTCGAGAGCTGAGAGCTTAAAGTACAACAAGTATGTAACGCTTTGGGAGCGTTAAATCTTTAGATAGTGAAATTCGAGAAGAAAATGACAATCGCAAGTCGCTGACACAAGAAGGCGGAGTCGGAGTTCTTCGTCCGCAGGCAAAGTTTGTAGCCTCGGTGTGCACCCTAAATACTTTCTATCGAGTTATGTATATTTGTAATACTTACCGGCCTCAGTGGGAACAAATTGTGCTTATTAACAGTGATAAGATTTTACAAATTCGCAAGTCATCCAGTCTCGTGCAAACAGGTTTGAGGTTTTTTGTGTCCCCTCAGATAGACATTCTATCTCTCTGCTACATATATATATGCTAGTGCAAAGAGCCCTTTACACTGATTACTTCACTACAAATTAGGAAAATCTGAAATTAGAGCCATTACTGAGCACTCTCGCTTACTAGCACCTTCGAGAACAAGGCCTTCTCACCAAGAACAACCATGCGCCACGTCTCAGAATTAACAGAGACAGCCCACAAAGTCGCCGCCGCTCCGCAATTACACCCCCGCACCCTGCAACTTCACGGAACGGTGACAAGTGGCCTATATCCATAAATGACTTCTCGATTCTCGCCATCTGTCCTTCCAGTTTCATGTATAAGCAGTGGGCTCCCCATCCCTACAGTCAACAGTCCATTCAGTCTCCAGCATCCCATCTACAGTTCCAGCAATTCACTTGCAACTGAATCTCATTTGAGTAGTTTTACTATCTTCCTTTCGGTACAGACTCGACTTTAGCTTTTCAATTAGAAATGGCTTCTCGCAACAACCAGGACGCTGCTGCCCAGAAGGCCGAGGAGGCCAAGAACTTTGGCCAGCAGAAGGCCGGTGAGGCTAAGCAGGCCTCCAAGGTACCTCCCTCACACCCCTACCCCCCCCCCCAACTCTGTTATCACCAAGTTCTTCTTGTACAAGTACAAGTGGAGGCCCTCTGTTTTGACTTGAAACCTTTCTAACACGGTAGTTTGTGCAAGCGCTTTTAGTGGAATGTTGAGTCACTCATTTGACACTTTTGAATGTCTGACTAGTTTGATTATGCAATATCCAATGTACAATCTTTGTACATGTGATGTCAAAATTAGCGGTTGTACTACATTCGAGCGTTCTTGCATTTGCTGTGTACGTCTTTTGTCTTCCCTGCATAATGGATGTTCTATTTTACGATCTACCTTGTGAAGCTAGGGGAAATTGGGCGAGTTCTGATTGTGGCTTGATTCTAAAGGATGCTGCCGGAGCTACACAACAGAAGGCTCACGAGGTGGCTGGAGCGGCTGACGATAAGGCCAACAAAGCCAGCAATGTGGCTGGGGAGAAGTGGGAGCAGGCGAAGCAGGGCGCTTCGGACGCCGCTGGCGCCACTAAGGACAAGGCCAACCAAGGTGGCAACGTCGCAGGAGAGAAGTGGGAGCAAACGAAGCAGGGCGCTTCTGACGCCGCCGGAGCTGCGAAGGACAAGGCCAATGACGCAGCGGGTGCGGCTGGCGACAAGGCCAACCAAGCAGGGAGCGTGGCAGGAGAGAAATGGGAGCAGACGAAGCAAGTGTCGTCGGACGCTGCCCAGGCAGCCTCCGATAAGGCTGTGCAAGCGAAGGATGCCGGTGCCGGATTGCTGCAACAGGCAACCGATGCAGTTGGCAATGCATATCAGAGTGTGAAGGAAGCCGTCACCCCCAAGCAGTAATTTTACAGCAAGAGCGTATTGTTGTAGCGGACGGGTCGTAAATTTAAGGACCTTTCCATTGTGAATATTGCGGAGATTGGGATAGAAACATCCTGTAAATGATCCCTTAATGAAATATCAACAGTTTTATATAATGTGTTGAGTGGAATTACTGAAACTGACTCGCATGGTCCAAAACGAGAAAAGTCATCGCAATTTTTACGCATGAAGGCCTCTTCATTGAAGATCGTCGTCTCATTCTCAGTGAGAAGCTGAGAGAATGTATCATTGTAAGTTCTCAGCCTCGCTTTGGGCCTATCGGACTATGGAAATATGATGGTGAGTTGCGGAATGACCTGCGGCATCGGAAGACGGAAGAATGTGGATCTCCTAGATCAATGCACTGTCTTCAATCGGTGAACGTTTCGGTGATCTCTCAGGTCAGATACTCTGTACCGTGGGTTTTCTTTTGCAACTCACTGTCTATTGCAAGAAGGAAATAGTGCTGCAAGTTTTGTAATGGAACAGAGGATCTCCTCATCAACAAAAATAGGATGGGTGAAGTTGGGTTCATTCATTGACCCATTCCATACGTAAAAAGCTGCCTCTCTTGTATATGCTCCGTCTACACTTAACCCTGAACCCTGAAGCTGCACGAAAATGAGTGTTCACCCTTCTAGTGTCCTGTGAAGTTACATGTCTGCAACTTTTCTAAGATGGACACAAGTAGGATAATAGTGCTCATATTGTAGCATGTTCTTGAATTATGCTGAAAAAAAACCTGATTTTCTTCAACAACTTAAATTTGGTGTCTCTATTCCCCTCGCAAGTGAGTAATGTGACACGCTAGTTCATGTGATAAAAACTGTAAAGATCTGCAATCGTGAAAAATCTTGAGATGCTTTCTGTGAAACTCTTATTAATTACTCTCACTGGAATGGGAAACGAGTTTCAACTACATGTTTCAACTGTAAACTTCCTCGATTTCTTTTACTTTTCTTGTGTTTTGAATACAAGAAAAGTCATACTGATATCAACTTCGCTTGTACCAAGACGCCAGAGAACTCTAGCCTACTTTCAACAAAATGTGGCGAGCAGTTTTATGAAACGAATCCATCGTAAGGAATCTCCAAAAACAAAGTAATTCATTGTGGGGGTGTCATACTCATTTGAAGTGCTCCTACTGTTCAATGTCTCGAGCTGAGAGCTGAAGTAACTACCGTTGAAGCCATTGTCAGTACCTTCCTGATCCATGAAGGTATAGAAAGCATATTCAAAGAGGAACATATTTGTACCACAAGACAACATGATGTGACAAAAGGTATGTTCAAATCCTGTTCAATGCCTCGCGCTGAGAGTTATAGTACTACCGTTGAAGCCATTGTCAGTACTTACTGATCCATGTAGGTATAGAAAGCATATTCAAAGAGGAACATATTTGTACCACAAGAGAATATGATGTGATGAAAGGTATATTAAAATCCTCCATGACTATGAATTGCTTTCTTGAACACCTAGGAAATTAGAAATGAGGATGGCTTTCAGGACGTTCCAAAAGAGAACTAGTTATTAAACATGAAAAATCCAAGAACAAGATCGAAGGATCAGCAGGATCAGCAGGATCAGCAGGATCAGCAGGATCAGCAGGATTTAGCTGCGTGCAAAGACCATTTTTCTTGCTATGAGCGAAACACATTGTGCAAAGTTTGTGTTAGGGACAAAACAAAATGTATAGACTGCACACTGCTTTGAGGGCGAAACAAAATATTACAGTCGAGGGTGGAAGGCAGACTCCAACACCCAAGACTAACATATCGTTTTGCTCCATAAGTAATGCTCAATCCAGCGTTACGCTATGCAGGTTCTCCGAGTTTCCTCGTGTTCCCATGCATGAAACCCTCGTTCCCTCGGGATCGAGCATGTAACTGTGCAAGCACGACTACAAAAAGTAATCGTGCTTGCACAGTTGCATGATCCGGCAAGCGCGTAACATTCTGCGTAATCAGTAATGTCATTCCTCATTTTGAATGGCACCGAATCGCTGCAGTGCTTAATGGTTGTCTTTCCGACATGAAGTACGTTGACCGTAACCTTGGAAGGTACATGAAACCGAGTACAGAACTGCATCGATGTTGTTCGTGGGCTCTGCTTTTCAGATCGATCAATCGAAAACGTGCCTGGTATACGGAAAGTCCCTGGATTAAGTACGGAAACTTGATTAGGGACATGTATACATGCCAGTACAAAAGTGCAATTCGATCTTGAGAAGAGTTCACTTGATCGGTGTTGGATGACATTCAGTTGTCTGGATGAATGTAGCATCTGGATGACGTCGTTCTCAGCATGTGTCTTCACGTGCCTATATATACGATGCTCCTGACCCTTCGGATGCCGTTTTCTTGAATACAGTTTACAGTGTCATACTCATGTGTGTGTTGGAGTCTTGTGTTATTTCCAAAAGGTTATGGGCCTTGTTGCTTACGCTTCTGGTGCGAGAGTCATTTACCAAGTCTAAGATCGTTCTGCGAGAGTTGTGAGCAGGTTTGGTTGCAATTTTTTTTTTTTTTTCATTTTGAGCTATTGCAAGAAACCGACGTCACGTAAGTAGTAAGCAGGTTTCGATTGTATAGAAATACCTTGAGTGTTAAGAGTCAAGTTCCACAAGTCACAATGAGTGATACAATTGATATAAAAGAGACGGCCAATGTAGACAAGTACGATGGTTCTAATTTTCCGATCTGGAAAATGCATATGACATTTCTCTTCAAATCCAAGGATCTGTTTGCTATTGTGGACGGTTCTTCTTTGAAGGAGGACGCTCTTGATCCTGAGATCTGGGAGCGGAGGGACAAATCCGCTGCATTAGCTATTCTCAATGCCATAAGTAGACAACATAAGTCAGAACTAGCTAATTGCAATACCTTCAACGAAATGTGGACTCAACTTCTCGCACTCCATGAGAAATCTTCTGAAGAGTGTGTCATTCAATTCGTTTGCAAGAAAAATATTATCGCTGTAAACTTGAGGAGAATGAGTCTGTGGTTTCGTACATTAGTACGTTGCAGAAGCTAGCAAATCAACTTACTGATCTCGGGGAAAGAGTCTCAGAGCGCCAATTGATCTCGAAAATTACCAGATTACTCGCAGAATCTACGGAGTTTTCAATCACGAATTGCTAAGCGCCAGGATGATTTGAACGAGATAGGAGGCAAAAGTGATGTTCAACTTGAACAAGCTTTTTATTCCAAGACAGCTCCAACGAGCTCAAAGCTTCATTTAAGCACAGAGCAAAAGAAAGCTAAGGCGCTTCGCATAGAGGAATTGAAACAGAGACCTTGATGCAATAATTGCTGTAGACACGGGCATTTCCGGAACGAGTGTCCGTATAGCGATTCCGAATCACCACATGATGATGATGATTCTAAGCGTTCTAAACGAGATAGTAAGAAGAAGTCTGAGGCTGACAAGAAATCGAGTAGCCGCAGCGAGGCTCACATTACCGTGAGTCATCCTCAATCAGACTCAAATTCTGTTACAGAAGTCTCGAGTTGATGCTTATGCCGTGTCTTCAACTACGCCGGATGCTCTACTCTGGTTTGCGGACTCAGGTGCTACTGAGCATATGAGTGATCAACGACATTGGTTCAAAACTTTTGAGCCTATTGCTGAATATGTCAGGAGCGTTACACTTGCTGATAATCACCGAGTATGGGTGCGCGGAATAGGAAGTATCGTCGTTTTGAGCAATATCGATGGTAATCTCAATGAAGAGATACTTATGAACGTATTATATGTTCCGGAGCTTCAAAAGAATCTTGTGTCTATCAGTCAGTTGATGGATCTCAACATTGCAGTAGTAGCATTTAGTGGCATTTATTGTTTTGTTTCATTGAGTTAGCAATACTAGCATTTACGTTTAGCGTAAGGTGTGATAGCCATGTGTATCAGACGAACTGAATGAGTGGGAGTGTTGGATGACATTTAGTTGTCTGGATGAATGTAGCATCTGGATGACGTCGTTCTCAGCATGTGTCTTCACGTGCCTATATATACGATGCTCCCAACCCTTCGGATGCCGTTTTCTTGAATACAGTTTACAGTGTCATACTCATGTGTGTGTTGGAGTCTTTTGTTATTTCCAAAAATCGGGGAATATCGAAAACTCACGAATTTGTGAGGGTAAGTAGCTTCAAGTGTTGTGATCGCTTTTTGGATCTGCTGAACAGATTGAGTTTCAAAGCTCTGAAAATCTTGTGCTTAGCAAGTCGTTAGAAGCTTTTGAAAGTATTCCGGATGATCTCGTTCAAAGCAAGGTGGCCAAGAATGGCGCAATATTCAGAACGGAAAATCTAAGATGTTACATGTGGAAGTAATTTTTGTGCATGGGAAAATCAGTAGAAACTTAGAGTAAGTGGAATCATCTTTTTTGGACTCTTCTACAATAAGTAATGAACTTATGAAGTTGGAAATATAGGTGTGCCTAAAATGGTGCCCTAGAGTGACACCCTATTATAATGTTTGCAATGAGTACATGGTATTGTTGTATGGAGAAGCTATTGTATACTTGTGAGTGAAGAATACTATAGCTCCATTGTGGAAACTGCTCACATGGGGACCCTTGGCTTTTCTCATAAGTGCATATCGATGCTATCGATGCTGACGTCACTTGAGGATGCATATTCTGCTTTATGCTTCCGTCAAGTTGTTAACGTCATCGCAAGCGGATAAGCCGTGAATGCAGTGATGGTAAAGCAAGGGCTACAGTAGGCGTAGCCTTTGACTTGGTTACATTATAGTGTGGTTCTTTCCGGGATTGGGAAAGTGAGGGTGGATATCGCATAGACTGGTCCTTTTGCTAGATGTGCTGCAAGTGGTCCCTTTACTGTACCAGTCTTCATTTTGATCAAGTCGTACGAATCCAATTCTCCTTGAACATGATGAGAGCAGATCATTTTGCAGAAGAATTTGCATCTCTTATCAAATATGACTTCCATCAACATGATGTTTCTGGTAAGGGCATAAGGAAAGATCAACTCCCAAGGTCATGTCAAATCTACTTCTGAAATTGATTTATTTGGCTCATAAAGCCCGTAGATCATTTTAGAAACAAGTGAAAGAACACTTTCTTTTTAACTTTGAATATTATGATCTCACAAATAACAATGAACTTGAATTTAGATCTTGTGTACGTTACACACACAAGCTAGGTTCTAAACATTGCGATTACATATCTAGATTTACATCAAAATTAGAAAATTCGCACCTTGCCTTCAAGGAGGTCAGTTTTTAGGCCATTCCGCTTTACGGGTTAACAGATGTGGGCCAAGATCCACATGATGTTTCTTTTGAACAAGAAAGTTCTCATTCTGTCATAAACAATTCGATTGATGTTCAACTGTAAATAAGATGGAAGGTGTCCCGCTTATTCTGTTGAATTGTTCAATACACTGACTTTATCATTTCGAAAAGGACCTGTCCCACCAAAATTCTCACGTACTTCAACCACCGATCATTACAAAATCCAAAAGGATATAGTAAAGACAATCAAGTAAAGTACATGGACTTTGTACGCCAACTTGCTTGTAAACAACTGTTCGAAAGCTGGTAGACTGAATCAACCAATGGCCGCTAATACAATCGCAAAAATGTGGTTATAATCTGCTACTCATACAGAACCCCACACTACGAGTGAATGCTTCTAATCAAGCTCATATCCAAACAAACTGATAACTAGCTTGTGCTATGCAAAAAAAAATAAAATCTCGAGAACATATAAATAATATGGATTTTAGGAGGCAAAAAGTATCAACAACGATTTCTAACCTCCGTCACCGATTCAAGAGTTGCAGCTACTGGATATCATACAGATATACGCAATTGTTCTCCTAACTCAGGTGCTGATATAAGCTTGCTTCACCATGATCCTAGCTTGCTCTTGAATCTAGCATGATACAATAGTCTTCTCATTGGCTGTTTCTGCCTCCGAAAACATGAACACCAACAGTGTCCGAAATATTCTTAAACCCAGCACTTGGGGTTCTGTAGATAGCATATATGAGTGGAGAATTGATCTCCTGTCAGCACCCTGGCAGTAAGTACTCAAGTTGTAAAGAGTGCCTGCAAAAAGACGATAGATCCACGGCGATCGATCGATCGAAGATCCTTTCAAAGAGGGAGGTAAATAATTGGATTTCTAGCCTTGGATTTGAAGCTCCGAAGGCTCACTAGTAGTCATTGGCAACGGCGAAGCTTGAGGCAATGAAACTGCTGTGGGTTCGTGGAAGAACTTGTGTTCGGAGACCTGAGACAAAGCTTTTAAGTTGCAACGTACCACGGTATCCACGAACATGTGCGTCTCATCACGGGTGTTGCCCTCCGGAATGTCCACAACGTAAGACTCCAGCACTAGAGTGCCCATGTGACCATCTATTTCGTGAGGGTGAAGCGAGGTGACCGACCAGTAGTTCTGTAACCGATGACCCCCTCCTAACACGCGAAAGCTGATGATGTGCTCCTCTTCGTTCAGAATCTCCAGCCTCTCGATGCTCGATGTGGCTGGAATGGAGGAGACTACGTGCACCTCCCGGACTGTGCCTACGCCCCCATCGCCCTCTATAATGTCGCACGACTCGATAAATCGCTTGTATACCTGCCGAACAATTTCGACAACTCTTTCATAAGAATCACTCTCCCAGATACCGTGCCATGAGCGAATTAATATCTGCACCTCACATAAACATGTAACTGGAGAGATCCTGAGTGATTGTCGGACATACTAACAAACCATATCGATTTCCTTGATAAATGAATAGCGGCTTTTTTGTTCTTCGACAAAGACGATGCCCACTTTCAGACAAGGAAAGCACTGATTTGTGTGGTACCAACGATGGCGTTTGTAAGCCATTGAGTTCCTAGTGTGTGGGAGAAGATGATTGAGTTTCAAGTGTAAGAGAGAAAATAAGGGGCGTTACAAACCTGTGGTTTGTCGAATCGGCGAAGGACGGACCACACGGTTTCCACGGGGGCCTTGATCTGCTGCAACAAGATGGAGCCGCACTGGTGCGGTTGGAGCTCGTGTTTGTGGAAGCGGCAAATCAGGTCTTGTTGCCCTTCGAGCAGCGCCTGAAAATTCTCGGGTTGCCTCCTACCGTATGAGCCTCGTGTCCCCTGCATCGACACCGTGGGTTTTGCCGTCTGCATCGACATCGTGGATACACTACTCTTGTTTCGAAACCTTTCAGTTGCAAAGCAACTAATTCATCTGCACCCTGACGCAACAAGCTCCAACCCCAACCGTGAGTTCATCCTTTCCAGGCCTTCCGCACACAACCCTGCACACACTAGCTCTCAAAGCGGGCGACAAGGTACAGAGGACGGACAACCTCAGGGTCCGACTAGAGACGGGGTACCTTCGAACTAAAGACAAAGAACTAGAGTTGGTGCTCTCTCATGGTTCAAAACAGATCCTTCCACTGATACTGAAAGTTACCATCTACCCTGCTACTGCTCTGGACCTGTAACTTCTGAGGTTTGCATCCAGGTCGGGCTCTAGAAGATTGCTACATGGAAGCCAGAAGTGGTCAAAAGAAAGTGCTCTTCAGACATATCAATTTCCGCCTAAAGGGAGAGTGAGAGAGACGATGGGTGCACGATTCATCCGGAAATTTTTCAAAACTGGATGCTCACAGACTCTAGAACTACTGACTATAGTCAATGAGGAAGGACGTACATACAAGATGTGATCCACCTAATCAGCACTCTCCTCCATTCGCTTATCCACATAATTCGCCGCAACCAGCTCATCCGGAGGGGACCTAGTTTGAACCCCTAGAAGGTGCCTCGACGACGACGGCGTCCTCTATGCAGGGATTCATTCGTTCAAATGGGATTAATCTCGTCCACATTTACTGGCTCCCTCCAACTAGAAGCCCCGGTAATTTTACAAAATGTCAGTAAAAAAGAAGAAAACGGCAGGATCCATTCCACCATTCGTTCGAATGGAATTAATCTCGTCCACGTTTACTGGCTCCCTCATTCCTGTGCTCCAGTAAGTTCCAAATGTCCGTAAGAAAGAAGAAATCTAATGTTACCGCATACTTGAGTGTATTCCGTCTGAAGTGTGAGGGCCGCTTCACACTATGCCCAGCCAAAGCCTCCAATTACAGTATTTTATTGTTTATTTTTGGTAAATTCATTTGGGCTCTCAACAAAGTTTGGGCTCTCAATTCCACGGCCTCTCGACTTGGACGGCCATAGTGTGAAGCGGCCCTATTTTTATAAATCACTGACACTTTCCATGGGAAGTGAAGGCCAACAAATCTCCAAGCCAATTTACTCACATTTTGAGCCCCATTGGCTCAATGGACCGCTTGGTGAACAATCAAACAATCAATAAAGTGTGGCCCACTTTCTCCATGTGTTAAGCCCTTGGGGTCAACTTGTTGAAGGAAAAACAAGCCCATGGGACCAATTCATATTATTATCTACATTCCATGCTTTTGATTTGTTCACAATATAATAGTGATATAATAATTTTAGAATCAAATCAAGAGACATCAAGAGACATAGGTCATAAATCGGCGTTCCATTCTTGTATCTCCCAACATTTGAAACGCAAACTGTGTCATAACTTGTCCCCCAATCATTATAATATTACTTTAGAAATTGGCCTTGACTTCCCATTTAAAACCCTTAGAGCCCATTACAAATGAGAATTCCACCATGAATTGGCCCCTTCAACGTCTTGGCCCCTTCAACGTCTTGGCCTCTCCTGGAAAGAAACCCTCAGAAATTGCTTTGTTGCGTGACCTGCAAGGAAAGCTGTGCATTCAGAGGGGGGGAGTAATTTTTTTGCTTTTCCCGGTTTGGGTGCTTCCATTGTGCACGACTGCACGCTTAACGAGGGACGTAGCTTCATTATGGATGAAGACCATTAATATACTAATATTTTCACCTCATGTGAGCAGTGAAAGAACTTCTAGAAACTGGCACCGAGACAAGTGTACAGTACCCTTCAGATGATTCACGAATTCAGCAGTGAGGGAAACTTTTCTATCAATTTTGAACATCGCCAGTGCACTCAAAAATGATCCGATTTCAAAACGGTAAAGTGTGTTGCAATTAAAGTAGAGACTTCTACATCTTCAATACGTTTTTCCACATTCATCAATGAAAAGAATATAGAACATTACAAATGCTTCATACACTATCCACACACAAGTGTTATTGTTCTTTGCTTCAATTTGAATGTTCATATTAACATGCAAATTTGAAATAAGCTCACAAATTTGTTCTTTTTAGATATTGTAGGCTTGTAGCTCATTCCTTATGCATGATTTGTATCTCTACGGATAGTAATATGGATGAATAACGTTGTCAGTTTGTGCATGAGGGGTTCCCCGTTACATGTGCGATAGACATTTTATGGATGAAAATCATCCACGTATATAGGTTTCCCTTCACTCTGATATAAATCTTCTATTCATCATTGACAAATAAAAGCGGCCTTTAATGTAACAACCAGCATTTGGGATAATCAAGTGGGATACAGTTTTCTCGCCAATTCATTTAATTCCATTATCATTAACTTTTAAATTTAGAAATTGTAACTTACAAAGACAATGATGTCGAAGTTTTAGGTTTTGGACTTTTCAGTAGGATACACCGAGGTTTTTGGATTTCTGAAACCTCTTTTGGATGTGGAAATTGAGTACAACTTCTCAATGATCCATCAGAGCAAATTTGAAATTTTGACCATCAGAGCAAATTTGAAATTTTGACCATCAGAGCAAATTTAAAATTTTGAAACTAATGGTCACCCACCTCTTGGACAACATTCCAAAAGATGTGATCTAAGGCATGAATTTTGAAAGAAGTCTCACTAATAATATTCAATTTATTTTAACAACTAAGTAAACTTATGAGAAGCACCATACTACTTAGAAAAAATATTGTGAAACTGGCACTAGATAATTGAGGTGTATTATGGAGTTGGACTTCAGTTGGAAGCTCTATAAAATACATAATGAATATCATTTTCAATACTTGTACAAAAAGTAGATTGAAATCACATTTTTGTGTAATTTTAAAATATTATGATCCTGAACATACCTTGTGATATCTCTCACATATGATATGCATTTCAAATTCTTTTTGATCGATTTTGGAGTTATAACACAAGGTGAGTAGCCTCATTTACACCAAAAGCCGGCATGGCAACCAAAAAGGACCCACAATTTTCCTCAAGAAGAGCATGAGATCTAAAAAAGAATTAAGAATTTCAACCTACCACTAAAAGTGAGCTTTATTGGTAAAACAAAACCTTGAATTCACTTGGGAATGATGTGCCGTGGAATAAGCAACTTTTGTTTGAAAATAAGAATCAATCACATGTGACATGTTCTCTATAAAAGAGACTATTTACTATCATCCTACTTTTGTTGCCTATTTCATTTTTTGGTTGATTCATTCATCTCAAAAACACAAGAGAGGGGATCGAAGAGAGAATGACTCGTTTAGGATGACTCGTTTAGGATGCTTCGTTTAGGATGACTCTATTGAGACCAAAAAAACTTGGGGTTAGCGGATGAAAATTGTTTGTTCCTAAACCCAACAGCAGTCTTCTCCGTCGAAACACATTCATCTTCATCCACTGTTACCATCCGTTTCACAGTTTCTTCGAACAGACTGGTGCTACTGTAGTTACACTCGTCCATTTCCAGAAAAGTTACTCTACAAGCTCTAAAACAGTTAACTTTCTGCAAAAGGATGAAGTTAGCAACACCGAGGGAGCATGAAACACCACAGAAATAAACACGAAGCTTAGTTACAGACTGTTTAAAACTTGTGAAGCAGGCGCAAGTCCAGGAAGCGAAGAATACGCGGAGCCACAAGTGCAAGTGGGGTGAATGACCTTTTCCCGTGCCAGCCAGAGATCGATGTCAACTGTGCAGCCTGCGAAGCAAGCAAGCAAGGCATAGAGGCCAGCCAGATACGGCCCTCTGTGCGAAACGGCGGAAAGTCAGAACTTGGAAATGGAGCCAAAAAGAGCACGATGCAAGCCAAGCTGGCGGAATAAATTAGAAAATTACTGTAGACTGTAGACTGAGGCTAGTGGCAGTAGAATCTTCGGCCGGATGCACGCACAATTGCGGGAAGGGAGCCGATGATCGATGGATGGGAAGGCACCCTGCTAGGAAGATTCGAATGGCAGCCGCGGAACAAGGAGCTTCACGCTTTTATTGGCAGTGTTCGATCGCTCCACCTATTGTGTATCATTGCGTTTTTTCTCTTATAAAAAGAGCGGTTATAGTGCGCTGCCAGAGCTGGTGGTTGACAAGTTCAAATGGCCAGAATGGCTGCCCATCCGTCCTTCGTCGATGTTCCCCTTTTTATTCGCCCAACACCAGTTCATGCAACTGCACGCCACTGCTTGCCTTGGAAGTGGATAATTTACATCGCGGAAGGAAATACTGTCTGCCAGTGGTCATTGTAAATTGAACTGGTAGAGTTCAGGGGTTGACTGGCGAATCTAGGTTCCACTGTCTTGGTTGAGAATAGCTAAATATGTTACAGAAATGTTCATACAATATATCAATCATTTCTTCAAAAATGTCTCAATTCTTGCAGAGTAGTTTTCTACTCTGGTCATGTACGTATTTCTCTCATTTGATTAATACATTAATCCCTAAAGTCGATAAAAGACAAAATCTATTCATTTTCGCTTTGGTCAGCCTTTAGCATTCTAAATGTGGCTCGTATGAAGTTGAGACCTTGCGAAGGTTGTAGGGTTTTCCCATACCTTTGTGAAAATTTGTTTTGTGCCTCATAATTCCTCATACTTCATGAGAAATTCACGGTCAAAGTTTGAAAACACTATTTAAAAACTGCCCAAAAGTACGGTGTATACTCATTTATTCTCACAATCTATTCAAAACCAATAAAATCCCAAAAACTTCAAATATTCACCAAAATTTGAGATTTTAATTTTTTTTAGGTTTTGTTTTCAAATATGTAAACAAGGTTTTAAGGCATGATGTCACCATTCGGATTTCCAATTTGATGATCTTTCATAATAATGCTATTTTTATTGTCGAAGATTTGCCTTTGTAATTGAATTTTAGCATACTTCCATGTATTAATAGTTAAGTATTTTTAGGTTTCATTAAGTATTTTTTAGGTTTTAAAACTATTCATCAAAATTGGTTATTTTGGCCCTCCAAAATCTAGTTACCCTTCCTTGTAAATCCCTTTCCAAGACACATGATGTGTCCTAATAAACCAAATTACAAGAGCGGAACGGTTGAAGCAACTTTCCTTATGGAGGAGCTCTGCGTAATCTTAATTCACTGCAAACTAAAGATTGGTCAAGAAGCGGGCTTGGACCTAAAGGTTTTCCTTTGCCTGGAGATTACATGGTAACTCGTTTGCTACTTGCTTCGCCAGGCAGCTCCTCGCTCAGGGTATGCGTCCTTGATTGGTGCGGTTACCATGCTCCCTTCGACGAAATTATTTTTGGCCTCTCTTGGATGCTCCACTAGTTACCCTTTCTACAAGAAGAGGAATAGACTTTCTCTCCAACTTTGAATAATACGATCTCAAAATCGGTAAGGATTTTGAATGTGAGATTCGATATACACATACACATACAAGTTAGGTACTAGATCCTACGGTTATACACCTAAAAATATGGCAAATTTTGAAAATTGTCACCCTACATCAAATGTTGGTAGTTTTTAGCAATTTTGAGTTTTTTTATGACGGTTTGGAGGCAAGTTGACTTTAGAGGTTGATTGGTTCAAAGAAAAGAAAAGAAAAGAAACAATCAAAGATGTCTCAATTATAAATGTAGGGTGGTACCTAGTAACGAGCTTAAGAGAGCAGCAAGAGAGGCATTGTCACGAGGTTATTTCTAGTAGCTTATGGTTGCATATCAATTGGCGAACATCAATATAACTATAGTCTTTGTGGTCCGATAAGAGCTATTGAATGTCCGCCTATAATTCCTTTAGAACTTTGTGTAGCGTTGATTCATGACAATTAACGGTAAAGACCTTCTTAGTCTAAACCATAAAGAAGGTCTTTGTTGTATATTAATTTTTTCAAAAACCAACATCTAATTGAGCAATGAGGAGGTGCTATCTTAGTCAAATTGGCCTAGACTTTAACCCTTAAATGTCCTAGTCTAATTTTAGCCAAAAGAAACATATTTTTAAAAAGAAAGAAGAAAGTGCCATACTAGATGAAAATGAAAGTAAGCTATTTAGGTCTCACCCATACAAATTTGTATAAACTTGTTGTAGGTCATGTGGACTAAAATATGAGTCATGAGACCTTATAGATTGCGAGATTGTAATGTATTAATACTCAAGAAACATCACAAATCTCATCATTTTCACCTCGAGGTAACCACAATCTCGTTAAATTGGCATTAATCCGGTAAAGTGGCACACCTCAACTTTTTAAACCATGTGATATAACAATATTTGAAGGTGATATTAGAGAAATTTGGTGAAAATGTGTAAAAATAGGTGATAACACAGAAAATTGTGATAATACAAAGTAGACCATTCTGTATGAGCACAAATGTAAGATATAGTGTGACAAAATGGCACGTGGCATAGTGCCATTTCAACGAATTAGCCTGTGAAAATGCTACTAATATTCTTGTTGCAATGAAAAAATCACCGACTACAAAGATCTCAACCTTCATCTCACTAACACCTTAGACCCAAAAAATTCATCAAAAAAATTTCTTGGCTCAAATAATAACCTTGCAATGGTGAAAATTGACTCAAAATTGACTAAGGGAAAAAAGTCATAAAGTAGACCCCTTACACTGAATTGCAAGTCATATCTTCCTCATATCTTTGATGTAGTCAAGTTTTCTAGCACTATAACTCGACTCAAATTATAGTCTAAGCCAACAAAGAAAATAAAAATTTGATATGATTTCACCAAAACGGATTTTAAATGAAGAAGTTATGGCTCTTCAAAGTTGTTGCCGTCCATTCAAAATGTTATTTTTCAACATTCAACACGTTTAGGGGTTAATTATGTTTTGAGGGTCAACTCTCAAAACTTATGTTCATGCTTCTCTTGTAAGACACAACCTTGTAAGAATTCAACAAATGATGTATTAATTTCTCAATAGAGAATATAGTATTTCTTGTTCATGTATATAAAATCTTTATAAAAACTTCCTCATCAACACAAACAAGTAACTGATTGTGCTTGATAATGATATAAGTTACAATCCCAAAAGTAATCATTATTTTTCAAACTTCATTTTATATCAGTAAACTACAACTTAGTTTGAGCCAAAAACAAAAAAATTAACAATATCAATTTAGAAAACAAAATCGCATGCTTACTTTAGGAGCATATAAAGAATGAATAATTGAAACTACTTTCAAAACTTTAGTACATTAACGTGATAACCATCAGGAAGCTTCTGCCTATTAATGTCACCTACTTCTAGAACTTTTGATGAAAAACAAAAAAACATACAAAAACAATCTCATTGTTAAGAAACACATACATAAACATTGTCTCGTTGCTCATTGCAACCAAGCACTACCACTTGTTCAACCACTATATTGATACTCTATTATTAAAAACATCAATGTCACTCTAGTATGTTTCAACGTTCTACCCAAAAAACATTTCATTGCTAGAATGTTGCCCAACTCTTGTATCCAAGATAATGGTTACATCAGGTGTAACTATCTAGAAAAAGAATCTAGACCTATAGACCCATAATCCAACAAACCAATATTGTAACCAAAAGATTCTGTGAAAGACTTTTCATAATTAAAATATATTCACAACTGAAATGTGGGTGTGATTCCAATCGCCAAGTATTATGTATACCGATACAATAAAGAATCATAAAACATACCCACAAGAATGTTTGAACGTTGTAAAGGAAACTTACACGGAACCTTAATTTTAATTTTATCAAGTTCCAGATGATACCATTATGTACTGTACAAATTCATGTCCCAACATTGAAGAATGGCCTACTGTCTACACAAAGTGGGTTATGACTCCTCAGGTTGCCCATTTGCTAGACTCAAAAACACTTGCTCAAGAGTACTTTGACTGACGCTGTAATCCTCTAGTCCTAACCTGTCTTTCTCATTCTCCAAAGCACCGAATACCTGTGACAAGGTGAAGTCCTTGACCGGGATGCTATACTTCACTCTCGTCAGATGCTCTTCCTCCAACCTCGAATTCGGGAACTGTAATGACATGAACTGGTGTACGCCTTCTAGAGCATTCGCTCTTGTGCACCGCATCTCCACCGTGTAACCTGCCAATCCACCCCACAACACTTCCCTCAATACATGAGGCATACAATTTGTTTACTACTTGGTAACATGCCACTTAAAGCTTTACAGCACTTCATAAGCAACGACATATCAACTTCTGAATGGACTGCAACTCATTACGGAAGCAACTGGTGTTGAAGCTCGGATCTGGACCTTGAACCCTACTGTCTGTGATTGTCGACCGTTATGAATAGTTGATGTAACTCATAAACTATCCATTCGAAGCAATAGAACGTAAGAAAACTACACCAATTCGACTTCAATGCAGATTCGGATGTAGTGGTAATAATGGTACAATATGCTTAAGTTTTAGGGTACTAACTAGCTCCTTCATTCCATGGAGTAGTTCACCGTGTAAGTCTGAACATTCTCTACGTAGATGAGCATTTCGATTTCAGCATTCTATTGATTGCAGGACAAGATTGCAGCAAGATGTAAATTGCACTGAAACTGCATTGAAATATGATGCAAACCAGCTTGACTAAGACATATATACAAGCTACAAGCTGCAACAAATTCCAAGTCCACGGGCATGATAAAACAGTGAGTTTTGAAGCGTTGAAATGGAGAGACTAGGTACAGCAATGAGGGTAATTTTACCTGAGCCAAAGCGAGACTTGATGTGTTGAATGGAGCCCAGACACACGAGGCTTCCGGCCACCATGACCCCGACGCGGCTGCAAAGCGCTTCACATTCTTCCATGCTGTGTGTTGTAAGCACCACGCTCATGTCTCGCTCCTGAACAGCCTCGGTGATCAGGTTCCACATGGCTCGACGTGCCACTGGGTCCATTCCACTGCTGGGCTCATCCAAAAACACCACTGCCGGATTCCCCACCTGCAATACATGCTCAACATGTTATAGATTCTGCCATGCATGCTCAAAAATTGTGGATTCTGCCATGCGAATACATAGTGGGCGACAGATAGTCCCAAAGTTGTTCAGGGAGGTGAATCTGAATGGACAAAGAGGCTTACGAGAGCAATGGCGAGCGCCAGCTTCCGCTTGTTGCCACCGCTATAAGCTCCTGCCACCCGATCAACGTACTTACTCAAGCCGACAGCTTCCACGAGCAAGTTCACGGCCTCTTTCACGTCTTTCTTGGGAACTCCTTTTAGATTGGCGTACATGTGCAGGTGCTCTCTGGCAGTCATGAGGTCCAGGAGCGGGTCGAATTGCGGACAGTACCCGATCTGTTTTTGCGCTGCTGCTAAATTCTGGAGAACTGAGTAGCCGTTTATGTAAGCCTCGCCGTTCGTGGGGCTAATGTCTCCACTCAGAATGGACAGCGTCGTGGTTTTTCCAGCTCCATTTACACCTCTGAACAGGCCACAAGTCGGTGTCAGCATCCTTCATCACTCTTTACATGATTTTCATCGTATAGAATAACGTCCAAGGGTTACTTACAAGAACCCAAAGCATTCACGAGGAGGAATGCCGAGCGATAAGTCTCGAACAGCCACTTTCGGAGGCTCCAAGCCACGAGCAGGATACACTTTGCGAAGATTTTTCACGATGACGGAATCACTGCGAGCTTGACCTCCTTCCACTCGCATTCTTTCCTGACTAACGTCGACGTCCTCTTTCAACGATTGTTTCTCTGCCACACATGCACCCAATCAATCAATCATCCCCTGGCTTGTGGAGTCGTATGATATTCCCACTGAAATCGAAGGTGCTTACCTAAAGTCAATGACTGCAGAGAGGTTGGTGAGACGCGGGCCCATAGAAAGCCACCCGCCTTTGAAAGAGTGCCGTTGTCGATCAGTATGGTCAACAACAGGTAGCCAAAAATCTCGGCTACCATGTAAGCGAGGGGACGCCCCAAAATGTTATACTCAAATGGATTAGATGGTTTTCCCAACAGTTGATGCCGAAAGTCCAGTGCTGATAATTGCACAAGACCTCTACCCAGATTGAAGGGAGGAAACAGATGGTAAATATGCACCAGTTTCGCATTTAATGCCTGCATAGAAGAAAGGGTCAATATTCGAGCAAGTAATCATCCCTTTCTACTCCACTCTCGGGCAACAAACGGATGTATCTGTTCTCAATATATGCTATGAATGCAACTGCACAGATTGCTGAACTTAATGACCATGGCCTACGAATTACCTTGGTTTCAGCAATATCGCCCATGACTAAACTTCCAACAAGCATGCCGAAACCCGTAATGAAATGAATGCCTGCAATTGCCACCTGCCAATAACAACACAAACCTGGTCATGATTTGTGATTAAGATTATATACATCACCTCCGAAACTTTCTAACGCACTGTCCCAATTGAGATCTATAAGGAGGGTTTGCAGAACATACATGTTTCAATGCAGGAAAGAGATATTTGAGAAGAGGAGATTGAGTACCTGGGCATTGGCATGATTTGAAAAACCAAAAGAATAACAATATGTGAGGGGAATCACGGAGGCTCCAAAGGACATGAGGACTGCAAAAGTGGCCCCCGTTTTTGTCCCCGACCCAATGAATGACTTGTCTTGGTAGAGCTCAAATATGAGCATCGTGATAGCTAATGTTGCTGCGTATGTCATCAAGTCCCAAGTGTAGGTTGCTAACCAATACGCTACACAGCTAGCTCCACTCACCATCTGCACACCCATAGACCATCGTCAAAAAGAATCCTACTTTAACACCACCAAAACCACTGCCACATACCATACTGAACAAGACACAGCATAATAATCAAATGATGCACACAATAGAGCTCGCAACAATTAGAAAACTTCACAACTATTGCACGTTATACCCAAGTTATACGACAACGCTGTTCGAAAAATTTAAGACAGCAAAGGCTTGTAACGGACCTGAAGAAGCTTAGCCTTGACGATGCGCTCTCGGACCACAAACACAGCAAAAGTGGCACCCAGGTAACAAAAGGGGATAAGAACAAAGAGGGCTGCCAAAACGGACAAAACTGTTTCGAGCTCGAGAAACTCCGTCTTGGTGAGCGGCAGAGGATGGTTGGACACCTTGAGCGTGGCTGAAGCGTCACCCAAGCTGGCCTTCAGCCTTGCTTGCATGAGCTCTTGGATCAAGGCTGGTAATGAATGGTCCGAACTGGTGTTGAATAGCAGCGTGACAGGAGAATATATGCCCTGTCCTGTTGGCGAATGTACAAGCTCGCTAAAAGTTCTATTAAATGTGCTACTAGGAGCAAATCCGGAGCTCTTGAACATCCCCTCGAATTGCGTCACATTCAAGTCTTGAAGTCTTGATGTGTTGAAATTCGGCCAAAGAGTGTCATTGAAAACCAGAGCACCTGCACAACATGCTCACCAACTCAGACATCGGCAACACATGATCCATCAACTTCAAAAAACAATACATTGATATTCTTCCGCATGGTGCATGATAAACCCGCAAATAACCACTATGAATAGGGCGACTCCATCCCATAAAGTAACATTCATAATGTTGTTGGTGAGAACTTTTCATCTTTCAACATAACAGTCAGAGTGAAAGAGGTAGTATAATATCACATGTAAGCATACTGCGTTCAATTTGCTCTGCTATGCTTGATGCTTACCAAATCTTGTCGGAACATCCAAGTACGTTTGAAGAAGCTCCTCACTAAGTGCTACACTGTTGTTAAGGTCATTTCGAGCTTGGAATTCAATATAATCACCTCCACGCAAGATGGGCATGTCCGAGGGAGAGACCCCAGCTACCGGTACGATAGTTTTTTGCCCTTTGGGTTTAAACATTTTGAAGTCTATTTCTAGTGAAGGCCCGGCTGGATCGATGTTCAACTTCAGAATTAGCATGACCAATGCAATGGCGAACACTGGCAGCAACACAGAATTAGCCAACCCCTGCAGATATGTAACAAATTAAAACGTTAAAAGTGAGTCAAGATCGCCAGAGAAACACTCAAAGAAGACGAGAACACCTTCCTTTTCGCTTGTTTAAGAATGAGTGCAATCACAATAACATCATATTGTAGCATGCGTACATCCATATCCCTAGCTACAAGTGGTAGAATATCGAGAGGAACCCAGTTAATTGAGGACCTTGTTCATTGCGATGGCGATATATCGAAGAATTGCAACTGCATCCTTACCAGCCCTCGGTCATAGAGCATACATACCGCTTTAACGAATATGAAAGACCTATAAGCATGATAGCTACATGGATGGTGAAAATAACAGTACTTACCTTCCAATCACGTCGAGCAATCAAGATGCGCTTCAAAAGCATTTGACCATATGATCGTAGGAAGCTACTTTCCGAGCCTCTACCGACAAAGCTTGGGCGGGCAACAGGGATCACCACATCATGCTTAGAATGTCCATTTTGAGTTTCGTGGTTCACAGCCAGTGGCTCACTCACGATCGGGGCTGCTGGCTTCAAATCTCCTGTGTCACTATCACTAGCAAGACGAAGGAAGACTTCCTCCAACGTTGTCATGGACACTCCGTACCCTCCGATATGCAACTCCTCCTTCCTTTCCTCAAGCTCCTGGAACAACGGGGCAAAAGCACCCTTGTTGCTGAGTGGTAATTGGAAGGCCAGCTCCCCTCCTGCTGAGCTCAACAGGATCGCCTCCGGAACGTGCTCGCGTACCAGAGTTGTCACTGTGCTGTCGTTGCATTCCGCGCTGCTCCGTGTCATGCTTAGATTGTAACCTACTCCAAACTTTGCCTGCAAAACAATTCGAAAAACAACAAATCCCTTATCAGAATGATCAGTAAGTCACCTTTTTCAATCACAGCAGCACCCTCAGAATGAGTATCTACACAATCTGGCTCCCTTCGAAGTCTTGTGAGCTTCCTATTCCATGCGGATAAAGAAGGCATCACTTTCGATTCTCCTCAAACCTTTGTGAGCTTCCAGTTTGATAAGGTTAAAAGTAATAGTGCTACTCAGATTACTGAGGTATGTTAAGGTGAAAAGAAGAAAGGGGTGAGGCTTGCCTTGAGAAAGAGACTACTGCCAGAGCATTTAAGCCGGCCTTCACTCATGATGGCGATTCGGTCACACAAGAGATCAGCCTCGTCCATGTAATGCGTTGTAAGGATGATGGCACGCCCCGTCTTGAAGGTTCGAAGCAACTCCCATACTGCACGCCGCGACTGAGGATCTAGCCCGGAAGTAGGCTCATCCAGAAATACAACTCGTGACCTGCCCACCATCGCCAGCCCAATCTACACAAGCACATTCCTGAGTCAGAGTATGCCAGCCCAAAACACTACTAATCCAACACTCAATAGAGAAATGCATACCATGCTCGACATGCTCTTATAGCAGATGATGAATCACCGAATCAGAAATTAACGGCACCGTCATATGATTGCATATAACTCTAAAATGTAATAATTTGCATGAGATTTGAGGCGATAGTCACCTGGAGCTTGCGCTTCATGCCACCAGATAGACTAGAAGCACGAGTATTCATCTTATCAGCCAACCCCAGTCTTGTGACCATGTCTTGCACGTCTTGGTCAATGTAGAGCTCGGGTACGCCTTTGAGAGAAGCGAACAACTCCAAATGTTCTTTCACAGTTAAGTGACTGAAGAGCACGTTTTGTTGCGGGCAAACACCAATAGTCCTGTTCAAAAGGACAAGGAACTCAAACTTAGGGAGCCGGACTACAAGACCAGAACCCTGCTGATGCTACTTTTAAGAAAAGAAACATGAGAACAGAGTGCAGATATGGTGGTACCTTCGGACATCGTTCATGTCATCTCGAATGCTGTGACCCCAGATACGAGCATCTCCAGCGGTTGGTCCGATGAGACCCGTGAGCATGGAAATAGTCGTGCTCTTGCCAGCGCCGTTGTGACCCAGAAGGGCTGTGATGTGGTCCTCGTAAACCTCGAGATTCAGGCTTTCCACCGCCACTTTCCCTCCAGGGTACACTTTCTTCAAGTCTCGGATCTTCACTGCCGGTTGCCGACCCTTGGCAGCGTAAGGCTCATTGTGAGACTCGGGCTCACCAGGCTCGTCACCGCTTGTGGATAATTTCTGCAAAAAAACTCTCGTGGTCAAGGCCAAGCTTAAGAATCTCCAACAGATATCATGTGCAGATTAATTTCGACCCCTTCTCTTGCTCATTTTAGTCACATATATTACATTCACTACTGATTCACCTGATATTTCGCTTCAGTTTTATGATAACTGCCACGCCACCAGGAAGGTGAAAGTAGAAACAATGGTGGTTGCGTGGAGCCATACTCGGATGGCAAAACTTGCTCCAAATACCTGCATTACACACAACGATTTACATAATCAGCCCTATCCGTATATACACGGATGTGCACAACCTGAAAATAATGAAACAAGAGAATGCTTCGATACTGGCCCTTGAAAGTATACATACCATGCTAAAGCCGCATATAAGAGGGTGTCTACTAGCAGAAGTCCAAGGATCCATGCCATCGAGAACTCATCCTCGAAGATATTTGCCCATGTTATGCCAAAATTCGCGCCTTCGTAATGCCCCACCAAGTCGGCCCCTGCATGAATTGAGACCAGGGATGAGCTTCAGGTTGAGGCGATTCGTCATTATGTGCAATCTATGTTCAGAGACGTACCAAAAGTGAAGGCGGTTTGCGGTAACAAGCCTGCTACCGACTTCCCTGAAATGGCTTGCCCGTCACTCGCACGAAAGAATATGTAGCGCGGCATGATAGCTCCAAAATGGATAAAGGGTGCAACAATTGCACCCAGCTTCGCCTTCGAAAAAAACACGGAGAGAAAAAACCCTGCGACATTCATCCATTCACCAAATTCTGAGCATGTGCAATCGAACTTATAATCAAGAATGTCCAATCTTGTCGCAAATAGAACAAATTCAAAGCAAGAGCATATGTTGCTTACCAAAAGATATGAGAGAGGTTGTGAAGAGAAAGAAGAGCAGAAGTAATAAGCTTGGATCACTGCAAAATTGTAATAAGCATCCCTTTATAGTGTCAGAACACAAGCCGATAGAAATCAAGCACTGTACACAGGCAGCAAGATTGGCCTTCTTCAGCATCATGGGTGTACATCGTCTTGGTCAAGATCCAACTTCTCTTGCCAGTCACATGGTTACTTCCCATAAGGAGGCTCTACATAGTCCATTGAGTCAAAGAAAGCACATGCGAACCCACCTCCTCGGAAACACGGTCGTTGATAACAGAGAAGCTACCGACAACGAGATCAAAAAGAAGACTACCTGCATGAGGCGACAACAAAGTTAATCAGAATAGTACTCTTAAACCCTGAACCCAAAAACTTGATGGTACTTCATCAAGACTACTGAATGCACCTTTCTCCAAACCACTGAACAAGATTCGTACCAAATATGTTGTAGCCCAAGAGATGGAAAACACCCAAGCTTTGAGTCCCATTATGTACATCGTTTCTTTTGCACGTGTTTCCTTCTCCTCAACTAAAGCCTGCACATTGTATCAATCGATAATCCTCCAGTCAAGCAAACCTGCAAAAACCTCCGAAGTAGTGACAATCAAAGACCTGCAAGACATCAGGAAGTCTAAAATTAGCTTACCTTGACAAGCATTCCCAGAGGATATAGAGTTGTAAGGCACATCAATAACCCCAGCATTGGTCCAACCTGAAACAGCACAGAAATGGGTGTTAATTCCTCAAGCAATCTCAAGCTTATGATGAGAATCGTAACCAATATGTTTTAAGACTCTCCTTTCAAACCCCAAATCTGTTCCTTTATGAAGGAGAGCGTGAGACTTACTGCTTGGTAGAACCTATTTCGAGTATGAGCGGGCACAGGAAACGGAGCCGCCCACATTAAGTTTTCAGATAACAAATCTGCCGCAGCGCTCTTTGGTGTGAGCGTGAAAACGTAAGAATTCACGGCATCCTGCAAACATGAGCAGAATGAGGGAGCCAGACATCAGATCCAGGATAGAGAATCCTCGACAAAATCGTGTTGAGACTCTTGAAGAACAAACCTGCAAGCTGAGGAACCCGGATGTATAATAACGCTTATAGTAGGAACGAAGAGCCTTGTGCCGCTTGTGTACAGCTTTCATAGTACCCGGCACCGTTGTGAAGTTCATTCGGATCGTGTAGTCGACATCTCCAGCAACAGGGTCTAAATTGTTGACCACCACAACGGCCCATATGGGTTTGTCATTCTCCGAGTTAACGAGCGCAGAGTCCACAGCATCCTGCATAGCACATAAATCATCAGAAGCCATCAAAAGTCACCACTAGCTCTCCGAAACTGAACTTTTATAGCAGAATCATTAATGCGTCGAAGATCGCATTACCTTTTCACTTGGGAACGTCCCTCCGTACACTTCTTTGAAAAACTGCAAGCAATACGAGTAACAAACGTAGATGAAAACAAGCACTTTGATAGTAACACCAGCTTTCCTTTGCAAACTTCGAGTATCTTGGTTATGCTCAATTTTAAATTGTGCAAGGTCATGAGAATGATATTCACTCACCTGATTTGTTGTTAGCAGATGATCTACAAGTCCTGCAACCTCAGTTGAGTTCGGTGCGAAGGTGATACGACCTTGTTCAAGAAGATTACCCAACTGCATGAGACCAACAAAAACTCTATCAACATCACTCTTAGCCTAAACACAACAGATCGAATCCAAAATGAAGAAACAGGATCCGAGTCATACCAACCAACTGAACATGCTCTGAAATCGCTCAATCTCACCAGCCTGGCCACTTCGAGCTTCAACAAACAACCAAGTAATTGTCTCAGATATACAATCTCGCACATCTCTACCCCACATAGAAATGTCGAACAGTCATATTCGACAACCATATACCACAATATATAAGAAAACCACGAGCCTAAATTGCCATTCTTTTTGGAAAGGGACAAGGAATGCGTTATGATACCGATTGCTTGTCGAATGAGCTTGCCAAGTCCAACAAAGGCATCGATGGTAGGAACAGGCAGGGGGCCATGATACTCATTGAAAGCTTCGAACGCGGTTGCGAGCTGAGATGCGGAGCCTACACACTTCATAGCCAGAGAAAGAAGAGCTGGAGACATGGGAACGCTGCCTACTAAGTGCTGCCCGTTGATCAAAGCATCACCCAAAGTCATGTTTCCCGTGAAATTCATCGCCTGCAACCCATCTAAGCCCTTCAATACATCCTCCCTCAATAACGTTGCAATAAGAGCCAATTCCTCCGGAGTCACATTCTGCACCACCAAACCAACAATGTCAAATGTCTGCATACTAACTCCCACAATTACATTTTAAATATACGGTCATTCTAGTCTCCACATAACTTCATGATACTTAATGCTACTGGCATGTATCGATCATTGGTACCTGAGAGAGAAGCCGGTCCGGTGGACAGATTTGCAATAAGCTTTGTGCAGATCCATACTCATTCTTGAGCACTTGAAACAAAGGAATAGTAGAATTGACGGGAAACTCCAGAGAAAATTGGTCTTCTTTGCTCTTCGACCAACCCCACACTACAAGCGACATCATCAACAGAGGGCTGATGAGCTCCATTAGCGTTTGCCCCCATCCTCTTCTCTGAGTATCAGAAAGCAATCTCTCATCAGTTCCCTATCCCCGATCGAGACCCATTAGCATTTCTGATTCTTCTTTATAACAAAGTACGAAAAAGTATTAGGTCATGTCAGAAGCTATCAACTCTCCATTCTTACTAGAAATATTGGAATGGTTTGAGTACAATAAATGATGTACGAAAAGTATGAATGCGGTATTGATTGTTGTTACCTTGAACAACCATTGGCGCTTCAACATGGCTCGCAGCTGCTGCTTGCCTCGAAAAGGCGGAGGAAGCACAAAAGCCCCTTCCTCTTCCTCCTCATTGCCACCTCTAACGTCGTCGTTGTTGTTGTTGTTATGTACTCTTTCGTCGTTGAAAAACTCATCTTCGTCACTATCCAAGTCCTGGTGCGTTTCCAAGCTGACTCTCCCCATCAGCTCCACGCTGGTCTCCCTCGACTTCATTCTCTATCAACATCCCCAACCCTAAGCTCAAAAACTAACAATCGCCCACAAACCTCAAAAAAGTATTGAAAAAGCGAAGAATTTACGAAAATGTGAGTCTGAAAGTCCTAATGCAGCAACCTTCAATGCATCACGATTATCGTCTCGGATTCA
Source organism: Bryum argenteum (assembly GCA_037043015.1). Classification (NCBI taxonomy): domain Eukaryota; kingdom Viridiplantae; phylum Streptophyta; class Bryopsida; order Bryales; family Bryaceae; genus Bryum; species Bryum argenteum. The sequence continues at coordinate 19,575,787 of CM073325.1, read as the reverse complement.
ATTGGCTCAAAAAATGAGATTGGAAAATGCTCACCGACAATTCATCTGTCTGCGAATTCACGGACCGTGAATCTCCCTCCGATTGCGAAGCTCGTTAGCACTCTCTCCTAGAATTCTCAAGACTGCCAAGGAATTTTCTGTCTTCCTCCGTCTCGAACCAAAAATGCGTATCGGTCGGAACGACTATGTGGATCAGGGAAAATCTCCGAACTGAGGCGGTAAATTACGATCTCGATCACGTCAACAGAGTCAAGACGTTCGAAGGCAAATTACGATGAAAGTCAAGAGACATTTCCTAACAAATGAATGAGGTGATTGGCCTCAGTATACGCAGGATCCAATTTAGTGCCGAGGGATCGTGAGGGACCCTAAAGAATAAAAATTAAATGGTCAATGAATTAGAAGGTTCTGTCAGGAAAGCGCCCGCCACCCTCCGGCCAAGGAAGCAGCACACGAAGAGCCCGAATAGCAGCACAGCGCTGCATGGCACTCATTCACAGGTGTGTAGCATAGCGGGGCACCGGGATTCTGTGGAAGTGGGGCCCATGAGCTGTTGCTTTTTGGTTCCAAAAGTCTCAACTTCGGACTCGTAGCTTTCCATGTATGTTATGCTCGATCGATGATCTCATGATTTGAGGGACCGAGCTCACAGAAGTTGCGGTGAATCTTGAGCTCCACGCTCCAGTGAATGATAGTTGGGTCCCACAATCCTGTTATTCGTTTGAATGTTCGGCTTCTACTTCCTGAAAGTCTCATTCTCATTCATCGATCGAAGCGGCTCTGAGGCCTCGAGGCTTCGTTGCAATTGTGAGTGACGTAGTCACCAACTACGAGACGTCAAGGTTTGCGCTACTTGGTCATCTTGACGACGTCATTGTCTGGAACACTGAATGGGTCTTATTGGGTCCTTCTGTCGAGGTTGAGTTCGTTCTACAGTGACCTTCAAAAGTGTCCCAATGTTTATAATTTGAAAGTTTGGTGAGTCACCACATAGTGATTGCATGCTAGACTGACATGGCATCAATTTAGTTACATACTATCATTAGTAAGGTAATCAAGGAGCAAGGCTTACCACTTGTCTCTACATGTATGTGTATGAATTGAAGCTCTAGATATTTTCTCTTCATTGGGACAGTTTTGAAAGTACATATGAGTGAATCTTGTATGCATAGCAAGTGAAGTGTACATGCATTGTGAATTGCTTGGTTTGTGTTCTGTTGTGTGTATTTGTTCTTCTTGCGTCATATATTTGTTTCTTTCGTGTTTAGCTTCACAAGTGAAAATGGTGAGACCATTGTCCCAGGGGAAGCAACAAGGTATACTCTCTTCGCTTCAAAAAGGTTGTAGTGTGAGAGAGATAGCAAATTCTTTGCATGTTGGTAAATCAAGTGTCAGAGGCTCAAGAAGCATTTTCCGGATGCAAAGTTTTTAGTTGGAGGTAGACCACGCAAGTTGACAAGTGCAATGGAGCGGTCTTGTGTAACTAGTATAACAAGAGGGAAGGTGTCTACTGCAAGAGAAGCTACTAAACATGTGCAAGAAGTTTTTGGAGTACAAGTCAGTGAAGTTAGTGTACGCCGTGGACTTTGTAGAGCAGGTTTGCAATCGCATGTGAAAGAAAAGAAACCACATTTGTCACGCAGTAATATTAGGGCTCGCTTAGAATTTGCCGAAAAGTATCAAAGATTGGACTATTGATGACTAGAGTCACGTGATATTCTCGGATGAGACTAAAATTAACGGGTTTTTTTCTTCGGATGGGAGAGTTTGGTGTTGGGTTCGTGATCCACAGGGAACTTTCGAGAGCGGACCGTTATTCCGATCATTAAGCATGGTGGGTGGTTCGTGATGATATGGGGATGTATGTGTATACATGGACTGGCATGATGTGTAGAATTGAAGGTCGCCTCAATCAAGATGGTTATCAAAAAATCTTGGAGGAGCATCTCCATGGTACAATTCAAAAATATAATTTAGATCCATCGGGAGTCATATTTCAACAGGATAATGCACCTATACATACCAAGAATAGTATGAAACAATGGTTTTCTAGGCAACCTTTTGGTGTCTTATCTTGGCTTTCGCTTCGGTCTCGATTTGAATCCTATAGAAAATCTATGGGCAATTTTGAAAAGGAGATTGAATCGATATGACACACCACCAAAAGGGATACTTGAATTATGGTCTCGTGTGGAAGAAACCTTCCTTTCTATCACTGTTGATGATTGCAAGAGACTTATAGAATCAATGCCTAGACGAATAGCAGCTGTATTAAAATCCAGAGGAAAATGGACAAAGTGGTGAGGAATTTCCATGTTGGACGTTCAAAAGTGTACCAATGTACAGAGTAGCTTTAGGTTTTTTTCCTTTCTCATTGAGCGCTTCAATTTTGTTGGAATTTTTGTAATCAATTAGTACATTGTATGTACTATTTCAATAAATTTACTACATTCCATTCCATGAGTTTCTCTTACCTACATTATTTTTTGAATGTAACATGTACAAATATTGGGACAGTTTTGAAGGTCACTGTATAAGTGATGACGTACACAATAGTGTACATTATAGTAACATCTAAAAGGCTTTCTCATTTTAGTCTTAATTAGTTGTGATTATTTATTCATAATTCTGTCAAGTAACTTAAGTCCTATTGTCGTAAGGCCTCCAACCTACCAAAATGCCTTAAAATAGCCCTTATTTACTGCAAAGTGCAAATTTGTAACTTTCGAGAAATTTTTGAGTATGTAATCGTAGGATCTAGTACCTAACTTGTACATGTATGTCTATGCCAAACTTATATTCAAATTCCTCACCAATTGTGAGATGGTTTTGTGAGCCAAAAAAAATGAGTTGAGACTCTTCAAGGTTTAAAGGTGAATCTGAGTTACTTGTTGTATGGGTACCTCAAAGCCCTTTGGGGGATACTATGTCAAGTATCTTCAAGGCACTAGTAACTAGGCTAGAGGAGGAAGTAGTATTGTTCTAATTTCCCCTTGTCCGATGGCCATCGGGATATTAGCATTACGAACGGACACTTCATTCACGCCGGCCCCTTAGAAAGGAAAGGAGTTTCTATTTATCTGAATCTGAGTTAAGACTCTTCAAATTCTTGTTCCTAAGTGAGTAGGGATTACATCTATAAAAAATTTACCCTAATTGGACCTATGCTACCTATAGAAATGCTTGATTTTTCACATGGTGGTGTGCTGAAATTCATATACAAATTCTACATCCCCAATTCCGTTAAAATGGCATTATGCTGCTAAAATGGCACACCTCAACTTTCTGAACTGCAGTTCAAAAACCATGTGATATAACAGAATTTGAAAGTGATATTATGGAGAATGAGTGACAATGTATATAAAGGAGTGATATTATCAAAAAATTGTGATATTATAGAATACACCATTCCATGTGAGCGCATATGTAAGATTCGGTGTGACAAAATGCCACATGGCATAGTGCCATTTTAACGGAATTGAGGTTCAGTACATTTTTAGACTTTGAACCGTAAGATCTTGTACCTAACTTGTATACAAAGGATTGGTCAAAATTTTAACCGTTGGGTGTTTTTCATTTGTGAGATCATATCAATTAAAGTTTGTCCAACACATTTTTTTGCTGCTGCATAATAGGCATTGTCTAAATGGTGCCAAGGGCAACTTGATGATTGTTACTCCAATCATTTTTCCCTCATTCTTGCCCATGTAGGTAATCAAGGTGGGTACGCTCATGCAGAACTTTAGAGACTCATTCCACGTTTATGAACTTCATGTGCAGTATTTTATGAAAGAAGGTCTAAAAACAACAATATAGTAAAACAAGCACCACATATGATACATTTAGATTAAGAAAATTTTTGATGGTGAGTAGGTGCCTTTATGAGTATGTGAATTTTGAAAAAAAGAACCTTGGAAAAAATCCAAAATCTCAAATTTTGGCAAATTTTGAAACAAATAATTGTAAGAAAAAACTAAAAATTGTGAGGATTGTTTTTGAAAGTTTTGGAGGCTGCCCTAGTAAAATTGGTGTTCTTATTGACTTTGGACTCTTTCGAATTTGAATAGTAATTTGGTAATGAACAAATTTCTAAAAAAGAATACTTTAAAAAGCTAAATTTAAACTACCCGTTTTGGACTTGAAACCTATAATTTCTAGATTAAGGTTTTAAAATTAGAATTCAGCTTTGAAAATTTTACCACATACACATTAGAGTACGGAGAGCACCCAGTAAAAATCTTAGGCAAAAATATCAATTTTAACCCCTTGAAATCTCAGAAAACCAAATTGGTTTTCCTAGATTCTTAGGGTTAAGCGTGGTGACTCTCTCGGTTAACACTGTTGTAACCAGTATTGTTCCATCATCCTCTTCCCTGAAGTTTCTACACTCCTAGGTGATGCAGTCTTCCTCCCACGTTCCAATCATAGTAAGGTTGCTAGTTTAACTTGCTCACTTTTCCCCTGAGCTTGTCCCCCGCTAGTTCTACGAGGTGTGTAGCGGAAGTCACCACTTTTGGAAGTCATCCTAGAACTTCTTTGATTGGCGGGGTTATTGTTGCATGAACTCGGATGTCCAAAACCAAGTTCTTTGGTGGGCCTTTACAAGGGCTTCCTAGATGCAGAGTTCTAGTACGTGTGAAGTCCATGGAGCGTAAAAAAAAACTTATGCATTTTGATCAAGCCATATTATTTACATGAGTGCACTGTGTAGTAATGACTAGATCGACTCTGCATCCTCAATCTGTGAGGTAGACAATATCCAACAATGCATTGCTGCCAAAAAAGTCAGTGCCATGATCCTAACATATGCATGAAAAAAAACTGAAGTGATTGCCCATATTTCCAAGCATGAATTGCTTGTGGGCAATTTACTACTAATTCACGACCGTCTTTGGCGTGTCGTTGGTGTAGGATACGCAAGCGCGACCGTCTTGGGCATGTCGTTGGTGTAGGATACGCAAGCGTTACTAGCTCAAGGATTCATTTGGCCCCTCTAGTCATTGACTGCTATAGCTCAATGGTAGACTATTTATATGAACTTGACCTCTTCTGATGGTTTAGAAGTAGCCCATACATCTAGTCAATTTATTTATTCTATTCATTTTAATTTCATTAAGAGCACAAATGAAACATGGACTTTGTGTTGGACGTCACTTTTAGTGCCAGGTTCTACTAGTGTGCAGAAAAATTTGCAACAACCAACAAGTCGATGCTAATATCGACATCCTCAAGCTTTTAGCACATGAGAAATCAAGGTGTCAATTCAAAAAGAACGCACTCCATGACAAATTACCTTAAAAGTACACAAGCCTCATTAGAGTAGAAGTACTAAACATTCAACGTTGGTACGGCCGTACCAACGTTGTTGCGTCAATAGCTCGAAGGGCACCACATGTCGTGCTAGCCTCCCGCCGCACGAGCGCTTGGCATTTCTCACTATTTTGCATTCGGCCTCGAGTTTGCCATCTGCCCTTTAGAATTCACAAGAAGCCTCTATGGAAAAGAAAAGATTGGAAACATGGCATCCCATAGGTGGACCGTGTCCAAGACCAACATGGACAATCTAGTCCAAAATTACTAGATACAACAGACTTCAGTGGTACATCACCATCTTGTTATGACCACCACAAATAGATCATTCTGCTACTCAGGTGCAGATTTAGGGTTTTAGCCTTGTAGTTGTCGTGTCCCTCGTTGTTGTGGTGGTAGAGAAGAATTGGCTATGGAGTCAATGCTTGTGCGCCACACTGGGCCACGCTACTTGCCATCCTCCAGCCGCGCCCATCTCAGCATTGCATCCCAAACATGGCGCTCCTCATCGATGGTTTACATGCCCCGTCCGCATGTTATCTCCACCACTGCCCGCACATCTCTCGTAAGCATCGCATTCCATTAGTGGCATTCCTCACAAACATTCTTTAGCAAATTCCTGGTTTCTGCTCGTATGTGAATCACTTGTCCGAGCTTTGATGCAGAAGTGCGCAAGCAAGCTCTCGAATATATCCAATCACTCCAGAGGAAGGCGGTGGCAAGCGGCCGTTGATGAGCTAGATGAGGCTGAGACGGCAGGTATTGTGAAACTTTATCTTATTCAAGGATACTTAAATGCCTACATTCTTTATGACTCTGGTGCTTGTTTGTATTCTAAGATTGCGCATTCTTGGACTTTCGAGAGGTTCGCATTGGGCCTTGAGGTGATACATGTTCGATTTGCAAGCGTTTCTAACTCTGTTTTAAGGATATTTTACAATTGAGGTGATGACGAAATTAAGGGTTTAAGGTTTCTATAGAGTTTTTACTACTGCAGATGGCTTGGATTAGCTTATTGTGCGGCTGGTGGTGTGCAGTTCTAGTGGTCGGAGGGGGACTTCTAGGAATGGAGATGGTTCGTGCGTTGATAGATGCAGGATTATTGGTTGCAGCGTATCAGAGAGGCGAAATTTTTGATATTCCTGAAATGTTTCACGATGATATTGAAGAAATGGGGTGGGATGCCATCGATGTGACTACCGTCAAGAAGGTGTTGGAAGCCGCTCCATTTGAAGCCGTAGTGTGCACTGTTGGTAAGCCTATTAACCCTCATTTGTATTGGTAAAAAGATAATATCATACCCTACATTATCACTAGAATTCGACACCCAGCTCTCAAAGTGGAATCTGCATTCATGAGCCTCGAAACCAGACTATCCCAAGGCAGCTGAATTCTGCTTCTTAAATCGGCCAGTATAATCGCTAAGATGGTCGTTTCTCACAGGTGGAGGAATAACGCAACCAGATTTTGACAAGGTACGATCCTATTGAGTTGCCGACACATGATTTGAACCATGTCAGAGTAGTTTACTCCAGAGGAACGAACTCTAACTTGGCTTCTGTGAAGGTAGCAGGATGTACCCGCCAAGCTGGTAGCTGAGGCTAAAATGGCAGGCGTAACAAGGTTCGTTCTGGTAAGTTGAGCTTATCACGTTTTCATTGAATGTGCAATGTGATCATTCCCAGTGCTTTTACGTAATTTCTCTGTTGGTGTGCGTTATATAATCTGGCCAGATGCATTTCTGAGCAGGTTTCTAGTACAGGAAATGGAGACGGTGTCGAAGTTGCCGATGAAATGGTACGCTGAATATCTCCTCATCTGGTTGAACATCGACATGACATCATGATATAATGTGCTATATTTGTTGCTGGTAATTGGTCGAGGTATATGTTTAGTTAATGCATTCTGAGGTGTTCACTATGATGTTTAGACAGTGGAGGAGGTTGCCGAAGAGGCTGTGAAGTCAAGCGAGCTCAACTACACTATCATTCGTCACGGGAGTCTATCATCCTCTGTATGTGATACTCCAAACCTACGTGTGTTTCTTGGTTCATGAGTACCGTTCTGGTTTCCAGTATTGGATCTTACAATTCACCGGATTCTCTCTGATCAACCATGAATTCCCTTCATTTCCATAAGTGATTTCGAAGACTTCCCTTACGTTGAGTGGTTCTGGGCAGCCTCCGACGGGCAATGGAATTTTGACAGAAGATTCTGGTGTTTCCGGGCTCATTAGTCGTGCTGATGTTGCCGCTCTTGTAAGTAACGTTGCACTCTTTCTTGTTGGATTATTTTATCTTTTGTACAGCAATTCATCACTAAACAATCCTCGATCCTCAACAGATGAATTGCTCCCTATCGTATGTGTGGCATTGATGAGATTTTAACTCTTATGTCTCAGGTTATGGAAGTTTTGTTCAGTGAGAACTCTTATGGGAAGATCCTGACGGCAGTTGATGAAGACAAGGTATGAAATGAGACATATACGCTGTTGCTGTACCTTTGAAGATACGCTTCTGAACGGGCTTTCTGTTTGTGCAGTTTCATCCGCCTACATCCTCACTTGACGAGGTTGAGTCTTTGAATTAAAGTATCATACGAAGACACCTGGAGTACACTGTAAAATAGTGTACTTAAAAAGGGTCGCGTACCTTCCAGATCTCAATTGATTATTGTCATACATTGATCGTGGTGATGCACTTGAAACAGTGTGTACAGGTAAATTCTGTTGCAATCAATTCAGAGAAAGGAGCATCATCGCACTCCACTCACTCTTATTGTAAAATTTTGTCTATCCAGATGGAGAGAACCTTACCATATTGTAGTGGGCTTATAATAAGCGCAATGATTGGGTTAAGACAGTATCAAGTGTGATAGGCGGTGATGAAGAAGAATAATGGTTAGCGCTTATTGGACAGGATGTGCTTATGCCGGGACCTGGAAGTCAGGGGGAGAAACCAAGGCCTTGAGCACGAGCACCTCAGTGGCTAGCAGCTTAATGTTACGTTAAGTACAGAACCAACAACTCCAAAGTTGAGATTCCCTGAATTTCTGTAAAGTGTGTATCATTTTCCGGGGAGAGTACGAGACGGGAATGATTCGGGTGGGGGGTCAGGCTGGATAAAAAAGTGATTTGGGGGAAAGGATTTTTCTGAAACACATTATTCTGGGGCCTTTTGCTGATGGTACAGCAGCATCCCGATCACGTTCAGAGGCACCTAAAAGACAAGCAGTGAAGTTGAAAGATGCCACCATGCACATGGGAGCAAAGGGCAAAGCAACCATTAAATGAGGCAGGCAAGAAAAATCAACCATGTCCTAGTGCACAGCAAAAGATGAGGTGACCTTTCCTTTCTAAAGTGTGGCTCCTGTACCCCGCCATTCTTTATGTTACTCCCTCTTTGGCTTTGCTGGGGCATCAGTTCAAATGATTCGTACGTACTTTATGCCCCATTCACGTGATAGTATCCCCTTGCCCATGTAGATAGTATCCCCTGCACTCAGTGCCACTCCCACTTTTGGCTTTTCGCAATTAGAGTGGTGAACGCTCTCATCACAGCTTCTCTAGTAACTCATAAAGTCTCATGGGCTTCATTCGAAACTCCTAATAGATTGTATGTGTCTGCACTTCGAAACAATTCAAATGAATCTGTGAAGGATGTAGTGAGCAGGTCACTTTTTACACCTCCCACGTGAAAGGGAGTGTGCTGGAGTGGTACCAATTATGGAGCCTTATGATTCTTCACTTCTTAGGTACATATTAGTTTCACAATCTAGCATTACCGTGTACTCATCACAAAAAATTATATGGAGTCAAATCAGGCATCATTTTAGAAATACCTCTAAGACCACCTTCAAAAAGTTCAATGAATTCATGAAGAGTCTAGAAATGATGTATCCACTTGGACTGTACTTCCACTTACTTCTCGAGTGCACAAAAATTGCTTACATTGTTGACTTCATTACAAATTTACCATGTTGATTTTTTAGCCATTGTTGTGCACTCTCTTAACTGCTAATGCCTAAGGCCTTGCCGAAAAGCCTCCAAACAACCCTTTGACAATGGAAGGTGCAAAGTCTTGAGAAATTTTGAGTATGTAACGATAGGTACCTAACTTGTACATTTATGTGTGTGAATTTTTAAATTCAAATTCCTCACCAAATGTGAGATTGTATTGTTCAAAGTCTTAAAAAATTTAATACTAATAAGTAAATAATAATTCTAAAAAAATCCTTAGTTGTAAAATGGGTATGAAGTGTTTTATGAGCCAAATCCAATTCAAGAGTAAATTTGAATCGTGGCTCTTCAAATCCTTGTTCCTAACCAGATTACAATTACATTTATATAATTCTTACCCTTATTGTACCTATGCCACCTATAGAAAAGCTAGATTATTCACATGGAAGTATGTTGAAATGCAAACACAAAGACTAGTCCTTGATAATAAAGAAGGCCTATGAAAAATTCTTGGATTGGAAATCCAAACAGTGGGATCATGCCTTGGTACCTCCTAATAGAAATAGCAACTTATTTCAGATAGATCATCGCATTGCAATCAAGTGTTTAATAAGCATTGACTCAATGAGATATAGTTTATTGAAAGATGAAGCAACAAGCTTATCTCTTCGAGACTCTACACTAACACACACCTCACCTGCGAGACAAAGAAATGAATGCACGGAGAAAAGCTTATACACAACTTGAAAGCCTACGCTATTGAAAATATCCATCCTATCACATACATTTCATCCAAAATTATTGAATGAATGTCATCTACTTCATTACTCCTACTCATTCTTTCACTTCTTCGAACTAAACGTCTTCATGTTATGTATGATAATCTCCTACTTATTTAGGTTGAATATAGTCTGGTACTGGTACAGTGGACATCCCTTAAAGAGTCTAGAGCTTGGTGAAAATTTCGCGGGGTAAGGCCTTTGTCAACAAATCGGCAAATTGATCCCTAGTGTTGACATGAATAAGATCAATCTCACCCGTCTCATATTTTCCACGAATGAAATAATACTTGGTCTTGATGTGATTGGTACGCTTATGGAATCTTGGATTCTTGACAAGTTGGATTGCGTCTTGATGATCAGAAAAAAGAATGGTGGCTGTAAGTTGTCGAGAACCCAAACTTGATAATAAACGTCGAAGCCATAGACATTCTTTCACGGATTCCGCCATAGCAACAAATTCACCCTCTGTTGTTGAATCTCGGTACAACCGTGCTTCTTGCTACACCACGCTATTGCTCCATGTGATAGCATAAAAACATAACCAGTCCTCGACTTTCGATCATCCAAATCTACCCCGTAAACCGCATCACAATATCCTTGAAGAGATAGCTCATCCTTTGTACCTGAATAACTAATTCCATACTTTGTGCTAAAAAATCCTTTGTACCTGAATAACTAATTCCGTACTTTGTGCTGAATAACTAATTCCATACTTTGTATTGAAAAATCCTCTTAATAGCAATACAATGAGACATGAGAGGCTTTTTGAGCAACTTTGCTCGCAACAAATGAGATATTCGGCCGAGTCAATACATTTGGAAACATGAGGCATTCAACCGCTTTCTTAAAAGGTACTTCTTGCTCAACCTCAGGAACATCAAGATTGTCCTTCCGTGAGTGTACATGGTTGTCAACTGGCGTGGTAACAGGGTATAATATTGCTTGAAGAACAAATCAAACTTGACTATCCATTGACGACCAGATTGTTGAAGGCCATAGAGATTTTTCATGAGCTTACACACCAATTTTGAGTCATCAATGAATCCTTCTCGCTGCCGCATGTATACATCTTCATTTAGATTGCCATTCAAGTATGCAATGTCGATATCAAATTGAATCATCTTCATCTTACAAGCAACTGCGAAAATCATGCGAATCGAATCATATTTGATAACCGGGCTAAAAGTCTCATCATAGTCAATCCGTGCTCCTTTGTTGTATCCCTTTGCAACGAGCCTTGCTTTGTATTTGTCAAGTGCTCCTCAGGATTTTTACTTGGTCTTATACACCGACTTCAATTCAATAATCTTGTGCCCTTTGGAGTAACAAGAATCGAGGTATTATTCTCCTTGAGGGATTGATATTCCTTTTCCATAGCTACTTTCCTTGACTGGAGCGTTCATAGCTCCACGATATGTACTAGGTTCTCCATAAACGTAAGCAGATTCAATCAAATAAGCATACAATTTCTTGAGCCAGTTGTCTTCAATGCCTTCAGAGGTGTATCCTTCTTGTAAGGAATCTTGAGTATCGTATAGAAGAAGCATGTCTACAAGAGGCAACAAATTATTCTCCAAAGATGAAACTCCCACTTAAACCGAAGGTATAATTATCATTGGTAACATCAATCACCGGAAGCTTAATTGGTAACATTGTGTCTTCAATCTGAAGAGAACCTCCCACTTGCTCAATGCATGGAGTTGAACCAGTCAACAAAGGTATCGATGATGCAATGTTAGATGGCCTCATGTACACGCTTGAGGGAATCGTAAACAAATCATCATGACGCTGAATAGATCCTTAGAGTAATATGTTGTCTCATCAGAGACAACATCACAGCACTCTGAGTAATCTTTGTTGTTACTGGCTTCTAAAAATGCCATACTTTACTAACGTTGTTGTAGCCTACAAAAACCATATGCTCGGCTTTAGGATCAAAGTTGTTTTATTTAGATTTTTCAATAAAAACATATGCCACAGTGCCAAAAATCCTGTAGTAATGAACTTTCGGCTTGATTCCATGCCACATCTCGTATGGAGTACTATTATAAACTTGAGTATTACTTGTCCGATTGAGAACATACGTTGTTGTATTGATCACTTCAGTCCACAAAGAAAGAGATACACGAGCCGTACGAATCATACTTCGTGCACTTTCTTGATCAGTTCGAATGCAACAAATTTTGTTGTTTGTGCCTTGTGTCACAATGCTTATTGTCTTCTCAAAGAGGTCAAGTGCTTCATCCTTGTGCTTAAGAAAATATATAAACTTGTACGAGGTGCAATCATTCTTCACAAGCATGAACCTTTCCTAGAGAAGGAGTCTTCATTTTGCCACATAAATCTGCATGAAGTGATTCACCCTGAATGCTTGATTCACAAACATGACGTACATGTGCAGAGGTATTGATCTTGAAATTTTCAAGGGTTCCATAGTTACTCATATGTCTGATGACATCCACATCAACGTGAGCCATCCGGTGATGCCAAAGAATGAGGTCGTGGTTACTTGTGGTTAACATCACACAACTTGGAATATCCTTCGAATGTAAATCTTGCTCCAATGATGATGAATGCTCGTTATGTATCACCGTTTGAATGTCAAGCTTATATAGGGTTCCCACCAATTTGCCTTCCATAACTTTGGCCCCTTTTCTAAAATTGTCATGTAGCTCACAGTATTCACCAATTATACATAAAGATATACTTGCTTTTGAAGCAACACCTACCGAGAACAAATTTCTTCGAAGATCTAGAATGTAGAAGACATTCTTCGGAACGCCTTTCTTTTGTCTTTCATCCGAAGTTCGAGTGATTTCAATGTCACCAATGCCCAACACCCAAGGACTTGAATCATCCGCAACTGCTACATACCATTCACCTGTTGATATTGAAGTAAAATTGGAAAAACAATCACGTTGTTCTGGCATATGTTCAATCAATCGCTCCTAAATCAGCAAACCATATAGTACGCTTCATGTTGACAGAAAGTGCATGTAAACATTTTGATTTAACCATGAATGGGTATGAAGATGAACCGTTATCATAGAAGATATCGTAATCACTTTCTTCTGAGCACTCGCACTCGCACTGGTGACTGCACAAGCTTTGCTAGTCTTTCTTTTGTCACTCATTCCATTTCGAAGTGGTTTAGGACATCCTTTCCACCAATGCTTGTCCTTACCGCAATTAAAACAGAACTTGCGCTCTTAAGTTGCTTGATATACTCATGTGTTTTTTGACGTTTTTCTTCTTGCTACTCTCTGGAGTCTTTACTTTCTTGTTTTAAATCTCGATAAGTTCTTGTGAAAAACACCTTATCTGAGATATCAAACTCAAGTTCCCCCCCTTGAGAAAGTAATATGTGCTCCATTTGCAAGAGCCGCATTGTAAGATTTGGTATCGCCTAGTCTACATCTGGCCTATTGACCCAAGCTGCTCTAATGCTATTGTACCCCGTAGGAAGACTACATAACAATTTCGTAATCAACATGTCATCTGACACTTTCCGAGATCCTACAGTAGGATTCCAATAGACATCACATTGTTGATGTGTTGGTTTATCATGTCTTCCTTCGACATTTAATAATCAAAAAAATATGTTGAGGCATATATATGTTCAAAAAAATATGTTGAGCATCGGAACGGTTCACCAAATTCTCAAGGACCGATAAGGTGACGAAAGAACTCATCATAAGTGACGATACTCCATAGCTCCTTCTCCTTTAAACATAGTTGCATATGAAATTTCCATACCAGATATCAGAAACTTAGTTCCGTCAAATACTTTGAGCTCCTCACGCTCTTCTCCTGCCATTTTGTGTTCTAAGAAGAGAAAAACTATCCAATCGTTGAATTGTTTTATGAAAGAAGGAAAACTAAAAAACGGCAGGGATCTAAGAAATTACTTTGAAAACTAATGAGGAGAAAAACGAGACGTAGCGCTTGTGATCATTCTCCAAAGTCAAATCAACTCTGTTAGGGCTCTTTTTGACATTAGGGGTTAACCTATATACCGGTAAGCACCTTCATGGAATCGAGAACCTTTTCTTTTAGTGTGCATAGATCACCACTTTGTTGATGTGACTTGTAGGTGAGATGTCGACTCCACAATTGTTATTTGAAGGGGCAGAGAATGGTCATACAGGTGGGTCCTTGCCTGTCTCGTTGGCTTTGAGTGTTTCTACTTTTTGAGGGTAAGGAGTCAAGTACCATTGCCATGTGTTCGCAGAGGTAGGGTTCTCTAAAAGATGATTCTCTAGCCTAAGGGTAGGTCGACCTTTTTGATATGGAGAATGATTCTTGAGGCTGAGAATGATTTGAAATTTTTACGATACAACAAGATATGATGTACAATGACGTCAAGTGTTGAATAATGGCTCTATATTCAGCACGGAAAATCTACATGGTAGCAATTTTTGTGCATGGGGAAGATTAGTAGGGAGATAGAGCAAGTGGAATCATCAATTTTGAACACTTCTACTATTCCCTCTCTATGAGAAAAACATCATGATTTGCTAAAAATGGTTGATTTTTTTGAAGGTTTAGATTACTCATTTAGTTATATAGTTGGATATGGTCCATACCATCCATACCATCCAATTTGGATGGTATGGATTACTTAATACTATCAAATATTGGTATTGTTGTGAGACGGGTGTTCGAACTAAACAATGGTGTTTTTTTGAGAAGGGGAGAGTATGAGTAATGAATTTTTGAAGTTGGGAATATATGCGTTCATGAAATGGTGCCCTAAAGAGACACCCTATAATGTTTGCAGTGAGTACATGGTACTATTGCATGGGGAAGCTATTATGTACCTACGAGGGAAGATTACTAGGCTTCAAGATTACTACAGTAGGCTCCATTGTGGGACGTGCTCCGATTTAAACCACTCTACTATATGTTTTTGCAACCCCAACTTACAACTTCTCTTAAAAATCTTGCATTGTTCATTTTTTTATTAAAATTTTGGCAAGTCGATTGAGATTTTGTGATGAATTATTTTTTAAATGAATTTGAGAAGTCTATACACTAATCTTTTTTGACTCAATATCAAATCTAGAAACATTCTTTTATTGACCGGTGCCTTACTTAATAACCATCAAGCTTAGTTTTAATGCAAAAAGCTATTGTTAAGAATGAGATTTTATTCAGTTTAGAATATTAGATTTGGAAGAAGTTTGAAGTTGAGAGTATTCACAAACGCCAGTACTTGCTTGGAGAGTATGCTAATTATAGACAAATCGTAACTAATTTGTGAGGAGAAAATTGTCAAAGATATTCTAGATGTGTCATTCTTAAGAATTCTCCAATTAAACTTTGTGAGATTGTACATACTAGGTATGTTGAAACTTATTTGCCAAATGAAGTACAAAAATATTATCCACTGACAACCAAATTCCCTTGACCTCAATTCTATTGAGAATGTGTATAAGCAATTCAATACAAAGAAATTGACCACAAAGTAAAAACAGATTATGGACATTAGATAATTTGGCATAGGAGGTCAAACCTTAAGAAAGTTATAGGAAACTGATCGTTACAATGCCAAACGAGATGGAAGCTAAAGGAGGTAGAACTTGGTGGTAGTAGGTGCTCTACTTATTATTTAACAGTTGCTAAACAAAAAAACGACCTAGTTTTGGATTGACCAGAAAAATAAGGGGAACCAAAGTGTACATATATCACTACGTTCAGAGCATTAGAAAATTCACTTAATTCTAAAACATAAAGGTAGAAGTGTACGAACCTATTTATTTAGTACAATAATAATAAGAATGGGGACAACAGTGGGGAACAGGGATGCTAATGGAGGCCGGGTTACTAAAAATACCTACAAACATAGAGACCTATCTTTTTATAACAATAACAAGGATGGGGACGTTAGTGGGAACGGACATGGGTTAACCCTTAAACGTCATATGCTTTCCTGATACCACACCCAAAATCTCTTTTCAACTCCATTTTTAGTATTATTCTATTTTTGATTTGCTTGAGCTCTATTCTAAGAAAGTATAGATCTCTTTAACTCTTAAAGGTCTGAACAACCATATTTTGGTTGCTAGAATACAGCGTATTTTGTTTGTATTGGAATGAGTGCACACCTTTAATAGATTTGAGTTCAAAGAACAAGTTGACATATAAATCCATGCGGTTCTACTAAGCTTTTAAGATCACAATATAGAGTTTGTTGTTGGTAGCAAATCTCAATTATACGCCACCGTACATACTATCCCCAAGGGACCTTTAAGGGTTAAGGTGCTCAGTTTGGAATTCTAAAAATTCCATTTGGTATAATGGAGTGTAAGTTATGAGCAAGATTCTCTAAAAAAAAAACCCAACCCCTCGGGCTGCGCTTTGGCAGGATATCCCCCACGCTGGGCCTTTACCACGCGTGGGGTACATCCATCATCCGGTGTGCCCCCCAGCTCATCCCTCATTGCACGCCGTGTCCGCCCTCGCTGCCCGCCCCATCTCGCGCCTCCGCACCCGCTCCTGCTCCGGCTCCGCTCCTGCGGCGGCTTCTCTCCTGCTCCGGCTCCACTCCTGCGGTGGCTTCGCTCCTTCGACGGCCGTGTTTCCTGCTGTCGCTGCCGCCCCATTGCTCAGCGTTCAATACCTGCCGCGGACTCCCAAACTGAGCAAATCCCCTCCGCGCACTAGGTTCATAAACCTTAAACCCTAAATGTTCGAATTTGACTGTAAATGTAGCAGTGTAGCCTACAGTACAGTACCTCGGAGGTTGCTCTCTGTTTCGCTTCGGAGGCAATTTGCTCTTGTCGGTGGCCAAATTTGAGGCGCACCATTCAATCATATTGAATTGCATTGTGTCTGCGAGAATTCTTCGAGAAAGAATCGCGTGACTCTCAGTGATCGCGAGATTCTGTGTAGAAATCAAGAGTTGATTGCACGTTTTAGGGAGAATTTCTTCCTCTCAGGGTTTTTCAGAGTCGATTGCTGATTGCTCCGGAGCTCGGATGCTCAACTCAACATGGAACATCTCGTGAAGAATCTGGAAATTCTTACCAGGTTTGAGTTTATTTCAACTACTTTACCGAATGAGAATTGCTTGATACTTGTTCGTTTCATGCTATTCTCTCGTGATATTTTTGATGTTTTCATGGCCTTGTTTTCAGAATCTGATCACCGCAGCAGCCTTTGTTTTGGACGCGAAGGAGGCCTCTGAATTTGAGTATGTCTTCTCACACATTCCGTCCTTAGGCTTGCATTGAACATCAATTAGGGTTTTGAATTCTCAGCTGTTTGATCTGAGCCTGAATCGATAATTCCTGAGGATACCAAACTGATCTTTGCACTCGAGAGAGCCCACTTTGGTCAAAAGAGCTAAATTTTTTTCTTTCAAATGGGAGGCTATAAGGAATAGTAGAGATTTCGACATAGAGATCAGTGGCCATGGTAACATCGCTTGTAATAGCTTAATATAATATGATATTAACATAACATAATATAGCATTTACCGGTATTTGAAATTTGAGATGAAACACACGGAAATAGGAACATCATACTCGAAGCATCATACTCGAAGAGCAAGCTTTTCTCAAAGAGGATAGTATTGGTGCCTGTCCATTCTCGGATGACTTGTATCTCTGCTGGAGATTCTGCTAATATTATCCAATGCTTTTGATATGAACTCTAATCCTCTTACTTGTGTCTTTGCTAGGTTAACTTAATTTGATCTCGAGATCAACAAGCTTGCTTAGAAGATCTTGATCAATCACTATGTTGGAGGCAATCATTTCGGAGAATGAAGATGCGAGTTTACGGTTCGAGAGTGAGACATCTGATACCGAGCAATCACAGATGCATCTTCCTCCAAATATGAGGACAAATGGTACAAAACTTTCAATTTATAGTTACAAATGTATAATACTTGGTTATGTTAAATGTCCTTTTATATTGTAAGTATGTAGTGATGCATATTTCTTAGATTAGTGATTTTATCACCTTTTGATTCTAAAATGGTAATTTATTTCTTCTATGGTGTAGAGGATGGTTTGCACATTGCGGATTTTGAAACTCATTATTGGTTTCCTGAAGATCGAAAGGACCGAGAAGGCATTTCTCAAGCCTTTGAATGTCGTTATGAAGAATGCACTTGCAAATACAAAAATTTGAAGAATCTTCGGGGTCACATGAAGAAGAAACACAATCTCTTCATAGAGAAAGCAGAACCGGGGCGGCCACGAAAAAGTCATCGCATTCGAGTTCAAGACCACAAAAAAATGAATTCCAAAATCATGGGTGATGTGGAGAAACGGCTACGAAAAATTCACCATCAACAAATGGAGGTATGGAGGCAAAAAGCATTGTCTTCTTGGAGTGAGATTGAAAAACATGCCCAAGATCGTGAGCCGTTGCCTAAACCTCTCCTTTGTAGCTTTCTTGATTCAAAGAAGATAGAAATTCTTGGAATTAGTGAATGGGGGGTTGGTTTGATTAATTCCCAACTATGGACTTCATTGGAGTCAAATGATGTATTCCTTCTTGGCTCGCAACTTCGAGAGCATCAAAATATGCGCATGTGGTCAAACACTTTTCAAGAATCACATTCCTCAAGAGCGAGAATTATTGAAGGAGGAATTGCTTATGTTTCACAAAGACCAAGAAGTATTTTATTGGTATGTTCTTTTTAATCTATATGCGTTTGAATGATTTCTTATATCTTTGTATGTGGGCATCTTATTGTTTAATTTATACTTAACATTTAAAATGTTTTTCTTGGTGAAAGGTACAATCTTGGATGGGAGAAGTATGAGCAAGAGATGCTCAATGTGGAAGAGAGTTTGTGGAATATGAAATCCACATCAACTAGGGTTAAGGTTGAGGAGAAAGTAGAGGATTATCGTGGTCGATATCCTCATTACTTCCATGAGTAAAGGCGTAGCATAGTTTTCTTTTTTAGCTTATGATGTTGAATTCAAATAATTCAATAAAGACCCTTTTTGTAAAGACTATGAATGTTGTGTCTTTTGAACAATCCTTACCTATGTGAAACATGATCCATAAAGATTGCAATTCAAAGACTACACACGATGACTACTTATACTCTTATGTTTTTAAACGTATACAATACCTTGAAAACAATGCACCAAATAATACAAGGCAAACATCACTCTCTCGGCACTTAAACAAATGCTTTGTAACACAGTGCGGCAAGATATGCGCGGCAGGTATTGCTTTCCCACTGTTGTTTCTCGGAATTACTCACACAGTGTGGCATAATATGCGCGGCAGGTATTGCTTTCCCACTGTTCTGTTCTGAGTATTTCTCACACAGTGTGGCAAGATATGCGCGGCAGGTATTTCATTTTCTTTGTATTTGTAGAAATGCAAGTCTCTAAAGCAATGATATGAAAAATGACATCAACAAATTATATTCATATAATTTGTATTCAATGAACATAGATAAATAACATACAAAATAAATGAAATTAAAATTTTACGATAGAATCTGATGTGTAGCTTGTTTGAAAATACTTATAAAAATTAAACTTGCATGGAAATCAATAAGAATAATACTTATAAAAACACATTGAAAACATAGTATATAATAAGTATCTTATACCGTATTTATACTACTCACCCCTATTCTTTCTTGCTCTCCGGTGTTCCCTCCCTATGTAAATCTCCATATGGTCTCTGGTCCGCTTGATAGATTTTGAAGTAATATTTGTCCTTTCTTCAAAACGTACATTAGGGTGAAGTGAACCAACTGCATTTGATCTTCACTGTACAAATAGACGAGTCTTTTGTACCGCGTCTCGTCCCTTGAGTCCATACCAAATCTTCGTAATGAATAGGACCTTCACTTGGATATTGAATACATGGTATCTCTTTTTTTTTGCCCATGGTACTTATCTTACCTTACAAAACCAACAAAAAATAATGTTAATTGAAACTTCAACACACTCGGAAACTAACATGGCCATGAATTCTACATTAAATTCAATCAATCCATACAATAGGCTTCAAACATTCACATTTATGGAAAACATAAGGAAATCAATTGTGAAACAAAAAAAGAACATATTTTAAACAATAAAACATAAACTTTAAGAAATTCAGCTAAATCATACAAAGAAAAAACATTTTATATGTGAGCTATAGTGTTATAATTGACCTACACAAATGTGTTTTATTGTTTAATTATATTATGTTTTATTGTTTAAAATATGTTCTTTTAGTGGTTTGGGGACGCGTAAATTAATTCCACAAACACATTATGAAAAGTAATCACATCAACTATGCAATACCTGGCACAACATAATATGCTATACAGTCTTTGGACACCTTCCATGCTTGCTTAAATGAAGGACACGGAAGATAATGCAATACCTGCCGCAAAATAAATGTGCCTTGGATCTCGTTTCATGCTCCAAGTTACAAGTGAAGAAAGGAACCCTAAATCAGTACAAACATGTTATATAGTTTGTTCCGTAGTTTCGCATCCTAAGACCCACATTCCACATCCATCCATTTCATAAAGGAAAGAGTGGTTTGGGGACGCGTAAATCCTACACTCGCACCTCCTTCAAACCCTAACCTAGTTCAAACTTTGGGCAGCCAAAAAAATAAATTCTATTGGTCGTGGCAAATATTGTGCGGCAGGTATTGCAACATCCGCGACACTTCTCCGTTGGATGTGAACTTCGACGGCATTCATCCACGCAAGCGGCGTGGTAAGTCCCAGCTTGGGGGATATCCTGTCCACGCCCTCGGGCTGGGTCTGACGTTTAAGGGTTAAGTAATTATGTAGGCGTAGCACTGCCGCACAAGCTACTAGTCTACATGAGGACATTTTCTGCAACGATACAACACCCATTTCAGGAGCTACCAATGAATTTTCATGCGTAACCAACACTATTTGGAATGTGGCACTATATATACTCAGCAGCTACTGTGGCCGTACAAGCGAGAAGCTTGATTTTGTTGCAACACTTTACTCCAGAGTCTAAAACAAGGAGGTGGACCTACCGAATTTCTGCCTCTAAAAAGTCCCACTGGGGGAATTCCAAGTATTACTATTTTTCGACTGGATACTTCCACAAATAGGATTTTATGCACAGAACCCTCCTGACCTACTACTGTGCATGGTTATGGCGATTCGGCTGAGGAGCTCTGGAGCTGACCCATGCGTGCTGCTATTCACATTCTAGCCATCGTAGCCCCAGCAAATTCCCAGTCTAAAAATCCCACTCCCATCCACTTGCTCAGAGCATCCTATATTTTTAGACTATGTTTATGTTTCATTCAAATTCAGTTGCTCACATACAATCTCACAGATCACTAGCATGGTCCAGTCCGTCTGTGTCTAGTCCGGCTCTTGTCTTGCCCTGGCCGATCACCGGCTGGGGATCAACTTGTTCCTTTATTTTTGCAATTGAAGCCTCTTCAATTTGTTCCAAAAAAAAAAAAAAAAAAATCAGTTGCTCAACCGAAAAAAACTAATTCTTTCTTTTATAGAAACATATCTACTATGTAGCTCGCCACTTCTGTTCATGATTGTGTTTGTCTCAATTATTAATATATTAATTGTATCAAGAAAAAGAAGAAATAGTCAATAATGCCCTTCCGCTACTTAGGTTCATGATTGTATATCTCTCAATTTATTAACCCCTAAGGTCAAAATCAACCACATTGTGATCGATTTGACTCTTGTCATTCTCTTTAGTTACTGAATTTAAATCGTATGAAGTTGCTATTTGGCACAGTGTAGAGTTTTTCCATTTCGGAGCTTAAAAGGATGTCATTAGACATATTTAGAAACACATGTGTATTCTATTAATGTATGTACATATGACTTGAAATCACATCATTTTTTTCTTTGATTCAAAATAGTAACTCTACATTAGTGATTATTTGAATCGAGTACCTTTATAGATGTTCAACGCATTTTCTATGTGGTTTTGTGCGAGCTAGTTAATCCCTTGACATCCTAAATGTCAAAAACGTTAGTTAGGAAGACAAGCTGAAACTTTGAAGACCCA
Organism: Bryum argenteum; assembly: GCA_037043015.1. NCBI lineage: Eukaryota > Viridiplantae > Streptophyta > Bryopsida > Bryales > Bryaceae > Bryum > Bryum argenteum. Next base: position 19,553,726 of record CM073325.1, on the reverse strand, counting down.
TAACTACTTAATCTAAACTTTGTTTTTGACAAAATCACTTGGGATGTGTCTCTGATCAATTATAGTTTGTGTGGTAATTCTTGCAGACTTACACAAAGGAGTATGAATAAATGGCATGCATTTTAGTCATGGCAGCTTTGGGTTTTGGGTTTTCAAACATTAGGCATGTTCTACCACTGCAATCCACTCATGTAAATTGAAGAAATAGTTTTTTTTTTTTTTTTTACATAAGTATGATCTTAAGATGACATCCAACAAGAGAGGAAGAACTCCAACCCAATTTGAGGTGTGAAAGGAGACCGTTCGACCTATTCTTGAATGCATGCTAGGAGGTCATTATACCAATGACAAAACTACTGCTCTCTCTTGAAGTAGATACTATTCTAGTTCCTACCTAGCCACTATCGCCTTGGAGATACCTGTCGTGGTATCACTACGAAGGGCCTCAAGAGACCCAACAAATAGGTCCAAAACCGCCCACCATAGTTGGGTAGACTATGGTTGTGAGCAATATGCCGGCATGGAAATAGAACCCACAACCTCCTCATTCGGGTCATGAGCCCTTATCACCAAGCCAAGGCTTGTGGTGCCTAACATCCAACTATGCATGACTTTTTCTGGATTTAAGGGTATTAGGAGATAAAGGTGAACATCTCTCAAATGATATGATTCTCATTGTAGTAGCTTTCTGGTAGAATTTCCACTCTAACGTGAAGATGATGGAGTTTTGGAGCTTATATATAGAACTCGTTTTGCAATATATGAGGCTTCATGACTGAAACTTTGATCCACATGATTTAAAACAAGTCTATCACAAGTTTCTATGGTTAAATTCTCCATAGCTTGCTTTTGTTTTCATCTATGACGATTTTCTCAAAAATGTATTTTTGGTTAAAAATAGATAAGGATGTATAGAAACTTAAGGCCTTCCTTTGCGAGAATTGTTTATAAGTGATGTAGGTTAGTTTATGAATAGTTGAAGGTCACAATTAAATTAAAACATTGTTTGGTGTATGCACTTACAACACCCCATTTTGAGACTTCCATTGCTTTCCAACATCTCTATATTGTGCATTGGCTCTAGAAGCATGATTGTGATGCAAATAAAAACTTAAACATGGAAAATAAAAACTGAAACATGGAGAATAAAATATTGATACATGGAAAATAAAAATTGAAATGGCTATTTCTTTAAAAAATCAAAAGTTGGGAATTTAAATATAAGCATGTAATTCTATGATTAAAACACCCACTTGTTCATAATTCCAAGAGGATGATATACTCCGTAGACCAGCATAAATAAAGGGGTATTTTTCACCTCACTTTATAAATTTCACCTCTCTACCAAACACAAGCAAGAGACCGCCAGGTTTATGCCTTGGTTCCTGATTTTCTGCTCAGATGCTTTATAAATAGTTTAGCGTAAAAATAGAAAACCATAAAATTAAAAAATTAAAAATTAAAAAAACCAACAAACAAGAAACCATGGATGAGTTCATTTCCAACAAAAATTGTCCCTTTCAATTTTGATTCGTATATCATTTTTGATGCTCTAAAGACAAAAGACATGTCATTTCCTCTAAAGAACTACAAGAGTACACATATGATCAGTCCTAGCTCTATAAACAAAAAAATACTCATGAAGATATAAGTTAAAGGTAAATAACAACTTGTCTTCTTTGGAGAATTACAAATTCATCTATCCACCACTTAGTAGTATATGTGTAACAAATACACTACCTTAAGAGCATGGCTTCTGCAAGCTACCAACGGCACTCGGCAAATGGTGTTGCAAAAAGAAACCTCAATGCAAACCGCTTCTACACGTTCAAGGGAGCTTGTCAATCAACTTTTGGTCTACATATTCCAAATGCATTCAATAAAAGTCTACATGCTCATTTCATAATTTCATGAAGTATTTGTAGCACTAGTAAAGGTCAAAGAGTATGACGCCTTGGAATCTTGCAAATGTGGAATACACAAGAAGATCGAGGACCCCATATAGGTTGATCCTCGCACAAGACCACTACTAGCTTGCAGTGAGGAATTCTTTCATACAAGCTTGAAGGAATTGGAGACTTTGATTAGAGCATCATCTCTCCAAACTCTCCATGTATTACCAAGAGCATCTCTTGTGCTACTCACCAAGACGCCCACAAATGGCACTTAAAGGGAGCACATGAATTTTCTTGCCCCAATGTAACCGCCAAAACTCACGTCATATTCTTGTCTCACGCCAACCCGCTCCCAATCTTGTTAAATTGACTTTACATGTTATTAGTTGTCGCTCTCCCTCTAGGAAGAAGATGACAATCCCTTGTTTACCATGTTATGCGTGAAAATCAATGCTTTCTTGCACAACTTTCTCGTTGGTCATATTGGGGTTCGTGAATCAGTTGCTTGCAACCCTACTCTCTCGCAATTTGTTGGGCAGCGCTGAAGAGAATTCTCATAAACCACTCCCGGCACCTCGAGGCTTACATCAAAGCTCACCCCATATTCCGTTTGGATGGACCAGTTTGCAAGCACCGTAGGCAATGCTATGAGTCCTCATCAACTCACTAGACAACATGCTTTTCTCAAATCCTATTATTTAATGGAGAGCACAAGGATACTCTAAAGTGTACACAACAATGTATATTTGGATCTTGGCTTTTCAAGAGAGTTGGAATGGCAAAAATACTTTAAAACACCTTGAGAGGCTTGATCCTCTAGGTTCTTTGGATAGAACGTATTGCCAAATGCTTTTCTAATGAAGAATGGACTCCTCATTTTAGAGAGCTAAGAATTTGAGAAACTTCAATTGAAGTGTTTGAAGCGGCTTGGGTTGCACTCAAATCTATACCTTATCTTCAATACACCTAAGATTCTTTCAAGGTTTCTATCACCAAAACTAAAGTCTAATTGGAATACATCCCAAAAAAGTTTGTCAAAATCTAACAGTCAATGAAGGAGATATAGCTCCTCAAAAATCATCCATTTATTCACTTTCTTGCAAATCCAATACCATTAATATTTGAAGCAATATTCTTCCAACTAAAAAGTTGTTAGCCTTCATCTTCCGATCATGATCATGTAAAACAAATTCATGAAACCATCTTTCTGATTTTCCATAATTGCATCACAATGGTGAAACATGCCTCATGTTTGAAAACCCAAAAACAAGAGCTCCCATCACTAAAACGAATGCTTTTCATTCAAACTTCTTTGAATGAGTCAGTAAATTTTACCACACAAACTAAACTTCATTTGGGACGCAACCCGAGTACGTTCATCCAAAACAGACTAGAAATGAAGAAGTTATAGCTCTTCAAAGTTGATGTAGTCATCCAAAATGTAGATTTTTGACATTTGGTGTCGTTAAGGGTTAATTCGGTCTTTGTCGCTAGAAACGATTATGTTTTGTCTTGGAAAACAGGGATACCCTCTCCTGGAGAGTTTTCATTATGCTGCTCCGCGTAGGAACATGGAAGGGAGAGACACACTAGATCTTTGGTGTTGGGGCAGACGCGATCCAAGCCGGAGGGGTACTGGGGTGACCGCACGGGCAGGTTAGGGGCGTCTGGCAAGGCCGGTCACAACGACGACTGGCAAGGCCGGTCACAACGGCAACTGGTGGTAGGAGGCGAGGCGCCAAGGTCGAGGAAGGCAACTGCTGCCTCGGAGACGGCGGGCCGAAGGAAGGCGACCTCATGGCCTGGCCGCGCCAAAAAAACCAGTTCAACCAATCCAGCCCGGGTTGGGAACCCTGCTGGCCGGTGTGACCTCGAGCCAACAGGATGGTCCAGTAGGTTCAGGGACTAAAAGGGGGCAGCCGGCCCCCTTTAAAGAATTTCAAATTTTTTTTCTATATATTTTTCTTTAAATACCAAATTTTTTATAAAAAAATTATTATGTAAGATTAAGAAACAAACAAAACAGAAAAGACAAAAGAATTTTTTATTTTTTAAAATATATATATATATATATATATATATATATATATATATATATATATATATATATATATAAAAAAAATGTGCCCTTTGTTGGTGGGGGCTCTAGCCGGGCAGGGAGGGGGCCTACTGGATGCAAGCCACCCCCCTTGCAACCAGCACCCCGAGCAGGGGAAAAGGGGCCCCCTGTTGCTCCGGAGCAAGCCCCGGGCTAGGGTTTTGCCCATGTTGAGGCCCGGTGTGGTTATGCCATCAACGGATGCTACGAGGGCGGCTCATGGCACAGGCACACCAGTCGCACCCGCCCGACCCCGGCCGGCATTGCTCTTTGTAGGCTCGAACCCTCGCTTTGGGCGGTGTGACCCACCACACAGAGAATGGCCCAAAAGAAGGGTCTGCGACAAAAAGAGCGGCAAATCACCTCAAAAAAATTCAAAATTTTAAAATTTTAAATTAAAAATTCTTAAAAAAAGAGAAGAGAAAAAAAAAATTTAAAAAAATAAAAAAAAATAAAAAATAAAATTAAAAACTAAAAAAGATAGTGCCCTCTCTGCGTCAGTAGGGCTCTCACGGGGGGGAGGCCCCTGAGGAGGCAAGGCCTGCATTACCACTAGCGGCTCAACGGTCCCATGGGGATCCGGAGCCCCTACCCCCGCCCCAAATGCGGTGGTCAGTTTTGCGCCTTTGGTCAGCTGAGGGGCGGTGTGCCTGTGCCATCACGGCTCTACCACCAGCAACCGGCAACTAACCCACATTATTGTATACAACCTCTTCGGCTAATCAGGTGAAGGTGCAGTGCGTCTGCCACTTAGATTTTAGGTTGCAGGAAAATTTGACTACGAGAAGCATTAAAAAGACAACCTACCCCCTCGCCAAGTAGCTTTACTACTGTGATTTCGCAATTGTATTTCTCTCAATTGATTGACTGATACTATATATACTCCAAGGTGTACAAAATAAAGTATACATCGAAATCCTACTCAAGTGATTGGGAGGGATAAGACACAAGACTCAAACATAGCAGTTCCCTAAAGGATGAGCAGGAGGAAGAGATGAGTTGGTTATACATTGATTGGTTGCAAAATATACATTTTTTAAATATTAAAGGAGGAGGCTTTTAGGTGTCAAGGTTGGACCAAGCCATTGATGATGATGGAAAAGGGGCACAACATGGATGCGGCTCCACCTGCCTTCATTTAACAGAGTGCTTATAATATCCTCTGTTTGGATTCCTCCGCCAAGACAATAAAGAAAGGACCGTTTTCTAATAATAATATGCGACCCCAAGTGATGTAGACTTTACCCTACTTTTGGGACACGTTCAAATCTCCATTACTTTACTGTACTGCCTGGACTCCTTTACTGCTCTGTTCGGATGTTGGAACGGGCCCCTTTCGATTTCCGATTTTCCTAATCCTACCTCACAAATGATTATTTCTGCGGTTAAATTACGATAGATTGGGGGCTAGATGTGAGGACGAGATGTATAGGGTTAAGCTCTGGCCTGAGTGCATCACGCGCTATTACATGCCCGAGGGTAAATCCCGAGAGCGTGTAATAGCACGTGACACGCGAGGGTTGGGGCTTAATCCGGCGTTAAGCACTGCGTTAACGTTGCAACGCACCATTAAAAAATTCAACAGTGCAATGCACGATTAAATCTGCGGGTGGAGGGTCCCACGAATTTTGTGGTTGATTAAATGCTTCGATTTGGTAAGGGACAAAGCCCGGCAGTGCTTAACGTGCCAATTTTTATTTCCTTCTTTCCCTATTCCCTACAAGTGAGTTGCTTTCAAGGATAGGATTGCGCTTTACCCCTAAAAATTCAAGTGTTTATTGGACTTCCAAAACCAAAACTGCAAATTTCTATTACCTTGTTAGAATGGAGGTACGGTCAAAATTTCTACTATTATTTTGTCCTTCCATTCGTAAGGTCTTAAACCTACCTACTATAAGTACTACCGTGTAAAATTTTAACCGTTGGATCTGCACCATTTGTAAAGTCATTCTTAGCCAAGCATTCTTGACCAACTAGAGGCCTTCTTTATTGTAGCACAAAGCAACCTCCATGTGTTCATTGACATGTTGAAACCACCTAAAGGCAAGCACCACCCTAAATGTGGGCACCCAAGATTCTTGCCTTGACAAAGATCTAACCACCCTTGCATGTATCTCATACGTACATAATTAGGATGCCCACTTTCTAATTTCCATTTATAAATATTAAATTTAATTGTGTGTGTATTTTAGAATACCAATAAAAATAAAGAATGTTTGTTTTTTTCTTTTTCTTATACCCGAAAAGTAGTTATCCACTCATTTCATCACTATATGGATTTTTTGAATAATATCTAAATGTACCACAGTAGGTGATTTAACCCCTAAATTTTAATGAGGCCATATTTTGGTCGTTTGGAATTTGGTTAGCCTTTGATTTACCATTCTTAGGTTGCATGGAGTAAAACCTTCTACATGTTAGAAAGATTATTCATACCTATCCGAAGAGTCATTGCACGCTTCAAAATTCATCATTGGTTGGAATTCACCTTCAAAATTTGAAAACACTATCTTAAATCTGCCCATAACTACCCAAACTTCGATATATGCTCACTTGTTCTCAAACTTTGCTCAATATCGATTGAATCGCACAAACTTCAAAAACTTACCAAAAATTGAGGTTTTTTTGTAAAGTTTTGTTTTTGGTACATGTAAGCACGGGCTCAAGGCATGATCTCACTGTTCGGATTTCCTATGCCATTTTCACATGCCATTTTTATTGCCATAGACTAGCCTTTGTACTTGAGTTTTAGCAAATCTCCATGTGAATACTCAAGCCTTTCTTTAGGTTCTATAGGTCGCATGAGAGTAAAAAATGCAATGACATATTCCTAACTCACTTCGGAACTAGGATGTGAAGAGCTTCATATGAGACTTTCTACCAAAGATGGTTTTTTTTGGCCCTCAAAAAATTAGTTACTCTTTCAACAACAAAGGATTATTTATTTATTTATTTATTTATTTATTTATTTATTATTTTTATTAATTTTTAATTTTTTGGTCCAACTTCAAACATAATGATCTTACAATTGGTAAGGAATTCAAACATGAGATTTGATATACATACATACGAGTTAAATACTAGATCTTATCGTTACATACCTAGAATATTGCCAAATTTTGAAAAATTTCACCTTGCATCAGAAGCGGGTTAGTTTTTGCAAGTACTCTGACTTTGTGGCAATTTGACGCCTAGTAGACTTCATGGGTTAACCTTGAAACGCCAAAGTACACATGGGGGGCCTGATTCCAACGGAATATTCTTTATACGGTAGCTCTCATTGTACTCAACTTTTCACTTATATTCTTATGTCAAACTAGTCACCTTCTTTTGATGCATTCGAAAAATGAAATTACACAATTCAAATTACAAATGGTATAAATGATTCTGTGATTTGAAAGGATTGTGGTAGGTATGTTGGAGTTGTAGGAAACGAACCTTATGTCTACCTTGGTATCCACATGGTACCCTCTCTAAAATGGAAAATCCAAACACACATCGCGACAAACAAACTCACCGACCAATGTAAACAACTCGCAAAATGCCCCGCAACAATCAAACAAAAAATCAACATGGTTGATACAGTCATCAGAGCAGGGATCGCATATAGCTTCTATGCAGTCCCATTCTCACTTTCAACCATCAAAAAACTTGACAAAAAAATTATAGGAATCCAAAAAACAATCTGTGGCCTTCCAAAATGCACAGCGAACGTGATTACCCAACTTCCCCACAAACTCTTTGGTCTTCAAGCATTCTCACTAAAAAACGCATATCTAAGATGTATCGGCGAACAACTTAGAAATGCACTTAACGATCAAGGAAGACTAGGCAATATTTACAAAGGCCTTATTCAACACATAACTTCCAAACACGGTGGCGCAGAAAACATCCCCAGATTAAAAGCCTCTGACTGTATAAACTCTCCCATATCAAGAACACTATTTCTTCTCAAACAAGATGGAGGTATACATCTAAAAAGTACTAATGATGACTTCCAATTACACAAAACCGAACTGGAACGAGAGTGGTTAGAACAAGCCACAACCGAACTTCCTCACCTCAACCTGGAACTATCAATCAAGCTCTTACACAAGCTTCTAATACACAATATCTACAAAATCAAACACATCTCTCTCCCAAACCGTACGAACCTCATGTCACCAACCGACTTTGCAACCTACTATAAAACACCAACTAAACTTGAGAAAAGTGCGCTAGAAATAGTGAAAAACTATTTTGCCAAACTAAATGCAACCCAAATTGCCCTAACCCCTGCACCCAACACCCACCGGCCCGCACACTCAAACCAAGATACATCTCAGACAATTTTGACTTACTCCCAAGACATTTAAACACCCGACCACAACCTACTACCCACCAAGATACTCACCAAATAAGCCCCCCACCTAACATTAAAAACAACCCTCTAGAATATCCCATAACTACAATATTAAATCACAAAACAGTAACTACAAAAGACAAATACAAAATACCTAATACCCACAACACATACCTATGCAAATGGCACCACAATAACACCACATACCATAAATGGCTCCAACAGAGAGACCTATTTCCCCTAAATTATCCAACAAATCATTTCACACAATATTCAACTACTTAAGGATTACTACACTAAATCACAACATGATCACTATCGAAACTTGATCAACACTCACTTCATACAAGCACAACTCAAGGACACCAGTTCATACCACCACCATCAATTACCCCACTTACGCAAATACACTTTGCGGAATGTAATCCAGAAAGAGACATTATTACTAACAAAACTACCATACAAATAAATAACGAATCACCACCTATACACGAAGACAATGGCCGATACCTCACCACCATACCCATAAACATTTACGGTGGCTATGGCAACAATTTAATAAATACTCAAACAATGCACACGGGCTAATGCCATACACACAAACATTCAAGCGTAAATAATATGGCTATATCTAAGATATAAAGCTCAATCCTCCAAAAAAAACCCGAAACTAACACCCCACCACACCCTTCCAACAAACATTCTCGATCATATCACGACTAACCTCCAAATCAATCACTCATATTTTTCATCACCAATTACATGCTCCACCAAAATAACAAAATATTTCTCCCCTTTCTCCCGAGACAAAATCTTTGGATCTCGTGGCAACGCTTTTGAATATAAATGGACAGGCATAGGGTATGCGCATACCCATAATCTGGAAACAACCCAACAAGCCATCCACTGGGCGAGATTAGCAGCCAAACACGACCCAAATACAATCACCATAATAGTCACCCCCGACCCAAACTGGTACCAAAACCCAACCCCGTATATTGGACCTTTCCCGGATACACATATAATAACCCATTTCACCGCAGACTCCATCACATACGAAATCCCAGCACCCCCACAAAAATACAAACCAACAACCGAACCACTTGCAATATCCATCATGTGCATACACCATCAAAACAATCACGTTGGTACATTAGAACAAATTAACAACATTAAAAATGCAATTGAGGCCATGGCAATCCCGCACTACTATATACAACAAGCTCCACCAACCCCATACAACACTATCGTCAATAAAAATAAAAGATGGAATAAAATGTTATACCCCTCATATACAAACTCAAACTCCGAACCCACATGTATACCCCCTCTACCAACGTTCAAATCAACCCTACTCTAAAATTCCAACCGCAATACAACTACTATACGGACGGCTCTTTCATTCCACCTAAAAAAAGCCGAGGATGGACATTGGAAAAAAAAAAAAGGCGGATACGGCATCTACAATCCCACAAAACCCGACATGCAAATATCGAAAAGACTTCCTGCCTTCAAACATGCTTTCGTGCCGAATTAATGGCTATACATACAACCCTACACTTAATCAACACCAAATACCCAAATGAACCGGCCTATATCTTCACGGATTGCATAAACTGCCTATATAATCTAAATACTCACATACTACACCCATCCACACAACACAACCATCCCGACAAAACCATCCTAACAAAATGGTTGAGATATTACAAAACCGTACTCGACCTACTATATTCCACAAAGTTAAAGCGCATATTAACATCACACGGCAACGAGGAAGCGCACAAACTTGCGAAAGTCGGGCGCCACCAAACGATATACGGTAGCCACAAAACCCCACGACCCGCACACACCACACCATTCTACTACCAGAAATATAAATGGCCAGGACCCCGAACTCGCCCAGACAAGGGCCCGGTCAGATGCCTTCAAACATACATACACAAACAAGACTACGACAACAACCTTATAATACTCGCCGACCAATTCCAACATCAACAAATGGACAACAAACCCGGATATTGACAATGAACTATCAAATGCATACTGGGCTAAACCCCATAATTACGGACTCCCAAAAAACAATTATTCTAAAGCTACGCACCGGCCAATACATGGGGAACGCAAGGAAACAACTATTCTTTGGTAGAGAACGATTCCCATCAATAACTTGCTCTATATGTAACTCCATGGACGCCGACACATGGTTACACGCACTACTCAAATGTAGTCACCACCACATACACGCCATTAGAATCAAGAGACATAACAAAGCCGTATGGGAACTAAGAAAATTAATTCTCTCATCACAAAAATCACGTTGCTATATCCTCATGAACGCAGGCACATTTAATAACAACCCCCAAGAAAATACGGTCCCTCCATGGCTATTACAATGCGAATGTACACAACAAAGATGTCATTGCAACGCTAGATTCAAACCAGGATGTACTCTGCGTTAAGGGTCTACCACACAAAACGACCCACCACCACACCCAATGACAACCTCACACTTCAATTTATAGAATTCACATATCAGAACGATAGATTCTCTCAAGAAACAATTAATAACAAAACCGACAAATATCAATCACTTCTTGATAAACTCCGTAACCTAGGATGGAAAGTAGACCCCCTCATAGTCATCACAAATGGGTGCTAGAGGCACAACACACAAACCATCAATGAAACTTCTTGCGAAAAAATTTAACTTATCGAAACATGCATAAAACACACATTCCATGAAATAAATACCATCGCCATTCAACACGCCGGTTCAATTATTTTACACAAAAGGAAAATTGAGAATAACCAAACAATCCCCACAATAATGTAACAATAAAAGGAGGAGGGCGTGAGAAATGGCGTAAACCACTTCCCACAAGAATAGTCACACTTGTCTCAGGTAGATGGGACGGGGCCAATTGATTGGTACAAATTTCCTGCCTATGTATAACACACTAGCAGCACCAAGCCATGTATATCACATTAAACGCTCAAACGGATCCACCGAGTATCGAACCCGGACCGCTTATTTGTGACTCAAACATCCCTACCAATCAACCAGGAATCATGGCTTGGCGACCATACCCACGATAAAGCACAAAATATAACCTTACACAAACCTTAGAAAGATAATATTGACTATTTCTTGGTTACTTTTGTTTCTCTTGGTTACTATAGTGTCTAATCCCGAAAGGGGTGAGTAGTCTTGTACCAGAGTCCTCTTGTCCGGTGGGCATTAGGACACTGGCTTGACGAACAGACACTCTAATCACGCCGGCCCTGAAAAAGGACTGGAGTTTTTATCTATCTATCTATCTATCTCTTGTAGGAAACTCGTCATAGATTACATGATGCCCAAGTTCAAAAAGTGCACTATTCATGATGCCCAAGTCCAAAAGATGTTGTGATCCAATTTTGGGGCTGCCCGTTATAGGGCTAACCATATTGCAAATATGGTCGACTTGTGGGTGCTTGGTTGTAGGAGGCTGGTTGGAAGGGGTGCATCTACAGTAGCTTGCCTCGTGTGGGAGTGGACAAGGGCTTTTCCTCGCAATTCTGTCAAAAAGGTTTTGATGCTTTGCATCTAGTGGAGTGAAAAGAGCCCCTTAACTTGTGGGATTGGGGGATCTGGGCCACGTGTTTGTGGCCGTGCGAGCAAAATGACAAACCCTTGCCAAAGGCTCCACCACATACATTTGTTGTACAGTGGGGTACAGAAATAATTCGAACTGAATTTGAAGGCAGTTTTTGAAAAAACTTCGAAATGTGCCTACATACTCAAAAATGATCGGAATTGCAATCCGTAAAGGGCGTTGGAACCACGTTAGAGTGTTTTACACTATCATGGCAAAAAATTGCTTCTTTTTTGTGCAATTGTTCAAAGAACTAAAACTCTACATGTTCCATCCACAATTGACCATTGTCGCTTTGTGCTTCAATTACAATGTTCATTTTCACTTGCAAAATTGATATGAATGCCATAATTTGTTCTTTAGATACTTGAGCTCATTGTTGAATGTTCAAAAATACTTGCTCCCTCTAAACTTTTGAGTTGGAGTAGTTTTGTGATAAATTTCCAATCAACACTTAAGGTGTGAAATTGAACTTTGATTTAAACTCGGCGAGAATGCTAAAAGAATTTGAGTTTGGCAATGAGCTTATGAAAGTAAGCACCCTAACTTTATCAAACCATCCTTTAAGTCCTTGTAGGATATTTCTAGTGGTGTGAATGGCTTGAAAAGCTTTGAGAAAAATTGAATAGTCACAAGCACATTCTAAGACATTCCTCCTACCCAAGACGAAAACAAGGAACATATCAATGATTCAATAAGCATGAGCTCAAGTATCTAAAGAACAACTTATGGCACTCATATCAATTTTGCAAGTGAAAATGAACATTGTAATTGAAGCACAAAGCGACAATGGTCAATTGTGGATGGAACATGTAGAGTTTTAGTTCTTTGAACAATTGCACAAAAAAGAAGCAATTTTTTGCCATGATAGTGTAAAACACTCTAACGTGGTTCCAACGCCCTTTACGGATTGCAATTCCGATCATTTTTGAGTATGTAGGCACATTTCGAAGTTTTTTCAAAAACTGCCTACAAATTCAGTTCGAATTATTTCTGTACCCCACTGTACAACCATTTTTTCTACTATTCTGCTTCCCACCCCTTTGGCGTGGCTGTTGTTGTGTAGCTTTTTGTGCACTGAATGGTAGCTTATCAAACTTCGTGTCAGAAAAGTTTAGCTCAAAAAACTACTGCTCACTCCTTTCTGGGATTGGCTGTGTGGATCATAACGAGAATATGGAAGGTGGTCTTGAGTAAACTAATGATACACTGAGGCTATGATGAAAGAAAGTCGAAATGGGTTTCTGAGGGTCCCGATGGCCCTTTCACACCTGCCACAGCCAACATACGTCCGGTGCGGCAACGCATGCGGTCACCGCATTATCGTTCACAGTGAAGCCAAAGCAACGCGTCCGTTGCCTCACGTGGAATTAACAAAAAAAAACATTTCTTTCAAAAGGCCACTCGTTTTGGGCTGCCCATGAAATTTGAGAGTACAGTAGTATACTTTATACTTGATATTTACTTGATATTTTATACTTCTCTAAATTTCAAGGGCAGCACACAATTCAGAACTACCAATATTGACTTTGGGTGCTTGCTTGTGATTGGCTAAAACATGCATTGGGTTGAGAAGGTTGCGGCAACGCGTTTGCTGGACTCTTGAAAAGATGCGGTGGGGCAACATATGTTGAGGCCAGGTGGTGCATTGAGCGTTCAGGATACGACAAGCCAACGCGTGAATGAAAGTATTTTTGATGGCTGGTGTGAATGGGCCATGATAGTTAGATCTCACAAATGAATAAAAAAATGGACGGTTCCGCACCTTTTCTTCACCTATTCCTAACCTTTTCTCTTTAATTCTCTCAACCCTCATCTTCAATCCTCAAAATTCAAATTTGGCTAAAAATAAGTGTAAATCCGCTTTTTCTTGTTTATTTTCCTCAAGAGAAAATAGAATGAGAAAGTTGAGCTTGGCAACCCCTTGTTATCAAAAACAAAGGTTAGAAACTGCAGGGTTCTATATGGATACCTCTATCGTGATCATCTCTATGACTATGTCAGGTTGAAAATCAACATTCTTAACCCTTAAACGCCCAAGGTGACCCGAGGGGTCACCTTCCAAGAGAATCTTCTCTGTAACTCTCACTGTACTCAACTTTTCACTTATATTTTGATGTCAAACTAGTCACCTTCTTGTGATGCATTCAAAAAGTGAAATTTTACAATTCAAATCACAATTTGTATAAGTGATTTTGTGCTTTGAAAGGATTGTGGTAGCGAGGTTGGGGTTGTACATAACCTTGTAGGAGGTTGCAAGCTCATCATTGATTGGTGCATTCATGATGCCCTTGTTCAAATGTGCAATATTCATCATGCCCAAGTCCAAAAGATGTTGTGATCCAATTTTGGGCTGCCCGTTTCACACCCCATGGGCGTTTAAGTGTTAACAACAAGCTGAAATCATTGCAAAACCCGTACATTTCTTCATAGCCAAAGTATCTACGGACTTGTGCTACATTATATTGATAAACTTGTGCTACCGCATGAAGTTAATTCAACAATGAAGTATTGTACGATTTCTACATCGCTCCCTTATCTTCAGTCAAGCAAAAAAATTGGAGCATAGAACTTTGCCTTAATCTCTAGATGTCCCACCCTGTTTTTAGTCAAAAAACACATTTTCAAAGAAAGGGTCATTGATGAAATTGAAGATAAGCTACTAAGACCTCAACCATACAAATCTCTAATAAACTTGTTGTAGGTTGTGTGAACATGTATCAGTACTAAAAACAAATTGCAAAACTTCATCATTTTCACTTTAGAGTGGAAATTCTACCAACAAACCAATTGCAATAAAAAAAGAACAAACAACAAAGTTGTTCACCTCCATCTTAATGGCACCTTTCCCTAAAATAATCATCAATAAGATTTGGTGCCTCAAATGATAGCCTTGCAGTGCTGAAATGTGCCAAAAACATTACAAAGAAAAAATAGTCTAAATCTAGACCCTTTGCACTTGAATTCACGCCTTATCTTCAAAACATCTTCGATTTTGTCAAGGTTTCAACCACTAAAACTAGACTCCACTTAGAGGCCATCACAAAAAGTAAAGTTGAAATCCAACAGTGGATGAAGGTGATATAGCTCCTCAAATATCATCCATCTTGTCACTTTTTCCATTGACAAAACATCATTGCAAATCCAATACCAAAAGTATTCGGATCATAAAGCTCCCAACTAGAAAGTTGTTAAGAATCATACTAAGATCATAATTGTGCAAAAAAAAATCCATGAAAAAATAATTTTGATATCACATAATTGGGTTTGCAATGGTTAAACATGCCCCATGCTTGAAAACTCAAAAACATGATATGTCTTTTAAAATGTATGCCATGAGTTCATACTTTATTGTATGAGTCTGCAATTTTTATCACACAAACTAGACTTGATTTGGAACCTTACCCAAGTGATATCATACAAAAAAAAAGCATTGGTGAAGAAATTATGGCTCTTCAAAGTTGCTGCCTTCCATCGTAGATGTAGTTTTCCTACATTCGCGTATTTAGGGTTAAACTTGACTGGTACAGATGATACTTGAAAAACATAAGCAACAAAGTTTGACTAACAATATATATTTAGACAATCAATGAAGTGACCTCTTTGAACATTGTAAATAAATGGAGTCCACATAATTATGAAGCACACCAATTAACCTCACACGGTAATTGTAATAACCTTATGCAGCGTTAGCACAAAAGACTAAAATGCGAGGAGGGGTACCTTACTTGTAATTTAGAACATAACTAAGTTAAGAAAGCAAGAGAAACGGTTCTTGAATGTGTATGAATTGAAGGTCCTTATATGATATTTTCATCTCTTCATTGATCTGGCATCACTTAGTCAATACAAAAAATTTAAAAATTCTTGGCATGTCTATATAGCAAACATACAACTTATCATAAGTTTATTTTGCAATTTGTGAAATTAAGTATGTGCCAAATTTGACACATTTCCTCTCTTTTATTGAATGGAAAGATGGCAAGAATTTGACATGCAAGTAAAACAACTTATTCACCATGCAATCATTTCATTCACAACTCCTTCTTGCAGCAAAAAAGGAGGATTATTTGATTGAAGGGTAGTAACATTTACTTTCAACCCCTAAATTTCCTTGTTGCAAAGTCACAAAATTTGAATTTCCTCTAGATTAAGCTCAAAAAATCTCAATCTAAGCATTATTCGAAAGATTCAACTGTAAGATCTCAAAATTCACTTGACATTCTTCTCGCATACCGAATTTGAACCGTTCATTCTTCCTCATTCGTGAGATTATAATGGTCAAAGTTGGTTGAGTTTTTCTCCTGCGGGAACCTCCAAAACCCGTTTCAGGTTTTAAGGAAAGTTAGGGGTTAATCGATCACATAAAGTGATTGATGAAGAAAAGGTAAGGTAAGATAAGTTACTTTACCTAGAATCATGATTACCCCATCATAGCTCCTCAACATTTACTTTAAAGCAAAGCATGCATTGAAAGAGACAAGTACGGTTTGGATTTCTCCTTCTCAAATTAACCATAAGAAATGGGTCGGAGCCCTCCCTGGTAACTGACCTAGGTTATAACTTAGTAGTAAATCTTGTTTGCTTCTGTGACACATGCTTTACTCACATGATTTTTCAATTAGATCAAATCATTTGTCATAGCTCATAAATATTCTTGAGTCACAAAACCCATAACCTTTTTGAGTCTAAAGTTAGTTACATACAATAATTTGATTCAGTTTATTGGTAGTCAAGCAGTTGCAATAGTCAAAGTAACTATTGCCTTTTTGATGTGCAAGCATGATATCATATGCAATGCCTATAGTAAGGTGGCCAATATTGGCACAATTTTTAGCATGGAAAATCTGCAGGGATGTTACCACCAGTACAAAAGTGCTTTCAGTATACCACATGAGTACACCCCAATTAAATGCAACTGTAGCTTTTTACACTCACCTTGGGTGTATTCGCCGTATGTGGTGTACTCGTTGGTATAGTGCCTGGTATTTTCAAGTCACTTTTCTAGTGGTGCAGTGCGAGAAATTCTTGTACAATAGGGTGACATTCAAATTGGCCGTTTAGTAGTTCCAGGGATAGTGTCCTACACTGCTGCCAACTTTGACACCCTCCCCAAAGCTGAGAAATTTTTATTTTACCATGAAAATTTGGGGACAACATCATCTTTATGTTGAAAACATGCATACCAAATTTCAAGTCCAGGAGACTTATACAAAAAAACTTATGCAAGATCTACCAACATGGGATAGCTGTGAGAAAAGTGTCACAGCTGCCAACTTTGACACCCTCCCAAGAATTAAGGAAATATTTTTTGCCCATGAAATTTTTAGAGCAAAAACACTTTTATGTTGTTTGCATGTGTGGAAAATTTCAAGTCCAAAAGACCCATACAAAAAATAATATTCCAAATCTATCAACATGTGTAGTATTGAGAAACAAAGGGGAAAACCATTTTACTACTTCCAAATTTGACGCCCTCCTTAGGATTGAGTTTTTGTTGATACATGGTGAAATTTTTGGCACAAGATCATCTCTACGCTGGTAACATATGAGATAAATTTCAAAGCCAAAAGATGTACACAAAAAAGTTATTCCATATCTATCAACATGTGTAACTATGATAAACAATTTGAAGGCGATATTGAAAATGTCAAAATATCTTTGACACCTCATGCTTTTTCATTGAACTCAATCATGTGAGTAAGCCACCAAACATAAATGCTTCTCAAAAAGATCAATAACATCTAAATGAACAAGTGAATAGCTGTTCCATGCAGAAGAATCCACTTGGCCATAAAGTGTGCATTAGACACATGACAAATTTTTTCTTCTAAATATCTATTGAACACTATGTAAAGGGAATGGTGTGTGTGATTTGTGATAGACTGAATGTTGAGACAATCCTCAAACCAGAGAGTGTTGTATTGTGGGATGCATGAGTGTTGATTCACATTAGGCATACATGATGAGTAATCAAGAGCAAAATGATTTTTCATGTATGCATATGGGCTTGTGTTTTGGCGACCCTTCTCTCTCCTCTCTGCTCTAGCACCTTGGCTCCCTTCTCTCCCCCTTGCTCTACTTTAATCCCTACTCTACTGCTGTAGCTAGCATCACGCACTCTATAAGTTTATGATGGCAATTTCAGATGAAATTCGTGCTCGCATCATAGGTTTGAGTGAGGGAGGATTTACAGGATTTCAAATTGCAGCTACTATTGGAGTTCCTATTAGAACAGTTACAAGGTTAGTAAAAACATTTAGAGAAGATGGAAGCTACAAGCGCAAACCTTGCGGTGGAAGTCACGCTAAAAAGCTTAGTGATAGAGATGTTCGTAGTATTGTGCATTACTCAAAAATTCATCGTTGCTCTTCACTCTCAGAGATTACCAATGCATGTCCTACTCAAGTGTGTAGACGTACTATTCAAAGGGTCTTACATAAAAATGGCATTTTTAGTCGAATTGCAGTCAAAAAACCTTTTTTGACACCTCGTCACATGTCTCAACGATTAGCTTTTGCTCAGAAGTACCGTGGATGGAGTGCAAAAGAGTGGGAGCGTGTTGTTTGGACAGATAAATCCACTTTTGATATTGGAAAAAATTCTCGGCAAATTCATGTTTGGAGAAGTACATACGAGCGTTATTCATCAAGTTGTCTAACTCCTACTTTTAAAAGTGGAAGGACTTCTTTAATGATTTGGGGCGCATTTGCCGGAGGACAAAAGTCACAACTTGTCTTTATGCCTAAAGGTCAACATTCTGCTAAGGATTTTATAGAGGTGGTTTACGATGCCAAATTGGTTCATTTCATGGGTCAAATTCCACAAGGAGTGCTTATGGAAGATGGGACACCCGTCCATAGGAGCAAAAGATGTGAAGAATGGAGACAAAGCCACCTTCTCGAAAAGCTCAACTGGCCTGCAAACTCTCCCGATCTCAATCCAATCGAGAACGTTTGGAGGATGTTAAAAGATGTTGTGCAACATGGCAAACAATGCCCTAGAAACTTAGATGTGTTGAAGGTAGTTCTTGAAAGAGAGTGGAAGTTAGTCAATGGTACTAAGCTCCTTCAACTATGTCATTCTATGCCCTCTAGGTTACTAGCACTGATTGACGCTAATGGAGGACATACACGTTGGTAGATATGGAATAACTTTTTTGTGTACATCTTTTGGCTTTGAAATTTATCTCATATGTTACCAGCGTAGAGATGATCTTGTGCCAAAAATTTCACCATGTATCAACAAAAACTCAATCCTAAGGAGGGCGTCAAATTTGGAAGTAGTAAAATGGTTTTCCCCTTTGTTTCTCAATACTACACATGTTGATAGATTTGGAATATTATTTTTTGTATGGGTCTTTTGGACTTGAAATTTTCCACACATGCAAACAACATAAAAGTGTTTTTGCTCTAAAAATTTCATGGGCAAAAAATATTTCCTTAATTCTTGGGAGGGTGTCAAAGTTGGCAGCTGTGACACTTTTCTCACAACTATCCCATGTTGGTAGATCTTGCATAAGTTTTTTTGTATAAGTCTCCTGGACTTGAAATTTGGTATGCATGTTTTCAACATAAAGATGATGTTGTCCCCAAATTTTCATGGTAAAATAAAAATTTCTCAGCTTTGGGGAGGGTGTCAAAGTTGGCAGCAGTGTAGGACACTATCCCTGGAACTACTAAACGGCCAATTTGAATGTCACCCTATTGTACATGGGGAAAATTAGTAGAAAGCTACAGAAGTGGAATCATAATTTTTGGACCCTTCAACAGTGAGTTACGAATTTTTGAAATTTAGAAATATAGGTGTTCCTAAGATAGTGCCCTAAAGTAACACCATTTATTGTTTCCAGCAGGTACATGATGTCGTTGTATGAAGAGGCTATTATGTACCCGTCACTGAAGATTACTACAACTCTATTATCGACATCGCTCCATTGTTGACCATTTTGCTATAAGTCTTAGGAGACAATTGTGTATGCTGGAAACTCAATGAATTTCCAAAATTTCAAAACCTTTTTTTTGGAATGTTAGGGTTTCTCATTGGACAGTTGAATGCCTCTCAGTCCTATTTGGCTTTACATCACCTTGAAAAAAGGTGAATGACCACTAACTTTGAGTTCTCTAAAGTATACTAAATTTTTCATAGTGGGCAATGTATTCATGGTTTCCTTGATTTTAGTTGTTTTTAATCGAATGCCTTGACTCACGGCCATGCCACAAGGGAGACAAGGGAGAGCAAGAGGAGCATACGGTTGGTTGATGCCCATGCTTCGTTACAACGAAGGTAAGATGACATGGCGTGAAAGTACACCTCAAGAAACTATTAGGGGTTTGAGGCTAGAGATGCTCATTTTACAGCGAAGTCACCAATTACAAGGTCACGACACCTTCACCCTCCCTCGCGTAGCTTGCTCTAGTCTGGTGGAAAGTCGTAGGGATGCCTAGCCCAGTGAGGCTAATCACATGTCTCCTATGTGGCTTCCACCTCAACTACAATAAAGGAGACCATGAGTCTCAAAAATCATCGATTGGTTGGTGGTAGTTTATTTCAAGAGAAATGAGGAAAATGGGAGGAGAAAAGAGCCAACAATAAGGATTTTAATTTTAAAAAATGAACATAAAGTTATCCCTACTCTAACTCCAGATTACATTAGAAAGAGTAACAAGCCAAAATGATATTTCATGACCACTGCTCTTGAGCATGCAAACGATATGATTTTTTCTTGATCATGGCTCTTGGTCCATGCTGTAAAGCGACCCTGAAGATTTTACGATACCATGACCCATAACCTGAAGTCACGGTGAAAAGATGGAAGGATGTGAATATCTTGTGGGCCACGAAATTTCCAGGGGGTTGAAAGAGGGTAAAAGGAGGGGAATAGGGAATTGGTGGTGGATAGAGAGCTGGGGCCATGTGAAGGAGATATAATACAAGGGAGTGAATGAACTAAATCCATATTCCAAGGGGGAGCAGCCAAAAGCGGGGCAGTGAGGGGATCTTGGCAGTGAAGACTGGGGAAAAGGTGCTCAGCAACTAAGGCAGATATCTAGCCAGCCTGCAAAAAAGTCTGAGCCCCAATAATACTATATTACAAGGCAGCTGCACAATAAAGCATATGTTGAGCGTGGAGGGCAAGTGGGTTCTAATTCCCTGCTCGCTATTTTAAGTAACCCTGTGGGCCTACCCCGCCCCCAACTTCCCTTCATTCTTATCCCCACAAGACCGCCCTTCTGCACCCATATTCGTCCACTTCGTTCATCCATCCCCGCGTCTGCCATAGCCTTTGCCACTGCCTGGACTCTCGCCCTTATGCTCCGTCCCGTTGTTGGGTGGCTCGACCGTGAGCGAGCTCGATGATCATGGCCCGTCATTTTCTCTAGAGCTACAAGGACACTCGAGAATAAAACAAACCCAGCGCTTGCGCCTGCGTGTTTCCGGAACCCAGTTTGCAGTTCCTCCTGCAATGGCCACCAAGTGGCACATCTCCTCGCAGTTATGGTCCTCTTGGCCTGCCGAGCGTCTCAAACAACGCTCTTATGAGTAGCTCCTGTCTCTCGCGTTTTTTTCCCCTCTACAAGTGTCGTTGTTTTGGTCTTCCTCGTATCACCCGGGATTGCGAAATTGTGCGTCTTTTGGATGCGGACAGCGACGGAGATCACTTGCTTGTTGTGGGACGGACTGTTTAGGGCGTCATTGCAGCTGGAGCATTGACAGAAAATGTAGTATCCTTTTTTCTTGGCGTTCTAGTTGTCGTGACGGTAGGTGGGTGCCAAGTAAGAAGAGATTTCGAGCGTGGAATGGGGGATCAGGCATCAGGGATCTTGGCACTGCACCTCCAGATGTGAGAAGACGCCAGTTTCCCTCCACACTGTCGGTTTTGGAATTGTTGGAGCGAGCGGTTGTTGGACAGTGGTGGAGTGCGATTGAGTAGAGTTGAGCGGTTGCGACACGCACTCTGTGACAGACGCGGAGGAGTCTTTTCCTTCAGCGAATCCAGAGTAGCTGTGTGAAGAATCGAAGTGCCGCTGTGTGTGTGCACTGGATGTTGTGCACGACCAGTGATGCCGCCCTTCGAGTGGAAAGCAGTGGGTGACGAACCTGGTTGCCGACAAACAGCAGCAGCTATGGATTCCCAGATCAAACTTTTTGGACAGACCATTAGTGTGAGCCCGTCTCACACTGGGGCAGGTGCCGATGCAGGAGTTCTCAACCCGCCGAGTGCTTACACAGCACCGCCATCCAGTCAGGTATAGCGATGAATTTGTAGACGATGATGAAGCAAATTCAGTGTAGCAATTCTGTGATAGTCGTTAGTGCATTCTGTGGGTAGGGTTTCGTTGTGTGATCTTGTCATTGTGATGTACATGTGAATCGTGATGTAGATGATGTGGTTTTACTCTAAGTAATGTGTTCGGTATTTCTCGTGATAGGAATGTGTTGATCATTCTGGGCTGCATGTAGATTCGTTTGAGTACGTTCGGTGACTGGCCACTGATTGAGTACCACTCATCGATTGGGTCGTGTTCCGGGTTTTGGAGCGTGAGTATATTGTAACTAGCAAGTGACAAGGGATGGTTTGGATGTTTCAGGATGGAGGAGACAGTGTGCACTGTGCGGCTGAGAGCAAAGGAGCGAGCGAGAAGCTGGTCACTGCTGCTGCCAGATGTAGCAGCGGGGACGAGTTGTTCCAGCTCCACATGAAGGGCAGTTCTTGCGGAATGGCTCCAACTGGAGTCTCGCAGCTCTGCGACGAACAGAGTGAGGGAGGTGTGTCAGACGAACGGGACAGTCACTCCATGGGTAGCGATGGCAAGAGCCATCAGCAGAAAGCCGAGAAGGTAGTGGCATGCCCGCGGTGCAGCAGCCAAGACACGAAGTTCTGTTACTACAACAACTATAATGTGAACCAGCCGCGGCACTTCTGCAAGAACTGCCAGCGCTACTGGACGGCCGGCGGGACGCTACGGAACGTCCCAGTCGGGGCCGGGAGAAGGAAGAACAAGGCCAGTGGAGGGGTACATCAGCAGGGAAGGGAGAGCAGCGATCTGACGTCTGCCTCATTCCAGATGGAGCTCACCGAGTTCAGCTGTGGAGTGGGATCGCCGAAACCAAAGCTTGCGCAGCCGAAGGGAGTGCCCGGGCAGGGATCACCGGTGCGAAGTCCCGGGAGCTCCGGCCAGGATAGCGGCATCACGACGTACTCTCTCTATCAGAATGGACGCCTGCCCTTCCAATCGTTCATTGGAGGCAGCCAAGACTTCACAGCCTCAGGTTGATACGTCACTCCCGATCCTACTGACATTGTGTCTGGATGTGTGCATGATGGTCATGTATGTCCTTCAAGATCATAATCAAGTGTACATCATTCGAACTTTCGGTATCCAGTTTCATGATGGACTGCCACTAATCCGTATTTGATATGATACAGAAATAAGCGCGGTTGGAAGCTCGGACACGGCATCGACCCGAAGGCTGCTACGATTGCCGTCAGGGAATGGCGGATTGGACCTGGAGTGTAGCAGGTCGTCACGAAGTGAGCACAGGCTGGATTCGGCGGCTCACTTGCGAGTGGTTCCTCAAAGCGTTTCGTTGCGGGAATCGTTAGAGAGTGGATGGGCGGGCAGTAGCAATAACAATGGAGGACAACCACCGGTGCGGTTCTTCAACGGAGAGTGGCCGAATGGTTACCCCGTCGACTGGGACAGAAAACATCATCAGCACCCTGTCGGAGCTCCAGTTCTTACCAATTTTAGCAACGCGAGCTCGGTGCCCACACCAGCACCGTGGGTGTCATCAACACCATGGGCTACCACTGCGGGACAACCTTGGGCTCAACATTCCGCTGTGGGAAAGCGGCAAGGTGAGAGACTGGAGGATTCTCTGCCTGCCAAAACTTTGCGAGCTGACGTAGAGCCTAGAAGCAAATGGCCCATGCTGCAAGGGAAGAGTAGTAGCTTACCAGCACCTGTGGAAGTGATGCAACTGTTGCAGCCGAAACTGCAACCAGCCGATGAAGTCGGAGGCGCTTTCATGACCAGACTGTTCAATAATGCTAGGCGAGTGCCATTTCCTGTCACCATTTGATCGATCGGGCACTTGACTTGTCTGACAGGGATGAATATTATATTGGTTGGTTTTGCAACGACAGTCTGATTGACCTCTCAGACTGTGTTGTCGATAATTAGTGTGTATCGGTCTACAACTAGAGTAACTTTTCCGGTAATAGAAAAGGTAGTGTTACTGCCATAGTTTGTACGTTCGTAGATCGACGAGGCCCCCCTTGTGCGACATTTATACATACATATGCATGCCTATTCTCTATGGCTGGCTACTATCTAGCAGACAAGAGAGATGGATGAGCTGTTTGGGGAGGCTGGGACATCGTCTTCAATGGCTCCCGCAAAGTAGTGCTGTAGTAGATGCAAAGTTTTTTTCATAGAAGCTCTGAGAGTATTGTAGCATGCAACTATGAAAGCAGTCGTTTCTTTTGGTGCCTTCCACATGAAATCCCGAGTCTATTATGGTTTCATTGTTTAAAATTGTACACTGTACGTGCTTAAAATGTGAAAAGGTCTGTAACATGACAATTGTGTACTAGACTGATACTGTGTGCTAGACTTTTTGAAGTGTATGTCTTAAACTATTCATTGTACTGTAAGTGCTTTCTGTTACGTACACATGCCTTAAATCGTCACACTGTCAAGGTGCCGTAAGCTGTAAGTTCTTAAAAGTGTCATTATTTAAAATAAAATACTGTGAAGGCAGAGTGGTTTTTCTACTTTTGGGTTGGGTGATTGTGAGGTAAGGTGCTCAAGAATGGCGCAAATTTTGAATTGACAAATCGCCCGTGAAGTTAGACATGGCAATAATTTGTGTGCATGCGCGAAGTAAGTAACATAGTAAGGGTGGTAAGATCATAATCTTTGGAATTTGTTATGAAAATTTGAAGTTGGAGTTGTGGGTGTTTCTAAAATGATGTTATCTAGAATGTTTACGTTGAAAATCAACCCTGAAGACTATTATGTATGTCCGGATTACTAAGATACATAACATATTTAAGCCTTAAACATGCCCAATGTCCAAAGTCAACATATTGATGAGAACTTTGAACTATGAGGAGTCTTTACCCTTAAGTGCCCTTGGGTGCCTAGATATGCTACTTAAAGGGGAGGGGAAACGAATCCATTGTCATGGGCATTAGGCACGAGGCCAAAAGTGGAAGGGAGGGTCAAAGAGAGACTATACATGGAGTGAAGCGAAGGCCAAGAATCCTCTAGTCCGATTGCAAACTAAGTTTGTAAACCAAGATTACAATGAACCTAGGCGTATCGGGTAGAGGCCAGAGAGAGTCACCTCCCCTCCACATCACTTGCAATTCGTTGAAAGCACCAGCAGCCAATATGGGAGGTTCAGAGGTAAATTAAATGAGAGAATCCACCTCCACTACCGATTCCGTTTTAGAATTGGCCCTTTCACTGACTTTGTATTTAGAACAAGTCGAGGTTTGGTTTATTGAATGATGGTGATGGAGTCCATTAACAATGCAAAAATCTCCTACTGGCACTTTTAACAATTGAGAACGGTCCGGATGCAAGAAGATTCCGCACCTTTCACATTCATAGTTGAAACACTTCCGCATCCAGACCGTTCTCTAGTACAAATTGCTTTCAATACATTGCAATTGAGCACAATGCAACAACCGATTCCTCCTCCTAAACCTTCTCCAATCAGGATGAGTTGAGGTTGAAACGATTTCACCCGATAAGTAAGACTATTTTGATCCCAGAAAACCAGGGGCTTGAGTGGTTAATGTTGTCACCTGAGGTCTGTTTTTTGTCAAATCCTGTAGAGTTGGTGGATGTTGGTTCGAGACTACACTAAATTTGATAATTAGTGTTAGATTATTATAAGATTTGAAAATGTTGTAAGTTTTTACTTTTGTTTAAAAAAATTTACCAAGAGCATTGATTCTGATATTATATAAGGACCCCCATCTTGGCCAATATAGTGGGTAAAAACAACAGTAAAAACTTATAACATGTTTATGTAAATTAGTGTATCTAACACTAATTATCAAACTTAGTGTAGTCTTTTTGGAAGGATAAATAAACTCAATCCACGATGCCATGAGTAACACGCTTTGTTGCAAGAAGTTTTTGTTTCAGGGTTTTTTAAAAATGGGGCTTGTCTTGTGGTTGAATCTTTCTTATTTTATTTTTTACATTTTTTACATGAAATTTTCCCTTTTACAAATGTGATCTTGGATGAAGTTTAAAAACGTCATGGCTAGAGCATGATTGCAATACCATCTTGTTAAGACTCATTTATTTTATGAGTAGAAATAGTCATGTTTTAGATTTTTGCGAAATACAAAGAACTTCATTATTAAACCCTTAAACGTCCCTACCTATATTTAACCAAAAATATACTTTAAAAAAAAAAGTCACAGACGATAATAAAGGTAACATATTCACAACTCAATCATACAAACTTATTGTGGACTAATTGAAGATCATGTGGACCAAATGTTTAGTCATGAACCTTCATAGATTGGGAAATTGTAACGTACTAGTACTTAAAAAGATTGTGGAATTTCATCATTTTCGCTTCAGAGTGGAAATTTTACTAGCAAACAAGTTACCAACAAAAAAATCACCAACGAGAGGGTTGTTGCCTTCATGTAATCAACAAATTTGAATCAAAAAAAGTCATCATAGAAAATCATACGCCCCTATAGTAGCCTTGCAAATGGTAAAAATTGCCAAAATAAATTACACAAGAGTAGTCCAAAACTACACCTCTTGCACTCAAACCTATGCCTTATCCTCAATACATTTTCAATCAAGTCAAGATTTCTACCACTAAAACTGGACTCTGATTGGAATCCATTCCAAAAAAAAAAGTTGAAATCTATTAGGGGATAAAAGAGATATAGCTCTTCAAACTTCATCAATCTGTTCACTTTTTTTCTTTGTAGAAACATCATGGCTAATCCAATACTAAACTCATCCAAATCAAAAAACTTCCAACTAGGAAGTTGTTAGAATACATCTTAAGATCATACTTGTGTAAAAAAAAATCATGAAAAACTATTTTTGATTTCTCATAATCAACTTGCAACAGTAAAACATGCCCAATGTTTGAAATCTCAAAACCAAAAGCTGCCATTAATTTATACTTCACTAAATGGGTTTGCAATTTCTAGTGCACAAACTAGACTTGATTTAGGACCAAACCCAAGAGATTTTGTCAAAAAGAGACTTGGAATGAAGAAGATATGTTGTTTGCCCTTCATCCAAAATGTATCAAAATGACCGCAGTGACATATAGGAATTAAAGTTTAAGATTGGAAGATTGATACCTTTGAATATCATGAAACTCTCACCAATATAATTGTTTTTGTTTAGCATGTGCACACTACATGATCTCTTATGAAGGAATCCTCTAGATAACCTCTGAGTTTCATAAGCAACTAACTAAGACATAAGCAACTAAGACATATATGCTTATTTTATAACTATGATTGGTTCTTTTTCAAATGTCATGAACTCATGGTCTTCAATTACCAAAGAAGGGACACCTTTTAGTTGTGATTTTAGAGAAATTGGTAAACTCGTCATTTCTTGAAAGTACTCTGATACTACAATTTTCTCTTTTAAATATATAATTACACCGCATTTGTTTTTCCAACGTTGACCAATTAGTGGTCCTCAGATAGATAGAAACTTCAGTCCCTTCCTTAGGGGCCGGCATGAATGAAGTGGCTAATATCCCGATGGCCACCGGACAAGGGGAAATTGGAACTAGTGGTCCTCACACATACCCGTTACACATGGAGGAGGGGTAGCAAACAACTCGGCTGCTATCTCGATTTCAGTTTCTTGTTTGGCATGTTCTCGAGCATGAAGATTTTCCAACTCTTCCACCCTCTTTTGTAGATTTTCAATTCGTTCCTCAAACTTCTTCACTATTGTTTCTTGAATCATTGAAACTCTTTTGTCTACCGTTGCACAATTGTCGTTGCCCAATTTGCTTTCAAGCGCACCGATCTTTTTCTCTGTACTTTCTTGTAGCTCTCTAAACATCATGTTCAAGTCTTCTAGGTTTCCCTTATATCAAACATGTTTACATTTGAAGGATATTTCAATTTTTATGATTGTCAAACACTCTTATTACCATATATTAAATTCACTTCATTTACAACAAAAGAAAACATGGTGATTGTCTCAAGTATATTAGAATGTACCAAAACGTACCAAAATGTTTTTGTCATTTGAAAACAACTAGTTATAAGTAACTATGATATGACGAGTGAAGTTAGAGGGAGTACAAATTATAACTATACCTATAAGTAACTATAAGTATAAATTGGGTTTTCTTACTTGAGCAAAGACACTATCAAAGTTAACTTCATAGGGTTGGAACTTAGGGTGGTTTTTCCATATCTTTTCAACAAGATTACTCATGCTTCAAAAATCCTCAAACTTTGGAAAATATTCACTCTCAAACCTTAGAGGTGTAATCAAAGCATGGCGAAATCTGCCCAAAATTGTTGTACATTCTCTTTCATTCTCAAAACTTGCCCAATTATTTTTTTAGTTTCTTATTTTACTTTATTTTTTGAAGAAAATTTACATGCAAAAGAGTTACAAAGGCATGAATCTTTTCCCATGAAAAGATTCAAGCTTGCCAACCGATACCCTCGAGTAGCCATTTGACTCTAGGGATTTATGACTTCAACAAACGGTCACCTAAAATTACTTAGGACTTAAAAAGAATAAACCTAAAAAATTAAAAAGTAAAAATAATAAAATTCGAACAATATGCACAAATTTAATGACGTAAATCACACCAAATAATTTAAACATTTTTCCCTTACCTCCTTAACCCTCAAAACTTTGGTATGCTATAGTATGGTATAGTGAAAGTGTGCAAAACATATATGTTTTACTTAATTTTTTAGTTTTTTAAGTTGGAAATTTTCATACCTGCATGTTCATAGAAGTTGTAAGAAAGTTGTCAAATATCTTGGAGACATATTTAGCTTGATCAATCATTCTACTGTGAAATTCACCTCCTTTCCCTCCATCATTGTTGGATAATTTATTCAAGTCCTTTACACCAGAATGAATATACAATCAATTTTCTAATTTGAATGTAATTACCAAGCATGGAATTTCCATTGTGATTTCTAGACACAACATACCAACCACCCCAATGAAAGAAATCACTTGTATTTAATTATATTTTTGCCTATTATTGCAAAACTCGTCCATAATATGGTTTATAGGCAATTTCAAACTTAGTTCGTAGCTGAAGACAGATTTTAAATTCCTATTTGTAATATGGTGTTTAGGCAATTTCAGAAGGAAATCAAAACTTAGTTTCCAGTTGAAGAGAGAATTTGAAGTCCTATTTACGATGTATGGAAGCAAATTTCTTTAAAATATCTATAAGGACATACTTGAGGAGCTCATTGAGCTATTATAGACTTAACATAACAACCCAAAAAATCATAAAGTATTAAATGTTTGTACTATGTAGATTATGTTCAAATTTATATTATTACTTAAACAAAGTTATAAGATTCATTTTTATGATGTTTACTTTCCACTAATCAAACGTGAAGGCCAATAATCCATCATAAGATTACTAGCTTGTGGATGTTCAACTATGAAAATACACAAACTAGATAAAGTAAATTAGTACAATACCATTATAGATATAAGTTTCAAGCTTGCTCCATTATGAGTTGTTATAATTGACAAACATTCTTTGGTAGCTTCCTAAAGATTAATTGTGTTCATTGACCAAATCTTTTTCCTAGTTCAAACAACTTGTTTCATTTGTAAAAGGCTTCTAAGATATTACTGTCATTTGTAAAAGGCTTCTAAGATATTACTGACTGTCCTTGGTTTGAGAAAAGCTGCAATAGACAAGGATGGCAAAGGAATAGAGAGGAATTGGAAGATGTTTGAATCATTCAAACATTTGCAAAAACCTTTCACATCATGGGTCTTTTCCAATCTGACATCCACAAACCCGTTTAGACAGCGAAAGAGAAAAATGTGAAAGAGAAAAAGTAGTAAGTTCCTACAAAGGCAAAGAATTGCAGGTTCACAATCTAGTAAGAGGCTCTATCTCCTCTGCTGTGAGGTACAGGAAAGCCAGACTGGCGTTAGCCAAACACTAACAACCATGCATGTTGCACCACCACAATGAATGTCAGACTTTAGAGTCTCTCTGTCATTGCTGCAAACTAAAGAGAAAGAGGCTCCAACTTCAAAATTTCATGGGACTTTTTCCGTCAGATTGGACTACTAAAGTCCTGACAGCCCATTCTCATCATTCAGGCAGCCACATTGATAGAATCGTCTAGTCACCACCATTTGTACCCTTGGTTCCTTTTTACTACACAATTGTACCCAGTTCTCCGTGGTCAGCATTCCTCAAAGAAAACTCTGCAACAGATCCCCCATTGAATACGAGACGATCGGATCTGCTGGAAACACTCGGCTTTATTCAAAAAGGGTTTCCAACGTTTCGGCTTGGAGGCTAATATTCCTTCTCAAGCTCTTCAACAAACAACGATGACGTATTTACTACGATGCAAACTCACGCTAGTAGTCGGGACCAACAACAGCACGAGAAGGGTAATGAAAACGAACGATTACGAGAAAAGAAACATAGAAAAGGGAACAGTAGATATATTCGTCGAAGGAAAATGGCCGGCAAGAAATCTCCAAAAGCGGCCCTCTGCACATTCGTTGATCATATGGCCACTGGAAAGGGTACTGGCCAAGGTCCTGTGGTGTTGTTGAACAACCTGCTCATGAAACTGTCTTTGCGTTCGTATGCAGCACCGACATGTTCCAGCTTCGGCTGCTGCAGCAGTTGCTTCAAGATGTCACTCTCCGGGTGGTTAGTCCTCACTGGCCACTCGCGCTTGGTCTCCACCTCGGTTCGCATCCTTTTGGCAGAAGAGCAATCCTCAATTTGCCGCTTCCCATGGGGCGATTGATGAGGATTGTTTCCAGTCCATGTAGGGTGGCTCGAAGCCCATGGTGTCGAGGCCCACGCTGGTGGTGCACCCGCTGCAGAGCCTGAGGTAAACGGTTGGGACACAGCAGAGTGATGGTGTTTGCCATCATTCCAGTTCGCAATGGGACCATAAGGCTGCCACTCCCGCACCGGTTGTTGTCGACCACCGAAGTTGCCCACCCACCCACTCAATCCTGTATCCGAAGACTCGTTGTGGGCACCACCATCTTGCATTTGCTTGCTCTGGAGGGGCAATCTGCGGCAATCCTTGTCGAAGCCACCACCATTTCCGGGAAAGAACTGAGCCAGTCTCTCGCCCCCTCGCATCGTGGATGCCGAGTCCGAACTGCCCATCCTACTCGCTTCTGTACCTGCAATGTCACATCGTTCTGCTTCAGTATAATTATACGATACAAGGATACGGTATCAGCCAAGAAATGTCATGACATCGATGATAGAAAGCCATGCTTCTGAATGAAGTGCACATTCAGCTTACGCTGATCTTAAATGCATGCAAGTGTCTGGCTCGGGACGTTCCAGAGTCGAGACGTTGGGGTACCTGAGGTATTGAAGCCATGACTGACTGAAATGAAGGGTTGGAGAGACTGGCGTCCACTCTGATATAGCGAGTACGGCGGAGACGACATGCTTATCCCGCTCTCTTGGCCGCTGCTTCCGGGACTTCGCACTGGTGACCCCTGCCCTGCCACTCGCTTCGGATGCAAAACCTTCACTTTCGGCGATCCCACTCCACAGCTGAAATCGCCCAACTCCATCTGGAAGGGCGACGCTTCGCTGTTCTCCCGATGCACCCCTCCACTGGCCTTGTTCTTCCTTCTCCCGGCCCCGACTGGCACGTTGCGGAGCGTCCCGCCGGCCGTCCAGTAGCGCTGGCAGTTCTTGCAGAAGTGCCGCGGCTGGTTCACGTTATAGTTGTTGTAGTAACAGAACTTGGTGTCCTCACTGCTGCACCGCGGGCATGGCAACACCTTCTCCACTTTCTCCGGCTGCCGGCTCTTGCTGCCATCGCTGCCCACGGACTGACTGTCCCGCTCGTCGGACACGGCTCCATCACTCTGTTCGTCGCAGAGGTGCGGGACTCCGCTTGCGGGAGCCACACCACACTCTCTGCTCTTCACATGAAGCTGCAATAACTCTTCGTCTCTGCTGCTGCTACTTAGCGCACGGACGAGACTCTCGCTCGCTTCTTTGCTCTCAGCCCCGCGCTGCTGCACACTGTCTCCTCCATCCTGCAACATCCCACAAACGACACCCCTTGTCACTCGCTGCCATCAACCCTCACCACACCGCACCATCCAAACCCACACAGACTCAGATAGTGCCACATTCCTGCTCATTCGGTGCCGTGTCTCCTCGTTTTCTTAAATTGTTCACTCCATAAGAACCTGACTCTATACCTTCATATGCACAATGGTCATGACGATTTAACTGTAAACTAGCATAGGAAGAGCCCCACACTTCACGATGACTACCACCTCATTCTCATATCCAAGATGATCGTAAAAATCACAAAGTTGCAACCCCATCACAAAACCCCAAACAGCACCGTGCTTGCTGCAATTCGTGAGAGGCAAGAGTACCTGGCTGGATGGTGGTGCTGTGTACGCACTCGACGGGTTGAGAAATTCTGCATCGGCACCTGCCCCAGTGTGAGACGGGCTCACACTAATGGTCTGTCCAAAAAGTTTGATCTGGGGATCCATAGCTGCTGCTGCTTGTCGGCAACCAGGTTCGTCACCCACTGCTGTCCACTCTATCGGCGGCATCGCTATGCCACCACATCCAGAGCGCACCATACCACTTCGATTCGTCACACGCTACTCTGGATTCGCTGAAGGAAGTAGTAAGACTCCTCCGCGTCTGTCACAGAGTTTCGCACTCGCTCTACCAACAATCCCACTCCAGCACAGTTCAACCACCACCATCCCGTGCAATTCCCAAACCTACAGTGGCTACTACCTGCTCACATCTGCAATGCCCCTGGAAACGCAAAGAAGCTGCCGGTGGGATGCAGCCAAGATCGCTCAAACCCCTAGCTGATTGCTGTTACCTAATCACTCAAAATCTCCGTCGTAGCTCTTCTTACTTGTCAACCAACGACTATGGAGCCCAAAATACCAAGAAAAAGAACTTCATCTTGCTAAACCTTCTTTCTATCACGCATACAGCAAAGTCTCCGATGCTCCAGCTGCAAAAAGCTCCAGCTACACACCCGAAACAGCCATGGAACTACTCTGCAGCACTCTACAAATATGTAAACAAGTGATCACCGCTCCAGCTCCACATTCGCAAGCACAAAACTCTCTTCCGGGTGCTGTCCTAGTACTAGGAAGACGATCACAAACATGCAGGACGCGAAAAAATTAACTGAGAGCTCAACAAGAGCGCTGCTTGAGGCGCTTGCCAGGCCAAGAGCTCCAAAGCTGCGAGGAGATGTGCCACTTGGTAGCCATTTTCTGAAAGTGGGTTGCGCCAGAACTCAACGCCTGATGCTCGATCAGTAGAGGAGTGACTCCTTGGCTGTACCGCGACAATCGGCAGAAGACCTCATGGTCAATGCCTCGCCTCGAAAGCGCGCACGGTGCAGGCAGTCGCGGGAGGCGAGCATAAGGGCTAGAGTGAGAATGGATGAATGAGAAATCGAAAGATGAAACTTTGTGTGGAGATAAGAGCGAAGGGGAAGTAGGAGAGGCTTCACGGTTCCCCAAGCAGAGGAAAAAGCCTTAAAAATGACGTAGAAGGGGTTTTAGGCCTTATTATTTGGTCTCCCATTGTTGTGGTGCGTTCAGGCTTTTGCAGGGGGCTACTAGATATCTCAGGGCTGCGACGTACTGCACGCACTGATTCACAAAAGCCTGCCGGTCTTCGTGACGTGGTGGGCAGCCCCGGGCAGCCGGGCAGCCAATCATGATTGCAGGGCAACGCAGATGGAGTTCCCAATGTCAACCAGCTGCGTCCCGGATTTGGATTACGCTTCTGTAGTGTAGTACTTCTGGTGAAACCACCTAAAGGGCGGGCATCACCTTTAAGGCGGGCACCCAAGATTCTTGCCTTTATAACAATCTAACCTCCTTTGCATGTACCTCATGCATACATATTTAGAGTGCCTGTTTTTAGGTTTTCATTTTTAAAATTTGTATGAAATTATGTTTGTGATATAAAATATCATAAAAATTAGGAAAGTTTGTTCTGTTTTTTTCCTCCTCCCCAAAAATTAGCAGCCCACTCATTTTCATCACTCCAATTGTATAAACCCCTTATCGTTTCTTGTGCCCTCCATACGTGAAGAGCATGGAGCCTTGTTGGGCCACCACACTTGGCGAGACACAAAACGATCTCTTGAGTCCATTGCAAACCACTTTGCCGATTGTCTCCAATGATAGTGTGTGGTTTGTCTTTCTCGCTTCTCCTCTATCGAAAGAACCCATCATCCTCTCTTTAACCCTTAAACGCCGAAGGTGACCCGAGGGGTCATGTTCCAACAGAATCTCCTCTGTAGCTCTCAATGTACTCAACTTTTCACTTATATTTTGATGTCAAATTGGTCACCTTCTTCTAATGCATTCAAAAAGTGAAATTTTAGAATTCAAATCACAATTTGTATGAGTGATTTTGTGCTTTGAAAGGATTGTGGTAGGTAAGTTGGGGTTGTACAATACTTGTAGGAGGTTGCAAGCTCATCATTGATTGGATCATTCATGATGCCCAAGTTCAGAAAGTGCACTATTCATGATGCCCAAGTGCAAAAGATGCTCTGATCCAATACTGGGCTGCCCATATCCATATAGCTAGGTGTTTAAGGGTTAACTTGTCCTCATGTGCTTCTCCTCTATCAAAAGAACCCATGATCCTCTCTTTAGCTTGTCCTCATGTTATTAACGTGAGCAAAATTGCTCTCGTCAAAGGAGATTGATCTCTTTGCCGAGAATGCGTCTGAAGTAGCGAGAATGGAGGTTGTGAAGGGAGGAAAGCAAAAACCATTGTGGCTCTTGAGGCCCCTCCTTCCCTCTTGGTGTTGTTGGCAGGTTGGCGGGTTGGCGGGAGGAGGTGTCGCTCCTGTAAGGGATGCCCTTAGATAACCCTTAAGTGCACGACAATAGGTGGCCGTATCATATTTAGGTAGTGTTTTAAAATTTGAGCATGTAGAGTCTCTTGTTAAGTTAACAACACGACCACTTTTTGTAAACCAAGTGAGAGCATCATAACGGACTCCTCTATATCTTGTTGTGACTTTTAAAAGTTGGACTTATAGGTCCTCCTAAAATGAAACCCTATAGAGTTATCCAAATTGTTTATGTAATTTGTACTCCTTCGTTTGATAGGTAAGTTAGATAGAATAGGCAAGGAGATAAGATAGAATAGGCAAGGAGAGGGGATGACAAGAAATGGTTTCTCTAATGAAAACATGTCACGTATGACTAAATCCTACTTTGTCTTGAATGCTACTTGTTCCAAGGCACCTCATGCCGTGGCTTGGTCGTTGGGGCTCATGGCCCCAAATAAGGAGGTTGTGGGTTCTATTCCCCATGCAGGCGTGGTGCTCACCACCATAGTCCACCCTAGTGCTCACCACCATAGTAGGGTGTTTGGACCTTGTTGTATAGGTTCCTCAAAGCCCTTTGGTCGGATACTATGTCAAGTATATTCATGGCAATAGAAACTAGCGTAGTTACAGAGTCCACCGTTGAAAGGCAGTCCGAACGGACACTTTATTTACGCCGGCCCTTTAGAATGGGATAGGAGTTTCTATCCTACTAATTGTTCCAAAAGACACCTCCAAGGTGATTAGTGCTCTATTTTGGTATAAGAGAGGCTTGTCACCTTGTGTTGGGGGCACTTGTAGCATAACTCTAATATTCATATTGAGTTTATGGAAAATTATGGAAAATTGGATTGGCAAGTCAATATGTACACTACATTAGGGTGAAGAATCCTCTTGAGCCATCATTGGTATTGCTCAATGTTTTAGCTATTACTTCAATGAATGTATGAGGAATATTGTATGCTCAACAGTAGGTTTGCGAGACTTGATGAAATAGGATAGAAATTTACGAGAGAGAGAGAAGAATAAGAAAATCTAAAAATTGAGTTAGTTTGAGCTCTTATATATTGAACAAAATGAGAACATGCAAGTTTTGATTGAGGCCGGAAATTCTTGGTAGTTTGAGCACATCAAGAACTAAAGGATTTAGGAAGTGATGTGTACCAAAAGTACATTAGCATACCAATAATGACTACTTATTGTGACCGATAATGACTAATTATTGTGAGGTAATGAATCATGTGTTAGTGAAATGTGCATAGAGTCAAATCTCATGTACTTTACTTTACTTGATGACAAACTTTTGTAACCCAACATCAAAATCCATTCGCATGATCATAAGTTTTTGGTTTCTATATAGGTGTTTGGGAGAGAAAAGGTGGTATTTATATTTGTATGAATCCAATCTCATTCTTCTTTATTTTGTCAAATATATGATGTGATATCATATAGAGGCATTTATAGATTATGAAAAATAGGTTCAAAAATACTAATATAGACATCATTGGAGATTGTATACCAAAATGATTTGCACATAAACTCTTTCAACTAGAAAGCTATTAGAATACATTATTGATTCAACTTACGTAATAAGAATCATGGGGGGGGGGGGATTTTGATTTATATGATTGACTTCCAATGGTAAAACATGCTTCATGATTCATCTTGTTGACTTGCAAGAGTAGAACATGCTTCATGTTCAAATACTCTCATACAGTTGTTGTTTTCATAGAATTGCATGCCATAATTTTATACTATCTTAGATACAACATCGATTTTTTGACAAATAATAGACTTGGTTTGGATCTACTCCAACAAATATTTTCAAAAACAAACATCAAATTGAAAGGTTATGGATCTTCAAAGTTTTATTTGTTATTCACAATATTTCATTTTGACATTAAGGATGTGTAGGGGTTGAGTATTTTGTGAAAATTAATCTTTTCATACCACATAATCTTAATAGTGATCTTTTAAAGTTACACAAAATTATTCCTTGTTTTGTAACTACTAATGGAATTTTAAAGCCAAAAATGTAGGCTTCTAAACATTCACTATGTCGAGGAGAGACTACAATTCTAAGAACTCTATATAAATAGTAGATTAGACATCAATATCAATTCCTAAAGTTTCAAATCTATTTTCAAACTAGGGACATAGATGAAATTAACCCCTAAACGCGCTGAATGCGAAAAAACAATATTTTGGATGGAAGGTGATAACTTTGAAGAGTTATAGCTCTTTTATCCGAGGTCCATCTTGAATGAAATCACTTAAGTTAGGTTCCAAATCAAGTACAGTCTGTGTGATAATCATTTCAGACTCATACCAAAAATTATGAATTTATAGCAAGAACTTTAGTGAAGGCAACTCTTATTTTTGAGTTTTCTAACATGGGGCATGTTTTACCATTACAAGTCAATTATGTGAAATCCAGCTTAAGTTTCTAGGAAAAAATAAATCGCATAACTACGATCTTAGGATGAGATTCAAAAACTTAGTAGTTGCAAGATTTTTTACTTGAATATTTTAGGTACTGGATTTTTGATGATGTTTCAATAATGCCATATTTAACTAAAATTGGACTCAATCAAAAATCCAAGATTGAAATGAATTCTAGACTATTCAATTTTGTGCAATCGTTTTTATACAAATTGATTTTTTTTAAAAAGGGATCCAATTATCGTTAGATTTTCATGATATCCCACAAATCACATTTAAAGTGTCACTGCCAAGGGGATCCCTCAATCTGAAACTTCTCGACTCCTCTTAGCATAGACAAACCCTAAACCGACAGGCAACCAATAACCGATCAAGCCCAATTCCTAGATTTTGAAAGAACAGATGTACCCCATTTGTATATTTGAGCATGTATTCAGCTTTAGGTTCCAAGCAACTTTTCACTTTAAATAATTATAACTACAAATAAATGCAAATAAAATCACAAAACTTTTTGCATTCAACAAGAACCTTATGTTTGCACACATGAAATATTCTAAATAAATATATATACCTTAATATCATGTGCTAAAATCCTTAAGTTGTCGGTTATAGGTGCCTCTACCTTAGTCCTGAACACATTTAATATGTCATCATATTGAAAATCTTATAATTTACTTGGTTCTTGAGAAGTTGTTTCTCTTTCATCCACCGTTGGAATTTAATTTTGTTTGTTGGCTTGGACCCAAATTTGAGTCTACTTATAGTGATAGAAACCTTAATTTCATCCAAAATTTTAGAAAGACCTGACATGCTTTTTAATGCAAAGGGTCTAGTTGTGGACCCTTTTTTCTTTGAGGATTTCAGACAAATTTTACCACTGCAAGACTATTATAGGAGCCAAGAAATTTTGTTGATGAATTTTTTTGGAGCAAGGGTATTATTGAGATGAAGGTGAACATCTTCTTTGTTGGCAACTTTTTCATTGCAGTAGGTATATTGGTAGCCTTTCCACCTCAAAGTAAAAATGATGAAATTTTGTAGCCTATTTTTCTTACTAATACATTATGATCTCGCAATCTATGAGGCGTCATGACTGGAATTTTGGATTTTGAAACGATTTTTCTTCTTTAGCTTACATAAGATCTTGTACCTTAGACTAAGTTTAGTTAGTGCTCCAAAAATTGATTGTTGAATGTTTACAATTTGAGAGATCGTAACATCCAAAGCTTATCTCCCAAGTTTTTTTGGGGCATTGTCAAGACTATTTTTGACACTTTTGGAGATTGCCCTTGTAAAATTGGTACTATTTTTGACTTGGGGCCCTATGGAATTTAAGTACCGATTGGGTTATGAACATATTTCTAGTAGAAAAATTTCAAAATAAGCTAAATTTAAACTGCTCGAGTTCGACTCGCAAACCAATAATTGTCGTAGAAGAATCAAAAATTGGAATTTGGCTTTGCAAAATTTACCACACACGCTTTGGAGTTTAGGGAGCACCTCGTAAAATTTTATGTCTAAAATAACCCCTTAACTTTAGCTGCCCAAAATCGCAAAAACCACTTTTTACAGCATAGGTGCTTTAAGGGTTAAGATCTCACAAACCGTACGGAATTTGAATCTAAGATTTGGGGTACATATACATGTACATACAAAAGCAAGGTACGAGGTCCTATGATTACTTCCCCCAAAGTTTACACCTTGCATGGGAAAAGGATACTTTAGAGGGTTTTTGTTAGTCTCAAGCAACCTACTTTACACCAAAGAACAACAAATTGAGGTAATTTCATTAAAAATATTAGAGAAAAAAAAAATAATTAAGAAAAAGAAAAAAAAAAAACTCCTTAGATAATACATTGACTGGTTCAATAAAAAACTCAAAAAAAAAAAAATAAAAAAAAAATCAAAATTTAAAAAATACTCCTCTAGCATGTAACCTCCATAAGCCAATCTAAAATGCAATTGCAGAATACTGAAATCAACACAAAAATAAAAACTCCAGCACATGATCATGTCTCCTTGTCTTTTTACATTACGACGCAAAGATTCGTATTGTCCACTTGGTATACGAAATCATCCAGGAAAGCGTTTGAAACAGTCTCGTCCTCTTAAAAGCTTATATTGGAAAAGGGCTAATGATAATAATAAAAATGGGGGGGGGGGGGGGCATTGATCCGTTCTGAGAGGCCTGCCTGCCAGAGTGTCAATATTGGAAATTGTGGGGGCAAAATGAAGAGATAAAAGTGCCTGTCCATAAATGGATGCCGTCTCTTTTCAGCTGTACAGGACTGTACTGGTACCGGAGATTATGCAGATTACATCATCCCCCTACGCACCTCCATTTAAGGTACACATGCTTTAAACAGGCCGGACTTGTAAAAAAGTATTCTTTGTCACGCGCAGATCTTGCTATTCTCAGGTCTGTCTACTTAAGAATCCATTTTCACTTAAGGACGGCTTTGCTAATCAGTGCAAGCAGGTGACGACTTTAACACTCACTTAGGGCCGGTATACACACCGGTGGAGAACGCTACCGGTCAGTCAACCGAGAATGCTTGCTCAAGACATGGTCATACATGGTGAATGTGTCGAAGAAGAATTGAAGAGAGTAAAATATTTATCAACCACCTGTAGCCTAAACACTTAAAGGAAAACTTCACCTAATGGTTAGATTTTTTTTGATAAAGAATCATATTGTATCAAAATATTTTCTCTACATTCAAATTTTATCAAAATATATTTCAACAAGGAATTTTGTTTATGAAAGATTGGATTCCTATATATAAAAGAACATGATTTGTGATTTGTCTGTTTGTCCTTGGCGATGCACGGTCATGGTCACGGTCATCATCATTTGGTCATGTATACATGGTATGAAGAGTTCTAAAGATTTCGAAGAGTTTTCATAAGTGGTATTTGATTGTTATTAGGAGTTTATTAGATGTTAAGAATATAACAAGGAGGTAAAGAAGAAGTGAATATAACAAGGAGGCAAAGGGGCAAAGAAGAAGTGAAGGAGGATGAAGGGAACATTGGAGGGGATTTAGGAACGGGGTACAAAGGATCGGACATGAAAACAGAGGATGGAAACTAGGAACAAATAATGAGAACTAAGAATGAGTGGTGAAAAACGGGAACGAATGATGGAAACCAACAAGGGAAGTTGGGGTGGGGAACCGGGAACAAAAGATGGAAACTATGAACAAGAGTTTGGAGGTGAAGAACCTGTAAGAAAAAAATGGATAATGGGGAACCATAACAAAGGACGAGAAACCGGGAACAATGGAATGAGGGAACATAGGACATGCTATAAATCTTCAACAACATGGAGAAATGAGAAGCAAGGAACTTGCATTTGGATTGCACATCCCATAATTTCAACATCACCAAAAACCTCCAACTTTGTATTTTTTTTTTTTTTATACCTAGGTCTGGATATTTTATACATTTTATAAATTTCAATATGACCTTTTTGATGTCCGTGTTCGGAGGACATGGGTAAGGACTTGTAGTATATGTATGACCATTTGAGTAAATCTCAAATCAAATGTACTGATTAAAACTTGTTGTGGAATAACACATGCCTTGGTACATTTTCACTTTGAGTATTCAAAT
Source organism: Bryum argenteum (assembly GCA_037043015.1). NCBI lineage: Eukaryota > Viridiplantae > Streptophyta > Bryopsida > Bryales > Bryaceae > Bryum > Bryum argenteum. The sequence goes on along the minus strand of CM073325.1, from coordinate 19,512,589 downwards.
GAGCATAGCATTGTAATATATTATGTTGATGTTAATACAATAGACTTTGAAAATGAAAATAAGAGAACTCTACACACTTGTGAGAATATTAAATATGAGGGGCTCATTGATATGAGGAGATTTAATACAAGTCCTTACACGTGTCCTCCGGACACAAACATCAAAAAGATCTCCGTGTACCGACCCCCGACCCTCGTCTCCTTGTTTCTCATCTCCCTACCCTTGTTCCCCGTTTTCCTACCCCATGTTCTCCGTTTCTCATCCCTCGTTCCCTATTGACTTTTACCGGTTGCTTGTCCTATGTTTCTCAATATCGGTTCTCCATTCGTATTCTCCCTTCCCCCATTCCCCGTGTCATATTTCTTATTTTTTATTCTCATGTTCTCTCATTCCTAGTTTCTTGTTCCTCATCGTGGCATTCTTCCTTTTCCTCATTTGTTTGTTCACTTCTTTCCTTGTCCCCCGGCTACTTTTTATGTTAATTAGATCTAACCAGCTCTTACTCATGATCGGATACCACTCACCAAAACTCTTCAAAACTCTCTATGCCGAGACACTACTATATTATTATGTGTATACTAGTATATACCCGTGTCCTCTAAACCACAATTCAAAAATTTGAATAATTATGAATAAGGTCCCTCCTTGTCCTTATTAGTGAGCTGTTTATTTGGTGCTTCTCAAAAATGATCCCCTCTCTCCTTTTCCCTCCTTTATGACCGACCCTCATTTTTGAAATTTATTGCATGTCATCTGTTCCCTTGTTCTCCGTTCCCTCTTCTTTGTTCTCAGTTCTCCATCTTTCGTTTTCTTCTTCATGATTATTTATCTCCAAACTCATATTCCATGTTCTCATCTTTCGTTCCTTGTTCCCATCATTTGTTCTCCATTCCTTGTCCCCCTACACTCAAAATCTTCAATCCTTATAGGATACAAACAATATTATTTCTATTCTTTACATGGGTTTTGACCCTAGTGGCGTCATCCAAAATGTTTTGATGATGACATTTGCAAATGCATCCAAGATGGTGTATACATTTTTGTGGAAACTTCTTTTGTGGGGTTTCAAACATGGTGCATGTTTAAATATCGCAAGCAAGATAATTCAATCAATAAAGTGAAAAATTTTGAGATCAAATATCATGCCATAAATGACTCTCCAAGCAACAAGTTTAGAAAGCAATTATCCATCTTAATATTCCCGTGTATGGAAGTGAGTGCCCACCAATCACTCTCTAAATAGTTATACAAAAATCCTAAAGCTTTAATTTTCAAACTTTAATTATGAACATCACAATGGACTAATAATTCCCAAAAAGCGTACTAGTATAGTCGGACATTAAGGATGAACATTAAGGATTACAAATAATATTCATCCACAACATCAAGGATGAACATGATAAATTCCAAAATTTTCACAGAAATACATCAATGACAATCGTATATATACTCCCATACTTCAAAAGAGTCATCTCCAATAATAATTATGAATCCACGAAATCCATATACATAACCCAAGTTGCAAAGCACCTTGCTGCAAGATGTTTGTCAATTTGTTGACACAAGAATTTTAGTAGCGAATCAAACTATCAACCACCCCGACCATCTCTGACCGAAACCAACAAACGAACACATGCGATACGTTATCTCTGCATGCTGTTCTCCAAAAAAATCAACATCTTACACATAAGATTAAACTCGCCATTCCTCATAAATATAAATCAAACAAATGCTCTGGTTAGATTCGTCGTGATTCGACGGTAAAGGACCAACTGCGATCCTACACTTGCCGAGGTATACTGCTGTTGATTTAGTATAAGATATCGTAAAGGTTGCCATTGTCGATGATAACGAATCTGCACTCCTTCATTAAGGAGAAATAATCTTCAAGAACTTACACAGGAAAACTACTTCCGGCCATTTTGATGAACAACACAATCTATGAGGATTCAAGTAATATACATATTCCTCTCAGCTATGTGAGACTTTAACGAGCAACCATAGTTGCTAATAAGCACCCTAAAATCTATACCGACTAGAAACAATTCATCACAAACTTCAATGGAAAGCAGTCATGAATGAGAGCCCCTATTGTCATGAAAACAATAGGATTTGTTGTTGCGGTGCTTTCTGGTGAGTGGGCACTCATCCATGGTGCATGTATGCACACCGGCTTTCAGTCGATGAAGGCACTGCGATCATCAAGAGGTTGAAACTGTGAAGTAGATATCAAGACGTCAATGCCAGAAGCCGTTTCTCAAGTTGCTTCGCCCCACGAAGCTTTTCGAGTGCCTCTCCTTGCTTCCCTGCACGTTTCAGTTGAACTGCTTGAAGTTTCTGAGCCCGAATTTGCTCCTGTAGTTGTTTCTTCTCTGCCTCCAATGCTACTGTGCTCGAAGGCGCTGCAATTGAGCTTCTTGAAGTTGAAGAAGCTGCATCACTAGTCCGCGGCTTTGCAGTTACTGCTGCGGGAGTGGGAGCGGGAGCATTGTGTCCAGTCAGGTCACCTTGAGAGAAGCCTACCCCTTTGAGAGCCGCTAATAGCTGAGGGTCGAGAAGGTCATCCACTCCCGCTACGTCCCCTACCTCTTCAAGTTTGCCGTGCATTGGATCAAGGTCTTCCATCTGCTTTTCGAGCTCCTTCGCCAATTCGTACTCCGCATCAGCTTCCTCGGTTTTGCCTTGGCGTCTCAGACCCATGGCCTTGCGCTTATGAGCGAGTGACTCTTGCTGGAGCTTCATTCGATCTTTCGTTTGCCGCACTTGTTTTTGCATCTCTTCCTTATGACCTGGAGTCTTTGATGGCGGGCTTGTTTTGACTGCTGAGACAGCAGCTTCAGGCCTGGACGGTGTAGTATGTACTACTGACGAAGTTACTTCCACCTTTTCGTGTGTAGTTGCACTACCTGTCCCTGTAGAACACAGGTAATCAATCCAGAGTTCACCAGTGATTGGCAGATGATATGATAGGAAAGGAGGACGGTAAATACCTGCTGCTGGTGCTGCTGCAACTGTTGATGTCACGACAACTGCATCGGATCCCGTTTGCTTCTCCAGCAACTTGGCTTTCCGAAGCTCCTCTCTAGCTTCTGCTGACTTGCCCTCCCGCTTCAAGGCAAGTGCCTTCCGCTTCAGAGCTAAAATCTCTTGCTGCAAACCTGCTGTGGGTTTGGAGGTTGTGGTGTCAGCAGGTGGCTTAGAGGAAACCCGTGGGGGGGGAGGTAGTATCTTTGCTTCACTCTCCTTGATTGCCACTGGCTGCTCCTGGCTTGCACGATCTCCGGAAAGGAGATCAATGAATCCAAAGTGTCGCCAGGAACTACGCTGCTGCTGCTGTGGAGGAGTAGCGCTTTCCTTTGCACCCAAAAGAGGGGGAACAACATCTAAGGTTTGGCCAATTTCACCATATTCACCTTCAAATCCATCTTCTTCCTTTTCCTTCAGTGGACTTTGCTCCTGCGAAACTCCTTTCTTGCCAGTTTCTTTATCTGCTGTCTTTGCATGAGGAACACCCCAGTCAAAATCCAGTAAATTTCCCATCTTCTTCCCACCTTCTCCACTTTGCGCCGAAGAGGCACCAGCTGGTTTTCTTTCACCACTATTATCTAAGACTGGGATCGTTTTAATGGGAATTGTTCTCTCCTTACTCCCCAGCAACCCCAATTCTTGAGTGTTATCCTTCGTAACTTCAACGTCATCATCGAGATATACTGGTCTCGAAGGCTCTGAGTCTTGCCTGAAAGAGGAGCTGTGTCAGATACCAGACTTTGATTCAGAGAAGAGACAAAAGAAAAGATAGTAATGAATCATGAAGATAACTAGAGTTTGAGTTGCTCACTTCAAGAGATGCATGGAAGCTTGCTGAGGAGGAGGGTGAGCCGTAGCTGCTGCTGGTTTTGACTCGGCAACTACTCCCAAATTCACCTCTACTACCTTTTCCACCTCTGCCATTTTCTTGTCAATAACTTTACCTTTTTCCAACTCTGCCATTTGCTTCTCAATAGCTTTAGCCTCCTCAAGCTCGATGCTAGCTTCCTCCGATTTCCCCTCCCGCTTCAGAGCAAGGGCACGTCGTTTCCGTCCTAGTAACTCTCTCTGCAAGTCTGCTTTCGATTTACTTGAAATCACAGGGTTCGGAGTTGCCGGAACAGAACTGAGTTCTAATTGTTTCATTTGCAGAACCTCGACTTTCTTAGCCTCAGCCTCCTGGGGTTGCGGTTCATCAGCAGCTCTCACGTTCGCAGGCGTTGGCTCAGATAGCACAGCTACTGGTCCATCCTTAGGATGGGAGTCTGCTGGATCCTCTTGCCATCCTACGGCAGCAAGTGCTGCAGCAATGTCAGGATCAACAAGATCGTCGTTCTCTACCTCCACATCCTCCTCCTCCTCTCCTCCTTCATCATCCATATTGAGTATCCCAGATAGGACTGGCAGTGCCTGCGCGCCCCGTCGTGCTTCTCGACTCTGTTTTATTATTGCAGGCGTCTCTTCTTGACGCTGAACGACTGGTTACACAGTTCGATGTCTTTTAGTATGGGAGGATAAATCACTTGTGATTCACATACGTGCTCTTGATGATAAACGAGCAAATCAGCACAGAAAGCATTATTCAACCAGAACAGACTCTTTTCACGCTCATAAAAAACGAGCTGACAAGGTTATACAGGTGGAACCTATTACCACGTCTTCTATACACTTGCTTTTGAGAGTACTCGAAGTTTGGATAAAGTTAAAATGAGATTCTTTTGAAAGTTGTAAAAGTCTTACCAAGTTGAAGGAGAGTGACAGACAGACAGACAAAGCCATCATAATAGTCTTCTCATATTCTATATGCATAGAGAACTTAGAGGACTTGTGAAATCATACGAGGATTGACATGATCTACATAATGAAAGTCTTACGTGTCAGTGATTACCTGCCTGAAGGTCTTCGAGCTGCTGCTCAAGAACCTTAGCCCGGCGTAGAGTCTCCTTAGCTTCATCAACACGACCTTCCCTCTTCAGAGCTAGAGCCTGCCTCTTAATGCCAAGTATTTGCTGCTTAAGAGAAGCTTCCTCGGCTGGATTAGGCTTTGTCACAATGTCGTGTGAGGGCGAGGGCTCATCATCTTCAAAACCCATGGCTCGAAGTGCTGCCATCATGTCTGGGTCACGCATATCTTGATTTGTAACCTCAATATTTTCCTCCTCCTCCTCCTCCTCCTCAACCTTACTATCCTCAACAGGCTGTGTAGCTTGCGCAACAATTGCAGGAGAACTGACCTTCCCTACATTCTCTAGTTGCGCTTCAAGTTTTTTGGCCTCACCAAGTTCAGCTCGCGCCTCTACAATTTTGCCTTCTCGTTTTAGAGCAACGGCCTTTCTTTTCCGAGCTAGAATTTGTTCCTTCAGTTTGGGCCCAGTTATCTCACTGGTCTTCGTAACTCTAGATGGCGGCTTTAATGGGGCTTCTTCTTCTTCCTCTTCTACAAAACCCATGGCCCTTAGAGTAGCAGCCATTTCTGGATCCAATAAGTCATTGTCATCCACCTGCAAGCACAAAGAGATGCGATTCACCAGATTCACTGGTCTTAAAGTCTCGAAGTCCTGAACTAAAGAAGAAAGACTGTTCTATACCCCTGTTCAGTTGACAACTAGGTACAAGGCAGCATAATACTAGGGCGTACTTACCTCCACATCATCGTCGTCATCGTCATCAGCAAACTTGGAGAAAATGCTAAAATCCTCAGGGATGGGCTGAGAAGAGGCTCCTTTCTTTCCAATAGTACCCTTGGACTTTTCTTCTCTCTCAAGTCCACGGATCAGAGCATGTAATTCATCGTCGTCAGAGGCTTCATCGTCGTCAGAGGCTTCATCGTCGTCAGAGGCTGGACCGAGTAAGGCCATCTCCTCTGCCTGTTTCTCCAGTATCTTCGCTTTCCTAAGCTCATCTTTTGCCTCTACCAGTTTTCCTTCCCTTTTGAGAGCCAGAGCTTGCCTCTTGTGAGCCGTTACTTGCAGCGATATTGCATTGCTAGATCCTACCATAAAACAACATCGTAAACAAAGGAATAAACTCAAGAAAGAACTAAAAACACCACTCCACAATTGACCATAGATTACAAACGTCAAAACCTTAATCTGATATAGTGCAAGCCTACTGTTTGTTGAGTAGTTTCTTGGTAATCAACCTCGGTCATGATAAATTAAAATCGGAGGGGAACCAACCTGGGGCTGCTGCACTAGTTGCTGGTGCTCGATCTGGCTTAGGACGGACTTCAGCAGCCAATTCTGCAAGCAGTTGCTCTTCAGTCTTGACAGCCGGTTTTTTATCAGCTTCCCGTATCTCTTTGTCACTCCATCCAAGAGCCTTCAAGTCACTAAGTAAGTCATCTTTGTCGGTAGATGAGGCTTTCTCTTTCCCGAAATCCTGCGAAGGAGCTCTGCGTTTCTTGGAAGTATCACTAGGATCAGATTTCCTCCTGCTGATATTGGCATCTGGTGATCCAGGGTCTTCTTTTCTCGGACTTCCTTTACTTACAAAGACACTGCTTGAACCAGCAGATACCCTCCGTTGGTGCTTGAGCTCTTTCTCCACAGCCTCTGCCTGTCGCTCCAGTTCCTTCGCCCTCTTGAAGGCTTTCAAGGCTTCTGCATCCTTCCCCTGTTTCTTCAATGCACTGTATCTCTTCTTCTCCTCTTGGGCTTGCTCATGCAGTTTAGAAGGCGAAATAGGAGTTTTTTCCTGTCATGATAAGTAGGCTTAGGGTGATGCATGTAATCAACATAAAGAATGTAAAATCCGAAAGACGAAGCTAAATCTCTTCCCCCCGTAAACGTCCGGTTAATAAATCACAGATTCAAATATATTGCGTGGAAAAAACCTCGAAGCATCAAAGTACCTGAGAAGGAGAAAGTAACTCATGGTCATCATTTGCCACACTAGCAACAATGCTCTCCACATCCACTTCTTCATCATGCGGCTTCTCCAGGATCTGCCTCAACAATGCCTCTGTGTTGTCATCCTTGTGGATAGGATTAGAACTACCTGCAAACGAAACGTCAGCATACTCTACTCATAGATAGCTCCATATCAGATATCAATAGACGAACTTCTTTATGCAAGAAAGCAAATCACCTCTTGGAGTCTTGCTCTTCCCATATCGCAATTCGAACTTAATGGCTTCCTCGATTTGCTTGCACGGTTTACATACACGCGCAGCAGTATCTCCTTGACCTCGCAAATACACTCGATCCAACGTGCAATTGTTGCAGAAGAGACCACCACACCTGCGACAATGGTGCTACAAACCCCGTCTCAACGTCAAAATCCGCAAATCCCCCTATCACAGAGTACTCTAAACCCTAAAAATCGATTTAACATGGCAATCTCCAAATATCTGCCATTCCCCCAATCACAGAGTACTCCAAACCCTTCAAATCGACTAAACATGGCAATCTCCAATTATGAGACGAGACAAACCCGGTCTCTTCTGAGGATCCAAATTCAAAATTTAAACAAAGTAATTCTCAGTACTCCAAACCCTAAATTACCGACAAGGCAAGTCAATGACACGATCGCCAATCAAAAGACCGCTTCGAGCAAAAGTGAGGGTGCGGGCATACTTTGCGATTGAAGAAAGTGAAGGTGCCCTGGCAGCCTTCGCAGTTGGTGGAGTCGGGGGTCCAATCCTTGTTCTTGTCGTAGGGCTTCAGCGGCAAGCCCACCCTCTCCAATAACCCCATCTCTAGCTCTCTCTCATGCAAATTCACTGCCTTCCGACAGATGAAGCTCACTTATCTCGCCATGGCGATGACCACAATAGCTTAACTTCGTCGGCAAACTGAAATAGCACAATCGGACAGGTACTGTTCCAATTTCAGAGGTGTCATGGTCTTTGCGAGGAAGCTTCTAAACGAATTCCTGTACATAAGCTGATGGTGAAAATCGTATCAGAAGGCTTCATCCACAAAAGCAGCTCACACATGGCATGTGATGAAGGTAGTGGCCAAAGACGATATGAGATGGTGTAGTTGTGAAGAGCACGGCACAGAAAGTGGATCATTATTGTTTGTAATGTAAATTTGAACTTTATAATAGAGAGAGTTGTCTTTACCCTCTCAGATCCTTAGTGGCAAGATGGGCAATGATATGTTCAAGAATTTTATGAAATTGTTTATCCAATATTTTTGCTTATATTTCAAATGATATGAAAATAGAATGCATTTTACATGTACATGGAGTATTAGTATTTATTTGTTGTAACTTTTTGTTATATATTTATTTAACTAGTGTGCCCCTATGGCCTTGCCACACTCAAATAAATATTTGAAATAGTTACTTCCTATTTTGCCAAAAACGGTCCGTGTCCTTTTCCCTCTCTCAAATCTCCTCTTAAATCTCTCCCTAATCTTGTCCCAAACCCTCTTCACATCCATGTCCCCAAATATATCCCAATTCTTGTTTTTATTCAACCGAGATTTGCCTAGATTGTAAAGTAGGAAGGCTTTACAAACCACCTCCTTTTTTTGTACCTTTTTAGGTCAAGCTCCAAAAAATTATCATCATAAATACTTTGGATTTTTCATATCCCCGGATGCACATGTTGGATCAATGATCCTATTGTTAATGGCACTCTTACAAAAGTACGTGCTTTGAACGGCACGTCAAGCGCCCCAATCAAATCAAAGGACTTCAAAATCTTGTACGACAACAACAACAACATCCAATCGCCCATCAAATCATACTTATGTACAATCGGAATCCAATTGTACATAGATTTGTCTTAATAATAGCGTAAATATATGAAATTTAATTATTTCTTTTTACTTACAGTTGAAAGATAGTGATTTGGTCCAAACTAGCTTAAGACTAATAAGGTGTTAGAAACACAAAAACTGAAGACATGAAAATGTTGAAACTATAAAGGCTACGCAAGATAAATACCACATGACTTTGATTAACCCTTAAAAGCGCGAGCGGCCCTGAGAGGGCGGTTCCAAAAGTTTTGGCCACTGTAGCCTTTTCATCTTCGAATGGAATTGGTCAAGGCTTGTGTCAAACTCGTCACAATCCGACAGCCAAGCCATTCCAATCATACGCGTGCGAAATTGTGAAGACTTGGAGATGCAATTTGTAATCGGCTTGTTCCGGTTGAGGAAAGAGTAAGAGTTGAAGTTGCCCGATGCTCTACAACTTAGTTCCGATCGCCATTGAGCTGCACCGTTGCTCGTGAGCGGGTAGCTTTTGTGCAATTGCCTGTCCAACGCTTTAGTACTTTTTTTAGATTGTCCGTTTCCTACGACCGTTGTTGCAACGATTTTGCAACGGCTCCGCGATGGCACCGGAGTGGATTCGTCAACAACGTGAGCTTCATGGTTCGGTGTTTTGAAAGGAACTAGAAAATTGGACTCAAATGACTCCCTGGACAACTCAAGAAAAAAAAACAACAAACGACTCCCTGGACTCAATCGGCTCCTTGGATCTGTTCTCAATGGAAGCACGAACAGTGGGGTCCCAGTGATGAAAGTCGTGTGTTCCCGTCCTTGCCCAGCTAGCGTACAGATTCACTCTCAATTGATTGCTCCGAATCTGCAGGCCCGACTCCACCTGTTTGACTGCCCAATTCCAATTGATTCCTCCACAGATGCTCAGGGTTGCTCAGGAGGAGCCTCGAGCATTTAAGGGTTAACAAGATAGGTACACGAAGACACCAACAAATGTAAGCTAGAACTCTGATCGATGAGTTGTCGAGACTAAAATATATATGCTAGCCTAGGAAGTTTCTCAAGCAACTTTTACTTTATATCAGAAGCTTCTCATATAATTTCTCTATTATTCCTAAAACCTATTTACATATTTAATAATTTCCTACAAGCCTCCAAAGTATGTTTTTGACATTACTCCCTACTTTAGCTTTGAGGTCATCATGAAGCAATGTTATATCTCTTGACTGTCTATATCGGAAGACCAAATTATAACTATCCAAAAGATTCTATTCCATCATGGAGAAAATAATTTCATCAAATATGAATTTTCGTAGTGCTCTCCCTCCCTTTTAAATTATTCGATGAACAAGCCTCAAAACAAAGTTTTCGTTGGGACAACTTGGGTGTACATGAATATTATTGGTGAAGACCCAATACCTTTTTCTAGCACATTTGCAAGATTTTCAAAATCTAAGATCTTTCCACTTTGTATTCCTTGTGGTTCTCAATTCCTAAAATAGGTGGCGGATATTGCACTCTTCCTTGGAAAGTTGATTCTTGATAAGCCTCTAATAAAAAAACATGAAATACAAAATGTATCTTATTAAAAATTGGTAATTGTAGATGGTATCCTCAACTTGAAGAGCATCAATTCATATGTACTCCTAAAAATGGTTTTTTTGGCCCTCAGAACATTACTTCTTTTTTTTGCAACAAGCAAAAAAAACTCTTTGTTCAACTTTAAACGTTATAATCTAACAGCCTATGGGTAGTTTTAGTTTGATCTTTGGCGTACGACATCAGATGAAAATTCTCAACTTGTGATGAAAGTGGGGTAGATTTAACCCCCAAGAGTCCAATCAACCATTTTATGGTTGATCCCAAATTTTGAGGAGCAATACATGGATTAAAAAATTAATTAAATTAAATTGGACTTTTTTTTAGCATTCCAGAAGTTTGGTGAGTTGGGAATCACATCCAATTTACAGAACCTCGTTTGAATTCATAAATGTTCAAAATAAGTCTTCAAACACAAACAAGGCAAGTTTTCTTAGTATAAGAAAGCTTACTATTTTGGAAAACTAGTAAGATTACTCATAGATCACTTTTGGCCTCTCTCCATTGTATCATATAAGGTGTGATTTTAGCCAATCATACCAATTTACAATTACTAATAGTATAAAATACATTTTATATTGATTTTCAAAGTTTTACTCTTTTTGATTAATTATTAAACAAATATTAGGATAGATCTACTTTGGATTGCTACATCATAAGGGTTACAAAATTCATATTTTATAACACATCTGAGTTTTTCCCCTTTTGGGGTTAAGGGGTAAGCATGCAAATAGTGCCTTGAAATTTTAGGGGTTCAATAAAACCTTAATACCGTAAGTAGGAAGTCCTCGTCGGAGCTCATATCCGGATGAATGTGCTCCATTAATTCGAAGGAAGCGTTATGGATGAATGAGTCCGAACCTGGAGGTGAGTTTAGGTCTGGGAAGTGGTGAAGGGTAAGGCGAAGAGCAGCATCAGGGTTTCTTCCTTTCGCTCTCGCGCTCTATGCTGAGTCGCTGCTGCAGCTCGACCTCCGTCGTCGTGGTTTAATCTTCGTAGTAATCGCAAGAAGAGGCAGGTCACGATGGTGCGCATCAGTGTTCTCAACGATGCCCTCAAGAACATGTTCAACGCCGAGAAGCGCGGCAAGCGCCAGGTGCTCATTCGTCCTTCCTCCAAGGTCGTCATCAAGTTCCTCTCCGTCATGCAGAAGCACGGTCAGTCCCTAACCCTCATCCCTCTCCTCCCTAGCCCATTCTTTTCACCAGCTCTTGTCTTCTGCGATTGTGTCCTGTACATTAGGTCGTGCTTTTGTTTCTTTCATGTATTTTGCGAACGGACTGAGGTAGCGGCACTCTGAATCTCCGAATGACGTGATTGTATCATCAATCTAAGGAGGGATGCATTGTACCGAGAAATGAGTAGTGTGGAGATGACCTAAATTCGTTGCTTTGAACATCTCCTAGGTTGTTAACACGTAGGTTGTTAACATGTACATGATTAAACTAGTTTTTATTAAGGTTAAGGATTAGGGTGGCGAGTATGAATTCGTCTGATTTTGAGGCACGGGAAGTATGAGAACGGAAAAACAGGGATTCCCAGACGATGCCATTATTGGAGATTTTTTTAGGGGAGTTAAAAGTTTCCTTTTGACTGGCTGTTTGATCACCATGATTCTCTTTTTATGGATGTGCTGCCCTGAAATCATCGGGAGTAAATGTTGTAGTTAACTCATTTTTCTGGTTGCTGGCTTTTCTTTTACAGGATATATTGGGGAGTTCGAAATGGTGGATGACCACAGGTCTGGAAAGATCGTCGTGGAGCTTAACGGCAGACTGAACAAGTGTGGTGTTATCAGCCCGCGTTACAATGTCGGAGTTGGTGAGCTCGAAGCTTGGACTGCACGACTTCTGCCTTCTCGTCAGGTATGCTCATATCATGCATCTTCTTAAGCGTCACTCTGGACTGCACGTTGCCTTTTCCTATCGAAGCTTTGTGGTATCCAACTTAAAGTAGGAACGTAGCATATAGCCTTCAACAGGTGGCTAGATTCTATGTTCCCCGGAACGTAGCATATAGCCTTCAACAGGTGGCTAGATTCTATGTTTCCCGGAACGTGACATGAACGGAGAACCTCTTTGACTATCGCATGGGATCCTCATGCTCACAATGATCAGGAATCAGCGGAAGTCGAGTTTGTGTGTGTGAATGTAACGATTGCAGTTCATCTCTGAGGTGTGTATGTACATTTTAGTATGTTCTAACGCTGGACTCTGTCAATTTGCAGTTCGGATACATCGTCTTGACTACCTCAGCTGGTATCATGGACCACGACGAAGCCCGAAGAAAGAATGTAGGAGGCAAGGTTCTCGGTTTTTTCTATTGAGAAAGTCTGATTTTGACAGACCCAATTTTCCTGCTCGTGAGTAGTAGGTTCGATGGAGGGCTGCAGTATCCATGTCTTGGCGGGGTTGCTGTGAATGAAAGCCAAGAAAGTTCACTTCGAAATCATTGCTGTCCATGGTTCGCACTTGTTCCTCATACAAAGCTCTGGTGCCTGTCTGATTACTTTGTTATCTTATGATTCGCACTTTGTGCACACTTCCTTGGAACAGCCATGTTCAGTTATTGTTGTATGAGTGTTTCATTCTTCACCTCTGGTGTGATTTAATTTGTGTTGCAATTTCCAAGTTCTAGTTACCATGTAGATACCAGTATTTTTTCGGTTCTCTTTTTCTTGGAGTTGCTAATAGGTTCTCCTCGGTCATGACTACCGAAAGTAGCGTCTTTGGATGGACCCACCTTAACAACCTAAATCAACTTCGTTTTTGTAGGTAATACTTCATATAACAGACTTTGAGAGATCGGGTTTTTACATATATCTGAAATGGTGTCAGTTATTGTATGTATGGTTTGTATGAGTTGACTATAATGGCAATGCTTGACGGGTCCATCCGTTGTCGGATTGTGGAGTGAGGCCGTCAAAACGTTTGTCCATACATGTTGAGGACTAGGAATCTTTTGTCCATACATGTTCAGGGCTAGGAATCTGTTGTCCATACATGTTGGGAGTCGGAATCTGGAGGCTGCAGTGGATGAGAATGGAGGAGAAGCCCTCAAGGCATATAGTGCCACCTGTAGAAAGGTTACATTGTACCACGATCTTGTGTTTGTTCTTTGAGATCTGCCTCTGCCTATCTGACTCAGTCAAAAAGTTGGTGTATCTGAATGAGTAGGTGGAGGTTATAATGTCATCGTCTATCCACTTACTGGTAATTCGAACCCCGATCAGAGGACAGACATTGTGTGTTGTAAGAGTGGGAACCCTAACCATTTTTTTGGTAAACTTTTGATGGGGGACTCGTGTCACATTGGACTTTTGTGAATGTCACAACTTCAGTCACAACTTTCGATAGTAGGCTGAAAGTATTTTCTTCTCAAACGGGGGACACAGGGGAATAAAGGATTCGTTATAAGAGCACACTGGTTCCCTGAAAATGTCATGTAAATGAATAAATTCTGCCCACTCATATTTTCCTATTGATCCAAGCACAACCATTGCTGCAATTTTTTAATCACCACGTGAGCAACAAATCTATTAACTCATATGCATCACTTAAAAATTCCACGCAAAAGAACATATCCGTGGTAGTTGGATGCTACTGAACCTCTGGTGGTCCGGTATATTATGTGTATTGATGTTAGAAGGGCTAAGGGTGAGGGGGGATTCATACCTCTGGTCTAAGCTTCTAGTAACAATATGATAGTATCGTTTGATATTTATATTTTTCATTGTATTATTCTATACTTATTCATTTTAGTAGCAACTCTACACTTCGGACCTTCACTAAGTTTGTGTGAATTCAAACTTGTCACTACCCTCACCAATGCTCAAGAACCTCTTCATCATTTCCAAATGCAATAGAAAAGTATATACCACTAGTCCCTAAGACACGGTAGTTGATCAAGCTCCTAGGGGCGTGCAGGACACAAATGGCTCTTTGATAGATGAGGGGGACTCCTCCAGGCATAAACATAACTACCCAAACCTCACAAAAGTGAAAGTTTTGTCCAAGCATGTGACTTAAGCACATGGGCAAACCAAACAAAATAGCCAAGCCTACGACCAAACCAAGTACACACCGAATCGGGGGACCACACTAAAAAACACGCCCAATAATGAAACCACACCAATAAAACACTCAATCACGAAACAAAAGTAAGCACACAACAATAACATTATTTGGGGGTTGGAAGATCGCTTCTTCTACCAACTACGCATGTCAACTGCTTACTCTTGCCTCTCCTTTGAGTCTTCAAAATCTTTTGTCTCCTAATTAATATAAATTTCCTACCTCAACACTCATAGTGAGGAAGTAGCTACTTGTGTATAGTTAGGGAGTAATACTAATTTATTCATAAGATTTATACTTGACAATATATTGTATTGCATCATAAAGCAAATTAAGGAATGAAAATGACATAAAAAATGGGGGGTGAGAAATTTCAAGCTTGATTTAAGCTATGTTGTATTGAATTGGTGCATGCATTGTGCAATGATGCTCCATTGGTCTTAGGCAAACTTTAAACATCCTCCTTACAAAAAACTATGTACCAAACCCTATGAAATCTCTCTCCAAAAATTGCAAAAAAACACTTCGCATACAAACAAATGGTTAGCAATAAATGATCTAAAAGGAGGTGAAAACAACAAGAAGAGGGTGTAAAATAGCAACCGAAGAGCTACAAAGAGCTACAAAAAGTTGTGGTAAAGGAGCAAAAACATAAACAAGAAAGAGCTAAATGGTGTTGATAATGTGTTACAAGAGACAAACAATATATGACTAATACAAAGAGAATAAGCAAAGAGCTCCATTCCACCATGTGTGTGTGTCTATATATATATATATATATATATATATATATATATATATATATAAAAATATGAATACAATCTGGTTAGCCACAATTCAACAAAAGTGAAATAATAGATATGCTACCAAAATAAGGAGGAGAAAAGTAGATACTAACAGGTTTTAGAGAGGGTTGTAGAGAGTGAATGGAAAATATTTTAACAATTCTCTTAACCATACCCCAATACTTTAGGCAAAAAGGTTATTCTATCTATAATCATGTTTTTGTTAGATAGAGATAGAAGTTATGAATTGTTGGAGTCAAATAAAGGGACCCTTCATTTTGGAGAGCAACTTCCCCTAACTTGCCCAAATCATTATTGTGTTTTCCAAATTTGTTACATACTGTGAAAAATTTGTGTACCTTTGCTTGTTGCAAGCCTCACAAATGAATTTATAACCTCAAATTTTTAAAAATAAATGAGAGAATGATTGGTAACTTTGTTGTGCAATGCATTTTGCAGTGAGGATGCTAAGATCCTACAAAAAGAGTATGAATTAGTGAAGGGAGGGTGCTATTAGAGTTGATGATGCTAAAGCCTCGATCATAATTAATTAAAAGCCAAGTTTTTAATTTATCATATTGTACCCAAGAGGAGGTTGTTCAACCTTATCATTTGCAATTATCAATAGTTCAAACTCTCACCTAATCTTACGTTTTTGTGTCGAAAAAAAAAACCTACATTACGGTGCTCGATTATTGCTCAATATCAAGTGCAAGAAATCTTTAGTAAGGTTACTAGTGCAAGCAAATCTAGTAAATGGGGAAAATCAATGGAAGGATAGAGCAAGTAGAACCATCATTTTCAGGCTCTTCAACAATAAGTTGTGAAATTCCGAGGTTGGATATATAGGTGTTTTCAAAATGGTGCCCAAAAGTGACACCCCGTTATGTTTGCATTCATGGTCCTGTTGTATGTAGAAGCTATTACATAACTCCAAGAGAAGATTACTAATTCTCCATTATGGGACCTGCTCCCTTTTAATCCATTCTGCTAGAGGAGAAACCAATAAACATGTTTGAAGTGGATCCAGTAAAATACATTACATGCCATAAAATGTAAAAATGTTGCGGCGGTGACAAATTTCGTGTCGTAAAAGATGAAAATAAGTGTTGCCATAAAATGTAAAAATGTTGCGGCGGTGACAAATTTCGTGTCGTAAAAGACAACAACATACATGTGAAAGACAACAACATACAACGACAATCACATGTGGCTAGACTCGAACAAGAGC
Organism: Bryum argenteum; assembly: GCA_037043015.1. NCBI lineage: Eukaryota > Viridiplantae > Streptophyta > Bryopsida > Bryales > Bryaceae > Bryum > Bryum argenteum. Next base: position 19,496,196 of record CM073325.1, on the reverse strand, counting down.
TTCAACCCAAAGGTAGGAGCAACCGCTTCGAGCGACACATGGTTCCACGCCCAGCGCGCCACAGCGACAAGTTTGAATTCGCCGCGACCGAGCCAGCCCGCGAGGACGAGTCCGCTTGGAACTCACCAAGTGGTAGGTCCCCGTTGCCGACATCTGGCACTCCGACTCCGCTTGCCTACGACATTGTCGTCGCGACCCACTGACCCACGGATCGCCGTCGCTACCGACCAGCGGAATCTTCCCTCATAAATCTCTTTCTCCACCGGCAGTTGGGTACCACCTCATCCCTCACTTTCTGTCACTCTCGCAGCTCCCGAGCTCCTTTGGCACGTACTCCCACTGCCCCCATTTTAACAGTGGGAGTCGCACTTTCGGTTCTCAAAGTTTGAACTTTGCCGCGTGTCGCTGATGAGTGGAAGCGTACGCTCTTACCCGAATCCTTCTAGTGCAGTACCCAGGATCATAAATGCTATGATAGCGCTTTTTGGTTGGAGAATGGTCCATTTTGGTGTTGGGTTTTGAAAAGTAGGGTGTGTGCCGATCCGGAGCATGCGGAGGTTGTTGATCGAGAGACGGAGCTTGTAGATTGAGAGACGGAGCTTGTAGATTGAGAGACGGAGGTTGTCGGTGGTTGTCGATTGAGAGAGACGAGTGGAGCTATGAATGGGCAGACGGATGCGTTGTTGGGGGATATTGAGCGCACCCACACGGTGACGTTTTCCGATGATGTAGTCAATACGCCGACGTCGAAGCTGTTTGGGGACATCGAAGATCCAGAGCAGAATCGAGCGGTGTTGGCGCGGACGCTGTCGCACCCGCACGACGAGCTCTGCTATTTTCGGAACGGTCTGCGATGTCTGGGATTGGATCAGTCATCGAGGTTTAAAGTTGGTCTGTCGTGGGTGGTGTTCGTGCTCTTCACATTTGTGGTGCCGTGGGTGAACCTGACGTCTGTTTCCTGCCCCGACTGCGACCCCCAGCACCGCCACCCCTTTGAGGGACTCGTGCAAGTCGCTGAATCGAGTTTAGCCGCCGTCTCGTTTCTGGCGCTTTCGCACATCGTGCGCCGCCATGGCTTGCGTCGCACGCTCTTGCTTGATCGGATCGTGCGCGAGTCCAGCGAGGTTTGCACGGGCTACGAATTCGAGCTTCATGTAAGTCTTCGATTTTTTCCAACTCTGTGCACTTCTTGTCAAAATCTCTAACCGATCCATCCTATAAATTCTTGTCTTGAAAAAGTCGTGATGCAGCCTCTCTCTTCTCTAAGCTCTATCCATCCTAAGCAAGGCATGTCTGTGAATATTGAAATCTGCGTTATCGTACCTGTGGCGTTAAGTTGAAGGTTGCCCATTGCATTCTGTGCTTCATCTCTATCATTGCAATAAATCGAATATATTGTTTCGTTTGCAAGCATGATCCTCAGGTAGTTAGAATGGAGTGGTATGCGAAATGAGGGGCATGGGCATTGACAGTTGTTAAGGGCATGTGTGTGCAGAGCGCATTTTCGTTGCTAGGATCGATTCTGCTGCCTGTGGCAGCGATCGAAGTAGCGTTCCGGGTATGGTGGTACTACTACGTGACAGTATCCATTCCATTCATAGAGAGCAACCAGAAGCTCACCATCCTGCTCAACGTGGCCTTCTTCACGTCGGGTCTGCTGGCATGGCTGTACCGAACGTCGGTGTTCCTGTTCACGTGCATCCTGTTCCGCCTCATGTGCTCGCTGCAGATCCTGCGCCTCAAGGGCTACATCCAGCTGCTGGGCACCACGCCCAACGTGTCCGTCATCCTGGCGGAGCACATGCGCATCCGCAGCCAGCTGACCACCATTAGTCATCGCTTCCGTGCCTTTCTCGTGGCCTCGCTTTTCACCATCGGGTTTAGCCAAGTGTGGTCGCTCTTCGTGCTCCTCAGTTCGTTCGAGAAGATCAGCTTCTTCCGCGCCGGCGACCTCGTTGTAAGCCCCCCATTCCCTGTAACCTCTCCATTTCATGCTGCAATATGATTGCAAACGTACTACCCAATAGAAATCTCTCAATCAGAACACGCTAGTGTAACAAAAGATACATGCAACACTAACTTTGACTCTAAAAATGACCTTGCAACATGTCCTTAGATCAGACACAATACCACCTTGCACAACGATGCATGCCAAATCTTCGTACCGTCTTGGATTAAGCTGAGATTTTTGCCACAGACATCGCATGAAGTTTTTATGAATCCTTAGAATGTTTCAGTTGCTAGACGATCGTACAGATGCGATTGATCTATGGGTGAGTGCTGGGTCTGAGTTTGGCTGGTTGTGTGGGTGGCAGGTGTGCTCGGTGGTGCAAGTGACGGGGCTCATGCTGTGCCTGAACGGAGCGGCGAGGATCACGCACAGGGCGCAACGGATTGTAGGGATCGTGAGCCAGTGGCACGCGCTGGCGACGTGCAACCCGCACGCCGTCACAGACTCGGAGAAAACGGGCGACGATCCGTCGCAGTGGAAGTCCACCATGCGCGGCCCTGCGCACCCGCGCCTCTACAACGAGGACTCCTCCGACCCCGACAGCGACGACGACTCGTCCAGCGGCTACGAGACTCCCGTGGACAAAACCATCCACGACATGGAAAGCTACCAGAAGCGCCATGCCCTCTGTAAGTGCCCAACCTCTATTCTGTCACGCTACATTTAACTACTTCTGGCCTTCAAGCAGTCCTCCCCCGATGGCTTTGGGAACAAATATGAAGTGAATAGGAAGAACGATTGGGGATTCCTTGAGACCGTGCAATATTCAAATACCCGGATGTTGATCTCCAATCACCATAAACCATTTCACAAAACCGAAAAACTTGAAGTTTGTACTAGTCCAGATTTCTTGAATGGGTTCGGACTTGGTTGAATATGGCACACCCGATTCAAATTTCATTGACTGATCAATGTATTCTTTTATTGCAGTATGCTACTTGCAGCAGGCGAAAACTGGAATCTCATTATATGGATGTGTACTAGACCGAGGCTTCCTGTATGGAATGTTTGGGTCCACGTTCTCACTCACCCTTTTCATCCTCGGTAAAACCATCATCACTTGAGCCCGAGCAAACCACATGAATGTATGTATCTGTTGTAGTGAATGTAGTTGTAATCGTAACCTGGCCTTTGTAGTTAAGCCCACTTTTCGAGAAATTGTAAAACCATGTATATCTAGTGTACGAAGTTCAGCACCGCCCCCCACATGGTGCATTGCGGATGGAGAAGCGGAACCCCGGAACGGATTCTGTACATGCGATTCTTTCCATTTGAGAAAGCATGAAGACGTGAGTTAGTGAGCATTACATACTGGCACGGTGATTAATCACCGCAGCTGCATCCTGTAGTATAGCAACAAGCTGGGTTAGTTCAGTTATATAGGAGCCTGTGATCTGGGGTAATCTTACCCCTTGTTGTAACCACCATTGATATTGAAATGTACATTTTGCTCATGACTACCCCTTGTTGTAACCACCATCGATATTGAAATGCACATTTTGCTCTTGTCATGCAGACTATTGGATGAGAAGATTGTGGGAAAGTTGGAAGGATTGGTAGCAGGAAGGAGGTTGGGCTCCATTCCTCTTGTAAGTGCATATTTGTTTTTAACCCTCAGCTGGGTTACGTGATATTGGGAAGCATCATTAATGTTTCCTTAGAATTAATTCTTCTGCGATTGTTTAGGTGCTGCAAATTTTGGCAGCTACCTAGAAACGCACACCAATTTAGTATTGATAGTCATACCAATTGGAGCTTCATATTGTCGAGATCTTGTCGTTATGGTTGCAGCACAACCATTTTGTTGAAAGAGATGAAAGAGTACACAAATAACACTGGGGTCAGAAGAACTGACTACCTGTAAAACCTAACTATCAAGAAAGAGGACGCCCTCTGTCCCACTTGTCTTTTGTGGAGAACAATAAATGTACCCCGGACAAGGTACAAGCTACAAAACTGGTTACTGTTACAAGACAAGATGACTCAGTAGAATGGAAACTCGATGACAGGCTCCTCCTTCAATTTGTCGTACTCTTTCTCTACGCAAATACATATGAGAGGTAGACGTGGGTTGTGATCGTGCAGCCAATGTGCAAGCCATCTCTGACGCAACCTTAGTTAAGGCATCGAACTAGCGTCTTTGAGTCAAGACATTACCTGCAGAGATGCAATGATTCGAAATAATATTTAGGAGGATACAGTCGCGCCATATGTTTCGCAAGCAGGTTTGGCCTTCGCAAGAGCCACCAAACCTTTTAGCAAGAGGGGCTGTACGTGCTCCTTAAAGTAAGCCGCAGCGTCCTTTGAATTAGGGTAAGGCTCCAGTATCACTGTCAAAACATGAAGTTAGGATTATGGCACGGCAGGTTGACAAACAAGGTAGCTCTTTTACCTCTTACTTTTCTCTCAAACAGTCTGCTTCTTAAGTGAAACTCCGTGGGCGTAATCATGCACAAGGCTTACATACCGGTTAAGATTAACCCCGACTACCATATGAGGCAAGCAATTTGGTAAGTACCTGTCGGGAAGAAGAACTTGATCTCCCATTCAGCTTCTCTTACAGAATCACTGCCATGTACAGCATTCATCCGTCCATCTGTGCCATACAATGCCCGGATTCTGCAAGATTACCCGAGGAAAAGGTCAGCTGCTAATGGTCAGTTGTTGCATCCTGACAAACAGTGAGAGTACAAACTCGGAAGCTAAATAGTATCAAACATCTGATGAGGAAGAACGGATCACATAATCTATCATGCTTATGCATACAGGAATGAAAGGCAGACAGGTAATTGCTAGGTGAAAGGCCATAACACTAAACCAACTGACACTGAGCTAGAAATTTATGCTTTTGAGAAGCTCTATTTTATGATAATTCGACTGCAAACAGCATCTGACGAGGCTATCTACGACTTGATTTGCATGCTTTGACGGTTCAATCAACAGCAGGGACTCCTCTAAGATAGGTACAGAATGTTATGATTTCATTTTGGAAGGCATAAAGCTGCCCTCCACTATTACAAAACTCAAGGAAGAGAATTGTTGGCTACGTCTGAGGAGCTTCTCTGCGTGCACGGTTAGAGTCTTTGGGACCAAGCAGCGCACGAAATGCTCGACAGCAATTGTCTCTCACCAGCACCATGCAATAAATCGACCGGCTGCAAACATCAGAAATTACAAAGAGTATGAAGCTTACTGAAATCTCTGCAGAAGACCACATAATACTCATTAACTGATCCCTGGTAGCGGCAAAATGAATTTCGGCCCTTATACATCAAGTTCATGCTTAGTTAGTGCTTCAAGTACTTCTTAGTAGTCATTAAAGTTGAAACTGACTTGATGAGCACCTTATCATGAAGCGGATAAGGGTCTCAAAGTACGGCATCTTAGCATGTGCTCGATAGAATTGCTCCGCCCGCACCCTCGTCAACTATCAACACATTGTTCACATTCATTCAAAGCAAGTCAACGCGGGGTGCAAGTCATTTAAGAGAAGCCGGAGTGTTACTGACCGGCAAATGAAAATGTGAGCACTTGCCGTACCTTTGTTTCTAGCAAATCTCAGTGCATGAACTCATTTCAATGAGTTCATGCTGAAGCTACGAATGAGATTGTGCTGATCGTACTTGCTAAATAATATGAACTGATGCTATTTAACCAGCAGGAAGAGAAGAAGTAAAATCCCATTCGCAGGAATTTTGAACTTCCTTGACACCAAATACAGAGTCTAAACTTGATGGATGGTTTATGAGAGAAAGTAGAGAAAGAAATTGATTCACTATTATGTGATATTAATGATCGAAGTAGTCTGAAACTGAAATATTCCGGTGTGACTTTCAAGACATCGAGAAAGACTGAAACACGAATTCTGAGCTGCAGATTACAACATGAAACGAAATGTCAGTAGAGGACTTCGGCAATTCACCTTGAAGGTGGCTTCGGCGATGACATTGAAGCCGAACATGTGAATCATGTGGCAGATGTTCTGCTTGTAGCCCAGGCGCATAGCATCAGGCTTGATGATGCATAGCGTCGAATCCATCGGAAACAATGCACTCGTGACTCTCACCATCTTGACGGACTTTTTGTCGCTTTTTATAGTCAGGAGAAAAGCGGATTATCCGGCTCCGCTTAGTCGTCGTTAATTTACTCCTGATTGTTCGAAAACCTCGTCGCCTTTCAAAATCTTCTTTCGTTACATGCCTGTGTGGTGATTGTGAAAGGTGTTGCGTTGTTCAGTTTTGCAGATTAATTTTTCAGAAGAGAGTTTATTTGCACTAATTAATGCAGCCTTTTTCGGAATTTAAACTTCCAGAACCAAAATGTAGAGGTACGAGTCACTCGCAGATATCCAATATTTCTTCAGTCGCTTCAGCGATGTCAACCGAACTTCCTTCTCGCGAACACAGACTTAATTCTGATGTAGCTGAGACCGACAACAATCAACGCACGCGCAATAAGAATTCGTCATTTTTTGCACGTTCTCTGATCAGGATGCACAGAGAAAGCCAGGCAAACTTATCGACACCTCCCTCATCGCAATGAAGCAAAACAAGAGTACCGTAACATTCAGACATTGTATCACGAGGGAGGAAACCTTGAATCGAGATGCATGATGCAAATTGTTGAGGTTTTCTACAGTTTTTTGCAATTTTGCAACTCTGAAAATATGTTATTCAGAATTCTAAACAAAATTGCGGACAGTGCGGCACCGCCGAAATCATCGCCGGGAAGCACGTAACTCACGTGGCTTTGCACCAGGAAGGTCAGAACCAACCCCGTGGAAACCGTTCATCCGTTACACTTCATCTACACTGCAAACATTTCATCCGTCCATTCTAAAGATATATATGTATCGGGTTCCAGATTTTGAAATGAAACTTATCCATCGTAGAACATCTCCACTCATAGGTATCTCGCCAAAGGAGGTCTTGTGTAAGGAAATCCTCTACAGCAAGGGTAATGTGAAAATAAATTTCTCAACAAGGAGGGCGTAGTCCAATACAGAGGAGAATATAATTTGCATTACCCAAGGAGACGGGGATTGCCCAATGTAAACACCTACATGATCAAACAAGAGATGGAAGAGATCATTCAAAAAATGTACAAGAGATTATGTATATTGATTCCCCATGATCTTTGGTTTCCCTAGAAATACCCCGTAAAGAGAGCAACTCGCCCGTGAAATGAATGGGGGAATCTTTGTTGGTAATTACGGAAGATTGAAACTTAGCAAAATCTTAATGCCACCCACCATTCATTATGTTATCTATTCCTAACAAGGTATAATTTCCTTGCTTCCTGGCTTCTTATTGTACTTTTCTGATTGTACTTCCCTTACACATTGGTCAAGGTAAGATATGGTCAAAGTGCACATTGCTACCAGCTCTCTTTTATCTATCCTCATGTGCATGAGCTTATGTTTGGAAATTTTGGATCAAGGTTTTTGGTTTGCAACACAATGTATATCCAAGTACTTATGACCACATAAGTATGAGAATTTTTTTGTATGAGCGTGGCAACGCTGTGGGGACATACTAGTTCTTAAGTGCAAGAAAAAGTCATTGGTTTTGTTGAAAAAGGCTTATGTGGATAGACTCGTAGCTATGCTAAATATGCTTGGAGTAAACATCTGGTGTGATTTATCTAGTAGAAACATGGGGAATTTCCACCAAGCTCTCCACCAAGAGTGTTTCATTCCACTAATTTTGATGAAAATCCTCGTAGAGAACGTGCACTAGTATCATTGTAGGTGGAAACTCCACATGCTTCACTGGGTTGCACAACTCTTACACAAATAAAATATTATACATAAATAAAATTTACTTGATGTCAAAATACCTAAATGATCTTATAGACATCACCTCATAACTTAAAATAATACTCTTGCAAAATTGCTTGAGTATCGTACAGTATTTTAAATACCACTGGCGCTGAACAAAAATTGGATAATATTGTCGGTGACGTGGGCGATACCGCTGTATACCCGGGAGTAGAAACCCGGCGAATAACGAAGCACATAGGTATCAGCATGACAGCGGAGCTGCCTTTCGAGGCGGAAGCGTCAGCAGGGAACCCTTTCCAATTGCCGGGTTCCCGATCTTCCGATCCCGATTGCTTCTCTCCTCGTTTTCCACGGATCCGCTTCAGCCATCGTTCGTTCTCTGTCGGTCACGGATCCGCCCCTCTTCAGGTATCATCTTACCTCCGTCCCTCCAATCAATCATGTGTCACTTATGTCCTTTAAACTTCTGTCCTTATTTTCTTGAATTTGAATTCTAGTCGTTGCTTACTTGCCAAGCCGTTCTGTTTTTTGTGCCCACCTTAGTTCCCTGCGTGGATTTCTTTCTGGCTCCGGTGACGTATTGCCCTGGTTAGTGCTCAATGGTCGGTGGGGGTTAGGTGTCCAGGAACGTCCTTTTTAATTTCCTGGAGTCGATGCTGTAGAGATTATTGAGGATTCGGGATATTGCGAAAGCTCTTGTTAGAAGCATGCTGAAGATTGTGTGACTTTCAGGATTTAGAGGCTTCGACGTGGAAGGAATCTCGTGAACATTCTTTGAGGTGAGTGATTTTTTGGTTAAAGCATGAACGCGGGATGTCCTTACAAGCAGTCTGCAGTCTCTGTGAATGTTCAGAAGGATGAATTCATTCTGCTTGCTGTTCGCTTTTTGAATTTGGTTGGCGTGTTGTTTTAACACCTATTGTTTGACTTGTTTGTTCAAAGGGCGACATGACAATCCTTTATGCCTTGGTCGCGAGGGGGACGGTGGTGCTTGCGGAGTTCAGTGCCGCATCTGGGAATGCGAGCACTATTGCCCGCCGAATTTTGGAGAAGATTCCCGCTGGAGGGGATAACCGTGTCTCCTACTCGCAGGATCGGCATATCTTTCATATAATGAAAGCAGATGGCTTGACCTTCCTTTGCATGGCAAGCGATACTTTTGGAAGTAAGATGATTATGCTTCTCTGTTTGGACTTTAGGGTTTCGATTTGCGGTTCGTTCTTAAAGTTCGGGTGAAGAAAATTTGGGACAAGTTCAGATGGATGCTGACATTTTTCATATCGCAGGAAGGATCCCCTTCTCATATCTGGAGGATATTCACATGAGGTTCATGAAAAACTATGGAAAGGTGGCGAGTACTGCCCTAGCATATGCCATGAACGATGAGTTTTCCCGAGTTTTGCACCAGCAGATGGAGTACTTCTCCAGCAATCCAAATGCTGATACAATCAACAGAGTGAAAGGTGAAATTGCTGAGGTAAGTCTTTGTCTTGTGGCTGACAAACTTTTGTAGTCGAAACCTTCTTTCTTTGCCAGGCTTCTTTTGGCCCACCTTTTCTTTTTTCCTTGAAATGTTTGGCCTACCTTTGAAGTTTTCTAACGAAGACCTTGCGCCTCAGGTCCGAGCTGTCATGGTTGAGAATATCGATAAGGTTTTGGAGAGAGGTGATCGCATCGAATTGCTGGTGGATAAGACAGCTACAATTCAGGACAACACCTTCCGTTTCAAGAAGCAGTCACGCAGATTGCGACAAGCCATGTGGATAAAAAATGCTAAACTCTTGTAAGTATTTTTAGTCAGAGAACGAGCTTCTCTACTTTCATTTTCGTAAGAAGGCACTTGGGAGTTGAACGGAAACGGTTGAGGGAGAGATTTGGAATATGATGCTTGATGTACAGTATTTATTTCGTGGGGACCAGGAATGAATGCCTGCAACTGCTACTTAAGGTGCCTGAACATTTCATAAATTAGGTTGATGAAGAGGTGTGCTCAGAATTGCTTTTGTTTACACGTTAAATAATGATCGAAATAGGAGCATGAGACTTCTGAACTCTCCTTTTGATAGAATTTGCTTGAGCACTGAATAACGCACTGGGTGGTTATCGCAGGGCAACATTGACGTGTCTCATCATAGTCTTGCTCTACATCATCATTTCATTCTTCTGTGGTGGAATCTTTCTTCATGGCTGCCGGAGCTGAGTGCAAGTTACCATTTGCGTTACCTCTTGTCCTCTTCAGCATGACATGATATGGCTGAGCCTTAGATGGAAGGATTGCTGACATGATCAAGACGCCTGGAGGCAATAGCTGGTGAAACGTAGGAAGGTCTTCGTTTCAGCTTCAGGGTGCAAAAGTTGTAAGTACATAGGTTGAGTGTGATTGTAAAACGGTGACAGGGTGGTCTCGTTTTGATTGAAGGGTATTGTAAGGAGACCAGTCCAGTTCATCGCTGGGCTGCTCAGGTTGATTGTAAGTTATATTCATAGGTTGATATCAGATTACTTGTGGGTTGTCTAAGGAGGTGAGTTCCAAATACATATCCAGGTTGTAGAACAGAATGTCTGGCTTGCACTACCGTTTTTAAGCACATGCTGGTAAGTTGGACTAGGAATTATCTTCTCCATTCAGGTTGCTTTCGTTTGCTTTTTGGGACTCCCTCTTTTTTTATCATTGATTCATCATTACAGTCGCCAGGTAACATGGGATGTTATTGGCCTGACTTGCCACGTGTCACAGAAAGCGATCTGAAGTATCAAGCCAGAGAGCGGTATAGTGTTGTGCTGGAAATTCAGTACTCGAATGTACTGTACATTCGATTCTAAAATATGAAACTTGATTCGAACCAAAACTCCATCGTTACTGGTTGTCCAAAGTATATATGCTGTTATTTATACTCATAAGACTCACAAGCATTGCAAGATGCAACTTGAAAGAATGGAACGTTGTCAACATGTGAGGGCTGAAAGCAGTATTTAACTAGTATATCTATCATGGCATCATCACAAACATTGCAAGATGCAACACGGAAAAATGGAAAGAAGAGAATATGTGAAGCTGTAATTTACTAGTGTATCTATCGTGGCATCACTGTGTGTCAATCTTGTGTACGCATCCCATTTGAATGAGAAAAAGCATATCATAATAAATCCAGAATACTTGCCTTGACTCAATCTTTCATAAATAAATGTACACACACCACATCTGTGGTTCTCCATTTATTTTTTGATGAAGACATGGACAAACACTGGTGCATATGTGGTTTCAGTATACATGAGTAGTATACAGTACATGGGTGAAAATGTGGTTTGACCACTCTTCATCAATGAATATGATAATGAATTAGCATCACAAATATTAGTGAAATAGCAATAAATATGGGGTAAGCGTTCGTAGCAGCTACCAAGGAGGATGGAGGAGGGGTAATGAGCCCCCTAATTTTTTGATGTATAGACATTAAATGCCAAGGAGGAGGCTTGGAAGTGTAACGTGGGGTCGGAGACCTCAAATTTGAATTCAGAATTATCAAAAACGACCTTGGGAGGTCCCCACGGATTCTAGGGTGCCTCCTTGGTAGCTGCCACGAACCATTGCCCATAAATATGATAGTGAATTGCTTGTGAATTCATTTTCAGGAAACAGAAAAAGCAGTTCACATCGGAAAGGAAGTAAGAAACTCTTCCTTTTCATGATAACCTCCACTTCGACACAATCAATACATCAGTTCACACTGAAAAGGAAGTAAGAAACTCTTCCTTACCATAATAACCTCCACTTTGACTCGACCTCAAAAGAAATTGGACTATAAAACGACACATACCAGCAGAACCACATTTCAAAAGAAGTGCAATTGTCCGCTTACCAAGAAATGCTGCTTACAATGATATGTTGACGATAGATTTGAACTTTCGTAGTTGCAACTTCTACAGTAGTAACTGGATTGATCCATTGTAGATAGCACATACAACATCAGATTTATTTTCTATTACACGTTCATGTATGGCAACAACACACATAATCGCTGAATGGATAGATTCGTTCAGATGCCAATCAATCATTGGACTTTTTACATTCGGATACAACTCCATACATGACCAAAGACTGATTTTCAGGCATAGAGGTGTACTCAAGATCTAAACGAGACATACAGTATCATGTCCAATAAAGTTCACCTCAACCTATATACTGTCTGCCACAAACCAGCTCGCAGAAGAACTCTAACTAATCAGAGGACTCATTAGAAGAGAGAATGAAGAAGATGTCTCGAACAATGTCATGTCCAGCACTACTGTACAATCTGATTTCACAGCAGCAACCAGGGTTTCTCAAGATCTACTTGGTAATGAAACCTTCCCTGCGACAAGGCTCACCCTGACGTCTTTCTTCTGGTACCAAAAAAATAGAATTCTCATCACTCGGGGCAGTCAACAACGTACTGTACACATTGCAGAACCGGGGCCGATCACCAAGTAAATTGAGCCACTCTCAACATTCCAGTCCCGTAGAAAGCTCCGGTGAAGAAATGATTGCCGGCCCGATCCGGTGATCAATGAGTGGGCTTGTCCGAGACGGCAGCGGCCTCTCGCCGAAGTTCCTTAACGACGGCAGCCAGGGCTTCAGGATTGACGCCGTGCTCGCAGAGAGCGACGAGAATGGCAAGCGTCTGGCGGTCGAGGCCGGCGCCCAGGAGGTTGGACATCATGTGCACAATGTCGAGCGACTCGCGCGCCCTCTGCATAGCTACTCCGTCCATCGCTCCCGTGCCGCTTCACAGCTTCAGCAATTGGCACTTGGAACCCTAATTACCAATCGCCTCTGTTCCTGTCAAGGACAACCAGAGGAACCAGAAGGGACGGGGTGCAGTCCTCGCGGGTCAGTGAGGGCTTGCCTTCCCTCGCGTTAAGGGCCGGACAGGACAGTGAGGGGACTGGGTAGACAATTGTGAGTGAGGCCCAAACCATATGAGAGGGGGAGTACTAAAGCAAAATTCAAAGAAGGTTGTTCCATGTCATTGTTGCCACTCCCCATACTTTCTCTCATGTAGGAATCACTTGCTTATTTGAAGAGATGTGGCTTCAACCTGTGGTTGCCCCTTATTTTTAAGTGTGCAAGTCCCCAAAGTGCCTTTCAAATTTCCTTGATATCTGAGTAATCAAACAATTGTTCTTCAGAAGGCTTAACTCAAACAATTGTTCTTGAGAGGGCTTAACTCAAACAATTGTTCTTGAGAGGGCTTAACTCAAACAATTGTTCTTGAGAGGGCTTAACTCAAACAATTGTTCTTGAGAGGGCTTAACTCAAACAATTGTTCTTGAGAGGGCTTAACTCAAACAATTGTTCTCGAGAGGGCTTAACGTATCCAAATACACCCAAATACATGATTGCACTCATACCCTACCTTTCCTTAAAACCCGAAATGGGTTTTGGAGGTTCCTGGAGGAGAAAAACTCAACCAACTTTGACCATTATAATCTCACAAATGAGGAAGAATGAACGGTTCAAATTTGGTGTGAGAAGAATGGCAAGTAAACTTTGAGATCTTTTGGTTCAATATTTTAAATAATGCTTAGATTGAGATATTTTGAGCTTAATCTAAAGGAAGTTCAATTTTTTTGCCTTAGACCGTTTTGCAACAAGGAAATTTAGGGGTTAAGCAAAGGACTCAACGAGGAAACATGTGCCATGATGCAATTTCAAAGCAAGACAAAAGCACAAGTATATACAAGATAAGCCCATTATGGGTGTGTCAAATTATTGATGTGCCTAATCATAAATGGATGTCCAACTTTCACTTGCCACTAAATCATGATAATTTGAATTTACTACACTTGAAAGTTGCCGCCAAAACATCTCATGATCAAACACACACAAATGCACCACATGCACTTTAAAGTATGGGCTCAAGTTTCTAAAAAACAACTTCATGGGCTCATATCAAATCTGCTAAGTGAAAACGAACATTATAATTGAAGTAAAACGTGAAAGTACTCAATAGCAAATGGTAGATAGACATTACAAAAAGAAGTGAGTTTTTGCAATGATACTGTAGTACAATTCCGACGCCTTCCACAGATTGCAATTCCAATCATTTTTTAGTAAAAAGTCAAATTTCAAACTTTTTCAAAAACTGCCTCTAGAGGGCAGTTCGAAATATTTCTGTACTCCACCGTACAACAAAGTTCCGAAAAATAGCTTACCTGCACAGTCCTTAACTTCTGCTTATGATTTGAGTTCATTATCAACTTCGAGGATACGACATCAACTATAATGAGGAAATTTATAACCTGTAAAAACTCTGTGACACACTTTCAAAATTCACACTCATATGCCACACAGACTACGGAGGGATCGGTACCTCAAGAAGTCCAAAACCGATATCATAATGAGCAATCACTCATTTCGTTGGAGTGAGGCCTTTTTCAGGTTTTCACGTGCATGAAACAAAGGCTTCAGAGAAATGAAGAAGTCACCTACATTACTAATTAAGTGACTTTGTCGTATAACTTAACTACAATCTCAGTTGAGTACAATATGTCGCAGGAAGAAACCCAAAAACCTCATCGTTAATAAATAATTAACAAAATACAACCAATCAAGAAACGCACCACTCATGGTTCATAACGCAATTCAGTTGTCCAAAGTAGGTGCACGTCAGAGACAACCGTCACAACCTCGCTTTCAACAAGATTGCACGCACTTATAAGACCACCGAACGACATCGGCGTTTGGTCTGCACACAAATGAATCAGATTTTTAGAAGTCGTACTCTACAGCAACAAAATACAGCAAGACCTAAATTTCAGATTGAAAGAGCTACCAATAAAAGATCTACTAGTTTTAGTAAAAGAACAACTGTTGCCGTGGACAAGCTCGGGAAAGTGAATACCTAAGTTCCAATGAAGTCCTGTGGTTGTGGTGGAAAGAGAAGGAGCGCCAATCGGAACCAAGCCACAATGAGGGCCCTCAAACGACTTGTCCACATGAATCTCATGCACGTACCCAGTTGGTAACAATGACAGACTACTTTCTTCACTCAAAAGAATTATCCTCATCGAATTTGAGAACGTCCATAATGCATTAATATTTGCAGCCTCATGATCGAATCTTCCTCCAAGCGCACCTACAACAAGCACCTTGAGCTGCACAGACAAAGAGAATGTCACGCAGCAGCATAGTAAAAAAATTACAAATAAGCGATGCTCTAACACCTTAACAAAAGTGCATGCAGAGTGTCCCAAATGAAAATCCTTATTATGAACGGAGTGTCTTTCCATGGAAACAGTTTCGTAAAGTAATGCGGCAACAAACTTTATCAGACTGAAGACTCCACAAACCTTAGATTTGTCAATCTCAGGTGTGGAATCCTTGATAAAACGAAGACATTTGTGAAGGTCTGTCGTCTCCTGATCATGTGATTGGTCAATAATCTTTGCACCCTGCAATACCATCACAAGCACAGAACAGGTTACTAAAAAGGGGGTAGATGCTACGTCCTATAAACATCTCGCCAACAACATCAAATCTCCTAAAAAATCGATGAATACATGATGCCTACAAACACAATTGACAAAATCGTAATGATAAGTTGCCGAACGATGACACAAAATCAGCAGAAACGTTGCCACTTGTGTATATCGATGGAATACCAATTTAGAGTAGAAATCTGTCACGTCAGCTCGAATAGAGTCCAGGTCTCCCTTGATAACATCCGGCTTATGCCTGTCATACCAACATAGTTAGAAAACACAGAGAATAAGCAGGTAATGCTTGACATCGTGGTTAACGGAACATTCCAAATGCAACTACGCCACATCATCAATACAGAAAGTGCCAAACAAGGGACGATAAACCACCTGAGGCGGATAACTTCTGGATCATCCCTAGGAAACAATAGAGGTAGTTCATCATAAAGACGATTAGCGCCACCATCAGCACACACCCGCAAGCATGCTGACACATCCTTTGCACAACAGCCCACATATTCATCAGCTGCCAACAATGCCAAAGATCCAATTCTATAACGAACTAGATCCCTAGAACGTAAAACCAGTACCCCTATAAATGAAATGTATGGTTGAAATGCAATCTTGTAGACCTACTTTTAACTTTGATATGAAGAAATACTCGAGGTTAAGCAAAAGAGAGCAAGAGGAAACGTCAACTATCCAATGCAAGGTCAGCCATGAAAGATGAACAATATTGCATAAAAGACACGATACAGAAAAGAAGCGACGGACTGATTACCTTGGTTCCAAAGCAGAGGTGTAAAACGAGGTAGCCGATAATTCAAAAGCACCAACACCATCGATTGATTATTAACGTTTTCTCCTGAACGAGTGACCTCTTCATTCTTGCTCTCACTACGCTGAAGGATATTAAAATCCGTCACATGTTTCATAACTCCAGCCATCATCCTGTTGGATTGACGACAAAAAGTTCTAAGCGAGAACATGAGCTCGTTCCTGCTTCTAAACAATCTACTATTATACACTGAGCACTACCTTGCACTAATAATAGTATAGGGGCCAAACCCTGCAACCAATCCTTCACAAGGCGGAATCAAACATCCATGGAAGATGTCGCAAACTTGAACGCTTCAGAACTGACACACCAAACCACCGATCAATCTCTCTCAGTATCAAACCCTAAAATGATCTCGAATGGCTAATAGACGAAAAATGCTCATGACGCAATCGACACCATACAAACACAAAAAATACATACCAAACCCCTCGTGCAACATCCAGATTAGGTCATCAGGTAAATGAATTTTTACCAGCGAAATTACGAGTGCTCCTGCCACATGACGGACGGATATGTCCTACACCACCAAAATTCATGAAGCCGGCCAACATCCTGATTCCGTCAACACCAGGCGCCCGAATTCAGATTACAAACGAGCGACAACTCAACACTATCTCTCAAGTGATTCAGGAGCATTTATGCTCCTGAGGTTTCCTACTCCAGGCGCAAGAATTGGAAGTTCTAAGAAGGAATTGCGAAAGATGAAACGAGAAGGCGAAGTGGCTTACCGAGTGAGAAAAGTGGCAGATAACGGCCGGCAAGTCAAATTCGAGCAGAGGTCACGGAAAGAGACGGAATCTGCATGGGCGAAAGTGAATTTGTGGCAAAATCTTCAGGAGCAGCTCCAACGAAGACTGACATGGCTTCATCCAATGTGTCTTCAAGTGCCCCTCGTGAGGTATGGATGGATATTACAGGACTAGTTGAATGTTATCATTTGTCATGCATCCGAAAGGTACACAGCTCATTCTCACCACACAAGCCTTTTGTACTGTAAAATAAGTCACGTACGCACAAATTCTTCACCTGTTTGATGCTCCTATTTGGCGGATCACTGTAAATTAGTGATGTTGAGATGTTGCTGCATAGTAGTGACCTTCACTATGCAGCAACGTTAATTAATTAATCTAATGGTCTTTCTTGCCACATGGACCCCCTTAAGAGGGTGCCATATGGCCCATAAATGCACTTTATTTTGTAAATTTTCAGGGGAGGAAGTAGTTGCAAATGATATGGGATAAATTTCTCCACAAGACCCGTTGTCCCAAGACCCCCCGCCCCAAGACCCCCCGCTCCAAGACCCCCCGCTCCAAGACCCCCCGCTCCAAGACCCCCCGCCCCAAGACCCCCCGCCCCAAGACCTTCTAGTTGAACCCCTCCCATACCCCTCCGCATTTTTAGGCACACTTTGAGGCCCGCACTCCACGGCCTTAACAAGATTTTGGGAGATAGTGCTACGAGCATTTCTCAGGGCAAGGGAGGGGAGGAGTAAAGAGCCCCTAATTTTCTCAAATGTTTAGGCCTAAGATGCCAACGAGAAGGCTTCAGAATTATCAAAAACAGTGGTAAGGGGTCCAAATCGAAAATTCTAGGGACTTTGAAGAAAATATCCCTTTGACTTATGGGGCTCTGAGAAATGTTGGTAGCACTCATTTAAGGGTGCCTATATTTGGCAATGTAGACTAGCCACACTATGACACCAAAGTTCACTTTTCCCTTGTTTGCCAGAACATGCGGAAGTTTGCGTCAGGTTCAAGGGTTTGGTGATATTAGGGAATTAGGGAGGGGCCAGATGATATTAGGGAAGGGCCTAGTGATATTAGGGAATTGGAAAATTTTCCTATATGATTTGAGGATGCGGAGGAGGTAAGGGAAGTATATGGAGTGGGAGTTGAGGATGTAGGAGGTGAGGGAAGTATATAGAGTGGGAGATGAGGGTAGAGGAGGAAAGGAAATCATATGGAGTGGGAGACGAGGGCAGAGGGTGAGTTCAAAGTTTTTTTTTCTTTTTTTTACTATCGAGCATCCGCTCCGTAGCGTCTTCGAGATTCCAAAGCCTTGTTTGTCCCTTGCGTCAACAAGCCTTGTCTACCACCCTCTTCCTCTTATTCTTAGCCGTATATTCTTGCCGTGCAATCTCTCAAAATCACTTCTTTCCACCCATCTCCGCTCCGGCCTCTCTTGGAGTTCCTTGCTACTCCTAGCAACTTCACAACTTCAAGAATCTTCTACAATTCTATTGTTGCATTGTGATTACACATGAATAAAGGCAAGTGCGGCTAATATTCCCACGATGCTATTCAACTTCAAAGAATTTTGAAAGTTGCAAGTGTAAACTCAAGCATGTTAAAGAACCTATAGCCCGAGACGAAATAGATCATAGTTTGAAGGACACTCACATACTTGCCTCTAACATCGAAGTAGTATGAAACACGAAAAATTACCATCACAATCTGAAGTTTTTCTTTTAAAAATATCTATATATATCCTTGTCTAGGTTTCCATTGTTATGGCCCGGCAAAAGTGTTTCACATGACATTCTAGGAGGTTGCAAGATTTTTGAACTTGAATTTTTGGGCTTTTACTAGCCCTCGATACGAAGACACATCCTCAATTGTGTTAACGTTTTTGTGTATTTGCTATCCTTCCGCGATGTAGGCTAGCATTTCAATTGTGATTATTGCCGCAAACTAATGCATGTGATCACAAGTGACAAATCACATCCTCGTGGCCTACATGCCTACAATTGAAGGTTTAATGAGCACTACAATATGCGGGCAATTTTTAAAACACAATTGAAGCACTCTCGGTACTGCAAGAGAACATAACAAACTAAGAGATGCACATACAACCTTGGCTAGCGCAAGGATGGAGCACCCCCCCCCCCTTGGAATTGCACATATTTCATGTTCTCTCGTCTTGCCCTCCGAGGCTAAAATTAATTTGATTAGACTAACTGGGGAAAAGTGAAATCTCGTGATTTTGAGATATTTTTGTGTAAAAGGAATGCGCTATTCTTGTTGGCAAAGTCCTCTGCTCTCGTTTGCACTTCTTTGGCAACAACGCATCATTGGCTGCAGAGCAACGAGCTACAAGAGAGGTCGGAGCGAAGGCACGAGAAAAGAAGTAATTTTAACACACCGTGAGGCAAGAAAGTGCGGCTACGACGAAGAAATGGAGGGAGAGGGTGGTCAACAAAGCTTCTTGACGCAAATGGGGCTCCAGGCTCGAAAACTTTGAAGGCGTTACGAAGCCAACAACTCATAGAGGCTCGCCGATAAATGTCGAAGGGCAGGCTGAGGGGTGAAGCGGGCAGGGGTGCACGATCTCCCATTGTCCCAACCTTATTGACGAGGAGTGGCACTCCCCGTCAAGCATTTATTGAATAGTTAATGCTCCTTCTTATAGTCATCTCATGTGACTATGAGGCATACGTAGAAGAACGTCGGACTTCTTAGATTATTTCCTCAAGCAGCCTTCGAAAGCACCCTTGTAGGTTGATTTTTCAACTAGTACTACTTTATGAACTACAATGGTTGCCCTCTATGCAAGAAGTGTAGCAAGGGGTCACAGAATAACCCTGCAAATTTGCGATACTCTATTATCAAGAGTCTCTGCAATTTATGATGTCTCTCTTTTTGCACTTTATTACTCTAATAAAAGATACATTCCAAATTTCCAAATATCCAAATATCATCCAACTACAAAGTTGTTAGATTTCATCTCAAGATCATGATCACGTAAAAATAATTCATGAAGAACTATTTTTGATTTGTTATGATAGGCTTACACAGGTAAATCATGCCCAATGTTCAAAAACCCAAAACCTAAAGTTGCCATTGTTTCTCAACTTATTTTATGGATCTTGAAAAACTAAACTTGATTTGGGACCCAACCAATGTGATTTATCTAGAATTGAGTCCAAATGAAGAAGTTATGACTCTTCCAATTTTGCTCCTTCCATCCGAAATGATTTTTTTCGATCTTGGGTTAACATGGAGGCAGTCAAGTATTTGACCATTCTAGAGGAATTCCCTCATTGTTTCTCCTATTTGATCAAAACCATGGGGGGTTCCTAATGTATTACTTCTGTATTGCATGAAGTCCATAATAAGTTGGTGTTACTCGCATTATTAAGGACCGGAGTTTTTATCTATCTTGGGTGTTACTAGCATGTGAATACTATGGCAAAAACTTGCTTCCGGTAGCCTCTACTAGATTTTGTTGTGTAGAAACAAGATAATAATTATTTTTCAAGTATAGATTTCATCACAGTGTTTTTAGAGTTTTTTTGTTTTTGGTTTTTAAACTAAAGATTTCAAAAATATAGAGATAACAAACATGAATTTCAACAAAATGATAGAGTTTTATTAATTCAAAATTTGATTTTTTTTGTTTCTTTGAAATAATTATTCATTTACCGCCGAAATATGGTAGAAGGTATGGTATCCAGTACCGCTCTATTCAAGTCCTCAAATCCATGGCAGAATGAAACAAAACAGTTCAATACCTTTTCTCTTCTGATCAATACACCACACCTAATTTCACACAAGTTAAAAAAGTGCTCAATTGAGCTCATCATCTCTGAATCCTATTCTCCCCTTTTAGGAAGCAACACGTCTATTATACAGAACCAAACATCAGACAGCCAGGGACCGGTAGGTACACAATCTTGTCTGCATCTTGGTGTGTTTATTGTCAATAAAATGGCCATGTTGGCATGTACGTTGGCCTCCATCATCAAAGCACCATTGAAGTAAATGCTCATTTCGTACTTCCCTGTGATATTTTTTCCTGTTGACTAAACCATGTAGACTTGACAATGGGTTTAGTTTTGACTGGAATAGCATAACATTGTACTGTGTTCAGACGCCAGGTCCTCGCAAACGTCATTAGTCATGTGCGATTGTCTCCCGTGTGAACATCAAAAACTGTGTTTGAGTCAATAGTCTTCACTAGAATAAAGCTGCATGTAGAATCTTCCATGATGGTGTCGAATGTATTCATGACAACAATGAATGTCAAGTGAATTGATCTCCAACTTTCGTCAAGATCAGACAGAACAATTAGCTTGACATGTGAAAGTTCTTTTTTCCGATCTTCATCCATAAATGCACTGGAACCTCCTTGTTTGATGCAGTTACAGTAAGTGATCATAATGATAAGATGAGCATCTTGATAAGCCACTTAGCAGCAACTTTCCTGAGGTTTTGGCAAAATGTGGAGCATCTTTAACTTTCAAGATCCGCAATTGTCATGACCACATACACAAAGACGTGGTTTGAAGAACCAAGCTTACACACAATGGTTCCTAAAGATATCTGTGGACTTTATTTCAATGTCTGTTAAGGCTACTTCATTTTGTTGCTACAACGTAATGACCGTAATGCTAATCAAAGCATAAGAAACATCTAAAAATCACAGAAAGCTACCGCAAACAACAGTCCCAGTGTTAAATTTAGGTCAAAATTCACATAACACATTTCAACCCTCCTGTATGATTGATCTCCAGAAAACAGAATCTGATGAACCATCTTCCATCTGCTCAAAAAAATGTAAAATTTCTTAACAGGTCGATTTATAGTACACAAACCCCAATATCTATGTTCCTGTATCTCTTCATGTATCAGGCTTTCAGCCGAAAAAGGTATGAACCTTCTACTTCTCAAACCAATTCTTACTTCTGGATACCAAATCTGCCGTAACATGGCTTGAACTTGCCAGTGATGGGGTCCAGGACATCTAGAATTGGAAGCTCCGCCATGCAGGATCGAGGGAGAGATTACCTGCAGCTAGTTCCGATCAGTGGGATCGGCGCGAGGCAGGTCTGATTCTAGAGAGCATACTGTGCACCGCTTGCCGAAAGCGACTACTGCGAAGAGACTCACGCATCCTGGACAGACTTCTGGAGAGGCGCAATGGATGATGCTTCTTCGAGGGAGCGGAGTCGTAATCGTAGGCGGAGGGCTGAATTGGGCCCGACATGCTCACCCCGCATGATCCGGTAGAGAGATACTCCGCCTGCCCGGCTCGATAGCTCGGGAATCGCTGCAGCAGGCCATGGCCGTTGCAGCTATCTGGAGACGCTCGCCGCTCCGCCGGGAGTGATCTTGAGCGCAGGTAGTTGATGTCCGGCTTTGGCGTCTCTTCTTGGATGGTCTCCAGCGTCAATTTCAAGGGTGGTGCTCGGTAGGAGTCTACTCGCCACACTCGCGGATGGTCCCATGAGAATCCTAATCCTTCCACGCCGCCTTTCAAACTCATCGGCTCCACCTTCGAATTCTCCTCCGGCCAGCTACACAGCTGCTCCGTGCGTGGCGATACCTCCCGCAGATCCGTCTCAAACAACCTCCTACGCAGTTTCTTTTTGCCCATGGTCCGCGCCAACGAAACACATCACATCGAATTCAACCCACCCCCTCTAACGACTAAATTCCACATCCCAAGCTTCTCCACAATTCAACAACCCCAGCTTCTCCAAAAATTCAACAACCCAAGCTTCTCCAACAATTCAACAACCCAGGCTTCCCCACAACTCTATGACCGAAGCGAGGGCCATCGGAGGAGGGATTCTACTCAATTCCTGCATAACTCGAATTCTGCACCCGGTCGAACGCTAGCATCGAAATCCGACACACCGCAAGAAGGTCCGTTACGCAATCAGACAACTAGAGACTCAATTGAAGGGGAAATGAGTGCTAGTGGAAGACGACCCGCCGGCCAAGGTTACTGTAGGATTAGGTGAATCGAAGTAAGGTCGCAGGAAACCCGCATCTGGTCGAAACAATGTATCATTCTGTCGAGCCCTGTTGCTGTTGCCATGCGCGGGCGCAATGGTAGATGGTGGGGTGAGAACCGGTAAGTGTAGATGAGAGAGCTTTAGGGGCCTAGTTGGGCGGCATCAGTTCCGGGAGAACCGAGATTTCTCGAAACAATCGGTAGATGAGGTGGTCCACGCTTGGTCAGCATGCTCGAGTCATGGTCCAGTGAACACGAGCTACGCTGGCTGTGGCTGGTGCTCGCCTTTTACACGGCCATGACTCTAGTAGTCTAGTGGAGCCGAAACTTCGCTTGGAAGCCCATTAGTCGTTGATGTCATCGATTGCAGCACCCTTGCGTCTTTCGTCGCACTGCCGGTACAAGCAACAAGACGTCCTCACAACTACTACAATCAAATCCCTGTTTTCGCCCCCGTCCCCAACACTTTGTCGACATTTGACAAGATATGCTGCATGTATTACACAAGTACTGAAAGAGTGACAAAAAGATTTCTACCTGTTGTGAAGAATGAGAGAGGTGTTGTAAAGAATAAGAGGTGGAAATTTTATGAGGCGGGGCCTCTGGGTTCCAAAGATTCTTGAGAGCAACTTCAAAATTCTGTTGCATCTCTATTTTAGAAATTTTATGAGAGAATATAACTACATTCTTTAATGCATCTCAACGTGGATTTTGAAAACCAATTTTATTAATTTTTTCTTAACCCTTCGATTAGTGATGAAGATATGACATTTACCAAATTGGAATATTTTTATGGAGACCTAAGGTCCTTCCAACTTGTTCACTTGTCTTTTTTTGTAAGATTGTAGTTTAATGTTGAGTAGTTTGATTAGCTAATTACTCACTACATTGCCTCACTGAAGATGTACGAGTGCAAGTGAACACCTTCAACTCCTAAATGTTGGAGGGAGTCTAATTTGGAAAGTGCATGAAATTTGCAATCTCTTTGTAAAAGTGTTATGATGATTTCAAAGTACGTTTAAGAGAACTTTCACTTTTGTTGCTACAAAGCACAAAAGTGTTGTCCATGTCATTATCTCCTACTTTTGTTCCTCGAACTCAATTTTGTCAATCTAAAGCCTCATTTCGTTAGCTTCTCAATTTCTAGGCTTCCCATTGGCTTACAATTCTTTCTCATGGCTTTTCGCCTCTAGAGTTTGGAAACATTACTAAAAATCTGCCCAAAATTGCCCAAAATCAGTTAGATTGCAGTAACTTCAAAAATTCACCAAAAATTTTGAGATCTTACTTTTTTGCAAGTTTTGTATTTTGTACATGTAGATGAGGTACCAAGGCATGATCTCATTGTTTGAGTTTCCAATCCAAGAATTTTTTGCATGCCTTTTTTTATTTTCAAAGACCAACCTTTTTATTTGCATTTCAATATACCTCCATGTGAACAATCAAGCATTTCTATAGGTGGCATAGGCATATTACAGCCACCGCCGCGACTACTACAGGTACGAAAATGATATCTACCAAGAGACAACACACTCGAAGATTAGAGGAGGAAACCGTCAACAGTCGACCAGCGTAGTTGGATGAACCAATCTTCCAACCCACACGATTATCTTATTGCAGTGTCCTTACTTTTGTTTTATTCTTAGTGTCGTTTTGTATGTGGACGTGTTTTACTATCTAAGTCAGTCTAATCAGTCGGAGGGGTCCGGACCCACCCAAAATGTATGTTATGAGTGTGAGTCTTCTTGTATGTGCGGATCCTGGTTGAATTGTGATAACCTCACAAGCCGGAAGGCAGAACTTTAAGTTCCGCGAGGGCCGGGCAACAAGAGTATTGCCCGGGTTTTCCCCTCCGATGTGATAGAGCAATGTTTGCTCCTAGCCCACTCTCTGAGTCCGATCGGCCTACCGGCAGATCGAGAGCTAATGGGATCCACTTTTCCATCGCGTATGGAAATGATGAAGAGGTTCTTGAGCATTGGTGAGGGCGGTGACGCCTTGCCACCGCACGCGCGCGACCAGACCTAAGCGTTGCATGATGCAAGCTAGCCCCACTTGCAAAAGTGAGGAAGAGAGGTCGGGATATAAAGACATGAATGTCTCCCACGCCTATCCTCGTAAGGGGTGCCCATGCCTTCTTTTTTTCGGCCGTCGGCTTTATTAAAGCTAACCTTGGGCATTCTTGGTTGTGGCACCACAGGGAACTCTAATTGGCACTACCGTTGGCACTACTGTTGGCACTATCTACCGGATAGACTTATCTCCACGATGTACGACGTGCATTTCAAGGAAGCTTCATTTTCTACATTATAGAAAACCTACTAACTATACACTTTGAATTGGAAGTGTTGGGGGCACTTTTTAGTGTCTTGGATTACGATTAATTGTTATCCGGGATGAGAGCAAACTAGAGTCATATGTCGGGGAAGTTACGAAAGAATTTCAACATGGCGGACACCATCATGATTTCAACATCAATGATCGGGAGAAGCAAGACCGGGGAGGATCCATACCGTCCGTGCGAGGAGGAGGAGGAAGAAGTTGATAGACCTAATACCTCGCAGCAGACCTTGTGGAGATGCAGCATGTAGCAGTTACGAAGATCGAATCCTCCAAGAACGTTGCAGACATGTTAACCAAAGCGCTCCCGCCGTTCAAGCACCATGAACTTGTTCAAGCCGTTGGCATGCGTTCGCTCCAAGACTTGTAAAGGACACACTCTTTTCTATCCTCGAACTTTTCCCACAGGGTTTTTATTCAAGGCATAGTTTTTAACGAGGTGTTTCTTAGTCGAGGAGGAGTGTTGTGATAAGCGACTGGCGGAACTCCTCGTAGAGATAGAGGACCACCGGAACTCCCGAGAGTTATTAGAGTAGAGCAGTTAGCTGGGAGTTAGCCACCTACTACAACTGCGGTTAACTGCAATTAACTGCAGTTGACTCCGAGTGCTGTTAAGGCGCCGCCTGTTTCACCAAACCCCAGATCATATAAAGCCCGAGGCTCTCAAGGCCTCACTCACTTTTTCGCTCATTCCTGTTTTGTTCTTCTCTCTCTCTTTCGATACTCTCAACATTTTTTTAAAGGCGCTTAACTTATATGAATTATATGAAACGTAATTGTAACTTTCTTAGGAACAAGGATTTGAAGAGCCTCAACTCAAATTCACGTTTAAATTGGTTTGTGCTCATGAAACACTTCAAACTCATTTAACAACTAGGAAATCAAACTTTTTCTTCAACTTGAACATTACGATCTCACTATTGGTGAGGAATTTGAATCTAAGATTTCATACACACATACATGTACAAGTTAGGTACTAGATCCTATAGTATCATAGTCAAAAATTTCTCAATAGTTAAAACTTTACATCTTGCAATGACCGGGGGCTATTTCGAGGCTTTTGGCAGTTTTTAGGACATTAGAGATTAACCTCACCTTCACAAAGTAATTTCAACTGAAAATTGCACATATTTCCACAACGTGTCCTAAGATTGAGGTGTTGTTGCATAGTGGCCTTCACTTGGTTTTGCGTTAATTGATTAATGTTGGGCCTTTCTTGCCACATGGACCCCATGAGTACACTTAATATTAGGATTTTATTCTTTGAGTACAGCCCCCAATCCTCTTGTACTTTCTCAGGTAATGAAGCAGCTACAAACAATATGGGGTAAATCCGCTCCCCCAAGACTCCCGCCCCCAAGACTCCCCACCCCCAAGACTCCCGCCCCCAAGACTTCCCACCCCCAAGACCCCTCCAGTTGGACCCCTCCCATACCCCCTCTTCTCCCCATTTTCAGGCATGCTTCACAACCTCCATTCTAGAGGTGTTAATGAGATTTGGGAGATAGCATCGTAAGCTCACCTTGTTTGAATTGTGAGCTCAATTTCCAAATTAATCGTACTTTGCAATCAATTTAATCACTATGTTCTCCTCAACACAATCAAAATGACTTGTGAAGCTGAAAGTCATGCATTAGATTGCTTGTGAAGCAAGTAACAGCAACCCCTGTTAGTGCATGTTCAGTGGTTTCCTTAAGTTTATCATAATAATTTCATGCAAGGGATTCCCATCGCATTATCATGCACCTCTTCCTGTTCACATATTTAGTGTGCTCTTGGTGCTCATGATCACATATACGCTAGTCAATGGCAGGTTACCAACTTTTCATCATCCAATTCAGCCCAGGTTACCTTGAAGATGATATGTAATGGGTAGCCGTACTAATTGATTTGGGTTTGCTATAACTTTGAACTTTTAATGACTTTTTTTTTATCAAGCAAGCAACTATCTATACTACTTAGAAAGATACAATCTTGGAATTCATTCTTTACATCAACAACATTAGTACCACAATGAAAGTTCAGTTTTCAAATGTATATACGAGTAAATAAATAAATAAATATGAACACCAAACCCTTGTGGGGTTGGCGTGAATAAAATGCTCGTTTGACCTACCCTTGATGATATGCCCATATACGTGTACAAAAAATTTGACTAATGGCATCATGATTTTTGAAGGTGTACGCAAACTTTTTCATAGTGTAAACGAAATGACAACTTTACAACCTCGACTCACCACGTAAAGCGAACATACAAAGTAACCCAAATGAGCATCACGCGACATTAGTCAACATCATTACCATGTTTCAAATAGGACGTCCATGCCAACATGGCTACTATTGACTTACAATAGGGACAAGAATTGTTGCCTATGTTTTCAAAGTGGTGAGACTTCATTGCACACAAAAGATTCAGTACCATGATGGTCGCGCACTCTTCCATGCACACTCTTCGCGCAATATCCTCAAAGTGCATTGTCATTTTTTCTCAGCTTTGAGGCAGTAAAGTAGGCTTGAGTGGTAGCCAAAGTAAAGAAATCATACTTTGATACTGCAGTCATCATACACCCATACGGAAGGTAAAGCCAATAAAACCACCCACTGATGGCATAACACCAAATATTAGATGACAAGCTAGGGACCACCAAGACACTGCTGCAAGCTACTCATTGGAGCATACTCTCTGGAGAGTTGGATTTCTGGCCCCCCCCGGGGCTTTGGACTGAGCTGCTCATGGCGTGGGATTAATTTTTGCTTTCCACAAGCAACGCATGACTGTGAATGTCTTCATGAAAATGCATTTCTCAAATCTGTGGTGGCTGAGGGTGTGCGAAATAGATCTCTGCAACACTCACTTATATGTGAAAGCTATTCATCCCCATTGTCTTCAACTGGAATCTTCCACTAGCTGCCACAATTGGTTGCAGTCATATGCTACACGGCTCACTTGTGATGATGAGTGGGCTTGATAAAATATTGCATGGAAAAACACCCACGTCCACAGTATGCACTTCAGCCCATGGGTGGCTCGAAGCTCTCATGAGGGGGGGGAGGGGTTGTTACCAGACTAAGGAAGCAGGGGAGCCATTAGAAGAGCAGGCACGTGTAGAACACGTAGAGCATGCCACTGAATGCCACCACGATCTTTGGAGTGGCATTCAAGTATAAAGGCCGCATCTTCTCTTGTACAACATGGTCTAGGGTCTTGTTGAGAGCGCTTTGGCTATGCTCTTTTCTTGAAGCCATTTTCAAGAGAATTGTAGCAAACATGAGCCGTGCTATGGCGTAAAAAAATATAGAGGAATTTCTGATTTAGAACTCAAGGGCTCTATCATCAAGCTTTACTCTATGAAATGGGCGCTCTCAAGCTCTAATTAAGTACGATCTTCTCAAAGTTTAGTTGACAACGGTGCATTGCTCTTAATCAAAGTTGAGATTGCGTTGGGCATCCGCAGGCCATGGGAAATGAGGTGTGCGCTTGACATTCCACTACCACTATCAAACTCTCATGTTGTGAAAGAAACAAGCATGAGGCTCTACTTGAGTCCACTAAAAACTTAAACCAAAAACCCTCTCAAACTCTTTGACAAGTGGTAAACCAAGAACAATAAAAGCCTAATGAATACACTTGCACATAATTTCTTAAATAAACTCTAATTACCTATTTCTCTTCAAAGAAACTAGAGAGGAGATAAAGAGCAAAGAAATTCAAAACAACATAAAGTTGAGTAAAAGCGAAACCTCAAAGCCGCAGCTTTCTGAGCTCTCCTCTGCTCTCCATATAGTTTCCAAATGCAACACCAGAAGGAGTGCTTATGTTGGTTACCACCTTTACAACAACGTTGAGGCCATTTCTCCACCTCTATGGCAACATATAGACGCCACTGCTCTTAAAGATCAGTAATTGGTATGTCTTGGTGACTCTTAACATGCAACAAGCAAGGATACATGCCAAACAACAAGCACCAAATAGCAAGCAATGCTGAACGACGGCCCTAGCATGCGCAGCAACGACCTTCTGCAGGAGCCCCCTTCCACACCGAACACTCTAAAAGTCTTGCAATTCAATCAGCATGCTCTTACTACACTAGTACACAACAACACATTAATCGCAACACATTAGTGAACACTTGATTCGCTTACACTCCACAAGTGCACATGTAGTGTCACACTACAACCAAACTCATTAGAGCATCTCCACCAGTTGCGGGCCCGGGCCTCCCCGCAACTGGCAGCTTGCCATGGCCGCAGGCCGGCCTGAGGCTGGTGCCCCACCAAGGCCCTAACAAACCCGGAACCCGGGAAGATCTACAGGAGAGGGACTTCTACAGAGACGTGCATGCGGGGAGGAGAGAGAGGGAGCCATGGTTGAGGATAAAGTTTGACTGGGAGAGAATCTTGAGAGCTACAGTGGCTTAAAGTGGCATTGGAGAGGAATGCTCATTTTGCGTGGCGCGCTACTTGTATGGAGGCCCTCAAGGTCATTTGGCCTCAATCATCCTGTTGGTGGGGACCATTTGGAGCTACAGTGGCCTCACAGGGGCTCTCCAAGGCGTGCCACGACGTGCCAAGGCGTCTGGTGGAGATGCTCTTAGAAAGCATTATAAACCATATGTGCTTGTGGGCCCTACTAGCATGAGATTTGGTTCTTTCCAATTTAGAGGTCTTGTGGTCATTTAGACGGTACTGATTTCAAATATGAAATTAGAGGCAGCATATCACCCATCGGCCTGTAGAGAATTATGGAGACGGGAAGAAAGTAATTTCAAGTGGTGCAATTATTAGCTTGAAGAAGAGAAAATGAGTACTGCTTCCAATAGCAGCCCAAGTTGAACATTAATCTCAAAAGATTTGAGTAATAGTGTAATGGGTAAATAACACTAATCTTTATATACCACTCTTGTGTAGTAAAACTTCTCATAACCCTTTAACCCCTAAAGGAGAAGCTTTACAGAGACCCTCTAAACGACCATATCTGAAATCCGTGAACAAATTCTTTCTGAGTTTAATTTTGGAAAATCCAACCATAGGATATTGTGTATAATTATTATTTACATCAAGTACAAATATTAATAAAGTTTCACCGTATGGATCTTGAGATATATCAAGTCAAAGTTTCAGTTTTTGTGAAACAACACAGTTTTTGAATGGACCCGATTTGGACTTCTTGGGGTTAAGTTTTTTAAATATTCCAATGGCCACTAGAATCAATCTAAACCCCTAATCGTGCTGAACGTCAAAAAGCAATATTTTGGATGGAGGACAGAAAGATCGAAGAGCCATAATTTCTTCATATGCAGGCTGTCATACTGACATAATGTAGAGTATGTTTACTACTCCCTCTGTCCCATTATGATTTTCCGGTAGGTTCTCTCAAATCTACCTCCAAAGGTAGATTTGAGAGAACCTACCAGAAAATCATAATGGGACAGAGGGAGTACAAGATTGTACCACTGAGATCTGTATAACTTATTTTTGTTTTCATCAATGACACTTTCTTTAAGAATGTGTTTTTTTTCCCACAAATGAGTCAAACCATTTAGGGGTTAACATCTGGAACCTTTTTTATGGTGTAGGAACAGTGGCCCTTTGAAGTATTGTATTGTAGTGGCTCAGGCACACCGAACAAGTCCTGGTGAGATTCTTATGCAATCACAAGCAAAGTATTTCAACTCAAACTGCAACCCAATTGATGTCCAATAGTGAGACAGGAACTATTTGCAATAGTCTTGTCCACACGTTCAAGAGTTAGTGCTCCATTTTCAAATGCATGTGATGGCAAAATTATTCAACGTACACACTTTATAACAATCTGTGTCAGTCCTACTTTTTAGAGCTTTGGACTATTGGATGGCACCAATACGTAAGAAAACTCACTACGTACGTAGTATCTTAACCCTTAAACGCCTAGCTATACGGATTTGGGCAGCCCAGTATTGGATCACAGCATCTTTTGCACTTGGGCATCATGAATAGTGCACTTTTTGAACTTGGGCATCATGAATGATCCAATCAATGATGAGCTTGCAACCTCCTACAAGTATTATACAACCCCAGCCTACCTACCACAATCCTTTCAAAGCACAAAACCACTCATACAAATTGTGATTTGAATTCTAAAATTTCACTTTTTGAATGCATGAGAAGAAGGTGACCAGTTTGACATCAAAATATAAGTGAAAAGTTATTGTGTTTGAGGGCTATAGAGGAGATTCTGTTGGAAACGGCCCCCTCGGGGCCGCTCAGGCGTTTAAGGGTTAAGTCTTTAACCTTTAAACGCCCAAAAAAGCCCGGGGCTTTTCTCCAACAGAATCTGCTCTGTAGCATTGTACTCCACTTTTCACTTATATTTTGATGTCGACTTCATTACCGTCTTATGATGCATTCAAAAAGTGATATTTTACAATTCAATTCACACTTTGTATGAGTGAATTTGTGCTTTGGAAGGATTGTGGTAGGTAGGTTGGGGTTGTACATACCCTGTAGGAGGTTGGAAGCTCCTCATTATTGGTTCATTCATCAAAAAGTGCACTATTTATGATGCCCAAGTCCAAAAGATGTTGTGATCCAATTTTGGGCTGCCCGTTTCAGACCCCCATGGGTGTTTAAGGATTAATCCTAGAACGTTGAAGCGGACACAATATGCGATAAATGAATTTGAGATCTGATACTGGAAGATAGACAATGTATTTTGATCCAAAATTATCTTCCCAACTCCCCCTCATTCATGATAATGGGCTCCATTCAAGATGATGGGCTCCAACGTTTTAGGGTTAACCCGTAAGAGCCCAATTAACCATATTATGATCATTCAAGGTCGTTCAATCACAATCATTAAAAGGTTAACCAATCACAACCCTTGAAAGGTTTACCAATCACACCTTTGGAAAGAAGTTCACGAACAACATGGTTATAATAGTCTTTTGCTGCTTTAGCGCAAAAGACTAAAAAGTACAGAGAGTCAAAGCCCTCACTTGGAAATCCGTTTTTATCCTTCCTTCTTGTTAGTCTACTTGATATGATATATAGTGTTGTCCACACTATTTACAAACTCTTATACTAATTAGTAATTGTGTCGACAATGTTGTAACATTATATTATATTATTATTGTGAAATGTTACCGCCAAATGATAGCTTATGAAATCATTTCACCGCCAAATAGCTCGCGTGATGTATTAACTTAGAACGCTGTGCTTTGTGTGTCGGCTGGCAGCCGATAGCCCATTTGCTGTAGCCTGTTCTCTTGTAATGCTTAGTGTACTCGCGGGTCGTTAGTAGCTCCTCTGCCTTAGCGCCTTACACTGCCTTGTGTATCGGCTGGCAGCCGATAGCTTCTATTCTGTTGGCTGGCAGCCGATAGCATGCTATTTGCTGTAGGGCATTAGACTATCATCGTAACTATTGCGATGTCGCTACCGAATATTTGTGCATTGTCGCTATCGGTGGCGGCCGATACCATGGTTGTTATCGGTTTGGCGGTAGATAAGAAATTCGTTCTTGATATACGATAATGTACGTTCTTCGGCGTTTACTAATATACCCTCACATGTGTTTATTCTGCAGAAAACCACCAGCCCTAGCTAGACTGCTTGGTGTGGAACTTGCACACACGGATGTCAAGTATGGAGACATCGTCCCGCGTGCAGTATGGGCCGTTAATCCAGTCATCCAGCAGTGGGGACTATGCTGGAGAGTCCTCCCCAGCCAGCGAATCGAGATTGCTTGCTCGTGCACTCTCTGAGGGTAATATGATCCCTGGGTACGGTGATGTGCTCGAAATTCTGGAGAATGTGGAGCACGTCGACATTCTCATAAGCCTACCGGCCCTGAGAGATCCATGTGCCCCGACCGACTACATCGCCGTATCAATGCCGTGGAGACAATGCACTGAGGCGGTTTGCGGTGAGCCGGCGAATAAGCAGGGCATGACCTTCAATGGAGTTGCGCCTGCTACCATCGAGGAGTTCATGGACGCGTGGTCCGCTATCGATTACGCAAGGTTGGCTATTAACAACGCCATCAATGCTGCAGCGGCTGTGGCTCCGTCGTCGTCGAAGAGGAAGCCAACTCCTTCAAAGAAGAAGCGACCTGCAGCAGAGATGGTCGATCTTGGCGATGACGGCGATGAAGACGTCCAGGGGTCACAAGATCCCAGCAAGCCCAAGAGACGGGCGAAATCGACTAAGGATGCCATCGAGTATTCCTTAGACGAGGCCCTGTCTAAGGGCAACCAAATGACCTTGAAGATGAAGGACGTCGAGATCGACGCAATCTACAAGGCATTGGAGACGGGTCTTGGTCACCTCTTCCCCTACAAGAAGCGGAGGTCACCGGGGTTATTCCTAGCGAGAAGCTACACATCGCTCCGGACGAGCTCAAATGCAGACGCATCGCGAAAGATCGTCTGGGGCCAGGTATTTTGATTTTCTCACCGCTCTTATGAGGTTACGCTCACAGACGTATCGGTGGCGGCCGATACATCCTCTCGATCATCTCGATTCATGATTGTTCATTTGTTATGTTCTTCGCAGGTGAAGGCCATCTACAAGGGCTACGGGCGATCCGGAAGAAGCCTCGAGATCCATGGTATCCCGCTTAAACGGGAACCACTTGAAACCGATCACGGATGATGGGCGTGATGGATTCCATGCCAGGGGAGTTGGATATGTGGAAGCTAAACGACACGCACTCGACACCGCCCGAAAATCCCCTGGTGGCAACACCCTACCGTCCACCGGTATATCATCGGTGGTGGTCGATACGATGACGACTGCCGCGAGTTGGCGGACGAGTACCCGAGGATCGGATGCCAAGAAGGAGCTTCTCGGTCGAGATCATCCCGGTGTTCTCAAGGACCCCATCGATCTTGTGAGGTGTCGAACCCTCAATCTCAATATCGTAGAGAAGGTCGCCAAAGAGAACTTCCGATCGTCTTGCGAACTCGGGAGGCGGCATGGAAGCGTCTCGGTGCCCCGAGCCACACAAGGGAGGCGGGAAGCCGTCGCCGGCCTTCGAGGTATGGTTACCCTCTGCTTTATCTATCGGCCGGCAGCCGACACATTTCTTTAATCTAGAGCTATCGGCTGCCAGCCGATAGCTCTTCTTCTTGCCTTCATACAACTAATGCTTTATGGTTGTTCTTCAGGCTGCGAAGGCGCAAGTCATGGCGCACTTCGTGAACGAGAAGGTGTCCACAAAGCTCCCCTTAGTATTCGTGGGTGACAAGGCCTGGAATACTTGGATTGAGGTCTTCAATGCCTGGGAAGCAGGTGAACTCATTGGCGACGACGACAAGGAGCCGGGACTGATCAAGCGGACGCCAATCTCGAACATTACGAAGACTGACCTTGTCCCCACACTCGGTCTCCGTGACTACGACCTTGAAGAGCTTGCAGCGGAGGTGATCGCAAATCGTGTCTGCATCAAGGCCAACAACAGGACGAAGGACAGACTCACACTGCCGGATTGGTGCCGCGACAAGAAGCTCGACCGGGTAATTATGAACGAGCTTATGTATCAGCTCAATAGGCATCCGCTTCCGTGCAAGGATGCGAACTGGTCGCCATACCTAGATTCAGAGTGGGACAAGTTGGCGAAGGAGCACCATTTCACCCCGAGTGTCGTTCGCAACATCTGGACAGACCTGAAGAAATTCACGGATGGAAATGAATGGCTTAATGGACGCGCCAGCGCAATGAATCCGACGACTGACAAGTCGAAGAACGGTGTTGCGCCGCCCATATTCAGCACCATCTTGCAAGCGTATTCTCAGGTCGAGGTTACGACGGAGGAGGTCGATTCCGAGAAGGCCCATTTCGAGTGCAAATTCGCGGACACAGTTGCAGACGTCTTGCACGAGATCGACGCAGCTGTTGGCCATGCCGGCATTGCAAAGGACCCACTCCTAATCGTCTACTTCGGGTACAGTCATGGCGGAGTCTCGGTTCCTACCAGTAGGTCGGAGCTTCGTGCGCTCGCGGAACGGTTGAAGGTCCCACTCACGGATCAGGACCTCACGATGGACGCTGACGACGACACTCCGACTCGGCCTCTCTATCCAATCCCGATGTTGTTCATCATGAGAGCGAAGCAACGAGATCTTCTTTGTGCTGTCTGGACAACCGAAGATACGGAGTGGTATGTCCAGACGGTCTATTACAAGCCGTGTCTTCGGGGAGGGTTCAAGAAGACGGTGACGGAATCTTCCCCGCTTGTTACGCTCAACATGACGTACCCAAAGGTACGCGGGGATGATGATCGTTGGACTACTTTCAGGAAGTATACTGGAATCGCCAAGCCAGTCGATTGGTTCCAGGCATCTCCTGAAAGTGCTGTCGATTGGAACGGGGGGTTCTGCGGTGTCGACCATGAGACGCTCGAGAAGTTGCTGAAGCCAACTCTCACCGCGAAGAAGGTCACCGTCATCAACGTCTGGGGTGGCGGAAACGTCACCGAGCTTGGATTGGTAAGGCATCCTCTCCTTTGCTTTCTATCGGCTGCCAGCCGACACCTTCTAATATATGTCTATTTCACCTTATTCGTTTACCAGTACTTGTTTGGTTCCCTTCTGTCTCTTACTCTTATTCATGGTCTTGCAGAGAAATGGGAGGTCCGTGATCGAGTTCGTCAGAAGTCAGGACCATGTCAAGTTGGCAGTCCAACGTGCGAAGGGACTAAACCTGGATAGGGTCGAGCTTCCACCGTCGTCTTCCGAGGATATGGAGACCGACGTTGGTCCCTCAGTCTCGTCTCGCGAGCCTGCCAACCCTGGACGACGTCCCGCCTCTGGTGTTAGCATTCAGGAAGTGCTGGATGAGATTGATCTTACTCCTTTGTCACTCACACCTGCAACCACGCCGACGGCTCCACCTGAATCGACTGTTACACTTATCCCTTCTCCTGTATCGGCTGCCGGCCGACACATTGTCACCGTGTCAGCGCCGCCTCCTGATACTACAGCAGATCTGCCTGCATGTGCTGCGACCACGATGCAGGTTGATTTGCAAAACGCCCCGGAGGAAGAGGTGATCGTCGTGGAGCAGATTCCTCCGTCTCGTGCCCCTCAGAGTCCTTCGCAATCCGTTCCTGCCCTTATCGGCCGGCATCCGACATCTCCCGCTCCTTCATGTAGGGAAGTTCAGAGGGCTCAATCGGCATTGCAGGCGTACTATACACACGAAGGAAGTTCTTTGTTGATTCGGCGGCCCTCCTGGAGGACGACGCAAACGACATCAGCGCAACAAATGAGGAGGCTCTCCAAGAGGACGACGTGTACGACATGAGCGCCCCAAACGAGGCGGCCCTCGTAGACGACAATGAGTTCGTCATCGACGCCCCGAACGAGGCTCTGTCTCCACCTGCGGCGGATCATGTTTCCCCGCAGCAACAACAATTACATGAAGGTTTGTCCTAGACGACGGCGTTTCTTGTATATAGTCTCTTCTCACCATTGCATAAGCATTTTAGGTTCTAGAATGGATTGTTATTAGAATCTCCTGGTTGCAACGTGCTCGGCCAGTTCCGTCCCCTGTAAGACTGTATCGGCTGCCAGCCGACTCCCTATTATCGTTTCACGTTTCCGCCTGTATCCCTTGTCTCCGATGTCGATTTCTCTCAACAAGAGTTTTTTAGAAACATCGGTTTGTCACCGACAAGTCATCATGTCCTTTCTTTGCACTATTAATCTCCCTTCTGTCATGGTGTTTGAAGTTATTTGTATCCACTGCCACCTGTGTATCACTCGTGTCTCACTTTGTTGTGTAATTCTTGCTGCTCTTTTGCTTATTGTACAAACGCCCTAATCTCTTGCAGAGTCAGGTGAATCTGAGAACGAGGAGTTCGTGGACTCCGCGTCTCATGGATCGCGGCAGGGCACCTCCATATCGACTCCTCTCTTAACTGGAGGGCAGGTAGCCCGTCGTAAATATTTTATTCTGTTCGACGTGAATGGCACTCTCATTCACTACGTTCCTCGTAGGATCATTTCTGGTGGGGATCGTCCCCGGTGGCAGAAGCAGGAGGCAAGGGCAAGACCTGGCCTTTAATCGATCTTGATTTTGCGTCGATCTGGATGGCAAATTTGTTTCTGGTCCTCGGTCACTGCGAAGAACCTTACTCCGAGGATCGAATTTATTCGCTCCGTTTTTCCAAGGCTCCCTAGGAACATCTTGGAGTTTGATCAGGGATATTGCTTCCGGAGTTGC
This sequence comes from Bryum argenteum, assembly GCA_037043015.1. Taxonomy (NCBI): domain Eukaryota; kingdom Viridiplantae; phylum Streptophyta; class Bryopsida; order Bryales; family Bryaceae; genus Bryum; species Bryum argenteum. The sequence continues at coordinate 19,458,819 of CM073325.1, read as the reverse complement.
TACCGGGAGCCTGATAATCCTGACCGGCCCTTCTTTATTAAGTCGATTGATCATCTCCTGGAAATGAGTCCTGACCTCAGGGCTCGTGGTGCTAATCCCGATAACATGCTTCTCATCGACGACTCCCCCTACAAGAACGTTTTGAACAATCCTTACAATGCGTTCCACCCTCACACATGTACTTTGACCTCGGAGCAGAATGTGAGTGGCCAGCCTTACTTTGAGAGGTGTCATGGGCCAAAGCCTCGTTGATAAGCTCGGATGTTCACTCGCTATTAATTTTATAAATAGAACTTGGCGAAGAGAGCTAAAAGTATAGCCTCGGCAGAGAGCTAAAGTATAGCCTCGGCTGATTGAGCCAAGAGATTAGTATATAAGGGACTCTTATTCATTGTAAACCTAAGTCTTGGATCAATATATTTCTTTTGTAGTTTTTGCTTGTTTTGTGACTAGACTCTTACATAATCCAAGACTTCTCTTGATTTTACGAAGGGCTTCATCCTCCCTTGTTTTTTTCAAACGACAAAAGTAGGACATTGATTAGATTGAGGAACTTATCCACCCTCGTGGTAGTGATTGAAGATAGCCACGAACCGGGACGCATTTGAAGGCTTTGCGAAGCCTGAAGAGTTGATTGAGAGGTGTTGCTTTTTGAGATGGAGAACGCCTGAGATGATCGATGATGAGATCTTGCGGCGAAGCAGCAGCGCGCAGGAGAAATTACGGCGGAAGACTATCAACGGAGATCGTGAGGTTGCGCACACACTTCAAGCTTCTCGTGGTGAGAAGTTGGCTATCGAGCGATTGGTTGCACAACAATCGCAGTGGCTCCAAAGGGCCGGACAATTCACGAGTTTAGGAGGTCCGTCTTCATCGCGATGATGCCGCAATCGATCAAAGAACAATATGGAGGAACTGCGTCGCATTGCGCAAGCGATTGCCGATATTTCAAAGTTTGACGGAGTCGCAAGGGCTACCCGATATGGAAGGTCGAAGCGGATAACATGCTTCAAATTGATGGAGTCATCTTTTGGTACACCTCAAGATCAAGCCGCATACTTGTTTTTCGAGGATGGACGCGAAGGCGCGGATGATGGTAGTATCTTTCTACCAAAATCAACGTGGTTGCAATGCGGCGACTTTTATTCAACATCTTGACAATACGTTTATGGACCCGAATGCAAAGAATGTGCAGCATTGAATCGGCTTCAAGCAATGAAGCGGGTAGGGAGTCATTCGCAACATTCTTGCCCAAGTTTGAGAAGGAGCTTGGTGAGAGTCAACTTACCATGGTTCCGGATATGGTGAAGATAGGATATCTTCGCGGTGCTCTCAACTCGAGAGATGCAACGCGCAATGATTGGACCTATGACGTACATCGATTATGGTATGTTTGTCCAAGCTTTGTTGGCGGTCGGCTCTCAACTTGATTGCTTGCAATATCGGAAGGGTCGTCGCGACTCCGATCGCGACATCAAATCGCGTATGGCGGATGGAGATGAGATGGATTGGATGCCTACGGTCAAAATAAGCAAGCTTCAAGACGTCGACTTTGGAGGAACAACAACGGTGTCGCCAAGAGGGACGCTTTTTTATGTTTGAAGCGAGGCCACGTCGCAAATGATTTGTTCATCCAAGCAAGGTGAAGGCAATGAGAAGAAGAAGAAAAAGAAAGCGCGGACAAAACTTCGATAGTGCGCGCGGTGAGAAAGAAGAGCAATGTCAAGATAGAGGAGGTCAAAGAGATGGAGAGTTGTGACTACGATGTAGAGTCGGAAAAAGAGCGACTTCCGGCGTAAGACTCGATCGGAGCGTGGAGGCGGGTTGTCAAAGTTGAAGAATCTAGGAGACGAACTTACGGCGGGTGGTATGTATGTTGATGTTTTAATAAACTCAACTATATCTACTCGTCTTTGTGTGATTCTGGATGGCAATGCTTTGCAATCGCGTATGCGAGCAATTTGTTCGACGGAGAGGGTTGGATGCGTCATCTATTCAACCTAAATCTTTGGAGCAAGTTACGACAATGAAGAAGCGGCCTATGATTTGCCAAATTGCAAATTTTATCGCCGATATTGATGGTATGGAGGAGAGGATTGTTGCCTATGTTATTCCAGGACAGATAGATGATATAATCTTGGGAAAAGGTTGGATGGAGCGACATGATGCAAGTGTTCGACCTGCTAAAGAAGATGTTTGCATTCGAAAACCTTTCAAGATGATTGTGAGGACTCGACCGATTACGTTGGAGCCAATGCAAGAGATACGTGCATCAGTGATTCAAACTTTGCAGAGAAGCGGTGAACCAGTAGAGGTTTTTAGTGTCGAAACTTGGTTGACATCCGGAAGCGCTACTACAAAGGTGTATAGGGACCCGACACAACATGCTCCCCGACCGCTCACGCCGATTATTGACGCTTTTATCGACAAGATGCAAAGTCGTTGCCCCGCATAGGAAAGGGGTTGATCACGAGATCAATCTTATTGAAGGAAGACTAATGATGACATTCCCGCCATGCCATTGTATCGGATGTCCAGGATCAATTATTAGTTTTGCGCAAGACCCTTTACGGAGTTGTTGGATAATGGATTTATTCGCGTAAGTAATTCACCCGCAGCAGCCTCCGGTCATATTTGTGAAGAAACCTGCGGAGGATTGCGATTACGTGTTGACTATCGGCGATTGAACGAGATGAGTCGGAAGGACAAACTATCCGATTCCGCGCATTGATGAGACATTAAGATCCATTCTTTGCAACCAAATATATCTCCAAGTTGATGTAATCTCTGCGTTTACCGGATACGTGTGAAAGAAGGTGACGAGTGGAAGACGGCGTTAAAACACGCTTTGGCTTATATGAGTGGTTGGTCACACCGTTTGACCGACGGGCGCGCACTTAAACTTTTCAAATGATATATCAATTGGATCTTCGCGACGAATTGGATATATCTTTTTCGCATATATTGATGACGTGGTGATCTATAGTGATCTTCAAAAAGAACATCGTGATGCGATTCTCGTGATCATCCGTAAGCTTTTGCTAACGCAGGCTTCAACTGACGATTTTGATAAGAGCGAGTTTGAAGCGGGGCACTATTAAGATCTTGGATATTTGGTGAAGACCGGTTGGGGTTTGCGGTGATCCAAAGAAAACTTGAGGCAATTCGTCAATGGGAGCCGCCAACAAAAGTGAAAGGAGTTCGTGGATTTTTAGGTTTTACGCATTATTATCGACAATTCATAGATGGATATTCTAACATTGCGTAACCTCTTACTCGACTAACGCGAAAAAGATCAACCTTTCCATTGGACATCGAAATGTCAACATGCCTTTGATCGATTGAAGGAGGCATTAATTAAATGCACCGTCTCTTCGTTAAATGGACTCCAGGTTTGGAAACAACCATTGAATGTGATTCCTCCGGTTATCTTTGTTGGTGGCACCTTAATGCAAAAGGTGGACGGACTTTGGCATGCGGTTGCTTATTTCTCGAAGAAACACACCAATCCGTGAGTCCAATTATCCGATTCACGACAAGGAAATGCTAGCGATTTATACATTGCATCCGCGAGTGGCGTACATTACTTGTTGGCCAACATTTTGAAGTGAGTTGGATCATCGCACTTTGGCTTATTTTCGAAGAAGCAACATTTGAGCGAGAAAAAAAAATCGTTGGGCCTACGAGTTGAATGATTTTGACTTTGAGATCGTGCACAAGCCTGGCAAGGATCAAGTTCAATCGGATGCACTTTCTCGTCGGGAACAAGATCTTCCCCAACACGCAGATGATGATCGAATCATGAATCGATATCATCAGCTTTTGGACGGAGATGATGGCGCTTTGAAGGTTGTCTCTAAATCCGCATGGATCACGAGATGGTGATGCGATTCGAGAGAAAGAGGCTCTGCCTTTCTGAGTCGATAATGACCCCGCGTCCCATATGTCCATTTATTGACGCAGAGATGATTGCATTATGGGATGTTGCCCTGCAAACAAATCATTGTTATTGGAAGATGCGAAAGGCGGTTATGGATGGTGAGCGCCGACTACCTAAAGAATGGGGCTTACCTATCACGATTAGTGAGTGTTCTGTAGATTCAGGTCATCGATTGCGTTGGCGTGGACGAATATGGATTCCGGCGCACGAATCTCTTCGGACGCGTTTGATCCAATCTACTCATGATTCACCACTAGCGGGACATCCAGGTCGTGAGGGTGCGCGTGACTTGATTGCGCGTGAATATCGTGGCGCAGGTTGACACAAGATGTTCGGAGATTTTTACGGAACTGCAACGTGTGTGGAAAATCGAAGATTTGGCGGGAGCAGAAGCAAGGGTTGCTAAAACCTTTGCCAATTCGGGCACGAATTTGGACTAAGCTCTCCATTGATTTTATTACCGGATTGGCACCAAACAGCGACTGTACAAATATCATGGTTGTGACAGACCGTTTGTCCAAATCTATCATTGCTGTGCCTATGAAGACAATTCGTGCACTTGATGTGGCTCACAAAATTTTAGAGCAAGTTTTTCAGCATCACGGATTGCCTGCAGCAATTGTGTCGGATCGTGGTAGTCAATTTGTTAGTCCGCTTTGGGCCAAGTATGCAGATTGATGAAGATTACGCGTCGGTTGTCGGCGACTTTCCATCCGAGAGACAGATGATGGTGCAACGAAAGAAGCGGCGAATCAAGAGCTTGAAACATATCTTCGTATTTTCACGACATTTGAGCAAGAAGATTGGGCTTTTCGATTTGCCGATCGCGATGATGGCGTTGAATAATCGTGTGTCGCAGATCTATAGGTATGTCTGCATTTTTATGACTCACGGTTATCAATATTCGGTCATGAATATTACTATACCCGAGGAGGCAGGTTCTTCGTTGTCACCGGCGGAAAAAGGACGCAAGCTTGTTGAGCACTGGCGTAATTCAAGTGAAGTGGCAACAACGGCAATGGCCATTGCGCAAGAGACTCAAGAACGTCCGATCAAATACACGACGCCTTTCGGTGGCGAGGATTTTCGTCCGGGTGATCGTGTGTTTGAAGTTGAAGAACATCAACACGTCCCGCCAATCAAGAAGCTTGATTGGATTGCTCTTCCTTATCGTGTATTGGAGTGCGTAGGTACACATGCGATTCGTTTGAATACACCGTCAGGTATTCATCCTGTTTTTCATGTGAGTTTAGTGAAGAAGGCAGTTGAGGATCCGTTGCCTTCCCAACTACCTCATGATAATGAGCCCGTGTTGTTTTGACCAATCCCGCTTTCGAGGCATCCACTAGCGAGGGCGAGTATCTTTGTTGAAAGAGTGTTGCAACATCGACGTCGTGGGCGCGGTTGGCAACTACTTGTAAATTGGACAGATGGCCGGAGCCTACTTGGGAACTTGTTTGCCAATTACAAAATGTCATGGCCTTAGACGATTACGAGCGCTTGTTGCGCGCGTCCTGTCTTGATATTCCTTGGGCACATTCTCTTGTATGACACTTGTTAATTCATCAAAGACACATGAGGAGGAGGAGGAGGAGGCATTTGTCATGGGCCAAGGCCTCGTTGATAAGCTCGGATGTTCACTCGCTATTAATTTTATAAATAGAACTTGGGCAATGAGAGCTAAAAGTATAGCCTCGGCAGAGAGAGCTAAAGTATAGCCTCGGCGATGAGAGCTAAAGTATAGCCTCGGCAGAGAGCCTAAAGTATAGCCTCGGCGATTGAGCCAAGAGATTAGTATATAAGGGACTCTTATTCATTGTAAACCTAAGTCTTGGATCAATATATTTCTTTTGTAGTTTTTGCTTGTTTTGACAGCTAGACTCTTACAAGAGGATTCTGCAGCCTCTGTTATTCGACCTCTATAATTCTCAGAAAAATGTTCCTGAGTTTATCTTTGAGACGCAAGAGTTAGGGAGCGCCGTATGCTCCCGGGAAATCCGCTGTACGAGAAGTACAGGACGCTTGATTTTGGTAGGAGGGAGTGATCATGGATTGATTACTTCTCGACCTTGGCGTTCGAGTTGTTCAAGATGGTGGAGCAAGTTCAAGATGCTCTAGTTGTCGGCTGCCGGCCGATACACCTCTTGTTACCCTACATAGCTTACCATATGAATACATGTCCTTAGCATGGGTGTATAGATTTTTCAGTCATCCAATTCGATGATCTAGCGAGCTAGAATTTGTAGATCACTTAGATTTTCTTCTAGTTACTCAAATTTTCTAGGGTTCCACTCGAGACTTTTTCTTAATCGTATATTTCGAGGATGTTTAATTTGTGAAGACTCTCTTAATCTTAACGTGGAGAGTTTTCTATCATATTCCCTTTCTTGGTATCGGTTCTTATGTATGGTATTTTCTTTTGTTTTCCTTTTTGCTTTAGGATCCATGGCTTCTTCTTGTCATTGTCTCCTTGTCGTCTTTACTCATGGACTCTCTTGTTTGTTTTCTTCTTATATCACCGCCAAATAAACACTTCTATGTTTATTTTGGTTTTGTCTTCTTGTCGGGCCGCCGCCGATATATCCGCCCTTATCATTCTATTCTTTGTCTATTGCGTTTCTAATCATCGTTCGACTTATTTCGAGCTTGTATCGTTCAGGGTGACCGCCGTTTGGATTATGACATTCTTGGTACTTCTACCTCCAAGAAATGTATCATTCTATCTCAGATCTGGATTGCTATGCTACATCACCCTAATATTCCGACGGATCGTTGGAATGCTCACCGTAATGTAATCAAGCGGCCAGGTGTAACGAAGTTATTTGCCATGTTGTTGGAGCGCTTCCATGTTGGTCTCTGGTGTACGATGCCGATGCGTGACTTGAAGCCTCTTCTATCTTACATTCTACCTTCTAGCGTCATCGACAGGCTATCCTTTGTTTATGGTAGAGAATTTTGTGATCGTCCTATGAATTTTCCGTGGTGTTACAAGCTCTTGAAGACTCTCTATTGCAAGCGTCGTTCCCGTGAGGTGTGCAGGCCCGACCAGCTTCTCCTCGTTGATGTTTCTCCACTGGCATTAAGGTTGGCGCCGGATGCGGCCTGCTACATGCCTTATCCTTTTCGAGGTGATTTGACGTCTTCAAGTACTACTATTCCCAATGTAGCTACAGATATTCTTCCGTTCATCTACCCCTTATACCAGTTCGAATCTGTTAGTCAATATATGAGTCTTTCTAACAGACCCGGTCAACTTCATTATGAAGTTGTTCATTCCCTCAAGTACGGCGTTCCTCTCAGATCGCAGTGTTCTTAGGTTTTACTTAGTCTGCATGCCTATCGGCTGCGAGCCGACACTTCAGCGATCGGCCCGTGCAAAGACAACTGCGATGAGCGAGTCGGCCAAGACTTCGCACTCGTCGACTTATCGCTGTCGGTCTTCAAATCGAGATTTGTCCGGGATTAATATCCTGGATTGTTGAATATGGAGCGCCAGAAAGGAGGAAGTCGATGATGGAGTCACGTTGCTACTTATCGGCTGCGAGCCGACACCGCTGCAGTTCACCTATGTTAAACTTCATGCCTTGATACCTAGTGTTCTTCAGTATATTGTATAGGGTGTTGTAATATTTATTGATACGAAGTTAGTGCGATCAGTCAAGTGCGCCGATACCACATGCTAGTGGGACGAGCTTCGTTTGGAATATTCGCTTATTCTTTTAATGAAACGGATTTGTTTCCTAACTCTAAGAGTGTATTCATCTATAATTTCTCCGACTTGCTAATAATGTCAATCATTCTCATTCTCTACCTTGCCTTGTTTTGCTCCTTCGAGGTGTGTCGGATGGAAGCCGATTGATTTCTGGACTGTCAAATTGTCCAGAATTAGTTAAATACCCGTTTATACCTATTTCAAGACTACATGCTAACATTTTATGATGTTTATTTTTCTTTCCAATTTTTTTTATGATTTTGGAATTATTGTTAGAACCAATGTGAGGTTGCGTTAGGATGTTAACGGATGCTTAACAAAAAGAGTGAAGTCGATGATTGGGCCTAAGGAGGGCAAAAATTCCTTTCATGTGATTGGTTCAGTGGAGATATTGCAAGAAATAAATGAATTATACAAGAGGAATAGTTTCCTCCTTCTACCCCATATCTTGCTTGGCTCCTCGTTTAAAGCATCCTTAATGATATTCTTGAGAAATAGCTTGGTGAGGCCAAAATGAGTATTACAACGATACATTAAACTCAAAACTCTGGCAACTTGGACCCCCACAACGATGCTTCAAACCCTTAGCCCTCAACTTTCACAACTTGTACCCCCGCAAGGATGCTTCGAACTCTATGTGCTCGCTCTGAAAGAAGGCAATAGATAGTACAAATACTACTTATCACTCTCTTTACAAATAGAGTGTAGTGGAAAACAAAAGTACAACACTATTTGGCATACAACACCAAATTTCATTATTTATATGAGTACTACAAAATTTTATTAAAAAAAAAAAAAAAAAAAAAAAAAAAAAAAAAAATCTCATTTAAATATTTTCTTACCTTTGTTCATGAGTTAACTAAATAGGGACTTTGGGCGTATTTATGGACTTTGAAACATGAGGGATCCAACCATCCATGACCCTAAAAACTACATATTTGATTTTTTAGAAAATAGATCCCAAACATCATTTTACAACTATTGTCATTAATTTTAGAATGTGGATTGTCCATATTTAGTTAAATATATCATTCTTGTGATTGTGTTGAATTAGGTTCCCACATACTAAATCAAAACTGCAAATGAACTTTACTCTATGTAAAATGCTTATTTGAAGTACATTAAAAACATTAAAGGAAGGTTTGTTGGTCATCATAGCCGGTTTTATTAGGCATTTCCTTCGAACAATGAGCAGTGAGGACCCATTAAGTTTGAGGACCCACTACAACAAGAATTAGTACATCCTCCGTAACGATAATAAATTCATCCACGACAACGACGACCTCTTCATCTACTTCATCAAGAAAGTCCCCCTACTTCACTTATATTAATGCAGTATTGCAGCAATGGATCTACAATTTAGAAAAATACCAGTACTGCACATAGTACTGCGTTTTGCAATATGCAATAATATTTTTAAGAAAATTTTGATATATTGGGTATGTATAACATAAATATTATTTTATTATAGATATTATTCATATTTGCAAGGAAGAATACTATATTGTAAACTTATACAAATTGTACTGTGTTTATATACAAATTTTGTCTTGACTCCGTATTCCAAATAAATCTATTGCATACATATTGCAACAATATTCAAACATTGTTTTGTGGAAAATATTAGTTTATATTTTTTTAATCAATTGATATAAGTAGTATTTTTATTAACTTTCCTCAATGTCGACCCTTTACCTCAAGATGACAAAATACTTTGTCTTTATTATTTAAAGTATGATTGTATTTTAGAATTTGAAGTTGTAAAGGAAAAAATGACCATCTTTCAAAAAATGTGGAATAATGTAAACAACCTTCAAAATTAATTCTATTTCTATCACCTTGTAAGATTGAAGACGTTCCTCTACCCATTTCAATTCAAGACATTCCAAAGTTGAATGGATTCTAGTTGCTCGTATATTTGTACCAGACACAATTCTTTTGTTACATTTCTATTTTGTTGTCCTAAATTCATATTAGATTTGAAAAGCAAACGAAGTTGTCCGTATGATGTATCCTTTTCTTCACCTTCACGTTCCATTTTGATAAAAACACTACCAAACCATTCTTTCTCATAAAAAGATGATATTGCACCCGTAATCATGGGGTGTCTCCATACCTTGAACTCTCACGAGGGCAAAGTGCCATAGACCTGTAACATTGTATCACCTAGATACATAACAGTAAAGTTCAGTTTAGAATATTTTAAAGTGAAATAATAGGATTTGCAAATTACTTTGATAAATAAAAATTGATTGAAGCATAGAAGCTTTTATAGAAGCTTCGGTGCGATAACTATTCATTCCTCTTTCCACATTCGATAATGAAATTTTTAGACATATGCACATACTACAAGGGTACCGAGATTTGTTTGAATCGTGGGTACAAGTTACCTTGCAGACATACATATCAAAACATATTAATATAATAAAATAAATAAATATAATATAATATAATAAAACAGATTTTATTTTTGTTTATTTGGTAATAATTTGTAGAAAATTGTATTACCTTGCACCTTTTTGGATGGTCGCAGACATAAGCGTACAATCGAGGATGAACCATTTGTTCATTGCCAAATGGATCAAATAATGATATGCTACTATCAAATGCCCAAATCAAACACCCAAACACAATTAATATTTGTTTAAAATTGATAAATTAAATAAATTATTGATTCATTTTGATTAGTAGACGATTCTTCAATAAATAAATTTTAGTAAAATATAATAATACAAGAGAATATTACTTACTGAAAACTTGCCTCTTTAAGTGGTTTTAAAATTCGCGATAAACACCTTTAAAATAACTTCAATCATTTGACAGGATCAGATTCCATCACATTAAAATTTGGTAGTATTGCTAGGAAGCAGTGTCCTTTGGGAAGATATCTATTTTCGCAAGAAATATTTGCGATGCTCAAGTAGATTGGATGGCCGCTCACTTTACCGGTGTTTGATAGTGAAATGGCAACCAAAATGGCAAGCTCTCAAACGGCTGATTAAGAGCTAGGGGCACGTCGCGGTCATTATCACCCTATTTCCAGTCAAAGATCACCTCAAGTTACTCCATCCAAACGCTTAGCTCCAGGTGCTTCTGTTCAAAATCATTCCACACTAGTTATTCCAAATCCATTTGGTGTTCAAAACAATGGTGGGCGGCTTCCAACCCCCCATGGTATAACTTCTGAGAGTTAAAGAAATACATTAAGACAAATTATAAGAAATTTGGAATCTGAAATCAATGACTTAAAAGCGAACAACCGATTATTGGAAGCTCTAGTAAACAATGAGGTAAATGAAATCTCAATACCTGATGTAGCAAAATGAGAATTTATTAAACCTCACATGAAAATGATTTCTAAAAATTAATATTGGGAGTTGATGTTAACAAGAGTAAGATGTTTCTACACGAAGAACACATGAAAGAAGAAATTTTGGTTGTATTCAATGTTGCGGAAGGAGACATGTTCAAACATACAGCCTTTGAGAGAGCTTAGGAGGAAACTTTGAAAACGAAAATCAAAGTCGCAATTATTAATCGAAGAGGCAGATTTGCCTTTTATGCACGGTTAGAATTGTGGCGGTTGTTGAGTGTGCCAAAATTCCAAAATGGAAATCAAACAGAAATGGAAACATGGAAAAACTCTCTAAAACCATTGTTTATGCACAACAATTGGCGGTGGAAAGATGGAGATTCATTTGGATGAGATGCATTTTTTGAAGCAACCGCATGCATCATGAGTGGAAAAAATTATTCCACAAGGACTCCCATCTCGATGCTGCCAAATCAATTAGCATGGTTTGCACACGTGGTAAGTTTTCAAATTCTTGTTACTCAATTTTATACAATATTTTCAATCTTGTTAATTCAAATTTCTTAAGTCTAATTTCTTGTATTTCGCATTTGCAGTTGGGTTTAGCTATGGACGGAGATAGAAATATGAAGGAGACGAAGCTAAGATTTCATCAAGAGGGCATTCAAGGTTACATCAAGTTTATTTGGATAGACGCGATTCATTCAAGAGGATAAATGTATTACACGACATCGAAGATGTTGAAGAACCCAGTTTAGGAACGGACGTGGGATCTGACTCTTTGTATGAGAAATAAATTTGTGAGTGTTGATTGCAATACGTTAATGAGTTTGAGGGCTTCTCACTTCTTTTATTATTCTTATCATTCCAAGCTGATCTTGATGTTGTATAGAGAGGACATGGAGCCTGCGGAACAGGCTAAAATCATGATATCTAGTCAAGCCAATACAAGTTAAATACACAAGCCTGCGGATAGGGAGGAAGTAGAGTGGAAGTAGTGATTTTGTAAGGACTGCTTGTCCATTTAGAGTCCATGCAATTCTTATATTCTGTTTCTTACAGTATATATATATAGAAACAGATTCATTTCATGTTTATTAAAAATTTTAATAAAAAAATTATCAATATTAATATTCAAATATATGGCATGATTGAAATATATTTAAATATATACATAAAAATTGCTATACTATATTAGTGCTGATGCATGGTTGTTAGTATTCCATAATTGTATTGTAAGTAGATTAAAAAATAGTATTGTAGTAGTATTCACTTTAAATGTAAAGTGCGTACAAATACAACAAACACAAAGTTCTATCTCAGTACTACAATTGCATACCGTACTTTGGGGGCAGCTTTGTCACCCCTTGGTCGAATAATTAATTAATTTCAGATTTAAATGTCTGGCACTAAAAAAAGAATTTTTTAAAGATTCATCTTCTTGAGGAAATAAATAAGTATAAGTTCGACTTTCATCCACTATTGATGGAAGTTTCATTGCATGTGTGTTATGTCATCGTCTTTTTTTTGAAAGATGCCTTATTTAATATGCTAGGGGCTCATGAGGAACTATGAGTACTGTAGAGGACTTCATGATTGGGATATGACAATTCCTTTAATATATATTTTTCCTGTTCATGCGTTAGATTCAAGATATTTCGTCATTTATTTAAATTTATTTCATAGTTTTCCGGCAAATTAATATCATAATTTCTTTTAAAATCCGATATTATATTTTGCAATTTTTTTTGCCGAAGCTGCCTCCAAAGTATGGTATAAGAAAAATCCTTCAATCTTTTCACCAACATACAACATTTTGATACATTTACAATACACTATAATTATTACACTTGTATAAATATTTATTAAGTTTTTAATAAATCTACATTACATTATTTTTATAATTTATTTTATATACAAGAAGGAACGTTGTTGAATGTAATCGGTTCAACATTTTAGTCATGTTTGTGTACAAAAGAAGCTATAATTTTGTCTTGTTGACATACTAAACTTGATGATGAATATTTCATCCGTGCTTCTACTTCATCCATGATAATGATAAACCTTTCGTTCACGAGCAAGGCTTGCTCTAGTGAATGATGGTGTTGCCGTCCAGGGCGAGGGGTTGAAGAAGCTATTGCGGATCGCTCAAGCTCGATCGCCATCACCGCTGCGATCGCTGGCATTTTCCGGATCCGGAGACCCCCGGCTTCATCGCAATGGTTCGCTTTCTCTTGCATTTTTCTTTGAATAATTTGGTGCTTGGTAGCCCTAATATGAATATGTTCGTGCATCGTGCCCCATTCTTTGAAAATTGGAGATCAGAATGGCGATTCATTATGTGCGCTCCTACATCGCATCTGATCGCGAGCTATCTCGATCATTTTGCCAAATCCGCAGATCCTAGACGAAGTCAGCAATTTTTTTCAGTTCCTCGATTGGGAATGCCTCTAGGGTTAGGTTTTTGATAGTACTTCTATTTTGCGACCTGGAAGTAGCTTTTAATTAAGTTTTCACTAAGAGTATATCCGACAAAGCTTGCAGCTGCAATTTCACCTTTGTCATCGAGCAAAATTATTATGAGTCTGTTGCGGTACTTTTGATATCCTTGGCTTCGCATTGGTCATTGTCGTAGGATGCTCAAATCCTAAGTACTGATCAAGTTTGTTCACGAGTTAAATTATCCAGTCGCCATTTGATCGTGACATCAAGAAGGGAGTAGCATTTTGTCATGCAAGGTCTTCCATTGTGCGGATTATATTATCAGAGTTTTAGGGAATTGGTTTCTGTTTAGAGTACAGATAGTCCTGTGGAAATATTGACAGATTACATTTTCGTTCAGAAAATTAGAACTGCAGGATTAAGCACTGCAGGATGTGGTGAATTGAAGCCACGAGGATCTGGTTTGGATTTGTGTAGTAACTTGTTACCCTAATTGATAATTCTGGACCTGGTATGTCCTGCAGATTCACTTTGTATTGCTGATTAGCCGGCAGGGCAAAGTAAGGCTTACGAAATGGTACTCGCCCTATACTCAAAAGGAGCGTTCCAAGGTAATTTCTCACTTTGCAGTTAGCTGAGCTATGTCATTTCTACGAAAGTATACTCGATCTTAAGTTCTAGAAATTGCACATTAATTGGAGGCACATTGTTACAGGTCATTCGCGAGCTGAGTGGTATGATTCTTTCTCGTGGCCCGAAACTCTGTAACTTCCTGGAATGGAGGGGCCTCAAGGTCGTCTACAAACGGTAACTGCTCAATACTAGCAACTTTTATAAGCAGATGGACAAGGACTTTAATTGCAGACTATTTCTAGGTGATAAAGTGGCCATTTTGATGTATATATTTTGCTATATTTAATCCATGAGAAAGAGTTTTCTCAGAAAAAAATAACATATCATTGTCAGCTTAGGAATTGCTTACGGATGATTTTAAGGCCTTCTTGTTTGATCGAACAGGTATGCGAGTTTGTACTTTTGCATGTGTGTGGATGCGGATGATAACGAGTTGGAAACTTTGGAGATCATCCACCACTTCGTTGAAATACTCGATCGCTACTTTGGCAATGTAAGTCTTTGTACAGTTCAAAGAGAATCCACTTGTTGGCAGAAAGTTTCATTGCAGTGCTCTTTCATGTAGTACAAAGAAGGTGAGTTTTAACCTGTTAGGGTTGGTGGATGCGCTTTGCAGGTCTGTGAGTTGGATCTCATATTCAACTTTCACAAGGTTAGTCAATGATTCTAGTCAGTTTTGGAGAACAATTTGATAGCCCTGTGTGTGCAACAGTGCTGAACGGCTATAGCTTCGTGGTTTTTTTAACTTCACTAAGATATCATAATTTCTCTTAGTGAAGACAATGCTTGTAGAATCGTAGTGCAGTGCAGAAGTGTAATGAGTTGCTTTTTGCTGGCACATGCAGGCGTACTACATACTAGATGAGGTTCTTATTGCTGGAGAGCTTCAGGAAACGAGTAAAAAGTCTGTGGCCCGTGTGATCGCTGCACAGGTATACTTCTAGCGCTTCACATTGTCTTTACGAAGCCAAAGCACAATAGCTTACAACGGTCGCGCAATATTCTGAATCTAATGCTTCAAATTGAAATACTAAGAGTAGTTTAGGTTACTTCACTGTATTGAAGTCATATTTCCTTTGAAGCGAGAGTATCTCATATTGCGTCTAATTTTGTAAGCTTGCTTCAGAAACTACATCTGATCAGTATACTTAAAGTTTTGCTAATTTTTAGGACTTATCAAATTAGTGGCCATTTCATATTGCAGGATACGCTAATTGAACATGCGAAGGAGCAATCGAGTTCTTTGTCCAACATGATTGCACAAGCCACCAAGTAGAAAAGTTCGCTGGATGATATATGATTTGGTGTGTAGACAATTTTTTAGAGCAGTAGTTTTCAATAGTTAGACTGTTTTGTGGAAGTTCCAGCAATTACCTAGTTGCTAGGATCATCAGGGTTCTAGTAATCTCGTTGTACCTAAACTTTAAGGTCCTATGCCTTAGGTCGTGTCGATCAGCATTGAGGTACTTCTTGTTTGAATCCATCATATTCTTCACAAGATGTTCTTATTTTGTCCGCACGGTCAACAGTCTGAACCTTGTAATATACTATGTTTATCTCTTCTCACGATACTATCAACTCGAAGTACAGTACAGGAAAGATCCAACACTTATGCATTGAGGGAGTGACGATAACCTTAAATTGTGGCCACGCACTAGCAACTATCTCTGCTGTTCCAAGAAAATTGGAAGAGCAAAATCAAATCAATGCACAGGACTCGCTCTCAGGTCGAATTGGAGTTGAAAGCAGCTGTGCTACAAACTTCACCATCAACTGGCCTCCCTAAACCTCCTGTACGCTTGAATTAGTTGCGCAGTCACAACATAAGTGTGACCGAGTAGAGGTGCTACAAGATCTGCAACAACTCCAACCATCCTCAATTTCAGAACTCACTCTTCGCATCAGGTTTCCACATGCATCTTTTTATGAGCTATTTGAGAGAAGTGGACTGACCATGGGCAGAAGCATCACAGTGACTTCGAAACTTCGTCCACAGATTCAAGGTCTCCCGTGCACGTTGCGCAAGAGCCTGGACTTCATCCAACGTGCTCACAAAATGCGTACTCTCCTTCCGATGCAGTTTGAAGTTCTTCCCGTCGCCACCAGCATCTAGTTGCTGGAGTAAAGCTTCTCTCAGCAAGATCCCCAGCAAAAGGCAGGAAGTTTGAACCTTGACTACGGACTGGAGCTCGCCTCGTCCATCAATGGACATTGAAACTGTGCCTCCTCCTTGCGCCGTCAGCCTCAGCCTCTTCCAGTCCTGTACCATAGCTGGAGAGTCAATACCAGACGGCATATGATATTATAAGCACGGTGACAGACCTAAAAGATTGGAAAGGACCAGTACCGAAGATGTAGAAGGTTGATGCAACAAATGACGGAGGAAGCCAGATTGCCAATCAGCTGCTCCGTCAACGCTTCTACCAACATTCTGGTCAGCCCTCCAGGTCAAATCACCAGAGAATGATCCAAGCGTCTCGTCCAACATTGCGATTTCGTCCAGGCCTGCCAACACTCACAATCAGCTTACAGAAATTTCAATACGGAGGGGTGCACTAAAAGGTCATACCTGCGGAGGAGGACACACTTTTCTTCAGAGAATTTGTTGCCGGGGTCCATGAAGTGTGGCCCAGAGTGGACTGAGGACCCTGGAGTAACGAAAAGAGATCAATCTGCTGACGAAGAAGAACAACACATGCTGCACTTGAAGGTGAGTCCTTGGAGTTTTGTAACAAGGCCTTGTGGGAGTCATGGATGTGGCAGAGGTACACAGTAGCCATGACTGGACCCCATGGACCGCCAGGGAGGTACACATGGATCCTATGATTCCATTGACAACCAACTGGTAAGCCATGGCCATTATTGATCGTGAACGAATACTGGGAAGTAGGAGTGGCAGTTGAGAGTCCACTGCGAAGCTCCAGAACAAGTGACCAGTATTGGGAGAGAGGATCTTTACTCTGATTTGTCAGGACTATGTCAAGACGTGTTTTGAAGCTTTTGTACATGTTTTTATCTACAGAGGTGGCTGGTTTTCTCAAGCCTCCGAAACTGAGGTGGTGACCTCCCACAGACGTTGACGGAACAGGAGTGGCAGTAAGGGTACACCCAAGCTTGGCATCGACACTTGTAAGTTCTTTCTTCTCGGTTGCAATTTCACGTGCCCTGGGTAAGGCTAAGGCGAGTTCATTCATCGCCATAGTCAAAGCTTGCTCATGACTTTGTATCGCATCCCTGCAGGTTTCAGCATCTGCTATTGACTGCAGCGACACCTGCAATAAGAAAAAGAGGTATGACCATCTCGTGCTTAAATCTAAAGCAAATCCAAAACCGCAAAGTATTAATAACTCAAAATGATCACATTCTGAAAATTGCAGCCTAGAGACAATGGAGAGAGTTCTATGTGTTCGTCATAAAATTAGGCACAAGGAAGTCCTGTGGCGTACTCATACTGCCGAATCTGGTCAATAGCATGACAACCCACACTTCGACTAGCAAAAGTCCCACAAAGTAATAAGTAAATCTCACTTTCACGGATCTGCCGGAGTAGGAATCGACTCCAGGCGAAGCAACCTGCTTGCTGGTTTTGATACTGAAGAGTCTGCCAGCTCCTGTTAAAGCCACTAGTGAATGAGATCCATTGTAGGTAAACAGCCCTGGTCCAGTGATAGCAGCAACATTGGAAACAGAAATTCTCTGCGAGGGTAACTTCTGCAAATCCTCGGATTCAAAAAGCTCGGTGATGAAAATCGCCGAGTCAACAATGTAGCATAGACGAGCTCCGCCGACGAGACAAGCAGATGTGATCGGGCCGCTTATGGCACCCTCGAGCTTCTTCATAGTGCACTTGTTTTTAACAGTAGTGTACGTGAGAAAAGGGCTGTCGTTTGGTTCCTCTAATATAGGCCGGTCTTTTCCGGAAGAGAGAAACGCAACTTTCCCCAGCAAGCCTACTACTAACAGCCAATTTGCTTCTTGGGTTCCTGGTTTTGCACCAGGGATTATCGTTACTACTGGCTGTTGAAGATCACATACAAAATGTGGAGGAGCAACCAATGTTTCTTTCTGCATATGGAAAGTGCACACTTTTCCATCCATACCCCCTGCACACCACGAAAGAGCACCGGCTTATCTGGACATGCCTTTCATAGCCCTTGCACATGAAAGAGGTTATACACAGATGGAGAATCACGGCTCTCAAATCGCTCGAGAAACGCTGTGATGATAAAAAGGTAATCCAATGTAGAATAATTTCCGATACAAGAATAGACAAAGCGGATGGAGATCTTAAAAGTAAACCAACCTTGAATAAGCAAGCTTTCAGGGTCCGATACACCAGCACTTGGACTTGAGAGGGTTTCGAAAAGGTCTTGAGATACATATGTTTGGTCGCCATGTTTCTGACGATGTCGCATCGATGACAGAACAAGTAGACATGTCGTCCCTCTTCGCAGACCTGGAATGGAAGTTCGAAACTCCGAGCCTGCTAGGCTGCTGAGGTTCAAAAGCTC
Organism: Bryum argenteum; assembly: GCA_037043015.1. Taxonomy (NCBI): domain Eukaryota; kingdom Viridiplantae; phylum Streptophyta; class Bryopsida; order Bryales; family Bryaceae; genus Bryum; species Bryum argenteum. The sequence goes on along the minus strand of CM073325.1, from coordinate 19,440,268 downwards.
AGGAGTTCCGATTGGCGATCCAACCGCCACCTGATAAATAACGCAAATGGTTTTTGAGTTCGTGAAATGGAAGCAACCTCTTTTTGCAATTCAGGATGGGAGACAGAGAATACCGACATGGTTGTTGGGACCAAACGCAGCAACTGTTGCACCAGGGACGGTTCCTAGCAACGAGTCTGCCACAACCACATTCTTCACCTCGGAAGCTCGAAGCCTGTAAGATTCAGCAGCAAGCTTCTTCCAAGTCGTTTGTTCGTTCGAAGCTCCGACAAAGCCAAGCTCTAGATTGGTAGGTCGAGGTTGTATTCTCTGAATCTCCCCAACCTTCTGGGTCTTTCGCTTCTTCGCCGGCCTGCGCTACTTTGCACCAAGTTTACAATCTCTCCAAATGCTAATAAATGATGGCCACAAAGCCTTGATATTACCTGCTAGCACTGGTTTTTGGCTTTGAAAGTGGCAGGATCCAAATGCAACCATCGCGAGTAATGACCAACAGATGAGCTTGATCCTTCCCTTGCCCGATAAGCAGGGAAACTGGATCCGCTGGAAAGCTCCAGATATCCTGGCGATGAATACACAAGTTGTGAGAATGCGCAACCCTAATTTCGTTTTGGAGAAGGAAAAGATGGAAAGTGGTTTTGTTACCTGAAGTTGCGTATCGCAGAATATGTGGATCATGCAAGGCTGGGCTCTGCAAGCTACCCACAGCAAGGGCGTCGCTCCGAATGCAGCGCCGCTCAGCAATGGCTTGCCCTCCACTCGCAGCTGCTCCCACTCCAGCGCCTCCATCTCCGCATGTATTGCAGCAGCATTGTCGAATCCACTCACGAAAGCTGCTGCTAAGACACCGTTCCCAAACTGAGATCCTGCTAAAACCCTAAACCCCAGGACCCTCGGAAGCTACTCACTCTACACAAAGTGCAAAGGTACCGGTACTGATCCAGTCTTCTTGTTAGTGCAACTAATCACAAATGCTCAATTCACACAACATACAAACGAGCTGTGAGATCGTAAGGAAGTGGTGTACGCAATGGTAGCAGAGTGCATTTGTCCACTAACTAATCCTTTATTCAAAATCGGAGCACTACAGCAAAAATCCATCCACGAGTGAGTTGTATGGATGTGTCATGCTGATCTTACTGCCCGAAAAGGAATTACATGTATAATGCTGATTGAAATTACAAGATGGCGGCCCGCCGGCCGTCTTAGTCTGGATGTAGAGTTGCGGAATCTAAACTTATTGACACCAGGCAGGAATCTATAAATCTATGAGAACATTTTATACGGGAGATTTCAAGATGCCGGCGCCATCATTGGGAGTGGAGACTTGCATGTGCAAACTCTCCAAGATCAATTGTACATCTTCTCGAGAAAGTGACCATCAAGACGGAGGAGCTACAGTGGTTTCTTTTAGCTGCGCCGCCGTTCTTGCAAAGCTCAGAGGTTCCTCAAGCGTTCGTCGAGCGTTCGTCGAGCTTTTAGAGTTGGCACCGCAGTCCATTTGAGGGGTGGTGGTGCTCGGCATTGCTCCTGGTTCGACTCACAAACATTTGGGTACCAGGATAGAGATCAGACATCTGGATGTCGGTTACCCTCGCCATCTCCTTGAATCGCCTCATTGACTCTCGCACCTTTTGCACCACGATCGTCACCCTAGATCTGAGCCTCTTGGATGCTGCTCTCACATTCGACTTGGATTTTCTTCTTGTGTAATCAAGCTCTCTCCTCTGAGCAATTTCTTCAGACCTCGGAGTTGCATCCTTCAGCTTCGTGTAGTGACGCCTAGAGATCGTCTCGCGGCGAGAGAATGTGGTCACTATCCGCTTGCTTCTGTATAATACTTGACGGAGCACCACTCCTAAGCCTACCCGCCTCGCCATTACAACTACCAACTCATCATCGCTATTCCATCTTCTTCCCCCCGGGTAAGCCAGCGATTCTCCATTGCGTTCCTTTTATCAAAAACCTGAAGCTATGAAAGTGACTTAATTGTGTCTGATATCGTTTTAGAGAGCTCTTCATCGTCATTTTAACTAGCTGCCGATTCCTAACATGGTCAGATGTAATGGAGAGCAAGCAGACGTTCGAATTGTTTTCGATGGTAGCAAGTCATGTCGATTCTTATAGTCGCCGTAACTCTGCAACCAATATGTTAGTTGCACCGTCGTGGTTGATGGTGATGGTCCATTACTCCTTCCAACGTGAAACGATTGCATTTACATTGTTGGTTGCGGATACACTCACTGATGATGAGTGAGGCCAACAAATTCAATGAAACTCTTATTTCTTGCACTCCAGGCTTGCTCTTATGATTGCATCTCTGCCTAGACTCGGTCGCTCCAGATGCGAAATCTGTAATAAAGTTAAGAGCTCTTATTAACAGCAGAGAGAGCTCATTAAACTCCAGAGATTTAGTTTGTGTGCGCAGCATCAAGAGGTTAAGTACTCACATAGATATCTTCGTAGGAGTAACCCAAAATTTGAAGACGAGACAGTTGTGATGCGAATCGAAATTCAATATTTATACAAAGTGTCAAATGCAACAGTTGGCTCTGCCATGTGAAAAGATGATCGGAAAATCTACAACTCTTATTCTTACTATGCTACATGTCTCTCTCTCTCTCTCTTTCTCCCAATTAAAGGTCAGCTAGCTACCACTTTCTCTCTACCACAAAAATCCTCAGGGATGTGCATGCTCTTCGTTCACCGCCAACTCGGACGCTGTCGTCTTATGTACCCATGTCAGATTGGACTATGCCGAGGGAAATAATAATGTTGATGTCACATGTGATTTTACAGTAACGTCGACTTGCTGAAATCAGTCGTCAATCTGGCTATTGGTTCTTTTCTAAAAGGGTGTTTCAAAGTTGGTGATCATACTCTGCAGGTCGCTGTGCAGGGAGTTGTTGAGCAGCTCTGCATCCGGTGATGCCTGCACGTCAAACTAGTTAGTACCATTGCCGCATCATCATCAAGCGACTGTTACACAAACAGGAACGATCTCTGCCAGAAAGAGAGGATGATGATGAGGATGGTACCTGGCAGTGCAAGCAATGGAAGATGGAGGCGTTGCTAGTGGAGATGTTGGCGTTGATGACGTCCAAGTCGTGCTTGTGGATGGTGAGAAGTAGCTGTTGAAGCAAACCGCGCCGGCCGCGGGGGCTGCTGGTGGTGATGAACACGTTCAGGCCGCACACATGCAGGCCCACGTTGGAGCCCAAGTAGGAGTGTAAGCCGGACTCACTCCCCGGCAGCGGCAACGCCGTGATGGCCGTCATGCACGACGGGTCGCTGGAGTGGTCCACCAGCGTCAGCCCGTTCGAAACAAACGCCTTCGGCGGCGTCTCCACCGCGCCGTGGAACGTGCTCAGCGTCCTCGCGGCCATCACGTGCTGCCGCTTCTTCGTCAGAATGTCCAGCTTCACTTGCAACGACTGGATGTACTTGATGATCTCGCCAACCACCGTGGACTTATCAGTCTGCAAACCAAAGCAACACATGTCAATGATGATGCTTTTTTATGAGAAAATGCCAATCCTTAAACAGGAGATGATGTCTACCTTGGAAGTAGGATGAGGGAGGAGCGAACGGAGCGTGGAGAAGAGGTAATTCATGCCCTTGCGGCGTTGCCTTTCAGACCAGATGTGATTCTCACGCTGCGAAACAGGCCGCTTCCCGTTCCACTTGGACTTCTGCACACCCAAGCTTCCATCCTCCTTCGAGGGACTCGTGGGTGCACTCACAGATTTGCCTTTCCGCTTCGTGGCGACCAGGACACCTGCAGCAGGGGCAACGCTCACCACGGCTAACGCGGATGGGAGCTCGGAGCTGGGTGTGTTCAGATCCACGCCCGCCACTTCCACAGGATTGGTAGCAGTACACCACGATTCCGCAGGCTTTCCATCTGAATCACATCACACACATGTGAGCAGCAATGAACACAACTAAAGAAGGAATGAAAAGTTGCAACTCATGCTGATCCTTACGTTGTGGTGAGGTTTGATAATCTTTAGCGTGCGCATTGATGGTCGGCCACCACCTATCAGCTTGATACTCGGACCCCAAGAAACCCGCGGCGCTGGCAACTTCATCGTCGGGGCTACAAGCGAGCGGCTTCTCTGACGGACGGTGCTGCAAGTTGTGTGAAACAGCAGGTGACGAACCGGCTGTGATCTCCGAGAGTCCATTCGCAGGAAACCAGCTCTCCATGTCCGTTATCGCATGCTCGGATCGGCAGTGGGCTTGCGGCATGCAGTAGGAGAATTTCGCACCCCCGTGCAGCAGGTTCGCCCCTACAACGCGCTGCGAAGGCATGATGGCACTCAAGCGCTCCAACTAGTCAATTAAGCAACACCAACTCTACACTCTCTCGCTACACTACCACATCGAAGAAAACCATGAATCACTTATATCACACATCCGTGCTCGACTACTTCCTGATGTCAACAGCTTTCTGATGATATACTACCAGGCTGCGGTACTATGACCCTGGAGACAACACCGAGCTCAGAAATCGAGGAGGGGGAAGGCTAAGTTTGGGAGGTCAGGGCACGTACAGTGATCAGTGATGAAATGATATGACTAAGTGGCTCTGGGCTATATAGTGGAGGGCGGTGCATGCATCGAGGGAGGCCCACCGCGAGAGGGAGACTCTGAAGATCTGGTGAAAGAAATCATGTTGGCGATGGACAAGCGGCTTGGGCAACAGTTTTGGAGCGACTCGGGGATTGCTTCTTTTGCTCATCACTCACTGAAGAGGCTCAGAGGCTCCAGTGATGAGGAATGACGGTCCTGCAATTCGGCAAGCAAACATGCCTTCCGACAAGTTCCTGGGATTCGGCTACCCTGGCCCAGCACAGCTGCTCAGCTCTTTCAACTGTTACACACTCTTTATACTCCCAGTACCACTGTACAATATTATTCTCAGCTTATAACTCTCTTGCTAAGACTGTCCTTGCAAAGTTTAACTTGGAGCATATTTCCCCCCTTCGGACATCCACTGCCCTGGCGGCTGACCTCTTCATCCTCCGGTACTTCTGCTACTCCCTTTCGTACTCTGCACTCTAGCATCTACTGTTATTACTATTCAGGACGGTGAATGTTTCAAATATTTACATCATTATCTCATCAAACAAAGTTACAATTGATATCGTAGTCAGGACTTGAAGTTTGCACCATCATCAAACCGACCTCAATTGATTACTTGATAGCCTTTTCTGCGGGTCACTGATCATTTACTGATCTGGTGCGTCTCTCTTAGTATTAGCAACGATCATGGTAAGAACGAACATCTTAATTCTAGGCGTTGAGATACCATTAGTGGAGGGGCGTGGTATTTTTATTAAGTCGAATTCCAGCAGGATTTTGATTTTCATCTAGTTCAGTAAAATGTGACACTCTGTTGTGGAAATACCACTTTTATACGTATACCTCCAGTTTCAGTAGGGTCTTAGTCTACACCTGGATTCGCGTATAATTTCCGAGGGTCTTTGGGGATGGAATGTGGTATATATAGAACTCTCTGATGTCAGCAGTCAAAGGGAGGGGGTCCACAAGGACATGAAGAACGCCAATGGGGGTAAAACATGAAAGAATTAAAATGGGTTGGTGCTTTGAGTGTCACAAAAGCGAAGGAGTGTGGTCAGCAGAGGGGAATAGGGCTGCAGTGATTGGCAAAACACATAAGAAAGAAGTGGCGGAGGATCTCAAATCGCCAAGAAGTGGGGATACGAGAAGAATAAGCAGCAGGAAAGGCGGGAGGGGCGGAATGTTTAGTTATTCTCTACTCCCACGTGCAGGCCTACACAGGCCTCCATCAACAGCATGCAACGCCATCCAATTGGGAAAAAAATCAGGAAAAACATCCTCTCCCGTAGCTCTCAATTCTGTGTGATTTGATCTCTCCTTTCAAAGGATAAGATTCCTACACATGTGACAGCATGATTTCCCAGCTATTGCATTTGCACTTAATTTAATTTTACCTACATTGTGATCAGTGACATGTAAGCCTCATCCACGTTTGACGTGGATTGATTTTGCACTACACAAGAGTTGTTGATAATGATAAGTGTTATATGAAACATTTTCTGAAAGTCAGATAATTATTACACTTCAGAGATATATGTGTTCCATTTTGGCCGCCATCGCAAGGGATGCTCTCTTTCTTATCCTGTAGCCACTAATTTTGATAATTTCTTCTACTTTATTCATTTCCATGGTTTCACATTTAACGTTGTGTCTAGTATTCTAAGATGACGTTTCAGTTTGCAATAAACTATTGTAACACCAATCAACAACTCTTAGTTTGTGTAATGTAAGCCTTGGCTCATGCAACTCACTGGCATTGGCAGGGGAACCGACATGTTGTTGTCTCTCAACACAAAAGGAAAACAACACAAACCTGCTTTCTTGCTGCCTGCAGTGGCCGTTTTGTTTACAGAAGTTGTAACATTGAAAGCCAACCAGGGGTTTCAGTGTTTCCTGTACGTCCACGAAATATCTGAGCTCAGTCTGCAAAAATGAATGGCTGCAGCTACCAAATGGTACTTGGCTGCAGGTGAGCGAGCTTCTAACTCCCACATCGGCCAATCACAATGCATTGCAAGGGCTTGTGAGCACTTCCCAATACAATGAACCCAGTTGCTGCTGTGACGTACCTCATATTCTGAATGTGGATACTTGCACTTCATCATCAACAATGGATACAACATTGATTTCACTTCCTTCACCTGAACTTCATGCTGCTGGCTCTCAGAAAGTTACGAGCCACATGGTTCCTTTTGCATCTTTGACAACAGAGGTGGAGATTTCCTGTGGAGATGATGAAAATTTGCGTTCGTAAACTCTACTAAGGTAGTCTTCTCAATAATGGCAAAATATCAAACTTCGCAGTCCTGAGGTACATAATAGTTTTGAAGTCTAATTTTTAATGTGCTCACTCTGAACATCCTAGAGTGCAAGCCTTCCCAAATACACCTAAAAGTTCACTTTCAATTGAAGATAAATTTTAGACGGGTTGAGAAATGATGATTCCGGTGGGCGCACCACCTACAGTAGGTGATTAGCCCTCATTGTCCACTTTTTTCACGGTCACAGAAAGTTTAAAAATTTGCCCTCATATTTTGTAAGGTAATAAGGTCAAATTAGGTTTAATTATGTGTGGAAATTGTGAGAGCAATGCTTGAGCTATTAGACAGAAAATGAATTAATTAGAGGCAGCAGTCTAGTGATATTTTTTGTAAGCACTAATTTTCGTCTGAGCACTGGGCTACTGGGCACCCTGAGATGAAGTTAAAGCCACAAGTACACAATCGATTCTTAACTTTCTAGCATTATGAAAATGAACTACCGTATTGCAGTGATGTCATACATCAGTTGTTGGAGATAATTCAAAATTTGAATTATAATGTATTCATGTTCAACTCCCCAATCAACCATTTTTATTTATTTTTCAATGAAACACCATTCAATGCAAGAAAGTATCTCAGTCGTCACCTAATTGACACTCTGTTTCATATCATTTTCTTCAAAATCTCGAATCTTATGGATTTAGGTTCCTTTAGAAATTAGACAAGCCATCTACAGTATAAAAGTGAGTCAACTATTTCCTCGTGAGCTCAGGCTGCTTATCATTTGTATCCAAGGAACTGTTGGATCCTGTGATGTCAAAAGCAGGATATATGATGTCAACCAACATGGAATGGAGTACAAGCAAATTGAATATATTATAGATGGTTAGCATACTGAAGTTGGAATATGACAAGAGAAGTTGGAACAGTTTGCAAGGGTTTAGAATAATCACACTTTTTCATTTATTCCATGTGACCACCCTAACTTGCCCGCATTCCCAGATAGAAGGACTGCATCATTACAAAACAAAAGCATATCTGATATCCTACTAAAATGACCTGTTCAAAGAATAGAATGATTCCCATACATTTGAACCATTTCGTGCCATGTCCTAAAAAGGTAGAGGTACCTACATTACGGTTGGACTACCTAAAAGCGCCAGGGAACCCAAAAGCGCACTGTACCTTATTTGTAGATTGTGAAAATACAGATGTACCTCATTTGCATATAACGCAATTGGGTCAAATCTTACTTAGCACTTTGGAATTTTGTATAAAATTCACAAACGCGAATTACATGTTGCAAATTTTTGCAATCCTCCTGAAAACCTATTTCGAATGTGGTCATAATTTTATTTTGTATTTACTAGTGCTAAAAATAGGTCAGATCTCTTAAGTTAGTGCTTTTAGGCACTCAACCTTAACCCCTAAAAATCCAGGAAAACCGATTCGGTTTTATGAGATTTCGGGCAGCTCATTTTAAGGAATTAAATAGATATTATTGCCTAAGATTTTTACGGGATGCTCCCTATACTGTAATGTGTATGTGGTAAAATTTGCAAAGCCAAATTTTAATTTTATAACCTTCATCTAGAAATTTTAGGTTTCAAGTCCAAAACATGCAGTTTAAAATAAATTTTTTAAAGTTTTTTTTTTTTGGAAATATGTTCATTACCAAATTACTATTCAAATTCCAAAGTATCCAAAGTCAAAAAGTTTACTAATTTTACAAGGGAAGCCTCCAAAACTTTCAAAAACAATCTTCACAATTTCTAGTAATTTTACAATTTTTTCTTTCAAAAATTGCCAAAATTTGAGACTTTGGATTTTTTTTCAAATTTTTTTTTTCAAAATTCACATTCTCATAAATGCACCTACTCACCGTCTAGATTTTTCACAAACTAAATATATCATATGTGGTGCTTGTTTTACTATATTGTTGTTTTTAGACCTTCTTTCATAAAATTATTTACATTAAGGTCAAAAACTGGAATCGGTCTCTAAAGTTTTGCATGAGCGTACCCAACTTGATTACCTACATGAAAAAAAATGATGGAAAAACAATCATCAAGTTGCCCTTGGCACCATTTAGACAATGCCTCACACGCACCGGCAAAAAAAAGTGTTGGTCAAACTTTGATTGTTACGATCTCACAAATGACAAACATCAAACGGTTGAAATTTTGACCAGTCTTTTGTATACAAGTTAGGTACAAGATCTTACGGTTCAAAGTCTAAAACCAGAAAAAAAGTTTCTCCATTTCCCCATTTCCCAACGAAGGTGAAAAATGGCAGTTTTTGGTTCTAGAGTTCGAGGAAACGCCTGGATTTTTCGGGGTTAACCCCTGAAGTCGTAAGGCCACAAAACTGCCAAAAGTCTCAAAACACCCTTCAATCATTGCTAGATGCAAAAAAAATTAACTTTTGTAACACTAATTAACAACTCTTGTGTAGTGGAAGAAGAAGGTAGGATCTCAATACTTTATCTCATTACAGGTTAGTAAAAGAAACAAGGAACCAAACCTAAGGCGAGCCTCAATGACACGCTTTTGCCTTTGAACTAAAAGTGAGTGACACCCTTTTATGCTTGAGTTGCTCTACATGAAAGTTTAAAAATTCAAGAGATAGAAGTCGCCAGAAAACACTAGAAAAGAAATTTTTAAATTTACTAGTGAAGAAAACTTATAAATAAACATATATTAATGTTTATTTATTTCTTAATGTTATTTTAAATTTCTTCTTTATCCCCACGAATTGAGACCATTTCATAAGTTCTAATTGTTATGTAATCTCTACATAAATATAGTTTATGTCCGAGAAAAAGGACAATCAGTCTTTTCCTCATGAAAATCATTCGATGAGGTAGACTAAAACCCACAGCCACTCCTATTCAGATGGCTAAATGGCAAAATAAAAAAGGGTTAAAAAAGTCAACAGGAGATCTCACTGGAATCGCTGAATCTATGAGCCGTACTAGTCTACTATTAAACTAATAGCAGAGTACTTGAACTTATTCCCCCACTCACATTCCACACAATACCCACCCCCGTGGGAATTGTATACCATCATACCATCATCATATGATTTTGCCTCCATACTCTACAGTTGCCACATATTCACATATGCCTCTCAATTTAATTTCATGAAGAACCTCTAGATATTTCGTAATCATTTGTTCGTACTATTCACTAAAGTATGCTCTTCGAACAAGAACAAGGTCAATGACGTACATTTTCTTTCCCATCTAAAGTCTCCTAAGCGTACCCGCGTAAAGAATGTGCCACATCTACACTAGAGGAGAGAGATGTGCGATGGAACATTCTTGGTGAAAGTATTGTTTTTTGAGGAGCGTTATGTGCACTAGGTACAAGCATGAAGATAGCCTTGTAGAAGTGACTTGAGAGCTACCATAGAATAAGTTTTGATAAGTCTTTACGGCTATTTAAGAAATATGCAATGTAACATGAATGAAGAGTAGGTTGAGATGGTTTTTATAGCTTCTTTCTCATATACTAGCCTTGTTAGAAGTATAGCACCAAATTTTCCAATGAGCCAAGTCGAATATTATACTTTGTAAAGTGAAGTGCCACTTAAAGATACACCGCCATCGATGTAGCCTGTGGAACCTTTCAGAAAGATTGTATATGTAAAAGAAGACAAAGTCATAAAACATTTCCTTGAGTTATATCACTTGCTACACACCAATGATAATATTACTATGTGAACATTGTTCATCTCTAATACCTTCTCAATAAGTAGAACATGGCTGAGTTGAATCTTGTGTTCATCTACATAATTACATCTTGTGATGTAATGTGAAACATCATAACCAGCACTAATGAGAAATTGTGGTATCGTCACCAAGGTGAAAGACTCATTCCATCAATAGTTTCACCAAGCGATGAAAGAAAACACTGGTGGGAATACCACACTTTCCTACGAGAGTGATATTCAATGGAAGGCTCTCACGTATCACGTAGTGCAACTACTTAGACTTAGATGTAGACCTTGTGAGGTGTAGAAAAAGACATGAACCATGTTTACTTGCGAAAGAGTACAAGCACAAACAAACAAGAATGAATGAGGATGCACCACATATCCTCCCAGATTGATGCAAAAAGGCTCCTCAATTGGAGGTTGCAGAATCTATGAGAGCAAAGAGCAAATCATTCATCCCTACTTTAAACTACCGCCCCCCATTGGTCATTAATCTGCTGTAGCTTATGCCAGCTCATACCAACCTGGATAATGCAAATCTTTGATAAAAAAAATTTAACACAAATGAAGGATTTACTTTATTGCAAGAAGTAGAAGTATTAGGTAGAGTGCTCTAAAACATAGCACTTTCTATACTAAAGCCTTCACTCCCTCTCTCCCAAAACGTAAGATGGATAGGTTCTCCCAATACATAGTATGTTTGAGTTGGGTAGCTATTATGTACTCAAATGCACTCAAAGCCGCACAAATTTTTGTGCCAAAATTAACCCCTAAAGTAAATTAGCCCCAAAACTGTCAGAATGTCTCAAAACTGGAAGATACTACCCTCTTTTGATGCAAGGTTAAAAATTTCAAACTTATACGTCTTTTCAAGTATGTGACTGTAGGATCTAGTACTTAACTTGTACGTGTATGTGTACATCAAATCTCATATTCAAATTCCTTACCATTTGTGAGATCGTAATGTACAAAGTTGGACAAAAAGTTTTTTTTCCATGTTGTAGAGAGGGCAACTAGTTTTTTGAGGGCCAACAAAACCAATCTTGAAAGGGAATTTGACATGAGGCTCTTCACATTCTTGTTCCTAGGTGAGTTAGGAACATGTCTATGCAATTTTTACACTCATACACCTTATAAAACCTAAAGAAATGCTTGATTATTCACATGGAGGTGTGGTGGAATTCAATCACAAGGGCCAATCTTTCACAATAAAAAAGACATGTGAAGAATCATTTGATTGAAGATCCGAACAGTGAGATCATGCCTTAAAACAAAACTTGGAAAAAAGTAAAATCTCAAATTTTGGTGAATTTTTGAACTTACTGCAATTTAGATGAGCCTGTGCAGATTCTGAGAATAAATGAGCATATACTATAGTTTGGGCACTTTTTAAATAGTGTTATCAAACTTTGACCGTGATTATCTCCTAGAGTATGAAGATTGTTGAAGCGTGAAATAACTTTTCGGAAAGGTATGGAAAGTCTACAACCTACAATAATTTTCAACTTCATTAGAGCTAAAGTAGTGAGTCAGAGGCTAACTAAACGACCACAATATGGCCTCAGTCGACTTCAGGGATTAAATGTTGAGTGTAATATAAAATCAGTGCCAGATTTATAAAATACAAGAGCTCATACTACAACACTATTCAAAGTATCATGGTTTCATTTGAACTAGTTGCTTGCAAGCATTGCACTTTTTTTCTACAATCGTTTACTTGGTCACTTCACAAGGGAGCAAAATCTTTAGATCCTCTATTTTTGTGGGTTTCCAAGAAACACCACCTAAAACCAACCATATTTGTGGAACCAATTGCATATAAATATGTTCCAGGAAGTAAGGCCAATTTACAACCAAGGTACAGTTACATTACATATTTGATTTCGAACATACAAGTTCCGACATACTTTGGTGGTAATCATTCAAGCACTACTTTCAAGTCACCAACTCGTACAAAAAAAATCACTCACTTGATATTGCTTGCTCCAAATTCACTAGACAGTCAAACCATGAATTTTCCCCCTCACCTTGTTGCGTGCTGAGGTCGCATTGCACCATGTCCCATATTGAATTGTGCAATAACACCTAAAAAGTAATAGGAACGAATTTTTAGAAGTCCAGTCATTCCCCCGAAAATCCTAGAAAAGGGCATGGGATGCTACAATATCCTCATCCGATTAATCATTATATGCGCTAGATCTGGAATAGTCGCCAAAGATATGCACCAGATGTGGCAGCTCTATTCTGGGGGCTCACCATGAAATGTTCGTGTTGCGCAGCCCTCCTCGGAAACTCTGTCCATGGGGGGGCCGGATCCTGCCTCTCTCTGTATGTGACTATGTGTATGTGGGGTCTTCATCCTTGTCGTGCTCGTCATGCGAGTCTGCGAATGTTCCATCGCGTGGTCACACCCCCATCGACATTCTCATCTTGCTTATCCCCTAATAAGGGCAATGAAGTTGTTGATGCATGTAAATCGATGATTGGAAAGGAGAAAAAACCAATGAGTAGTTCATTTATAGCTGGTGAAAATGGCCAAATGTCTTCTCATTATTAGAGGAAAGTCCATGAAAATTATTAAAAAAAAATCTATACCCACTAAAAATTAGGCTAATAGTCGGAATATGTGTGGAAGCTTGGAAAGGAAGGCTTTTAGCAAGTAAAGCTCAAATTTCTTCCTCTGGATTGCTGATTTGAATGCCAAAGAAATGAGTTTACAATGACTTCTACTATATCCCAAAATCTCAATAACACCGTGGAGTGCGGGCCGCACAGTACGCCGCAAAATGCGGAGAGGGTATGGAGGGGTCTTGTGGCAGGGGTCTTGGGGGTCTTGTGGCAGGGGTCTTGTTGGGCAGGGGGTCTTGGGGGGAAGGGGGTCTTGGGGGGCAGGGGGTCTTGAGGGGCAGGGGGTCTTGGAGGGCAGGGGGTCTTGGGGGAGGGATTTATCCCATATTATGTACTAGGGGCTGGGGGCACCACTCAATGAAATTTTTTTAAAGAAAACAATGCACCCATGGGTCCACGTGGCACCCCCTTAACGGGGTCCATGTGGCATGAAAGAGCATAGGTTAATTAATGCTGCTGCATAGTGAAGGTCACTATAAAGCAACATCTCATTGGTGCAACTTCTACTATAACTGGTGTGTTCGAGACTTCCAACCATTGGTCTTGTTAAGAACCGTCTCACCAGTCTACCCACCAAGTTTTATCAAACTGGTCTTGTAAGATTAGCATCGATTGGTTTTAGTGCACAAGTCCTTGTGCACTACATAACATTAATAAGGGCTGTACAGTTTTGTATACAATAAAATCACCTTCCCTTTGCACCAAAAAATTTAAAAAGCAGACCGGATTAATAAATAGAGTTGTAGTGCTAGAAGCTCGACCACTAGTGCTATAAGCTACTTGTCAGCAGCATTTTTATGAAAATGTCAATCAATACAGGAAAATGACTTCTGCATACCTCTAGCCAGTACTGGTACAGAGGGGTACTGGATCAACACCATTATAACTCGCACAAGTTATTTTGATGTGCGAATTTGAGCTGCTACTAAGCAAGCTTACTTAATTCCCTGCAGGTGATGACAAGCAGAAAGTGAAACAATAGCCTCACCAAAGATTTGAATACTCTAAAAAGCACAAAATTCTACCAGACTGATAGAGCAAACGGAAGCTAAAGCTAAAAGGGTTGGTGAAGTTTGATAAGGACTATTCACCAAATGGGTTATTACTTTCTGCAGTACGGTAGACATAAGGTAGAGTGCTCAATAAAGCCTAAAATTTGGAGTGAAGTTCGTAGTGTAAGCAATTTTTGTGCATGGGCAAAGTAGAAGGAAAGACCAAGTGGAATCATCAATTTTGAACTCTTTACAATTTGTTATGAAATTTTGAAGCTCGGGTTCTAAAATGATGGCCCTAATATGGCATCTTATAATGTTCGCTATGAACATAATATTGTTGAGTCGCAAAGCTATTCTATAGCTCTAGATAAGAAGCCTAGAGTTTTATTATTGGTACTGCTCCACTTTAAAGCACTCTACCTTGCCTATCTCAATGTTTTGAACATACTAACCTCAGGTGTGCATGGAAAAGAATCAAGCGTACCATCAGTAATAAAGTGCCGTCTGATATCCAAGTCGCAACTTGAATGTGCATGACCTGCAGTAGTTTCTTATAACTTTGAGAGCGCTGGTCTTGCGAATGCTGGTTTAGAGTCGTCTTTGGTTGAGAATGCTGGTTTTGAGTTGTCTTTGTTGCCATCCTTTCGCACAGCTTGCGACCTTGCAGCAATTTTGTAGATGATTTTGTGCACCTCGTCAAAATGAGGGCTTGTGTGTTTCTTCACTGCCGCTATCCATGCTGATACACGCTCTTTGGAGCTCAACAGTTTTGCAGCTTCATCCTCGCCCAGAGCCTGCATCAAGTCATCGTACAAGGCATTCCTTCAAATTCTAATTTATAAATTACTTGAGGATGAGCAACTAAATCTCCTAGGAGATGAAAATACCATCCAAAAAAATCTGCCATAACGCACATTACCCACTATAAGACTGAATTTGGGAAGATCAGTATAAAAGTACAGAGAGATTGATTGGGAGTACCATGGCAAAGCCTACTTTTTAGCTAACCTTAGTGATCCTGAGTTCAAAACCTAGTACTGCAGTGCTCCATGGTTACATTCTAAGTGCTATTAGAATAGAGGTACTCAACGAATTTGTATATCTTGTAATTTAACTATTTATCAAACGACATCTTCCATAAGAATCAAACTTTTTTCATACTTCATTTAATATTCAGATCTTGAAAGAGGTACAAGCTAATTTCTCATGCAACTACAAAGGTACACTCTGGGAGCTACTTAAGAATAGGATAGAGCTACCCAACGCAAAAAAGATTTGTATATCTTGCAATTTTTACCATTTGTCATATGACTTGTTACATAAGTGGTGAACTCTTTCATACTTCATTAATACCTCTAGTCTGGAAACAAATTTTCAAAGATGTACGAACTGTATGCAACTTTATAATGAGAGGTTGCACTACTTTAAGCGACAAGATGCAACCTGGTTTTTCAGTTTTTTCAATAGATGGTTACAGTAGTGTAGCCAAGTCTCAATTGCACCCCTTCTAATTATGGATGTAGAGCTAGGTCTCAAATGCTTTTAGTATCAGAGGAGAGAATGTGTGCAGAAATTGCATGAAATGACAAGAAAATGAAGTGAGGGGCAAACCTGGAGCTGCATGATCTCGCAAACAAGGCTCAAATCAGCAATGGAGGGCTGTCTACCACCGGCCAGAAATAAATACCCTGGTTGTAGCCACACTGTCTCCATGACTTCCAAGGATTGCTTCAGAATAGCAAGCCCTTCAGCTGCCGACCTTGGATCCGCTTTCACCCCTAGTATGGGTGCTATTACGGTGTTGAACACGAACGTCACTGCCACAATCCGCTTGTCAATACATTTGTTGGGCAGCAAAAAAAAAACCACAAATGCCATATTCCACTGAATCCTGACTCATTATAGAATCTGGACTGAAACTTATTTTGGACTTCTCAGTTTTGTGAAATGGTTACTTTGCCTATTGAAGATTAATGTCAGGAAATTTGAGCGTTTGTACATTCTTGGGAAATCCCCAAATTCTGTCCCAATTAATTGAAATCTTCATCGGAGGAGCCCTAAACTGTTCCTTCTAGACTACTCTAAGTCCGAAAATAGTTAGATGTCGCGTGCAATTGCAGGGTTGTCAAAACATCAACAAAACAACATGAATATACTTCCTTCTTACAGCGTTAACACCCATATTAAAATGCAGCATCGAACTAAAAGGGCAGACATACTAGAACCGCGTCGGAGGTTGAGATGATGCCAATCGAGAACTGAGTTGATCTTTGATCTCCGTTGCACGTCACTTGGATACCTTCACAGCAAAGCAATGGTATCAGAGAGGAAACAAACAAGCAAGCATTCGGTTGTCCTTTGAAACCACAGGAAGAGAACTTACCAATGATCGGCAACGCCTGGACGTGTTGCTGCCAAATACTCCATAATAGCATGACTGTAGCCAACTGGGCATTAAACCCTACTTCTCCCAAGAATGTAAACAAAAACACCCAGCAGAAATCACATTCAAGAGCTCAAAATGTATCCTAAGATCCACAACTTGCAAAAATTAGGGTTGAGGACCAAAAGAACAAGCAACCCTACTGACCTTTCAGCAAGTTTGAAACGGCCATCAACTATGCACGGAAGCTTTCCCAGAGGATTGATTGCTGCACATTGCTCACCATCATCTTCATGAATCTCAACACCATAACGAGAAAGTTTGGTGATCCTAGCAGATACTATGACTAAACTCCACTATTCATCAAGATTTTCTCGACAACCCCTCCATGATTCAAAGTCGATATCCGAAAGAAATTAAGTGCAGAAATTTCCACACTATTAACGTCTTGTAAATCAAGTATACAAAACGAAGGAGAGTGGGGAGTGTATCACAATTAGAGAGTAAGAAAACCTAGTTTTGTAGCAGAATCACCAACCTCGAAATTCAGGAGTTCTGTGCTCCCCTTTCTGTATGCTAACCAAATGAGGTTCGAAATCTATGTTGTTCAGCCTGCAATTGATCATCCATAGCCACTGAGAATCTCACAAACTGCGATCTCTACGAGTTCAAATCAGTGTAGTGAGAGAGAGCCAGAAACCTGCAAAAGAGTAACACAGCTCGACTGGGCTGAGACATGAGATCGAAATACAGCTTCAGACTGCTTGAGGGTGCCATGATTGAGGCTGCAAAATAGCACACAGTCTTCTATCAATACAAACATCTCCTGCAATTCTATCACTAGCACTACCATTGCAAATGGTGATCTTGGAACTAGAGTTTAGGGTTTTAGGATAGTCCTCACTCACTAGAAACCTGCACAATGGATCTAGCAATCGATCAAGACCGAGGAGGATGATGAAGAATTTGGGTGCCGGATTCTCGGACCTTGAATGCAGAAATCGGCCTTTCAACGCAAGAGTGCCACCGCCGCTGATGATGGAAGGTACACATATCCACAATTGCCATTAATAGCAACTGGGGTATCATTGGATACTACTAATTCATGTCTTTGAGTTTGAACTTTTGGTCAATTAATTAACCCCTAAAGGCCCCAAGACTGCAAAAACTCTTGAAACCATTTTTTAAATTTTTTTTTTAATGTCAGATGAAAAATTTAACTTTGACATAATCTCAAGTATGTATCCGTTTAATCTTGTACCTAACTTGTCCATGTATGTGTGTGCCGAATTCCTTACCAATTGTGAGATCATAACATTCAAAGTTGAAAGAAAGTTTTTTCCCTTGTTGCATAATAAGTTCAATATTTCTCATGAGCCCAATAAAACCAACTTTAAGAGTAAATTTGAATTGAGACTCTTCACATTCTTGTTCCTTGGTAAGTCAAAAACATGTTTTTGCAATTTTTACCCTCATGCAAACTTGTGTTGCATTGCCTGTATTTGTCGAATACTTTCACAACTACAGTGTTGTATGATGCCATTAAGATTGGTTAGGAATAAAAGAGAATGTGGCACTCAAGACTTATTTCATTTTAAAGGTGCGTAGTACAAGACGTCACACGAGCTATGATAGGGTTGCCAGATCTACTAGTATAAATTTGTTCAATAATTATTTTTTCAGAGTTTTATGAACTAGGTGAAGTATCCCTTTGTTATGTGTTTGTGCCATATTTTGTTATGCCATTCAAATCAAACCACCCACTTCCAGAGTTCCAGGAACTCCATCTTGAAAGGGAGTGATCCTTGTTTACACAATTTTTGTTAACTTATACTTACGATCATCCATTGTCAAAAGGTAACTACGTAACCACAATCTTGTGTGTTCGTGATATATCCCTACAAAGTCTTTTCCTCAGCTTCATTGAGTATTATTGGCGACTTCAATATCCTTCCATGTACTTGATCTGCAAGAGAACTTTGTGGAATGTTGAAATGGCAAGATACAATTCAGATTGGCTCCACCTCTTTACAGAAAATTTTGTTGTACTCATTTGCTCGTTGTGCAAGTGCCCACCACCTTCTTACTACTTCCACATTGAGCTCTAAATTTTTTGCATGCGAAACTATCAATTGGGTCAATACGGATATAAATTAATAAATACTAATTAAATAAACCATATCTTACACAGCACGATGGAACGAGAATTGAACGCTCAACAGTATGCAGTAACGATTCCAATGAATTACAATCTTCGGTGGCAGAAATCATGCTATTCAAGCGATTGGATGAAACATCACATAGAAATAGAAAAGTGGACAAGGGAGAGTGCTCAAAACTGGAGTAATATCAATAATGGAGCACTAGGCTTCTTCACCCATAGCTTCACAGTTCAAGAATACCATGTACTCATCCCAACCATTACTGGGTGTCAAATAAGGGCACCATTTGAGGAACACCTTTAAGTCCACCTACAAAAATTCATAGCAAATTGTAAAAGAGTACAAAAATGATGAATCCACTTTTACTATCCTTCTACTTACTTCCCAATGCATGAAAATTGCTTCCATAATATACTCCGCTATACATCAAGAAATCTGAAATTTAAGTTATTACAGAGCATTCTCTCTTACGACAAGGATGTATCAAAACTATCAGCAATCTAACCTTGAATAAAATTTCCTACAAATAAAGTTTTTAATCCTAAACTCAACAAAGAATCACTGTAATATCATCGAGTTGAAACACTTTTGCTGTAGACCAAACGCAAGTTACAGACACAAGGTCTCCAAACCTCACTTCTCACAAAGTATAGCATCACAAACACAATGGATGATCCACTTTGTAGCTACCTTGAAGTAAACAAAAGAGTAGTCAACGAGATTTTCCAAACACTAAACTGAGAGTGCTGGGAGTGGAGCTGGTATCCCCATACGAGCTCACACGCTTGGGTCCAACTTTGTTGATAACATAGAATGCCAGGGAAGGCACATACTGCATGACATAGAGTATCAACAGAATGGGCTGGTACGAGATCCAAGCTTCCATCAGCTGATGCGCACCAGCTTGCACGATGAGCACCGCACAACTCTTCACCGGCATACGGACCTCCACATTCTGCTCTCTTTTCTCTGACTCTGCCCGTGGGGTATCGATGGGACCCGGACACGCTATTGTTACTCTCACTCCTCGTTGCTGGACCTCCGAACGGAGGGAGTTGAAGTAGCCGTTTAACGCGTGCTTCGAAGCGCAGTAGATTGTTTGCCCCGGGGACGGAATCTTGCCCGCTACACTGCTTACCACCACAAACTGGCCTTTTCCTCGACTGAGCATGCCCGGTAACAGCAACTGCGTCACCCGAATCACTCCTGCAACAGCACCCACACTCATCATCCCACCTTAAAATGCAATATTTGCAGACACCAGACCAGGGCACTAACTTAGATCCAGCACTGGATCCAGTAGTGCAAAATCAGAGCACGGGATCCAACGGAGCAAAATCAAAATTATGGTTGAAATATTGGGGTGAAAACACTAGTACTGTTTCAACCATGCCCTTATGTCAATAGTTTTTCAACCTTGTCAAAACACTTTCAATGTTTGAACCACCTTCTTCGTACAATAGAGGCATATCGAAACACTAAAGAAAAAACATGGCCGAAAGACCTTGTCCATGGTGTTTCAACAAGTGTTTCAACCATGGTTTTGCAATAAGGTTCAGCCATGATGTTGCACTAGTGAGCAGAGCGCTAGATCGGAGCTCGGAGCACTCGATGAGAACAGAGAAGAGTCGGACCTAGGACATTCACAGCGAAAGTGGTCTGGAGGGCATCATCCGGGAAGTCTACAGCAGAGAGCTTAGGGCGAGGGGAAGCAGCATTGTGCACGACGATATCGATCCCATCCCCACCAAAAGCTTCTTCAGCTTTCTTCACAAGCTCTTTCAGTTGCTCCACACCAGCTGCGATGTCGCCTGGCAGCACCACCACATCGCTTCCTTTCAGAGATGCCTTCACTCGCTCCAGCTCGTTCTCACGTCGAGCTGTGAGGATGAGCTTGGCTCCTAGCCTTGCGTACTCCTTCGCAAGCTCCTCTCCGATGTTCTGGCTCGCTCCCACTATCCACACCACCTTGCCTGCTATGGCTTTTCGAGGCGCTGGGCCCTTCAATGTCAGTGTAAAGTCCCCATCTGCTCTGAGAATGAAGTGGAGTGCCAGGAACAGCAGTGGCAGCACCACCACCACGAACAACATGCTGTTTCAAACCCTAATCAGCTGCCACTGTTTGCCCTTACCAAGATGAGAGTTTTCTGCAGAGATAACATCACAATTTCAAACAGATGCAATGAATCTGAGAACATTTTTCAGAAACTCAAACGACTCATCTGCCGAATGGGGCACCTCTGACACAAGATAGTCAACTATGAACTCCGAAGTGTGTTCAATTCTCCCCAATTCAAAGCATTTAGAAGCTATTCCATGGACAACAGTTGATGTTGCTGTACACTTGACCAAATGGGTAACATGAGTGACCGAACTTCTTTCAAGAAAAGACAGGACATAGCCGTTCTTACAGTACAGTGAATCAACTTTCACGAGCTCGATTTGAATGATGGAATTTGAGGAGGATAAGCAGTACCTGAAGTTTCACATTGAATGGCGCGAGCTCAATCAGTCCATGTAAACTTGCTCACTTGCTGATCCTGCTAGAGTGATGAGAAGAAAACACCGCAACTGTCAAGAATCATGCAACAATTGTGGCACAAGAGCATAAGAAAAATGTTTCTGATTGCTACGGAGGACGCCACTAGCAGGATCCATGGGATTGTGTGGCACTGGCAAGCATCAAATCTGCGTTGACGGTGAATTAATGGCGAGTTGCAAATACTTCGAGAAGAAGTGCAAGGTGCCGTAATGTGAAACTATCATACGCTTTGGAAGGCACAACACTCATTCCATTCATTGGAGGTATTGTAGGATTTCTGTCTCTTTGACAAGTACACCCGAAATGTATTCATTGGTTGCAGTACGCCTTGAACATTATCGTTGATTTTATCACACATTGCAGACATTGCATCCATTTTCTTGATTTCTTGTTTGGTTTGTGATTTTTGTTCCAAGCGACACGTTACATTGGGAATTGAGGCCAACAAATCTCCAAACCAATTTACTCGCATTTGGAGCCCAATTGGCTCCATGCGCCACTTAAACAACACCTCTAGGGCCTACTTTCCCATGTGTAAAACCCTTTGAGGCTGATTTCTTGAAGGAAACACAACCGCCTCTAAGCCATGAATTGGCCTTCGATTCTTGTAACTCACAACTTTTGGAGAGCGGGCCATATCTTGTACCCACCCATTATAATATAATTTTAGAAAGTTGGCCTTGACTCCCCATGTGAACCCCTTTCAGCCGGAGATAGATCAATTACAATAGAGGATTTTGACATATATTGGCCTCATCAACGGCTTCGCATCAAACATTGCATCAATTTTTTAAAATTCAAGAACTTCTTTTGTTGCAATTCAAATACTTTCTATCTCGACATAAATTCATGTGGGTAGAAATTTTGTTAAATGAAGCAAGGGTAATATGAAAGAAGATGACATCTTGAGTTTTAGTAGACTTGAAGTGGTTTTCATATACATCTTCATAAAAGTTTGTGTTTTCATATAAGTAACAAAGGTCAATCTAATACAAATAAAGTATGATCGTAAGATGACCATCGATAAGATGTATATCTTAAGCAAAAGTGAGTTTAAAACACATTTTACTAGCATAATTTTGCTTGGAAAGATTCCTCTTTAAAGACATATGTATTCATTCCAGAAGTTGAATATTAATTTTCTAGTAAGGGATTAAATTTTAAAAGTTGTATATGTTGCTACTATAAAGTATTCAATAATATCTCACCATGAAAATTGATACTTTTACGGAAAAGAAATTTATTGAGAGGTTGATGTACACAATTATGCCAGTGAGAAATATTTTTAAAAATACTATAATTATTTGGTGATACAAATATCCCTTCCCAACTCTAAGGTAATCAAATTGCAAAGACACCCTTAGTTGTGATGCACTTTATAACAACACTCTTACAGGATTTCTACATAAGAACTATTTCTCCTAACTAAAGTGGTGATAATTATAAATATACATCATATGGAAGACTGTAATTTTATAAAGACACATAATCGATGTGAATAACAAAAATGAGTATTGATGTTTAGTACCTTGAATATATATAATTTTCTTTTTCCTTTTTTTCTTTGACACAATTAAAGGGAATCCTTTACTGCGAGGATGAAATACAAGAGCTCTCTTTGCCATGTTCGGCTTGTGCCGTGCACATATCTAGGCTAAAGAAAAACCTAACAAAGTATAATGAACCCTATAAGAAGAGATTAGAATGAACAAA
Source organism: Bryum argenteum (assembly GCA_037043015.1). NCBI lineage: Eukaryota > Viridiplantae > Streptophyta > Bryopsida > Bryales > Bryaceae > Bryum > Bryum argenteum. The sequence goes on along the minus strand of CM073325.1, from coordinate 19,417,280 downwards.
TCTCAAGAATCTAACTTCTGACATTGGGGAAACTTCCTACCCAAGTAGCTAGTACTCCATTGACACACCATCGCTATATCAATTCTTCTACAACAATTTCACTTTTCTTAAGATTTTTAATGCATGCTTTTTGGATCTTGCGCCATACCATGCATCTTGCTATATTTAGGAAGTCCTATCCAAAGAAATAGCTCAAGTTTTTCCTTAGTCTACCTCACATTGTTAAATGTGAGGTCGTTTGCTTCCAATTGAGATCAAGAACTTGAGCTTGATTTCTTGGCCTACCACCAACATAGGCAAGCCTAGAAAGAATGTTAGCGCACCATCTCCAAGCAAAGTGGTGGAGTTGTACTCCTAAAATTTGTGGAGAACCGTTCCTCGGCCCTACCATTGCACACCACACATATTGGTCAATGTTGGATTGGAATTTACCTCTATCAACTTCCTTTATCAATGACATCGACTTCTTTTCTAATCATTTGCTTGTCCCAGACATTGAGTCACTTAAGCCTATAATTCTATAGATAATGACGTTCCACTTCTTCTCCACAACATCCTTTGGTTGGCAAATTTGGCTACGAAAACTCCTCCCTTCCTTTGTGGAGAACTCCATAAGAGGTGTTCTATCCTCCCATTCATAACGGTCGGGGTTCCATGGGAGCTTGTCAATTTGTCCATAAAATAAAATAATTGAATTTTATTGTGTCGTCTCTTAACTTGCACCACTCTAACTCTTGCAATATGCCTAAATAAAATTTGAGTCTCCATCAAACAATTCCCTATGGCAAAGAGATGGAGTTTTTAAGAGAAAATTTGTGAACCTTGTTGGGATTCTTGAGGCGGCCAATTTCAATTAGAGGTTGATAACCCCTTCGAGCTTGAAACACCACGCTAGGAGAGGAGCTAGCCAAGGTAGGGAAAATTCCTAACCATTCTTTAACTTGGCCCTATTCATTCGATTGACAAGAATGTGGCGCCAATGGGTTTGAAGCTTGTTAATAAAACTAGTCCAGGGCCCTAGCTCCACATCTTGAATGCCAAAACGAAGTTTCCTTCATCAAAAGAAATAAAATATCCTTCCTCCCAAACGTCCTTAAAGAAGGAAGGACGTTCAAGCTAGTTGAGAGGCTGTAAGCTTAGAGAATCTCGGTCCAATACCACTAGCTTCCGGAGTCATGCCAAATGCCCCAATTGCTAAGCTCATCAAAATTGGAGGGCTTGACAATTTTTTAAAAATGAAGCATTTTCTTTCAAGTCGAAAAAGCCCGGTTCTAAGTGGAAGAACCTCTTCGAGATTGATGCTTGGCAGGAGTGGATATTCAAGACTTTGAGGCAACCTTTCACCCAAGTATGGTTGAAAAGACTCTAGTTCAAACTCGTAGAAGATGTGGCAAGTTAGAGTGCCTGAGACTCAAGAGCTTTGAGAACCCGTTTAACCAACTTTGATATTGAGTTTCGATACACTCGTAATTGATTACCAAATTTGCCATAACTAACTCTAGCTAATTTCCTAATTTCCTTCTTCCTCTAACTTAATCTACTTAAGCATTTGTGCTTAAGAATGTTATTTAAAACTTCTATCAATTGCTTTTTAAGATTTGTAAGACATTCGACTAGTTAATTAGAATCTTTCAATGAAGAAGCTAAACTTCAACATGTTCTATCTAGAGTAACTCTAGGTATGCATTCAAGTATTCATCCAAGATGTGTTCAACAAACTCTCTACTCACACAAATCTCAAAGAAAAGGTTTGAAATCCTCTCTTTTTATCTTTCTTTCCTTTCTTTCAACCTTCACTATTTCACAATTTTGTTTACAAATATGACTTCTACTAGACATTGCACGGGTACTCTTACAATACTATGATATGTGACGCATATAATTCCATGGAATGCTTTACCCTACCCATTTCTACATGTTGCTTCAGACAGGTTTGGTTCAAGAGCGATAGTTCCCATGAATGAAAATGAGTTGTATAATAGGTTATTATGTACCCACAGTCAAGGTCACTCTGATGGGCACTGAAGCGTATTGATTGCCCAGCTCTAATGATTCCGACAAGGGTGAAAGGAATCGCCTACCCACCTTGCCAGGCTTTTCAATTCCGATGACAGGCCTCCATACTCACACTTGTCACTTCACTTTTCTTTCCTGCCCCCACCGAGAAACATGTTGCTACGAATAAATATTATTTTATTTATTTTATAATATACACCAACATTAAAACAAATCAAGTGTAAATCACTTTAGATTTAACTTGTGACTCTTTGATGAAGCTACAAGATTGCCTATGGAAAGCTTGACTAGAGTTGCAAAAGATGACCACATTTTGTTTACAAAGTTCCATGATAAATATACCATGGGACAAATTTTAGAAACATGTGCAAAGTTTATAAGAGACCATAAATCAAATTATTTGGAACCTTTAAAGATTAGACATGTTTTCTTAAAGTCGTGATAGTAAGGGTCTCAAATACATCCCTCTCACATGTTGGGATGGGTACATTTTCCCAACATTTTTTCCTACAATTCTAATACTCAATAGACTATCTGGCCATTTGCGTAGACTGCATTTCTATTAGCCTTAGGCTCTTTCCCGACCCTGGACAAAAGTAGTTATTGAGAAGCAATCATTGTACTGAAGAGAGTAATTATAAAAAAAATGAGATACTCAAACACTGGAGCCTCTGGAACGCCCAAATTACGTGATTACATCAGAGTAAGTACAATCATAAGCGGAGATGCAGGCAATGGTGGGTACAACACACGAGCAGCAAGAGGAGGGACACAACCGCTGCCGCGAGGCAGCGGCACATGCAGGTCAGTCAAAGTCCGTCGTCACCTTCCCCACTGTATCAATGACGACACTACCGCGGCCGCGCGGCAACGGTACACACGGGTCAGTCAAAGTCCGTCCCCACTTCGCCACTGTAACGATGACGACGACGACGACGACAATAGAGATGGAGATGGTGGGCACTCACCACTCACCCTGCAGGCCGGCTTCCGACTTGTCGTCGCCCTTTTGTATGCCATGGCTGCCTCAACAGTGCCCTTTCCTGTTGCAACCCAGTACCATTCTCAAGCAAGCTTTGATCCCATCTACTACTGCCTTCCCTGTACGATCCCTGCTTGTCTCGCCTCTCTATCCGCACTCGCAGTCTGCGGTATGAACCTCCTTCCCTTGGATGCTCTAGAGACTCATTCGCTAATCTTTCGGCAAGAATTTGATCCAAATTCGACATAAATGCTTTATATAGAACAATTCCAGCCCATTTCGGCGTCTAAATTTAGAACTTCCGCAAATAGAACAGGCTTGTCGGATCCAATCGTTCAGTCATCGTCGGAGGCGACAAGTGTCTACCGTAAAGCAACAGGAATGGGTAGTGTCAGAACAAGAAGTAGTCGCTTCTTTACTAGTTCCTCATCTCTTGATGAATTTTTCTTCTTATGAAGAAGATTCCTCTTTCTCTCTCTCCGCATAGCATCGAGATTGGAGAGTGGTACCAATAGTTTTCGCTTGCTACGATTCATAGCACAGTGAGCACACCTCGTGCTCAACGTAGGTTGGTAATATTCGCGTGGGCCATTGAAGATCTACAGTGGCTAGGGCGTTTCGTGAGGATTCATTTAGCAAGGAGTTGATTGTTGGTGTCGTAGATGTATCAATAAAAAGAAGAAGACGGTGGCGTTGAAGCTAATGCAGTTGTATTGCGTCCGTAGTACAGTGTACCCCAAGACTCGCCGGCGTCTTGTCTTGGCGTTGGAGATGGAGTCATGAGTAGCTCCTGTTCCGCATTCTCGGTCTGAGAGTACCGCATGCCGAATCATCGTCAAGTGGTGAGTGGCTGTGCTTTCAATTGAATTATTGCTATTGCTAATGCGGTGACTTCGACCTAAGAAAGAATGACACCAGATTCTTCATTGCAGTCGAACCTCTTCAATCGTACCCCGGATTTCCTAGGATGGCACGTATTTCGAGATTCTCAGAGTCAAAAAGTCTGATTAAGGGTGGCGAAATGGAACTTTGAAGGGCTTATAAAGGGTGTGTCAAGAATTACCATCATGACCTAATCAAGTCTTGCTTTGTAGAATTGAATCTGCAGGCTTGGACAGTAAGCAGAGATTGAAGATGCAGTGGTTGGAGAGATTCTTTGGCCCGTCAGACCATCGTTGGTATGGGGAGAATGAATACTACGAGTATCCATGCAACGGAGTCTACCTGCAAGAGTCTTTCAGCGGCCCTCCAGAGGATCTTGGCAGCTCTTGCCCATGGCGAGGACCATCCATTTTTGAGGTAACTATCCTTAACGTTCAAATGGCACTTCTAGGAAGGTTAAAAATCAGTAAAAGGTAGGTAAAAAGTAACTACTTAGATATGAGATTCCAGGGTCATTTTGGGCCAACAGTAGGTGATGTAATTGAACTCTAACCTTGAATCATCGGTGATATTAGAGATTATGGTAAGTCTATTCCAAGTGATTGGTGAAATGCCACTTGGGATGGTGCCATTTCAACGGAATTGACCATCTTGCTATCTTGCTATTTGTGGTGATGCTTATCATGATGTTACTTTGTGCTCATGTGACCCTTTCATTCAACAGGAACCGTATGCGGATGTTTATCAGAGCATGTATCATCATCCAAGCCGGGGTAGTTATGAACACCGAGAGCGTCACCAAGATGGCTATTCTCGTGACACCAGCAAATATGTCAGCCAGTATGGTGGCACCACGGAGATTTACAATCCTGCTAGCGGCAGGTTCAAAGAGTTCGACTATAATCACCATCTGGCACCCCCTGCTTATGGCGACAGTAAGTAGCTCTCCCATTTTGAAACTCACAGCCACTTTAGAATGCGTATGTTTTGTTAACGAGTTCAAATCAACTTATCGGGATTCTAGTGATTTCCAGCGGCCCACTCTTCAAGTTGGCACTGAGGGTTTCTTTGTTACCTTCGGCGATTGCACATTGAAGTGGCCGTTTCATGACAGTAGGATCGAATATGAATTTAGCGCTGGTACTTGCATTAACGCGGATGATGTTTTAGGAAGGTACAAGACTGCTGATGAGTACGATATGAGAAGTGAGGACTTAGCAAGGATAATGCAAGATTCTTTAAAGCTTCGGTACTCAGAGCCTTCACATGGCTCTCCTCCTCCGAGTTCATTAGTGGCTCCATCAAAAGGGTAAGCATTCTGATTTTGAGGATTCAGGGTACATTGCGAACATTTGAGTTAGAAAAGGCACCAGAAGCAATGCAAAATTTCGTACATGTCAATTTATGAAGAATGAAATAGTCCTTGTCAAAAGTTCTAATAATCAGGGTTAAGCTTCACTGTTTGGAGCCCGAGGCATGGTTGAGTACTACTGCCAATGAATTTGAGCTGGGATGTAATTCTCAAGAGCTGAGTTGATGCGCAGGCCTGTAGGATTATCGACATGTGCTGGTTGCCATCTCACGCTTGGATTCGGAAGGTTCTTGACCTGTGTCAACCAGAACTGGCACCCGGATTGCTTCCGCTGCCGGTATTGCCAAGAGTCAATCGTAGAAAAAGAGGTAAATGACACTTTTGCAAACAAATGTTTGTCAACAGGGTACTCAACCTGACTCATATAATTTGGCAGTGATTGCATTCTATCCACGAAACTTGCAATCTTTTAACTAACATTTTTTCTCTGCAGCTTTCTGTGCATGGAAGTGACCCCTATCACCGAGGATGCTACAAGAAGCTCTTTCATCCGAAGTGCGAAATCTGCTTCAATCATGTGAGCTTCCCTTGACCACCAAGTCTGGCTGCTGTTAATACTCTTTCATCCTAGTGAAGCAGCATCATTATAAAAACTCGATGATGATTCTGTTGCTATTGCCATGATCTCCGAGATCTCATGATGGGATTTGTTACCTGCAGATACCTTTAAATGCCAGAGGGCAAATAGAGTATCGTTCACACCCGTTTTGGAACCAGAGGTACTGTCCATCACATGAAAGAGATGGAAGTCGATCCTGCTGCAGTTGTGATCGCATCGAGGTATGTTCTTGGCTCCTTTCACACATTTCCTCATCATCAAATCAGTAACCATGTCGTCGTCGATGGACGAGCCTCACATTCTGTCTGAGCTAGCATTCTATGAATCAGTTTGTTGTCTTACAAGCAACCTTACTGAACGGTCCTGAGTCTGCAGCGCGTGGATCAACGGTACACAAGCTTGAAAGATGGAAGGAAAGTGTGCTCGGAATGCATGGAATCTGCAATTATGACAACGAAGAACTGCCAGCCACTCTTCCGTGATATATTGAAATATTATAGAGTGAACCTCGGCATGCCCATCGAACAAGAAATCCCGATGCTTCTGGTGGAGCGGGAGGCTCTTAACAATGCTCGTGAAGTTGAGAAGGATGTGAGTCTATCATTCAGTCCTCATGTCTCACTTTATGTAAAACTTCCTGCAGGATTGGTTTCCTTTCTTTATACTGATAATATAAGTGGTGTGAATGCAGGGACACACTCACGCCCCTGAAACCCGAGGGCTATGTCTTTCGGAAGAGCAAATTTTCAATGTAAGTGTATGTTAGCGTTGTTTGTAGGAACTTCTCCTGTGAGTGAGGCCTCTGATGTACATTGTTTCTTCTTTATGATTTGATAACAGACTTACGACCCAGAGGATCCTAGTGGATATCATGAAACAAAAGTAACACGCCGTTGCGAGGTTACTGCCATCCTTGTTCTCTACGGCTTACCCAGGTACTCAGCTCAGATCCTCGTTTTGAACTTGCAACAAAAAGCAGAAGTTATTTGGTTACAAGCTCTGAGCAAGTGGATCATTGATTGTGCAGGTTGTTAATAGGATCTATTCTAGCACACGAACTGATGCATGCATGGATTCGTCTGGACGGTAAGAGATCGACCACTTACCACCCACTCATTTCACTTTCGTTATCATTAAGTAAACATGCTTATAAGAGTTAGCTTACTTCCACTGCTATAGATGTGAGGATATGCGTGAGCATAATTGAATTACCCACTTTCTTAGCCCTCAAAGGTCCTCAGTACAAAATTGCCTAAATTACTGAAAATGCAGCATTAATTAGCTCGTCCAATCGGTGGATCTCAAATTCAACTTGACCTTGTACTCACATATCAAATTTGAACCATCGATTCTTCATTTGCTAGACCATGATGTTCAAAGTTGGCTGAATTTTTTTCCAAAACCCGTATCGACTATCTTGGATCTATGGGCGTTAAGATGTTATGCAGGAGGAATTATTTCTGAGTTTCCTTTTCGGCACATGCAGGACATTTTCCGAGTCTAGACAATGAAATAGAAGAGGGGATTTGCCAAGTGATCGCTCACATGTGGTTGAGATCAGAGCTGGACATGATGCGAAGGAGTTACGATGGAGCATCCTCAAGCAGCAAACAGCTGGGGGAGTTCTTCTTGCACCAAATTGAAACAGATGCGTCACCCATCTATGGTGACGGATTCAGGGCTGCCTACAAGGCCGTTTCAGTGTATGGTCTCTCGAGGACCTTGAATCATTTGAGGCACACTGGGAAGCTACTTCGGTAACCACGAATACTCCTCGTCGTCAGGTATCCATTAAGGCTGGTCTCAAAGTCTACGACTGTCTGTAAAGTATGAAAAGGGTGATCAGGATTTGCAACTATTGCAGAACAAATGAAGAAGCGAAGTTTAGATAAGGAACTTCCTCCGTTCCAGCGGTCATTGAACTTGCAGTATCTGTTTCCTAGTTGACTGTGGTCTATTTTAGTGCTGGAATGAGTACGATCTGCCGCTTGCAAGGTGGTGTACGGAGTTCTCTGCAGTGTAATAAAGTGATGGACTCAAGCAAAACCTTGGATTCCGCTTGACTTCAAATATTTGTAAGGTGGAGGAGTGCATACACAATTACACATAGAGCTCGGAATGTGAAGGCGGCTGTCTTCCACATCCATCACATTACTATTCTTTCTACTTTCCCTATTCGGAAGAATTATGGAAGTTGAAGATCTTACAATTTTGACGACCCAATTTCAGTACCAGCAATGCCGTTGTAATTAGGCATCATTATTATAATTAGGCATCATAATCAACCCTAAAGATCCTGAAAACCGGAAATGGGTTTTTGTGATTTTGGGCAATCTAGATGTAGGGGTTAAATGTAATATTTTTGTCCAAGATTTTTATATGGTGCTCTTTACACTGCAAAGTGTATGTGGTAGAATTTGCAAAGTCAAGTACCAATTTTGAAACCTCCATTTAGAAATTTAACCCTTAAGCGCCCACGGTGTTGTTTTTCGACATTTTGGATGTGAGGCTCCGTCTTTGGTGCACAACCCCGCTTTCATCCCATCAATTTTTCATCCGCCGTTTTTTTTGCTCAACTCCTCGGTGGGTTTACTCTACTCCCTCCTTGGATAAGTAGTAAAAACCTTGATCCTCAATTTGTGAGAGTGAGCGAAAGAGATTTTTCATGAAAGTTTTGGTGGTGTGATCTTCACCCCTTTTTTGCATGGATCTTGAAATTCATACCTCCAAATGGCATGCAACTTGGTGGTCATACTAATTGCCATGCTCCAAAGAAGATCCTACGGTTGGATTTTCCATTTTCATCTTTTATTTGTTTTTACGCAGTTTTGAAAAAATCAGCATTATTACCAATTGTTAGGAGCTTTACCCCCCCTTGGGCGTTTAGGGGTTAAGGTTTCAAGTCCAAAAAGGGTAGTTTAAATTTTGACTTTTTTGAATTTAAATTTGAAAAATATGTTTATAACCAAGTCGTTATTCAAGTTTCAAAGACATTGAAGTCCAAAAGTTTGCCAATTTCACAAGGGCAGCCCCCAAAGATTATAGAAACAACTTTCGCCATTTCTAGTAGTTTCTTAATAATTTCTTACAAAATTTCACAAAATTCGAGATTTTAGAATGCTTCTAAATTATTTTTTTCTCAAAGTTCACAAACTCATAAAGGCACCTACTTGTCGTCTATTTTTTCTTGAACCAAATATATCTAATTTAGTGCACGTTCCACTATATTGTTGGTTTTAGACCTACTTCTGGAAAATAATCTACATGAAGGTCAAAAGAGCAAAGTGAGTCTCTAAAATTTTGCATGAGCGTACTCAACTTGATAACCTTTATATAAAAAAAACATGCCCAAAATGTTTGACGTAGCAATCATCAAGTCTCCCTTGGCACCATTTAGACTATGTTTTTCAAGTAAAGCCCAAAATTAACTTTTCAGTCAACTTTGAACGTTACCATTTTACAATTGGTAAAAATCCAACGGTTGAAATCTTACCTAGTATTGGTTTAGGTAGTAAGGGTCAAGATCATACGGTTGAAGATGCAAAAGAAAGTAAATTAAATTGAATTATACCTCAACTTTTACAAGGTGGTCAAAAATAGCAATTTTGGTTTTGGAGGTCTAAAGTACGCTTGGACCCTTAGAGGGTAGGTTTAAAATGTGTTCTAAGATTTTATGACTTGAATTTTTTTTTTTTTTGATTTGAGAACCAATGTCAAAAGATATGAGGAGAGTTTTTACCATCAATATCATAAAAGCTCTGTAATCACTTAATCATTCACATTAGTATTGTTTCCTAGTAGGAGGTTGGGACATAGCTATAATGTGTACTATAGACATTTTATTGGATAAAATAAAACTTATTTCAATTTATTAAGACATTATTAAGACTGCGAGCTAATGTTACAAAAAAGGCACATGTTCAACACAAAGGCATATTCACGATTATGAAAGTGGAAAAAGGTCAAGATTCAAATCTCCAACTATTGTTGTCCATGTCTTCATACTATACCTACATACTATACATTCAAATAGTGAAATATAAGTTAAAACCTTACTTAGTATACCTACATACTATACATTCAAATAGTGAAATATAACTTAAAACCTTACATAGTATACCTACATACCATACATTTATATAGTGAAATACAACACAAAACCCAACTAGTAAAATTGATAACAACTAAATGCCAAACACCTTCTAACTCCTCACACCTTATTCACTTGAACCTCACCATATAAGGGCCGCTTTACACGAGAGGCCAAGTGATTGATGGGATGAAGTAATGGCCAAATCCTCTCTTATGATTGGTTCAATACTTAAAATTGGCCCGAGGGGCTTGACATGGGGTAAAGGCCAATTTTATGATATTATATTACAATGGGTGTAGTACAAGTTATGACATGGCCCACGCTCCAAAAGTTGGGAGATACAAGAATTGAAGGCCAATTCATGGCCTAGAGGCCGTTTCTTGATTTTAATACAAAATTATTATTTCACTTAAATATTTTGATGCAAACATATGAAAAGCATGGAATGTAGCTAATAATACAAATTTGCCCATAGCCTTATTTTTCCTTTTACAGATCAACCTCAAGGGCTTTACACATGGAGGAATTGGCCCCACACCATTAATTGTTTAATGTGTTCTCCAAGTGGCCCATGGAGCCAACTGGACTCAAAATGTGAATGAATTGGCTTGGAGATTTGTTGGCCTTGACTCCCCATGTAAAGCGTCGCTAAGACGTGACCGACTGCATCGAAGCAACCCCATTGTTGATAAATTATCAACATAATTATCAATATAAATTATAAATATTCGAACGCATTATACGAGCATGATAACAGTAAAAATACTTGAAAACATGCAAAAGGTTGTATGCAAAACGGACCAATAATTGATTCTAATTTAACTCTTGAAAAGAACATTTGAAATATTAGTTATAGAAATATGTGCCGGAATTTCTATTTCAGAATCGCTCGACATGAAGAGCTTGTGGAAACGAACGTCCCAAACAAGACAAAAGGCAGGGCAAGGCAGGGGACCGTTGGCCGTTTGAATTTCCCTGCACTTCCCCCCGTTGCCATTTCCAGCACCGTTTGACGAATCGCTCAACCGCATAAGACAGTCGGCATTCAGCGCTGATGGAATGCGGTCTGGTCTGGTATCGCCTGCTCATTGTGCCGAGACCATGCTAATTTTCTCGTTTCAGTTTGAGTTTGATCTGATCCGTAGCTCCATTTAGTTCAGATTATAGTTTCGAAAGCGCATTGCATTGTAATCTTAGTACTTGTGTGGGAGCACGATGCCGTCTCTATCATCATCTCCCACCATCAAGGCGAAGAAGACTACTTCATGTAATGTGGGCAATCCCTCTACGACGTCCTCGCTGAGGCGAGGACTCGTGAAACCGCTGGCCGAGCACAACAGGTCGACGCGCACTCGGTCACCGGCTCCTGGCTCCCCAATCGCATCAGGCAAGCGCACTTCCGCAACTAAGCTGTCGATGGTGCCCACTGGAGGAGTCGACCTCTCTCGTAGATTCGCCGACAGCATGTGCTTCACTCCTTCACTGAACCGCAACTCGCCGTCGCGCACCGGAACTGCGTGCAAGTCGCGGGTGCACGAAACCCCACCTGTCAAGAAAGCCATCACCTTCTCGACCCCGAGAAAGCAGAATTCGATCAGAAAGCAGCTGGATCACGTGGACAGCTTGGATCATGGATGGCTCCGTTCACCGGACATGAAGACACCTGAAGCACAGCCGTCCAAGTCCCCCGAGCTCAGCAAGCGAGCGATGGCGCCGCAGCCGTCCAATTCCCCTGAGGGAATGGAGTCGACGCCTTCGCCGCAGCCGACAACCTCCCCGGAGTTTCTGAAACGAGGCTCAGTACCACCACCGTCATCGGGCGGATGTTATGGTGCAGGCCCCTTGATAGGAATGCCATCCGTGAAGGACAGACGAAAATGCAAACCTCGAGGTATCTTGACCATCGAGGCTAAGCTCCTGTCACAACATTGGGAAGAAGAACAAGTTGAGCTCCGGGACACGAGCTTCGTCCCGGCCATGGCCTCCATGGAGTGGATGATCTCCGACCCTGTATTGAGCGAGGAACATGCTTACTCGCCGATTGCGAGAGAAGATTCAGAATTAGTGTTCAAAACGACATTCTGAAGGAGTCTAATGCAGCCATGAACATGCTTCGTGTTCAAGTATCTATTCAGAACAATTGGGTCTCTTATATACATGTTATTAGTATGTGTAGCTAGAGTGTATAGTAGCGAGGGGATGAAGACATCTTCCTGTTTGCAATCGCAAATCAAGTGAAGCAAAGTGTAAATAAGTTGAGGAACTCCCTCTCTCTCCCTTTCAATGGTCTCTTTTGATGCAAGAATGACTACTTTGTGAGACAGTTTTCAGATTTTTCTATCCGATTGATGCAGGTTATATCGATAGCATATCAAGTCACCTAACGTGATTGTAGTAATATTATTTTGTGTAAGGTGGATATAGCTTGAGTTCGGTATATATTTGATACCCCACCTGTGAATCTGCCTAGGGATCACTATACATCTGGAAATACCTTTGCTTAGGGTAGGAAGGAAAGGAGGAGTGCATGCAAATGCTTGAGACAATTGTAGTATCAATTTGTACCGTGACAGCCACTACTATTAACAGGCCCATTTTAGAGCACCCTTCATTTCCAGGCCCTCCAAGGCCATATCGACGTGAGCATCACATCAACTGAAGTCGTCACTTGCTTCTCTCTGAGATACAAGCCTTGTGTCTCTTCTGAAGTGAAATGTCCTCAATTCTTAATTGTTAACTAAAATTGCTTTTCTTCATTGCAAAGTATTTTTATTTTCTGAAGCTTTGTGATCTATTTTAAATATTGTAACCATGAATCATAGTACTAACTTATGCATGTGCATGAGAATCAAATTTATACTCAAATTTCTCATTGTCTATAAGAGCTTTATATGTAAGGTAGGGACACCCATAACCGTCCCAGTAAGCAAATATGGTTGGTTACAACCACCAAGGAAGCTTGAAAAAAATATCTACAGATTAGCAATTGGGAGTGAAAAATATTTGCTTTGAAAGATGAGGATTTGTGACAAGCTTGAATTTATAAGAATATTTCAAAGTACAAAATGAACATACTTACATGCTTGTCCATAGGTGGAGCTAAAAATGACCACCAGTGAAGTGTTTGTTGTCCTGTAGTGGCTTAAAACCAAGAAAGAATGTTCCTATAAGCGTCCCACCGTGGTTCAAAATTCTAAGTTGTGGATAAGGAAGAACTTCCAGTAGAGAAAGAACACTAAAATACTATGCACTTTACACCATGACATACAACATCCATATCCAACCAATTGGCAGTAAAGCACGCTTGAATGTACACCCATTACCGTCCCTTTTTCACAACAGTCAGCTATGGGTCTGAAAAGGTCAGCAATAGGTACAATTATAGGTCATGCCAATGGGGACAGGGATGCTTATGGGTGTCGCTACCTTAAAGTTAGAAAGAAGTGTTTTTCTGTGGTAGCACAAAAGGAAAGCTATGCCTTGGGTGCCAAAAGGGTTCGTGCTTGAAGAAATTGAGAATCATGCTTCTTCAAAATCCCTCGAGAGCATGGAGTTTGCTATCATTTGTAGGTCCAACTTAGCAACCTAAAGTGCAATACTCTATTGTTAGGCCATGAAAGGAAAAAGTTACTAAGAGCCAAGGTGCTTTTAGGGAATAGAAAAGCAATGGTGAATGAAGCATACGGAAGTTGAGTTATGATAGTGACGACAAACCCCATGGCAATGTCCATTGGTCCCACTAGCAGAGAATGACATGAAAGAGATGTTCTAGTGATTTTAGTGATTTGTGTGTGTGACGGAAGAGTGCTTATTTGAATTGTGCTTTTAACGACATCAAATGATTTCTTATATTTCACTTTTCTTTTTATTTTCGATAACTTAGTAGGCTATAATATAACATATTATATAAAAATAAATTAAAAGAGAAGTGACAAATATAATAATTTTTTTAATGTTTTTAGAAGCATAATTAAAGATGCCCTCTTGCGTCACTAGGGACAAGTCACTATGTACGTCACTTTTTGTGCAATTTTTTATCAGTGCTCGTGAATGTCCATTTTAACTCCTAAAGCCAAATGCTCTACGATGACTTCCAAACACTCATATTTAAAATCACTTGGGCATTACTCAAATTAATCTAGGACATGCTCAAATTAATCTAGGGCATACTCCTTGGCAAATTAAACCAATACATTAAAAACTAGGGGACTCCTTTATCCCTCCCTCATCTCCTTGGTATCTGCTACGCACGCTTACCCTAGAATGAGCAGTTTTCGATGTACCTGCATCCAACCCCCCTCCTAACTAGGAACCCTGGCATGAAGATGCCACGTGTCAATCGACAGTCCACGTGTCAGATCTCAATTCGCTTAAATGCAGACAGCATCCAAAAGAAGCAGACTCGCCGAAGGAACTTCCTTGACCCTCCGGCTCAAGAGCTCCATGCATCTACTCTCACATCCCTCGGTTGCGGAGAAAGATCCACCTGGCCCTCCTAGTGCGCCACCTCAAAATGCGCATGACCAAATAGATCCTCACATTCGAAGAGAGCCTTCTCTCTCGACTGAAAGAAGTGGCCACTTGTATGTCGCCACTCTCCTCGTGCCAGTCACATTCCCTCATACTTACCCCCACCCACCTCAAATAACGAAACAAAATTCAATGGACTTTCTCACATCCAACAAATTTTTGCCATCAATGTCGATATTCCTGGATTTGTACGACAGGTGAATCCCTTTTCGGGGCGTCAAAACAAATGCTTTTACCACATATTGCTCACCTGGGCATTCATTCACTGTCTGCAGGTACACTAACTTACAGCTGCTTGTGTCTCCTATCCACTGCAGTCATTCCTCGTTGATGCTTCACTCCTCTCTCCCTTCTTCTAACTCTCGTACTCTGATCGAAGCAATCGGGTTAAGCCTGATCGGAGTGTTCGGATATGAGTTCGAGGACTATGGATGGGGGAGTCGATGATTTCGGGGGCAGTAAGCGCGGGTCCAGCAGGTCCTTCACGGAGGCGATGGAGGGATTTCGATTCATCGAGATTCCGTTATCGCCGTTGCTGCACAATACGCCAGAGGAGGATATGTATGACGATCTGTTCATCTCGCCTCGCGACATCGGCAGCCGCCAGGCGTTTCTCCGGTCCTACACTTTCACGCGAGGGGATCATCCGCCTCTTGAGCAGGGAGAAGCAGCAGCAGAATCGAAGAAGAGAACTAGTGAGCAGCGGAAAACGTCGTTGCTGCGGTTGAAGGCCGCAGCGTGGGCTGTGGTGGCTTGCAATGTCAAGTACCGTCTGCCGCTGCGAGCGCGCGTCCTCAAGGACAAGATGGTGATCAAAACTTCCCAGTATCTCACACACAGTGTGTCCAGCTTGCGCTCCCCCACCATGCCGCGCTGCTTGATGGCTGGCGCCTGATCGATTCTCCACCTCTTTCAATTCCTGTAAGTTGCAAATAATAGAAACCGGGGACCAATGGCCCCAACACGGTGGAATGAGTGTGAGAGGATCACTAGGTCATCGTTGACTGTAAATTGAAACGGCCTTCGATGAAGGTTTTGTACAAATTGGAGCTGAATGTGAATAATATTCTGTAACATCACCATTGTAAGAACTCTTTCTTTGTATGCATTCGAATTTATGCTTTTCTCCCAAAGCTTATGGTGATCTCTCAAGCTGAGAGGTGCAGATGTCCACACCTCACCGACAGGTTTCTCGTTCGTGGAATTTCGCTGTTGGATTTTGACTAGCTACGATTGAATTTGAAACTTGATCAAATAGGAGAATGGGCCATGGATCGTTCGTGGAGTGGAATTTGTAACAGATGGTTTAGTTGAACTTATTGTACCCTGTTTCGAATTTTATTTGTGGGGTGAGGGGAGGTGAGTCGCAAGACAAGATCAACCTTCCAAAGGCCAGTTTGTGATGAGTTAAAGATCACAGAAAAATCTCTGGAACAAATATCTCATTGCATTGGCATGTTGTGTTTTGCTACATATGTTAAGGTCTGCAACCCTCCTGTAAGAATTGGACTCTTGTCAATGCTGTTACACAACTTCGTCTTCGTGTTCTCACAAAACTCCTAATCCTCACAAGTTTTTCAAAAAATACTTGTGACTCTTTTCACTCGACAAACTAAATGATCACAAATATTGAACTCTCTCCCTGTTCAACAACCTCAATGACCAAAGATACAGTGTGGACCTCATACAAACGATATCATCAAAGGTCAACCTCTTATTTGTAGATAATATCAATTTATTGGATGTGGTATGTTTTCCCACAGAAATAAGTCTGAGGTTGAATTTCCTGAAAGTACCATTCAAATGCACACGGGGCGATATCTCCACAAACTCTGGCTCAATCCATCAGGCTAGAAATCAAATTGCAGACTTCCAAAACACATAAAGCTTCACCTGGTGGAGGGTCACAGAGCTGGTAACCCGTATTTGTGGAATATCCGTGGATCTATACAGATTTCAGGGACACAAGCTGCAGCCCATCACTTTCCTCGATGGGGAGACAACGTCTCAGGTAGGGCACGGCGTCCGGGATCTTTCTCCGGTGCAGACTGGGTTCATGGGGACAATCATACCACCAATTCGCCGTCTGGTAGCACAGATCCACTGTCTGTGCGCGCACACAGGAGCCCCGGTTCCTCTTTACTTCCACGAACCACGGCACTGTGGCTCCGTAAGCCTGGGCCAGGCCTCCGAAGGTCGACAACGGCGTCACCAGCAGCTCGTCCACGAAACTCAAGAGCAAAATCTCCACCATCGCCTTGTGGTCGTCGTCTGTACCGAACCGTTGCTTCGCTTGGTGCGTCAGCTGGCTCACCTTCACTGTCCCTGCTTGGCTCTCGTACATCCCCTGGAGCTCGTCGGCGAGAGCTTTGTGCAGAGAGGTCACCAGCACCCTTGTTACTTCTCCTCCAGGGCTTGGAAGAATATTGTTCTCGATCAAACATTGCTTCACGTGCTTGTTCGCCCTCTTGCTTGCATTTTCGAAATACACCTTTCTCCCAAACAGAAACCGTACCTGGCCATTCAAAATCATCCGCCAATTTAGAAGGATTGAAAATTGAGGCTCCTGATCAGCATTACTCTAAACATCACATGTGCTGATCATCGCCATAAAATGCATTAGCCCTTCACTATGTGATCGAGTTTATTGATATTTTCAGTTTGAACATGGGTTGATTGCTTGAAGGATCACTATGGGGACACGCATGTGCACAGACCTGTATACCGACTCGGCGATCGACACCAGAGAAGAGTTCGTTATCATGGTGTTTCACTTGCTGCCACACAGCATCATTGGGAAGCATCAAACTCCGCAGCAGGTAGGTAAGAGTAAGCGATGGGTCGGGGAAGAGAGCCTCGAGTGCAGGTCGAAATGCAGGAACTGCAAAAAGCTTCGGAAGAAAGTAGAGACATCCGGTAAAATGAACCCACGTCGCCTCTGATAAGAACGCTTGGTCCGCATTGCAAAAGAATCGCCTCACTTCAGGATCAGAGAATTCCACTTTCACTTTCGAAGGCAGTGAAGCATTTTCGCCAGCTAACATGGCATCAACACCTACAAAACACCGTTCTAAGATTAGTTGGCATCACCTGCAAAAACCCTAAACCCTGAAAAAGCTTTAACCATGGTTACCTCGCGCGAAGTATGTGCTAGATTTCCAAACTGGGGCCTCCCAACCAGCGAACTTGCCGAGCATGGTGCTCTCAGGACCATGTCGTTGAGGAAGAGGGAAGTGGTCATCATTAACCCAGGATGAGCCGAGAAAAGGCTCACACACGGTCCATGGGATGTAGGACCATGTGTTGAGGAGAATGACTCGCTGGGTCATGATCGCATACAGCATTCCAGAGATCAAGAGAGAAACCTTGTTGCCCACGCCCACGCCGCTGATTTCCATGATCAAGAATTTGCAAGGGGAGCTTGAAGCTCCGGAGTTGTAGTAGTCTTTGATGTTCCCCATGCTTCGTGTGCAAGTGCGATGTAGAGCTGTGTACTCCTCAAGCACCAACTCCCATTGCGGATTGGCATCCAACAGTTTGGCATGCGGACGGCGCGCGTAGCGTGGACCGAGCTCCGTCCTGGCTGCGCAAGGATTGGAACTCCTCCATGCCTTCCCTATCACAACAGCACTCAGAACACGAATCAGACACGATGCTCTTTGCATATCAACTTCTAAGTCAGCAAGCATTATCGTCTTCCGATGCTCTTTGCATATCAGCTTCTAACTCAGCAAGCATTATCGTCTTCCGATGGGAACCTGTCTGGCAATCCAGCGCAAAAAGCTTTCTTCAAGCAAGCCCTGAATTACTGCATTCACTAGCGGGATTCTTTATTCGACGATGACAAACATTGGACATGGTGCTCGTGCAGATGACCTTCTTAGCAATGTTCACAGCTTACAACTCAGAAGAAGCTTCAAAAGTTTCATACAAGCATATCAGCACAAGAGCAAACGAAGTTCGTGGCAATGCGTCAAAAATCATGTTCAGGAGTAGCTGTCAAGGAGTGCTGCACAAATCTGTAACACATGATGATCCTTTCAAGCAAGCAGTAACCAATGCATTTGATTCTAATCGAACATCAAGTTCGCCAAATGTGTTCCTTAGCAAACCCTAAAACAGTACTGTCATGCGGACTGAGCATACCTGAGCATCCTGATCAGTGAAGCTGACGTTCCTGTATCGCGAAGCAGCGGCGGTGGCGCTCCGAAGGGCGCCAACCAGAGCTTCTACAGAACTGGCGCCCACGGGAGGAATCACCGGCTCCCTCTGGACCACGACACTGAGCGATAGCTGCGGCAGCAAGCATGCGAAAAAGAGAAAAAGGAGCATGACAAGCACCGCGAGGAGCCTCAATTTCCTTGTCCCCGATCCCCACTTCATAGTGCGCGCCATTACCGCTACCGAGAAACAAAAGCATTGTCGAGCACCTCGTGAGCAGCATTAGGGCTGCAGGTGAATGAGCCCCACCCCAGAGACAACTGAGCATGTGAACGGGAACAAATGAGGATTAGTATGCTGAAGCTCCCACACTAGTTACACGAAGTTTCCAAAGAATGTACGATCAGCAAACTGAAAAGCTAGGGTTGCGATTTTCCCAGAACATCATCAACATTCTGCCTAACAACGCTGCAGTCAATGTGCAAATTGCCCTCACCGTCTTCCCTATATCAATGCTGTCTCGCTTCCCGTATTAGGGTTCACAGAATGGAGGAGGGATACCCTTCATAGCTCGCGAGAGCTGAGGTCGCGGACGATCGAACAATGAGGCCGAAGGTGGTGGGAGCAAGGGATGGGTCACCTTTAAGGGAGATTAACCCGTCTTCGACCTCAGGTTCCGATGTGCAGTCCCCGTCGTCGTTGAGCTATGGAATGGATATCAATGCAGCACTGCCATCTCTGCACGGCAGTCGCATCAATTCCCGAGACTCCCTCTTGAGCAGCCGCCACACCACCTCCTCTCGTCAGTGCCTCACCCAATTGCATTGCATTTTAAAGCCCTAATCTGTTTTCAAGCACTGGTAATAAATCGAGACCTGTCTTTCCTGCGACCGTCCTCATCTGCTTTAACTTTTGAACACCTGCAATCTCTGCAGGTTGCCTTAGCTTCATGAAAAGCACTGTCTCTCTTCCGGTAAGCAATTACTGTGACTGATTCCCCTCTAGAATTGTTTCCATACAAAAATCATGTCCGTCCTCTAAAGCTTACTAAAACATTATACTTCGAACATGGGTTTCCATTTTGATGGAGTGCTTTGCAGTGATCATTGATCTTCATCGGGAGCTTGATGATTCTGAGCGAGATTTTGTGGTTTTGCAGTATTCGGCATACGAAATGCTTACTTCCAAGTAGACGATCTGGGAGTGTACCTGTCCACCGTTGCCATCAAAGTGCTGGTGGGCACTGTGTTAGCCGTAGGGATCATTCTGGTGACGCTCGTGGTCACTCTAGCGTTGGCGTTGGGCAAGTACCAAAAGCATTCGCGGCCAAATCTGTGTGCCAGTTACAACCTCAATGCCGAGGTCAACAATCTCCAGGACATCCGCCGTCCACCAGAGTGTGCATCGTTCATTGCCAAATACGTGACCTCCGGCCAATACTCTTACGATTTCGCTGTGGCCGTCGATGCTGCCAGGCAATATCTCAACACCTTTCAGGTCAATCCAGATGGACGCGACCTTATTGTGCTGGACATCGATGAAACATCCTTGTCAACCATCCCTTACTATGCTGCTCACCATTGGGGGTATGCTATCTTCTCCATTGTTGCTCGTAACGAACGGGAAGATGCAAACTATGTATGTTTGCTGTTTTTCTGAGGCTGTGGCGGTTTTGTTTGCAGATTGGAAGAATGGAATCAGTTGTCATGGAATGTATGGGTGAGCAGCGCGAGTGCGCCAGCATTAGAGCCAATGCTGTCTTTGTACACTGACCTCCGGGCTCGGAATTGGAGCGTGGCTTTCATCACAGGAAGGTCGGAGGCCACGGGCCCAAGAACCGCCTTGAACCTCCACAATGCAGGCTATAAAAGCTGGACTACTCTCATCTTAAGGTAAGTTTCCAGCTACATTCAACATTTGCTTCCATCCATACACCAGATTCTTAAGAACTGCACTTTATTCAGCTTGATCATTCATATGCTTGTAGCTTAATGCCTCCCCCCTACTCCCTCTCGCTCTATTTACATGCATAACATCCCTCCACACACCTCCCGAAAATCACTTGCTGTTCCTCAGATGCCAAGTAAAGTGCTCTACTCGATAACTCATTTTCAAGGTACCTACAGACAAGATCCTCATCTGACAATTCTTGGTAACAATGAAATATGAAATTTGAGGACATTCATCAGCATTGAAATGAAAGCTTGATTTTATTGCTACAAAAACTAGTGTGTATTCTTACTCATTTGGTGCTCTATTGCATGATCCATTCAAAAGTTGTAGAGTTGAATTCTCTTTTCGTTTGATTGCAGGAGTCCAGATGAGGAGAAGTTGAGTGCTGTGGAGTACAAGTCCAAGTACAGGAAACGGCTAACAGACCAAGGCTACCGAATAAGGACCTCAATGGGAGACCAGTGGAGCGATCTGATGGGTGGAAACGCAGGGATTCGCACCTTCAAGATGCCCAACCCCATGTACTACATTCATTAGGCTACCCTTCCATCATAGCCTCCATGTGCCCATGCATGCTTCAGAATACCAGTCTCATGATGCTTCAATGGAGCCACTTTTATGGATACCCCCATGTCAGGATGTGTTATGAATCTACAATTATATGATCATAACCAATTTTGAGCCAATAGACTGTTCAAACTATCCTGATTTAAGTATGTTTAAAGAGGAGAAGATTCTGGTACTGATGTGAAAATTTGTCTACATTATAATTCTTTGATAACTTGCTTGCACTGTTTGCAAGATGCCAAATTGTACACTTGACTATGAGTACATGCCATGATGCTGACTTCATGCACTCATTGTTGAACACTTGACCACTAGCTACCAAGTGAGACTTCTTGTTGCAGACATTTTTGTAGAATTGGGTGTATAATCAGCTTAGTGGATACAAAGAACTGTAGGCCACGGGGTAGGAAGTTTGAAATTTCCTCCAAAATGTGCAAGTCATCGAGAGAATTTTTAGATTGTTCAGAAGATAATGTGAAATATTCGAACCATAGGACGTTGCAGTACAAAAAGTTTCATTGAAGGGAATTTAATTCATTTGCGGTGTAGAAATCGAAAAACCTAAGCATTTGATTGAAACCAATCAATCACATTTTTCTTGAGTAGGTGACTTTAAGCAAGTATTAGAAGTTTGTACAATATTGAAAACACAACCATTTTTGAGAGTACATTGCAATACAAAGTGCTTTCCTATCCTCCATAACCTCAAAGTCTTCGGACACTAGTGGAAAATTGTGCACTTTCCACCAAGTTCGTGGAAACAGATTCTTGGAGGAAACATTGGTGGAGAGCTTAGTGGAAAATTTGGTAGAGAGCTCGATGGAAACAACTACATAAGAATTGTTGATATTGTGAACATGAATTGTTAAAAAACAGATGGAAAGTTCTTGGGTGACCTCCAACCCGTCCTACCTCTACAAACCTAGAAAGTGGGGTATTTAAGTTGATGCCCATTTCATGGCAGTACACAAACTTAACTTGTTCACATGTTTGCTCAAAAACGGAAACTATATAGAAGGAAACTATGAATTCAAATGAAGCTCCTTTGATTGCATTTAACTTTTGAATGACCAATCTCCAATTAAACAATGTTAGTTTACAAAAATATATTATTTATAGTTGTGACAACCCCTCAAATTTTGCATCACCCTAAAATAGTCAATTGAACATCTTTGGAGATAAGTTTCCAATCTCTTATTAGACTCATCTCTATGCTTTGAAATTTTGATTGTCCCTCTTGTAATTTTTCGATTGTCCCTCTCTTAAGATCCTTGAAATGGGTGATGGAGGTTCCCGCAAAGAATCCCAAAAAATAGATCAAAAAATAGATAAATCATTATAAATCTCACAATTGAAGAAGGATCAATCTGATATGGTGGAATGTCCCCTAGATATATAAAGTTTCAACAGGATGCTTCTATAATGGGGCTCGCTTACTAAGGGCAAGCCCACTATCTATTAGGGACATAGGCTCTGGAACCTTCTAGAAGGAAGTCTCTAGAAGTCTCTGGAACCTTCTAAAAGAAAGTCTCTAAGAAAGTCTCTAGAACCTTCTAGAAGGATGTCATGGCTACGTACTAGTGAGACAACTCAGGAAGGTTCTAGAAAGTTCTAGAAGCTTGTGGAAACTTCTAGAAGTCTCTAGAAGTTCCTGGAAGTTTCTGGAAGTCTCTGGAAGTTCCTAGAAGTTCCAGAAAGGTTCTGGAAGTCTCTGGAAGGTCTTGGAAGCTTCTGGAAGGTCCTAGGAAGGTCTTGGATTGTGGAAGGTTCTGGAGAACCTTCTTCTAAGCTAGTATATATAGGAGTCGAGACTGGGGCAACCTCAGTCTCGACAACGCATCTCTTGGAGCTCTAGCTCACCTCTCTTGGTGTTGTTCGTGTACTCTTCTTGTTAATCCAAGCTCTTGTCAGTTTTTGTTAGTTTCCAGATATTCTCGTCATCTGTTTTCGTGTCCCTGACAGTTTGTCGAGACTACCTTCTCACAGATATCAGAGCTAGTCCCTTCTTGTTAGAGAGTGGATTACCCCTCTTCTCGAAAGTGTGCTAGTGGTTTAGAGGTTGCGGATTACCCTCCTCTAAACAGATATCTCTTCCACCTCAATATTGGAATCTTATTCTTCTTGGAGAGAGTGGATTACCCCTCTTCTTGGAGTCTTGAGGCGTTTTAGAGGTTGCGGAGTACCCTCCTCTGAACCAATATTGTTCTCTTGTCAAATTTTTTCTTTTCATTCGTAGATTTGGTCAAAGATCAAGACGTTAGTATGGCTGAAAATTTGGAATCCAAATTAGACGCCATCATGAATGCTCTTGCTACGTTATCACAGAGACAAGCGGAGATAGAAGGAGCCATGGCAAGACTTCACAATAATGGAGCATCCGGGATAACACCATCCAGGATTCACCAGTCTCAAGCTACTACAACGGAGGAGGCGACTACACCTTTAGTTCAACAAAAGCCAATGATTCAACAACGGAAGGAGCCTAGAGTTAGTCTTCGTGACAAGTTCGACGGAACGCGTTCCAAGTTTCGAGGTTTTGTCAACCAAATCAGGTTGATAACAATTTTACAGCCTGAACGATATCCGACGGAGGAGGCGCGTGTTGGACTTGTTGGAACTCGCTACGGGGACAAGCTCAAGCCGTGGTTTGCCCCCTTGTTCGAGAAACGATCGCCAATTCTGAGCAACTTTGAGACGTTCTTGGAAGCATTTACAGAAGCATTTGGCGAACATGACAAGGTTCGATGGGCTACAACAAAGATCCGATCACTTCGACAAGGGACGCTTCTCGCATCGATCTTCACGATCGGTTTGAGACAATCAAGCTAGTGACATCAACTGGGGCGAAGATGCATTGGTGAGTCAGTTTTATTGGGGTTTGAGGGATGATGTGAAGGACCTATTTTTATCCCTTCCCCGATCCGCAAATGCTCAACGAAGCCATTAGCCAAGTTCGTAAAGTCGACAACCGTTTATTCCAAATAAATCGTCAAGACCAGGCGTCAAAATACCAAACGAATCGCTACACCACGAGTATGTTGGCAAACGATTTGAGTTCTCATTCGAGTCGAAGCCATGCAAATCGACGCGGGCGCGTGTCAAAGCTCTTACTACGAAGAGAGAAAGAAGGCGTATGGAAGAAGGACTCTGTTTGTACTGCGGAGAAGAAGGCCACAAGGTTGGAAATTGCCCCGAGAAGCAGAACCGGCGCATTGTTAAGACTAGGAGTGCGGTGATCCCGGAAAACGACAATGCCCAGCCACAGTAGGAACCGTGCGGCTGGACGATTCAATGCCACGACAACAATCAGGTTCTTCTTTCTCTGCGCAACCTGCCCGTTGTTTTACAATTCCCTTGTCTCTTGGTCCTCAAAAACACAAAACTTTAGCGCTATTAGATTCGGAAGCATCTGTCATGGCCAAGGCCTCGTTGATAAGCTCGGATGTTTACTCGCTATTAATTTTATAAATAGAACTTCGGCAGTAGAGCTAAAGTATAGCCTCGGCAGTTGAGCCAAGAGATTAGTATATAAGGGACTCTTATTCATTGTAAACCTAAGTCTTGGATCAATATATTTCTTTTGTAGTTTTTGCTTGTTTTGATAGCTAGACTCTTACATAATCCAAGACTTCTCTTGATTTTCTGAAGGGCTTCATCCTCCCTTATTTTTTCAAACGACAAAAGTAGGACATTGATTAGATTGAGGAACTTATCCACCCTCGTGGTAGTGATTGAAGATAGCCACGAAACGGGACGCATTTGAAGGCTTTGCGGCTGCTGAAGAGTTGATTGAGAGGTGTTGCTTTTTGAGATGGAGAACGCCCGGATGATCGATGATGAGATCTTGCAGCGGCGAAGAGCGCAAGGAGAAATTACGGCGGAAGACTATCAACGAGAGATCGTGAGGTTGCGCACACAACTTCAAGCTTCTCGGCAGTGAGAAGTTGGCTATCGAGCGATTATTGGTTGCACAACAATCGCAGCAGTGCCTCCAATGGGCCGGACAACAATTCACGAGTTTAGGAGGTCCGTCTTCATCGCGAGATGATGCCGCAATCGATGCGACAACAATATGGAGGAATCGCCGTCGCATTGCGCAAGCGATTGCCGATATTTCAAAGTTTGACGAGTCGCAAGGGCTACCCGATATGGAAGGTCGAAGCGGATAACATGCTTCAAATTGATGGAGTCATCTTTGGTACACCTCAAGATCAAGTCGCATACTTGTTTTCGAGGATGGATGGACGCGAAGCGCGGATGATGGTAGTATCTTTCTACCAAAATCAACGTGGTTGCAATGCGCGACTTTTATTCAACATCGTGACAAATATTACATGGACCCGAATGCAAAGTAGCGTTAGCATTGAATCGGCTTCAAGCAATGAAGCGGGGGGTAGGGAGTCATTCGCAACATTCTTGCCCAAGTTTGAGAAGGAGCTTGGTGAGAGTCAACTTACCATGGTTCCGGATATGGTGAAGATAGGATATCTTCGCGGTGCTCTCAACTCGAGAGATGCAACGGGCGATGATTGGACCTGACGTACATCGATTATGGTATGTTTGTCCAAGCTTTGTTGGCGGTCGGCTCTCAACTTGATTGCTTGCAATATCGGAAAAGAGTCGTCGGCTCCGATCGCGACATCAAATCGCGTATGGCGGATGGAGATGAGATGGATTGGATGCCTACGGTCCAAATAAGCAAGCTTGGAGACGTCGACTTTGGAGGAACAACAACGGTGTCGCCAAGAGGACGCTTGTTTTTATGTTTGAAGCGAGGCCACGTCACGAATGACTGCTCATCCAAGCAAGTGAAGGCAATGAGAAGAAGAAAAAAAGAGAGAGCGGGACAAAACTTGATAGTGCGCGCGAGAAAAAAGAAACAATAGCAAGATAGAAGAGGTCAAAGAGATGGAGAGTTGTGACTACGATGTAGAGTCGGAAAACAGCGGCTTCCGCATAAGACTCGATCGGAGCGTGGAGCGCGGGTTGTCAAAGTTGAAGAATCTAGGAGACGAACTTAGACACACAATGGTATGTATGTTGATGTTTTAATAAACTCAATTATATCTACTCGTCTTTGTGTGATTAAGATGCCAATGCTTTCAATCGTATGCGAGCAATTTGTTCGACGGAGAGGGTTGGATCGTCATCTATTCAACCTAAATCTTTGGAGCAAATTCGACAATGAAGAAGCGGCCTATGATTTGCCAAATTGCAAATTTTATCGCCGATATTGATGGTATGGAGGAGAGGATTGTTGCCTATGTTATTCCGGACAAATAGATGATATAATCTTGGGAAAAGGTTGGATGGAGCGACGTGATGCAAGTGTTCGACCTTGCTAAAGAAGATGTTTGCGTTCAAAACCTTTCAAGATGATTGTGAGGACTTCGGCCGATTACGTTGGAGCCAATCAAGAGATACGTCGTCGATGATTCAAACTTTGCGGAAGCGGTGAACCAGTAGAGGTTTTTAGTGTCGGCTTGGTTGACATCCAGAAGGCACTACAACAGAAGGTGTATAGGGACCCGGCACAACATGCTCCTAACTGGCCAGTTATTGACGCTTTTAATCGACAAGATGCAAAGTCGTTCTTTTGCAGTAGAAAAGGGTTGATCACGAGATCAATCTTATTGAAGGAAGACTAATGATGACATCCCCGCCACGCCGCCGTATCAAATGTCCAAGGATCGATTATTAGTTTTGCGCAAGACCCTTACGGAGTTGTTGGATAATGGATTTATTCGCGTAAGTAATTCACCCGCAGCAGCACTCCGGTCATATTTGTGAAGAAACCTGGCGGAGGATTGCGATTACTGTGTTGACTATCGGCGATTGAACGAGATGAGTCGGAAGGACAATATCCGATTCCGCGCATTGATGAGACATTAAGATTCATTCTTTGCAGACCAAATATATCTCCAAGGTTGATGTAATCTCTGCGTTTAATCGGATACGTGTGAAAGAAGGTGACGAGTGGAAGACGGCGTTAAAACACGCTTTGGCTTATATGAGTGGTTGGTCACACCGTTTGGGTGACGGGCGCACTGCAACTTTTCAATATATATCAATTGGATCTTCGCGACGAATTGGATATATCTTTGCTCCGCGTATATTGATGACGTGGTGATCTATAGTGATCTCAAAAAGAACATCGTGATGCGATTTTGAGGATCATCCGTAAGCTTGCTAACGCAGGGCTTCAACTTGATTTTGATAAGAGCGAGTTTGAAGCAGACACTATTAAGTATCTCGGATATTTGGTGAAGACCGGTTGGGGTTTGCAGGCTGATCCAACAAAACTTGAGGCAATTTGTCAATGGGAGCCGCCAACAAAAGTGAAAGGAGTTCGTGGATTTTTAGGTTTCTGCAATTATTATCGACAATTCATAGATGGATATTCTAACATTGCAGAACCTCTTACTCGACTAACGCGGAAAGATCAACCTTTCCATTGGACATCGAAATGTCAACATGCCTTTGATCGATTGAAGGAGGCATTAATTAAATGCACCGCCGTGCTTTCGTTAAATGGACTCCAGGTTTGGAAACAACCATTGAATGTGATTCTCCTGGTTATCTTTGTTGGTGGCACCTTAATGCAAAAGGTGGACGGACTTTGGCGTGCGGTTGCTTATTTCTCGAAGAAACACACATCAAATGGAGTCCAATTATCCGATTCATGACAAGGAAATGCTAGCGATTGTACATTGCATCCGCGAGTGGCGTCGACATTACTTGTTGGCCAACATTTTGAAGTGAGTTGGATCATCGCACTTTGGCTTATTTTCGAAAGAAGCAACATTTGAGCCAGAAAGCGAAAATCGTTGGGCCTCGAGTTGAATGATTTTGACTTTGAGATCGTCGCAAGACAAGCCTGCAAGGATCAAGTTCAATCGGATGCACTTTCTCGTCGGGAACAAGATCTTCCCCAACACACGCAGATGATGATCGAATCGTGAATCGATATCATCATTTTGACGGAGATGATGGCGCTTTGAAGGTTGTCACTAAATCCGCATGGATCGCGGATGGTGATGCGATTCGAGAGAAAGAGGCTCGCTGCTTTCTGAGTCGATAATGACCCCGCGTCCCCATATGTCCATTTATTGACGCAGAGATGATTGCATTATGGGATGTTGCCCTGCAAAAACAAATCATCGTTATTGGAAGATGCGAAAGGCGGTTATGGATGGTGGCGCCGACTACCTAAAGAATGGGGCTTACCTATCACGATTAGTGAGTGTTACGTAGATTCAGTCATCGATTGCGTTGGCGTGGGCGAATATGGATTTCGCGCACGAACCTCTTCGGACGCGTTTGATCCAATCTACTCATGATTCACCACTAGCGGGACATCCAGGTCGTGAGGGTGCGCGCGTGACTTGATTGCACGTGAATATCGTGGCGCAGGTTGACATAAGATGTTCGGAGATTTATGCGGGCGCAACGTGTGTGGAAAATCGAAGATTTGGCGGGAGCGAGAAGCGAGGTTCTTAAAACCTTTGCCAATTCGGGCACGAATTTGGACTAAGCTCTCCATTGATTTTATTACGGATTGGTACCAAACAAATGATCTGAAATATCATGGTTGTGACAGACCGTTTGTCCAAATCTATCATTCTTTGTCTTTTATGAAGACAATTCGTGCACTTGATGTGGCTCACAAAATTTTAGAGCAAGTTTTTCAGCATCACGGATTGCCTGCAGCAATTGTGTCGGATCGTGGTAGTCAATTTGTTAGTCTGCTTTGGACAGAAGTATGCAGATTGATGAAGATTACGCGTCGGTTGTCGGCATGACTTTCCATCCGGAGACAGATGGTACAACGAAAAGAGGCGAATCAAGAGCTTGAAACATATCTTCGTATTTTCACGACATTTGAGCAAGAAGATTGGGCTTTTCAGTTGCCGATCGCGATGATGGCGTTGAATAATCGTGTGTCGCAGTCTATAGGTATGTCTGCATTTTTTATGACTCACGGTTATCAATATTCGGTCGTGAATATTACTATACCCGAGGAGGCGGTTCTTCGTTGTCACCGGAAAAAAATGACGCAAGCTTGTTGAGCATCGGCGTAATTCAAGTGAATCGGCAACAATGGCAATGGCCATTCTTGCAAGAGACTCAAGAACGTCCCGATCAAATACACGACGCTTCGGTGGCGAGGATTTTCGTCCGGGTGATCGTGTGTGGTTGAAGTTGAAGAACATCAACACATCCCGCCAATCAAGAAGCTTGATTGGATTGTTCTTCCTTATCGTGTATTGGAGTGCGTGAGGTACACATGCGGTTCGTTTGAATACACCGTCAGTATTCATCATGTTTTTCATGTGAGTTTAGTGAAGAAGGCGGTGAAGATCCGTTGCCTTCCCAACTACCTCGTGATAATGAGCCCGGTGTTGTTTTGAGCAATCCCGCTTTCGGCGCATCCACTAGCGAGGGCGAGTATCTTTGTTGAAAGAGTGTTGCAACATCGACGTCGTGGGCGCGGTTGGCAACTACTTGTAAAGTGGACAGGATGGCCGGAGCCTACTTGGGAACCTGTTTGCCAATTACAAAATGTCATGGCCTTAGACGATTACGAGCGCATGTTGCGCGCGTCTGGTACTGATATTCCTTGGGCACATTCTCTTCTATGACACTTGTTAATTCATCAGCACAGGAGGAGGAGGAGGAGGCATTTGTGATGGGCCAAGGCCTCGTTGATAAGCTCGGATGTTCACTCGCTATTGATTTTATAAATAGAACTTCGGCAGTAGAGCTAAAGTATAGCCTCGGCAGTAGAGCTAAAGTATAGCCTCGGCAGTTGAGCCAAGAGATTAGTATATAAGGGACTCTTATTCATTGTAAACCTAAGTCTTGGATCAATATATTTCTTTTGTAGTTTTTGTTTGTTTTGATAGATAGACTCTTACAGCATCTACTTGGTTTTTAGATGAAGAATTTGCTAAGCGCCACAGGATTCGTCTAGTACAGAAATCCAAGCCTGTTCATGTAGAGGTGATAGATGGACGACCTTTATTGTCCGGCAGTGTCACCCATGAATTAGTACCTATAGAGGTGGCGTTTAAGGACCATAGTAGTTACGTTGTTTTTAATGTCATTAGAACCCCGTCAAACCCTGTCATCCTAGGTCTCTCCTGGTTAGAACAAGATAACCCTACCATAGATTGGAAGTTGCGGAAAATGACTTTTTCCAAAGAACATTCCAAGAGCCAACATAGTAGACATTCCAAGATAGGAAAACCATTGTTTATTGGAGCAAGGACGTTCGTACGATCATCCAAAGAAGGAGCACCGTTCGTCATCTATGCAGCCCCAACTAGCACGGAGAAGAGTTCGTCGGCAAGCATACCAGAGCAATACAAGGATTTTAAGGACGTGTTTCAGAAAAAGAACGCGGACATGCTACCGGAGCATTGGCCATACGACTGTGCCATAGACTTGCAAGAAGGAGCACAACCGCCTTTTGGCCCAATCTACAATCTCTCTCAAACGGAGTTAGCGGAGCTGCGAAAATACATTGACGAGAATCTAGCGAAGAACTTCATTTGTTATTCAAAGTCGCCAGCTGGGGCACCGATCTTGTTCGTAAAGAAGAAGGATGGCTCCTTGCGAATGTGCGTGGACTATCGAGGCCTCAACAAGGTAACTAAGAAAAATCGTTACCCGTTACCTTTGATCTCTAGTCTCTTGGAGCAGCTCGGGCGTGCAAAGTTCTTTACAAAAATTGATCTGAGGGGAGCTTACAACCTCGTACGGATCAAGGAAGGAGATGAGTGGAAGACAGCGTTCCGTACAAGGTATGGCCATTTTGAATATAATGTCATGTCTTTTGGCCTTACGAATGCTCCGGCTGTTTTCCAACACATGATGAATGACATCTTTCGGGAGTACCTTGACGACTTTGTTGTCATCTATCTGGATGACATCCTGATATTTTCCAAAAACGAAGAGGAGCACGAGAAGCACGTTCGTTTGGTCCTGGAGAAACTACGAGAACGAGGACTCTACGCCAAGATGGAGAAGTGCCTATTCCACCAAAACGAGATGGAGTTTTTAGGGTTCGTTGCAACTACAGATGGCTTGAAGATGGACCCCAAGAAGGTGGAAGCAATCGTATCCTGGGAGGTTTCGAAGACGGTTAGAGACGTACAATGTTTTTTTGGATTTGCTAACTTCTATCGGATCTTCATCAAGAATTATTCTCGGGTCGCTGCTCCACTAACCCGATTGACGTGTAAGGACAAGTTAGAATGGGGACCTCAAGCCGAACGAGCATTTCAAGATCTCAAGACGGCGTTTACTACGGCTCCAGTCCTGCTACACCCTGACTTTGCAAAGGCCTTCTATTTGGAGACCGATGCTTCTGATTTTGCTTTGGGAGCCGTACTTTCACAGATGGGCGCAGACGGGAGGCTTCATCCAGTTGCGTTTTATTCTCGGAAGTTCTCTGCTGCGGAAATTAACTACGAAATCCACGATAAGAAACTTCTTGCCATAGTGGATTCCTTCCAAGAGTGGAGACACTTTCTCAAAGGCGCTGCGCATCCGGTGACCGTATACACGGATCACAAGAATTTGGAGTACTTTATGTCGGCTCGAATCTTGGATCGATGTCAAGCTCGGTGGAATATGTCGTTGTCGCGATTTGATTTTGTCATCACATATCGGCCTGGGAAGCAGCAAGGACTATCGGATGCATTATCGAGGAGATCGTATCTCACACCAAAGACTGGAGAAGAAGCATTTGATCAACTATGCACCACATTGTTGAAACCGGAGCATTTTAGAATTTGCGCTGCTGTCGTGCCAATTGATGCGGACTTCCTTGACCAGGTACGCACTGTAACAACCAAAGATTCTGTAGCTCTTGAGATGAAGAAGCGTGCCGATAATGACAAGTTCAAGGTGGAGGGAGATCTTTTGTATTTTGAAGAGCGACTATATATTCTAAAGGGACCAACACGACTTCGAGTTCTCCAATCGCGCCACGACTTTTCAGCAGCAGGACATTTTGGATACAACAAGACATTGGAGCTTATTTCGCGAGATTTTTGATAGCCTCAAATGTGGAAGGATGTGAAGGAGTTTGTCCTCTCTTGTTATATTTGTTCAAGGTCAAAGAACCCTCGGCATCGCCCCTATGGAATTCTGCAGCCATTGCCTATTCCGCATCGACCATGGTCTTCAGTTTCCATGGACTTCATTACGGACCTGCCGCCTTCAAATTCGTTCGACAGCATCTTTGTTGTGGTGGATCGGCTCACAAAGATGGCGCATTTTATTCCTTGCAAGAAGACATCGTCAAGCGAGGACACAGCAAGACTTTTTCTTGATAATGTATATCGTTATCATGGCTTGCCAGATGACATCGTGTCGGATCGAGGAACTCAGTTCGTCTCCAAATTCTGGAGATCTCTTTTCGAGATTTTGAAGGTGGATATCAAGCTTTCTTCAGCCTTTCATCCTCAAACTGACGGTCAGACGGAACGGGTAAATCAAGTCTTGGAGCAGTATCTACGCTGCACCATCAACTACCAGCAAGACGATTGGACCGAGTATCTACCGTTTGCCGAGTTTGCCTACAACAACACCCTTCATGCGTCGTCTCAACAAACACCGTTTTTTGCCAATTATGGATACCATCCGAAACTTGATTTGTTAAATCCAGTGGTCAATAACAACCTGGCAGCAGAAGGCTGTGTGAGACAGCTATCGGAGCTTCAAGCTACGTTGAGACTTCAATTACAGACTGCCCAAGAGTCTTACAAGGCGTCCGCAGATAAATTTCAGAATAAGGGACCCACTTTCAAGATTGGAGATAAGGTATGGCTGCTTCGACAAAACATCAAGACCAAGCGGCCATGTGACAAGTTGGACTATCGAAGATTGGGACCGTTTGTCATTGAGAAGCAAATCAATCCAGTGGCGTACCGGCTAGAGCTACCAGCTGCTATGAAGGTACATCCAGTCTTCCACGTGCCCTGTTGGAACCTTATCGAGAGTCTACTTTTCCTGGAAGAGTGCAAAGTCCGCCACCTAGTATCGAAATCGAGAACCATGAGGAATACGAGGTAGATAAGATACTAGATTCACGGCGAAGATGGGGAAAATTAGAATACCTCGTGCATTGGAGCGGCTACGATATTAATGAACGAGCATGGGAGGATGCCGAAAATCTCGCAAACGCGCCAGAGAAGGTACAGGAGTTTCATCAACGATATCCTCGTAAACCCAAGCCGGTTCGGCTATAGCTTCTTTCTGATGCTTGCCCACCCAGGAACATAAAAGGGAGGGAGTGCACCACCAAAACTCATAGTTGGTGTAGCTGTTTTGTCTAAGATTGAGTAGAAATTTTCTAGTGGCCATAGTTTAGTCTTCCGATATGGATAGTCAAGATATAGAAAGTATGCCAGTTATGTCATCACAACCAACAAACTCACGAAGACGACCTCGAGATGAAGAACCGCCTGTACCACGACGACGACGAAGGATACCAAGCAACCGATCGCTGGTGATTGTATTCGAAGTGGAGCCTACGTTCAATGGTGTGCCAGAAAGCGTGTTTGCAGGACAATTTCACAATGAAGACACGGAGGTTCATGCTTGGTCGGAAGTGGAAGGTGTAGAGATAATTAGATATTCTTGCGAATTGTTGAAATTATCTAATTATGTTTAGATTCGAACCAAGGAGGTTACATAAGGCTTTCTAAGTCCTAATTGTGATTTAGTTTTACTTGACTATCACTTTTTACAAGCTAGGAAGTAATGAAAGTAATTTATTACCCAATTGATAATTCATTTTTCCTTTGATTTTATTTCTTTCTCTTATTCAGATTTTCTCTCCACTCTTACTAGTTCCCAATTAGAATAATACTTTATAATCCAATTTGATTAATCTTTCCTGATTTGACAATTTGTTCTTCTTGCTCCAATTTGAGTCTTTAACAATCCATGTGATTAATTCTGCAATTCGTGCTCGGTCTCTTTTCACCAACTCGGCTTTTGAATCAACTGCTTATCCGATTATTCCTTCTTATTCGGCTGGTTGTTTCCAGATTGCTCGAACTCCACTCAGGCAATTAATTTTCTGTCCAACTCCTTATTATCAGCAATTCGGCTCTGCATACTCCAATCTTGGTTTTATTCCTCATTTTCCTTTCAGCCTCAACAATTTGCTTGAAATTCTCTTCCTCGTTCACTATTAATATTTTTACTTTCTAAATATACTACAATGACACACCCTGGTACTCCTCTATTTCATCAATTCAGCATTTCACCCACTTGATAGCTTCCACTATTCACTCATAACTCCCACCAATTGTTTACTTGAAATTCTTTATTCAATTCTTTTAAAAACTCACTCACTCGGTATCTTATCTACTTCGACAGGCTCTACTATTTGCTCTTAATTCTTACCTACTCGGATTCTCACAATTTGATCTTATACTCGGCATACGTAATCATAAAATAACTCCAACTCATTAGAGAAATCCGCTAAGTACAACGGACTGGGGACGAGAACACCCAGTTTTGGTCGGACTGGGGACGAAACGTCGAACTGGGCACCAACTTTTTACACTACGATCGAACTGGGGGCTAAACTCAAGAATGCACCGATTGTGATGGTATTCCGAGTTTGGTCCCTAGTTCGACTTGGTGCCCAGTCCGCAGCACAACGAGAAGGAGTGAAGAGTTCGGAGGGGCAGCGCCGAAGATCGCGAAGGCAGCAGGCGCAGCGCCGAAGTTGGTGAAGGCAGGTTACGGCAGGCTCATCTCCGAAGCTCCCCGAAGTTCCTCGAACAGCTTCTCCTCGAACAGCTTCTCCTCGAACAGCTCCTCGAACAGCTTCTCCTCTTCCATCAGGTTACGGCAGGCTCATCTCCGAAGCTCCCAAACCCGCTCAGTGCGTCGTCCGCATCGAGCTCCTGCACGTCGAACCCCACGATCTCTGCGACTGCCGTTGCATCATCGCTCGCCACTGAAGGTGTTCTAGGGTTTCAATCCATTTTTGTTTTCGGGCGCTCCAGTCTCGTTTTTGGCGGCTCCAGCTTTGTTTTTGTCAGCTCCAGCAGTCCAGCTTCGTTTTTGACAGGGTCCATTTTCGGCAGGCTACGTTCTGGCCGGCTCCGCTTTCACGGCTGCAAATTTCTTCCTCTCCCTCTCTCAGGTCAGTGAATTGCTTCCTCTTCTTGTGAATCTCAATTTCTTGATTCTCTTTGATTTTCAGATCATGAAATATCAGCTAGGGTTTTTTTTTCATGTTCAAGCCTTTCTTATTGATTTTTGAACAGAGATGGTGGACACTCGTTCATCCCCCCCGAGTGCTTCTGTGGGAGAAGCGGGAGCCTCTGATGTTGAAGGTCCAACTCAACGTAGGGCAAAAGCACCGCGAAGGGAGAAGGGGGCTCGTGCTATGGTTGAATCAACACATTTGAGTACCATGGTAGCGTCATACAATCAACACTTTGGTGAATATAGCAAAACTAGGAAGCATGTTACTCAATTGATTCCTTCAATTGTATGGAAAGCAGTCTATGAGCATTACCTTCAAAGTTATCCTGAGTCTACACTTGCAGAGGACACGCTAAAAGACAGGCTACGAGAAACTTTGAAAGATTTGAAGACTGGAACTTCAAACAATGATGGAGCAGAGACGGTGGTCCTACAAAGTGAAGACGTTTTGATGCGATTGAAGTCTACTGATGGACATGCCACCAGGAACGTGCTGAAGCGAAGACAAAGCCTGATTGAAGGCATGGTAGTGTCATCCCCAACCTCTACACCGCCGCACTCTACCTCTACACCGATGTCTACTTCGACGGCAGCGCCTGCACCCACTCCATCTCCCATTGCTGCGACTACTGGTCGAACTCCTACATTGACACCAACTTCATCAGGAGGTATGACAGCAAATTCCATTCCATCAAGTTCTATGCCTTTGGAGAAAGAGAAGACCATGACAAAAGCTG
The DNA here is from genome assembly GCA_037043015.1 of Bryum argenteum. Lineage (NCBI taxonomy): Eukaryota > Viridiplantae > Streptophyta > Bryopsida > Bryales > Bryaceae > Bryum > Bryum argenteum. Next base: position 19,381,187 of record CM073325.1, on the reverse strand, counting down.
AAATGTTGCATCAGCAAACCTCTAGTATTGCTCTTCTAGCTAAACAATACCAAACTAACGTTGAGCACAAGGGAGCCTTGTCAATGCGTAAAGATGAGCTAATCAAAGAGAAGTTGGAGATGATTCGAACTAAGAAGGACAAGGTGAAGATGGACATGCTCAAGCAAGCTAAGGAGTTGGGTGTAATTTCAGAGGAGGAGTTCAAGGCCAAGGTTAGAGAGGTTCTGGACCTGTAGCTAGTAGTCTCCATCCCATCCAAACTCTGCAGGATTATCATGTTGCTCTCCAATGACTTGGAAGGTGAAGTCCATGCGCCTTCTATGTAGGAAGTTAGTTAAAATAGCCGCTGATTTGAATAAGTAGCTGTACTTTGGCTTTGTTGAATCAAACCTTTTCATAAGGCGCTTCCATTTTCTCTTCAGTCCACCTATTCCCCATTCCACTTGAACTCTGTACCCTGCATGCATTTTGTTGTAAGCTCTGATAGCAGGTGCATCTCCATCTCGAGCCAACTCCCGTCTTCCAAACCTTCGCATGATGTACATCTCTTCACCCATGTAAGCTGGATCTCCTAACAGGTACTCAAAATACTCCTCCTCGTGTGTAAAATACTCCCGCCAATTGTTATGGATCTCAGAGTGGCGCAGAAGAGTCACATCATGGAATGAACCAGGGTAGCCAGAGTCCACATAGATAAATAGACCATGGTGATCAACAATCACTATGTTGTTCATGCAATACATCTTCTTGCGCCCGTTGAACCATGTCTTGTGTTCTTCATTGTTCCAAGGCCTTCGAATCTGTACTAGAGTCCCATCAATAATCCCAATGCAACCTTGAAATTGAGCAATCTCCGTACCTAGTGTAACTCTCTCCTCCATTGTTGGCCATCGTATCTCATTTGCAAGTGCATCATTGATGCAAGATGCAATGAAGAGAGTATCATCACATAAAGCACTCTTGGACCAATTCCACATGAACGCATCGTGCATGGTAGTATTATCATGTTTCAAGAATAAAATGAAACTCAGAAGGCGTTGCTCAGGGGTCAACTTGTACGGTTTACCTAGAAGAATAGGAGCTTCACCAGTAGTTCTAGTTGAACTCCTGATGGTAGGCACAACAATGGATGCAAGCTCATCAAACTCAACAAGAGTGAAATTTGTCAAAGTCTTGAAAAGCGCTGGAGTTGCCCTCATCGTAGCCAAAACATCACGAACAACAACATTTGGATCCACTGATTGCCCCGCACCCGCCTCTACCTCATGTCCAAAAAAATGCTCAGTACTATTTGCCACACCAAGTGTGCAAGCCAGAATCATCATGTCGTCCATTTCATCGTCACTGCTAGAAGAAGACGTAGAGTCCATAGAGGAGGTAGAAGAGGAGCTAGAATACTCATCAGAGTTAGCAGGAGGCTCCATGCTTGTGACAACAAAAAAGACCTTCAATTCTACAAGCTTCGGCCTCTTATAGAGTGATTTGGTCCCTAGTTTACATCTGGTCCCCAATTTCGTGCATTTGGTCCCCAGTTTGCTCTACTTAGCGGACAACCGAAAACTGGGCACGAAACAACGGACTGGGGACCAACTGGGGATCAACTAAGGTCCAAACTGGGGACTACTTAGCGGATTTCTCTATTATTGCATTCAACAATTTGTATTGACTCTTCTTTTTCTAATTCGTTGACTCAGTACATCTCTCACAATTCGAGCTTTCACAGACACTTCAGATTTGACAACTTGTACAGGTATCTCAATCAACCCAATACATACAATTTGCATATAACTCACTCCACACAATTCCTACACAATGTTCCTACTTGGTCACCCATTCAGACTCACAATTTGTTCCATAATTCACGCACACACAATCTCACACACACACACAATTAGGCAAATTCTAATTTACTTCACATCAAAATATCAATTAAGACACAGTCAACACCGACTGGGACCACATTCAACTCTCTGCAAATGGGCCCTGTCTTTCTCGTTTCCTTCCTATTTGAACTGTCTCTCCTATTCGGTAACCGCCTGTTCGATCCTCCTGCGGTCCTGCCCACTCGTATCACGTATCAGATCTGCCTTCATCCTGTTAGGTAACTTCGTGCATTTCATCCATTTCCTATTTGATAAATCAAAATGGCAGTTCTGACTAATTGTTTCACCATCAACCTTACAATTCGGCTTCTGAAGCTCAAAACTACTAATTGGAGATTTAAATGTTATCGAAAAATTATCCCAACTAGTCTACAGAAGGCGTAGGCCACTACCGTTGGCTTCAAGGACCAATGAACTACTTACCTCGTGAACAACAATTGGAGTTCATTGCAGACGTGATGCGGCAGATCTTTATTTTTCTGCGTTAGTTTTGACTCACAACAACATTGCTTCTCGGAGACCTCGAAGCTAAAGGAGGGGGTGATGTTAGGGACATAGGCTCTGGAACCTTCTAGAAGGAAGTCTCTAGAAGTCTCTGGAACCTTCTAAAAGAAAGTCTCTAAGAAAGTCTCTAGAACCTTCTAGAAGGATGTCATGGCTACGTACTAGTGAGACAACTCAGGAAGGTTCTAGAAAGTTCTAGAAGCTTGTGGAAACTTCTAGAAGTCTCTAGAAGTTCCTGGAAGTTTCTGGAAGTCTCTGGAAGTTCCTAGAAGTTCCAGAAGGTTACGAAGTCTCTGGAAGGTCTTGGAAGCTTCTGGAAGGTCCTAGGAAGGTCTTGGATTGTGGAAGGTTCTGGAGAACCTTCTTCTAAGCTAGTATATATAGGAGTCGAGACTGGGGCAACCTCAGTCTCGACAACGCATCTCTTGGAGCTCTAGCTCACCTCTCTTGGTGTTGTTCGTGTACTCTTCTTGTTAATCCAAGCTCTTGTCAGTTTTTGTTAGTTTCCAGATATTCTCGTCATCTGTTTTCGTGTCCCTGACACTATCGTGAACATAATTCCAAATTTTAAGGAACCCCACCATAAGAGAAATCTAAAAATTATCGTCTCCCAACATAAAATGTGTAAAAACAGGGTCTAGTATGTCATGAAAGCATGGCTAATAGCAACTTATATTTAACAACTAAATGTCACTTATCTATGTCCTCACTCTTTATATCATCATTCAAATCCATGCTTGGAATATATAATGAAGGCTCTCGGATGCTCCTTAACTCTCTTGCACCAGATTATTCTTAACCCTTAAACTCCCAACCCTTGTGAAAATACACTAAAAAACAAGCCTGAGGGGCATGCTTAGGCATTTAAGGGTTAACTTTCAAAGAAAGCATTTAGATAGCTACAATAAGAGTATTCTATGCAAGTATCAGTTACACAAAATCTATGATGATTGACAATGTCTACATCCTCAATCATTTCTTTTTTATTTTAATTGAGTCATGTTAAGATATGTTTGAACTGAATCTCAAAAGATCAGTATCAGTACATTTGCAGATTTGCTTCACAAGGTGGTTGAAATTCTCTTCTTACCTTTTAAAATTGAAGTTTGTCAAATGGTTGACACCTAAGAGTCAATCTTCTTCTATGTGGATAGACACAGGATACCATGTTCACTGAATCTGAAAATTTTCAGAATATAACCCTACTTAAGAAAGTCTCAAGAAAGTCAAGGCATGTCATGTAGATAGGATGCAAATCACAGCATACAAGCTGATACAATCATTTGGAAGGTCAATTAGTCTGCTTCATATTACAAAAGGGCCTATCGATGTCTAATAATTGTATGTATATACCCTTAAAGTGACCTCAAGTTATCACCACTAGAGGTTTGAATGATGTAGGTTTGCAAAAACAATAAACTTCCAAATTCATATAGCATGGTTTCAATTAACAAACAAAGAGCATTTTGATCCCTAAATGTCTGTTGTTTATTTCGCTCTAAAAATATCATTGTATTTGGAGCATCGTTAGTATAAATGAAAATGAGATATTCATATCTCAACTGTATAGTTGTGTACTAAACTTATTGTAGGTCATGTGGATCAAATTCGTAGCCTTCAGGCCTCATAGTCTCCAAGATGTTATAGTACACAAAATTTGTTTTTGAAATCCCATCAATTTTACTTTGAAGTAGAAATGCTACGAACCAATTGCGATTGGTCAAAAAAATTCAACTAGAAATTTCATTTTACCTTCATCTCAATATTGCTCTTGATAAAAGAGCCAAACTTTACGTCTTGCATTACCATCACCCTCTGTCTTGCAATTTTTGAATGTGACTTGAAAACTTTGAACAAGGAAATTCCCTAATTTCCCTCCTACTTCTGCCCGGTGTTGTTTTACCAAGTGTGTGGCTCGAGGAATTTCCGATTCCTCTTCCGGAGACAAATCGCAAATTTTCTTGACTGGAAGGAACGAATAGCTAAAGGCGATTCGCAGGGATTTAGCGACAAATTGAACGCCTTCATATGCGACGTGTGGTGGCCCGACGAGACAGTCAAAGCGCTTCACAGTGACAGCCTCCAAAGTCAACAATTTAGGTGAGCCAAAATTTCTTCATTCTGCTGAAGTGCATTTTTTATGGTTTAGACTGTCTATTTCGTAATGCGGGCATTTGGTTTGATCGGTAGTGGTTTGGGAGCAAAGTTGCGAGAAGGGCAGAGCTCGATTACCACTCCGGAGGCAGGAGACCTTGCAGTTGGCGAGAATTCAAATTCGAGCAACCTACCTTGACAGTGGAACCTTCGCCGGCCTGTCGGCGACTGCAGCATCGGAGTTTACTGAAAGCGAAGGTGCAGCAGCGCACGATGGATTCGAAGGTACGCATTTCAATATTTTGCCACTTTTCCGTACTCTAAATCATTTCTGAAGGATTCCCCAAATGGTTAGTTAGGGATTTAGATCATTTCAGTTACAGGAGACCAGTTACAAACTCAGTCTTGTTGCTAGTAGTTGCTAGATCTTTATCGTGTGGATCATGAGCTGCTTGTGAATACATGAATTTGAATTTGCGTTGTAGACTGTTTCAGTGGTCGAAATCCATGAATCAAGGTTTTTTTTGGCGTTGACTCAGCTCGTGGAACCTCAAGTTGTGCTTTCGAGCACCGAGCTCTGCTACGTTTGTTGATCAGTAGGTAGAATGGCCGGTAATGGTGTGTGGCAACTTTGTAGAGCTGTGAGTGTCGACTTCGAATGAGCATTCGATTGGCAACCGAGTGAGCATCGACTTCAAAGAGCGGTACTAATTGCCGAATGTTTGAGTGCCGTAGGGTCAACGGCGTGGTAACGGGAGCAAGGATTCGGTGAGATCGGGAAGCAGCGGTTTACTAGCCGCAAGACGATCAGAACGAGCAGGCCGCCTTGAATCCTCGTTTAGAACCTGTCTACGACCAAAGGCTTGTCCTTCGTGCGGGTGATATTGCATGGTCTGGGCGCTCTGTTCGGCAGTGGCTCGAGCTCGGGGAAGGAGGAACGTTGGTCCTGGAGCAGTCCATTGTTGAACTACCATCGTCAACCAATAGCTAGGCACAGGGGACCGATTTCAGGCAGCTGCAACCTTGCAAAAGAAAGTCCAGTAAAAGAGGCAGTGGAGTCCTCAGTGAATCTTCATCAGGTAAGTCTCCAGACTTACAGCAACATCTGATTGCTATCCATTTTGATTTTCAACTTGAGAGTCCTAATGTGGTGGACCTTGGGATTGTGCAGGATGCGGGTGATTTGGGAGGAGAATCAGATAAAGTATTAGAGACACTACTTGATGAGGATATATGCATTTTAGATAGTGAAGCCTCAAGCCAATTTGAGCAATTGTGGTCAAATGTTTGTATACCTCAAAGGAATGTAACTTTGAAGAGTGATTTGAGCAAAACTTTGAATGTTCCTTTATATGATCTTGGATGTAGAGGAAGATGCGTTATTGTCTTTAAGTGTGAATTGCCCGATTTGATTATACCTTTGGATTGTGAAGCTAGATGTTTGGATATGCTTTGGGGCACTGTTATTCATGAGTTTTATGACCCTTTGATGGCAATAGAGATGTTGAGTGTTTTGTTGTTTAGTCCTTGGAGTACATTTGATGTAATTGAGGCCGTGTGCAAATTTGTTGATGAGAACTCCGGATATGGTACTGTTAGTGAAATTCAATTGTAAGGTGCTAGACTTCAAACTCCTAGTCCTTCAAAAGGTGACACATCCGATTATACATATGTTCTCGGTAAAAATTCCCCACAATACTCTAGTGATTTTGACAAATGAGATAATCTAGAATTGACCCAAATTCTCGTAAGTGGTTTTTAAATTCCTCACCGGCTACTAATAAATTAGGTTTAGATTGTAATTTCACTTTTACGGAGTTCTCACATTTACCAATTCCCAAACAATTTGCCCAAAACATGTGGAATTCACCATTGAATCATCTCCCCCCGTTGTGTGGTTGGGGGGCAAGGAAGGTTTGGTAAACTACTTGCCCACATGTATAACCCTTTTAGATTCTTTTTTACTATTTTGGCTTAATGAGATTTTGATTAGAATTGTAAGGATGACAAACTTGTACGCCGCCTCAAGCCAAGAAGAGGGAAAAACACGAGGAGGAAACATTGGTCGCCATTGACGGTAAGAGAACTTTTGACTTTTTTTGGTGTTTTGATGTTCATGGCTATAAAAAATTACCTAGTGTTAGACTACATTGGTCTAAGTCATATAAAGATTTATTTCAAACTGAAGCAATACAAAAATGTATGAAAAGGAATAGATTTGAGGATATTCTTAAATGTTTACATTTAGTAAATAACCGAAATGTAACCACCGATAAGAATAGTCCTAGTTATAACAAATTAGCTAAAACCAAATGGTTAGTACAAGAACATAATAAAGTATGTTCTAAATTTTATTACCCTGAACAAAACGTGTGTGTTGACGAGATGATGGTGAAATACACCGGTAAGTATGCGCCAATCGGGCAATACATGAAAGCAAAATCAACTCAATATGGATTGAAAATGTGGTGCCCAGCAAGTTGCAAATCAAAATATGTTCAAAAAATTGAAATATATTGTGGAGCTAGTGAATCCCAAGAGGAGGGAAATGTTGGTGGGAGAGTTGTACTCAACCTCATGGCCGGTTTAGAAGGTAAGGGGCACATTGTAACTTGTGATAATTTTTTTACCTCACCTAGTTTGTTTTGGACTTTGTTAGAACGTGGTATATTTGCTACCGGGACTTGTAGGACAAACCGAATTGGTTGGTGTCAAGCGCTAACCAATTTACCAGTTGCGGGTTCCCGAGGGCAACTTTGGTACCGGGTTCACACGAGCGGGAGGATGTGCGCCGTCATGTGGTACAATAACAAACCGGTCTCCTTACTTTCCACCGCATGTAGTCAAGTCGATTCTACAAAGTCTTTGTTTATAAACCGTTGGGTACTATTCTTTGCAAAGAGGAGACCATAAGTGGTGGTTCAAAATTTTCTTTCACATTTTGGATCAAGCATTTTTGAATTCATACATTTTGTATAAAAAAACCATGGTAAGTAGAAACACTAAACCTAGGTCGCATTTGAGTTATTATGTTGAAATTGCTAACGCATTGATCGAGGTTCCCGTAGAGAAAGTGAGATGTATGCTCCAAGCGGCGGTTCCTAATCCCACGAAGTTGCACTATACAATGGCATGGAAAGGGCATGACGAACGTCACCGGCGGCAATGTGTAGTTTGCAAAAAAGTAAGACAATGATATTGTCCTACTTGCAACGTTTCCGTTTGCCAAGGTGAGTGTTTTGTAACTCTCCACTCAACATATTTACATATGTATTTAATGCTTTATTTTTTGTCATCATTTCTATGTACTTATTTTTCCAATCAATAAAGAATTCCACATATTTATTTTATTTCATGTGAAAAGTGTACAATGTATACATGGGAGTATTGAATGGATAATTGTATGGGTCGAGTCACAAACGAAGCATTTGGTAGTACAGCAGCTTCGAGCTCCAAGCTCCGTTCTCCGCGTTCCCCGCAGCTCCGAGCTCCCCACAACTGCCGGCAGAGCCAGGCCAGACTTGAAGGCCGGGTCCCCAGCAACCGAAGAGGGGCTTCGAGGGCAAACCCACGGGAAGTCCGCCCGAGCGCAGTTCCACGCCCCATCAGCAACGCCATTGCGGCAATCGCGACCCCGCCTAAATCCTGCCCAATACTGCTAGATTCTGCTTGAGATGCTTCGGGTTGCCCCGAATAATGTTGCGGGCGTTTAACCCCTAAAAATCCAAGAAAACCGATTCGGTTTCCTAAGATTTCGGGCAGCTCATTTTAAGCATTTAAATTGATATTTTTGCCTAAGATTTTTATTGGGTGCTCCCCATACAGTAATGTGTATGTGGTAAAATTTTCAAAGTCAAATTTTAATTTTATAACCTTCACCTAGAAATTTTAGGTTTCAAGTCCAAAACGGGCAGTTTAATTTTTTTTTTATTTTTTTTTATTTTTTTTTGAGAAATATGTTCATTACCAAATTACTATTCAAATTCCAAAGTATCCGAAGTCGAAAAGTTTACCAATTTTACAAGGGCAGCTTCCAAAACTTTCAAAAAAAATCTTCACAATTTCTAGTAATTTTACAATTTTTTCTTTTCAAAAATTGCCAAAATTCGAGATGTTGGATTTTTTCCAAGATTTTCTTTTTCAAAATTCACATTATCATAAATGCACCTTCTCACCGTCGAGATGTTTCTCAAACTAAATATATCATACGTGGTGCTTGTTTTACTATATGGTTGTTTTTAGACCTTCTTTCATAAAATATTTTACATTAAGGTCAAAAAGTGGAATTGGTCTCTAAAATTTTGCAGGAGCATACCCAACTTGATTACCTACATGAAAAAAAATGAGGGAAAAATATTTGGAATAACAATCATCAAGTTGCCCTTGGCACCATTTAGACAATGCCTCTCACGCAGCGGCAAAAAAAAGTGTTGGTCAAACTTTGATTGTTACGATCTCACAAATGACAAACATCCAACGGTTGAAATTTTGACCAGTCCTTTGTATACAAGTTAGGTACAAGATCTTACGGTTCAAAGTCTAAAACCAGAAAAAAAACGTTTCTCCATTTCCCCATTTCCCAACGAAGGTGAAAAATGGCAATTTTTGGTTCTGGAGGTCGAGGAAACCCCTAGATTTTTAGGGGTTAAGGTTAAGAACAAATCATCATACAAGTAGAGTTCATTGTTCCCCAAAACAGGGACAAAAGCAACAATTGCATGTAATGTTAAAATAGTGATCAAAACAACAGCATGTGCGATTTTGCTAACCATGTTCTTTGCGCTCCTGCACTAGTTTGTCCTACACCCTCAATCATCCTTAATGTTCGAATAAGACGAGTGGGTGTTATCATTCAGGTGACCCATATCAATAGAACGTACAAAAGTTAGCTTAAATATCTAGTCACACTTTGCATCCCCCAAAGTCCTAACACAATGCTAAGCGCAAATGACTATGTAAAAGTCGGTTGGTTATAGTACAAGTACATGAGTACTTGCATAGTAAAGTGCTCGAAAATACTACCTTGCTTCAGGTCAAACACTCAGGAAGAATAAGAATGAAACGTGGAATTTACGTTAATGTGCATGTACATGGCCCCGCCAGGCTTTTGGAACCCCCATTGAAGAAAGTACAGACAATGAATCTGTGCAAAAACTATGAAAAACTATTGAAATATCCGACAACCTTGAGGCTTATTTTAAATAACAAAAACCAATCCTGATTCGAAAGCTATCACGCGCTCAATACCAGCATGAATTTTAGATTGGCATGTTTCTTCGGGACTCGCGAAAAGAACTAATTTTGGACTATGCCAAGTATGTACTAAGAGATTCTACCATATTGCAATTATTAATATTGGATAAATCTCGAGTTTTGGGAGTGAAAGTTTTGGGGTGTAACGAAACCGCTCACTTTGAAGTGTACATTAAAATTTGGAGTTGGAAGTTAGAATGTACCTTGTGCTTGTGTACCCCTAGTGAACAATTTTAGATCTATGGTCTATGAGCGTCCACTTACCTTACGTGGGTTTCAATCTACGGTAGTGTTTTTGTTCCTTGAAGGGTTAAGAAAAAAACACATAATTTAGATTAAAGTTAGCAAAAACGAAAGACAAGTGTAAACATGGTAGTGAAGAAGTCAATGTACCGTACACATGAGTTGACTAGGGCATTCGTCACAAAGACCTTGATCCTTCTTCAATACACAAGTGAGAATAATGTAGCTGTAACTAAAAAAATGCAACAGTTGTGTGAAAGGACATACTAGCTAGTGAGTGGTTAGTACTATAGTGCTGAAGGATAGGCCATCCTTGACTGAGTGAGCCTTCTAGGTGAGCGGCTTCTTTCTTTGTCTTACTTTTTCGATCCACACAAAAAGGTTGAGTTCACGGATTGCAAGAAGAATTGATGTTTTTTGCTCTTGGGCTAGCTAGCCACAGACACAGAATGTTGTGCATGCATGCTAACGGTGCCGCCCGGCTTCTGCCAACCACCACTACTCATTTTAAGCTTAAGCTGCTGCGATGATAATGATGATGATGACGAGCACCACGATTGCTACCTAGCGGTGCAGTGACAGATCGTGACAGACTTAAGAATGGAGGGTATTTATTAGAAAAGTTCCTGGACCTTCCTTTCTGCAACATATCCATGGTCGTGAGGACTACTGCATTGAGGTAGGATTATTCTATCATGATAGGTTGAGACTGTCTGTGAGCGACCCCAAGTTGGTATCGCCGGAGGGCCGGCGGCCATGGAATCGTGGAAAGCTGCAGTGGATCGAGCACTAGGCTGCAGCGAACAATCAGTGGTGGAACCAGGAGTACTACTGCCCCCCGGTGAGCCGTGCAGTACTAGCGCTATGGACCCTGCGATATGGGGCAACCTGCCGATGCATATACTGGAGTTGGTGCTGGCATGGCTACCAATTGCGAGCTTGCTCAAGCTCCGGTCGGTGTGCAAGCGGTTCGATAGCATTGTGTACTCGCCCAGCTTTCGGTCCGAGCTTTCTCGTCGTCGTCGTCGAGTGACGGCGTGGTACCTGTTTCGTGGTGAGGGTCGCGAGTGCGTCGCTTATAATCCTGAGGATGATAGCTGGTGCAAGCTGCCGCTGGAATTCCTGCCCACCTCCAAAGCCCGTGTGGTCGCCGGTGCCGGTGGCTTGCTGTGTGTGCGCCAAGGCGAGCGCATGATCGTTTGCAACCCCCTCACCAAATCGTGGCTGGAGCTTCCCCCGCTGAAAAATACCTGGAAATTCCCCATCGTTGGTAAGTCAATGCTCTCACTCCCTTCCCTGCAACCTCATCGCAATTGTCCTGCACTGCACTATACTTTAGCTCATCCATAGCCATTACTGTCTGTTACTTGTGCCATACTCAACAAAATTCAGACTCATTCACAAATTTAGAATCACTCAGTTTTGTGAGATGGTTACTATGTTGACTGATGATCAAAATGGGGGATTTGAGTATTTGCACACTCTTGGGGATCCCAGAGGATTTCTCGATGCATGTTACTGGGGAGCCTGAATGTGTTATGTCTATTGCTAAAATGTAGCATGTGGGCATGGCCAGGGATGGTGATGGACATGGAGGTGCAAGAGTACAAGGTGGTGGTGGCGGGCAGAAGCTCGCCGAGTGGCAAGAATCTGATTACCGAAGTGTACAGCTCTCAATCTAAGGCATGGAAAGATGTGGATCATCACCCTGTGCAACACCTCTATCAGACTAGCGCCATCTTCTGCAATGGATTCCTCTACAGCGCAGGTGTGCACCTTCTCTATCTTCTTCCATATCCATGGCTGACCATTCTTCGTCCTTTTCCTACAATGCCTCCAATCTCTTCACATTGCAAACTCGGAATATTTTATCATAGCGAGTTCATTTTGGAGTGGTCGAGGTAATCAATTTTTGAATTGGAACAAGTATGTGGGAGATTGGATCATTGAAATCATTTTCTTTAATCTTATCTTATATACTTATGAAGTACTTAGAAATCTAACTCCTAGGTTAGTTGAAATTTGAAGATGAAAGCAAAAGTCACCCTTTTGGCTAATTGCATAGATTGTGTGATTTTTGGTTATATTCGGTTTTTGGTATTATTACCGTACTTGTAACACTCTTATCTTGCTAAGAATTTTTTGTGGCATTGATGCCTTTTTTTGGTAGGCATTTTGTTTCCATTCTTTTTTGCATGTTATTTATCAACTATGCTTCTTTGATATCATTATGGTACTTGATGAGTTTCATATGTTACGATCACCTTAGTCAGATTATACTTCTTGAATATGATCCCTTTGTCATTAATGTTGTACAATACAACATGTCTTTATTAAATTATTTAGCATAACATTATACGCATATTTTTACCACAATCATGACAATCTTAATGGTGTTGTAGTTTGAGAATGAGAAGTTTTTGAATGTTTATAGAACTGGGATATATAACTTGTGTCATTCTTGCATAAATATGTTGTGTAGGTTTTGATGGCATTCTTGCTTATGACTTGGAGCGAGATCAATGGGAAGACATGAAAGGCCCTCCCATGCAAGATACTCAACTTATGTTGCCACAAATTTGTGAGTGCAATGGATGCTTACTTATGGTGGAGGTTGTTAATGAGCACTTTTTGATGACTCGTGTCTCTATATGGGCCTTACGACAATATGATAGCCAATGGTTCAAACTCACCTCTATGCCACGAAAAATTCTTGAAGACATCATTCGTATTTCTGGTAAGTTTTCCTCCAAATTATAACACAATTTTCATTACACTTAGATTCCTCTCTAGAAACTTCATGAGAACACATTTCAAATAAGGATGTACAATTTTCCAATTGTTTTCATCCATAAAATTTAGTTCAATTGGTATATGCTGAGTAAATCCCTGTTCAAATTCCAACATTTCATTATTGGTCACTTGCAGAGTAGGTAATCCTTAGAGAATAACAACTTTTCAACTATCGTTAACAACAAATATGCCTAACATAGGTGCTCTAAGTAACATAGTAACGATTTCTCTCTTCCACTTTCTTCTCACCCATTCTACTGCCTGCAGGAACAAGATTATTCACATATTTCGGGCATGGTGACCTCGTTTGCTTTACGATTGCCAGACGGAAAATCTTGGTGTACAGTTTGAGCCGAAGAATGTGGAAATGGTTGCCACGATGTCCCTTCGTGCAAGGCTTTGCTCGTCGCTTCACCACATTAGCTTACGAACCCCGGATAGAAGCCCTGGTCTGATCATTCATTATTCATCTTTGAAACCAACTGCTCAAAATTGTGGCCTCAACACTGGACTAACATAGAGAAGTGAAATACTGTAATGCTAACAAGGGTCACTGAAGTCATCGACCCTTCTGAACATACTCCGTCACGTGCAAGGAGCCAATCGATGATCAAATAATCGATTTCAGGTAGTTCAGACTTTAAACCTGCCGTGCAGAACTGCAATGGTCCTCACTCGGAATCATATCATTTGCATTGCATCGTCGGAACACCAAGATCTGCTTCCACAAGTCAGGTTTATGAATCCTCTCTATTCCACTCAAAAGCGTGGAGGTCAGATTTGCGAGCTGAAGGCAATCTGGGCACGTTGACACCAGGTTTTTACAAAATTGTTCTACTTAGAAAGTAGGAGGCCCCCTATTGTACAATGGCTATATCCTCAGAATGAGCTCTTTACATGGCGGTTTTCTCTTTTAAGGGGACTCAGGCACGGTCTAATACTTCTGGAAGCAAGCGCAGTCCTGTGAGTGTGTCAAGAACACTACTCTACGTAAGACATGCTATCGAGTCTAATTTTTTCTCGGGAAGATGGCAGATTCAGGGTTCAGATCGGTGTTTGTACTGCCAAGTTATGAAGTTCTGGTCCAAGGAGACCGCTGTGTGAGACTATCGAACTTCTGTAGGTCTCTGTGTAAATCGATGGTCCTCATTCTGCTTCTCAGGTTGGCTGCGTTACAAAATTAATAAAAGAACATCAAATCAGATTCTCTGAAACATCAGCAAGCCTGACCACACGAACATGCTCATGAAGGAAAATTGTTCGAAGGTTCATACTTTAAAAATCTCAAATTAAATGGTCGCCACAATTCGTGGGTTCCAAATAAAATGGCTCGTAAGGAAACAAGTCTGCATACGACCTAAAGCTATTCCCGATCAGGGACAGTCAGTTAATCAGATGGAAATACCTTGCTGAAACTGAAGTCCGCCGGAGAGAGGGTGTAGTCTACATGGTACAGCAATTTGGACCCTCCCGATTGCACTTTTCTGGCAGGATGTCGAAATGCACACCTTGATAACATCATCCTGAAAGCTCTGCTTATAGGAACCTGAATACAGAAAATTCAATAATACATAAGACTCAAAGGACTTGCTATAACATAATTCGAATCTGAGATGCTCTGATAAGGACAGAGAAAAAACTCACGAGGAATCGAGCTCGCACTTTGACTCGCACTCGCATGCGACGGGCCGACTTCCTGGAGGTTTTACGAAATGATGGCTTCTTCCGAAGATTTCGTTTACACTTCTTGGAAGATAAATCTTGAACTGGTGACAGCAACTCCAGGGTTGCAGCGTATGCTGGAGACCAATTTCCAAAGTACTCTTGGTGGAGTTCGGGTGCGAAGCGGCAATCTGTTTGAACGTTGTTATGATCGATCTTGGAAATGGGCGAAGGTTTTTTTTCAAGACGAGAGGAAAAATCACACGGTCTGGTTCGATGCTTCTCCGGATTCAACGAATCCTGAGTGTGAGGTTTGGCTGGGCTTGGTGCCCAGACCTCCGGGCTGAGGATCGTCCCAAGCTTAGACTGTCCTCTCGACTTAATCCATCGCTTCCCGTTCTTGTAGAATTTCACCAATGCATTTCCACTCTGTCCAGATCTCTCTCTGCGTGCAAGATCAGAATCCTCGTACGACATACTATTGCAACGACTATTGGCACGGAGCGGTGAAGTAAGACTAGATTCAGGACTCATCGTCTCATGCTCCACTGATTCGAATGAAGCACGAGAAGGTGAACTACAATGAGACAAAGACGATGATGCTAAAGTAGCGGCTGCGAGAGGAGCCTCGTGGTCGGAGCAAAGAGAAGGATTCGAAGATGGCCGACTTCCATCGTCGGGACCGCACAAAATGCTCGTCGGAGAAGTCGGCCTTACGCTGCCAGAAATCTGAGCAGATGTAGGTCGAGGACAACCGCCTCGATCATCCCCTGTATCTCTAATTCCAGCATATCCTACCGATTGACGAGACAAGTTGTGAAGCGCGGCCCTGACCTCACCGACGGACCTTGCTTTGACCTTGATAGAGCTCCCTTCCGAGCTTGATCGATCTCTGGGAAGCTTCGGCACCTTCAATGCTTCCGAGGACGGTGGTTTAGAGTATGGAAGGGCGTCAAGCTCCCTCATGGTCACGTTTATGTGGCTCCGCGGATCTTGCTTCGGCTGTGATACTGCGAGACGAGGAGGAAGCTGAAGGGCTTTCAGGGATTGTTTTGCGGCAGAATCCTCGGAATCCTTCTTCGGCTTGCCAGGCTCCTTCTCCCACTCGAAAGGAACTGCTCCTTGTGTCTTGATGGGAGCCAAGACTGGCGAAACGCATCCATCAGAGCCTTCCAGGAACCTCGCAGCCGACGGTGCAACAAAGTCGATCGCATCCAAGTAGTTGCCATCGCTCGAGCTCCAACGAGAGCTTCTATCCGCAGACCTTACCCTTTGGTAATACCTGTGGCTAGGCTTGCGCTCACCGGAAGTCGTTGTTTCTGCTCTTCCACCTGCTTCGCTGGCAAATTCATTGAGCAAGGCTTCATCCAAAGATTGTGCAGAACACCTCTCCATCGACTCAGACATTGCTCTGAGACTAAGCTTGTCACAACTTCGCAAAACCTCAGCTTCTATACAACGGGGTGACATAGCTTCCTTAATGGCTTCTAAACTGAGTTTGGTAGACTGCAGTGACATTGCTCTTGTAGCGATTGTATTGCGTGAGTCTCTCGAGCTGGCTGTATTCAAGGGAGTATCTCGCGGAAGAGTTTCTTGAGGTTTGCTGGATGGCGTTTCAACCGCGGGCTTGCGCAAGTCTCTGTGGTTAGATGACTGGTTCAGTTGCACACAAGATAGTGTCGACTCGTGAGCATTGATGCAATTACCAAATTCTTGATTTGCATGTACACGCTCCTCTTTCTCGTCGTGCTTTCTGCGAAGACTGAAATCGCCCGACCTTGGTGAACCATATTGGAGCTCACAAGTAACAGCCTGGCAGAAGAGCTTAGGAGCGGTGATAGGACTCGGAGACGACTCAAATTCTCCTCTCCTACAAGGCGAGCTTTGACTGTAACGTGCTTTCGGCGAATTATGCAAGAGAGACTCAGGGTTGTTCTTCGGCGATGACTTGAAATCTCGCCATGGCGATCGACAGTCAGCGGTCATCTTGTCCGCAGAGTGCCGCGGGCTATCCAGTGCCCCTACCTTGGGATGAATCGGTGAGCAACGCGGCCACGTCGTCCCCCGCACCTTTTCTTTGTTGTTGACCATCGCTTGAGACAAGCTTTCAAACTTCTTCACAGCATTGCTAACAGATTCACGCCATGGAGACTGCAATCCAACCGGCTTCCCGATTGAGGCGGCCGCCTTCCCCCGCCGACCTCCAAGTCGGTCGAGTCCGCCTTCCGCCTTCTCCTCCCAGAGCGCCAGAATCTCGCTGTCCTCCGACCGGAAGCTGCTACCTGCGATGTCGAAGTTAACTTTCTCGTTACCGCACTGCATGCTGCTCCACCTTACATTCTCACGCTCAGCACCAATGCAGGACGCTGTACTATGCCGAGCAGGATTGACCTCTCCAATGTCCATCCTCAACGAGCGCAAGAGTTGCGACTCGAAAGCTTCCTCCGTGGGCGCATCGAAGTAAATTGCAGAATTGTCAGAGCCGACACTCCCACGCCTCGACCTCGCCTTCACATTGTTCATCTTTCAAGAAACTGAACCAGCCAATCACAGTGCTCACTCAGTCATCTCTGTCACTCCTGCATCCACATCACCATAACAAAATCAAGTACAGCCGCTTCCAAGATCCAACCTCAACCTTCTTGAACCAACCATTCACTCGATACGAACACTACTCCAAACTCCACTGCTCAAAGAACACTAAGTGCCAATTGCCTCGATCATCCAGCACCATAAACCCTTCAGCGATCAAGAAACCACATCAATAACTACACCTGTCACTCAACATCAATCTACAAGCCTCCACTCAATCATCCAGACACTCCTCAGTGAGAATGTACATTAAAATCCTCTCCATTTACAATCTCACAGGAAAGTATTACACACTATAATTATACTAAATTCAGGAACTCGACTCACCAGAACAAAAACGGGTGCAATTGGACAATGCATACAAGCTTCCAATTCAAGAGGTCGATTGATAGCTTGTTAGAGAGCGATCGAAAGAGTGCACGATTGAAGGATCGGCGGAATTGGTGGTGGACGCAATTGAGAGGGGCAAGAAGGGAAGGAGGAGGGAAGGGGAAGGAGGGAGAGCGTAGTGGCTGCGGCGATCAATTAGTGCGGGAGGAGAGAGCTGTTGACGGCCTTCATTAAGCGGCCCCTGTACTCAACTACTTATTATTAACACTATTAATATAAATTATACTACTATCCTTGTACGTATCTCTTTCTCCCTTAGATACGCCTCTTGTATACGTACGACCTCGCCATGCACATATGCATGTACAATCTCTTTTCCCTTCCTTTCTTAACCCTGTTTATTATCGATTTGGCAGGATATCCCCCACGCTGGGACTTACCAGGCGTGGGGGCTTGGATGAATCTTGTCCGGGCCCGCAAGGGTGAGGGGTAAAAGCCCCCTATTTTTTTGTTGTTGATTGGGAAAATGAGACTCCCTGAACTAATGTGGGGTCTCTGATTCCAAATATAAACTCAGAAAAAATAAAATAGGGCCGCAGGCCCTTTTTTTAAAAAGTAGGGAAAGAAGGCTCGAGGCATGGTAAGGTCCCAGCTTGGGGGATGTCCTGTCCTGTCCATTTCTTTCCTGGTGCCTCGTGTCACTCCAGGAAATGACTTGGAAAGTGTCATGAAGAGGTCCCTATTTCCGCTCAAGCCTTTCAGATTGTTCTTGAGTAGTTTCACAGAAGAGCGTGCACAAATTTCAAATCCAAAAGTGGTAAAGGGAAACAATCTTGGAGAATGTGTAAAGTATGTTTGAGATTGAATCAATTAGAATCAGAAATTGTATATTTATCTAGGATCACTTGAACCCTCATGAGTACCTAGAATCAATCAATTTAAAATGTATACCATGAGTACATTTGAACTCTATAATGTGCCTCACACTAGGATGTCCCTAACGAGTGGTTTTTGGTGCTTCAAACCACCTAATTCTTCATTAAGCTTTGTGGATTCATATTTTGTTATTTATTATAAAACATTGTAAATTCACATATGCAACTTTTACTACAGTAATTGAAATGTGATGAGCAAGCCCATCTTTATGTTCGTGACTCATATTATACCCATTTGTCTCAAAGAACATAATGAAGGAAGCATTGGGGGGAGGTAAAGTATAATATGGATATCTGAGAGCAGTGTCCAAGTTTTGAATAAGATTTTCACAAAATTCAAACTCCTCCTCGTGTAACACGGCTTCAAATAATGTGAAAAAGTCCGTTTGAGGTGCCTTCAATTGTGCAAAACGGGGGGAACAAGCCCACCAGTTGGTACACTTGCCACGTCTTGGGTTTAGTATTGTTTCATTATTCTAACAAAGTAAACAGGAGTTAATTGTACAATTGTTCCCGCTTGTGGGAGTTGGGGGGTTTTCTCAGAATAGGCTGAACAAGAGCATCCTAAACGCTCAACATGCAAATCTTCCTTGGAAACTCACCAGCAACATTTGATTCCCACAGAATATCAGAAGTGGAGTGAACAATACCATCCAAAATAATATCATATTTTTACTCCAGAATACACGGATGTGGTCATATATGCTTCATCAAATTTTATCCAAATTTATTTGGATATTGTTTAGAATATTCGTGTCGAAGCTTGGGATTCTCTTACAAAAGGAAATAAATTTATTAACCTATCAAGACATGTTGGGAACGTGATACATTGTGATAAATATTGGAGTTTGAAATTTTAATATTGGATGATTCTTTTGCCTACTACACATGATTATTATTCTCCACTACTAGGAAGTGGGGAGGTTCTACAACGTTTCTAACAATGCATGAAAATTTCATTGATAACTAATTCGTAGTTGTATGTGCAAACAACTTGTAATTTTCTTAAGTTGAGGTAAAAGTGTTGTGTATGACCGTATTGGGATGTTGATAATGATCTTCTAAAATGTAGCTCAAAATATTGCAAATCTCACTAAGTCTTATTAGTGCTTCGACGCTTCAATTTGATTTGTAGTATGACCTAAATACATAAAAAAAATGCTATACTCTTTTGTTTGGAAATGAGTGCTACAAGGTTGTCTCAAACTTGTTCCAAGGAACAAATTGGAAACAACCTTGGAGCACTTATCGCTGAGGAAAGGGAGTACATGTTCTGAATGATTAGTGTGGGTTTGGTTTATTGAGTTTGGTAAGCTTGAGTTGTATCTTGTTGGCATTTTGAATGGTTTGGATTTGTAATCATGTATTTAATAATATTGGATTTGTAATCATGTATTCTTCATGCCATGATTATGACTTGTGATCATGTATTCTTCATGCCATGATTATGACTTGTAATCATGTATTCTTCATGCCATGATTAGGATTGTCACTATATGACATTATTTAATGTTAAAACAAATTAGTATATTAAGCTTCATGTTGGAATATATGTCATTCTTATAGTATTCAATTCTGAATTCCAACATTTTGTACTTTAAGACATTTCACTAAAAGAAAAATACTAGACCCCTACAAGTTGGCGAGAGTATATTGTATGTTTGACCTACCCTTGATGATATGCCCACATGACATAACAACAATAGTATAGGACTATTGCCCCCCACATTTCACTAAACCAAATATATAGGATCTTTCTATATGAGATTGTAGGGATTTTACATATGAGCTACAGTCAATCACATTCACCTTGCCATAATTCACTCATCAACTTGTTTTTTTTTCTATAGCTTTGTGTTCTTCAATCAACTATTACGAATGTCAATTTTAATCAAATTTTTATTGACTTAATACTAGTGTAGTTGGTCTACTTTACTAATAAAAATATACAAAATATTGATTGTTGTGTTGATCGATTTCAGAATACAAAGTTGTAGGAAAAAATAAGTGGTTCTATATATTTCCGGACATTTAACTACGGACACCATTTTCTACTAGTACCAAGTCCATCAAAATCCACTTTGCAAGACAAAGTACTTTCAAGTACAGTTCTAAACTATCATAATTAAGAATTTTTTATGAATTACACTCTTACCAACATCATCTAGAAACACATCTTTTAGAGTACCCAACTTATTCACATAAAGACCCCTTCCAACAAATCAATTTTTTACACGGTACCATTGGTGCTAGGACTCTTACAAATTGTTGACAATACTATCAACCTGAACACCTAATTTGACATACACAGTTCAATTCCAAAATGGATTTGACTTCGCAATATACTCTTGCTGATCTTTGGTAAAGAAAAGACTGCAGGTGAATTTGAAAGTTTCCACCCTAGCATCTTGAGTTCGTGATTACAATGGCTTGCTAAAAACAAGGAGCCGTAATTTATACACAAAATTATTAATTACGTTCTGGGGCATGCAACATGCAAATGTGGTTCTTAAGTTACAGTATGTCCGAATTAAGCTGGATTTGAAACTTTCAAGTGAAAGTGATCCAGTGAACTGGCTATAGTGTTTCGTGTTGACCCTAAATTAGCTCAGCTACCTTGCTCTTATTTCAGGTAAGGCAATTAAATGTTTTAGTATCTTAACACGAGTTGGGGTCTCATTTTTCATGTCCCAGCCAGTGCCTGCTCCCTTGACTTAATGCAGCAAATAACTCGGAATGACCTTTCCGAATAGATTATCCTCAATAATCTCGCCTAATTAACATTGTTACCTTTTTCATTCCCAAGGAATTTGAAATCAAAGTTTGGTCCACTTGTGCCCAGTAATTAAGAATCCTGGCTAATCTCATTTGCCAAAAAAATAGTTTCTTGTCATTTAGGTAGTAATTAATGATAATCTCCTTCTAAGTATTGAAAACCACAAAAATAGGGAAAGTTCACCTTTTCCTATTTCCATCCCTGAAAAATAGTAATCCACTTATTTCTCTTTCCAAGTATATATATTCCCTCAATTTCCTTAAGTGCACTAAGTGCACGACAATAGGTGGTTCCATCATAGAGTCATTACTCTTATTTGGTAACAAGAATACGAAATTCAAGAGTAATACGCCCAATATTTCCATTTCGGGGCCATGGTAAGCGGTGAATGAGCCGGTCAAACTGTAAATGCGTGGCCTCAAGTGTGGGAAGTGCCGAAAAGGCAATCGCCAACTGGGATCGCCACTGCTTTCTTCCGCCGATCTTGCTCTACATTGAATTAGCATCAATCCATCGATCGAACCACACCTCGTAGACTATCATTCAATGAGGCAACAACAAGTCCACGGCAAGGCAATTCATGTCCTTCTGCCATCGATCGACCCATTACAATAACCCTGACACAATTTCGACACTCATGAAGTATCCTGTCGCTGATGATAGTATTGTTTTCAACAAGTGAACGCTTCCATCAATAATTAGCAGACACTCAAGTCTTGCATGTCTTGACCTCGAATGTCAACCCAGGTAGATCCCACATGCCCCTTAATTGCTCGTAACACACAAAGAATCCATCAGGCTCTGATCGAAGCGCGATTCCAGCTAGAATCGATCAGAACCTGTATATCGTGTTCCTTTTCTTATTACCCCGAAAAGGGCTTTGAAAGCTTCGATCAGAGCCTGGATCGAGTCCCTTTTCATACTGCTCCGAAAAAGGATTTGAAAGCTTCGATCATCTGGATCATCTGGAGCCTATATCGTGTTCCTTTTCTTCTTACCCTACAAGAAGCTTTCGATCAGAGCCTGAATCGAGGTCCTTCGGAAAAGGATTCGAAAGCTTCGATCAGACTGCATTGTGTTCTTTTCCGTATTACCCCAATCGGAAAGGGCTTTGAAGGCTTCGATCAGAGCCTGTATTGAGTTCCTTTTCTTAATACAACCGATATGGGCATTGAAAGCTAGCTTCGATCGGAGACATGGACTGGGTGGTAAATCGATCGAAATACAGACGTGTACAACGAAGAATGGAATAATAGGAGTGCAGGATCTAGAATCTCCCGCCGGGCAGTGTACAGTACGAGTATGGAGATGTCTGTAGAGATCTTCCAGGGAGCTTTGATGTTCTGGCACCGGCTGTGTGTGGGCTAATGCGATTGATTAGGTAAACAATATCGGCAAGCTGGTCCTCACGTGCAAACACCCACGTCTCCGGGTTGCTCCCTCATGGGCAATACAGGGCCACGCTCCTTCATTAACTTACCTTACCTCCCCCCACGTCATGTTTTCTCACAGGCATGGTCACGAACTCCAACACCATTTCCGACTCTGCAAAACCTTCTCATTCTGTTTTGGAGGTACTACTTTTCTAACTCTGCTCACTTTGACTGCCTGGCTTGCCTTTAGAAGAAATCACCCCTCTTGGCATTTGTGGCTACCACCAACCTTCTGAACTCTCACTTTTGTACATGTTCCTACATACACTAAGATCATCACGTGACCATTGGCAATCATTTATTTTGTATAGTGTAAAGAAAGTGGAATTACATTCACTCTATGTACATATTGAGCTTTTAAAAATGTATAATTTTGGGATTGAAAAGTTAGATTTGTGAATTTGATCAAATTGCATAAGTAGAATTGTGGTATGAGTAGACCCCACAAGTAGATGATATATGCCCATGGTGGGTGGAGAATCGCAAATTTCCAATATCTATGTAACTAGTTGGTTTACTTAAAGCACCTTTTCATTAGTGTTGGGACTTTAAAATTTCTTAATTTTATGAATATATGTTGTGCTGTTCAGAATACTTAGCATGTGGTGATTAAAAAATTGTCCATACTCATGATTATAAGAATTATAGGACAAAAGTGAATAGAAAAAGTGGAAATTACGCATTGAAGTGATTCTTGACCGACAACATTGAATCAATCATGCACAATAAGTACATAGGTAATTCCGTTCAAATAACTATATCCTAAGTGCCATTTTGATGTATGAAATCTGTCATTTTGTCACAACCTGCCATTTTGGCGGCATACTTGGTTATGCTTCCAATGACACCTTTACGTGGCAACCATTGCTTCTTTATACCATGATCATTAAAACGTTACTCGACTTTGAGGCACTTCAAGTCTTCGCTTGGTGGTTAGGGTTCATGGCCCCGGCCCCAATGAGGAGGTCGTGGGTTCTACTCCCCATACCAACATGGTGCTCACCACCTTAATTCATCCAACTATGTTGGGAGGCTCTTGGACCTTGTTGTATGGGTACCCCAAAGCCCGTAGGGGAATACCATGTCAAGTATCTAGGTAGGAACTAGCATAGTGTTCACCCCGAGAGGGGTTAGTATTTGCGCCATTGGTGTGATGACCTTGAGGCATACATTGAAGGATAGGTCAAACAAACACTCTATTCACACTGGCCTCTAAATAGGTTTGAGTTTATCTTCTCCTTGTACTTTGAGACTAGGTAACAACCAATGAGTGTGAAGTGTGGTCAAGAAGCAGAAAAGACAATCTTCATTACTTCAAGTTCTTCATAAACAATCTTCATCACTTCAAGTTCTTCATAGACAATCTTCATCACTTAAAGTTCTTCATCCATGTACTCCCTCTGTCCCATCGAGAGGTAGACTTGAGAGAACCTATTGTACAATTATAATGGGACACATGGAATACAAACTTAGCCAAAGCTAATGAATGCTTTTGCCCTGGTATCTCCTGATTGTGCAAAAAAAAGTCTACTATCTTCTTCTTCTTTTTTTAATGGATTTACGTCCTTGCTTTACGAAAAATTTGGGCTGTAAAAATACCTCAAATCCTAAACAAATATCACAAGAATTCATCTAAGGGCTAAGATGCATCAAGCTCTAAGTGTCCATCATAATCACTCTCCCTTGGCCGAAGACCAGTATTACGTCCACATGTATTGACCGGTCAAACTATTTTCACATGAATGTAACACACTTGCTCCCCAAGATGCTTTATCCTCCTGTCTGACACTGCCTTGATGCTCACATGAATTTTATCCATGTATGCCAACTGCCATTTTGAACAACACATGCCTCCATCACTCGCAAAAGCACACTTCAAAACCTTCAAATTCAAATTTTCAAACTTGAAAACCATAGCTAGCTTACACTCGACCCCAAATATCTCAACTCGGAGGCTGTACCAAATAGATGCTCTGTACATTGCCTATTAACAATACAATTACTACCATGGAATCACTTACCCACCAAAAGGTTCAAAACCACATGAATTCCTTTCCTCTAAATGAGTATAATAAAGGACATACAAAAAAAATGATATATAGATATCTTCAGTCCATGCACATGGAGGTCACATTCCCGCAAAAAGAACATTACTATTTACACGAGGGACTATTGTAGCGGTGAAGAATGCCATGTCCATGGGGAGCAAGCAAGCATGGGATATGAGGTAAATGTGGGAGTGATGCTAGAGCCAGTTTTGGCACAAATAGGATAATCACAAAGTCTACTAAGAATTGTGCAAGATCTGAAACAACAGAAGATGCCAGCCATCTTTGGCGGTTTTTTGACAGCTGACAAATGCTGTCTGTTGCAAAGCTTAACAGCTTGATCGGCACCCACGACGACAACGACGGCTTAGATAGCATACCGTAGCTTAGCTTACACGTGCCTTGAGAGGGGACGTTAGCATTTGAAAATCTGCTACACCAATCTGGCTGCGCTATGGTATGTCTCCCACTGTGTGGATATGCTCCATTGCTCCTTGGTTTCTGAACCCGGTGATCATAGGACTGTCCTCCTAAAACCATAATCCGTAAACTTAAGCTTGAATGCTTGAGGTATGAACACTTATTTTTAGACTTTTAAAGGCATCCACTATATTTGGAGTGATGGAATGAATGCCTTATTATTTTTGGGTGATTAGCAAAAAGACAAGACGAAGTTTCTCTATTTTTAGGTATTTACAAGTGACCAAAGTACGTTGACCTATAAGCGGACACCCTACTGCATGTATGCGTGGGGTACATTGAGGGTAATTAGAGGGTATTCCATTAAATCTAGCATTAAAGAATTAAAGAATCTAGCATGCACATTTGTAGGGAGGGGGCTGCCAATAGGTTTTCCTACCTTAGTTGAGATTCTAATGGATAATTGTTGTTATCAAGGTACATTCTTGGGGGGTGGGGGATGTGGCTTAAACGGATTGAATTGTCTTAGATGGCAATGACCTAAGAGATCATGCTCAATAATTGCTCAGTTTGAGTATGAGAAATATGTAGTGAAATTAGTAGTGTAAGCAAATTTCTGGGCATGCACAAAGTAAATGGAAGTAGAATCATCACTTTGGGACTCTTCAACAATTTACTATGACTTTTGAAGGTGGACTAATAGGTGTTTCTAAAATTGCAACATGTAATGTTTGTTGTTGGTTGCAATGTTTGTTGTGAGTACATGCCAAGTTGGACCGTAGAGCTATTATGTACCTTAGGGTAAATAAGCCATATTTGAGCACTCTATCTTAGCACGGTGGAATTGATTCAAGTTCAATTCACGAGCAAACTTCTAGTTGTATCGTAGTATATGGACCACATTCAAGGTTGAAATTGAACATTTGTACCTTAGATAGAAATGACTGTAAAATGAGATTTGCAATGAAATTGACATCAGGTATGAAATTCATAGGACATTGCAAATGAAAAAGAAGTAAAAGTAAAAATAAATAAATAAAAATGAAAAAATTGATACCAGTGTGTCACTATTATCAAATTATCAAGGTCATTTTCCCTGTGAAAGTAATGAACAGAATCTCTAATTAAAAATTATCCTTGATTTTCAAAAAAGCTAGCACTAAACTATCAACAAATATAACGTTGAGTATCGGTAGCATAGATTTCTTGACCATTGCTAATAGATGATACTTGTGCAAATTAGGTGAGAATCTACAGTTTCTCTAGATGTTATACTTCATGCTCAGAATGTACATTACAAGCAAGAATCTGTCAGATTTGGGCGAGTCTTTCATCCGGTTGTCCTGACAGCATACCTGAACGTCACACACGATAAGCACTATCATACACGGTGAGCTTGGCAATTCAGTAGGTCAGCCATTGAATGACAACTGTTTTAAAGTAAGACGCAACATTGCAAATTTAATTCTACAAAATAAAATCATCGAAGTCTGCACAAGTAAGATACTGATGGTACCATCTCAACAGAAACTAGTAATGAGCAGGTCATTAAACTCTTCTCAGAACAGTTACGTCTGAAGCTGGAGACATCCCGGTGCTGCTCAACTTAATCTGATGCAATTCAGTGCTGTTAATCACAGCTGAAAAGCACTTCCTCGTATTATGTACACAATACACCCTATCCTGTACTACAGTAATTTGAAGTTTGAACTAACAGAGCCATTACAACTTGTTATTGCAAGGCATTTATGAAAGAGATCGTTAAGCACATCAATAACTCTGTTTTCGGTGTTGGAGAATCATTCTGCCCTAATTTGTGATCAAGCTCGAAATGAGGTTTTCCATTGTCAAACCATGCCATTTTAGTTGCTCATGAGTATCTTACATAGAATGATATGATTCAGTTGCAGACGAAAGAACTTCTCCAGACTATTGCAGGATCCTGCACACCGTGAAACACATTGAAATCATGGCATGAGGCTCAATTTTAATTACACAATGTGTATCAGCAACCATTTCGATCCAGTATGATACTGAAACCCAATTTTTCATGAGCACCTACACAGAGAAAGTCTGCGCACATTAGAGCAACTCAGTCGACCATCAGCTGCCAGGAGCTTCTAATTCATCCACCATTCGAAAGTCTGTCTGTACGTGTACTGTCATTCAGAGCCATGCCGGCGTGCAAGGACGACAATCCTCGAACGCACAGAGTTTATTATCATACTTTCACTGCAATTAAAGTCGACGTTTACAAGCAGAAACGACGAAGTTCGTTAATTTCCTGCTTACGAAGTTATCGTGCATTTATCGAGGAACGGAAAGAAAAGTGAGAGAGATTATCTATGCACTCCGTCTATCTTGGAGCTGGCACCTGATTCCGAGATTTAACCTAACTAGACAGTCAGAATGTTCAAGTAGATTCTAATGGAGAACAGATACAAATATTATGATAAGTCAGATGTCCATAAATGAACAATAGCACAGCAAGTATTTCTCTTGTCCTAGTGTCTGGCCCGATTTTGAGTTCGGTGTGATTACCTTACGTAAATTTGCATTGTACCAATCATGGTGGCCAGTACTCCATCTTAAATTGGAAACAAAATAGATCTCGGCATTGCATAATGATGATATATTGGTCTTGAAGCACTTACTGATCATTGATACAGCAACTCAAGAACAATGCCATGTGGAAAGCAACTGAACGCAAAGCGAACTTCAGTGTTGGATGTTAGAAACTGTATTACAGTACATCTAACTATCACCGCTATGGCACTAACTTCAAGGTATCGAATGCAAGGTGAGGAACATTAAACAGCTTTCATCGAAATTAGGATACAAGTTTGTGAACATTCCATTGGCACCGCTCGCCGTTCTCGGCGACAACGAAAGTAGCGATCTCCAGAACGTTCGCGAAAGCGGCAAACGAGAGTTTCTGGAACTTTCAATATACTTTGCATGGAGTTGGGTCCAATGGGTGTGAGGGTTTCTGAAAAAGCGATCGACGATTCGACGAGAAGACCCCAGCAATGGACAGTGACAACTGGAGCAAACTCTACCAATGGGTCACCCCACATCTACGATGGATCCAGATAAGACACGTCGGATGTAGGGAGGATGGAGATTGCGAGCAGGGTCTTCTGGAGCCTTCTGGAGCCTGCATTCGTGCGTGAATTCTTCCCCGCCATGGCCGCGATTACTGCATGTTTCAACATCGCCGCTCAGCCTGTTATTAGATCTCGTGGCGCTTCCGATTTCGCATAGAATTTCTTGCGAGCTCTCTTGACGATAATTTTGCGATCTCTCTCTCTTCACGATAGTTCTGCGAGCTCTCTCTTGACGACTATTCTGCGAGTTCGTGCTGATTTTCAGCTGTGGTATGCATTTTTCTCTTGATTCTCTCTTGATTTTAATCGGGAGTTCATGAGTCGTGTTTTTTGATATATTGCAATTGATTCTTGAATTATTGATTTGGTACTAACCTCGAGCGTGCAATCAATGTGCAGCGACGCTGGTGATTTTCGGACAGCGACGTTTCTTTTCATCCTCGGGCTACGAGTACAGAATTGACGTGATTTTGGTACATTTGTGAATTTGCAGTAGGTAATTCATCTCCTTCATTGTGCTCTCGTTCTTGTGATTGCAAGAAATGCATGTTTTCTTTGAGGAAATGGTCAGCAGGATTGGTGTCATGGCGTGCTGTATACTTGACGGGTTCATTAGTGTGTGGAAATTCTTAGTCCAATTTCCACCCGAATGTCGAACGCAGAACTTCGATGTCCTGCAACGTCTTTCTTTTCAGCAAGAATTGGTGTTTTGAATGTGTAGTTGGGAGTTCTAGTTTTTTATGGAATTGAATTTTCTGGCTGTACTCTCCGATCACAAGTTACGAGTGTGTTTTTGTCTGGGATCCGTTTAGCTCCTGGAATTGTGTCGAAATTTTGTGTATAAGTTGCTTGATAGTACTTTCTGTCGTCTAAGGCTGTTAGCTAAGGCATGTCGAAATACGCTTAGATGGGCCATGTCAGTGCTGGTGAGCCTAGCAAGGGCAGTGTTCGTCTTCTTGAGCGAATTCGCTGAATCTTGAGATTCACTGCCACGCAGGTTTATCGGTTAGAAATGGCAGCTGTTATTGGATCTGTGGCTTTCTCGCCATCGACAATTGCTGGACTGCAAAGTAACGTAGCTAATGACCGCATTTCAAAGCAACGCAATTGCTCAATGCTAGGGCAGAAGGCATCCGAGAAGTTGTTCTTGAAAGGAGATTTGCATATATCAAGCAACAGTCGGGAAAGCAACTCGAAACAGAGGAGATGTGCAGGGCCTCTTCGTGTGACTGCTGAGAAAGTTGTTGGCATTGATCTTGGCACAACCAATTCTGCAATGGCCGCCATGGAAGGTGGACAACCCACAATCATTACCAACTCTGAGGGCCAGCGGACAACCCCCTCGGTACGCAAATGGTTACTCACCTCAGTTGATCCTTGTTCTCGAGGCATAAGGGCATTCACATCTTGCCTTTATCGTACTGATTCTAATGCCGTACAAGCTGTATCGTAGACTCTTGCTCTCGTGAACCTGCACTGAATTTAAAAAAAGAAATAGATGACAAATTCAGGAAAGCAATGAGACTGAAGTTGAAGAGGGATGATGTACAAATGTGCAACCTATTGTGCATGAGTATTGGGGAATGTCGATGTTACTGACTTATCTTCTTTATCTTGTTCAGGTTGTTGCGTACACAAAGAAAGGTGATCGGTTGGTTGGGCAGATTGCGAAGCGCCAGGTGTGCCCTCCTGTCTTAATTCGATGATTCCCTCTAGTGCGCGATCTGTGTGAACTTATGTGAGAAAATGTGAAACTTCATGTTGAGAAAAGCGAAATGAAAGTTTGGCTGCAGTTTAATCTAGTGAGCTGGTGTGGAGCAGGCAGTGGTGAATCCAACAAATACGTTCTACTCGGTGAAGCGATTTATCGGGCGGAAAATGAATGAAGTGGAATCGGAATCTACACAGGTTTCTTACAAGGTTCTTCGGGATTCTAATGGTAATGTGAAGCTTGATTGTCCGGCAATCAACAAGCAGTTTGCTGCTGAAGAAATCTCTGCACAGGTCGGTGTTGATATGAGTCAGTTCTTTCGGCCTTGTCTTCCTTGATGATCGTGAGTGCTTCATTATTGATAAGAAGTGAACGTAGTTTAGTTTGAAGCGGTATAGGGAAGCTAGGAGCACTCTGGTCCTGACCCATGATCTGGTATATTTACAGGTTTTGAGGAAGCTTGTGGACGATGCTGGTAAATTTCTGAGCGACAAAGTTGATAAAGCGGTGATAACGGTGCCTGCTTACTTCAATGACAGTCAACGTCAAGCTACCAAAGATGCAGGTCGAATTGCCGGTAAGTAGATGAATTGGTGCAATGCATACATATTGAAATACAGGGTTTAGTTTTTTCATTGTGTCTCTAGTTACACAAGAGGTTAGAGCTACTCCCGGCCTGGTGCTTCAATCGACACGAAGGATCTACCACTGACATGGATAATGTATCAATCGACTTATCATACTATGTCTCTGTCTAGGTGTCGATGTACTGAGGATCATCAATGAGCCTACCGCGGCATCATTGGCATATGGATTCGACAAGAAGAAGAATGAAACAATCCTGGTCTTCGACCTTGGCGGAGGCACCTTCGATGTTTCAAGTATGACTAATCGATCCTTGTGTTCATAGTATCTTTCCGTTTCATTATACTCTCTATACCGGACTCTTGATTGGTTGAGGACCACACTTCTCAAAGTATCACCATGTCCCTGATGAAAGCCTCTCCAGAGTCTTGGTTCAATGATGAATACAACGTCCGAAAACGTGAATTACCCTTGCTGCTTACTAAGAAATTATGTGTAATGGTGATCGCAGTTTTGGAGGTAGGAGATGGAGTTTTTGAAGTACTCTCCACAGCTGGTGACACGCATCTTGGAGGTGATGACTTCGATAAGGTATGTGGAGGATGGCTTGGTATAGAATCTTATTTCCTTGCAAGGACAATATCTAGATTTTAGGTGATGAGTTAACTAAAGGGAGAACTTCATGAAGAACCTTCCTGTATCACATTGTAGTGTCCAGTCTGAGTACAATGAATTCAGAGCCTGATTGAGAGGGGTATGATCAAATGTGCAGAGAATAGTTGACTGGTTGGCGAACGAGTTCAAGTCTGCTGAGGGTATTGATCTCCTGAAGGATGCACAAGCACTTCAAAGGCTCACTGAGAGCGCTGAGAAAGCAAAAATTGAATTATCCAATCTTACTCAGACGTCTATCAGGTACATTGCAGTTCCTCCTAGAGTACTCAATGTTAGCTCCTGTTAGTGTGATTATTATGATTGTGCGTGCGTAAAGTGCAGGTCAGCAGCTTCATGAATGTTAACACATGCTGAGGTCCTAAGTTCTTAAATACTGCATATTGACTACTCTAAATTTAGATATAAGGACCCTGTACTCTCAACCATCATCTCGAATAAATACTCTTTAGTCTGGTGTTTCTTAATATGTACATCGTGTTCTAAAAAATGGGCCATGAAGCACTTCGCGGAATTCTCAAACTTCTTGTTGTTATCCTCTTGGGCTAGTTTCATGAGTTCAGAACGCGTACTGAGTATTCCGGTAGTTTCTGGCAACCGAAAAAGTCAATTATCGGGTTCTGTTGTATAAGCAGTTCCTCATAGTTCCTCTGTTCGAAATGGCGCAGCCTTCCTTTCATAACAGCGACCGCAGAGGGACCCAAGCACATAGACACAACTCTCACACGTGCCAAGTTTGAGGAGTTATGCTCGGACCTCTTCGACAGGTACGGAGTACTTCTTGTTTCCATCGTTTCTGAAGTCGCATTTTAAGCAAGGATTAATTTTCAAATGTGAGTGTACTGGACAAGCGATTATTAACTTCCAAGGATCTGCGTAGTGCATCCTTTACCCCTTGTCTGGTCGGTTATCGCACAATTTGTTTGTATAAGGAATGGCTTTCAGCTTGTTTCAGTTGTTTTCCACTTATTGACTCTCTGAGCCCACCAGATGTCGTGGACCGGTGACGAGAGCTTTGGAGGATGCCAAGTTGAGCATCAAAGATCTGCAGGAAGTTGTCTTGGTCGGCGGATCAACCCGAATTCCAGGTGTTCAGCAGCTCGTCAAACAGATGACTGGGAAAGATCCGAACGTGACTGTCAATCCTGATGAAGTTGTTGCCCTTGGAGCTGCAGTTCAGGTGCTTTTTCTCTTGACTCTAAATCCTTGGTATTGTAAACATTAAAAAGCTTCATTGAGCTTGACTAGGACTAGCTCATTGTAGTACTTAAGTCACTGTAGTACTAATACTTAATTGGGAAACCCGTTGTATTGGATTCTTCAATGACAGGCTGGAGTGCTCTCTGGCGAAGTCGGCAATATTGTGCTTTTGGATGTTTCGCCTCTCTCGTTAGGATTGGAGACTTTGGGGGGCGTCATGACCAAAATCATTCCTCGCAACACGACACTTCCAACATCCAAGAAAGAGGTACTGGCCCAAGTTTCCTACTTCGGTTTATATGTACATTCTTGAGCTTGATACATGTCGAAATAGCTCTGTCATGAAGATATTAGCCTTTCTTTTGACCTGAATTCACTAGAAATCAGTCTGATTCAGATTAGTCTGCGAATTACTACTGGTGGAACTTAGTCATCGCTAATCTTACTCTTCATTGTGTGATTCTTGCAGGTCTTCTCCACTGCAGCAGATGGTCAAACAAGTGTCGAAATCAATGTGCTCCAGGGAGAGCGTGAGTTTGTAAGAGATAACAAATCACTTGGAAGTTTCAGGTGAGTTGGAATTTGTTTCTCTCATTTCATTTTAGTCGTCACCTTCTCAATAGTCGTATGTCTCACTTATCAATATCGGTTGCTTTCAAGAAAGCAGATCAGAGCCCGAGATAGAGATCGGTACTCTCGAACGGATTCACTGTGAAACAAAGCATCTTACTACACTGAATGTTTGAAATACTGACATGGATATGTCCTTCAATTCGTACTAAGATCTGATACTGGGAGTTGCAAACTCCCTAATATATGTATCGTGCATACTTTATTGGATGTCTCACTCCTCTGTAAATGAATGCTTCTAAGAGTTGGGACATATTGTCGTTTTTGCTAATTGCTTCTTTGTGTACATGATCCAGGTTGGATGGTATCGTGCCTGCTCCTCGTGGAGTTCCTCAAATTGAAGTGTCCTTCGATATCGATGCCAATGGCATTTTGTCGGTAACAGCAACAGACAAGGGATCTGGAAAGAAACAGGACATCAAGATTACTGGTGCTTCCACACTTAACAAAGACGATGTAAGCTATATTTTGATAAACTGCAGATGTCATTTTTGCATACAGGACTGTCGTGCGAGCTTGCTCAGGAGACGAATTTGGAGTTATTACCTTGTTTTGGTTAGAAAGGGTAGTTAAACTGAACTTTTGTCAGCTGGTGTCATAACCAATCTTGGACTTGGTTGCAGGTGGAGAGGATGGTGCAAGAAGCAGAAAGAAATGCTGAAGCGGACAAAAAGCGTAGGGAGGTTATTGACCTAAAGAATCAGGTAATGTGAACAGTCCATCTGTAGAAATTTATTTGCTTGATCTGTAAGCCATCAGTAATGACCGCGATACTGTCACTCGATTCAATACTAGGTCTAAGTTAAGTACGAACCCTAACCTCTAGCCGTCGATGATGTATGCAGAGTGACAGCATGATTTACCAGGCCGAGAAGCAGGTGAAGGAATTGGGTGACAAAGTGCCAGCAGATCTGAAAAGCCGGGTAGAGGCTAAGGTTGCTGACCTCAAAGAAGCGGCGACGACAGAGGATGTGAACAGAATGAAACAAGCTCAAGAAGCACTACAACAAGAGTTAATGCAAATTGGGCAGGCAATTTACGGAAGCGGTGGAGCAGGCGCAGGCGCAGGTCCAGCACAAGGAGCTGGTGAATCATCCCCTGGAGCCAGTAAAACTGATGGAGACGATGCAGAAGTGATCGATGCTGATTTCAGCGATTCATCATGAGGAATGAAGCTTTCATTTCAGCCGGGATGATGGGAAATGGCCTGTACATATTCATCGTGTTTGAAAGGCAGTGGTTGATTCGAAAGACGGTGGACATCTATCGAACGACTAGTCATTTGATATCGGCACTTTAGCTTGTAGTCTCTTCTGATGTGTATATTACCAGTGCAGACTACTGAGATTCTGGAAGCCTTTAGGGTTAAGAAAGGGAAAGTGGTTCAGACTATCTGGACTGATACGCTTCAAGCACTGGATTAATGCGGATGTAGTGATCTCAAGATTTGACTTGAGTTGTAAGTTGAGTATTCATCATTTGGCCTCCTTCCTCTAGCAGCTCCTGTGTGTTGAGCATGCGATTGTGTTCCTTCGTTTCTTAACTATCGCCCTTTCTCTCCTCATGTTTGCTGCCCCTCTTGAAACACTTGGTTTAGAATGATGAAGCAAATACTCTTGAAACACTTGGTTTAGAATGATGAAGCAAATACTCTTGAAACACTTGGTTTAGAATGTTGAAGCAAATACAAGCTGTAAGATGAATGAATTTGACATTTGATATTGGTCAATAGACAACAGTATTTCATCCAAAATCATCTTCCCAACCTCCTTATCATACACCGTGAGGGGCGCCGACGTTCTAGAGTTAAACACTTAAAAGTGTTTCGTTAAGTTGAAGTGAAATATTATTAAGTCTCTTAGTGTTTCAATAAGTACTCTTTGGTAGATTCTGGAAAGATCAAAAGCTCAAACATTTCAATAATGTTTGAACAAGTGCTCTTTGGTAGATTTTGGTAGTCTTTTCATTTGTCCCATTATCCCATATTGATTATAGCACTAAGTGATTGTTTAAAGTATACTACCTTTGTCCCATAATGTCAAATCGATAGGTTTTCTCAAATATACTTTTCGAGGTAGATTTGAAAGACATATTGTTTTGACATTATGGAATAGAGGGAGTAAAAGATTTGACATTATGGAATAGAGGGAGTGAAAGGAAGAGCTTAACTTTCGTTTTACATGATTATAGTTTTGCATTGTAGTGCAACATTGTAGTGCATCATTGTAGTGCATCACTCCAATATAGAACTAGTTTTACATTAAGGAGGTTTTTAAATTTTGATATATTTTCACCAATGAAATTATGAGAGGTTTCAGTGAGGAAGGTTTGTTCTTGGAATTTTTCTACTAGTGAAATTTAAGAGGGTTAGATTAAGAAGGCTTTATTCTCAAAATGTACGATATTGAAAATTCCAAAATCCTCACCTAGTATAAATGGGTTGAAACACAAGAGAGATGTTCGAACACTCTGTTCACAGTGATTGTATTAACGGTTTAAACCAACCCCTTTCAAACACTGTTGTAACAATGTTTCACCGAGTGTTAAAACATGGATTTTGCACTAGTGACGGTTTCCATGTTGTCATAACAAGTGATTCTCTTAGAGTCTAACGAGACTTACTGTGGTGTAGTCTTCCTAAGTTGAGAGGTCGTCTTGTACAATTAAGTCCAATTAGGAGTAATGATTCAAACTTCTCTTCAAAGGTAGTTGTTTTGAAAACTTTAAAAATTGCATGTAAATTAAAAATATGATCTCTTTTGATAATAATCTCTGAAGTATAAAGTGTGTTGGATTCACACTTGAGTGTACCTCAATATTATAGTAAACAATCACTCATTTTTGTGATAAAGCCCATCAAATTAGGAGATCTATGTGCATCGTCTCTCATCAACAATTTCTAATTATTGCTTCAATCACAATCCTCAATTTTACTTGTTCTTGAGTCCCTAAGTGTTGATTCACTGATATATTTCTAGTTTTATTTAGCTTGAAGCAATTTCTGTAAAATACCTATTGATAAATAAAGTTTTCTCTCCACCTATGAAAGTCATTCACACCATTATAAATGTTGAATGCAATAGGTATTGTAGTACACTCGGATCTGATTATAATGCACTTAAAAGGTTCCCAAAACTGACAATTTTTTAGTATACATACAATTTTCAAACATTTCCCAAAAATTTGAATCATTTTTGAACATAACTGTTCAGCATGACAGGGTGTATTCATAAAGAATCAAGAAATTATTTCAATGATTTTGTTTGACACAAATCTAATCTTAGGATACTTCTCAACAGCTTTCTTGTTGGAAGTTATCTTATCAAGATATTTTTGACATTAGATTTGTGATGATCTTTCTGCAATGAAAAAAATTTAAAAATGGATGATTTTTGAGGGACTATATCTCCTTCATCAACCATTGAAATTCAACTTTATTTTTTGGGATGGATTCCAAATAGATTCTTGTTTTAGTGGTATAAATTGTGACCCAATATGAAGGTAAGGCACAGATTTGAGTGCAGGAGGTGTAGTTTTGGACTACATTCTCTTTGTAAACTTTTTGGCAATTTTAACCATTGCAAGGCTATGCTTTGAGCCAAGAAATTCTTTTGATGAATCTTTTTTGGTGCAAAGGTATAGTTAGGATAGATTAGAACAACTTTGTAGTTGGTGGTTTTTTAATTGCAATTGGTTTGTAGGTAGTATTTTCACTTCAAAGTAAAATTGATGGAATTTTGTAGTTTGTTGTGCATACTTACACGTTATGATCTCGCAATCTATGCAACCTCGTGACTCAAATTGGTCCACATATTCTCCAATTAGTCTATTACAAGTTTATACGATTGAGATCTAAAAAACTTGCCTTAATTTTCATCTATGCCACTTTGAATCATCTATGCCACTTTTTTCGGAGGTTCGATTTTTTGGCTAAAAATAGCCAAGTGCGTTAAAAGTTAAGACTTGAACTCTGCAATTGTTTTGAGATCATATCACTTAAAGTATTTTCTTCCTATGTCTTTAAAGGAAAAAGAATGTTTTGGGTAACACCATGGCCATGTGACTGGAGGCTCTTCACAATCTAACTTGTTCTCAAATGAGTTTAGAATATGTCTTCACATAAATTTCCCTTGTAGGATATTTAAAACTTAACCCCTAAACGTCCCTAGTGTCGAAAAACAACATTTCGAATGAAGGGCATAAACTTTGAAGAGCCATAACTTCTTCATCCAAACTCCGTTTTTGACAAAATCACTTGGATTAGGTCACAAATCAAGTCTAGTTAATGTGGTAAAAAATTGCAGACTCATAAAATAAAGTATGAATAAATGGCATGGATTTTAGTGAAGACAGCTTTTGTTTTTGGGTTTTCAAACATTTGGCATGTTTTACCACTGCAAGCCACTTATATGAAATCTAAAATAGTTTTTTGGTAGTTTTCACGACTACAAGGCTACTGTCTGAGCCAAGATTTTTTTTTGATGAATATTTTTGGTACAAGAGTGTCTTTGAGATGAAGATGAACAACTTTCTAGTTGCTGATTTTTTGATTGCAAATTTCATGTTGGTAGTATTTTCACTTCAAAGTGGAAATGATGGTATTTTGTAGCCTGTTTTGCGCAGTAATATGTTATGATCTCGCAATCTAAGAGGTCCCATGAGTCAAGTTTTGGTCCACATGATCTACTACAAGTCTATTTCAAGTTTGTATGGTTAAGATCTGAATAGCTTATCTTTATTTTCATCTATATCACTTTTTTTGAAAATGAGTTTTTGGCTAAAAATACCCCAAGGACGTCTGGGGGTTAAGAACCGTTTGATTTTCCACATTGAGATATGCTGAAATTCAAATACTACGGCTAGATTTTGACCGATGAGTAGGAATGTGAAAAAATGTATGTAATGATAAAGTAAACTAAAATGAATGTGAGAAAACTATGTAATGATAAATTGGAGAACAAGGAATGTGAAAAAATCATGAAATGATAAATTGAACAAGATCGCCATACCTTAGTACCTCTTTGACAAAACTTACATGATAAAAGAATTACTGTTTTTAATGAATTTGTAAAGTTTGTGCTAGCCAATATTTTTTGGGCAAATTTTGGAAATAGATGAGAATGTTCATATCATGATTTTGGGTGGATTTCAATATGCTTTTATTGCTCTTTTGAACTTTGAGATTGTGAATCTCTCACGATATGAGGAATTACAAGGTATAAATGGTCTTCTTGGAAAAATGTTTGAATTTTGGGTTGCATCACAAGCTAGTATGCAAGCTTTGACATGTATTTTGACACATACATCTTCTTTATAGAGAGAGAGAGAGAGAGAGAGAGAGAGAGAGAGAGAGAGAGAGAGAGAGAGAGAGAGAGAGAGAGAGAGAGAGAGAGAGAGAGAGAGAGAGAGAGAGAGAGAGAGAGAGAGAGAGAGAGAGAGAGAGAGAGAGAGAGAGAGAGAGAGAGAGAGAGAGAGAGAGAGAGAGAGAGAGAGAGAGAGAGAGAGAGAGAGAGAGAGAGAGAGAGAGAGAGAGAGAGAGAGAGAGAGAGAGAGAGAGAGAGAGAGAGAGAGAGAGAGAGAGAGAGAGAGAGAGATACAGAGAGAGAGATACAGACATTACACGTCACCCCAAGTCTGGGATCTTTCCGGCAATTCGAGACAGATTCCTATCAATCTATTCGAGTAAACCCCACGCTCACCGTCACATCCATCATTCAGCAGCTACATGGAAGTCATGTACAGAGGTCATCGTTCATAACTTGCATCTCATAACGAGAGCAACTCGTGTTGTCCCGTGATAGTAAGACCGTAACCAGCATGAGTATAGCAGGTAATAAATCACTCAACGGCGATTATTAATCAACAGGCATCGGGAGTCAAGCAGGATTCACACAGCCCAGATGGACCGGGCGGGGGGGCGGGTGCACTACTCGTAGTGAAGTACCGAAACAGCAAGACTCCTTCTCATTATAGGCAGGTCGAAGTAAACATCGCTTAGTGGGCTAATTATTCGAGCGACGGGCTTTTATAAAGCCAGCAAAGCAAAACAACGCTAGTGTAACGGAAAAACCCGCTTAGTCTCCTCAGGAAAGCAATTTTGGACCCTATGGTGGTATTCCGCCAGCATTTGAAAAACACCACGCAAGTAGTTGACAGATGAAGGGGAAGAAAAAGTCATGAATGTAGAGCGGAGCTCTAAGCTGAGGGGGTCCGCCTCACCTGCACCCATGCATTCAAACAAACAGACAGTCAGTTTAGATGCGTGTGCGAGGTGTCTACAGCTAAAACCCCACGTTGTTATCCGAGTCGCAAGTTAAAGCAACGCTGCAAGATTCATGACATTCGGACCAAGACAAGTATTCCGGCCCTAATTGAGCAACCTGCATGATCAAAGACAAGGACGATGAGGTCCGAATCTGCTCTCAAAACATGAATGCGGCCGTTGCAGCACCTGAGACATGGTGGAGATCGGCACTGCCGTGACGAAGCTCCAGTCCACGAAGAGCCAGTAGCACTCGGTTTCAACGTAGCGTCCAAGAACTCGCGCCAGCCGTCACAGGAAAAAGAACAGGATTCTTGATCTGGTGTCACTGCACTTTCTGTTAGGCAGTCGATAGCATGGCTGCTGAGGGCGGGCACATGATGGTGCGTTAACGCCAAGCGTCCGGACGGGTTGTGGACAAGGTGGTGTTCGTAACATAATCACCCTCCCCGATGCAGTCTTTGCGGGCGATAATAAACGAGCGGGCGGCCTCTACTATGAAAAAACCGTTTATCGAGCGAGCAGGGTGTCTAGAAGTGAGAACCGGTCATCGTGACGGCAGGGTGCTTGCGGTTCAGCTGGCTGCCCAGGTCGGGCTTCCACAAGTGCAATATGGAGCCAACCAGTGGTGTCCCTGCAGGCCCCGGGTGTGAGTTACCGTATGTACTCATTCCTGGTAGGGTATACTTCTGATGGTAACGTGCATCAGGCTTGCTCAGGTTTATAGATTGTGTTGTGTCTCATGTGGAGTGTAACGGAAGGAATTTCGTGTGTTCCATCGCATCATTGCTTATTTAGACAAAATAAGCTCATTTACGAGAGAGAGAGAGAGAGAGAGAGAGAGTCCCGCCGCCAGCCCCTGGTAAGCGCACCTCTGATTAGAATGAGACCTGGTATGTCCACACTCTTATCAGAGGTGCATACCAGGCTCAAACACTTACGCATTAACATCCTCGGGAAGAAATAGATGTAATGGATACTCTCTATGATATCGGAATATCGTGAAAACCTTAAACAAATTCCTTGACGTACTGTGCATCATAAATGTCACAGTGACTAGTAACCTTTATCATTAGTTGCAATAGGGTCAAGTGCCTGGGAAGGTGTAGCAGGTAGCACCTTACGAGGGGAGCGTCTGAGCAGACGTAGCGGTTCTCTGTAGTGAGAATGTGAGTGATGTCACTGATGTTGACCTTGATGCCCGGAAAATGGCCAGTAGAAAGCCAGTTGAGCACCTTTGCGTGGAGACGTTCATGCGTAAATCCATTGTCAGTCAGAATCTTGAAAAGAATCTGTATTTCGTCCACGGCCGCTTGGACCGTGTTGGACAGATAGAGTATCGGCAAAACCTGTGATAGAATGATGTTATACGCATTGCGCACTGGTCGGTTTGAGTGAAACTTTATGAACTGGGTGTACTTGAACGGGAGGGCTCGACGCTTGTCGAACTTCCGTAACACAAAGCCTGACGGGTCTGTAGGGTGAACGTCAATCTGCAAGTTCATGAAATGTGCCGAGATTCCTCGTAACGGGTCATTCGGGTCAAACTTTTCAACTTCTGGCTTGATTTCCAACACATGGAGGGGGTAGATCCAGTATGGGTTGGATGCATCGCGAGGCTGGGTGGGATCCAGGAACATCTGAGGATTCCCAACGTTCAGAAGGCAGATGTCATCAATGTATCGGAACGCGTATTTGAATTTAGCCATGAGGTCGGTACGACCTAGAGCTGCTAATCGCTGGATGAACTTAACTTCATATGCTGTCAAGTATATATTGCACCAGAGGGGTGAACAACTGAAACCCATCGGGATTCCTTTGGTTTGGCGCCATATGCGGTCACCCAAAGCTACCATGCAGTTAGTCATAAGCCACGCATGGAGAGCTAGAAGGCGACTGAGCGGCATCTCGAGCCATTGTGCGTATCTCGGTCGTGTGGTTTCCCATCGAGCAGAAACTGGTACTCCATCGACACCAAGCTTAATCCAGAGTCTGGTAATAGCCTTAGGGTGTAAGGTTTCAGCTTCACGGTAACCGATCTTGAGAATGAAGTGGACCGCGTCCAGTAGATTATTAGGACCTGTGAGTGGGATGGATTCATAGCACTTCGTAATATCAGCCACAAATACATTGTAAACCAATTGGGGGAAGTTCAGTGAAACCTGAAGAATCGAGTCAACCATCCAGAATATGGAGGTGTCAACGCCCAAAAATGTACGGTAGCTACCGACTGATTTTCGGGCCCATCCACGAAAGGAATCCAAGATTTCCATGGTAGCTATAGTGAGTATTGAAGCAATGTTTGTGTACACAGTTTGGAACGCGTTTGTGAGCCAGCGATACTTGAGTTTATGCTGCTTGAAGGAGGCCATAAGAAAAGGGAGCGCTCTGTAGACCGGGGGTGCTTCAGGAAGTAGATCGTTAAGATCACTTATCACTGTTTGCAGCACGGCGGAAGGGAGGTCCCAAGACTTTCCAGTGAAACAAGGAGTAAAATCCTCACTCGATAACCGTTGGAATGCCTGTAAACGAATGTGCCTGATGCATAAGAAGCAGGGATTGTTGTTCGCTTTATCGAGTCCCGAAATAAAAAGGTGTGTGAGAAGCCATTTCAGTTCGTCATTCACAGCTTTGTAGGAAAAAAGCGCTGGAGCAGATTGTTTAAAACCAAATTTGTTCATACGCGAGGCTTTGTGTAACGTAGCTACACACAGCTGTCGGCAGTACTGTGAAGCCTCGCTGAGAGACAGCCCAAAGTCCTGCAATCGTAACATGTGGAATAAACGCTCGAAGGCTTCGAGTGTAACAGTTACAGCTTGGTTGCAATCTGTCGTAGACAGAGGTATGTGGTTCAGACCGAGAGCTAATGCCGCTCGGAGCTTCGGATGTTGAACAACGCGAAGGTCCATAGAGCGTACATGAGGTGCAGGCTTGCTGAAATCAGAACCTTCAAGGATCGTCAAGGGATCCAAGAATGATTGAAAGCGGCGAGCAGTTGAGCAAATGCAGGCATCCTCAGAATCCAGCAGATGTAAAAATGAAAAATGTTTAAACACCTCTGAAGGTTTGTAGACATGTGTCGACAAGTTCCGGTCGTAAGACCAAGAGAATGCAACTTTGTCTAAATTAACCTGTTCTGAGAGACTAAAGTAGGAGAGGACTGCCCTGAAAGTCTGTCGCAGGTTTATCCACTCCATGGCACGGCTGCAGTAGTGCACAGGTAGAAACGAAAAACCTTGCATCTGGCTGGTTCGTTGGAGGCGAAGCCTACCGTAGGCGTCAGGTGAGATGGTCCTGTCAGGTAGACCTGCGTAAGAAGGTGATGACGAGTTAGTCCGCGATGGAGTCCCAATCGAGGAAGCGTCCCTTCATTGCGGAACGATCAAACCGTGATGCTGTTTTTGCGGTCGAAGACGCGTCGTAATGGGACTGGGACGGTGAAGTCAGGCGTGGGGACGAAATACTCGCTGCAGGAGCATGAGACGGGGTCGCATGCGACTCAGCAGGTGAGACTTGGACCGAGTTGCTAGCAGCAGGCGGGTTCCTATAGGCTGGGCCCGTTAAGACGAAAGCCTCGTTCTGGGAGGGCTGGTGGTGGCCGCCTCGTGCAGCGCGCTGATGCTGCCGGGGTAATGGAGCAGAATGCGGTGCCGGCCGATAGCGGCGGTTATAGTCTCCCCGCCCGCCACGAATAGCGCGACGAGGGCCGCCACGAGGCTGAGGTGGTGTGCGAGCAGTTTCGTTATCTGCCGCAGGGGCGTTCATGTTGATGCGAGGGCGTTTGCTCTGGGAGTGCGGTCCCGAGGCGACGGGATTGGCCGCAGAGAAGGACGTTGGTTTGATCCACCTTTCTATCTGCCGAATGCCGGCTCCTGGCGGGTGGGCTGCTAGCAGTTTCGCGTTCGGATCAGCGGCGAATTCGAGAGCAGCTTCAGTCATCAAGTTCCGAATGAAGTGAAACGTTATCTGGTGCCGGACCGCCACACGGGCAGCGTCACTGATCCAGATGATGAAAGCCCCGAATTTGGCAGCCAGCGATGGGTATTCGTCGTCAAAGAATACATGCAGGTTGTTGGCCATGTACCACACCGCCTGGTCGAACCACATCACGTCGCCCTTACAGCCTTTTGAAGCATCAGGCTTGCAGGTACATCTGAAGTAAGGGCGCTGGCAGTTCCAAATTGCTGACGAATATTTCTCAATTCGCCCGAAATTCGAGTTTAGCGCTTGCTTCGTCAAGATACGCACCTCGGGTGACGAGCACTTTTGATGGTCAAACATGACCAGGGGGAACGCTCCAGGGATGGGCTGGCCTTCTCGGAGGATACCAGTCCCATGGATAGCATTCGCTCGGAGCGCCTCGACTTCGGACGCCCGCATGTTACACCAGGTACGCCACATGGGCACTGAGATAGGGGCCAGCAGGTTTATATTAGGTAAACCCCAGCAACGATGAGCCTTCCCAGCGACTTGTGCTTCGATGGAGCGGGCAGGAGTGAACGGGGCGACTGGACCTCTTCCAGAAGCAAGCAGGAGCGCTAAGTCTTTTTCGGCTTGCGAAGACTGGATGGTCTCGACTAAATCCTCCAGAGCGGCTTTTGCGGCTGGTTGGATATTGAGTCCGCTCAGAAACGGATGGTTCTCCGTGGTCGAGGGTCCTAAGAATGCAGCTGGATGGGAAGCCGCTTCGTGGGGGTTCGCAGCCTTCAACGCCGTGTCAACAGCGATGGAGTCCTTCTCAGCTTGTAGAAGCGCTTCATTCTCCCACTCCAGGATATCCGCAAGCTGCGTGTGGGCAACGCGGAGTTGGGCCAAAGCTTTCTCGGGCGAGTCTCGTATACTGATATTAAGGATCAGAGTCCATTGAGAGAGGTCGAGGGTAGCAAGCAGAAGCGGTGCATGCTCACCATCTTCATCGAGATCCAGAAGTGCAGTCTTGTCCATCTCCTGGATGTAGGAGTGGATGTCAGCCGATCGCAGTGAGGCTAATGTGGCTTGTACCACGGGCGAGCGCGCCGTAAGGGATCGACATATCCGATTGCGTATAAGTCGACGACCATTGACCGCTCAAAGAAATTTACTATCACTGCGAATAAACAAATGAGAAAACCGAAACGAATCGCAAGAAAGACAAAGAAGTTCACCACTTCTTCGTGGATCGAGGCCAGAGAGATACAGACATTACACGTCACCCCAAGTCTGGGATCTTTCCGGCAATTCGAGATAGATTCCTATCAATCTATTCGAGTAAACCCCACGCTCACCGTCACATCCATCATTCAGCAGCTACATGGAAGTCATGTACAGAGGTCATCGTTCATAACTTGCATCTCATAACGAGAGCAACTCGTGTTGTCCCGTGATAGTAAGACCGTAACCAAATTTGAGTATAGCGGGTAATAAATCACTCAACGGCGATTATTAATCAACAGCATCGGAGTCAAGCAGATTCACACAAAACCGGATGGACCGGGCGGGAGGGCGGGTGCACTACTCGTAGTGAAGTACCGAAACAAAGAAGACTCCTTCTCATTATAGGCGGTCGAAGTAAACATCGCTTAGTGGGCTAATTATTCGAGCAGGCGGGCTTTTATAAAGCCAGCAAAGCAAAACAACGCTAGTGTAACGGAAAAACCCGCTTAGTCTCCTCAGGAAAGCAATTTTGGACCCTATGGTGGTATTCTGCCAGCATTTG
The DNA here is from genome assembly GCA_037043015.1 of Bryum argenteum. NCBI lineage: Eukaryota > Viridiplantae > Streptophyta > Bryopsida > Bryales > Bryaceae > Bryum > Bryum argenteum. The sequence continues at coordinate 19,336,359 of CM073325.1, read as the reverse complement.
AAAAACACCACGCAAGTAGTTGACAGATGAAGGGGAAGAAAAAGTCATGAATGTAGAGCGGAGCTCTAAGCTGAGGGGGTCCGCCTCACCTGCACCCATGCATTCAAACAAACAGACAGTCAGTTTAGATGCGTGTGCGAGGTGTCTACAGCTAAAACCCCACGTTGTTATCCGAGTCGCAAGTTAAAGCAACGCTGCAAGATTCATGACATTCGGACCAAGACAAGTAAGTGATGGTCTGGTTGGGGTACCCAAAAAGGTTGTCCCATGAACAATTGTACTCTATGCTGGTGTGACAAACATATCTATTTTTAAACTGTAATACAATAAGACTTCATTAGATGTGGTTTACATTGTCTATACTTATAATGTATCAAGAAAAAAAATTAAAAATTAAAAAATATATTTTGAAGTAATTTTATTTGATTTTTTAGTTGAAAAAGTAAGTCATGTCCCAATAACCTAAAATCCATAGAATCAAGCAAATGGAATATCAACCATTTTCATTTTAATATAATTTTTGAATATGACCTACATCTTCTTGTATAGAATACAAAATAATTTATTTAATAATAAAAAAATTAATTCATTGTGCACTATAATGCCTGCAAATCCCCAAATTCAACACTTTTTCCCTCATCTATGAATGGATCCAAAAAAAATAAAAAATCTAAAAGAAAATCTATAGGCATATATACTTTGATTTCAGTGAGGTGCATGATATTTTATTTTCTATTTTAGGGTCTTTTTACTTGATTAAAATGACTAAATTAGACAAACTTTGGAGGCTTTCAATAATAATAACCTAATTAGTGTGTCCAAAAAGTGATACCCCAAGCTTACCATTGCCCAAGTATTCCGGCCCTAATTGAGCAACCTGCATGATCAAAGACAAGGACGATGAGGTCCGAATCTGCTCTCAAAACATGAATGCGGCCGTTGCAGCACCTGAGACATGGTGGAGATCGGCACTGCCGTGACGAAGCTCCAGTCCACGAAGAGCCAGTAGCACTCGGTTTCAACGTAGCGTCCAAGAACTCGCGCCAGCCGTCACAGGAAAAAGAACAGGATTCTTGATCTGGTGTCACTGCACTTTCTGTTAGGCAGTCGATAGCATGGCTGCTGAGGGCGGGCACATGATGGTGCGTTAACGCCAAGCGTCCGGACGGGTTGTGGACAAGGTGGTGTTCGTAACATAATCACCCTCCCCGTCATGCAGTCTTTGCCGGCGATAATAAACGAGCTGGCCTCTACTATGAAAACCGGTTATCGAGCGAGCAGGGTGTCTAGAAGTGAGAACCGGTCATCGTGACGGCAGGGTGCTTGCGGTTCAGCTGGCTGCCTAGGTCGGGCTTCCACAAGTGCAATATGGAGCCAACCAAAGTGTGTCCTGCGCAGCCCCGGTGTGAGTTACCGTATGTACTCATTCCTGGTAGGGTATACTTCTGATGGTAACGTGCATCAGGCTTGCTCAGGTTTATAGATTGTGTTGTGTCTCATGTGGAGTGTAACGGAAGGAATTTCGTGTGTTCCATCGCATCATTGCTTATTTAGACAAAATAAGCTCATTTACGAGAGAGAGAGAGAGAGAGAGAGAGAGAGAGAGAGAGAGAGAGAGAGAGAGAGAGAGAGAGAGAGAGAGAGAGAGAGAGAGAGAGAGATACTTGTCTTGTCACCCCAAGTCTGGGCAATTTCTTTCAATTCGAGAAGTTTGCATTTAACATCACGACAAAGTGTATCAATCCGACACAAAACCCGTGAGATATGACGTCATACCAGGTTCGTCGCTACCGCAATATGCATACAGTTCAGACGGTAGAAGGTGGACCAGAGAAGGTAATTCATGGGTTTGAGACTAACGTCAAAAGCACGCCCGAAGCCAGACAGTCAAAGGCAAATTCGGCATACAGGACCGAATAGCTTTACAGGTAGAGCAAAGCCCATTCCCGTTCGGGAGGGAGGGCGGGTACAATGAACGGCAGAATAAAGACAGTCAAGGCTTTCTGTAATCATGGTAAGGCCACCGTAAAGTGGACGTGCTAGTAGCAAGCGTGACGGCTAAGAGTGTACAGCGTCTGTGACTCTATCATACTGGAGAAACAGGACCAGGTTTATAGCAGAGAATGTGACAGATCCTGGACCCTAAGGCTATGGTATACAATCAAAGATTGCTGAAATAAAACGAGTTGAATGGTAGAAGGAACAGTCACGAGTGATGAGCAAAGCTTTAAGCTGAGGGGATCCGCCTCACCTGCACCCATGCATTCAAACAAACAGGAAGTCAGTTTAGATGCGTGTGCGAGGTGTCTACAGCAAAGATCCCACGTTGTTATCCGAGTCGCAAGTTAAAACGAAGCTGCAAAAATCATGACAGATCCGTCACGCATGTATCTCAACAAAAAGCTGAGCATCCTGCCTGACAGAAAGCAAGAACGAGCAGGTTAGTCAAAACTCCCGAGGGTGAGAACGGGTCCATCAAGACACCTGAGACGACTGTAGTTCAGACATGCTGAAGTCACGAGAGTCACGCGCGTATGGTGCAGTCAAGAATCTGCAGGATCGGCAAGACTTGCGAAACCAAAAAGTGCTGAACTCGACCGTCGAGAGAGCAGAAAAGCCTTCTTGCGGGAGGTGTAAACCCAGATTGGAAGGCCATCCGCTGCTATGGTACATGCGGCAAAATCATGATCAGACGGTGGGTTTCGTGGCCCGTGCAGACTGCAGACTATGGGCGGCGCAGTGTAACGGAACATCATGGCACTGAGGGTAAGTAGAGCCGGGTACTGGTCCGGGTCCCAGGTATCAACAGTCCCAGGTATCGACAGTATCAGCATGCATATCCCAGTGAGGAGTATCCAGAGCCCATGACATCGGACTAAGCCTTATCTGTGAGTCCAGTGGCCAAGCGGGATCAAGCTCAAGTGTTAGAGCTATGAAAATGTTCGTTTGTGGAAATTGGTAGCACACCGAAGGGCACAGCGGGTACCCACAGACTAGCACGGCGCAGCGTCACCCCCACGTTGGGTCTGTGTGTGGAGCGTTGTCAGAGGTATGAGAGATGAACGTTTTTCACCTAATTTATGGTCAAATTCGTATAGAATAGGCCATTTTCCGAGAGAGAGAGAGAGAGAGAGAGAGAGAGAGTTTGTTGCGGTACCAAGAGCTTTTTGATAATATCAAGAATTATCAATTCCAATATCGTACAAGTAAGAAGCAACGTGAGTTTCAAAACCCATGGTTTTAAAAATTTGTGTATTTTCTACTAGATCTAGTAGATTCAATCATATGGTAAAACTTGCCTATAGGTTGATGGAAAAAGAACAAAACAAAAGTTTGTCTATCCATAAAATCTTGGGAGTCTATCATTTTTTTCCCTTTTCCCCTTTTTTTTATTGTTGTGTATTATGTATTATTTAGAATGAAATTTGGTTTTTTTACTGAACTGTTCATGAATTTTTAGAAATTTTTTGATGTTAAATTGGATTATTTTATTGACGTGGCCTAGTTTGAACTATTAATTTCCTTGTATAGTTGCTAAGTTGAACTCAAGATTGAGCTTATTATGGTTATATACTTATATACTTTATAAAATTCCACACAAAAATTGTAAGAAAGATACAAAAGTATGGACTTTGCACCAATTTCTACGTCACATGAAACATAATCAAAGAGGCAGTAAATGACAACTATCGTCAACTTTAATCACTATAATCTCATACAATACCAATGAACCACACGTTGAAAAAAGTTGAGATGAATTGCTACATAAGTAGCTTGAAGAACTTACACTTACATTTCCATAGTAGTACGCAAAGAAAAATTTATAGATTTTACATCAAAGCATGTCAAAATCAACAAACTTCCCGGATAAAAAATGCCAAAGAATCTTAGGGGCACCACAAGCCTTGGCTTGGTGGTTAGGGCTCATGGCCCCCAATGAGGACGTTGTGGGTTTTACTCCCCATGATGGCATATGGTGCTCACCACCTTAGTCCACCCAACTATGAACATTGAATATAACATTGACTTTACCATAGACAATGCACTTGTCGTCCGTCCAATAGAAATTGACCTTCTTTTAGTACTCCTGGGTTTTGCAGGCCGAGAATTTAGGAAGTGTTAAAGTGAGATTTTTGGGAGTTTCAACATACTTTAATCAAGCATATTTGGTCACACGCATTTCAAGATATTGCAATCGGTACTCCATTTGTTCGAAACCAATCTATTAAGGAAAGTAGTCAAAATGGATACAAAGTTATGGACATTTTTTTATTTAACATAAACTTATTCAAATCACTCATGCACGTTTGATCGAATAATACACGTTGCACTATACCATAGAGCTATTTATGCTACATAATACAACTTATAGTATCATGTGTCTCATACGACCTACTAAACCTATTAATATCCATCAAGGTCATTCTGCAAACGTTCATTATCCATCTCTTCAAATCATAGTGCAATATATTCCACCAGATGCGTTTCTGCTTCTGCTGGATTTTGATCTTTGTCTTTGTCAGCTTGCCAAGCACTTGCACATCGTTCTCATGTACAAGTCGACTTCTTGTTCTTATCAGTGCATTCTCCAATGAAAATATAGCCGCATCTTTCACAATCTATCGGTGTGCCTCACTAGATAGCTTCCTAAATCCTTCCATGCAATTCGTATTCCTCGCTCTATTAGAATCCTCCTTGTCTTGCATTCCTCATTTTCTCATGGGCCGATTCCACACAACCTTCATCTTTGCTGCCTATTTGCCTCGTCCAAACTCTAGCACCTTCCCCGCATAGAACGATACACCAACTTGCACTTCTATTGGTTCCAGTGTGAGAGCCACAAAGTGCAGAATTGTGATGTTTATTTTAGAATTGAATTGTGGAAAAGGATCTTCAGCTTTTACAGTAGATGTTGTGGTTGTGATTGATGCTCTATCTACCGCAACTACAACTCTTTTCCTCGATGTTGTCATCGAATCTAACACTTCGTCTTTTAGTCCACTTCAAAAACGTGCCACCAGAGTTGGTTCATTCCAATTGACTTGAGATGCATGCTCGTTGAAGGTTAAAATGTAGGTAGCCATGGATCCAGCTTGTCAAATTTTACTGAGACGATCCTCAGCACTACTTTTTTGATCCATGTCTTTATACACTGCAATGACTGCCTCTCGAAAAGCTTGATAGTACATCAGTAATGTGTGAGGACAACCCTCATCCAGAGACCACAGCTTGAAGAATTGGCATTGCTCAACTCTGTGCAGCTCCTATCATGTAAGAAAGCGCAAAAACGATCTTATCTTCTTCACTTCAATACATTCCTGCTTTGCTTCGGAAAACAAGTTTCAATTGGACAAACCATATGTACACTTCATTGCCTTTCTTTCCAGAGAATTTCTCTGGTGCTACTATCTTTGATCTTGTTCGAGTTGATTCCTCACCCCAAGATCCTTGCAAGGGATTAGTAGCCGGGGGTGCTGCTATTGTGCGTTCTGATACTTGTTGTACCATGTGAGGCACCGCCGCTTGGAAAACGGCCTAAACATGCTACTGAATAAACGAGGCCCACTATGACCTTTCCACTTCTTGCAGTGCAGGGTGCAGCAGACCTGACTGGATCCATTTGTTCAATAATTGTACGACTTTATTATTCACAACTATTTGTTTTAACAGCATATACTTCGAAGGATCAATCGACCCATAATTCTCTTTTCAAGTGTCACGCTATTTCTAATTTTTATTAATTCTTGATAAATCGCATTGATAATTTCTACCAGCTCATCTAGATGTACGATGAATTGTTTAAAATAGTTGAGACGTCCGAGAACACTCTTGAGTCGCAATTTCACTTGTGCCTCCAATGCCTAGTCCATTTAAATCTCTTGTTTAAGTTATTAATCCTTTCATCTCATCTATGATCCTCATGAGTTCTCATCGAAGTATGGACAGTTTTAGACGCAACATACTGGACATCATGATTCAGGAACTATCAACACTCTAAACAGATCGTTATTGATAATATGTTGCGTGAGAGACAAAGATCCTCTCACTTGCTTTGTAGGCTATGCTTTTAACCTGCATGGCTTAAGCATAACCGTTTCGATGCACTCTCCATTTGAGTCTCTCAACGGTTTCTTTGTCTATCATGTCTAATCGTCCTTGTTACGAACAGTTCGTATGTGGTGCGGCTGTCACGGCCAGGTTTAGTGATCACATTTAAATCTCTTCCCGACTTATCCACCCCATATAATTTTACCTTCTCATCATCCTTGTTAATATTTGGAAACTCTTTTCAATATGAGGCCAACCATTTCACTTCTCCAATGGCTTCTAGAGTCCTCTCAACATTCCTTAATCTCTCCACACATTCTCTTTGTATCCAATAAAATTCATCTAGAGCTTGTAATTCCCTCTCATCCATACCAAACACCTTTGGGAGTTAGGTCTTCTCCAATACGCTAAGCACAAAACGTAAACACAAATGCCCTCCGTCGGCTCCCATACGTCCTTGCTAAAAATGCTTGTAATGTATGCAAGGTATTAATACCATTCTCCACACGAAGTCTTTGAAACCATAGTCGTATTTTGGTCCATGCCATCTACAATCAAACACATGAAGAAATTGGGAGTTATGAGTGCCGACCTCTTGAACAACAAGTAGTCACGTCTCTCTTCCATTTGATGATTGATTAATAGTGGGAGGGGGTCGTGAACCTTGTTGTATGAATACCTCGAAGCCCTTTCATACCACAAGGTTCTGCAATTTGGCATAGGAAGTTAATGTAGACCTAAGTAAGACATTTTTTAGTGTTGGTCATATACGGTTCATATTTGTTAGTGCAAAGAGATTCATTAAACCTTGTTAGTACGTTAAGTTAGAGCTTGAAGTATAGGACAAAATTACAATTTAATCGGCGACATGAGTTGTTGTAAACCTTTGGAAAACAATGACGTCTTGTTTTGTTTTTAAAATGTACATTTTGACCCTTTACAACAAAATAATCATGTACATTGATGTACATACATGACGAGGTTTCAACTTCAATGACACTAGTCTACTAGTGAAATGGAGCCTTGAGTTCATAGTTTTCTATTGCTCATTTATGTATTTATAATTTATTTTTTATTATTTTTCTTCCGCACTTTTAGTTTATTTGATCATGACAATTTTTTTGATATCAATTGCTTTCATACATACCTACTTTTCATTGTTGAAAGTATTCTTAAAATATTGAAAGATGCTAAATATTCTTGAAGATAATGTGGTACATTCCTGTGCACTTTGCACTGTGGTATCCTCAAAAGAGCAAAAAGCAATCTCTAGGATGAGAATCTTTAAAAGATCAACGGGCGTTCCAGTCTTCCAGATGACATGGCAACGATAGAAGTAAGGCAATCCGAAAAGACCCATCAAAGTTGTTGAAAAGATCAAGATGACAAAAATCTAGACTCCAGGTGGGGTTGGGGAGGGGCGGCTAAGGATCCAAGCACTTCAAAACGTCCACGGTGGTGACAGGTGGGGTGGAAGGGGCGGCTACGAAGGAGAACAGAAGGAAGCTTTGCACGGGAAGCAGAATGATTGCAGAGCTCTACTAGTAGCGAATGACCGGTTTGACCACCAAGCCCCTCTCACAAGTGGAAAGTTCACAAATAGCTGATGCAGGACAACGCTAAATCCGAACGGCCGGATCGAAATCGGAATCTTATCGTCTATTGGTGTGCCAAGTGCCATGCAAAGCGGTGCAGGTGATCCACAAGCTCGGATGACCGGACCGAGCCGCGGTCACAGACCACCCTGCTCTCAATTCAAGGCGGCGCCCTGCCTGGAGACCGACAGAAGAAGCGATCTACCTCTGCAAACTGTTGCTATTGCTATTGCTAGTACTGCAATCTGTTTGTAAGTGAGTACTTTATTGTGTAGATGGACTGCACACAGGCGATCAGCTGGGGCACGGGACCCATCAAGATATGAAAGTGCTCGCCTCAGTTACTCATGGGCCACACTACCACTGACGTCACGCTCAAATGCCTGGCGGTGATGGTTTTGGGGTTCTGCCGGCCAAGCAGGCGGATCATTCTACCTTCTGCTCATTTCCTGCCGCCTGCTTTGGAGATTCTCTTGTTCAGCAATTCAATTCTTGCCACCGCTCGGAGCTTCGGTGATCATGTGTTAGCCGACGAGTGCTAGCTCTTGGAGCCGAAAGTCGTTGAATTGGCTGCCAGGTTTCACTCAGACAGCGGGTAGGAAGGCTCTGATAAAGTGTATCAGATTGTTATTGAAAGGAGTGGTGTTACGGTTTTGTTGCTGATGAGCCTGATGGTAGAAATTGTGGCAGGTACTATGTCGTTTGGTAGCTACGATTCCGTGAACAAGGACGACGATGATGAGTATGGGCAAGGCCAAAACAGTTACAAGCAGTTTGGTAGTCCTCGCAAGGCGGCGGACTCATCGCAGCAGCAGTCGGAGCAGCATGAAGGTGGTCATATGACACCGCAGCCGTCTGTGGGACGGTTTACGGAGAAGGAGAAAAGCACCACCATGTTCTGCCGCAAACCCCCGACTCCTAGAACACAGGAGTCCTCGTTGTCATCACAATCCACCTCCAGTGGCATTGTAAATCTAAGAGCGCCTACTCACGCTGAAGACAAGGTGAGCCATCAATGCATCATCCACTCATTCATATCTCTACTAGCTCGACCTACCTGATGACCAATGAACATCATTCTTCGTGTGCCGATGAACGGAGAGTACCGCCATTTAGTTACGAGTTGGCCGGTTGATTTTGAGAATTTCCGAATGGAGTTTCAATATTTAGGCTTTGGCCGGATAAAATTCTTATCACGTGGGTACCACCCATATATAACACGGGTGTTTATCAGAATTACCGGATGATCACCGTGAAGTAAAAGGAAATTAGGCGGACTGCTTCTGAAAACTCCCGGAGTGTGTCGTGAGCTCGACCTACTTGATGATCAATATATATGTTTCTCCGTGCAGATGAACAAGAGAAAGAAATAAACTCAACATCTGCCAACAAGTAAGCACCTGACTGTGGTTTAGATCTTTCGACATTCCTTGCATGAGATGGATCCGTGCCTGACGACGGCTCCAGGATTGATTGAAGGGTTAAGCTGGAATGTAAATGTGCATGGATGGGTGCAATACCGCCAGGTGGTAGCAGGCATGCACGGAGATTTTACGTACTTGGTGCCAAGTGCCTGGAACCAGGTGATGAATATATGAACAAGGAAGTAGGCGCTGATAGGTAAATAAGTTTTCATAAAGTGGGCAGATTTCGTGTGAGAGTAGCATAATTTATGTACAGAATCTAACTTGATAGGTGGCCTAGTCACCACAAAAACAGCAGCATCGGTGCATCTGATTCTCGGACGTTGTAGATAGTAACTATGTTCTTACCAGTTTGTGTCGGAAGATCGAAGTTAGTTTCATAACGTATGTTCATGTCCAATAACCATGCTGTTGGCGTAGCCCACTCCCTGCCGTTAATGGATGTTTGCATTCTCGAAGTTCAACTGTTCAATTGTCAGACACGTACCTGCATTCTCCTTACATAACGTAAGTGTCACGAGCTCACTTGCAAGAAAAGCAAGATGCTGCTGTTGCAGGTTATTAGTACATTGTGTGACAATCGTGTGATTGGCATGTTTGTATGGCACTTTTCATTGAAGTCGAGTTTTTTGATCAACTGTTTTGAGATCCTACGTTGTTGTACGTGCACTGGATCAACTGTGTTTCGAGGTTCGTGGCTTTGAGGTATGGGATTACTTTCTGTCCTTGTGTTATTTGGCAGGTGATTGTTTTGTTTCGGTCCTCTTAGTTGTGTTTGATGTGTTTGAATGCAAAGGTTTGGGAGCTTGGGTTGATCTTCTCTTCTGAGCACAAAAGTTGGTATGGATCCGTTGTTTGGGTACCTCAAAGTCCTTCGTGCGATATCATATAGGGTATTTCTAGTGCACTAATGGCTAAGCAAGAAGTAGCAATGTTCACTTTCAGAGGTTAAAAATTTCACCATTGGTGTGATGACTTTTGGGCATACAGTTAAGGATAGGTCGAATGAGGACTCTTCCTAAACCGTTTGTGAGTATTAGGTTTAGAGGTCTTTTCTTGGTGTGGAATTTTTCTCATTTTGTTGTCACACTTTTGTGCAACTTTTTGTGGTAATGTGATTCCCATGGTGGCCTTTTCAATTTAACTCATAAAACATACCAAATGTTGAAAGTTGACATCCTCGATAACAAGCTTAGACTTTGTCATAAATTCTATATTTAACTCATGTTATTAACACAAATTTATAAATTGGATTATAAATATTGTAAATTGAGCTTCAACAATTCTCCAATGTTTTGAAGTTCTCTTTCACAAAAATCAAGCTTGCCCTATTAGCAATTTACCACCCCCTTTGTACGTAAACAAGAATTAGTGAAGGGTATTCAAGGGTGTTAAGGATATTCAATATTTTATCCAACTTTCTCAATTCTTAGAATACTTTTTATTTCCATAGAAGAGCTCTAAATTTCATTGAAGAAATATGTAGATCTCTCTTATTGTTAAAGCATGATATAAAGAAGACTTGGAATATATTCTTGTTGATATACATTATCCCCAAAACCTCTAAATTGTATTTATCCAAGCTCTCAAATAGCAATACCTCTTTTGTTTTTTATACTTCTTGTATATTTTATTATCACCCTAGTGAATCTTCACTCTAGTAAATGTCTCAACCCAAGGTAAAAAGCCCAGCCTTATTATGTTTTATATATGTAGACAATGTGACAATTCGGAACTCATCATGCAATAAGTTGTAACTTTTTGCGTTGGGTGATGGTTTCTTCTTCTTGAGAGCTTCATTTTTCTATCAATTTTACCTTGCGCAAGATCGTAACTCTTAAATTGAAAATATTCAATAATTGTGAAATAAAATGCTCAATCAAATTTAGGTTCTCATACAATATGCATTTTTCAACATGCAATGTCGACAAACAATGAATGACACGGAGTAAGGAGCAATCTACTTCAATTTAGGAGTTTATTCTAAGGGCTTTAAACTTTTCAGTTTTGACTTGCTCAAACCTACTATATATGCGGGTCCTCTAAATGTGCAAATCATGATTTTAGAGGTCTAACTTATGATTCTTTGTAGAAAATTTGATTTTGAATTCAAACCTAGAGGCCTCATTGTGGTAAGTTAACCCCTAAAAATCCAAGCGTTTTTTGGACTTCCAAAACCAAAAACTGCGATTTTCTACCACCTTGTTCGAATTGAGACATGGTCAAAAAATTTATTGTTCATTTGTACTTTCAACCGTAAGATCTCAAACCTACCTACTATCACTACTACCATGTGAAATTTCAATCGTCGGATCTTTATCATTTGTGAGATCATAACATTCAAGGTTGGTGCAAAAGTTTTTTCGGGCGTTGCTTGTGAGACATTGTTTCCATGGAGCAAAGAGAAAATTGAAGATTGTTACCCCAAACATAATTTCCATATTTTTTTTCATATGGGTAATCAAGTTGGGTAAGCTCATGCAAAATTTTGGAAACTCATTCCATTTTTGTGACCTTCATGCAAATTATTTTGTAAAAGAAGGTCTAAAAACAACGATATAGTAAAACATGCATTTCATTCAATATATTTGGCTTAATCAAAGATCCCAACGGCGAGTAGGTGCCTTTATGAGTTTGTGGAATTTGAGATAAAAAAAATTGGGAAAATTCCAAAACCTTAAATTTTGACAAATTTTGTAAGAGTTAATTCAGAAATTACTAGAAATTGTGAAGATTGTTTTTGTAATTTTTGAGGGTTGCCCTTGTGAAATTGACAAACTTTTTGACTTGGGTCACTTTGGAACTCAAGTAGTGATTTGTTCATGAACATATTTTCAAAAAAAAAATCAAAAAAAGACTAAATTTAAACTGCCCTTTTTGGACTTCAAACCTACAATTTCTAAATGAAGGTTCTAAAATTGGAAATTGGATTTGCAAATTTTACCACATGCACTTTGCGGTGTAAGGAGCACACAATAAAAAATTTAGGAAAAAATATTATTTTTAACCCCTTCATCTAGGCTGCCCGAAATAGAAAACCGCCACTTTGGTGGCCGTGGATCTTTAGGGGTTAAAAGAAGGACTGGCTATATTGATAATCAAGTATTAAATAATCCATAAATGAATGATTTGACACTTGAGACATAAATTTTTTTTTTCTTTGCATACATTTTTTTTTAAAAAGGTATAGGGTGAAACCACCTATTGTTGTGCAATTGAAGATTGTTTATAGAATCTATATATCTGGAGTGATGAAATGAGTGGGTTACTATCTTCACGGATAAGGAAAATGAAAACACAAACTTTCCGTACTTTTTGGTATTTTAAAACACACACATAATAAAATGCACATTTTAGAAGTGGAAAACTGAAAGCGGGCACTCTAGTCATGTACACATAAGGTACATGCAAGAGAGATTAGATTATTTTAAAGGCAAGAATCTTGGTGCCCGTCTTTAGAAGGTTTCACCATACTCTTGGGAGGCAATCTATGGACTATCAAGGATTTAACAATTTCACATGAGAGGCCACCTTCTAATGAGCTGTTTACTTTCTCCAAACTTGACCCTTTAGATCACAAACACGAATTTAGTATAGCAAACAAAAGTAGAAATGTATATAATGAATACAAACCCTAATTATTGTGATTATGTTTGTTTTGTTGAATTGTAATGCAGAATTTATAACAGATAACCTAATTTCAACATGGAATTGGAATGAACATTTTTTTTTGATACAATGTTGCAAAGTGATAAATTTGAGAGGAATCTGTGAGGTGGTTTTGATAAGAAAAAATAGAATTTCAAAGAAGCAATTAGAAGTTGAATCCACCATGTATAGTAACTAAAATTGTTGTAGAGAATCAATTGTTGCTAAGGAAGGTTGGTAGGAATTAAGTATGCTGAGTTTTCTGTGTTCTAAAGAACAGATGTTAGCATGCATCATTAATATCTTATGTTAGTTTTTAAAGCTGAAGAGTTTAACTTTAAGGGGGTTTCATATGCTTGACTTATGTGTTCCATGAGATGCCTTAAATCTCCAATATTTTAAGTTTTCAAAGTAGTGTGTCAAAGGATAAGATAGTCATTTTCATTGGCAATTTTGAAAGATTATCACATTACAATGAGGCGGTGACCTGAGTGAGTTCTAAAAAGAAGCAACATGGTGCGAATGGATTTATTTCGGTCGGAAGAGATGAATAAAGTGCAGCTCATCATTCCTATTGATGCAGCACACGATACCATCACCTACTTGGCGGAACTTTCTTGTATACAATTTAAGGATGTAATACTCTTCTTATTTGATATTTAGAGTATTTATGAATGTATTAATATACTTGTAAAGTCCAGTAATCTATAATTTATACTTCACCTAAAGTGATTGCAGATCTGAAATAAAATCTAGAAAAAAGTCACATATTATTTCAATACATATCAAAGAAAAGTTATAAATCAAGCTTGTTCTAATTTGTATTTGCAGATGAATAAAGGAAAAAGTGTTTTTCAACGAGCTTATGCTTCACAAGTATGTCGGTCTTCTTGTCTTCAAAATTGTTTTAGATGTTGATTGGTTGATGTTCAAATTGTGTGTTCTTAACACCATATGGCTTTAGACATGACTTTTTAGTTAAATCCAAGTCTATTGTTGTAGTAATAAAGAATCCATCCTTGACATTTGGAACCTTTACTTGATATTTAGAACTTTATTGAAAGCTAGCTTCACTTCATGCAATGACTATTCATGCTTTTTGAACTCATGAAAAGACTTGACTAAATATTTGCAAAAGTTTTTGACTATAGGCAAAAAGATGTGAAGAAATGGCAAGAAAAATGCGTTGGTTTCAGATTCAAATGTCGAAAGCAAATCAAACACCAATTTGTCGCCACGCACTAGATAGAGAACTTGAACTTGAAGAGCTTGAGGTAAAAACATAAGAATTTCAAAACAAAAGTATCGTCATTGAAGTCATATTCTTAAACCCTAAATATTGTACACCATAAAAGAGCTACCCAAGTTTTTTGAGAGCATGCAAGTTTGTAATGCATTGATATGCCATATATTGTATACTTCTACAAAGATGATTCAATTAGATTTAAATAGAATCTACAAGATGTATCAATATGCAATTATGCATAGAAATATATAAAAGATACCAAGCTTTGTGTGCACTTGAGAATAGGTGAAACTAACAGAGTTGGAGTCCGAACTACTTGAAAATATTGAGAATAGTGACAAACTTAAAAGGAGTTATCATGAGTTGATGGAGCTTGGTTTAGTATTGCACAAGGTATTATAACCCTAAAGTTGATATGATGTATAATTAGAGCACTTAAAGTGCAACATAATAAGAAGTCGTGGTTTTGTATGTAGGTAAGCATTTTCTTTGTAAGTGCAAGAAGAATAGCAGATATGCAACAACTTCAAGCAGATTCCATATCTTCGGATGCAGAAGGAAAACACCATATTTCTTTGCTTGAGAAAATCCATGATGTACGTTGAAAAACATAAAGCCTTGTCCATCCATATTTATGATATATCACAATTCCCTAACTTGTATAAAATGTGAAGGAAATGTAGGTAGAATATTATGTAGGCAATAAATGTTTCTCAAAAGTTATTGCAAAAATATTGTAAATGCAGGAGGCTTCAATAGACACTTCCAATCAAACTCGTCTAAGTTTTATTTGTGGTTTAGTATCAAGAACCAAGTGTGTTTCCTTTGAACGCATTCTCTTCCGTGCAACTCGTGGTAATATGTACTTAAAGCAATCACCATGGTCAGATTCTGTTACCGATCCTATTTCCGGTAATCAGGTGAAATCTCTTAACTCAAGCCCTATAAAACTAGAGCCTCTTTTTGTAGTTTAAAATACAAAGTTAAGATATAATGAATCTTCTATATTCAACTTATAAGATCTATTTGAATCTCTTATCATAATAACATGTTCTGGTGATATGAAGGTGGAAAAAGTTGTTTTTGTTGTTTTCTTCTTGGGTGTACAAGCTCGTACAAAGATCACAAGAATATGTGAGGCTTTTGAAGTCAATCGCTATCCATTCCCGGAAGATGCTACACGGCAACATGAAATGAAACAGGAAGTAGGTTGGTTTAACTCATTGTTTGAAGCTATATAAACAAGTACAAGTACATCTCACAAGTTTAAGAGTAAATGATAAAGTTTAAGAGATATTACTTACTTAGTATAATAAGTATTGATGTTCATTATTTTGTATAATAATCCTCTACACCAGGACAAAGGTTGGATCTAAAAATCAAGAACTGTACTATGCATGCATGGCCGATTTAGCATTGTAGTGCCAAATAATGAATCACTATTAAATTTTTGATCTCAACAAACCTACTTGTACCTTGCCTCTAAGTTTTTTTATACAAATGTTGTTCTCCTAAGAAGAATTCTATACATTTCCACACTATAAGTCTTCAACTATGATTTAAGTTCTTCCAAACTGGCCAAGTAGGTATCCTATATAACTTGTAACTAGAAATCTCATGTTTGTATGTCTGGTGAAATTGGTGAAATAGGTATCAGCAAGGTTGAGTGAGCTTCAAGCAATATTAAATGCTGGTGTTGTGCAAAGATTAAGCATACTGACCAATATAGGTTACAACCTTGACTTTTGGATTGCTATGGTATGTGTTCTCATTTGAACTATATTTTATGTTTTTAGCATACCCCACAGTACATCAAGTTGTTGCTTTGAGTTGTATTATTAGCAATAGTGAGTAATCAATATAGATTCTATCATCCATACAAAAATAAAGTCATACACCTCCACAAACTCGTTAATGTTATTAATTTCCATAGAAGCTTGACAATAGAAATTCAGCAAGCTAGACAACAATCTTGTCGTTTGTAGATCAATAGCATATTGTTTATTATGCTCTTAACACATATCTCAAGCTTCAAGATGCATACATTTATTTCAAGAGTTTTTTTTATATTGATATCTAATTTATCAAAGTAATTTTTATCTTAAGTCAATGTGGGTGAAAAGCAATAATTAAGCCATATCAATTAATCACCTTCTAAGCAAGAAATACTATTTAAAATTATCAAATTTAGCACTAGAGTTTAAAAACCTATATTACAGGTTAGAAGAGAAAAAGCGGTATATTGTGCATTAAATATGTTAAGATTTGATGTTACTCGCAAATGTTTGGTAGCTGAAGGTTGGTGCCCCAAAAAGTCAAAGCCCAAGGTTAGTGAGATCCATTTTTTTGCATAATATGAACTCCATTTGTAACTTGAATATATCAAACCGTCTAGGTTTTGAACTAGTTGTTTAAATTTGTATGCACAATAATATTAATATTAACTTTTGAAATTATAATTCTGAAATACCTAGTTAATCAATAGCATTCACGTCTGTAAGTTTAACAATACACTTATTCAATGTTATATTTTAGTTAAAATGAAATATTGATGTATACATTATTTTGTAAATTTATAATAATGTGTTGATTTTTGATAACCATATATTTTAATTTACATGGTGTAAATCATAAAGATTGAAGATGCTCTCAAAAGGGCTACCATGGATAGCAAGTCTGAATTAAACACAATTTTCCAAGTTGTGCAAACTAAGGAGTCTCCTCCAACATTTTACGAGACCAATAAATTTACTGCAGCTTTTCAAGAGATTGTGAATGCATATGGGTAAATCTTTATAACACACTTATGCTTCATAAGTACATAACAATATTGGATTTAAGGTATCTTAGAAGTAACAAAGTTATCATTTTGTAGGGTGGCAAGATATCAAGAAGCAAATCCCGGATGTTTTACAATAGTGACTTTTCCATTTCTTTTTGCTGTCATGTTCGGTGATTGGGGCCATGGTATTGCACTTCTTAGTGCATCTTTGTACTTGATTTTGAAGGAGAAGCATTTTGAAAGTCAAGTAAGTTCTATACAAATCTACATTTTTTAGTGGATTTATATGTTAAGATATTAAACATATTTGAACCATAGCTTGTGAACTAATAATGCACTCACAAATTATTCAGAAACTTGGAGATATCATGGCAATGGCCTTTGGTGGAAGATACATCATCCTATTGATGTCTATCTTTTCTATATACACGGGTTTAATATACAACGAGTTCTTTTCAGTTCCTATCTATCTTTGGAATTCTGCATATACATGCAGTGATGACACTTGCAGGTATGAGTTAGCAAATTATGAATAAGCAAAGAATAGCTCAATTATATTAAAATCTCAATGACTAAGTTTTGAATTCACCTTATAACAAATTTGAGTGATTACATATTTATTCCAACTCTTGTGATGCTACTAAATTGTATCTTAGTAGAAAAATATGTGAGTGTTTTCCACCATCAATGCTTCAGATTTGCTCTAAAGTAACTCCAAAGCCTCACATTGATAATTTAATTCTTATGGCGATTCCATTCCAGCGCAGCAATGCATCAAAAAGTGGTCTCGTTAAATGGTCACTCTATCCATACCCGTTTGGTCTTGATCCGGCATGGCACAATTCACGGACAGAGCTACCCTTCACCAATTCTTTGAAAATGAAAATGTCTATTTTGATGGGAATTTCTCAAATGAATTTAGGCTTGTTTATGAATTGGTGGAATTCGGATTTCTATAACAACAAACTTGATTTTTGGTAAACTCTTCCACTCTTGGTTCTCTAGGAAGTTCCATCACAACTAAATTTTGTACTTGAACTAATGTCTTCTTTTCCAACTATCACAACTATTTTGAAACAAATCCAAGTTTTGTGATTGCCTACATGGTTATTATTTTCAAGAGATGTCTAATATTAAATCATTATTTAGGACATTTACATGTGAAGGAAGATATACAAAATGTTTTTAATTGAAAAATTTGTCCCAAGACAAGACCACCAAGTTGTCTCAAGTACAAATTTTTGATAATTTGAAATAAACAAAAAGCATTTCCACTTATCTAACTTAACTTTTTCGCATCTTCAAAATCTAAACTTTATAGAGAAATTACTTGTGGCAGGTATCAGTTTATTCCACAACTATTATTCCTCAACTCTTTGTTTGGTTACTTATCCATGCTCATTTTAATAAAATGGTGTCAAGGAAGCAAAGCCGATTTATATCACATCATGATCTATATGTTTTTAGGTCCTAGTGAACCTCTTGGACAAAATCAGCTATTTTCAGGTCAAATGTACTTTCAGGTATGTCTACCACCTTAAAATTTTATATTTTTTATTAAAAAGTAATCTTATAAGAGTTATAATTACAAAATTGTAAAAACGACAATCAAAAAGTTTGTCTTGGTGGATGACTTATGCTAATAGTAAATGTGGAAGATGGTAAAACCTTGCCAATTTGAATGAAACTAAATGGTAATGGGTTTCATAAAAAATAATCAACAAAAATATGTTACAACTCGATTTGACGTAAAAAATCTTCTTAAAAAAAATCATTCAAATTTTTTTTGGCAAATAGGATTTTATGTATTTGGCGAACTCGATTCTTAGTATGAGATGGTTGAATGTTAAATACATCTAACCATCAATGATATAGTTTTCCAAGTCAATTGAACCCATTAAATAAAGTGTACATAAAAGTATTGATGTTGTCATTCATTTCATTTTATTTCATATTTTCCTTTAGATGGTGTATTCTTCCAATTAAGACACATAACTTCAATGGTCCTTCTACAAATGGTTAGGATCCATGTTATGACACCATGTTTTGTTGGTGCTAGCGTATGTTGGTGATGATAGCATTTGTTGCAGTGCCTTGGATGTTATTTCCAAAGCCTTTTAAACTAAAAAAACAACATGAAGAAGTAAGATTTTATTCTTATAAAACCTTCAAAAGACATTGAAAAGTATGTTTTATTTTCAAGATGTTCATGTTAAGTATATAATCTCATATCTTTGGACATTTCCTTAGCATTGAATAATTAACTTCTAGAATATTATATTAATTTTTCTATCATTTAATTAACAGAAACTACAAGGTCGAGGATATGGTGCATTGGGTGGTTCGGACACCGAATCTATGAATTCAGAGCATGATGAAGAAGAATTTGACTTTAATGAAATATTTGTTCACCAAATGATCCACACAATTGAGTTTGTTCTAGGGGCAGTTTCCAATACAGCTTCATATTTGAGACTGTGGGCATTAAGGTATTTAAACCCTTTTGATATTTGCAACCTTCCTATCATATACCCATTGGAGTAACAAATGCCAGTGATGAGATTTCAATGACATTATTGTTCACACTATTTAATGTTATTAAACATATTATGTAGAGGAACTGACCATTGATCACATATGGTTGCAGTTTGGCACATGCACAACTTTCGGCAGTATTTTTCGAAAAGTTTTTAGTGCTTTCTTTCTCGTAAGTACTCTCCGAATTGGATTAATCCACTTTTTTAAAAATTGCTTGAGAAAATTTTAAAAGCTCCCATGACTTGTTTGTATACATTGGTATTGCATTTTGAGAAAATATAGTACTAATAACCTTGTTGTCTATGCTAGGTATTCAAATCCTTTTATAAGGATAATTGGATTGGTTGTATTTGTACTCATCACAATCATGGTGCTCTTGATAATGGAATCACTTAGTGCTTTCTTACACGCTTTGCGATTGCATTGGGTGGAATTTCAAAATAAATTTTATGTAGGAGATGGTTACAGATTTATGCCTCTTACTTTGAAAGACTTAGAGGAAAGGGATGATATTTGAATAACACTGTTTATTTGTCATTTGAAAAGTATGGGCATTGTGAAGTAAATTCTATTTAGAGTGTTCATTCAATTTTTTATGACTATCTGAAGGTCATTGGTCTAATCAAATATGAGATACGGCTTGTATGTACGATACAAAACTCAACAACAAGGGTACCCACTAAAGTTGTTGATTTATTTCTTCAAAATAAGATGAGCATCATAATGAAAGCTAGACTTGTATTTAGTAAATGAGGTATAAACAAAACATATATAGGTTTTATCGAAATATACATAGCTCCTACAAAAACCACGAACTAGACAACATAGTAAAAAAAAGAGTAATCACATTGCAAATCTTGATAGGAGAAGATTGGTGGAGAATTCATTCCAAGTCATTTCATAAACACCTCAAAACCTTCATTCTTAAAAAAAATTGATCAATATGAAAGTCATGATAGATATAGATCTTCATTTTAAAAGTTTGCGAGTTCTACCACTTTTCAATATAGATCACACTCAAAATTTAATTCTCGCCGAGAAGCTTGCTACTTCCTCTCAAGATTTTGTTTTACCTTAGCTGATTGATACATTGATTGGTTCAAAAAGAATAAAAAATAAAAATTATTTGTAATACATCTACGTGAAAAAAATAAAAATTATTTGTAATACATCTACGTGAAAAAAAGATCGTCTCTTACTTGCTTGGAACTTTATTCATGTTAAAAAAATTACACAATGAATCTTTGGGTAAAGTCAAAGCGACAAATTTTTTCTCTAAATCTTACTCAAATAATTTGATAAAATCACATTTGTTGCTCCACATGCAATCAATCATTGCACAGTGTAGGAACTATTGTGATGTTTTTTAGATTGCCTAAATGGATAGAAATGTATTTCTCAACAAAGGTTAGTAGTCATATATCACCATTGTATCGTGTAGGCATGTCAGTAAGGGTAGATCGAGCACAAATTTGGAGGCTTTCTCTCTTGTCTCTGCCTTTTGAGAATGTATAGTGCTTCCTCAAATGGAGGACCACTATTCCCTCAAACGGAGAACTTAAATTTGGATTTCAAGTGAATGACATGTGAAAACCACAGTTTGAATCCTCAACATGTCTGCACCTTCCAGTGCCACATGGAGATGGAGGGACACTAGGGTTTGTAGGGTTTGTGTAGTGTCACGTCAGCATGTAAAGGTATTCCAAAACCCATATAGTGCCATGTCAACATGTATGAGAACTTCATATGGAGATTTGTCTAATGATGCACTAACGATGCATTTGCTGTGGTATACTCACCTCTACTGGGGCCTGTATTAGTACAAGCACCACTTCACCTCTACTAGTGTAAAACTAGCTACTAGCTTCCCCCCAAGCCATGTTTGTACCAATGCACATGCTTAAGAATGAAAGCCCTATAATTAGGTCGCTAGTACGTCTACAACAATGGCAATGATTCACCAATACAACATCCACAATGTCGACACAAGTTCAACCACAAAACAGTCAGCACTTGTGTCACAACATCCACAATGTCGACACAAGTTTAACCACAAAACAGTCAGCACTTGTGTCCCAGCGAACATGTATGCTTAAATGAACAAATTCTCACCTAACCATGTCGCTTAGCCTGAAAGCATCAAATCAGCCAGAAAGGGTAGGATTTGCTTCGGGCAACTCCCATTTTAGTATGAACTTAAAACAAGTGGCTTTCCTAAAGCACATCCCATACCCTCCGACTGATCGACTTCACAAGCTCAAACGGGTTCAAAGCCAAATTGAATCTAATTGGAATTTAGAGATCAAAACTTCAGCTTTATTCGCTTCCAAGCAAATGTGTCATCATGACTTTTTCACTACGGCAACTGGGAAACAAGGATGCTGTGAAAATTCAAAAGAAACGCGCAGATTATCTCCTGGACCAGCCTGGTGTACTATCTGCAGAGCTACACGATTCCGAAGAGTTACTTGCTCCATTTGCTTCACTTCTAAGGCCCACTGCGAGCGACTTACAGCTGAAAGCTCAGGCGCCTTGGTTACTGATGCAACAAGCTCTTGCAAATGCTGCTGAACGGCCATGAAATGATCATACGATAGTTGATATAACTCTTTCACCTGTCACACAGCACTTCTAGATCTCAGTCGAGAGGCACATTTCATTTCTGTAGTACGAAGGCACATACTTACTTTTCTTTATGGCTTGCCAAGAAAAGAATAATTTAACATAAGCCAAGACCAAGATTTGCGTGAGGATTAACCGCGTTGATAATACCGTCAACGTCAAAACCTCTACATATCGAGTACAACTTACCGATAAGTGTATTTGGCTGGTACTGTCTTTGAAATGAAAGTAGGACATGGGCGCTGGTATCATCAGCTTATGCAAAACGTCAAATCTTTGGAAGAACCTCTGTTGTCCACAACCAGCATGTAAGATACGGGCATATCATGTCCCAATGTGGATTACTCTCATTATGAATCATGGAAGAATTTGCACTTGCAAAAGCAACCTGAATGAGCTTTACTTTCAGGAAACGTAAACAGAAATAAAAGGCTGGTCCTCATGTTGAGCTCTCCAATATAAAATCTAACTGGACACAAACATTCTCAAAACACATGATTGAAAAAAGAGGCCATTTTCATGAAGATCTGACCTCCTGCTCTGTGTTGAACCTCGTATCCCGATGGACAAGCTTGCGATCTCGAACTAACGCAGTCAACATCTGTTTCAGCGCACGGATCAAGCTGTTAGGAGCGCTTGACAACCGAGTGTATATTTTCCTAGGCTCATGAAGCCCCACCAGGATAATGTGATCACAAGATGCAGGTGGATCTGGTCATCTATAGAACTCAAAGGACTCAAAGGAAAGCTGCAGTACGGACTTAAGACTAACCCAGATAAATCCTTTACAAAGATCGCTGTAGCACTGAAGTAGGAGGGTTGAATACGAGAATTTGCCGTCTTTTGGTGAAGATCCAGGCTGCTTCAGAGTCGCAAGTCCCTTTTTCTTCTTCCCCTTCTTTTTGACTGATGGTGGAAAATTCAACAGAGCAAGTGATGCCTTCCGTGTAAGCCTATGGAGGCAACCCAAACCGTCATCGCTCCCTCCCTGCTAGTCCTGCCTCAACTAACCTGGTCCTCTCTGCAAACTTGATCTGTCTAACCTCATCTGTTCTCTCAAAACTAGAGAACATCAAGCTTCTATCATCCTCCTCTACTTCCAGTCTCCAATAACCCTCGATCTTTAGAGGCAGACCTCACGAAACAAACGCCTAAGATTTACGGAGTCTTTTCGGTCACAGAGACATTTATAAACGTCTGGAAACTAAAGGTACATTCAAGTGCTCAAGGACGACAATTTCTTCAAATCAAGAAGGCAAGTGGAAAGAGTAAAACCTGAATCCGGCGAATCTAGCGCTGAATATGTTTGATTCTCCTTAGCGAGCTTATAGTGCAAGGCCGATAGTAACACATGATCCAAGTACCTGGCGCCACCCATGTCTTCCGAGTCTTAAAAATCTACGATACAATAATGTGGAGTGCAGGCATTCAAAAACAGAGACTCCGACATTCATTTAGTATGACCCTGCAATGCTGGTCAAGATCAGGGTGGAGTTGATGTACCAGAAAACCATGCAGTACTCGCTCAAGGAGTACAAGTCCAACTGAAACCCCAACATTAGAAACTGACGTACAACCCAGCAGGTCTGTTCTGCTACCCAAGCTGTCAAAATGTTCTCTGTATGCAGAACCTGCCAGCAGCAGACGATTCTCAAGATTTAAGACGCTGAGACCGCAAATTCAGGTCAACATTGTCAGAGCGAGATTGTTACAAACAACAACAAAGCTGCTGAATTCGAGTGGATCCGTTACAATGACATGTTAATCAATTCTACACGAAATGACCGAAACACACAAGCTCGATCTTGAACAAGTCCCTACATCTAAACACTGGAAAGCAACTTCAATTGATTAACCTCTAACTTATAAATTATTTGCAATTCTCAAAGATTACGGATCACACGTTCGGATTGCGCTGCACAAGATACATCCAGGAATAAAGAGGAAATTACCTCCTCATGGACACTTGCCACTTGACTGTTATCAGGAGAAATATCTCGAGTAACCTTCGTCTGCAACTCGAATAGCATAAAGTTGAAAAAACCGAGTCAAATCTAGAGTATATTAATCAAAAGCATCAGATTGCATAACAAATAGAGCAATGGTGCGATATTTTCAACACTCTAATGATCTGACGCTTAAATTTAACGAGTTCGGGATAAAAGCAAATACCATAACAGTCAAGTTCTGTCCATGCGAAGGCAATTGGAGATTTATAAGATTTGCAAAGAAAACGTTTGTACCTGTTGCAGCAAATTTCCCCAATCTAGCAGTATTCTACCGAGCTTGCGCCGCTGCCAGGCTGTATTGGTGCACATGACTTTCAGAAGGTGCTGTATTACCTACAGAAAAATCCATATACTATTTTGTCATACAATTTTGGTGACTGGCAATCTCCAAGCCCAATTTCCTTCTGTTACCACAAAAATTAGACTGCATCACTGCATCTTACACGTAGCACGAACTCATGTGCACATGGCCCTCTCTCCTGAATTCGCAGAAACAGTAGGAACTGTTTGAAATGAGAGTGTACCCCTTCTTTCATTTCCGCACGATGCTTGCCCACGCAACCCGCTAGAGACCCAAAACTTTCGAAAATACAGACATGCTACTGCAATGTTGGCCCTGTGCTGACCCCTTTTGTGTCGAATTGACATTTTCTTCCTACTGAAATGGCGCTGCCTTAATAAACTTCAACTCTTCCTACCTTAAAATTCATGTCCTATATTATCAGAACAGAGGACACATTTCCAGGAGAGTGTCATGTGCCATCAGGGTCAGATCACAAGTGTTGTCAAAAAACTTTGAAGAACTTACTCGAGCAGATTGCGTGATGAACGCCTGCGTCTGGTGATCACTTGTCATCACATTTTGGGGCACATTAAGAGCTTTGACTAGAGCAATCGCCAACGACTCTCTCCCCAATAGCTTTCCATCGTGAAGCAAAAGCAACTGGACACACTCACCACGGTCAAAATGGAATTCTTCGAACAACGTCATTTCACCTGAACTTTGCGTAGATGGAAGAAGCAAGCATAAACAATCAACAGCAGAGAACGTCTACACGGCGTAAGAGAACAATGCCACAGAAGGACTAGGCTTTGAGTTGCCTTTCACATCAGGACAACATGCAACGACATTTCACAACAGTTCATTTCTTATGATACGTAACTAAAGCACCATTGCGTCATCTTCAATAATTTCCTGAAGAGGCAATCGTAACGTTTGGAGAAATGACATGATACTCCATATATACTGCTAGACTGCTACTAGCAAAATGAGTTTTCCAAACTCTGGAACTTCTCAAAGAGAGATAAATCATCCATAACACTAGGTTTGCGATAAGTAGCGAAGTTGCTCGTCAACGGCGTCGTTCAGTACCTGTAATCTTGCTCGCGAAAAAAGATCTGGCTTCAACTTCTGATAATCCACCACAAACTGCATGATCTCTTCCAGTCCAAGCGTCATGGGCAGACAGCAGATGCGGTCAAGGTCTTGCAGTAACTTCTCGAAATATGCCAAAGTCTGAGAGAAAAGCGAGAAATGAGACCACCTCGAATCTTCTGAACCAACAATAAAGAAGTTAACAGGACAAAACATGGAGCGTATCACCTAAGAAGTTAGGTAGGAAGTCATTGCTTACATCTTCCCAGCTGAAAATTTTGATGGAGCGAGGGGGAGTAGGAGCCAAAAGTCTTCGATTGACACTCTCATCAAAACCTACAGCAACCCTTCCGGAAGCAGTTGACCCCCGCTCCCCAATTTCAGTAAGTGGATCGGGGGTCTGACCAAACGACAAAAATGCCGACGAGGAACGGATATTTTGCAACTCGGTTAAAGCAGCTGCAATGTGCTTCCGAGCCATCTCTAGTCCTCTGCCTTGTGGTTTGTCCATATATGTCAAAGTATGGTACAATGCCTGTTATCAACAACCATCGCTTCAGAAAACACAGAATCAAAAGGACAAAGGATTAATCAACCGAGCGTCTGGTGAAAGATTGAGGGTATATTGACATGACCTTGCGAAATCGCAGCCGGCATAAAATGGCCTGACAGTAGCCCCCTTCAAGAGCAGGATCGTCTTGCAGTGGTTCAGCATCTGAGAATCATGACCCACGAAAGATAGATATGAACCAAGTATCAGCAGATGGAATCCACCGAGGCCTTCATGCCGCATACTGAAATATAACAAGTGTGCAACTGAAGGTCCAGCAGTTGGACGCAGTCTGATCACATGATACCCACGTCGTGCTGTACAGAAAGCGTCCTACCAAGGGTGTGCTAAGGACCCAGCCAAATCCTTCGGAAACAAAGCAAACTCAAATACAGATTGTGATCATAGCGAATTAATTCGTTAGCTCCAAATCGCTGAGCATACACTACAAAAGGTGGAAAACACAAACGCAAGACTCTAATTCTGTCAAAATTAAAATAGGAGTAAAATAAGATGTCCAGCGAAAGGTCTTCCTACCTTCACAACCCTTCTTTTTCGTACTTAAACCACCTTTACATCCGCGAAGCTGCCTGGAAACAACTTCTTCTACTGTATTCAGGAGTGCTAGACACTTGGAGTCGCCCTCTCCCTCAATAGGCAAACCATAGGCCATTGTGACAAAATCTTCTTCCTGTTGATTGCAGAAGAAAACACCGGGTATGCCTAAGACCGTGCGATCGTCCTCTTAGAAACGTGCCCGACATCTTCACCCAAGGAATGACCCATTACAACGTGTATCGTAGGCGATGACCATATCAAGGTTGCAATAACACCACTATGTACCTCATGAATATCCGCCAGTGCAATAGCCGTTCGTATCATGCTACAAGTGGACCGTGTGCTTCTGCAAAAAGCGTGAAGCAGGGCATTCGGAGCTGTGCGCTCCACATTCAGGAGGTAAAGGCAAGAGAACACAGTCTGCGCCAGGGCATGACCATTTTGCCAAGTGGCCTGCAATGTAATAGTAGATTCTTTTTAATACAAGTCCAGCAGAATCTGCCGATGAGAAGTTCCATACGGTCAAATAGAGTATCAAGGAAGTTCTCTCCGTCTTCGAAATCTTGGAGGTCGCAACTTGAAGCACCTGCTGAAACTGAAGAACTCCTAATTGGACCAATTATCACATAATAACATTCGCAATTGCCTACCAGAGGCACCAGCAGCGTATTTTCTTGCAAATGATCGCCAGATTTTGTGTAGACGTAGCACGGGAGTGGTAGAAAGAGAATCGAAAGAATCTTAGAGACACCGCTAAGTACTGGAGTGCACATCGGCATGAGAATTTTATTTGAAACCGTTAAAGTACAGATGTCAAACAAATACTAGCATCAGACCAAGCTCGCAAATTACAATTGACAACTTCAAATATTCTACAAAACTGAAAATTAACCGAATGACAATAATCATGTTTCGAGCAAAAAACAGACATACCTCACATGCGAGCATGTAGTCGAAGATATCAACCATCTGCTGGACGCTCAGCTGAATTGGAGCAGCCCCGCTTTCTATGGCTTCTTCAAATGTTTTGAATCCGGTAGTGGCCATACCTGCGTCCATCTTTGGATCCATAATCTTGTCCCACCAACAAAGTTTTATCAGTCACAAAAGATACGATAACCCCATTTTCTCTTCAATATTAAATATTCAAGTATGAGACTGAGAGAAGACTCGGAAAATATTTGGATGCAATGCAGCATAATAACACGCAAATATTAAGTTCGAAAACAAAAAATCTTCGATAAGAGAATGATACCTCCAAAGCTGACATGGCCTCAAAAAGGCTGAAATTTTCGCCATGGACGAGCTCTCCAACACCCAATTCTGCAGAGCAAGTTCAGTAAGTATGATGAGTGTCGAAAGCGATGTGAGATTGGCAAGGCGTTGCCGTGACGGAACACTCTAAATTCTGAACAGTCACGTCCCGATTAGGCACATGGTAACAATAGATTTCCTACATTGAGCTCGTCCATTGAGGATATGAGGTGCCCCAGCGTGGAATGCAGGAGTGACAATTGGGATCCCTCCCGTCAACTGAACCAATTCTGAGGCAACGAGAAGAGTATCCATGAACAATTACCGACTGCTAACAACAGAGCCTTCGCATGAGACTACAAGGTCTAGTATGGGATGGTAACAGAGAGACAAGAGGGGGAGGAGGGAGAGGAGGGGAGGAAATAGCGAATACCTTGGCAAACGGAGGAGAGGAAGGGCGAGGCGTCGAGCCAGAGTGTTTGGTCACCCGACACCGCAGCAGCCTCCATAGTGGCAGAGGAAGGCACTACCAGGGCATGACCAAAGGGAGAGGGGTGAGCGGAGAGGAAACCTTGCAGAAGAGGAGGGAGAGGAGACGAGAAACGTGAGGAAGCAAGGGGAAGGGGAGGGAGGTGCAGAAGGTGGGGAGGGAGCAGGGAACCCTAGGAAACTCCTCAGGGCAGGCAGACAGGCAGGCAGGAAGGGAGGCAGCGAAGGAACGAAGGCGGGGCAAAGCACGCCGCGACCGACAGGGACTGGGGATCAGTAACACCGGGCCCCCCTCCACTCCGCCTGTGCGTGTGAGTGCTTGAGAGATGTGACTGCTGCTCTACTCTACTCTAAGTTAAGTTATTCCACTGTCACTTAAGTTAGCTCTCCCTCTCTCCATCTCTCTCTCCTTCAATCGCCCGCCCGCACGAGCCCAATTCCAATAATCAATCCCTGGTCTGATCTGCTCTGCCCTGCCTTCAGTTGTGCCTTCCTTGCCTCATGCGCATTTCATTCCATCCCACACTGCCTCTCCACTCCCTGCAACTGTGAAGATCAATTAGTTTTTGCTTGGAGCATGATAACATTGTCATCAACTCTACATCTTCTTGGCCACGTTCCTGAATAAAGTGTTTGTGCAGCCTATTCTTGAATATTTATGTTTGTAACGTAAAACACCAAGGGTAAGACTCTAAACCCATCTCGGTGGAACACTATGATAGTTCCTACCTTGCTATCACTGCGTTAACCCTCTAAAGCTATGGAGGCCCAATTTAGGTCGATTGACGTGCTTCAACTCAACTTTTTATCCAATCTATCACAAACTAATCTTTGAGGTACTCTACACGAATGTGCCCATATCTTACATAATCAGTCTATTACAATCAAATCTTACTTTGGAGATTTATAACTCTCACAGTTGTTAAAAACACAATACAAAATACATTGAATACACTAAAGTACAATTATACAATGCATGCCATGCAACGAGATGCTATATCCCATAAGAATGAACAAAATTTGCTAAAAATACATGCTTTATTATTTTGATGATTCTTGATCTTTCTTCTTGCATTCATAACTTTGACTTTGATCCATACATATTTTGGATCATTTTTGTACATAGTCAAGTGTACCAATGCAAAATTATCAACATTGATTGTGTGTGAAGCCTCTCTTCATGTATAATATGTCATTGGAAAGCATTGGCATAGTGCACATGTCAATTAGTCCTACTCAAAACAAAAGTATTCTTGCAATTTACATGAACAATTTACGTGAATACTCTGTATAATTCCCAATTTTCTCTACCATTATACAACAACTTCAAATGTTATAATCATTTTGTCAACCATTGAAAGTGTAATATCTTGTGCATTAGTAGAAGTCACGATCTTATTATTCTTTATTTAGTTCTTGAAATGAGGTGGATAAAAACAATGAAGAGAGAAATGATTTCTCCCACGAACTTCGCTCGGCATTAAAGGCTAAACCATTAAAAACTGTGAATGTTGAAAATTAACATTTTGGATGAAGGAGCTAAAGGTTTACATTTCTTTATACATAGTTTTGACAAGATTCGTTGGATTGGATTCCAAATTAAGTCTAGTTTGTATTGTAAAATATTTGAATACCTAGCGGAGATGTACTAAATTTTTGGCATTCACCTCATCTAATGTAGCTTATGGGGGCAAGCGGGTTTTGAAACATGGGGCATGTTTTACCATTACAAACTAACTAATTTGAATGAAAAGATTGGTATTCCAAATTGTTTTCAAAAATATGATCTTAAAATGAATTTCAACAACTTTCTAGTTGGAAGTTATTTGATTCAGAAAATCTGGTATTGGAAATTGGGATGTGGTAGCTCAAATTTGAATAAGAGGGGGAATTGAAAGTGGGAAGACTTGGATCCCCTCTCAATCTAGTATACGATTGAATTGGATTCTTCAATAAAATCATTCTCAACCTCTAAATGTTTGAGCCTATTTTAAGCCAAAACAAGATTTGTCATCTATGAAACCAGAGGTAAAGTATTTAGATCTTAAACATATAATTTTTTAGTAAACTTATTTTGAGTTATGTGGGTCAAATTTTGAGTCATGAGGTTTCATAGATTGCAAGACCATAATGTATTAGTACCCAAAAAAATTCCAAACTTTCACCATTTTCACTTTGTAGTGAAAATGTTACCAATATACCTTTTGCAATCAATTTCTTTTCTATGCTGAACAAGAAAGGTATTCAATTTCATCTCAAATATACCATTGGCCAAAAAGAATTTCATCTAAACAAATTATTTGCTCAAAAATAATAACTTTGCAATGGTGAAAACTGCCCCAAAATCTACAAAGGAAAAAAAGTCCAAGACTAGACCCCTGGCACTAAAATGCATGCCATATCTTTCTCACATCTTGGATGGAATTGAGGTTTCTACCATTATGACTAGACTCAAATTAGAGACCAACCCATCAAACAAAATTGAACTCCAATGGGTGGATGAAAGACAAATAACTACTCAAAAGCCATGTGTTTTCTATATTTTGAGTATAGAAGCATCATTGTATCCAATACCTAAAATTTTCACAAAAAAACATTTCCAACCCCAACGTTGCTGGATTTCATATTAAGATCATACTTAACCCTTTCATGACCACTCCTGTTTTGGAAGTCGAGGTTTTTTTGAGGTGTCTGGATGTATTTTGGAGTGCATCGAACAAATGAAGGGTCAAAATTAAGATCCAACCGTATAAATGTGTAGTGAACTTTATATGCATGCTAGTGGCCAAACATGGGTCAGATCTACCGTACGAACTAGAGTATTATGATGTTCCCAGTCAAGTGTAGTACATAGCGTATACATGACCTCGAAGCTTTTTACTAGAATTCGAGACGAGAATATCCAGATTTGGGCAAAACACATGTGGTCAATATTGTAGAGAGTTTGAAGATCTATCCAACCACACCATGAGCGTTGCATTTCGAGCATTTATGAAACTGAAATTGTGAAAAGAGACCAAGAACCCCGTTCCTTGTATATGGTAGCGTACGAGAAATACATGGGATATCGTAGCAAATATGGTCAGATTGAAAAATCAGACATGGTCACATTCATCAGACGCCGAGCCTTGATGTAGAATCAGTGTGCAAACAACATGTGTTGATTCTTTTTAGGGAGGATTTTAGGTTGTACAAACGTATACGCTTTTATAGACGGTGTAGGGTTGCCAAAAGAAATCAACTCTTCTTTTGACGACGGAGCCAGTTGAGTAGTACCCCCATGTTCCCAAGGGACCCTTAGAATTGGTGTCATGTATCCTCGACAGCCGTATTTCCTGAATCTTTCTCACTTCTTTCCAAACCAGCTATCGTATCTCATACTCATCACCATGTATAGACAGCTCTACCAGGCGGAGTACGAGTCCAAATGCATCGTTGTTTTGTGTAGTAGATCCACCACACACTCCTCTTCTGGCGTTGTTCTCTAACATTTTGCTGTTTTTACACAGATTCTACTCAACCATGGAATAACCACTCTTGAGCGACCATATTTGGTTGATTGGTCATGAAAGGGTTAAGTAGAAGAAAAGAAAAAAGGAAAAAAGAAGAAAAGAAGAAAAAAAAAAAAAAAAAAAAAAAAAAGGAAAAAAGGAAAAAGCAAAAAAGGAAAAAAAATAAAAAATAAAAAAAAGAAAAAAAGCAAAAAAGCAAAAAAGCAAAAAAAAGGAAGAACAGAAAAAAAGAAAAAAGAAAAAAAGAAGAAAAAAACATGAAAAACTAAATTCAATTTCACATAATTGGATTGCAATGGTAAAACAAGCCCCATGTTTTGAAAACCTAAATATAAGAGGTGCATTTACTAAAACGATTGCCATAAATCTATACTCTCTAATAAGGGTCTGCAAATTTTTTAACCCTTAAAGGTCCCTTGGGGATAGTATGTACGGTGGCGTATAATTGAGATTTGCTACCAACAAGAAACTCTATATTGTGATCTTAAAAGCTTAGTAGAACCGCATGGATTTATATGTCAACTTGTTCTTTGAACTCAAATCTATTAAAGGTGTGCACTCATTCCAATACAAACAAAATACGTTGTATTCTAGCAACCAAAATATGGTTGTTCAGACCTTTAAGGGTTAAACTGAACTTGATTTGGAACTGAATACAAGTGATTTCATCCAAAACGAATCTTGGATAAAGAAGTTATGGCCGTTCAAGTTGTTGCCTTCCATCCAAAATGTTGTTTTTTCACAGTCGACATGTTTAGGGATTAAATTGCTGAAGATTCATTCATTTTGCAGTGAAAGATATAACAAACTATAGCAACAACATTTGTATAGCGAGTACATTGGTACTTTTTAACCTTGTAAAGACCTAATTTACCGTAACTTCAGGACAGTAGATTAATACATTTTGAAAATATCAGCAATAAGGAAATTTTTCGAAAACAATTATTACAAGAATTGGCACTACCTGATTGGTACAAAATTCATCTTCTCTGAAGACAGAAATATACATAATTATTCGAGAAACGTGGATAATTTATATGAAACAACTACCCAGACTACATAATTTCCAACCATTCTATGACGTAATCATTTGAGTATTTGTATGATAAGATTTCTAGTACATCTTCTATTATGATTCAGAAATTGACTCAACATGTATATTTGGATGCACACAATTATCAATGTTATACAGGCCTTATCTATGAAAAAGGAGTATATATCGAAAAAATGTTGTGTATCTATCAAGTATTAATAGGTGATAACTGAATAATATTTTTGTGAGGGAGTTGTCAATGTAATTAATTGTTATACTAAGACTAGGAAGAAGTCATTGAATAAACAAGAGTCTCTTGTGTCACACATCCAAGCCCATGCACGGTTTCTTCATTATTGATGAAAAGAAAAGAGTACCATGAAGTTGAGTAGAAATCAAACAATGCACTAACTTTTATCGCTGTGTTGATTTAGTTTTAAGTTAGCGATTCTCATTTGAGTTTTACTTGCATTATTCCCGTTATGGTTCATCATACTTTGGAAACGCTTATGTTCACTTTATGCACAAAGCCACTTTATATTCCATTTGGGATGATATTTGAATATGTCGATTATCTTCAAAATAGAATAGAAACATCTTAGTTAGCATATCCTATTATACTACCCAAAATGGAATGCAATAGTAGTGGATTACAAATGTTGATGGAGAGATGGAGGTTGCAAGAAGAAAAATTGCAAGAATTTGAGAAGAGTTTGGAAGAAGACAATAGGTCATTTCTATACAAACCTATCTTAGTAGATGCAAAGAAAAGCAATGACGAGACTGAATTGCAGCAAAGCATATCAAATTCAACTCACTTCATTGATGCAAATTCGGAAGATGAATTCAATTCTGAAAATTGTGTCAAATATCTTGATTCACACAAAGATGAGACTCGAGATGCTCTACGGAAGGACGACAGTTATTTGGATACAGTTTATACCTCAAAGTATGAACCAATAAGAGTTTTCGAAAAGAAATCATGCAGAGATAATTTGAAAAATGGGATAAATCTTAACACTATCAATGAGATTCATACACATGTACCAAATTGTGCCATTACATCTTCCATGGAAAATTTACAGAAGGTTAACAGTGAAATAACAACTCTCGATGATCCTCAATATCACCTGCAAGCCAAACAGAATTCAGGCAACCAAAATATGTTCCACAAAGCCCCAAAAGTGTCAATAGACATGCAAAATTTCGATGAAAGCAAGGATCTTTTGGTAAAGGTTAAAAATGAAGAATGTTCAGGCATGGCTGTAAATTTGATTAGCCCTAATGGAGAGTCTATCAATTCCAGTGAAATGTCAAAGGGAAGCACCGATTTTGTTGAGAATATAATGAATTTCGAAGTTCAAAGACAAGTACAGAGAGAGAAAGAAAGACTAAATAGGATTGAAGCTTTAGAGCAAGAAAAAGAAGAAGTAGCAAATATAGAAGAGTCCTTTGAAGTAAGCATCTATGTTTTCATATAGAACTAAGTCATATTGTAATATGATCATGGAATAGAAATCAATGAGATCTAAAATAAAATATTTATGTCTATGAATGTTATATATATCTGATAGATCTTAAATTTATGAAAAACGAATCATGTCATGAAAGTACTATTTGAGACTATGCTCTGAACTGATGACAGATTCTAAACTAATTATTGAATTTGGGATATAGAAATTGTAGAAATCGTTGCAACTAGAACAAGAAGAAAGACAAGAATTTTTCAAGCAAGTGGACTTTTTGAAGCAACAGTATGTAATATAAGATCTTATATTTTAATAATAAGTTATGGCTATCATCTTAAAGTTTAACAACTTGAATGAAATTATTGTAGGCCTTCTAAAATTGCTATTGATGTTGAAAATAGATTAATGATTAAATTAGTAATTTATGAATTACTTGGTAATGCATTTATTTGAGTAAAAAAATACAAGTTCGTGTTAATTGAAAGTTTTTATGATTGCTTTCTTTTCCAACATTGCATTGATAGTGTCATATTGCCTCTCGTCTTATATGCAATAAAAAATATTGAGATAAAACACCTTGTTTGATAAATTGGAAAAACTCTAAGACATGAGATTTTGTTAGTATAAATGTAGTGGTTCCATCAAAAACTGACAATAGAAATATTGCATGATAAAAGTTATAAGATAGGAGATTATTGGTTTTTGTTTTAGTTTCAGATATTATTTATTTTATTATTCATTTATGTTTTATTTTTTATGAAATTATAGTGAGTATCTTGATGGGCTAATCGATATCTCTGGCACTAGAAATTATCAACTTGGGCGTTAAATTGATCATAATTGCAATCAAAATCTATTCACTTCAACAGATATCAATAAAATCAAATTCAATGAGTCTTGATTGAATATTATCAATGTGCAGAAGGATGGAGGAACTTCAACGAGAACTAGAGGTGAACAACGTTTATTTCAAGAAATCTGATGGAGAAAGAAATGTAATAATCGATGTGCCTTTACTTCTTCAACCAATAAACAATTTAGTTAGAAATATATTTATTTGAAGTTAAGCTTAGAATGTTACCATTACTTGCTTGTTTCGAAAATATATATACATTGGATTACTCTGTTAGTGCAAGCCCAACTAGAGTTTCCTGTTTGTTTGATTGATGTATTCCATGGTCTTGAAATTTTAGTGCTAACAAGGTAAAATTCTGCACAGGAAAATAGTACATACAATACAGACTGGTATATGAGCCCAAGCACATCAGAGGAAGTATGTACTTAAGCATTAAATCATGATCTCCCCACTTTCATGTACTTATAACATATTGATATCATTAGATTGTGATTTTTTAGAATTAGTGCAATTTTATGGAAATCAAACTGCGCATTTCTCATACTCAAATATGGTCTTAGTGATTTATATGGGTCAACAGAAAAGAAATCGTGCAGCACGAAGCATTGCAAGAGCTTTCAAGAGAAAGAAACAGAGAATGCTCAACAAATGTTGCACCATCATCCAAAAAGTAATGCGAGGAATTCTTTGTCGAAAAAGAATTCGTGAGTTAAAAGGTCAGAGATGCAAGGTAGTAATAAATATGTCTAAGTAATCTTACCCATAAATTGTTATAAATCAATTTCCAATCTCGTATGAGAAATTGCTCATTATCAAATTAATGAACTATTGGCAGATGATGAAAGTTCTAGCTGTTGCTGACGAAGAAGAAAGCTTGCCCTTGCTCATTGAGAACTCAGAAGAAGCTCAAAAATTAGGTTTACACAGAGAGATCAATATGATGAAGCTTAAATTTGCACAACGAAGGGTAGCAGGTTTGCAGGTTCTCAATGAGATTTCTCATACTCAAATGTCACCTGAAGTACAATCCATATATGCAGAGGCTGAAAGCATGGGCTTAGAAAAGTCACAAATTAGGGTATATCATCATGCACACACAACTAATACATGTACCCTCAACTTTGTCATTGTTGAAAATTTATCACTTCTTTTATCTTTGTATCCATTATTAATACAAATATTTAGAGATTTTAGGAGACCTTGTTTTACTCATGAAAATGTTTATGATCAAGGTCATTGTTTCTAATATTTTATTTTACTTTTTATATCTCTACTGAAGTGATCAATGACTCCTGTTCTTGTTGTTCGGAATATGGTTCTTAGGAGCTACTCTATCTGAGAGAAAAAGAGTGTAATGGTGCTTTGGAGCATTTGACATATGTGGCTAAGAAGGGTAGTTGGGAAGAATATGAATCATGTCGGAAGATAGCATTGGCTCTAGGTCTTAAAGAGCAAGTTGATGCTATACAAGAGCATTGGGAAGCCTCAAAAATAAAAGTGAGTAGATGGTTGGAATGTGTTACGTTTGGTTGGATAAGTAGTCGGCATATACTTACCAAGAAAATGGAGAAGGGCCAGCGGTTGGGATTAACAACATTGGTTAAAAAAATTCAAACAATTTTACTACAAAAAGAGAATGATGTACTAGTTGGGTAAGTAATAATTCTACTCTTAATTCTACTATTTTTTCTTGAATCAAATATTATCAAAATGGTATATTTTAATTCATTTTAATGATTAGTTTATAGAGTCCATTATACAATTGCAAAAATGTTCTTAGTGAGCATTTTTACAGACATATTCATATAATTGGTTCATCGGTTATGCTTAATATTGAGATCAAAAACACATTATCACACTTGAAATGATAACAATTAAACAGGTTAAAAACTTCAGTAGCATCAGGAGCATTGAGAATTTTCTACCATTGGCTACGTTTGGCTAATAATTTAGGCATGAATGAAATAGTTATAGAATATTCTACAAGGTTTATACAACGAGTTTTATTGGCAAAAAAGAATTTAATAAACATTACAATCAAAAATCATGAATATGAAAAGATAAAACAATTTTTAATTGAAGGATCTAAGTTGGGTTTGGAAACCGAGATGGCTAGTGCTATACAACATATTCGCCAACTTGTATTAATTTTTGTGCATGAAGTAAGTGAACACAATACATATTCAGCTAATAAAGGAAGTACTTTAAGTAAGCAAGAATTAAGGCCAAATTGGAAAAGTGAAGGAGTTAAATTAGGTGCACATATATTGAAGAGTGTGTTGCATGCTCTACAAATTTATAATCTTTTGGAAAATACAAGGATTCAAAGGTCAATAATTGGACTATTCAAATGCAATTGGATAGGTTTCCCTCTAAGTTCTTCATATGAAAAACAAGGAGCCTTTACAAGTATGAAAACTATGATATCAAACTTTCATATTATTTCAAGAAGGTAGTTGAAGTTACATGCACTCTATATATCATATACATAGATACATTCTTAGATTAGTTTTGTAGAGCTTATCAACTTCCTTACCAAATTATCTACGAGGATAGAAGTATATTAGAGTGAGTACACTTTGGGCAAAAAATAAGTACTTCTAAGTACCCTAGGCATGCACTATGACAAATTTATTTTCCTTCAAAATGGAGTAAGGGTGGTTCCTATCCTTTAAAACTACAGTGACTTGAGCAATTTGATGTAAAAAGAAAACAAATCATGACAAATTGTTTTGGCTATGGAAGACAGTTCTCCAACTTTGGCTCCATTCGTTCTCTAAAAAGCATATTGTTCTACTCTCATGAAAATCATGGTGCCCTCAAAATTGTCTATTATCACCTTTGTATACTAAGAGGATTTTAAAAGAGTTTTCAAGATGTTTAGACTTTATCCAGTTTTTCTTATTGTACCTCTAACATAAAAAGCTAATTCAATATCTATTGATGAATGATGCAAATCTCATTTTGATTATTGGGGCATAGTACCATACATAGAAAATATGCAACATATAGTGATAATAGTATAAAAACTAAGAGCCCTAAAATGCATTTATACAAGCCTCAAACATTAGTAGCCTTTAAGATATACAAATCTTACATGTCTTTTTTTTCACCCAAGAATACTTCTAGCCACCAGTAATTAGAAAGTCAATGTGAACTTAATGTGATAGAGTTGATTTTTTAAAAATATAAGTATAAAATTATGACTCTATCGATGACTTCCTTCATAACTTGGTATATTGGACAGTGAAGCCTATGACTCAAAAAAAATACCATGTTCAAAAGTTGGAACTAAGGTCATTTTTGATACATATCATGTATGTGACACAAAATGGCAGGAAGTGGATAAATTGAGAGATCGTTGGAAACACCAATGCTTGCAATCTTTTTTTGGAGTGCTAAAAACACCAAAGGATCTTACTAGCACTTTACAAAATACAAAGCCACAACAACGCATGAACAATATAGACTTGAATTGGTTGCTGCAAAATGACAGAAGCCATAATGACTTTAAAAAAGAAGGACGAACATCTACAACAAAAAATGAAATAAAAGAAGGTGCAATTGGAGATTGTAGTAGTGCAATTGATATCAATGATTCTAAATATAGTTATGCATTCCAAGTAGAGAAACATGGCAATGGACCAAGGAAAACATGTCAAGTGAATAGCACATTAACAAGCAAAATGTTGGAAGTAAATGCAAATTGTAACGAGAGAGATTTGCATAAGATTGTGAAACTTAACCTAACAGAAAATGACTTGACTTCACTTGGGAATGGCATTTTGAGACAATGGTGTCCCAATCTACAGATTTTTATAATAAACAAAAATGGGCTCAATACACTCGAAGGGGCATTTTGCGGTTGTGAAGAATCATTAGAATATGTGATTGCTAAAAATAACATTTTGCATAATTTTGAAGGTTTAGAATTATTACACAATCTAAAAGTTTTGATTTTGGAAGGAAATTATATTTCTGTTATTGGTCCTCCTATCAATATAGACAAAGAATCAAAAAATATAAATAATGCTAAACTTGGAATAGAACCACAAAAATCTCAAAGCCTAATAGCTACCAACAACCAAGTGTCGATATTTTCATGGCAACATGCACCATATCGAAGTTGGCAAGGAACACCAAGGCTCTTAGATGACAAAAGTGACTCATTTGCTTGCCTTACTTCTAGATATGATAATGCTCAACATGCCTCTAAAATATTGTGGCCTTCATTGAAAAAATTAGATTTGAGCAACAATCGTATTGGGTGTATTTGGGATTTGAGCAGCTTATCTCCTAATTTGGAAGTGTTGAATCTTGGTTCAAATGAATTAGTGACAATAGGTGGAGCTGAAGGCCAAGCACTTGCAGGCCTCAAAAGACTTTGTCTTCTTGATGTGGGTCAAAACAAGATCAAAGGCCGTAGTCTATGGAAAGCTCTCGACCATTGCCCTTTGTTAGTGTCACTAGTTGCTTCAAGAAATCGTTTGACACAACTTCCAACTCACTTAGGGAGTGTTATGCTTCGTGAAATTTGGCTAAATGGTAACTCTATTACTTGCCTTGCTTGTAAGGCTTGGCTTCCCAATTTACAACGTTTTTATTTGCAAGATAACTTGATCAACAACTTAGAGTCATTATGGGGTTGCCCTTCTTTAGAGGTGAACATTCTTCATTTAGAATTAGGATCTTGTTTACAACCCTTGGCTCTTTACATATTCTATCTTCTGGAATCTATTACTTTTATTGTAATTAAATAGATCATTTGTTAATTTAGTTCTAATAGTAGTTATAGCTCATCTCAAGTAGGACTTCTATATATATGAATTATAAATTAGAAGAAGTATGATTCGAACTTACTTTACCATCTTCTCTCTAGGTATTAGATATCTCTTTCAACTATGTGGCAGATTTATCCCAATTGAATCATCTATCATCATTAGTAAGGTTGCGAATTCTTCAAATTAATGACAATCCAATTTCTAATCAAGAAGATCATAGTGAGAAGGTCCTTCAAGCCATTCCTTGGTTAATTGAATTAGACAATGAGCCTGTCAATGAAAGTTGTCGTCAAAAATCATTTCAATCTATATTTATGAAAAACATGAAATATTTTGGAACTCAATATGTGTATGAAAAACTTTCTCGAGCTGAAAATCCTTTTCTACCATTCAATTGTCCCAAAAATATTGCTAACCTTCGGTCAAGTATGAACAAGAGTTGCAAATTTGAAAATTGTCAGTTTTTGAGTTTTTCAATTCTGTCTGTTGTTCTAAACGAAAACAACTCATCAAATTTAGACAAAAAAACTATCAATGAGGTGATGCATGGTAGAGCAAATAGAATGTTACTACAAAAATCTCTACTTGAATTATATCAAATAGGTAAAACAAATCCATTATTGAAGGCTCAATTGATCCAGACAAATTCCAAAGCATTTGGTTTGTATTTTATAGAATCTCTACCACGTTATACTGCCATGGAAGACAAATGGAGTTGTCTTGCTTTTGAACAAATGATTGAAGGTCATAGAAGGAATCACTTGCAAGCAAAGGAGACTAACATTTTTAAGGAATTTTCGGTTCAAGAAAACAAATTATGGCCCCCAACAACAAAAGAAGACACTCATTTTGGTATTGATACTATTGTTGATTCTTCCACTATGGATGAGTACCTTGTTGATCACTTAGAGCATTCAAGCAATAGATATCAAAATATATACAAAGAAAATGTTGATTATCATAATGAAATTGGACTTGAATTATTAAAGGTCCAAAGGTCTCAAGCTTTAGGAAGAGGAATTTTGGCTAGGAAAAACCGCATTAAGATGCAAGAGCTAGCTGCAAGTGCCCTTATAGCTCGAAACAATCAACAATTGTATGATACATTAAGGTTTTGTTATAGTGTGCATCGAATTCAAGTAAGATTAGATATTGGATTTTATCACTATAAATAGTAAATATATGATATACATACTTTCCTTCTCTTTATACTATCTAAATATCTCTTATATAGATAGCTTGGAGGAAGTGGAAAAATCAAAAAGTCTTAAAGTCGGCTATTAGATTGCAAGCGATTTGGAGAGGTTTTCTTGCTAGAAAACGTTATCGACAAGCACTGTCTAAGATAAAATGGATTGATGATGACGATTTTGAATATGTTGCAGTTGATGAAAAAGAATTTGCACTCAATCCTACAATTTTTGAAGATGAACTTGCTCTATTTTGCAAATTTGGAATTTCTAAAGAATGTGATGAGAGAAACGTCCATAAAATTGAATCAAACTTGAGTGATGCAACTTCAGAAATTGAGGAAGTATCAAAAAATATTAAGTTGCCCCCAATTAAAACTGAAGAAGAATGTGTAACTTCAAAGAATGGGAACCAAAAAGATGACCAGGAAGCTCGATTTCGATCAATTGATTGTGGGACAAGTGACATGGAATCTCCTCTAAGAACAATAGATGTAGAAAGTGATAAATTGAAGAAGACTGTGGATGATATTGTTCATCGCCATATATCAATGAAATTGGGTAACATCAAATCAAAAGAATTTTCTGATGAGACAACCGCTTCCTTCAATCAAGTATGTTAATAAAGTTCATTCCAAAGAAATTTCATTAAGTATGTCATAAGATTATTTTCCTCCTAATTTACTCAAGTTGTTGTGGTTAAAGACTAAACTTGTTTGAAATGTTGTGGTTCATCATTGTCTTAATATTGATGTGAATACACAAAACCAGAGTAAAGATGATCCTGCACTATTGCTAGGAACACCAAAAATTTCTTCATCACCTTCATTAGAGAAATCCAATACAACATCAAATCTAATGGCAAAGGTATGATGTCCTTAAAATATCTATTGGCATAATTCATTCTCTTAATTGAGATTTATACCTTTGAATATGCTCCAAACTCACTAGAAATGATAATCCATAGTTGAATGATATCTTAGCATTCGATTATTTGATTTATACGATTCAACAAACACTATAGTTATCATAATACATATATATATTCAAGAATTGCTATCAACAATGTACAACAACAATCCTTTAATCTTTAATATGCTTACATTGTATCTTTATATGTAGACACACGTATGTGCTAAAGAACTTCATGAAGAGAAAAGAAATTT
This sequence comes from Bryum argenteum, assembly GCA_037043015.1. NCBI lineage: Eukaryota > Viridiplantae > Streptophyta > Bryopsida > Bryales > Bryaceae > Bryum > Bryum argenteum. The sequence goes on along the minus strand of CM073325.1, from coordinate 19,294,214 downwards.
GACTATTGCTCAAATTTCTAAAGAATGGTAATCTTATTATTATTAGTTTTTGTAACTTTCTTCATTAACCCCTAACTTTCCTTGAAGCCCGAAATGGGTTTTTGCAATTCCGGGCAGCCTAGATGAAGGGGTTAGAAGTAATATTTTTACCTAAGAATTTTACCAGGTCCTCCTTATAATGCAAAGTGTATGTGGTAAAATTTGCAAAGTCAAATTCCAATTTTTGAGTCTTCTAGGACGATCCTTGGGTTGCGAGCCGAGATGGGGCAGCTCAAAAAAGTAACTTTTTTGATTTTTTATTTTTTTGGGAACATGATCATTACCAAATCACTACTTAAATTTCAAAGTGACTCAAGTCAAAAAGTTTACCAATTTTACAAGGGCAGCCTCCAAAAATTTTAAAACCAATCTTCGCAATACCCAAAAAAACTTTGGGAGACAAACTTTGGATATTATGATCTCTCAAATGGTAAACATCCAACGGTCAATTTTTTGAAGAGTAATGAGGCATATTCTTAGGTACAAGATCTTTTGGTTAAAAGTTTTGAAAAAGGAAAAGAAATTGGTTTACACCCCACGAGTGCTTAGAGGTAGAGAATCGCAATTTTGAGGTTTCAATCTCCCAAAGTTTTTTTGGAGGCTGCCCATGTGAAATTGGTAAACTTTTTGACTTGAGTCACTTTGCAATTTGAGTAGTGATTTAGTAATGATCATGTTTCCATAAAAGAAATTCAAAAAAGTTACTTTTTTGAGCTGCCCCATCTCGGCTCGCAACCCAAGGATCGTCCTAGAAGACTCAAAAATTGAAATTTGACTTTGCAAATTTTACCGCATACACTTTGCAGTATAAGGAGGACCCGATAAAATTCTTAGGCAGAAATATTACTTCTAACCCCTTCATCTAGGCTGCTCGGAATTGCAAAACCCATTTCGAGCTTCAAGGAAAGTTAGGGGTTAAACATTTATGATATTTCTACCATCTGAAATCTACTAAATGGAGATGGATAATTTTATTTTTTTTCTTATCAATGGTTTTGTCATGTTATTGGGGAAATTGTCCAGTAGCTACATTGATTATCTAAGAATTTTATGTAAGAAGTTGTACTTGTAATTTTATGAGACTAATATTTGGTTTTGCGTGATGATACAGGGGATTTAAGAATGAGAAAACTGCTGAGTCTTATTTGAAAGCTAAATCTAAAGTGCAAAAAATGATTGACAAGAAAAAAATAGTTCATCAAGGTAAGCTAACTTTTATATATATATATATATATATATATATATATATATATATATATATATATATATATATATATATATATATATATATATTCCATTCTATCTATAACTTTATTTTATGATTGTATTGAGTAACTACTAATTGTACTTTTGATTCAATGTGCAAATTACTTTCAAAATTAAATTTATTATTGAATATGGAATAATAAGGATGTTGATGTTATTGATGAGATTATAAATGTTGAAAATTATACAAGTATTCTTATTCTTGCAGATGCACAAAGTCGATTGAAACTATTCAAAGCTAGATCAAAAGAAGCTTTGGCCCATTCTCCAATACAACATATGTGCATGCATTAGCCCTTTTGTTGCTTTGTATAGTAATAGCCTATTTGTTCATATTCAATGAAAGAACACAAAATATACATAAAAGTATCTTTAGTATAAAATAATATACCATGTTATGAATACTTAAAACCAAAGCAAGTATAAACATAATTTGATGAATAGATTTTTGTTCTTGTGAACAACAATCTTCTTAAACTTAAACTAATTGTTGATTGATATTGCAAAATGCAAATGTAATGGCTCACAATTTAAGAATTTACCATTTCGAAGGTTGTATCACTCGATAATGGTAGCTTATACTTGAGATCAAATCACTATTAATCTTCTATAGTAGTGTAAGTTTTAGTGATGCAAATTTTTTACTGTCCTACAATTATGAATTCAATTTCAGTATCTTGTATTTGACATGAACTGAAGAGAAATGTAGAACTAAACATGAAGTTCCATAATTGAGGGTTTGTTGTTATAAATGATAATAATTGCATAATTTTTACTACAAGTTTATATCCAACTTATGAATTGGCATATATCATACTAATCTAGACTATATAAGCAAATATAGTCATATGTAAGATGTAGAGTTGACAACAATACAAACAAGAAAGTATTTCCATTTCATGAGAAGTGCACCTTTCATATCTAGGCGCTTATGTAGATTTAGGTGAATGTAGAAATATCCTATTTTGATGCTTTAAGAACTTAATGACAGGAGGGAATCACATACATAATCAATTAGAAGTATTGCTAGAAATGATTTTATCTTGATTTACCTAATTTTCTATATAAGAAAATAACAGGTTGGATACAATCCCAATCATTTGAATCAAGAATTAATTAATTAGAGATTTTTATATGGCAAAGGCATGGTCATGATAATTTCATACAAAAGGGAACAATCACAAAATATTTGCAACAAGGGGAAAGAGAATCATTCCATTGTTGCTTAAAAAAAATAAAAAAACTTTATATTAGTTTCAATTGAGATTTTTATCTTCATTGTAGTAGTGTTAATTAGTTTAGGCACCACAAGCCTTGGCTTAGTGGTAAAGGCTCATGGCCCCCAATGAGGAGGTCGTGGGTGCTATTCCTCATGGCGGCGTGGTGCTCACCACTGTAGTCCACTCAACTATTGTGGGGGGTTCTTGGACCTTGTTGTATTGGTACCTCAAAGCCCTTTGGGGGATAATATGTCAAGTATCTTCAAGGCACTAGTAACTTACTAGAAACTAGCATAGTTATAATGTCCACCCACGACAGGGGGAAGTAGTATTGTTCCAATCTCCCCTTGTCTGGTGGCCATCGGGATATTAGCCGACCCCTAAGAAAGGGACCAGAGTTTCTATTCTATTTTTATTCTTGTGGGACATATAGGGGTTAAAGTACATTAATTTTAAAAAATAATGTTAAATATATCATGGAACTTTTAAATAGTACAAGTCTTCACTTGTGATATCAAGGGTGGTGGAAAAGAATGAAAAAGGTATTTTAGAACTTGACTGATTCTGCATTTTTAAATTTCCATTTCATTAGTCTTTATAGCTTAGTTTGTTAGTTTAATTGCATGTTACACATATATAAGAGAATTACATATTTTGTAATCGTATCTCATTTTTTCAATGTTACAATGTTTTCATCTACATCATGTTATCACCGCAATGCGTTTTACCTAATCCTCCATGCCTCAAGAGCATTAGTAGCAATCTTTGCACCAATTAAATTATGTTTGTATTCCTTATGTGTTTTGTTCTCAAGAGTACTAGAAAGCATTATGTACTTTCTTCAAAGAGCAATAGTAGTAATTTTTGCACAAGATTTTCTCTCTAGAAATCCATCATGAGTTACCAATCCACATGTGTTTGGTTCTCAAGAGTGCCGGTCTCTTTAACAAGGTTCAGGTTGGGTGGGCCATTTGCATGAGCCTAGAAAGTGAAGTACATTGGCACTTAGCAAGCATAGCTAGCATCGTTGTTTTTTCAAATTTGAAAGTAGGAGCTCTATGGTGAATACTAAGCTCTTTACTTGCTATTGTGGCATAGAATGGCAAGTAATCGAGGTTTGCTTCTTATGCCTTGTCACTTGAACGTATTTATCAACCACCCACTCAACTTATGGGTATACATGCTGCATGCCAACTACTGTTTTTGTTGTGCACAAACATGAGATAAAGCATTACTTCATCATGTAACCATGCTTAGTGACACAACATATACAAACACCACTTCATCATTTTTCATCACTTAGTGACTTGAAAGTGGTGTTCTTCCAAAATAATCTACATCCAATATTTAAAGGTGGTGATAGAAGTTGAAAAAAATGGTCCTTGCATGCACACTCTATAATAAATACGCACGTAACACTTGCTTCGGAAATAACACCTCCCATGTTGAACATGGGAGGTTTATACAATATTATAAAAATGGATTTGCATGAAGCCAAGATTCCACTTTTTATTGTTCCCTAAAGCATTTAGAACTTTTTCAGGCATCTAATCTCCATACGCACAAGCTTTGATATTATCATGCACAAGTAGATCAAAGCTCCACTCGTAGTTTGAGAAAATTGGAAGATGGAGCAACTTCAAGATCATGAACTGATGAGCTCTAGCTGGTAGTTTGCGATCCAATATGGATTCACCAATTTGATGAGCTCTACTCGCTAAGCTGGCTGATTCTGAAATTACGACATTGGTGGATGCATTTTCATGAATTGTTGTATCAACAGTCTATGCATGAGTGATTTTGTCCATAAATGGAGTTTGAGTGAAGACAAAATAGACTTGTTTTAGGACCCCACCCAAATGATTTTATCCAAAATGGAGTTTGGGCTCTTCAAGGCTGCCCTGGTTAACAACTCCAAATTACTAAATCAACCCTTAAATACTAACTTCTTGCCTCCACTATATAATTCACCAAAATAATATAATAATCGATTTGCGTATGCTTTCAAATCAGCTTTTCCTAAAATTGAAGCCCTTCTTTGAGCTCTAGCTTTTCAACTCAAAGGATGACTTTGCATTAACGAGGGAACCAAAAACAATATAATAAAACAGTATGATACATCATCAATGCAATTTCACTGATTATGCAACTTCAATGCAATTTCACCGATTTCACCCAGACGTGAAGTACACTTTCGGATTGAGACAAGGTATCAGCATCGTCCAAAACATCTGCTTCACTGAAAGTAGATTCTTAACTGCCTTGAGCGCACCCAATGATTAAGCCATTAGGGGTTAGTTACGCATTATTGAAGCACAATACAGTAGATTTTCAGGTCCTGGAAAATGCTCATCAACCGAGAAAGCCGTATTTCGACAACCCAAAAGACCGTATTTCATGTTACGTGCAGATAATTCCTTAAGTTACAGCCCATGAACTAATCAAGAAGCCTGTTTGGCAATTAAGCTATCGTTGGCCTAGAACCAACCTACGAACTAAACTCCAGGAAAGCATCCCCAAGCGCTGGCAACTGTAATCTACGATCAATAGCCGGGCCTCTCGTGGAGCAAAAATGTTACAAGAAATGGTACAGTTTTCGTTGGATACTTGTTAAATGATAACATCCTTAAAGCCTCTACGTCCGCAAATATGCTCCATGAGGATCTTTCAGGTATACACAAGATTCTGATAAAACCCATTTCCGATGATGCTGCATACATGCACGAGATGCTTACCAACGATTCCATTCGGACTGCAGGATGCAGTGCAAGAATTTGACGGCCTCTCCAAGATCTTGATACTCAAGATTCATCGTCAGAACCTGTTTTCTGCCTTTTCCACTTGTAAGCAGCTTCCAAGATCTTGAGATTAGGGGCCATGCCTGTCTCGTCAGGAAAGATGTAGTCAATGTACTCCTCATAACCAGCAGGGGTTCCGTCCTCAGCGGTAATTGGCCGCTTTCGTTTAACTTTCCTTGGCAATTTTCTTTGAACAGCTGCAAGGTCTCCATGTTCTCCAAACGTGCGCTCGGTTTCTTTCCACTCCTCGAGCAACATGGCTCTCTCCTCTTTCTGCTCAGGTGCTGATATTCGCAGGCTTTCATAAGCCCTTTCAAACACTCCTACATGATCAAAATGATACAATATGTTGAGTTGAACACAAATTTTTGCTACGAAGGCCATAAACTCATGATATAGATATGGCCACGAAACAAAGCGAAGTAACACATGCTCAAAATCGAGCAGACAAATCAGAAGAAAGGCCAAGAACCAACGCTCTGCAATCTCTAAAGCACCGCCGGTGTTAATAAAGAGAGAGAGAAAGAAAGAAAGTATAAAGAAGGCAGGATCACCTTTTGTCCTCCGAGCACGCTCTAGAGCCTGTCCAGCGACCTTGGCCATATCCGGCTCCCGGCCATCTCTTTCGGCCACAACCTCCTCCTCAAGGGGCACTGTTGCCTCAAACTTAGCGTAACTTACCCAAACCTTCAGATGCTTGGTCCGGTCCAGGAGTCTCTCATATAGTTGTCGCGTACGGTCATGCTCTCCCTCGGATATCTCGAATTCAATGTAGCCCTACATTAAGTAAGACAAGAGGTCAACTACTCTTCAATACTAGCTTCGCTTCTACCTAACATGGTCTCACTTTGAAGAATGAATTAAACAGCCACGATGCAAACTTGAGCTGATAGCCATGTCTGCTTCTGCTGAACCACTTGAGGCAAGAGCCATTAAGCCATCAATAACAGCAAAAGCAGTGCATGAGCATAAGATTAACGGGTACGGTAACCGCGACTTCTGGGCTCGAGAATCTTCTCTATAAGCGCTATCCGACTGCGTAATTTACATGTTGCTGGATGCACAAGCAAGTAAAACATTCAAGCCAAGAAACAATGCCCCTCACCTTCCATAGCAACTCAGGCATATCTAGAAGTGGTTGAGCAATAGCAATTTCGAAAATTGAGCGCCCCCTTTCAGTCTCTCCTAAGGACCTCTCCAATTCTGCGTATTTGCTCCATGCATAGCAATTGGCTGGTGACCACTCCAGGTACTTCTCATAAAGAGTTCGACATCGATTTATATTACCAAGCTGCAGCTCTAACTCAATGTATGTCTTGAAAATCTGCAGCAACCGGGCAAAAAACACCTTAAGATTGATAGGTAAAGCCATCAGGCGAGAGAATTACGAGTAAGCAAAGGCTTGACATTGAAAATACAGCTCATAATCTATAGCGATAAGTTTTCCAGAAGAATGTGACAGCATGTCCGGCATAGTAGTTTGAAAGAAAAGAACTAGAAAAACAAACAAGAATGGCACAACAAGCGACAACTTCAGTGAAGTACCTTGTCTTTCGGGGCCCTTCCAATGGCATTGCCCAGAATGGTTCGAGCAGCTTTGAGATCTTTCTGCCGAATCTCGAAGTGCGCTGCCATGATCCATATCTTCGCAAACGTAAATTTCGCGTGCGGTATAATGCCCAAACACGCCCTGTAAATACATTCAGAAATATGGTGAAACTCTGAACAAGTGAAAGAGATTCTCAAAAACAGAAAATGGAATATTGAGGGCAAATTCCGAGCATGTTGTATAACGAAACGAGAGCAGCATGCTGCAGAATGGCATAGAGCAAACCAGCAGATGCCAGCACTTACTTATAAACATCCCTAGTTCTGTCATAGTCTTCAGCCTCCAGCTCCTCATAAAGGGCATAGTTGATCCTGTGAGCGTGAGTACAGTATCAGGTCAGAACGTGAATAATACTCGAATGAAAGCATAAAAAACGCTAAATGAGACAAGGACGAGCATGACTAACTTCATACAAATCCAGCGGAGAGGAGCAGCCTTACCATAGATAAATGTAACGTTGCCAGTATCTCTTCTGCTCAGCAGGAGGCACGTTTGCAATTGCCCTTTCATAAACCTCTCGAACTTTTCCTCTATCACCCACACTCTCTTCCAACCGAGCATAGTCGAACCACGAATCATAGTTCAATGGATTTTTCTTTACCTCGTCTTCATACTGGAATCGCCTTTTCCCCACGATCACATTCTCGATACCTTCTCTGTCACCATACTGCTTCTCAAATTGAACAAATTTCTGATATATGGTCTCAGCTTTCCCCTTTGGGATATGATCTAAAGCATACTTGTAGATTACTCTAGCACGCTCTAGCTCCTTACACCTCTCTTCAAACTGAGCGAAAGCAACAAAGAGCTCCTCCGTCTGACCATCTTCACCCAACTGCTCCATGGCACGCTCGTAGCACTGCCTAGCTCGGGCAATTTCACCATTCTTCACTTCAAACTTCGCATACCGAATCCAGGCTTTATCACCAGGGTGACATTCTACATATCTGCATATATCATACAGAAGTTGAGATACAGAATTCCAGAAGACAACTGAACAACGACTAATGAATCAGTGCACGGTACGCTATTCCGCACTCTTAATGCTTAAAACAGTGTACAAGAGTGTAAGTTTGATAGTGTTAATCTGATGACTATAAAACTGGGAGGCTATTCTGGTGACCTGTCAAATTATGGAAGACGTTGAACGTGCAATGTGCTATGCAAAGGTTCAAGGCGATATTAGGCATTTTTGTTAGGAACAACTAAATTGTTAGATACCACAATGCAACATACCAATCATAGCATTTGAACCCTGAGAACTCACGACCAAATGTAGCAAAATTTTCATGATACATACCTGTCGTAAATGGACCTCGCTCTATCAATTTCATTGTATCGGAGTTCAAACTTAATATAAGCAGCCCAGCCATGATGATCAGGCTCCCAAGTCATCCACCGCTCGAAGATTTGCCGAGCTCCGGGTAAGTTCCCTAACATTTCCTCCATGTGAATATACTTGTACCAAAGCTGGTCGATTCGAGGTAGCAATGACACAGCTCGGTCCCACACGTTGCGGGCATGATTGATGAACTTGTTTTTCATTTCCATCTCGCTGTACTTCAGCCAGAGGGTAGAGTTGGTATAATCCACCGCGATAGCGCGTTCCCAAATGGATCTCGATCTTGCAAAATCGCGCTGACTCTCCTCCCATTGCGCATACTTGACCCAGACGCTGGTGTTCCATCGCACTCGGCGTATCAGGTCTTCGTACTCCTTGCGCTTGCGCAATCTATACTCCGCGAGCTCTTCAGAGTCAGTAATCTTCTGCTTCGGTGGGCGGATTTCAGCCTCCTGACGCTCGCGAGCCTCGCGCAGAATCTGCTCCGCGGTAATCTGCACGGGCGCAGGGGTTTTGTTCTTGACACGCGTGGGGCGAGGGAGCTTCACTTCGGTCTCCTTGCGCGTGAGGAACCCTAAAGCGGGATCACCCTCCTTGTTGTTGGAAGGCTCATGGTACTGCGTGAGCTCCATGGCAGCGGACAAACGAAAGAGGGAGGAAGGGGAGCACGAGGGAACAGAGAAAGAGAAGGAAACCTAAAACCCTAACAAAACCCTAATGCGAAAGGAGGAGCATCGGAAAGCAGAGAAAGCGCACGGAAACGGTGAAGCCCTAAAGGCAGGACTGGAGCGGAGAACGAGGGGTTTGGGAGAAGAGGGACTGAGGGTCAGGGAGACTGCAGCGACACACGACACACACGACGACGACTCAGACAGGTCGGGCGCGAGCGGAGACTCCATGAGCCCTGCCACGAGACACTCCGTTCTAAACTGTTGAGAGGAGAGAAATGTAGACAAATTTTCAGGAAAGAAGTTAGTATTTACAAGTCTTACCCGTGTCCTCTGAACACAAACATTAAAAAAGGCATATTGAATATTATAAATGTATAAAAAATCAAGACTTTGGTATTAAAATGATACGATGTTGGAGGTTTTTAGTGATGTTGAAATTATGAGATATGCAATCAATATGCAAGTTCCCTGCTTCTCAATTCTCCATGTTATTTTAGATTTGTAGCATGTCCTTCAATTCCTCCTTCCATTGTTTCCGGTTCCCCGTGTTTTTTAAGATTTGTAGCATGTCCTTCAATCCCTCGTTCTATTGTTCCCAGTTCCCTGTTCCATTGTTCCCAATTTCCCGTTCCATTGTTCCCAATTCCCCGTTCCATTGTTCCCAATTCCCCGTTCCATTGTTCCCAGTTCCACGTTCCATTGTTCCCAGTTCCTCGTTTCATTATTCCCAGTTCCCCGTTCCATTGTTTCTAGTTCTCCGTTGTCTATAATGGTTCTTCTTTCTCTATTCATTTCTTACTGGTTCTCTACGTACGAACTTTCATTCATGGTTCCCATCTTCTGTCCTCAGTTCCCTATCCCCCAACTTCCTTATTGGTTTCCATCATTCGTTCTCGGTTTTCATCATTTGTTCCTAGTTCCCATCATTCATTCCAAGTCCTTACCCGTGTCCTCCCAACACGGGCATCAAAAAGGTCATCTTTATAATATATATAAAAAATCAATATGCAAGTTCCCTACTTCTCAGTTCTCCAAGTTATTGAAAATTTACAGCATGTCCTCCGTTCTTGTCTTTTTGGTTACCTGTGTACTTTAAGAGTTGTAGTATGTCGCCCGTTTCCTCGTTCCATTGTCTCAAGTTCCGCGTCCTCTATTATGGTTCCTCATTCTCCATTTTTTTTTATTGGTTCTCTACCTCCAAACTCTCGTTCATGGTTCCCATTTTTTGTTCCCAGTTTCCCATTCCACAACTTCCTTTATTGGTGTCCATCATTCGTCTCGGTTCCCATGATTCATTCCTAGTTCTCAGTCTTCATTTCGTGGTTCCCATCCTCCGTTCTCAATTCTTATCTTTCGTTCCCCGTTCCTAGATTCCCTCCAATTTTTCCTTCATTCCCCCCTTCACTTCTTCTTTACTCCCATTTTCATGTTTCATATTCATTATCCCTTTGCCTCCTTGTTATAATTATTCTTAAGATCTAATAAACTCTTATTAACAATCAAATATCACTTATGTAAACTCTTTGAAACTCTTTATAACATGTATATAGGACCAAATGATGATGTCCATGACCATGACCATACCCATTGTTAGCCGGGTTACGGGTATCGAGATGTTCGAGGTATGAGGAGGGAGGCAAGAACAGGGGAATGGAGAGAGAACAGGGCTCGTGGGTCATAACACGATTATCCAAGGAGGCCCAGGTAAGGAGTTACAGCCGTTGACCGGTTGCGAGCTGACTCCTCGATTGAAATCACAAGGGTGATTAGCTCAGCCGTGGATATGTCAACTCGGGGAAGGGTCGGAACGTATATTCAAACCACCCGTATCCCCAAGGTTACAGTATTGCGACGTTACTCCCTCGCCCCGCTTCCACGGCTAGGGTGTTTGTTTCCACGGACTGACTTGGACGTTGGCACGGCGGGAATTTTGCTAACAAATCTCCGCAACCACGTTGTGTCCTACACACTGAGACACGATCCTTTGACCAAGGAAGATCCGCGACACCACAGCTGACACTAGGGTTAGGATATTCAGAGAGAAGAGAAGGGATTAGATGGAGACAGAACAGAGTAGACGAGAGAGGGTCCGTGTTTGCATTGAATGAGTAAATGTCGAATGGCTACATCGGTGTGCGACAATGCGCTGGTGGAACTATTACTGCATTCGTGCAATACATGGAACTGTCGACTATGTAATTATATCCTCTATTTATAATAAAACCTAATCCTTTGCGCTCGCTTTTGCCTTAACTGCGATCCTCGGTCTCGATCCTCGTGGTCACTGTGGTTCTTGGTTTCAAGCCCCGTGGTTGATGTAACTCCTCGGTCTTGATCCCCGTGGTTGCTATGGTCCTCGGTCTTGATATCTGCGGGTGTTGTGGCGACTAACACCCTTGCATCGCCAAGGACAAATAAAAAAAAAAGTAATTGTGTTGTTTTATATGTAGAGTTACCTGTGGTCCATCTTTATATACATCTACGAGGTCTAATCAACAAGAGTGATACTACCTGTGTAACTCCCCTTAACTCAACCTAACTAACTTCACTATTTGTGTAACTCCTATTTAATTCAACGTCGGTTGAGACCTACATAGTTATCATCAATCTCTAGGTTTAATTATGGATAAACTCTATATGAACTCTAGATGGATTCTATTCACAAGGGATGGATCAAGAAGTTCCTTGATCATTGCTCTTATCTCAACATAAACCTTAATGCAGATAAGCTCCAAACCTATTTCAAGTTTGGTATGTTTTCAACCAACCTTTCTTGAATGTATAATTAAGGGTTTTAATATCAATAGTAGAATTGATATAGTAAGTGGCTCGAAGACATTTTCAGGTTGGCAAGGTTATTGGCAATTCACCAAGTCGATTGATTTATATGGATGGGGAAAGTATGTAAGAGATTAGACCAAGTGGAATTTTAACTTTTGGATTAAAATTGATATAGTTATTAGTTTTGGAAGTGAAACATGTAGGTGTACCCAAAACCACTCAATCTAAAATGTACATTGTGAGTACATCAAAATTTACAACTAGAAGCGGTAATGTACCTTTTGGCTTCAATTGTCTATGAGTGGTTTTAGGTGTTAAGTGGGTTTTGAGTTACCTAACATAGTTGTTCTCGGTGCAAATGGAATATATAACCGTCTCGAGGAGGCTGGTTATCGGCACTGGATGAACCGCCTTAGCGGCGAATTCCGTGCCGATAACCAGCCTCCTCGAGACAGTTATAGGCCGTAAACCTGTGGTCGTGGAGTCGAGCTGACCCATTCTTGCTTTATCGAGGAACCTACTTCTCTCCCACCGCTTTGGTGGCCGTACATTATTGTTTCGTCTTGTTTTGTGCGGATTGTTCTCCTCGAGCGATCCGTTTGTCAATCGTTAAAATTTCTTCGTTTGTAGTGTGAGAACCTGAAATCAATATGTTTACGCTTTTGCGTTCTTGATTTTGCAGATACGGTTGATTCGGACATTGCTAGCCATGAGCGGCGACAATGTCAGAGTTCAGAGGTCAAGTAGAGGGCGGCCGAAGAGTTTGACTAAAACGAACATATCACAATTGATTGATCCAGGTACTTTGTTCAGTCTTGGCATGAATTTATCAAATTCTAGTCATGTTGTTGTCACTCCTCAGCGTTAGTAAACGTCGTAGGATGGCTACAATAATGGCTAACGGGGTTCCAATACTAATAGTACCTGTGAGTCGTCAAAACCGTTCGGCTTCTGTTTCTTCAGTTAATCCTATGTCATGCGAGGATGGCGTTTTGATTGATACTACAAATTTCAGCAGAGAACCCGAGTGTACAATCCTCTAAGAATCCGTTGAAATGGATATTGTAGAGAAAATGAACACCGATCCCGTCACTGTTCATTCTAAGTGTGCACTAAAGCTCATTCATAGCACTCTCGTTCCAAATATAGATGCGGAACTTTCTTCAATCCAAACAGAGGATGCGAATGGTCCTTCAATTGAAACTTTGGATACAGATGCTTCCGATAAAATTTATGCCCGTTTGTCATCCATTGCTGTCACGAATGTTGTTGTGACGAATCCTGCTATTCAACTGGTCGTTGGAACTCAAATGTTTCTTCATGTTTACAATGATGAATGGAAGAAGGTAACTGAAGATGAAGGTGACAACAGCAAAAAAAATAACGAGTGGGCAAAAAACAAGTTCGACCCATGGCGTGTAATCATGGGCATTGATACATCAAAGACAATTGAAGAACTTAGTTACGATGAGCTCGGAGAACTTCTATCCAAATTCTTCCTCGCCGTATGCAAATCAAGTGGCAAGCACAATCCTACTGGCTCTTTGATGGGATTTATGAAGGCTTTCAACAGATTACTCTGTAAAGAGCAGGGTTGTCGTTTTAGGCGCACTAAAATCCTAGAAACACCGTTTGATATCATGAAAAATCCTTTCTTCATCAGTGCTAACAAGTCACTGCTTATATCTATGGAAAAGTCTCGTGATGCTGGAGTGAAGAAGGGTAGGAGGAAGGTCGATGCATTTACTTGGGAAGCTGAGAAGAAAGTCCTTGATCATCATCTTCATGCAATTACTGATCCTAGAGGTTGTCAGATGCATTTTGCATTTTACTGCTTCGTCACATTTCTGATTCGCGGAAATAAGGAGTTATATTCTATAAGGAGGAATGATTTTCTACTCGAATATGACTGTAACAACATCTTGTGCCTACGGTAAGTTATTCCTTTGACTTTTCCAAGCATGAGTTGATGTAGATGGAATGCACGAGCTGATCTCCGAGAGTGTGACTATTTGACAATCAATTCGTGCTTGACTACTTTGCTTCAATTAGTATTCAATTGCTAGCTGAGGATTGAAGGATTTGAGGTTACTGATGTGAGCACTTTGTGATGGGTTATAGAGCTCTCATAAATGCTTATGTTATGTTGTTGAAATGTTAATGTGTTACCGCACGTGAGAGTCGACTATTCTTATCTTTATTTGATATTGTATTGATTGCTATTTGGAAGTGAATGTGAAAAGTAAGTGCACTCACGATAGTCCAAGTAAATTCAACATTTATTGACTGTACTACTATTTGCTATGCGTTGTGAAGAGGTGCGCTTTTATTGGCTCACTAAATAGTTTTTCATGATTTCTTTCATGTTTTCAAACTATGAATTAATTTTCATAATTAATTTAGCTTTTGCATGTGTGATTTCTTTGGAGATTTGATGAGCGAATGTCTAAGAATTACAAGTTAAACCTCAAAAACCGATTTCAGGATGAACACTTTTGTGGAGCAGTCATTTCACGTGATGAAGATGGAATCAAAACATTCCAAACGTTGATTGAGCACATGCCTCCTATCAAGATGATAACTGACACTTGTTTCTATCGGTCATCAACAACAACACAAGTGTTATCTGGTACAAGGCTGGTATAAGTGTGGGAGAAGGTATCATACGTTCATGGATGCGTACGATGGCAAAGAATGCAGGCGTGGAAGGCGACATAACAAACAAGAGTGGACGAGTTACATCAATAATACGCATGATTGCTGCTCGTGTTCCACTGGAGGTTATTGCTCAAATTTGTCGTCACCAGAACCTAAACACTCTCGGTCGCTACGATCGTGTTGCTTTACTCAAAGCTCGTGCAGCACATGTTTTACTGAGGCATCCGTATGAAAATAGACAGTTACTTGACTTTGAAACCGTATAAGCTCGAGAGATGGCTGAATACAACAGGAATCAACTTGGTGAAGATATTATTTGTCCTGGACACGATGTTCTTCCAGATGGCACTGCACTTGACGATCCAAGTGACATGAACGGGTTCATTGACGATTGTGATTGCGAAGACGAAGTTGCATATGGTGATTCATCTCATAGTGAAGACAGGATTATAATTCAACTATTGAAGATCCTTCTGGAGATCATGAGATGAGAGATCCTATTGTTGCAACTCTTGAATCTAGACACTGTGCTTCTCCTTCAGTTCCTATGCCTCCTAATACACGCTATGGTATCGTTACACATGTACAAGCTCCAGTGAGACCACCGTCAGGGTTTACCAAAATGACGAATGTTCAGGCTTCAAGAGGAACACAAACTCCAGTGAGACTACCGTCAGGTTTTATGAGTATGACGAATGTCGAGGCTTCAAGAGGTGCACGTTCCTCCATGCTTTCTTATGATTACCCTTCTGGTGGTAGAAACCTGCGACTCAAAAATAATCTCGTCGATCCTTAGCAACAAGTAACAGAGGAATTTATCCTGGGCGTACAACACCTATTGTTGATGCTACTCATTTTTGGCCTATAACTACACCGTCTCATCACATTCTTCAGCAAGGCGGTAGTCCTTGACCTTTGACTTATGGTCATCGTTTATCTCCTCCTTATCATTATAACTATCCTCGAGCCTATCCGACACCGTCACCTTCCCGACCTCCTCATGTTCCAATTATTGTTCCTCGTCCTTATGCTCGCCCTTCTGTTCCAATTGTTGTTTCTCGTCCTCGCTTTCAAGAAAATCTTGGTTCACTTGCTTATCTAGTCGAGAGCTCTGAAAGTAGCAGAATCTTTCATGATTGTGCTGTTATCGATTGGGCTTCAATAGAGCTTCAAGAGGTTTGAAAGAAAATTGACATTGATCACCCTGAAACTCCATCTTCAGCATTGAATCATAGACCAAGTCCTTCCAGTATTGACAGTTTCTCAAAAGCGGATCCTGATAGGTTGGTCATGATGGAAATCTTTAAACATCGATTGATTCTACATCGAGAGATGATGTTACAGCACATGTTAAGACAGTTGCTATTTCGAAGCGTGTTGAAGAGGCTCGTGAGAGTACTTCTCCAATTTCCTCGTTAGGTTCTTCAAAGACTAACGGGATCGTTGAAGTTCCTCATTATTTAGAGGTTATTGTCACTCATCCTTCATCGCTTGTTATGGATAGTTTCGGCTCACGTGCTATTTTTGCAGGGCCTTTTGTTAATAACCAAGGAAACTTTTCCATTTCTGTGAACAACTACTACAGACACTCGCCTCCAAGATGAAGTTTTAGCTTCGTTCTATCGATTCTCTGGGTTCGTTCAATCGATTCTCTCGGTTAATTCTATTGATTCTCTAGTTTCAGCTTCATTCTCTTGATTTTCAAATTGATCGGACAAAATCCTACATTTTGTTGACAGAGGTGAACTATGCAGCTAAATCTTCATATGAACTCAATTTTCCTAAATTTGAAATGATTTTGAAATTTAGCACATGATACATGTCATCCAAGCACATGGAAGTTATGAAGATGTTTCATCCAAGCACATGGCCGGTTATGAGAATCTTTCATCTGAGCACATGAAGGTTGTGAAAATATTTCATCCAAGTGCAAACGGGTTACAAATATTTCATCCAATGACAAGAATAGGCTTTCCACGGTTGCAGGCTCTACAACTGCATTCATCCAACTCATACGATGTGAACACAAAAGTTATCATGAGTAACCTAAGAGCTGAGGGCCAATGAAATGGTAACACGTCAGCGAGCCTTCACGGCGAGAGGTTTACGGTATACTTGTATCAATCTTGATGCACTCAAACAACTTTAATCCTTGACAACTCTAAGTGTGAAAGTTTCACCAAGACGTTGTTCAAGGCAGCCATAGTAAATCCAAGATTGCTGGGAATTTCCAACACCTTACAAAACTTCACCCTTAAATTAGATTGATGTCCCACATACATAGCGTTTGTGCAAGGAATTACGGAGATCGACTATGATAATTTATTAATTATAGTTGGTGATCATGATAGTTGTTTCAAAACTTTGATCTCGTGCTTACTGGAAAGTTGAAATTGTAAATTCCTTCCAAGGGTATTTGAGCGTATGGAAAGGGATTGATTGTAAAAAATCTGGTCGTGTACAGTTTGAAAATCCATCTACAGGGATCACTGAAAAGTGGAAGGATATGCACCGTCGGGTATGTGCATCGAGAGTAATTGGATGGTACTTAACCAATGAATGGCCTGTAGCATGTGATACAATTGTCCCAACGACCAGACAATTCAGACAGGCTGAGGGGGACGAACAAAGAGAAAATACATTAAAAATATTATTACCAAAGAAGTTAAAACCTAGCACGTTAGTCGCGCAAAGTATGAAAGTGCTTTAGGAGTCTACTCAAGTCGACCAATGTATACTTTTCTTAAAGTAGCAGGAAGTTTTTAAGGATAGGGAGACTTTAGACATGTAAATACTAGTCTGGCATGAGGTGAAGAGTGAAAGTGAACAGTGAAAGCATAGGTATTTGAGGAGCAGATAGAGAGAAGGACTCGTTTTTAGCCTTTGTATTGATATTGTGTAATAAGAGTACAACTTGTCCTAACCCTCATTCTCTCACTACAATTGCACGACCAACAGGAAGTGCCACTATTTGTTATCTACGCCTCTGAATACTTTTGATGCCGCCGTAGTCGCTTGCTGCCGAACGATGACCTTATCCTCCCGACTTGATCACGCCATTTGCTGACAAAGTTTTACTCGGGTAACATTTTGCCTTTTCGGATTGGTCAACGATAGGAAGTTTGCTTTACTGGTGTCGATTTGGTTGGGTGACTTCCCTAGGCATCTGAAGACCGCTTCGAGGAGGTTCTTCACCCCTATAGATGATTTTGATGGTTGCGGCAATTCCTTGGTGTAACAAAGGTTGGGAGCATGTGTGTAGATGTCGTGGACTGTCTTCCCTATCATCTTGTTGCATCCTGGAGAATGGACATCGTTGGCTTCTGGATCGGCAAACCTTTGCGCTAAGTCCAGGTAATCGATGAAGAACTTGGACACCTCGTTCTCAGCGTCATTGAGCTCTTCTTTATCGTCGCACATGTCCCTTGTTTCGACATCCTACAATCCATCGTCTGACATTCTGATCAAATGTCGTCTATATTTAGCAAATGTTATAGGTCAATGTTGTCCTGGGTTAACGAGGGATGGAATGCTTTACGAGCTCAAGACACCGAAGATAACTTTTCTGTGATTTTTAGGCAATCGGTAAGTGGGCTGAGCCGTGCTCAGTTTAAGCCAGGGGGCAGGAGTTGACTTCGGTGGTACCGGCTGAGATTCGTGGAATATAGAGACCACGGTTAATACTGATACCGTGGAGGTGAGGTGTAGGCACAGTGTCCTGCAGTCTGTATGTATAAGTCTCGAAGCTCAGGCTGCCGAGTTCTACCGAGGCTGTATCCCTGGCTCGGTCTCGACAATGCAAACGAGGAAAACCGCGGAGACCCAGCAAAGCCAGAGACACCATAGACATACAATCAAGGAGGGGTGTTAGGGTTTATCCAAGGCTGACTATTGCAATCCTCAGCAGCAGACTGGGTGAATGAGGGAGAGAGATTCAGAATACAGACATGGGAGAAGAAAGCTTCGGCTCTTGGCCTTCATATTCAAAACATCAAATCCAAAATACATGTGAGTGTGTGTGCTCAGTGTATGGCGAAACTATGCTTCTACGGTGACTACCCCAAGAACGAGTCTCTCTCCTATTTTCTACTTCATCTTATACTACGGCTGCCGCGGATATCCTTGAAACCGAACGGTGCCCTTATCGACTGCCGAGGCATCTGCAGTTAACTGCTGGTGCCTCCGCCGAAATTGTTGAGCTATCCCTGTTGCCGCTGTTGCTTCCGCTCTGGCCGCCGTGGTTACCCGATGACGTCAGTCGGGTAACAGTCGACGTTTTACCGGTTGGCGGCGTGGGCTTGGTGACGACTGTATTGGCGAGGATTGTCGGTTTTGTGTTGTATCCTCAGGCGGGGGCGGTCGTGATGATGGCAGCGGTGTTTTCTCAGCATCTGTGAAGTGGTGAGTGGTTTGGTATTTGCACTTGCTCCGCATGGTGCCCCACATGTATCACTTGGAAATTGGAATCTCTTCGTATACACAATTAGGTCAACAGTGTGTTGTTGGTCATTGAGGGGGGAAGTACTCTTATACTTCAATTGGAGGAATGACAATTGCTTATTTCTCCCTCTTATAACTCCTCGGTGGTTGCGGTGTCTATTACCTTGAGGCTGATGCATTGTGATAAGTACCCTTGTATTCAAGTGCGTCCAACTCCAGCTCTTGTGGTGATTCATTGATGCATTGTGCCATGAAGTTCTCAGATAACGCTTGGGAGGCAGGGACCCTACACATGACATTATACATTACCAACGCAATGGTATTTGGCGACATTGTTCATCCGCAGCCGTTTATTGGCTTTGAAGTTCTCAATGTTATTTTGTAACTCTCTCTGTTGTCTTCTCAGGGTAGCCTTCGGTTGTCGCTGGTTAGCCTCCCAGAGTTGCTGGTAGCGGTTCCATAGTGTTGCTTGACTGGCCTCCACGACCTTAACATGCTTTCGTATCAGGTCTCGCTCCTGATCGACAGTTAGTATGCGATCGTTGCTTGTCTGGAGATCCAATTCCAAAATGCCGACTTCGGTGAGCAACCGTTGTCGGGCTGCATGAGCTTCGTCTAAGTTGCGCCGAATCTGGAGCACCTTGTCTTCCCTCTTGCGCACTTTGGCTTGCGCCCCTCGCAGCTATTGGACATGATCTACCTCTAACTCCTGCAAGCGTGTGTCTAGGGCGCCCCTATCTGCCTCTGCGGTGTCATGACACGGTTTGAAGGCATGTATTTAGGGCATCAATATGCACTTCGAGTAGCTCCCTAGGTGACGCCTGTGTTAACACTCCTAATGTCTGCGCCTTGAATTGGATTCGAGGGCGCTTGTTAGAGCTAGGCACCGTAGTAGTTGGCACAAATAATGGTAGCGGCGAGGGATTGCTATTGAGATTCAATAGAGGGAGAGAGAGAATACAACACACTCAAAGCTTACAAGTAGTAGAGCAAAGAATGCTTGAATGAGATACTCACTCATTCCAAGCATTTACTTATATATCCAAGTGAAGGCACTAGGTGCTACAACAAAGATAAGGTTTGAGTGATCAAGATCACTCTACAAATGATAGACCACTAGAGGACCTTCTCTCTCTACATACAATAAGGCTCTAGTGGTCCATCATTCTCTACACACGATAAGGCTCTTGTGGACAAGCCCTCTCCATATACGATAAGACTCTATTCATCCAACACTCTCCATATACGATAAGACTCTATTCATCCAACCCTCTCCACATACTGTAATCAACTCTAGTTACCATTAGTAACTACGAGCAATTTAATCTTCAACACTCCCACTTTGCGAGTAGTTACCACCTCGCAATCCCATCGCCTTTGTTAGCTTCTCGTGCCTCACCCTAGCAAGCGCCTTCGTCAACACATCCGCCACCATGTCCTCAATTGAGCAATACCACAAGTTCACCTCTCCATTCTCTAACTTCTCCCGAATGAAGTGATGTTGCACATCTATGTGCTTCGTACGAGAGTGGTGTTTGGGGTCCTTTGCAAGTGCAATGCACCTTGGTTGTCACACATGATCCTTGTGGCCTCGGCTTGCACAAACCCAACATCCTCCAATAGTTGTCGTATCCACAACTCCTCCTTCAAGCAATGGCTAGTTGCCATGTACTCCGCCTCCGTAGTAGACACCGCTATCGTAGGTTGCCTCTTGCAATTCCACGAGATTGCACCATCTCCTACAAAGAATACATACCCCGTCGTGGACCGGCGCTCATTCACATCACCCGCCCAATCCGCATCACAATACCCCTTCAACTCAAGGTCTTTACCTCCAAGGCACAGCTTGTAATCAATGGTGCCTTTCAAGTACCTCAAGATGCGTTTTACCGCCATCCAATGTTGAGGACCAGCCTTTGCCATGAATTGGCTCACCATGCTCACCGGAAATGCAAGGTCAGCCCTTGTGGCCACCATTGCATACATCAACGACCCCACTGCAGCCTTGTATGGAATAGCCTTCATCTCCTTTTCAACCTCCTTAAACTCCTCATCCGAAAGCTTCAACAATGACCCCTTTACATCAAGCGGCGTGCCAATCGGCTTGCATTCCTCCATGTTGAAGCGCTTGAACACCTCCTCAATGTATTTGCATTGGCTCATGGTGATGATGCGTGCGCTGCGATTCCTCTCAAACGCAACACCAAAGCAAAACTCCAAAGGCCCAAGATCACTCATCTCAAACTCTGTGAGCCTTAAAAACCACCGTGTAGGTGGCCTTTGGTCACAAGGGGTGAATTGAAGGAAATCACAAGAAGAGGGAACAAAGAATAGATGGAGACAAGAAGAAGAGGAAAAAACAAGAAGGTAAATGAGGAGAAAACTCCCCCGCCGGATGACCTTGAAAGTGCCCCTTGGTTTTTGGGCCACCCAGTCGTCATCCTAGCTCGGAATCAAGCGTGCCATAGCTTTTTAGAAAGCTTACTTGATTTCCCACCTACCATCAAAATCTCAAGAGCAAAGAGTGAAAATCCTAGAACTGATTCCACTTTGACTGTGGCAGTTTTTGCCACTGCCGGGGGGGAAAACTTTTCCAACGCCCCGACTTTGGGAGCCAATTTCTCCTTTTTGAAAAATCGGATCGGGGCATGCCATATACCCCTGGAAAGCTCTCTTGGAGCTTTGTCCACCCTAGAAATCTCAACAGCATAGCAAGAAAACTCTGGGACTGATTGCTGTTTGAACACAACTGATTTGTTCACTGCCGGGGGGAAATTGTTTTCGACACCCCGACTTTGGGAGCAAATTTCTCCCTCTCTACAACTCGGATTTGAGCATGCTTACTACCGTTGGAAAGCTCTACTCACAAGTTACCTATCACAAAAGAAACAAAATCGAGAGGGAGATCCACCTCCCTCCCTACTCCTACTCTAACTAAGCATTACAAAGAAGAAGAGGTAGACAAACAAAATTGAGAGGGAGGTCCACCTGCCTCCCTACTCCTACTCTAACTAAACATTACAAAGAAGAAGAGGTAGACAAACAAGATGAAGGAGAATGAGGCCCATGGCTTTCCTTCTCCTACTCTAACTAGATTGAGTGGGTCATTACAAAGAGATGATGAACAAGCTTGGGAGCAAGGCTTAAATACTCTTGCTCTCAAGTTTTAACCCGGCCATTTACTTGGCCGGTAACTAAGGGTAAGTACTAACAATGGAGCCAACTTGCCACCCATGCAAGGGAGCAAGTCCCATGCCCATGCTCTACCTACCACTATAAATATATAAAAGTCCCATGATCCCTCCACCATGCCACTTGGATGGAGGGTCAATGGTGGCTTCCATTGCCACAAGGTGATAAATAATCACCATGGAAGCCAACCAACAAGGAGTAACAATTTTACTAACATACAAGATATTAACCATGAGAGACCTATTGATTGTAGTTTGATCTTGTTTGTCGAAGGAGTGCCGGCTTGAAGGAAAGGGATAGCCCCCACTCTTCCCTCACCACTTTGGGCTTCAATCGTGGGGCCTTCTACTCTACTCATCAAATTCCCCACTCTTCCTTCACCACTTCGGGCTTCCATCGTGGGGTCCCTAATCTAAT
This sequence comes from Bryum argenteum, assembly GCA_037043015.1. Taxonomy (NCBI): domain Eukaryota; kingdom Viridiplantae; phylum Streptophyta; class Bryopsida; order Bryales; family Bryaceae; genus Bryum; species Bryum argenteum. Next base: position 19,271,781 of record CM073325.1, on the reverse strand, counting down.
TGTTTAATTTTCCTACTATACCAACTACCCCTTTTCTTCTTACCCTACTCCAATCTTCAAATTGACTCCATTTCCTCTAAAAATTCTTCTCAAAAAGTTAATACTTTCTAACCTTCCAATTAACATTTAAGGGTTTTCATTCAAAACCCTTAACTCCTCATACTTATATCACAATATTCAACTAACATTTGACAAAACATTAACATTGAGCCAAATAAATGAATGTTGCGCATTTGTTGGCTTACAAACTCCTTCTCAAGCTTGGCCTTCAACCACCCCAAAACCGCATCATCACTAGCCAAGATAATCAAATCATCCACATAAATGATTACAATCAACAACAACTCTCTTATTTGCTTTACATACAAGGAGTGATCCGCATGGCTCCTAAAGAAGCCTTCTTTGGTGAAAAACATGTCAATCCTTTGGTACCACGCCCTTGGTGATTGCTTGAGCCCATACAACGACTTCTTGAGCTTGCAAACGAGGTGTTGAGTGCCCTCCTCCACAAAGCCAAGGGGCTGGTCCATGTAGATGTCCTCCTCCAACTCACCGTTCAAAAACGCCGTCTTGACATCTATTTGGTGAATCTCCAAGTCCATGGCTGCCCCAATCGCCAACATGCGACGAACGGTGGTAAACTTTACCACGGGTGCAAAGGTCTCATGGAAATCCACACCTTCCACTTGAGAGAAGCCCCTCGCCACCAACCGTGCCTTGTAGCGCACCACGTTGCCTTGTGCATCCCTCTTGGTCCTAAACACCTAGTTGCAACCAACACTCTTGCGGCCTTTTGGCAATGGAGCGAGCTCCCATGTGCCATTGGCCATTAGAGATGCATACTCTTGCATGGCCAACTCCGACTTGCTTGCATCCAAACTTTGCAAAGCATCACCCAAACTCAAAGGATCATCAAAAGAAGCCACATTTGCACGTTCTACCTCGTTAGTGGGTGGGAAAACGTGATTCAACCACCACTCACCCGGCGGCCTCCTCTCGCTTTTTGGATACCTTAAGCCTTGTGTACGTTGCCCTTCATCAATCTCCTCGTGTGGACCTAGCTTTTCTTCCACAACCTCTTCCTCTTCTTTATCTTGTGGATTTTGCACACCTTTAAACTCCACTCCAATTTGTGCCTCTTGTACAACGGGCGCTGAAATTGGAGGTGTATCCACCAAAATCACCGTAGGTGGCTCCAAACTCCCACTTGGATGCATCTCTACATTTGCATCTCTACAAATAGCATCCTCGACAAATACCACATCACGACACTTGAGGATCGTCTTGGTCTCCAAACACATCAACCTATAAGCCTTGGTTCCTTCACAATAACCAAGAAACACACACTTTGTGCCCTTTGCATCAAGTTTAGTCCTCTTTTCATCCGGCACCTTTGCATAAGCAACACACCCAAACACACGCATGTGTGTCACAAAAGGCTTCTTACCACTCCATGCCTCTTCAGGTGTCTTACCAACAAGTGCACTAGTTGGGCACCTATTGCGTGTGTACACCGTTGTAACCACCGCTTCCGCCCAAAGGTTCTTGTTGAGGTTCTGGTGATGTAGCATGCTCCTTGCCATCTCCACAATGGTGCGATGATGTTGTGGTGTGTATGATGTTGATAGTTGTCTCTCAATGCCATGTGCTTGCAAGAAGCGTTCAAAAGCCTTGGAAGTGAACTTTGTTAGAGATTAGGTTGCTTGTAGTTTATAAGAGCAACTAATAGTTATTAGAGTATGTTAGATTAAGTATTAGAGGCTTAGTCCTGTAAGGTGTGTGAAGAGGGCTGGTCCTAAAAGCCTTAGAGAGAGAAGAGAGAACTTAGCCTCTCGGTTATCCCATATTGATTGTAGCACCATGTGCCTACCGATGGATACATAAGCAAGGGCTTCGAATGAGTATGTATCTCATTCAAGCATTCATTGCTCTACCTTGTGTGTAAGCTTTGATGTTTGTATTCTCTCTCACCCTCTATTGAGCTTCAATAGGTTATGGGCCCACTACTCTTGTAGTGAGGTTGAGTTTGAATACATTTGGAGGCTTGGAGAGGTCAAGGATGTGTTGTACACACTTAGAGGGCTGATTTGCACTCCTTGGATCATAGGAGGTGCATTTCGAGGTGTGTGCAACCACTTGGAGGTGTTTGCAACCATTTGGTGCTTTGGAGGTGTACTTGGAGCCATTTGGAGGTGTGTGGAGGTGATTTGTGGCATTTGGAGGCAATTGGAGCATTTTGGAGGTGTTTGGAGGTCTCTTGAAGCCATTGGAGGATTGTGAGCTTCCCTTGTCTTGGTTAGAGTGTTTCTAACACAAGAAGGGGCTGATTTGAGCATTTGTGGTGCATGTGTGCACACAAGGGGCTGATTTGAGCATTTGTGGTGCATGTGTGCACACAAGGGGCTGATTTGAGCATTTGTGGTGCATGTGTGCACACAAGGGGCTGATTTGAGCATTTGTGGTGCATGTGTGCACACAAGGGGCTGATTTGAGCATTTGTGGTGCAAGAGAGGTGTCTTGAGTCTCCTTAGTCCAGATTTGAGTGATTTGAGGTTCATGAAGCTTATTTGACATTGATTGAGGGCTGATCTAGTCTAGGGAGTGCAGCGGTGCTCATTTGGAAGCTTGTGGGCTAATTTGAGTGCTTAGAGGTGCAAATTGACCTTGTGTGTGTAGTAGACATCTAGATCTAGTATTTGGAGGTCAAATAGCTTGAGTTTGATCCAATTTGAGTGGGAGCAAGTGGATCTTTATTGTTTGAGTGTAGGGGCAAGAGGATCTTGCTTGTTTGAGTGATTTGTTGATCTAGAAGCTTCTTTGACATAGATTGAGGGCTGATCTAGTGTAGGGAGTGCAAAAGTGCTCATTTGGAGGAATTGTGGGCTGATTTGAGTGCTTTGAGGTGCATATACACCTTGTGGGTGTGGGGGAAGCCTAGATCTAGCATTTGGACGTCAAAGAGCTTGAGTGTGATCTGATTTGAGTGGGAGCAAGTGGATCTTGCTTGCTTGAGTGTTGGAGGGGCTTATTGTGCATTGTTTTGTGCACGAGTGTGTTTGCACACTCCTAAGGGGCTGATTTGAGTGTTTAGGTGGTAGATTTAGGTTGTTGGTGTTGTATGGGCAGAGTTTGTGTCTAGCCATGGCTTCTTTTGAGGGTGAGAGTGTAAGGGTGCTTGAAAAGTTCAATGGCAACAACTTCCACCTTTGGAAGTTTAAGATGAACCTGGCGCTCTCCGGGATGGACTTGTGGGAGATTGTTGAAGGCACGGAGGTATTGAGATTGAAGGGAAAAAACTTTACTTAGATGGTATTGGATAACATCAGCCAAGCATGGGCTGAACATAAGTAGGAGGAAGCCTCTCCTAGTGCTCACCTAAGCATGTGGTATAACCACACACTATGGGCTGCCTTTGACTACAAGCAACACTTAAAGGAGTCTAAGAACTAACTAAGTGTGTAGTTCTACTCGTAACGCTCCATGTACACTAATTTCTCCATTAGGTACATGTTTCCTCAACACTCCCACTTTGTGAGTGGGCAAAGGCACAAAGGCCCATCTTCTCAATCAATGCCAAGTGTTGTGGCTTTCCAAGCGCCTTGGTTAGCACATCAGCAACCATAGCTTTGGTAGGCACATACTTGAGCTCAATCACTTGATCCTCCACTTGCTCACGAATAAAATGATGTTGCACATCAATATGCTTGGTTCGTGAGTGGTGTGTAGGATTCTTGGCTAAGGCAATTGCACCTTGGTTGTCCCACAAAACTTGTGTGCCACTTTGTTCAACAAAGCCAACATCAGCCAAGAGTTGCCTCAACCAAATGGCTTCCTTGGTGCATTGGCTCATGGCCATGTATTCAGACTCCGTTGTAGAGAGTGCTGTGGTGGGCTGCCTTTTGGAATTCCATGAAATGGCACCCACTCCAAGCTTAAAAACGTAACCAGTTGTGGATCTCCTATCGCCTTCATCACCCGCCCAATCTGCATCACAATAGCCACATAGCAACAAATTTGCACCTCCAAGTTGCAACTCTAGCTTGAGTGTTCCTTGGAGGTACCTCATGACCCTCTTCACCGCTGCCCAATGCATTGGGCCATACTTGGACATGTGTTGACTCACAACACTCACGGGAAACGCCAAATCAGGCCTTGTAGCCACCATGGCATACATTAGGCACCCAACCGCAGCCTTGTAAGGCACACTCGCCATTTCAGACCTCACCTCTTCAAAATCAGCCTCCGTGAGCTTGGGCAACTTCACATGAGTGTCAAGTGGTGTACCTATGGCCTTGCAATCCTCCATCTTGAACCTCTTGAGAATCTCCTCAAGGTACTTGTGTTGACTCATGGTGATGGTGCGGGCAGCCCTATTCCTCTTGAACTCCACTCCAAGGCAATAGCTTAGCTCTCCCAAATCGGTCATCTCATACTCCTCCTTGAGCATAGCCTTCACCTCCAACATCTTGGTCATGCTACTTGCAAGGAGGATCAAATCATCCACATACAAGACAACAATCACAAGAAACTCACTACTTTGCATGATGTACAAAGAGTGATCAGCGTGGCCTCTTTTGAAGCCCTTTCTCACAAACATGGCATCAATATCTTGATACCATGCTCTCCCGGATTGCTTCAAACCGAGAAGTGCCTTCTTCAACTTGCACTTGAGATGCTCCTTGCCTTGTTGCACAAATCCTTGGGGCTGGTCCATGTAGATGACCTCCTCCAACTTGGGGTTGAGAAAGGCGGTCTTGACATCCATGTTGTGCATCTCAAGGTCCATGGCTGCCCCAATGCTCACAATACACCGAATTGTGTTGAATTTGGCAACAGGGGCAAATGTCTCATTGAAATCCTCCCCCTCCACTTGGGTGAACCCCCGAACAACCAGCCTTGCTTTGTACCTCACCACATGCCCCAAAGCATCCCTTTTGGTGGAGAAAACCCACTTACAACCCACACTTGATCTATTGGGAGGAAGGGGTGCAAGCTCCCAAGTGCCCTTGTGAATGAGGGCCTTGTACTCTTCTTCCATAGCCACCTCCCACTTGCTTGCATCTTCACAATTCAGCACCTCTCCAAGTGTAGATGGGTCTCCAAGAAAAGCCACATTTGCTTGATCTTCATGTGGTGGAGGAAGAATGTGGTTCATCCACCAATCCCCAAGTGGCTTGCGAGTCCTTGTAGTATTGAAGCTCAATAGAGGGTGATAGAGAATACAAACATCAAAGCTTACACACAATGTAGAGCAATGAATGCTTGAATGAGATACATACTCATTCGAAGCCCTTGCTTATGTATCCATAGGTAGGCACATGGTGCTACAAACAATATGGGATGGCCGAGAGGCTAAGTCCTCTCTTCTCTCTCTAAGACTTTTAGGACCAGCCCTCTTCACACACCCTAGAGGACTAAGACCTAGCCTCTATTACTTACTCTAACATACTCTAAAACCTATTAGTTGCTCTTATAAACTACGAGCAATCTAATCTCTAACACCTTGTGCACGCTGCCCCTCTTCAATCTTCCTCATGTGATTCAACCTCCACATCCTCCTCTTCCTTCTCTTTCGGCTCTTGCACTCCTTTAGGCTCTTCTCCAACTTAAGCCTCTTGTACAACGCACGCTGAAATTGGAGTTGCATCCACCCCAATCACCATAGTGGCTCCAAACTCCCACTTGGATGCATCTCCACATTCGCATCTCGACAAGTGGCCCCTCCGCAATCACCACATCACGAGCCGCTGAATTTGATGTACTATTCTTGATTTGCATGCTTTGAAGAACCTTCAAATTCTTCACATTCAAATGCCCCAGGCGCGTATGGCGTAGCTGCAAAGGCGCTGATTGTGGCATTTGGTGTGCCACATTGGCCATATCATACATAGAGAAGGGCATTTGATACAAACTCCCTTCTCTTGGCAATCTAGCAATCACCTTCCTATTTGCAGCCCTCACAATGCATGCATTATCATCAAACTCCACCTTTAAGCCATTAAGAGCAAGCTTTGCTATGGATAACAAATTTCTCTTTAACTTTGGGATGTGGAGAACCTCCTTTATGTTGATTTTGTGCTTTACTCCCATCACCTTCACCTCCTCAACAATGGTGCCAACTCCGACCGCATGCACAATACTACCATCTCCCAAGTGCACATTTCGTGGTGGTGATATTACCTCATATGTTTGAAATGCTGCCCTATGAGGTGACATGTGCTTGGTGGCTCCCGAATCCATGATCCACTTGGCCATGGTGTTGTCATCTCCATCTCCATTTGCAAAGGCATGCTCTTCCCACATCTCCTCTTTGCTTGCAACAACGGCGCTTACAAAGGCATACTCCTCCTCGTTGTCTTTGTTTCTTGCAACATTGGCACTCTCTTTCTCCTTCTTGTCTTGGAAGCAATACCTTGCAATGTGGCCCGGTTTGCCACAATTGAAGCACAACCTTGGCCCATTTTGCATCCTCCGTTTGTTTTGAGCCGCCACCAAGGCTTCCTCACCACTTTGAGCACCCCTCTCCTTCCTCTTGGACACTTCATGCATCAACCTTGACACCACAAACTCCATCTTAAGGTCAGCAAGTTGCAAGGTCTCTAAAGCCGTTATCAAGTGCTCAAATGAAGATGGGAGACTATCAAGCAAGGTCATAACAATATCCTCCTCCTTCATGGGCACATCCAAGCAAGCAAGTTGATCCGCAAGTGCCTTGATGTTGTTGATGTGCTCCAACAAGTCAGCCCCTTCCTCCATCTTGATTGTGAAGAACTTGCGCCTCAAGAAGAGTATGTTGGACAAGCTTTTTGTCTCATGGATGTTACAAAGTACCCTCCATGCTTCCGCTGGTCCTTTGCAACTCTTGATGTGAGCAAGTTGGGCATCCACCAAATTGAGCCCAATCATGGACATGGCGTTCCTCACCCTCCTTTGGTACTCCTTCTTGTCCTTGTCACTTGCATGAGAAGGTGGTGCCTCCTCCGTGCCTTCAACAATCTCCCACAAGTCCATCCCGGAGAGCGCCAAGTTCATCTTAAACTTCTTAAGGTGGAAGTTGTTGCCATTGAACTTCTCAAGCACTCTAACACTCTCACCCTCCAAGGAAGCCATGGCAAAGCACAAACGCAGCCCTAACAACACCAAGCACTCAAATGTAGCTTGAAACACTCAAATCAGCCCTTTTGGAGTGTGCAAACACACTTGTGCTCAAAACACTGCACAACAAGCCCCTCCAACACTCAAGCAAGCAAGATCCACTTGCTCCCACTCAAATCAGATCACACTCAAGCTCTTTGACGTCCAAATGCTAGATCTAGGCTTCCCCCACATCCACAAGGTGTATATGCACCTCAAAGCACTCAATTGTTGAGAAACATGTACCTATTGCAATAGATAGTGTATATGGAGGCATAGGAGTAGAACTACACACTTAGTTAGTTCATAGACTCCAATAGGTGTTGCTAATAGTCAAAGGCAGCCCATAGTGGTGAGTTATCCCACATGGTTAGGAGATATGTAGAGGAGGCTTCCTCCTACTTGTATTCAGCCCTTGCATGGCTGAAGTTATCCAATACCATCTAAGTAAAGTCTTTCCCTTCAATCTCAATAGGTTATGGGCCCACGCACGTCGTGGTGCGCTTGAAGGAGAAATTCAGATCATTTGGAGAGGATCGTGGAGCTTGTGGGACAAAACCAGCCTTGTTTACATGTGTGCACCTTCAAACCAATTGGTGTAAGTCTTGAAGTACATTTTCTTTTGGAGTTTGTTGGCTGAAGTTGGAGTTGTTGAGCGCATTTGAGTGTGAAGGTGTGTTTTGAGAGAGATTACACCTTGTTAGGGCTGGTTGCATGTTTTTTCATTGAGTTTGTGCATAGATTTGCACATTGAGAGCCAATTAGGGCTGATTGTGCACTTGGGTGCATTGTGGGTTGCAATTGAGGCAATTGCAATCTTGTGAGAGTGTTTTGAGTGTTTTGAGTGTTTTTGAAGCATCTTTGAGTTGATTGAGGAGATTGCCATTCATTAGAGGGCTGATTAGAGCTCTTGTGAGTAAATGTGGCACATTTGTGCATTGGTGAGTTGGAAAGAGATGTAGATCTAGATCTAGATCTGATTTCGTGAAGTGAGTGCATTGGTGAGTTGAAGAGGGCTGATTTGTATCCTTTTGAGTGAGTGAGGCGAGCTTCTTGCAATTGTGATTGCAAGAGAGCTGATTACACTTGTGTGAGTGTGACTAGGGCAAGTTTGAGTGTCCATTAGGGCTGATTTCAGCCCTTGTAAGCTTTGTGGAGTGATTGTGAGCCAATTAGAGTCACTTGCTCATTTGGATCCCTTGTAAGGGCTGATTGGGAGTCTCTTAGCTCCTTGAGGTGTGGATTGCACTACATTGTGAGTTAGTGGTTGAATTCAAGAAGTTCTTGTTTAGGAAGCTCATGTGGGTGTTTTGAGCAAGATTAGGGTCTGATTTGGTGGTGAGTGTGGTGATCTACTTGAGGGAGGTGCTTTTGTGGTCCATAGGGTTGAGATCTCCTTGTGAGGACCTTGCAAGGGCTGGTTGGTGCAATTTCAGCCCATTGCCTTTGTTTTAGGGAGTGTAGGGAGGCTGAATTGAGTTTGTCAACTCCCCTAGCTTCTTTAGGTGCTGCCATCAAGTGGGAGCTACTTCAACATGGCTGCGAGTGAAGGAGATGGCGTGCGCATCATCGACAAGTTCAATGGTGTCAACTTTGGCATGTGGAAGTTCAAGATGGAGATGATTCTTGCGGAGAAGGACTTGTGGGATGTGGCTGATGGAGGTGAGGAGCCTCCAAGTGCTGATGCGGATCTCAAGACCAAGAAGGCGTTTGAGAGGCGGGAGAAGAAGGCTTTTGCTCTCATTGTGACCAATCTTGCGGATCAGCAAATTGCACACATCCGCCATTGCAAAACACCAGCGGAAGCGTGGACAACCCTTTGCAACATCCATGAGACCAAGGGTCTCTCCAACATCCTATTTCTTCGGCGCCGCATCTTCACTACCAAGATGCAAGAGGAGGATGACTTTATTGAAGCTCAATAGAGGGTGAGAGAGAATACAAACATCAAAGCTTACACACAAGGTAGAGCAATGAATGCTTGAATGAGATACATACTCATTCGAAGCCCTTGCTTATGTATCCATAGGTAGGCACATGGTGCTACAAACAATATGGGATAACCGAGAGGCTAAGTCCTCTCTTCTCTCTCTCTAAGGCTTTTAGGACCAGCCCTCTTCACACACCCTAGAGGACTAAGACCTAGCCTCTATTACTTACTCTAACATACTCTAATAACTATTAGGTGCTCTTATAAACTACGAGCAACCTAATCTCTAACACTCCCACTTTGCGAGTAGTTTTCTCCTCGCAATCCCATCTCCTTGTGCCTCGCCTTCGTAAACGCCTTGGTCAACATATCACCCACTATGTCCTCCATTTGGTAATACGTCAAGCTCTCCTCTCCATCCTCTAACTATCTTGGGCGCATTTGGCAACAAAGCCAATTCCCATGTGCCATTGTTTTGTTTGGTCAACTCCCACTTGCTTGCATGCACACTTTGCAAAGCATCACCCAAACAAGTGACCTCCTCTCCCTTATTGGATACCCTGGGTCTCGTGCACGCTGCCCCTCTTCAATCTTCCTCATGTGATTCAACCTCCACATCCTCCTCTTCCTTCTCTTTCGGCTCTTGCACTCCTTTAGGCTCTTCTCCAACTTAAGCCTCTTGTACAACGCACGCTGAAATTGGAGTTGCATCCACCCCAATCACCATAGTGGCTCCAAACTCCCACTTGGATGCATCTCCACATTCGCATCTCGACAAGTGGCCTCCTCCGCAATCACCACATCACGAGCCGCTGAATTTGATGTCCTATTCTTGATTTGCATGCTTTGAAGAACCTTCAAATTCTTCACATTCAAATGCCCAAGGCGCCTATGGCGTAGCTCCAAAGGCGCTGATTGTGGCATTTGGTGTGCCACATTGGCCATATCATACATAGAGAAGGGCATTTGATACAAACTCCCTTCTCTTGGCAATCTAGCAATCACCTTCCTATTTGCAGCCCTCACAATGCATGCATTATCATCAAACTCCACCTTTAAGCCATTAAGAGCAAGCTTTGCTATGGATAACAAATTTCTCTTTAACTTTGGGATGTGGAGAACCTCCTTTATGTTGATTTTGTGCTTTACTCCCATCACCTTCACCTCCTCAACAATGGTGCCAACTCCGACCGCATGCACAATACTACCATCTCCCAAGTGCACATTTCGTGGTGGTGATATTACCTCATATGTTTGAAATGCTGCCCTATGAGGTGACATGTGCTTGGTGGCTCCCGAATCCATGATCCACTTGGCCATGGTGTTGTCATCTCCATCTCCATTAGCAAAGGCATGCTCTTCCCACATCTCCTCTTTGCTTGCAACAACGGCGCTTACAAAGGCATACTCCTCCTCGTTGTCTTTGTTTCTTGCAACATTGGCACTCTCTTTCTCCTTCTTGTCTTGGAAGCAATACCTTGCAATGTGGCCCGGTTTGCCACAATTGAAGCACGTCCTTGGCCCATTTTGCATCCTCCGTTTGTTTTGAGTCGCCACCAAGGCTTCCTCACCACTTTGAGCACCCCTCTCCTTCCTCTTGGACACTTCATGCATCAACCTTGACACCACAAACTCCATCTTAAGGTCAGCAAGTTGCAAGGTCTCTAAAGCCGTTATCAAGTGCTCAAATGAAGATGGGAGACTATCAAGCAAGGTCATAACAATATCCTCCTCCTTCATGGGCACATCCAAGCAAGCAAGTTGATCCGCAAGTGCCTTGATGTTTTTGATGTGCTCCAACAAGTCAGCCCCTTCTTCCATCTTGATTGTGAAGAACTTGCGCCTCAAGAAGAGTATGTTGGACAAGCTTTTTGTCTCATGGATGTTACAAAGTACCCTCCATGCTTCCGCTGGTCCTTTGCAACTCTTGATGTGAGCAAGTTGCGCATCCACCAAATTGAGCCCAATCATGGACATGGCCTTCCTCACCCTCCTTTGGTACTCCTTCTTGTCCTTGTCACTTGCATGAGATGGTGGTGCCTCCTCCGTGCCTTCAACAATCTCCCACAAGTCCATGGAATCGAGTGCCAAGTTCATCTTGAACTTCCACAAGTTGAAGTTGGTGCCATTGAACTTCTCAAGCACCCTAATACCCTCCAAGGAAGCCATGGCAAAGCACAAACGCAGCCCTAACAACACCAACCACTCAAATCTAGCTTCAAAGACTCAAATCAGCCCTCTTGGAGTGTGCAAACACACTTGTGCACAAAACAATGCACAATAAGCCCCTCCAATATTCAAACGAGCAAGATCCACTTGCTCCCACTCAAATCAGATCACACTCAAGCTATTTGACCTCCAAATACTAGATCTAGGCTTCCTCAACACTCACAAGGTGTATATGCACCTCAAAGCACTCAAATCAGCCCTCAATGCCTCCAAATGAGCACTTTTTCACTCCCTACACTAGATCAGCCCTCGATCTATGTCAAAGAAGCTTCTAGATCAACAAATCACTCAAACAAGCAAGATCCACTTGCTCCCACTCAAATTGGATCAATCTCAAGCTATTTGACCTCCAAATACTAGATCTAGATGTCTACTACACACACAAGGTGAATTTGCACCTCTAAGCACTCAAATCAGCCTACAATGCTTCCAAATGAGCACTTGTGCACTCCCTACACTAGATCAGCCCTCAATCAATGTCAAATAAGCTTCATGAACCTCAAATCACTCAAATCTCAACTTAGGAGCCTCAAGACACCGCTTTTGCACCTCAAAGTGCTCAAATCAGCCCTCAATGCACACAAATGAGCACTTGTGCACTCCCTTCACTAGATCAGCTCCCAATATATGTCAAGAAAGCTTGTAGACCTTCAAATCACTCAAAACTATGCTTAGGAGTCTCAAATCACCACTTTAGCACCACAATGGATCAAATCAGCCCTTTGTGTGCACACATGCACCCCAAATGCTAGATTCAGCCCTAAATACTTCAAGTGCACTCAAGTTGATCACAATTAGCACTCCAAAAGCTCAAAACCACTCCAAACAAAGGATTTGGTAGCCAACAATGCAAATCAGCACCTCCTTGTGTTAGAATCACTCTACCTAAGACAAGGGAAGCATACAATACTCCAATGCCTTCAAGAGTCCTCCAAACACCTCCAAAGTGCTTCAATTGCCTCCAAATGCTCCAAATCACCTCCAAATACCTCGAAACACCTCTAAATGGTTGCAAACACCTCCAAATGGCTCCAAGTGCACCTCCAAAGTGTTCAAGAATAGATTGCTCGTAGTTTATAAGAGCAATTAGTACTTGTTAGAGTATATATATATGGAAGCTTATACTTAGTATTCTAGAGTGTGAAAAGGGGCTGGTCGTAAGAGCAATAGTGAGGGGAGAGAAGACCAGCCCACTTTGTTGACTATAGGAGACAAGTAGGTGGTGGCAAAGACTAAAGGGGCACACATGTGAACCATGTGGGCCAAAGGCACTTAGAAAATGTACAAGAAGGCACTAGGAAGGTGCCAATAAGGAAGTATAAGTAAAGGCCTTTGTTAGAAGGCCATATCTCATTTCAAGCATTCATTGCTCTACTTGTTTGTAAGCTTTGAGTGTGTTGTATTCTCTCTCTTCCTCTATTGAATCTCAATAGGTTATGGGCCCACTACTCTTGTAGTGAGGTTGAGTTTGAATACTTTTGGAGGCTTGGGGAGGTCAAGGAGGTGTTGCAAGCACGTGGAGGGCTGATTTGCACATGTTGGAGGTCCTTGGAGCTTTGGAGGTGCACTTAGAGCCATTTGGAGGTGTTTGCAACCATTTGGAGTCAATTGAAGTTGATTTGGAGCATTTGGAGGCAAAAGGCGCAATTTGGAGGTGTTTGGAGGTGTTTTGAAGGCATTGGGTGCTTGTAAGCGTCCATTGTAGTTGAATTGAGTCCTCCTTGCACATTGTAGGTGCTGATTTGCATTAAGGGCTCTCAAGTCATTTGTTTGAAGTGATTGTGAGCTTAGAAGGGTGGTTTGTGATCTATTAGTGCGCCTTTTGATTTGTAAGAGCTAGATCTAGCATTTGGAGTGCTTGTGTGCACACTAGGGGCTGATTTGAGCTAGTGAGGTGCTAAGGAGGTCAATTGAGGCTCTTCTACTTACATTTGAGTGATTTGGAGTTGTAGAAGCTTGTTTATGATCTGATTTGAGTGGGAGCAAGTGGATCTTGCTTGTTTGAGTGTAGAGAAGGACTTTTGTGCATTGTTTTGTGCGCAAGTGTGTTTACACACTAGTAGGGGGCTGATTTGAGTGCTTGGTAGCTCGTTTAAGTTGTTGGTGTTGTAAGGGCAGCGTGTGTGCTTGGCTATGGCCACTTTGGAGGGTGAGAGTGTTAGGGTGCTTGAGAAGTTCAATGGCACCAACTTCAACTTGTGGAAGTTCAAGATGAACTTGGCCCTCTCTGGATTGGTCTTGTGGGAGATTGTTGAAGGCACGGAGGAGGCTCCACCATCTGATGCAAGTGACAAGGACAAGAAGGAGTACCAAAGGAGGGTGAGGAAGGCCATGTCCATGATTGGGCTCAATTTGGAGGATGCCCAACTTGCTCACATCAAGAGTTGCAAAGGACCAGCGGAAGCATGGAGGGTGCTTTGCAACATTCATGAGACAAGAAGTTTGGCCAACATCCTCTTCTTGAGGCGCAAGTTCTTCACAATCAAGATGGAGGAAGGAGCTGACTTGTTGGAGCACATCAACAACATCAAGGCACTCGCGGATCAGCTCGCTTGCTTGGAAGTGCCCATGAAGGAGGACGATATAGTGATGACGCTATTGGATAGCTTGCCACCTTCATTTGAGAGTTTGATCACCGCTTTAGAGACCTTAAACCTTGCTGACCTTACAATGGCGTTTGTGGTGTCAAGGTTGATGCATGAAGTGTCCAAGCGGACGGAGAAGGGTGCTCAAAGTGGTGAGGCAGCGTTGGTGGCGGCCCAAAACAAAGCGAGGATGCAAAATGGCCCAAGGTTGTGCTTCAATTGTAGCAAACCGGGCCACATTGCAAGGCATTGCTTCTTAAACAAGAAGAAGGAGAAGGAGAGTGCAAACCTAGCAAGCAACAAAGACAATGGAGAAGACTATGCGTTTCTAAGCGCCTTTGTTGCAAGCAAGGTGGAGAAAGAGGAGGAGCATGCTATGGCAATCAACGATGGAGATGACAACACCATGGCCACGTGGGTCATGGATTCGGGAGCCACCAAACACATGACGCCGCATAGGGCAGCGTTCCAAACGTATGAGGTAATTTCACCACCACGCAATGTGCACTTGGGAGATGATAGCATTGTGCATGCGGTTGGTGTTGGTACAATTGTTGAGGAGGTGATGGTGATGGGAGTGAAGCACAAGATCCACATGAAGGAGGTGCTCCATATCCCTAAGTTCAAGAGGAACTTGATTTCGGTTGTAAAACTTGCTTTAAACGGTTTAAAGGTAGAATTTGATGATGATGCATGCCTTGTGAGGGCAGCCAATAGAAAGGTGATTGCTAGATTGCCTAGAGTAGGGAGTTTGTATGAAATGCCCTTCTCCATGCATGAAATGGCAAATGTGGCGCTTCCAATGCCACAATCAGCGCCTTTGGAGCTATGGCATAGACGCCTTGGGCATTTGAATGAGAAGAGTGTCAAGGCTCTTGAAAGCATGGTGAATGGCATGCAAATCAAGGATGGTGCATCAAATTCAGCGGTTTGTGAGGTTGCATTGAAGGCAAGCTTTCAAGGACTCCATTTCCAAGTGAGGGAGGTCAGCGTGCAAGCAAGCCATTGGAGTTGATTCATTCGGATGTGTGTGGTCCATTCAAGACCATTTCCATGGGTGGTTGCTTGTTTTTTGTGACTTTCATAGATGACTTCTCTCGAAAGGTGTGGGTGTATGTGTTGAAGTCCAAGGGAGAGGTGTTTGCCAAGTTTGTGGAGTTCAAGGCTCTTGTGGAGAAGCAATCGGAGCACAAGATCAAGCGTTTCGATCCGACAATGGAGGGGAGTTCACTTCCAAGGCGTTTGAGCGCTTCTTCCAAGCACATGGCATTGATAGGCAACTATCAACACCCTACACACCACAACAAAATGGAGTGGCGGAGCGTGCAAACCGCACAATTGTGGAGATGGCAAGGAGCATGCTACACCACCAAAACCTCAACAAGAACCTTTGGGCGGAAGCGGTGGTTACAGGTGGTGTGTGTACACGAAATAGGTGCCCAACAAGCGCAGTTGTTGGTAAGACACCCGAAGAGGCATGGAGTGGTAGGAGGCCTTCGATCGCACACATGCGTGTATTTGGTTGTATTGCTTATGCAAAGGTGCCGGATGAGAAGAGGACTAAACTTGATGCAAAGGGCACAAGGTGTTTGTTCCTTGGTTATGTGAAGGCACCAAGGCATATAGGTTGATGTGTTTGGAGACTAAGAAGATCCTCAAGTGTCGTGATGTGGTGTTTGCGGAGGACGCTACTTGTGCGGATTCAAATGTGGAGATGCATCCAAGTGGGAGTTTGGAGCCACCTACGGTGATTGTAGTGGATGCACCTCCAATTTCAGCGCCGCTTGCTCGAGAAGTTGAAGAAGAGCAACAAGACAAACAAGAGGAGGAGGTTGTGGAGGAGAGGCAACCACAAGATGAGGAGATTGGAGAGGGGCTGCGAACACAAGGTTCAAGGTACCCCACAAGGGAGAGGCGGCCGCTTGGCGATTGGTGGATGAACCACATTCTCCCACCACCTAGTGAGGTAGAACGTGCAAATGTGGCTTGTTTTGATGATCCTTTAACTTTGGGTGATGCTTTGCAAAGTGTGGATGCAAGCAAGTGGGAGTTGGCCATGCAAGAGGAGTATGTATGCATCTCTAATGGCCAATGGCACATGGGAATTGGCCCCATTGCCAAAGGGCCGCAAAAAAGTGTTGGTTGTAAGTGGGTGTTTAGGACCAAGAGGGATGCACAAGGCAACGTGGTGCGTTACAAGGCACGCTTAGTGGCAAGGGGCTTCTCTCAAGTGGAAGGTGTGGATTTCCATGAGACCTTTGCACCCGTGGCCAAGTTTACCACCATACGATGCATGTTGGCGATTGGGGCAGCCATGGACTTGGAGATTCACCAAATGGATGTCAAGACGGCGTTCTTGAATGGTGAGTTGGAGGAGGACATCTACATGGACCAGCCCCTTGGCTTTGTGGAGGAGGGCACCCAACACCTTGTTTGCAAGCTCAAGAAGTCGTTGTACGGGCTCAAAGCAATCTCCAAGGGCGTGGTACCAAAGGATTGACTTGTTCTTCACGAAAGAAGGCTTTTCTAGAAGCCATGCGGATCACTCCTTGTATGTGAAGCAAACAAGGGAGTTCTTGTTGATTGTGATCATCTATGTTGATGATTTGTTTATCTTGGCTAGTGATGATGCGGTGTTGCAGTGGTTGAAGGCCAAGCTTGAGATGGAGTTTGAGATGAGTGATCTTGGGCCTTTGGAGTTTTGCCTTGGTGTTGCATTTGAGCGCAATCGCAGCGCACGCACCATCACCATGAGCCAAGCAAAGGCAAGTACATCGAGGAGGTGCTCAAGCGGTTCAACATGGAGGAATGCAAGCCCATTGGCACCCCTCTTGATGTAAAGGGGTCATTGTTGAAGCTTTCGGATGAGGAGTTCAAGGAGGTTGAAGAAGAGATGAAGACCATTCCATACAAGGCGGTGGGGTCGTTGATGTATGCAATGGTGGCACAAGGGCTGACCTTGCATTCCCGGTGAGCATGGTGAGCCAATTCATGGCAAAGGCTGGTCCTCAACATTGGATGGCGGTAAAACGCATCTTGAGGTACTTGAAAGGCACCATTGATTACAAGTTGTGCCTTTGGAGGTAAAGACCTTGAGTTGAAGGGGTATTGTGATGCGGATTGGGCGGGTGATGTGAATGAGCGCCGATCCACGACAGTATGTGTTCTTTGTAGGAGATGGCGCAATCTCGTGGAATTGCAAGAGGCAACCCACAATAGCGGTGTCTACTACGGAAGCGGAATACATGGCAACGAGCCATTGCTTAAAGGAGGCATTGTGGCTGCGGCAACTATTGGAGGATGTTGGGTTTGTGCAGAGGGGAGCCACGAGCATCATGTGTGACAACCAAGGGTGTATTGCTCTTGCAAAGGATCCGAAGCACCACTCTCGCACGAAGCACATTGATGTGCAACACCATTTCATTCGAGAGAAGTTGGAGGATGGAGAGGTGAGCTTGTGGTATTGTCCAACAGAGGATATGGTGGCTGATGTGTTGACCAAGGCGCTTGCTAAGGTGAGGCACGAGAAGCTTACGAAGGCGATGGGATTGCGAGGTGGTAACTACTCGCAAAGTGGGAGTGTTGAAGAATAGATTGCTCGTAGTTTATAAGAGCAATTAGTACTTGTTAGAGTATATATATATGGAAGCTTATACTTAGTATTCTAGAGTGTGAAAAGGGGCTGGTCGTAAGAGCAATAGTGAGGGGAGAGAAGACCAGCCCACTTTGTTGACTTTAGGAGGCAAGGAGACAAGTAGGTGGTGGCAAAGACTAAAGGGGCACACATGTGAACCATGTGGGCCAAAGGCACTTAGAAAATGTACAAGAAGGCACTAGGAAGGTGCCAATAAGGAAGTATAAGTAAAGGCCTTTGTTAGAAGGCCATATCTCATTTCAAGCATTCATTGCTCTACTTGTTTGTAAGCTTTGAGTGTGTTGTATTCTCTCTCTTCCTCTATTGAATCTCAATACAATGCTCCAAGGAGTGCAAATCAGCCCTCCAAGTGTGTGCAACACCTCCTTGACCTCTCCAAGCCGCCAAATGTATTCTAACTCAATCTCAGTACAAGAGTAGTGGGCCCATAACCTATTGAAGCTCAATAGAGGGTGAGAGAGAATACAAACATCAAAGCTTACACACAAGGTAGAGCAATGAATGCTTGAATGAGATACATACTCATTCGAAGCCCTTGCTTATGTATCCATAGGTAGGCACATGGTGCTACAAACAATATGGGATAATCGAGAGGGTAAGTCCTCTCTTCTCTCTCTCTAAGGCTTCTAGGACCAGCCTTCTTCACACACCCTAGAGGACTAAGACCTAGCCTCTATTACTTACTCTAACATACTCTAATAACTATTAGGTGCTCTTATAAACTACGAGCAACCTAATCTGTAACAGACTTGTTGGATCATGTGAACAAGATCAAGGCATTGGCGCATGAGTTGGCTTGCTTGGAGGCACCCGTCACGGAAGGAGATGTGGTCATGACATTGTTGGAGAGCTTACCACCCTCCTTCGAGTTCCTCATCACCGCTTTGGAGACAAGGCCAATGAAGGAGCTGACCTTGGAGTTTGTTACAGCCCGTTTGATGCACGAGGTCACCAAGCGCAAGGAGAATGAACCCCAAGGAGAGGGATCAGCGCTTGTGTCAAGATTTGCCAAGGGAAGCAATAGCAAGGATTGCAAGGAGACAAGAACATGCTACAAGTGTGGCAAACTTTGCCACATTGCTCGGTTTTGTAGGGCCAGCGAAGCCCAAGGCAAGGGAAGTGCACATCAAGCCTCAAAAGTTGAGGATGGAGATGATTTCGCCTTTGCTACACATGGAGGAGGAGAGAAGGCGGACATGCTCACTTGGATTGTGGATTCCGGCGCCACAGAACACATGACCAGCCATGGAGATGCCTTTCACACCTATCAATCCGTTGTGGGGAAGAAGATTTACATGGGAGATAATGGCATGGTGGAGGCACTTGGCATAGGGGAGGTGCATGTGGAGGTGCAAGACAAGGGGCAGCCCAAGAGGATCATCATTCGTGAGGTGCTCCATGTGCCCAAGTTGCATGCCAACTTGCTTTCGGTAAGCAAATTGGCTTTGGGAGGTTTGAAGGTGCAATTCAACAATGTAGGGTGTGTTGTGAGGTCTCCAAGTGGTATGTTGATTGCATCAGCCCCTCGTGAGGGCAATTTGTATCTTCTTCGATTCACCAAGGTGAATGGGAGTTCATTTGCTTGTGTGGCTCAAGGGTCAGCCCATGAAGAGCTTGTGAATCTTTGGCATAGGAGGCTTGGGCACTTGAATTTGAAGAGCTTGAAGGGCCTCCAACACATTGTGAAGGGGCTGGACCTCTCTTCTTGCAAGCACGATTGGAGTTCCTTGGCTTGCAAGGGGTGCATTGAGGGCAAGCAAGCAAGGCAGCCTTTCTCCAAGCATGGAGCAACAAGGGCCACGAAGCCATTGGAGTTGGTGCATTCGGACGTGTGCGGGCCTGTTGAGAAACATGTACCTATTGGAGTAGATAGTGTACATGGAGGCATAGGAGTAGAACTACACACTTAGTTAGTTCATAGACTCCATTAGGTGTTGCTAATAGTCAAAGGCAGCCCATAGTGGTGAGTTATCCCACATCGTTAGGAGATATGTAGAGGAGACTTCCTCCTACTTGTATTCAGCCCTTGCATGGCTGAAGTCATCCAATACCATCTAAGTAATGCTTTTCCCTTCAATCTCAATAGGTTATGGGCCCACGCACGTGGTGGTGCGCTTGAAGGAGAAATTCAGATCATTTGGAGAGGATCGTGGAGCTTGTGGGACAAAACCAGCCTTGTTTGCATGTGTGCACCTTGAATCCAATTGGTGTAAGTTCATTTCCAAAGAAGAAGTCTTGAAGTGCATTTTCTTTGGAGTTTGTTGGCTGAAGTTGGAGTTGTTGAGTGCATTTGAGTGTGAGGTTGTGTTTTGGGAGAGATCACACCTTGGTAGGGCTGGTTGCATGCTCTTTCATTGAGTTTGTGCTTAGATTTGCACATTGAGAGCCAATTAGGCAATTGCAATCTTGTGAGAGTGTTTTGAGTGTTTTTGAAGCATCTTTGAGTTGATTGAGGAGTTTGCCATTCAATAGAGGGCTGATTAGAGCTCTTGTGAGTGAATGTGGCACATTTATGCATTGGTGAGTTGGAAAGAGATCTAGATCTAGATCTAGATCTGATTTGGTGAAGAGAGTGCATTGGTGAGTTGAAGAAGGGCTGATTTGAGCAGTTGTGAGTGATTGGAGCTAGTTTCTTGCATATGTGATTGCAAGAGGGCTGATTGCACTTCTTTGAGTGATTAGGGCAAGTTTGAGTGTCCATTAGGGCTGATTTCAGCCCTTGTGAGGTTGGTGGAGTGATTGTGAGCCACTTTGAGTCACTTGCTCATTTGGATCCATTGTAAGGGCTAATTGGGAGTCCCTTAGCTCCTTGAGGTGTGGATTGCACTACATTGTGAGTTAGTGGCTGAAATTGAAGAAGTTCTTGCCTAGGTAGCTCATGTGGGTGTTTTGAGCAAGATTAGGGTCTGATTTGGTGGTTAGTGAGCTGATCTACTTGAGGGAGGTGTTTGTGAGGTCCTTAGGGTTTAGATCTCCTTGTGAGGAGCTTGCAAGGGCTGGTTGGTGCAACTTCAGCCCATTGCCTTTGTTTTAGGGATTCTAGGGAGGCTGAATTGAGTTTGTCAACTCTCTTAGCGCCTTTAGGTGCTGCCATCAAGTGGGAGCTACTTCAACATGGCTGCGAGTGAAGGAGATGGCGTGCGCATCATCGACAAGTTCAATGGTGTCAACTTTGGCATGTGGAAGTTCAAAATGGAGATGATTCTTGCGGAGAAGGACTTGTGGGATGTGGCTGATGGGGGTGAGGAGCCTCCAAGTGCTGATGCGGATCTCAAGACCAAGAAGGCATTTGAGAGGAGGGAGAAGAAGGCCTTTGCTCTCATTGTGACCAATCTTGCGGATCAGCAAATTGCACACATCCGCCATTGCAAAACACCAGCGGAAGCGTGGAAAACGCTTTGCAACATCCATGAGACCAAGAGTCTTTCCAACATCCTATTTCTTCGGCGGCGCTTCTTCACTACCAAGATGCAAGAGGAGGACGACTTGTTGGATCATGTCAACAAGATCAAGGCATTGGCGCATGAGTTAGCTTGCTTGGAGGCACCCGTCACGGATGGAGATGTGGTCATGACATTGTTGGAGAGCTTGCCACCATCCTTTGAGTTCCTCATCACCGCTTTGGAGACAAGGCCAATGAAGGAGCTGACCTTGGAGTTTGTTACAGCCCGTTTGATGCATGAGGTGACCAAGCGCAAGGAGAATGAGCCCCAAGGAGAGGGATCAGCGCTTGTGTCAAGATTTGCCAAGGGAGGCAACACCAAGGCTTCCAAGGACACAAGAACATGCTTCAAGTGTGGTAAACCAGGCCACATTGCAAGGTTTTGTAGGTCCAACCAAGCCCAAGGCAAGGAGAGTGCACATCAAGCCTCCAAAGTGGAGGATGAGGAGGATTTTGCCTTTGCTACACATGGAGGAGGAGAGAAGGCCGACATGTTCACGTGGATTGTCGATTCCGGCGCCACACAACACATGACCAGCCATCGAGATGCCTTTCACACCTATCAATCCGTTGTGGGGAAGAAGATTTACATGGGAGATAATGGCATGGTGGAGGCACTTGGCATAGGGGAGGTGCATGTGGAGGTGCAAGACAAGGGGCAGCCCAAGAGGATCACCATTCGTGAGGTGCTCCATGTGCCCAAGTTGCATGCCAACTTGCTTTCGGGTAAGCAAATTGGCTTTGGGAGGTTTGAAGGTGCAATTCAACAATGTAGGGTGTGTTGTGAGGTCTCCAAGTGGTATGTTGATTGCATCAGCCCCTCGTGAGGGCAATTTGTATCTTCTTCGATTCACCAAGGTGAATGGGAGTTCATTTGCTTGTGTGGCTCAAGGGTCAGCCCATGAAGAGCTTGTGAATCTTTGGCATAGGAGGCTTGGGCACTTGAATTTGAAGAGCTTGAAGGGCCTCCAACACATTGTGAAGGGGCTGGACCTCTCTTCTTGCAAGCACGATTGGAGTTCCTTGGCTTGCAAGGGGTGCATTGAGGGCAAGCAAGCAAGGCAGCCCTTCCCCAAGCATGGAGCAACAAGGGCCACCAAGAAGTTGGAGTTGGTGCATTCGGACGTGTGCGGGCCAATGAAGACCACTTCCATTGGAGGAGCAAGGTATTTTGTCACCTTTATAGATGATTTCTCACGCAAAACATGGGTGTACATGCTCAAGTCCAAGAGTGAGGTGTTTGGGCGTTTTGAGACTTGGAAGGCGCTTGTGGAGGCCCAATCTGATTGCAAGGTGAAGGTGCTGCGGTCGGATAATGGAGGGGAGTATGTGTCCAAGGCCTTCGAGAACTTCCTCATGGCATTGAGCACCACACATCAGCGCCTTACACGCGTCAACAAAATGGTGTTGCGGAGCGTGCAAACCGCACCATTGTGGAGATGGCAAGGGCCATGATTCATGGCCAAGGGCTCAAGTATGAGCTATGGGGTGAGGCCGTGAGCAATGCGGTGTACACAAGGAACCGCTGCCCCACTCAACCATTGGTAAGCAAGACACCTCAAGAGGCTTGGAGTGGAGTGAGGCCCCATGTGTCTCATATGCGTGTTTTTGGTTGCATTGCATATGCCTTGGTTCCAAATGCGAAGAGGACCAAGTTGGATGCCAAGGGCATCAAGTGTCTTATGCTTGGGTATTGTGAGGGAACCAAGGCCTATAGGCTGATGCGTGTGGATACCAAGGCCATTATCAAGTGTAGAGATGTAACATTATTAGAAGACGGAGGAGCTGATTTTAAGTGCTTGGAGGTGAGCCCAAGTGGGAGAAGTGGAGGACCAGCCCAAAGTGTGGGCTTAACTCCAAGAGATGACATTGAAGAAGTGGGAGATGAAGATGATTTGGAGAAGCCCAAGGAGGAGGTGGTGTTACCGCAGCGGAAGGAGATATCAAGTACTTGCTCACCCAAGGAGCAAGAGAAGGACCAGCCCATGGAGGAGCCACGGGAGCAGCCTTTAGAAGAGCCAAGATACCCCACAAGGACTCGCAAGCCACTTGGGGATTGGTGGAAGAACCATATTCTTCCTCCCCAACATGAGGATCAAGCGAATGTGGCATTTCTTGGAATCCCATGGACACTTGTTGATTTGTGATGATTCAAGCAAGTGGGAGGTAGTTATGGTTGCTGATGTCCTAACTAATGCGCTTGGAAAGTTTTGATGTTGATTGACAAAAAGGTCTTTTGTACCTTTGCCCATTAGCAAAGTGGGAGTGTTGAGGAAACATGTACCTATTGATGTACATAGTGTACATGGAGTTATAGGAGTAGAACTATGCACTTAGTTAGTTCATAGACTCCATTAGGTGTTGCTTGTAGTCAAAAACAGCCCATAGTGGTGAGTTATCCCACATGGTTAGGAGGTATGTAGAGGAGGCTTCCTACTACTTGTATTCAGCCCTTGCATGGCTGAAGTTATCCAATACCATCTAAGTAAAGCTTTTCTCTTCAATCTCAATAACAAGGGCCAGCCCAAGAGGATCACCATCCGTGAGGTGCTCCATGTGCCCAAGTTGCTATTAAGATTTGAAGGGAAAGACTTTACTTAGATGGTATTGGATAACATCAGCCATGCATGGGCTGAATACAAGTAGGAGGAAGCCTCCTCTACTTGTTTCCTAACCATGTGGGATAACTCACCACTATGGGCTGCCTTTGACTACAAGCAACACCTAATGGAGTCTACGAACTAACTAAGCGTGTAGTTCTACTCCTAAACTCCAAGTACACTATCTACTCCAATAGGTACATGTTTCTCAACACTCCCACTTTGCTAGTGGGCAAAGGCACTAAGCCCCATCTTCTCAATCAAGATCAAGTGTTGTGACTTTCCAAGGGCCTTGGTTAGCACATCAGCAACCATAGCTTGGGTAGGCACATACTTGAGCTCAATCACTTCATCCTCCACTTGCTCACGAATAAAATGATGTTGCACATCAATATGCTTGGTTCGTGAGTGGTGTGTAGGATTCTTGGCCAAGGCAATAGCTCCTTGGTTGACACACAAAACTTGTGTGCCGCCTTGTTGAACAAAGCCAACATCAGCCAAGAGTTGCCTCAACCAAATAGCTTCCTTGGTACATTGGCTCATGGCCATGTATTCAGCCTCCGTTGTAGAGAGTGCTATGGTGGGTTGCCTCTTAGAGTTCCACGAAATGGCACCCACTCCAAGCATAAAAACATAACCGGTGGTGGATCTCCTATCTCCTTCATCACCGGCCCAATCTGCATCACAATAGCCACGTAGCAACAAATTTGCACCTCCAAGTTGCAACTCTAGCTTAAGTGTACCTTGGAGGTACTTCATCACCCTCTTCACCGCTGCCCAATGCATTGGGCCATACTTGGACATGTGTTGACTCACAACACTCACGGGAAAGGCCAAATCAAGCCTTGTAGCCACCATGGCATACATTAGGCACCCAACCGCAGCCTTGTATGGCACACTTGCCATTTCAGCCTTCACCTCTTCAAAATCAGCCTCCGTGAGCTTGGGCAACTTCACATGAGTTTCAAATGGTGTATCTATGGCCTTGCACTCCTCCATCTTGAACCTCTTGAGAATCTCCTCAAGGTACTTGTGTTGACTCATGGTGATGGTGCGGGCAGCCCTATCCCTCTTGAACTCCACTCCAAGGCAATAGCTTAGCTCTCCCAAATCGGTCATCTCATACTCCTCCTTGAGCATAGCCTTCTCCTCCAACATCTTGGTCATGCTACTTGCAAGGAGGATCAAATCATCCACATACAAGACAACAATCACAAGAAACTCACTACTTTGCATGATATACAAAGAGTGATCGACGGCCTCTTTGGAAGCCTTTCTCACAAACATGGCATCAATATCTTGATACCATGCCCTCCCGGATTGCTTCAAACCGGGAAGTGCCTCTTCAACTTGCACTTGAGATGCTCCTTGCCTTGTTGCACAAATCCTTGGGGTTGATCCATGTAGATGACCTCCTCCAACTTGGGGTTGAGGAAGGCGGTCTTCACATCCATGTTGTGCATCTCAAGGTCCATGGCTGCCCCAATGCTCACAACACACCGAATTGTGTTGAATTTTGCAACGGGGGCAAATGTCTCATTGAAATCCACCCTCCACTTGGGTGAACCCCCGTGCAACCAGCCTTGCTTTATACCTCACCACATGCCCCAAAGCATCCCTTTTGGTGGAGAAAACCCACTTACAACCCACACTTGATCTATTGGGAGGAAGGGGTGCAAGCTCCCAAGTGCCCTTGTGAATGAGGGCCTTGTACTCTTCTTCCATAGCCACCTCCCACTTGCTTGCATCTTCACAATTCAAAGACCTCTCCAAGTGTAGATGGGTCTCCAAGAAAAGCCACATTTGCTTGATCTTCATGTGGTGGAGGAAGAATGTGGTTCATCCACCAATCCCCAAGTGGCTTGCGAGTCCTTGTGGGGTATCTTGGCTCCTCATGGGGCTCCTCACGTGGCTCCTCCAAGGGCTGGTCCTTCTCTTGCTCCTTTGGTGAGCAAGTAGTTGATATCTTCTTGCTTGCTAAGCGGTAACACCACCTCCTCCTTGGGTTCCTCCAAATCTTCTTCATCTTCATCTCCCCTTCTTCAATGTCAACTCTTGGAGTTGAGCCCACACTTTGGGCTGGTCCTCCACTTCTCCCACTTGGGCTCACCTCCAAGTGCTTAAAATCAGCTCCTCCATCTTCCAAAAATGTCACATCCCTACACTTGATGATGGCCTTGGTGTCCACACGCATCAGCCTATAGGCCTTGGTTCCCTCACAATACCCAAGAAAGAGACACTTGATGCCCTTGGCATCCAACTTGGTCCTCTTTGCATTTGGAACCAACGCATACGCAATGCAACCAAAAACACGCATATGAGACACATGGGGCCTCACTCCACTCCAAGCTTCTTGAGGTGTCTTGCTTACCAATGCTTGAGTGGGGCAGCGGTTCCTTGTGTACACCGCATTACTCACGGCCTCACCCCATAGCTCATACTTGAGCCCTTGGCCATGAATCATGGCCCTTGCCATCTCCACAATGGTGCGGTTTGCACGCTCCGCAACACCATTTTGTTGACGCGTGTAAGGCGCTGATGTGTGGTGCTCAATGCCATGGGCTTTGAGGAAGTTCTCAAATGCCTTGCAGACATCCTCCCCTCCATTATCCAACCGCAGCACCTTCACCTTGCAATCAGATTGGGCCTCCACAAGCGCCTTCCAAGTCTCAAAATGCCCAAACACCTCACTCTTGCACTTCAGCATATACACCCATATTTTGCGTGAGAAATCATCTATAAAGGTGACAAAATACCTTGCTCCTCCAATGGAAGTGGTCTTCATTGGCCCGCACACGTCCGAATGCACCAACTCCAACTTCTTGGTGGCCCTTGTTGCTCCATGCTTGGGGAAGGGCTGCCTTGCTTGCTTGCCCGCAATGCACCCCTTGCAAGCCAAGGAACTCCAATCATGCTTGCAAGAAGAGAGGTCCAGCCCCTTCACAATGTGTTGGAGGCCCTTCAAGCTCTTCAAATTCAAGTGCCCAAGCCTCCTATGCCAAAGATTCACAAGCTCTTCATGGGCTGATCCATGAGCCACACAAGCAAATGAACTCCCATTCACCTTGGTGAATCTGAGAAGGTACAAATTGCCCTCACGAGGGGCTGATGCAATCAACATACCACTTGGTGACCTCACAACACACCCCACATTGTTGAATTGCACCTTCAAACCTCCCAAAGCCAATTTGCTTACCGAAAGCAAGTTGGCATGGAACTTGGGCACATGGAGCACCTCACGAATGGTGATCCTCTTAGGCTGCCCCTTGTCTTGCACCTCCACATGCACCTCCCCTATGCCAAGTGCCTCCACCATGCCATTGTCTCCCATGTAAATCTTCTTCCCCGTAACGGATTGATAGGTGTGAAAGGCATCTCGATGGCTGGTCATGTTTTGTGTGGCCCCCGAATCGACAATCCAAGTGAACATGTTGGCCTTCTCTCCTCCTCCATGTGTAGCAAAGGCGAAATCCTCCTCATCCTCCACTTTGGACGCTTGATGTGCACTCTCCTTGCCTTGGGCTTGGTTGGCCCTACAAAACTTGGCAATGTGGCCCGGTTTGCCACACTTGAAGCATGTTCTTGTCTCCTTAAATGCCTTGGTGTTGCCTCCCTTGCCGAATCTTGACACAAGGGCTGATCCCTCTCCTTGGGGCTCATTCTCCTTGCGCTTGGTCACCTCATGCATCAAACGCGCCGTGACAAACTCCAAGGTCAGCTCCTTCATTGGCCTTGTCTCCAAAGCCGTGATAAGGAACTCAAAAGATGGTGGCAAGCTCTCCAACAATGTCATGACGACATCACCTTCCGTAACGGGTGCCTCCAAGCAAGCTAATTCAGATGCCAATGCCTTGATCTTGTTGACATGATCCAACAAGTCATCCTCCTCTTGCATCTTGGTAGTGAAGAATCGTCGCCGCCGTAGAAATAAGATGTTCGAGAGACTCTTGGTCTCATGGATATTGCAAAGCGTACTCCACGCTTCGGTGTGTTTTGCAATGGCGGATGTGTGCAATTTGTCGATCCGCAAGATTGGTGACGATGAGAGAGCAAAGGCCTTCTTCTCCCTTCTCTCAAACGCCTTCTTGGTCTTGAAATCAGCATCTTCACTTGGAGGCTCCTCACTCCCATCCGCCACATCCCACAAGTCCTTCTCCGCAAGAATCATCTCCATTTTGAACTTCCACATGCCAAAGTTGACGCCGTTGAACTTGTCGATGATGCGCACGCCATCTCCTTCACTTGCAGCCATGTTGAAGTAGCTCCCACTTGATGGCAGCACCTAAGGAGGGTAGAGGAGTTGACAAACTCAACTCAACCTCCCTACAAGCCCTAAAACAAAGGCAATGGGCTGAAATTCGCCAACCAGCCCTTACAAGGAGCTCTCAACCCAATGGACCACAAAGAAACACCTCCCTCAAGTAGATTAGCACACTTAGCACCAAATCAGACCCTAATCTTGCTCACAACACCCACATGGGCTGCCTACGCAAGAAGCTCTTCAATTCAGCCACTAACTTCACTCAAATTGTGCAATGCACACCTCAAGGAGCTAAGATACTCCCAATCAGCCCTTGCAAGGGATCCAAATGAGTAAATGACTCTAATTTGCTTACAATCACTCCACAAAGCTCACAAGGGCTGAATTCAGCCCTAATGGACACTCAAACTTGCCCTAATCACTCACACAAGTGTAATCAGCTCTCTTGCAATCGCAAATGCAAGAAGCTCGCCTCACTCACTCAAAAGGGTGCAAATCAGCCCTCTCCAACTCACCAATGCACTCACTTCATCAAATCAGATCTAGATCTCTCTCCAACTCTCCAATGCTCAAAAGTTCCACATTCACTCACAAGAGCACAAATCAGCCCTTGATCAACTCAACAATGCACAAATGTGCAACATTCTCTCACAAGAGCTCAAATCAGCACTCTAATGAATGGCAAACTCCTCATTCAACTCAAAGATGCTCCCAATGCACTCTAAACACTCTCACAAGATTGCAATTGCCTCAATTGCAACCCACAATGCACCCAAGTGCACAATCAGCCCTAATTGGCTCCCAATGTGCAAATCTAAGCACAAACTCAATGAAAGAGCATGCAACCAGCCCTACCAAGCTGTGATCCCTCTCAAAACACAACCTCACACTCAAATGCACTCAACAACTCCAACTTCAGCCAACAAACTCCAAAGAAAATGCACTTCAAGACTTCTCCTTTGGAAATGGACTTACACCAATTGGTTTGAAGGTGCACACATGTAAACAAGGCTGGTTTTGTCCACAAGCTCCACGATCCTCTCCAAATGATCTGAATTTCTCCTTCAAGCGCACCACCACGTGCGTGGGCCCATAACCTATTAAGATTTGAAGGGAAAGACTTTACTTAGATGGTATTGGATAACATCAGCCATGCATGGGCTGAATACAAGTAGGGAGAAGCCTCCTCTACTTGTTTCCTAACCATGTGGGATAACTCACCACTATGGGCTGCCTTTGACTACAAGCAACACCTAATGGAGTCTACGAACTAACTAAGCGTGTAGTTCTACTCCTAAACTCCAAGTACACTATCTACTCCAATAGGTACATGTTTCATAGATTGAGGGCTGATCTAGTGTAGAGAGTGCACAAGGTCACACATGCGTGTGTTTGGTTGTATTGCTTATGCAAAGGTGCCGGATGAGAAGAGGACTAAACTTGATGCAAAGGGCACAATGTGTGTGTTTCTTGGCTATTGTGAAGGAACCAAGGCTTATAGGTTGATGTGTTTGGAGACCAAGAAGATCCTTAAGTGTCGTAATGTGGTGTTTGCGGAAGAGGCTACTTGTGGAGATGCAAATGTGGAGATGCATCCAAGTGGGAGTTTAGAGCCACCTACGGTGATTTTGGTGGATGCACCTCCAATTTCAGCGCCCGTTCAAGAAGAAGAGCCTCAAGGTGTGCAAGGGCTAGAAGAAATACAAGAGGAGGAAGTGGTGGAAGAGAGGCAACCACGACATGAGGAGATTGGAGAGGGGCAGCGAAGATACCCAACAAGGGAGAGGAGGCCGCTTGGTGAGTGGTGGTTGAATCACATTCTTCCACCACCTAGCGAGGTAGAACATGCAAATGTTGCTTGTTTTGATGATCCTTTGAATGTGGGTGATGCTTTGCAAAGTGCGGATGCAATCAAGTGGGAGTTGGCCATGCAAGAGGAGTATGCATCTCTAATGGCCAATGGCACGTGGGAATTGGCCCCATTGCCAAAGGGCCGCAAAAGTGTTGGTTGTAAGTGGGTGTTTAGGACCAAGAGGGATGCACAAGGCAACGTGGTGCGCTACAAGGCACGTTTGGTGGCAAGGGGCTTCTCTCAAGTGGAGGGTGTTGATTTCCATGATACCTTTGCGCCGGTGGCCAAGTTTACCACCATTCGATGCTTGTTGGCGATTGGGGCAGCCATGGACTTGGAGATTCACCAAATGGATGTTAAGACGGCGTTCTTGAATGGTGAATTGGAGGAGGATATCTACATGGACCAGCCCCTTGGTTTTGTCAAGGAGGACACCAAACACCTCGTTTGCAAGCTCAAGAAATCGTTGTATGGGCTAAAGCAATCACCAAGGGCGTGGTACCAAAGGATTGACATGTTTTTCACAAAAGAAGGCTTTTCTAGAAGCCATGCGGATCACTCCTTGTATGTGAAGCAAACAAGAGAGTCGTCGTTGATTGTGATCATCTATGTAGATGATTTGATTATCTTGGCTAGTGATGATGCGGTTTTGAAGTGGTTGAAGGCCAAACTTGAGGAGGAGTTTGAAATGAGTGATCTTGGGCCTTTGGAGTTTTGTCTGGGTGTTGCTTTTGAGAGGAATTGCAGCGCACGCACCATCACCATGAGCCAAAGCAAGTACATTGAAGAGGTGCTAAAGCGGTTCAAGATGGAGGAGTGCAAGCCTATTGGAACTCCTCTTGATGTGAAGGGGTCGTTGTTGAAGCTTTTGGATGAGGAGTTCAAGGAGGTTGAAGAGGAGATGAAGGCCATTCCATACAAGGCAGCGGTGGGGTCGTTGATGTATGCAATGGTGGCCACAAGGGCTGACCTTGCATTTCCGGTAAGCATGGTGAGCCAATTCATGGCAAAGGCTGGTCCTCAACATTGGATGGCGGTAAAACGCATCTTGAGGTACTTGAAAGGCACCATTGACTACAAATTGTGCCTTGGCGGTAAGGACATTGAGTTGAGAGGATACTACGATGCGGATTGGGCGGGTGATGTGAATGAGCGCCGGTCCACTACGGGATATGTGTTCTTTGTAGGAGATGGTGCAATCTCGTGGAATTGCAAGAGGCAACCCACGATAGCGGTGTCTACTACGGAGGCGGAGTACATGGCAACAAGCCATTGCTTGAAGGAGGCACTCTGGCTACGGCAACTATTGGAGGATGTTGGGTTGGTGCAAAGGGGAGCCACGAGGATCATGTGCGACAACCAAGGGTGATCTCTCCTCTCCATCCTCTAACAATCTTGCGCGCATTTGGCAACAAAGCCAATTCCCATGTGCCATTGGACATACTAGATGTCTACTTGTCTTGTTTGGTCAACTCCCACTTGCTTGCATGCACACAAGTGACCTCCTCTCCCTTATTGGATACCATGGGCCTTGTGCACGCTGCCCCTCTTCAATCTTCCTCAGGTGATTCAACCTTCACTTCCTCCTCTTGTGTCTCTTTCGGCTCTTGCTCTCCTTTAGGCTCTTCTCCAACTTGAGCCTCTTGTACAACGCACGCTGAAATTTGGAGTTGCATCCACCCCAATCACCATAGTGGCTCCAAACTCCCACTTGGATGCATCTCCACATTCGCATCTCGACAAGTGGCCTCCTCCGCAATCACCACATCACGAGCCGCTGAATTTGATGTCCTATTCTTGATTTGCATGCCGTTTACGATTCTTTCAAGGACCTTCAAATTCTTCACATTTAAATGCCCAAGGCGCCTATGGTGTAGCTCCAAAGGCGCTGATTGTGGCATTTGGTGTGCCACATTGGCCATATCATACATAGAGAAGGGCATTTGATACAAACTCCCTTCTCTTGGCAATCTAGCAATCACCTTCCTATTTGCAGCCCTCACAATGCATGCATTATCATCAAACTCCACCTTTAAGCCATTAAGAGCAAGCTTTGCTATGGATAACAAATTTCTCTTTAACTTTGGGATGTGGAGAACCTCCTTTATGTTGATTTTGTGATTTACTCCCATCACCTTCACCTCCTCAACAATGGTGCCAACTCCGACCGCATGTACAATACTACCATCTCCCAAGTGCACATTTCGTGGTGGTGATATTACCTCATATGTTTGAAATGCTGCCCTATTATTGAAGCTCGATAGAGGGTGAGACAGAATACAAACATCAAAGCTTACACACAAGGTAGAGCAATGAATGCTTGAATGAGATACATACCCATTCCAAGCCCTTGCTTATGTATCCATAGGTACGCACATGGTGCTACAAACAATATGGGATAACCGAGAGGCTAAGTCCTCTCTTGTCTCTCTAAGGCTTTTGGGACCAGCCCTCTTCAAACACCCTAGAGGACTAAGTCCTAGCCTCTATTACTTACTCTAACATACTCTAAAACCTATTAGTTGCTCTTATAAACTACGAGCAACCTAATCTCTAACACTCCCACTTTGCGAGTAGTTTTCTCCTCGCAATCCCATCTCCTTGTGCGTCACCTTGGCAAACGCCTTGGTCCACATATTTCCCACTATGTCCTCCATTTGCTAATACTTCAAGCTCTCCTCTCTATCTTCTAACTTTCCTGCTTGCATTTGGCAACAAAGCCAATTCCCATGTGCCATTGGCCATACTAGATGTCTACTTGTCTTGTTTGGTCAACTCCGACTTGCTTGCATGCACACTTTGCAAAGCATCACCCAAACTCAAAGTATCATCAAAAACAAATAAGATTTGAACGTTCAACCTCAATAGATGGTGGAAGAATATGGTTGAACCACCACTCACCAAGTGACCACCTCTTTGTTTCTAGCAACATTGGCACTCTCTTTCTCATCTTGTCTTGGAAGCAATACCTTGCAATGTGGCCCGCTTTGCCACAATTGAAGCACGTCCTTGGCCCATTTAGCATCCTCCCTTTGTTTTGAGCCGCCACCAACGCTTCCTCACCACTTTGAGCACCCCTCTCCTTCCTCTTGGACACTTCATGCATCAACCTTGACACCACAAACTCCATCTTAAAGTCAGCAAGTTGCAAGGTCTCTAAAGCGGTTATCAAGTGCTCAAATGAAGATGGGAGACTATCAAGCAAGGTCATAACAATATCCTCCTCATTTCATGGGCACATCCAAGCAAGCAAGTTGATCCGCAAGTGCCTTGATGCTGTTGATGTGCTCCAACAAGTCAGCCCCTTCCTCCATCTGGATTGTGAAGAACTTGCGCCTCAAGAAGAGGATGTTGGCCAAGCTTCTTGACTCATGGATGTTGCAAAGCACCCTCCATGCTTCCGCTGGTCCTTTGCAACTCTTGATGTGAGCAAGTTGCGCATTCACCAAGTTGAGCCCAATCATGGACATGGCCTTCCTCACCCTCCTTTGGTACTCCTTCTTGTCCTTGTCACTTGCATGAGATGGTGGTGCCTCCTCCGTGCCTTCAACAATCTCCCACAAGTCCATCCCGGAGAGCGCCAAGTTCATCTTAAATTTCTTAAGGTGGAAGTTGTTGCCATTGAACTTCTCAAGCATCCTTACACTCTCAACCTCAAAAGTAGCCATGGCTAAACACAAGCGCTGCCTTTACAACACCAACAACCCAAATCTACCACCTAAATACTCAAATCAGCCCCTCAGGAGTGTGCAAACACACTTGTGCACACAACAATGCACAATAAGCCACTCCAACACTCAAAAAAGCAAGATCCACTTGCTCCCACTCTAATCAGATCACACTCAAGCTCTTTGACCTCCAAATGCTAGATCTAGGCTTCCCCCACACCCACAAGGTGTATATGCACCTCAAAGCACTCAAATCAGCCCTCAATGCCTCCAAATGAGCACTTGTGCACTCCCTACACTAGATCAGCCCTCAATCTATGTCAAAGAAGCTTCTAGATCAACAAATTACTCAAACAAGCAAGATCCACTTGCTCTTACACTCAAACAAGCAAGATCCACTTGCTCCCACTCAAATTGGATCAAACTCAAGCTATTTGACCTCCAAATACTAGATATAGATGTCTACTATACACACAAGGTCAATTTGCACCTCTAAGCACTCAAATCAGCCCACAATGCTTCCAAATGAGCACTTGTGCAATCCCTACACTAGATTAGCCCTCAATCAATGTCAAATAAGCTTCATGAACCTCAAATGACTCAAATCTCAACTTAGGAGCCTCAAGACACCTCTCTTGCACCACAAATGCTCAAATCAGCTCCTTGTGTGCACACATGCACCACAAATGCTCAAATCAGCCCCTTGTGTGCACACATGCACTCTAAAAGCTAGATTCAGCCCTCAATTCCGCAAGTGCACTCAAGTAGATCACAAAGAACACTCCTTAGCTCAATACCTCTCTCAACAGAAGGATTTGATAGCCATAAATGCAAATCAGCACCTTCTTGTGTTAGAAACACTCTAACCAAGACAAGGGAAGCTCACAATTCTCCAATGCCTTCAAGAGACCTCCAAACACCTCCAAAATGCTCCAATTGCCTCCAAATGCCTCAAATCACCTTCAAACACCTCCAAATGGTTGCAAACACCTCCAAATGGCTCCAAATGCTCCTCCAAAGCTCCAAGGAGTGCAAATCAGCCCTCTAAGTGTGTGCAACACCTCCTTGACCTCTCCAAGCCTCCAAATGTATTCAAACTCAACCTCACCACAAGAGTAGTGGGCCCATAACCTATTGAAGTTCAATAGAGGGTGAGAGAGAATACAAACATCAAAGCTTACACACAAGGTAGAGCAATGAATGCTTGAATGAGATACATATTCATTCGAAGCCCTTGCTTATGTATCCATAGGTAAGCACATGGTGCTACAAACAATATGGGATAACCGAGAGGCTAAGTCCTCTCTTGTCTCTCTAAGGCTTTTAGGACCAGCCCTCTTCAAACACCCTAGAGGACTAAGACCTAGCCTCTATTACTTACTCTAACATACTCTAAAACCTATTAATTGCTCTTATAAACTACGAGCAACCTAATCTCTAACACCTATGAGGTGACATGTGCTTGGTGGCTCCCGTATCCATGATCCACTTGGCCATGGTGATTATTGAAGCTCAATAGAGAGAGAGAAGGAATACAAACAATCAAAGCTAACAAAGAAGTAGAGCAATGAATGCTTGAAGGAGATACATACTCATTCCAAGCCCTTGCTTATATATCCATAGGTGGGCACATGGTGCTACAATCAATATGGGATAACCGAGAGGCTAAGGCCTCTCTCCACTCTCTCCATTTGTGCATTGGTGAGTTGGAAAGAGATCTAGATCTAGCTCTAGATCTGATTTGGTGAAGAGAGTGCATTGGTGAGTTGAAGAAGGGCTGATTTGAACACTTGTGAGTGATTGGAGCTAGTTTCTTGCATATGTGATTGCAAGAGGGCTGATTGCACTTCTTTGAGTGATTAGGGCAAGTTTGAGTGTCCATTAGGGCTGATTTCAGCCCTTGTGAGGTTGGTGGAGTGATTGTGAGCCACTTTGAGTCACTTGCTCATTTGGATCCATTGTAAGGGCTAATTGGGAGTCCCTTAGCTTCTTGAGGTGTGGATTGCACTACATTGTGAGTTAGTGGCTGAATTGAAGAAGTTCTTGCCTAGGTAGCTCATGTGGGTGTTTTGAGCAAGATTAGGGTCTGATTTGGTGGTTAGTGAGCTGATCTACTTGAGGGAGGTGTTTGTGAGGTCCTTAGGGTTTAGATCTCCTTGTGAGGAGCTTGCAAGGGCTGGTTGGTGCAACTTCAGCCCATTGCCTTTGTTTTAGGGATTCTAGGGAGGCTGAATTGAGTTTGTCAACTCCCCTAGCTTCTTTAGGTGCTGCCATCAAGTGGGAGCTACTTCAACATGGCTGCGAGTGAAGGAGATGGCGTGCGCATCATCGACAAGTTCAATGGTGTCAACTTTGGCATGTGGAAGTTCAAGATGGAGATGATTCTTGCGGAGAAGGACTTGTGGGATGTGGCTGATGGGGGTGAGGAGCCTCCAAGTGCTGATGCGGATCTCAAGACCAAGAAGGCATTTGAGAGGAGGGAGAAGAAGGCCTTTGCTCTCATTGTGACCAATCTTGCGGATCAGCAAATTGCACACATCCGCCATTGCAAAACACCAGCGGAAGCGTGGAAAACGCTTTGCAACATCCATGAGACCAAGAGTCTCTCCATCATCCTATTTCTTCGGCGGCGCTTCTTCACTACCAAGATGCAAGAGGAGGACGACTTGTTGGATCATGTCAACAAGATCAAGGCATTGGCGCATGAGTTAGCTTGCTTGGAGGCACCCGTCACGGATGGAGATGTGGTCATGACATTGTTGGAGAGCTTGCCACCATCGTTTGAGTTCCTCATCACCGCTCTGGAGACAAGGCCAATGAAGGAGCTGACCTTGGAGTTTGTTACAGCCCGTTTGATGCATGAGGTGACCAAGCGCAAGGAGAATGAGCCCCAAGGAGAGGGATCAGCCCTTGTGTCAAGATTTGCCAAGGGAGGCAACACCAAGGCTTCCAAGGACACAAGAACATGCTTCAAGTGTGGTAAACCAGGCCACATTGCAAGGTTTTGTAGGTCCAACCAAGCCCAAGGCAAGGAGAGTGCACATCAAGCCTCCAAAGTGGAGGATGAGGAGGATTTTGCCTTTGCTCACATGGAGGAGGAGAGAAGGCGGACATGTTCACTTGGATTGTGGATTCCGGCGCCACAGAACACATGACCAGCCATCGAGATGCCTTTCACACCTATCAATCCGTTGTGGGGAAGAAGATTTACATGGGAGATAATGGCATGGTGGAGGCACTTGGCATAGGGGAGGTGCATGTGGAGGTGCAAGGCAAGGGGCAGCCCAAGAGGATCATCATTCGTGAGGTGCTCCATGTGCCCAAGTTGCATGCCAACTTGCTTTCGGTAAGCAAATTGGCTTTGGGAGGTTTGAAGGTGCAATTCAACAATGTAGGGTGTGTTGTGAGGTCTCCAAGTGGTATGTTGATTGCATCAGCCCCTCGTGAGGGCAATTTGTATCTTCTTCGATTCACCAAGATGAATGGGAGTTCATTTGCTTGTGTGGCTCAAGGGTCAGCCCATGAAGAGCTTGTGAATCTTTGGCAAAGGAGGCTTGGCCACTTGAATTTGAAGAGCTTGAAGGGCCTCCAACACATTGTGAAGGGGCTGGACCTCTCTTCTTGCAAGCACGATTGGAGTTCCTTGGCTTGCAAGGGGTGCATTGAGGGCAAACAAGCAAGGCCGCCCTTCCCCAAGCATGGAGCAACAAGGGCCACCAAGAAGTTGGAGTTGGTGCATTCGGACGTGTGCGGGCCAATGAAGACCACTTCCATTGGAGGAGCAAGGTATTTTGTCACCTTTATAGATGATTTCTCACGCAAGACATGGGTGTACATGCTCAAGTCCAAGAGTGAGGTGTTTGGGCGTTTTGAGACTTGGAAGGCGCTTGTGGAGGCCCAATCTGATTGCAAGGTGAAGGGTGCTGCGGTCGGATAATGGAGGGGAGTATGTGTCCAAGGCCTTCGAGAACTTCCTCAAAGCCCATGGCATTGAGCACCACACATCAGCACCTTACACGCCTCAACAAAATGGTGTTGCGGAGCGTGCAAACCGCACGATTGTGGAAATGGCAAGGGCCATGATTCATGGCCAAGGGCTCAAGTATGAGCTATGGGGTGAGGCCGTGAGTAATGCGGTGCCCCACTCAAGCATTGGTAAGCAAGACACCTCAAGAAGCTTGGAGTGGAGTGAGGCCCCATGTGTCCCATATGCGTGTTTTTGGTTGCATTGCGTATGCGTTGGTTCCAAATGCAAAGAGGACCAAGTTGGATGCCAAGGGCATCAAGTGTCTTTTGCTTGGGTATTGTGAGGGATCTAAGGCCTATAGGCTGATGCGTGTGGACACCAAGGCCATCATCAAGTGTAGGGATGTGACATTTTTGGAAGATGGAGGAGCTGATTTTAAGCACTTGGAGGTGAGCCCAAGTGGGAGAAGTGGAGGACCAGCCCAAAGTGTGGGCTCAACTCCAAGAGTTGACATTAAACAAGGGGGAGATGAAGATGAAGAAGATTTGGAGGAACCCAAGGAGGAGGTGGTGTTACCGCAGCGCAAGAAGATATCAACTACTTGCTCACCAAAGGAGCAAGAGAAGGACCAGCCCTTGGAAGAGCCACGTGAGGAGCCCCATGAGGAGCCAAGATACCCCACAAGGACTCGCAAGCCACTTGGGGATTGGTGGATGAACCACATTCTTCCTCCACCACATGAAGATCAAGCAAATGTGGCTTTTCTTGGAGACCCATCTACACTTGGAGAGCTGCTGAATTGTGAAGATGCAAGCAAGTGGGAGGTGGCTATGGAAGAAGAGTACAAGGCCCTCATTCACAAGGGCACTTGGGAGCTTGCACCCCTTCCTCCCAATAGATCAAGTGTGGGTTGTAAGTGGGTTTTCCACCAAAAGGGATGCTTTGGGGCATGTGGTGAGGTATAAAGCAAGGCTGGTTGCACGGGGGTTCACCCAAGTGGAGGGGGTGGATTTCAATGAGACATTTGCCCCCGTTGCAAAATTCAACACAATTCGGTGTGTTGTGAGTATTGGGGCAGCCATGGACCTTGAGATGCACAACATGGATGTGAAGACCGCCTTCCTCAACCCCAAGTTGGAGGAGGTCATCTACATGGATCAACCCCAAGGATTTGTGCAACAAGGCAAGGAGCATCTCAAGTGCAAGTTGAAGAAGGCACTTCCCGGTTTGAAGCAATCCGGGAGGGCATGGTATCAAGATAATGATGCCATGTTTGTGAGGAAAGGCTTCCAAAGAGGCCACGCTGACCACTCTTTGTATATCATGCAAAGTATTGAAGCTCAATAGAGGGTGAGAGAGAATACAAACATCAAAGCTTACACACAAGGTAGAGCAATGAATGCTTGAATGAGATACATACTCATTCGAAGCCCTTGCTTATGTATCCATAGGTAGGCACATGGTGCTACAAACAATATGGGATAACCGAGAGGCTAAGTCCTCTCTTCTCTCTCTCTAAGGCTTTAAGGACCAGCCCTCTTCACATACCCTAGAGGACTAAGACCTAGCCTCTATTACTTACTCTAACATACTCTAATAACTATTAGGTGCTCTTATAAACTACGAGCAACCTAATCTCTAACACAAAGTAGTGAGTTTCTTGTGATTGTTGTCTTGTATGTGGATGATTTGATCCTCCTTGCAAGTAGCATGACCAAGATGTTGGAGGTGAAGGCTATGCTCCAGGAGGAGTATGAGATGACGGATTTGGGAGAGCTAAGCTATTGCCTTGGAGTGGAGTTCAAGAGGGATAGGGCTGCCCGCACCATCACCATGAGTCAACACAAGTACCTTGAGGAGATTCTCAAGAGGTTCAAGATGGAGGAGTGCAAGGCCATAGGTACACCACTTGACACTCATGTGAAGTTGCCCAAGCTCACGGAGGCTGATTTTGAAGAGGTGAAGGCTGAAATGGCAAGTGTGCCATACAAGGTCATGGTTGGGTGCCTCATGTATGCCATGGTGGCTACAAGGCCCGATTTGGCCTTTCCGGTGAGTGTTGTGAGTCAACACATGTCCAAGTATGGCCCAATGCATTGGGCGGGTGAAGAGGGGTCATGAGGTACCTCAAGGTACACTTAAGCTAGAGTTGCAACTTGGAGGTGCAAATTTGTTGCTACGTGGCTATTGTGATGCAGATTGGGCCGGTGATGAAGGAGATAGGAGATCCACCACCGGTTATGTTTTTATGCTTGGAGTGGGTGCCATTTCGTGGAACTCCAAGAGGCAACCCACCATAGCACTCTCTACAACGGAGGCTGAATACATGGCCATGAGCCAATGTACCAAGGAAGCCATTTGTTTGAGGCAACTCTTGGCTGATGTTGGCTTTATTCAACAAGGCGGCACACAAGTTTTGTGTGACAACCAAGGAGCTATTGCCTTGGCCAAGAATCCTACACACCACTCACGAACCAAGCATATTGATGTGCAACATCATTTTATTCGTGAGCAAGTGGAGGATCAAGTGATTGAGCTCAAGTATGTGCCTACCCAAGCTATGGTTGCTGATGTGCTAACCAAGGCCCTTGGAAAGTCACAACACTTGATCTTGATTGAGAAGATGGGGCTTAGTGCCTTTGCCCACTAGCAAAGTGGGAGTGTTGAGAAACATGTACCTATTGGAGTAGATAGTGTACTTGGAGTTTAGGAGTAGAACTACACGCTTAGTTAGTTCGTAGACTCCATTAGGTGTTGCTTGTAGTCAAAGGCAGCCCATAGTGGTGAGTTATCCCACATGGTTAGGAGATATGTAGAGGAGGCTTCCTCGTACTTGTATTCAGCCCTTGCATGGCTGAAGTTATCCAATACCATCTAAGAAATGCTTTTCCCTTCAATCTCAATAAACGCATACTCCTCCTCATTGTCTTTGTTTCTTGCAACATTGACACTCTCCTTTATTGAAGCTCAATAGAGGGTGAGAGAGAATACAAACATCAAAGCTTACACACAATGTAGAGCAATGAATGCTTGAATAAGATACATACTCATTCGAAGCCCTTGCTTATGTATCCATAGGTAGGCACATGGTGCTACAAACAATATGGGATAACCGAGAGGCTAAGTCCTCTCTTCTCTCTCTCTAAGGCTTTTAGGACCAGCCCTCTTCACACACCCTAGAGGACTAAGACCTAGCCTCTATTACTTACTCTAACATACTCTAATAACTATTAGGTGCTCTTATAAACTACGAGCAACCTAATTTCTAACATCCTTCTCCTTCTTGTCTTGGAAGCAATACCTTGCAATGCGGCCCAGTTTGCCACAATTGAAGCACAACCTTGGCCCATTTTGCATCCTTCGTTTGTTTTGAGCCGCCACCAACGCTTCTTCACCACTTTCAGCACCCCTCTCCTTCCTCTTGGACACTTCATGCATCAACCTCGACACCACAAACTCCATCTTAAGGTCAGCAAGTTGCAAGGTCTCTAAAGCGGTTATCAAGTGCTCGAATGAAGATGGGAGACTATCAAGCAAGGTCATAACAATATCCTCCTCCTTCATGGGCACATCCAAGCAAGCAAGTTGATCCGCAAGTGCCTTGATGTTGTTGATATTGAGATTGAAGGGAAAAACTTTACTTAGATGGTATTGGATAACATCAGCCAAGCATGGGCTGAACATAAGTAGGAGGAAGCCTCTCCTAGTGCTGACCTAACCATGTGGTATAACTAAACACTATGGGCTGCCTTTGACTACAAGCAACACTTAAAGGAGTCTAAGAACTAACTAAGTGTGTAGTTCTACTCGTAACGCTCCATGTACACTAATTTCTCCATTAGGTACATGTTTCCTCAACACTCCCACTTTGTGAGTGGGCAAAGGCACAAAGGCCCATCTTCTCAATCAAGGCCAAGTGTTGTGGCTTTCCAAGCGCCTTGGTTAGCACATCAGCAACCATAGCTTTGGTAGGCACATACTTGAGCTCAATCACTTCATCCTCCACTTGCTCACGAATAGAATGATGTTGCACATCAATATGCTTGGTTCGTGAGTGGTGTGTAGAATTCTTGGTAAGGCAATAGCACCTTGGTTGTCACACAAAACTTGTGTGCCACTTTGTTGAACAAAGCCAACATCAGCCAAGAGTTGCCTCAACCAAATGGCTTCCTTGGTACATTGGCTCATGGCCATGTATTCAGCCTCCGTTGCAGAGAGTGCTATGGTGGGCTGCCTTTTGGAATTCCATGAAATGGCACCCACTCCAAGCATAAAAACGTAACCAGTTGTGGATCTCCTATCGCCTTCATCACCCGCCCAATCTGCATCACAATAGCCACATAGCAACAAATTTGCACCTCCAAGTTGCAACTCTAGCTTGAGTGTTCCTTGGAGGTACCTCATGACCTTCTTCACCGCTGCCCAATGCATTGGGCCATACTTGGACATGTGTTGACTCACAACACTCACGGGAAACGCCAAATCAGGCCTTGTAGCCACCATGGCATACATTAGGCACCCAACCGCAGCCTTGTAAGGCACACTCGCCATTTCAGCCCTCACCTCTTCAAAATCAGCCTCCGTGAGCTTGGGCAACTTCACATGAGTGTCAAGTGGTGTACCTATGGCCTTGCAATCCTCCATCTTGAACCTCTTGAGAATCTCCTCAAGGTACTTGTGTTGACTCATGGTGATGGTGCGGGCAGCCCTATTCCTCTTGAACTCCACTCCAAGGCAATAGCTTAGCTCTCCCAAATCGGTCATCTCATACTCCTCCTTGAGCATAGCCTTCACCTCCAACATCTTGGTCATGCTACTTGCAAGGAGGATCAAATCATCCACATACAAGACAACAATCACAAGAAACTCACTACTTTGCATGATATACAAAGAGTGATAAGCGTGGCCTCTTTGGAAGCCTTTCCTCACAAACATGGCATCAATATCTTGATACCATGCCCTCCCGGATTGCTTCAAACCGGGAAGTGCCTTCTTCAACTTGCACTTGAGATGCTCCTTGCCTTGTTGCACAAATCCTTGGGGCTGGTCCATGTAGATGACCTCCTCCAACTTGGGGTTGAGAAAGGCGGTCTTGACATCCATGTTGTGCATCTCAAGGTCCATGGCTGCCCCAATGCTCACAATACACCGAATTGTGTTGAATTTGGCAACAGGGGCAAATGTCTCATTGAAATCCACCCCCTCCACTTGGGTGAACCCCCGTGCAACCAGCCTTGCTTTGTACCTCACCACATGCCCCAAAGCATCCCTTTTGGTGGAGAAAACCCACTTACAGCCCACACTTGATCTATTGGGAGGAAGCGGTGCAAGCTCCCAAGTGCCCTTGTTAATGAGGGCCTTGTACTCTTCTTCCATAGCCACCTCCCACTTGCTTGCATCTTCACAATTCAGCACCTCTCCAAGTGTCGATGGATCTCCAAGAAATGCCACATTTGCTTGATCTTCATGTGGTGGAGAAAGAATATGATTCATCCACCAATCCCCAAGTGGCTTGCGAGTCCTTGTAGGATATCTAGGCTCCTCCAAGGGCTGGTCACGTGGCTCCTCCTCCATGGGCTGATCCTTCTTCTCTTGCTCCTTTGGTGACAAAGTAGTTGGTTTCCTCTTGCTTGCGGTAAGGCCACCTTCTCCTTGGGCTCCTCCAACTCTTCATCTTCTTCATCTTCAACTCCCACTTCTTCAATCTGCACTCTTGGAGTTGTGCCCACACTTTGGGCTGGTCCTCCACTTCTCCCACTTGGGCTCACCTCCAAGAGCTTAGAATCAGCACCTCCATCCTCCAAAAACGTCACATCTCTACACTTGATGATGGCCTTGGTGTCCACACACATCAGCCTATAGGCCTTGGTTCCCTCACAATACCCAAGAAAAAGACATTTGATGCCCTTGGCATCCAACTTGGTCCTCTTGGCATTTGGAACCAAGGCATACGCAATGCAACCAAAAACACGCATATGGGACACACGGGGCCTTATCCCACTCCATGCCTCTTGAGGTGTCATACTCGCCAATGCTTGAGTGGGGCAGCGGTTCCTTGTGTACACCGCATTGCTCACGGCCTCATCCCATAGCTCATACTTGAGCCCTTGGCCATGAATCATGGCCCTTGCCATCTCCACAATGGTGCGGTTTGCACGCTCCGCAACACCATTCTCTTGAGGCGTGTAGGGGGCTGATGTGTGGTGCTCAATGCCATGGGCTTTGAGGAAGTTCTCAAAAGCCTTGGAGACATACTCCCCTCCATTATCCGACCGCAGCACCTTCACCTTGCAATCAGATTGGGCCTCCACAAGCGCCTTCCAAGTCTCAAAACGCCCAAACACCTCACTCTTGCACTTCAGCATATACACCCATATCTTGCGTGAGAAATCATCTATAAAGGTGACAAAATACCTTGCTCCTCCAATGGAAGTGGTCTTCATTGGCCCGCACACGTCCGAATGCACCAACTCCAATTTCTTGGTGGCCCTTGTTGCTCCATGCTTGGGGAAGGGCTGCCTTGCTTGCTTGCCTTCAATGCATCCCTTGCAAGCCAAGGAACTCCAATCGTGCTTGCAAGAAGAGAGGTTCAGCGCCTTCACAATGTGTTGGAGGCCCTTCAAGCTCTTCAAATTCAAGTGCCCAAGCCTCCTATGCCAAAGATTCACAAGCTCTTCATGGGCTGATCCATGAGCCACACAAGCAAATGAACTTCCATTCACCTTGGTGAATTGACGTAGATACAAATTGCCTTCACGAGGGGCTGATGCAATCAACGCACCACTTGGAGACCTCACAACACACCCCACATTGTTGAATTGCACCTTCAAACCTCCCAAAGCCAATTTGCTTACTGAAAGCAAGTTGGCATGCAACTTGGGCACATGAAGCACCTCACGGATGGTGATTCTCTTGGGCTGGCCCTTGTCTTGCACCTCCACATGGACCTCTCCAATGCCAAGTGCTTCTACCATGCCACAATCCAAGTGAA
This sequence comes from Bryum argenteum, assembly GCA_037043015.1. Taxonomy (NCBI): domain Eukaryota; kingdom Viridiplantae; phylum Streptophyta; class Bryopsida; order Bryales; family Bryaceae; genus Bryum; species Bryum argenteum. Next base: position 19,227,467 of record CM073325.1, on the reverse strand, counting down.
CATCTCGGCTTTCTCTCCTCCTCCATGTGCGGCGAAAGCAAAATCCTCCTCATCATCCACTTTGGAGGCTTGATGTGCACTCTCCTTGGCTTGGGCTTGGTTGGCCCTACAAAACTTGGCAATGTGGCCCGGTTTGCCACACTTGAAGCATGTTCTTGTCTCATTAAATGCCTTGGTGTTGCCTCCCTTGCCGAATCTTGACACAAGGGCTGATCCCTCTCCTTGGGGCTCATTCTCCTTGCGCTTGGTCACCTCATGCATCAAACGCGCCGTGACAAACTCCAAGGTCAGCTCCTTCATTGGCCTTGTCTCCAAAGCCGTGATAAGGAACTCAAAAGATGGTGGCAAGCTATCCAACAATGTCATGACGACATCACCTTCCGTAACGGGTGCCTCCAAGCAAGCTAATTCAGATGCCAATGCCTTGATCTTGTTGACATGATCCAACAAGTCATCCTCCTCTTGCATCTTGGTAGTGAAGAATCGCCGCCGTAGAAATAAGATGTTCGAGAGACTTTGAAGGTGCACAAAATCAACATAAAGGAGGTTCTCCACATCCCAAAGTTAAAGAGAAATTTGTTATCCATAGCAAAGCTTGCTCTTAATGGCTTAAAGGTGGAGTTTGATGATGATGCATGCATTGTGAGGGCTGCAAATAGGAAGGTGATTGCTAGATTGCCAAGAGAAGGGAGTTTGTATCAAATGCCCTTCTCTATGTATGATATGGCCAATGTGGCACACCAAATGCCACAATCAGCGCCTTTGGAGCTACGCCATAGGCGCCTTAGGCATTTGAATGTGAAGAATTTGAAGGTTCTTCAAAGCATGCAAATCAAGAATAGGACATCAAATTCAGCGGCTCGTGATGTGGTGATTGCGGAGGAGGCCACTTGTCGAGATGCGAATGTGGAGATGCATCCAAGTGGGAGTTTGGAGCCACTATGGTGATTGGGGTGGATGCAACTCCAATTTCAGCGTGCGTTGTACAAGAGGCTTAAGTTGGAGAAGAGCCTAAAGGAGTGCAAGAGCCGAAAGAGAAGGAAGAGGAGGATGTGGAGGTTGAATCACATGAGGAAGATTGAAGAGGGGCAGCGTGCACGAGGCCCATGGTATCCAATAAGGGAGAGGAGGTCACTTGTTTGGGTGATGCTTTGCAAAGTGTGCATGCAAGCAAGTGGGAGTTGACCAAACAAAACAATGGCACATGGGAATTGGCTTTGTTGCCAAATGCGCCCAAGATAGTTAGAGGATGGAGAGGAGAGCTTGACGTATTACCAAATGGAGGACATAGTGGGTGATAAGTTGACCAAGGCGTTTACGAAGGTCAGGCACAAGGAGATGGGATTGCGAGGAGAAAACTACTCGCAAAGTGGGAGTGTTAGAGATTAGGTTGCTCGTAGTTTATAAGAGCACCTAATAGTTATTAGAGTATGTTAGAGTAAGTAATAGAGGCTAGGTCTTAGTCCTCTAGGGTGTGTGAAGAGGGCTGGTCCTAAAAGCCTTAGAGAGAGAGAAGAGAGGACTTAGCCTCTCGGTTATCCCATATTGTTTGTAGCACCATGTGCCTACCTATGGATACATAAGCAAGAGCTTCGAATGAGTATGTATCTCATTCAGGCATTCATTGCTCTACCTTGTGTGTAAGCTTTGATGTTTGTATTCTCTCTCACCCTCTATTGAGCGTCAATAGTGATTTGAGGCATTTGGAGGCAATTGGAGCATTTTGGAGGGGTTTGGAGGTCTCTTGAAGCCATTGGAGGATTGTGAGCTTCCCTTGTCTTGGTTAAAGTGTTTCTAACACAAGAAGGGGCTGATTTGAGCATTTGTGGTGCATGTGTGCACACAAAGGGCTGATTTGAGCATTTGTGGTGCAAGAGAGGTGTCTTGAGGCTCCTAAGTCCAGATTTGAGTGATTTGAGGTTCATGAAGCTTATTTGACATTGATTGAGGGTTGATCTAGTCTAGGGAGTGCAGAGGTGCTCATTTGGAAGCCTATGCGCTAATTTGAGTGCTTAGAGGTGCAAATTCACCTTGTGTGTGTAGTAGACATCTAGATCTAGTATTTGGAGGTCAAATAGCTTGAGTTTGATCCAATTTGAGAGGGAGCAAGTGGATCTTGCTTGTTTGAGTGTAGGGGCAAGAGGATCTTGCTTGTTTGAGTGATTTGTTGATCTAGAAGCTTCTTTGACATAGATTGAGGGCTGATCTAGTGTAGGGAGTGCAAAATTGCTCATTTGGAGGAATTGAGGGCTGATTGAGTGCTTTGAGGTGCATATACACCTTGTGGGTGTGGGGGAAGCCTAGATCTAACATTTGGACGTCAAAGAGCTTGAGTGTGATCTGATTTGAGTGGGAGCAAGTGGATCTTGCTTGCTTGAGTGTTGGAGGGGCTTATTGTGCATTGTTATTGTGCACAAGTGTGTTTGCACACTCCAAGAGGGCTGATTTGAGTGTTTGAAGCTACATTTGAGTGCTTGGTGTTGTTAGGGCTGCGTTTGTGCTATGCCATGGCTTCCTTGGAGGGTGAGAGTGTTAGAGTGCTTGAGAAGTTCAATGGCACCAACTTCCACCTTTGGAAGTTTAAGATGAACTTGGCGCTCTCCGGGATGGACTTGTGGGAGATTGTTGAAGGCACGGAGGAGGCACCACCATCTCATGCAAGTGACAAGGACAAGAAGGAGTACCAAAGGAGGGTGAGGAAGGCCATGTCCATGATTGGGCTCAACTTGGTGGATGCGCAACTTGCTCACATCAAGAGTTGCAAAGGACCAGCGGAAGCATGGAGGGTGCTTTGCAACATCCATGAGACAAGAAGCTTGTCCAACATACTCTTCTTGAGGCGCTAGTCCTTCACAATCAAGATGGAGGAAGGGGCTGACTTGTTGGAGCACATCAACTGTTGAGGAAACATGTACCTAATGGAGAAATTAGTGTACATGGAGCGTTACGAGTAGAACTACACACTTAGTTAGTTCTTAGACTCCTTTAAGTGTTGCTTGTAGTCAAAGGCAGCCCATAGTGTTTAGTAATACCACATGGTTAGGTCAGCACTAGGAGAGGCTTCCTCCTACTTATGTTCAGCCCATGCTTGGCTGATGTTATACAATACCATCTAAGTAAAGTTTTTCCCTTCAATCTCAATAGGTTATGGGCCCACGCACGTCGTGGTGCGCTTGAAGGAGAAATTCAGATCATTTGGAGAGGATCGTGGAGCTTGTGGACAAAACCAGCCTTGTTTACATGTGTGCACCTTCAAACCAATTGGTGTAAGTCCATTTCCAAAGGAGAAGTCTTGAAGTGCATTTTCTTTGGAGTTTGTTGGCTGAACTTGGAGTTGTTGAGTGCATTTGAGTGTGAGGTTGTGTTTTGAGAGAGATCAGACCTTGTTAGGGCTGGTTGCATGCTCTTTCATTGAGTTTGTGCTTAGATTTGCACATTGGGAGCCAATTAGGACTGATTGTGCACTTGGGTGCATTGTTGGTTGCAATTGTTGCAATTGCAATCTTGTGAGAGTGTTTTGATTGCTTTTGAAGCATCTTTGAGTTGATTGAGGAGTTTGGCATTCATTAGAGGGCTGATTTGTGCTCTTGTGAGTGAATGTGGCACATTAGTGCATTGGTGAGTTGGAGAGGGCTGATTTGTACCCTCTTGAGTGAGTGAGGCGAGCTTCTTGCATTTGTGATTGCAAGAGAGCTGATTACACTTGTGTGAGTGATTAGGTCGAGTTTAGGGATGCATGAGGGCTGAATTCAGCCCTTGTGAGCTTTGTGGAGTGATTGTGAGCAAATTAGAGTCATTTGCTCATTTGGATCCCTTGCAAGGGCTGATTGGGAGTATCTTAGCTCCTTGAGGTGTGCATTGCACAATTTGAGTGAAGTTAGTGGCTGAATTGAAGAGCTTCTTGCGTAGGCAGCTCATGTGGGTGTTGTGAGCAAGATTAGGGTCTGATTTGGTGCTAAGTGTGCTAATCTACTTGAGGGAGGTGTTTCTTTGTGGTCCATTGGGTTGAGAGCTCCTTGTAAGGGATCTACTTGAGGGAGGTGTTTGGCGAATTTCAGCCCATTGCCTTTGTTTTAGGGGCTTGTAGGGAGGTTGAGTTGAGTTTGTCAACTCCTCTACCCTCCTTAGGTGCTGCCATCAAGTGGGAGCTACTTCAACATGGTCTGCAAGTGAAGGAGATGGCGTGCGCATCATCGACAAGTTCAACGGCGTCAACTTTGGCATGTGGAAGTTCAAAATGGAGATGATTCTTGCGGAGAAGGACTTGTGGGATGTGGCGGATGGGAGTGAGGAGCCTCCAAGTGAAGATGCTGATTTCAAGACCAAGAAGGCGTTTGAGAGAAGGGAGAAGAAGGCCTTTGCTCTCATCGTCACCAATCTTGCGGATCGAAGAAATTGCACACATCCGCCATTGCAAAACACCAGAAGCGTGGAGTACGCTTTGCAATATCCATGAGACCAAGAGTCTCTCGAACATCTTATTTCTACGGCGACGATTCTTCACTACCAAGATGCAAGAGGAGGATGACTTGTTGGATCATGTCAACAAGATCAAGGCATTGGCATCCGAATTAGCTTGCTTGGAGGCACCCGTTACGGAAGGTGATGTCGTCATGACATTGTTGGAGAGCTTGCCACCATCTTTTGAGTTCCTTATCACGGCTTTGGAGACAAGGCCAATGAAGGAGCTGACCTTGGAGTTTGTCACGGCGCGTTTGATGCATGAGGTGACCAAGCGCAAGGAGAATGAGCCCCAAGGAGAGGGATCAGCCCTTGTGTCAAGATTCGGCAAGGGAGGCAACACCAAGGCATTTAAGGAGACAAGAACATGCTTCAAGTGTGGCAAACCGGGCCACATTGCCAAGTTTTGTAGGGCCAACCAAGCCCAAGGCAAGGAGAGTGCACATCAAGCGTCCAAAGTGGAGGATGAGGAGGATTTCGCCTTTGCTACACATGGAGGAGGAGAGAAGGCCAACATGTTCACTTGGATTGTCGATTCGGGGGCCACACAAAACATGACCAGCCATCGAGATGCCTTTCACACCTATCAATCCGTTACGGGGAAGAAGATTTACATGGGAGACAATGGCATGGTGGAGGCACTTGGCATAGGGGAGGTGCATGTGGAGGTGCAAGACAAGGGGCAGCCTAAGAGGATCACCATTCGTGAGGTGCTCCATGTGCCCAAGTTGCATGCCAACTTGCTTTCGGTAAGCAAATTGGCTTTGGGAGGTTTGAAGGTGCAATTCAACAATGTGGGGTGTGTTGTGAGGTCACCAAGTGGTATGTTGATTGCATCAGCCCCTCGTGAGGGCAATTTGTACCTTCTCAGATTCACCAAGGTGAATGGGAGTTCATTTGCTTGTATTGAAGCTCAATAGAGAGAGAGAAGGAATACAAACAATCAAAGCTTACATTGTGAAGGGGCTGGACCTCTCTTCTTGCAAGCATGATTGGAGTTCCTTGGCTTGCAAGGGGTGCATTGCGGGCAAGCAAGCAAGGCAGCCCTTCCCCAACCATGGAGCAACAAGGGCCACCAAGAAATTGGAGTTAGTGCATTCGGACTTGTGCGGGCCAATGAAGACCACTTCCATTGGAGGAGCAAGGTATTTTGTCACCTTTATAGATGATTTCTCACGCAAGATTTGGGTGTATATGCTGAAGTGCAAGAGTGAGGTGTTTGGGCGTTTTGAGACTTGGAAGGCGCTTGTGGAGGCGCAATCTGATTGCAAGGTGAAGGTGCTGCGGTCGGATAATGGAGGGGAGTATGTGTCCAAGGCATTTGAGAACTTCCTCAAAGCCCATGGCATTGAGCACCACACATCAGCCCCTTACACGCCTCAACAAAATGGTGTTGCGGAGCGTGCAAACCGCACCATTGTGGAGATGGCAAGGGCCATGATTCATGGCCAAGAGCTCAAGTATGAGCTATGGGGTGAGGCCGTGAGTAATGCGGTGTACACAAGGAACCGCTGCCCCCCTCAAGCATTGGTAAGCAAGACACCTCAAGAAGCTTGGAGTGGAGTGAGGCCCCATGTCTCTCGTATGCGTGTTTTTTTGGTTGCATTGCGTATCGTTGGTTCCAAATGCAAAGAGGACCAAGTTGGATGCCAAGGGCATCAAGTGTCTCTTTCTTGGGTATTGTGAGGGAACCAAGGCCTATAGGCTGATGCGTGTGGACACCAAGGCCATCATCAAGTGTAGGGATGTGACATTTTTGGAAGATGGAGGAGCTGATTTTAAGCACTTGGAGGTGAGCCCAAGTGGGAGAAGTGGAGGACCAGCCCAAAGTGTGGGATCAACTCCAAGAGTTGACATTAAAGAAGGGGGAGATGAAGATGAAGAAGATTTGGAGGAACCCAAGGAGGAGGTTGTGTTACCGCAGTCAAGAAGAAGATATCAACTACTTGCTCACCAAAGGAGCAAGAGAAGGACCAGCCCTTGGAGGAGCCACGTGAGGAGCCCCATGAGGAGCCAAGATACCCCTCAAGGACTCGCAAGCCACTTGGGGATTGGTGGATGAACCACATTCTTCCTCCACCACATGAAGATCAAGCAAATGTGGCTTTTCTAGGAGACCCATCTACACTTGGAGAGGTGCTGAATTGTGAAGATGCAAGCAAGTGGGAGGTGGCTATGGAAGAAGAGTACAAGGCCCTCATTCACAAGGGCACTTGGGAGCTTGCACCCCTTCCTCCCAATAGATCAAGTGTGGGTTGTAAGTGGGTTTTCTCCACCAAAACGGATGCTTTGGGGCATGTGGTGAGGTATAAAGCAAGGCTGGTTGCACGGGGGTTCACCCAAGTGGAGGGGGTGGATTTCAATGAGACATTTGCCCCTGTTGCCAAATTCAACACAATTCGGTGTATTGTGAGCATTGGGGCAGCCATGGACCTTGAGATGCACAACATGGATGTCAAGACCGCCTTTCTCAACCCCAAGTTGGAGGAGGTCATCTACATGGACCAGCCCCAAGGATTTGTGCAACAAGGCAAGGAGCATCTCAAGTGCAAGTTGAAGAAGGCACTTCCCGGTTTGAAGCAATCCGGGAGGGCATGGTATCAAGATATTGATGCCATGTTTGTGAGGAAAGGCTTCCAAAGAGGCCACGCTGATCACTCTTTGTATATCATGCAAAGTAGTGAGTTTCTTGTGATTGTTGTCTTGTATGTGGATGATTTGATCCTCCTTGCAAGTAGCATGACCAAGATGTTGGAGGTGAAGGCTATGCTCAAGGAGGAGTATGAGATGACGGATTTGGGAGAGCTAAGCTATTGCCTTGGAGTGGAGTTCAAGAGGGATAGGGCTGCCCGCACCATCACCATGAGTCAACACAAGTACCTTGAGGAGATTCTCAAGAGGTTCAAGATGGAGGAGTGCAAGGCCATAGATACACCACTTGACACTCATGTGAAGTTGCCCAAGCTCACGGAGGCTGATTTTGAAGAGGTGAAGGCTGAAATGGCAAGTGTGCCATACAAGGTCATGTTGGGTGCCTCATGTATGCCATGGTGGCTACAAGGCCTGATTTGGCCTTTCCCGTGAGTGTTGTGAGTCAACACATGTCCAAGTATGGCCCAATGCATTGGGCAGGGGTGAAGAGGGTGATGAGGTATCTCCAAGGTACACTTAAGCTAGAGTTGGAAATTGGAGGTGCAAATTTGTTGCTACGTGGCTATTGTGATGCAGATTGGGCCGGTGATGAAGGAGATAGGAGATCCACCACCGGTTATGTTTTTATGCTTGGAGTGGGTGCCATTTCGTGGAACTCTAAGAGGCAACCCACCATAGCACTCTCTAAAACGGAGGCTGAATACATGGCCATGAGCCAATGTACCAAGGAAGCCATTTGGTTGAGGCAACTCTTGGCTGATGTTGGCTTTGTTCAACAAAGTGGCACACAAGTTTTGTGTGACAACCAAGGTGCTATTGCCTTAGCTTAGAATCCTACACACCACTCACGAACCAAGCATATTGATGTGCAACATCATTTTATTCGTGAGCAAGTGGAGGATGAAGTAATTGAGCTCAAGTATGTGCCTACCCAAGCTATGGTTGTTGATGTGCTAACCAAGGCCCTTGGAAAATCACAACACTTGATCTTGATTGAAAAGATGGGGCTTAGTGCCTTTGCCCACTAGCAAAGTGGGAGTGTTGAGAAACATGTACCTATTGGAGTAGATAGTGTACATGGAGTGTTAGGAGTAGAAGTACACGCTTAGTTAGTTCGTAGACTCCATTAGGTGTTGCTTGTAGTCAAAGGCAGCCCATAGTGGTGAGTTATCCCACATGGTTAGGAAACAAGTAGAGGAGGCTTCCTCCTACTTGTATTCAGCCCATGCATGGCTGATGTTATCTTATACCATCTAAGTAAAGTCTTTCCCTTCAATCTCAATATCAATCAACTCAAAGATGCTTCAAAAGCAATCAAAACACTCTCACAAGATTGCAATTGCAACAATTGCAACCAACAATGCACCCAAGTGCACAATCAGTCCTAATTGGCTCCCAATGTGCAAATCTAAGCACAAACTCAATGAAAGAGCATGCAACCAGCCCTAACAAGGTCTGATCTCTCTCAAAACACAACCTCACACTCAAATGCACTCAACAACTCCAACTTCAGCCAACAAACTCCAAAGAAAATGCACTTCAAGACTTCTCCTTTTGAAAAGGACTTACACCAATTGGTTTGAAGGTGCACACATGTAAACAAGGCTGGTTTTGTCCACAAGCTCCACGATCCTCTCCAAATGATCTGAATTTCTCCATCAAGCGCACCACAACGTGCGTGGGCCCATAACCTATTGAGATTGAAGGGAAAAACTTTACTTAGATGGTATTGGATAACATCAGCCAAGCATGAGCTGAACATAAGTAGGAGGAAGCCTCTCCTAGTGCTCACCTAACCATGTGGTATAACTAAACACTATGGGCTGCCTTTGACTACAAGCAACACTTAAAGGAGTCTAAGAGCTAACTAATATTGAAGCTCAATAGAGGGTGAGAGAGAATACAAACATCAAAGCTTACACACAAGGTAGAGCAATGAATGCTTGAATGAGATACATACTCATTCCAAGCCCTTGCTTATGTGTCCATAGGTAGGCACATGGTGCTACAAACAATATGGGACAACCAAGAGGCTAAGTCCTCTCTTGTCTCTCTAAGGCTTTTAGGACCAGCCCTCTTCAAACACCCTAGAGGACTAAGACCTAGCCTCTATTACTTACTCTAACATACTCTAAAACCTATTAGTTGCTCTTATAAACTACGAGCAACCTAATCTCTAACACTCCCACTTTGCGAGTAGTTTTCTCCTCGCAATCCCATCTCCTTGTGCCTCACCTTGGCAAACGCCTTGGTCCACATATTTCCCACTATGTCCTCCATTTGCTAATACCTCAAGCTCTCCTCTCTATCTTCTAACTTTCCTGCTTGCATTTGGCAACAAAGCCAATTCCCATGTGCCATTGGCCATACTAGATGTCTACTTGTCTTGTTTGGTCAACTCCCACTTGCTTGCATGCACACTTTGCAAAGCATCACCCAAACTCAAAGTATCATCAAAAACAAATAAGATTTGTACGTTCAACCTCAATAGATGGTGGAAGAATATGGTTTAACCACCACTCACCAAGTGACCACCTCTCCCTTATTGGATACCATGGGCCTTGTGCACGCTGCCCCTCTACAATCTTCCTCATGTGATTAAACCTCCACATCCTCCTCTTGTGTCTCTATCGGCTCTTGCACTCCTTTAGGCTTTTCTCCAAGTTGAGCCTCTTGTTCAACGCACGCTGAAATTGGAGTTGCATCCACCCCAATCACCATAGTGGCTCCAAACTCCCACTTGGATGCATCTCCACATTCGCATCTCGACAAGTGGCCTCCGCTGATTTGAGTGCTTAGAGGTGCAAATTCACCTTGTGTGTATAGTAGACATCTAGATCTAGTATTTCGAGGTCAAATAGCTTGAGTTTGATCCAATTTGAGTGGGAGGAAGTGGATCTTGCTTGTTTGAGTGTAGGAGCAAGTGGATCTTGCTTGTTTGAGTGATTTGTTGATCTAGAAGCTTCTTTGACATAGATTGAGGGCTGATCTAGTGTAGCGACTGCACAAGTGCTCATTCAAAGGCATTGAGGGCTGATTTGAGTGCTGATTTGGAGGCATTGATATTGAGATTGAAGGGAAAAGCATTTCTTAGATGGTATTGGATAACTTCAGCCATGCAAGGGCTGAATACAAGTACGAGGAAGCCTCCTCTACATATCTCCTAACCATGTGGGATAACTCACCACTATGGGCTGCCTTTGACTACAAGCAACACCTAATGGAGTCTACGAACTAACTAAGCGTGTAGTTCTACTCCTAAACTCCAAGTACACTATCTACTCCAATAGGTACATGTTTCTCAACACTCCCACTTTGCTAGTGGGCAAAGGCACTAAGCCCCATCTTCTCAATCAAGATCAAGTGTTGTGACTTTCCAAGGGCCTTGGTTAGCACATCAAAGAACCATAGCTTGGGTAGGCACATACTTGAGCTCAATCACTTGATCCTCCACTTGCTCACGAATAAAATGATGTTGCACATCAATATGCTTGGTTCGTGAGTGGTGTGTAGGATTCTTGGCCAAGGCAATAGCTCCTTGGTTGTCACACAAAACTTGTGTGCCCCCTTGTTGAACAAAGCCAACATCAGCCAAGAGTTGCCTCAACCAAATGGCTTCCTTGGTACATAGGCTCATGGCCATGTATTCAGCCTCCGTTGTAGAGAGTGCTATGGTGGGTTGCCTCTTAGAGTTCCACGAAATGGCACCCACTCCACGCATAAAAACATAAACGGTGGTGGATCTCCTATCTCCTTCATCACCGGCCCAATCTGCATCACAATAGCCACGTAGCAACAAATTTGCACCTCCAAGGTGGAGTTTGATGATAATGCATGCATTGTGAGGGCTGCAAATAGGAAGGTGATTGCAGGTATGCCAAGAGAAGGGAGTTTGTATCAAATGCCCTTCTCTATGTATGATATGGCCAATGTGGCACACCAAATGCCACAATCAGCGCCTTTGGAGCTACGCCATAGGCACCTTGGGCATTTGAATGTGAAGAATTTGAAGGTTCTTCAAAGCATGCAAATCAAGAATAGTACATCAAATTCAGTGGCTCGTGATGTGGTGATTGCGGAGGAGGCCACTTATCGAGATGCGAATGTGGAGATGCATCCAAGTGGGAGTTTGGAGCCACTATGGTGATTGGGGTGGATGCAACTCCAATTTCAGCGTGCGTTGTACAAGAGGCTCAAGTTGGAGAAAAGCCTAAAGGAGTGCAAGAGCCGATAGAGACAGAAGAGGAGGATGTGGAGGTTTAATCACATGAGGAAGATTGAAGAGGGGCAGCGTGCACAAGGCCCATGGTATCCAATAAGGGAGAGGTGGTCACTTGGTGAGTGGTGGTTAAACCATATTCTTCCACCATCTATTGAGGTTGAACGTACAAATCTTATTTGTTTTTGATGATACTTTGAGTTTGGGTGATGCTTTGCAAAGTGTGCATGCAAGCAAGTGGGAGTTGACCAAACAAGACAAGTAGACATCTAGTATGGCCAATGGCACATGGGAATTGGCTTTGTTGCCAAATGCAAGCAGGAAAGTTAGAAGATAGAGAGGAGAGCTTGAGGTATTAGCAAATGGAGGACATAGTGGGAAATATGTGGACCAAGGCGTTTGCCAAGGTGAGGCACAAGGAGATGGGATTGCGAGGAGAAAACTACTCGCAAAGTGGGAGTGTTAGAGATTAGGTTGCTCGTAGTTTATAAGAGCAACTAATAGGTTTTAGAGTATGTTAGAGTAAGTAATAGAGGCTAGGTCTTAGTCCTCTAGGGTGTTTGAAGAGGGCTGGTCCTAAAAGCCTTAGAGAGACAAGAGAGGACTTAGCCTCTCGGTTATCCCATATTGTTTGTAGCACCATGTGCCTACCTATAGATACATCTGCAAGGGCTTCGAATGAGTATGCATCTCATTCAAGCATTCATAGCTCTACCTTGTGTGTAAGCTTTGATGTTTGTATTCTCTCTCACCCTCTATTGAGCTTCAATAATCATCAATAAAAGTGACAAAGTACAAGTAACCGCCCATAGAAATGGTCTTAAGTGGACCACACACATCTGAGTGTGTTGAAGAATAGATTGCTCGTAGTTTATAAGAGCAATTAGTACTTGTTAGAGTATATATATATATGGAAGCTTATACTTAGTATTCTAGAGTGTGGAAAGGGGCTGGTCGTAAGAGCAATAGTGAGGGGAGAGAAGACCAGCCCACTTTGTTGACTTTAGGAGGCGAGTAAGTGATGGCAAAGACTAAAGGGGCACACATGTGAACCATGTGGGCCAAAGGCACTTGGAAAATGTACAAGAAGGCACTAGGAAGGTGCCAATAAGGAAGTATAAGTAAAGGGCTTTGCTAGAAGGCAATATCTCATTTCAAGCATTCATTGCTCTACTTGTTTGTAAGCTTTGAGTGTGTTGTATTCTCTCTCTTCCTCTATTGAATCTCAATAGGTTGTGGGCCCACTACTCTTGTAGTGAGGTTGAGTTTGAATACTTTTGGAGACTTTTGGAGGTGTTTGCAACCATTTGGAGTCATTTGAAGTTGATTTGGAGCATTTGGAGGCAAAAGGAGCAATTTGGAGGTGTTTGGAGGTGTTTTGAAGGCATTGGGAGCTTGTAAGTGTCCATTGTAGTTGAACTGAGTCCTCCTTGCACATTGTAGTTGCTGATTTGCATTAAGGGCTCCCAAGTCATTTGTTTGAAGTGATTGTTAGCTTAGAAGGGTGGTTTGTGATCTATTAGTGCAGCTTTTGATTTGTAAGAGCTAGATCTAGCATTTGGAGTGCTTGTATGCACATTAGGGGCTGATTTGAGCTTTTGAGGTGCTAAGGAGGTCAATTGAGGCTCTTCTACTTACATTTGAGTGATTTGGAGTTGTAGAAGCTTGTTTATGATCTGATTTGAGTGGGAGCAAGTGGATCTTGCTTGTTTGAGTGTAGAGAAGGACTTTTGTGCATTGTTTTGTGCGCAAGTGTGTTTACACACTAGTAGGGGGGTGATTTGAGTGTTTGGTAGCTCGTTTGAGTTGTTGGTGTTGTAAGGGCAGCGTGTGTGCTTGGCTATGGCCACTTTGGAGGGTGAGAGTGTTAGGGTGCTTGAAAAGTTCAATGGCACCAACTTCAACTTGTGGAAGTTCAAGATGAACTTGGCCCTCTCTTCCATGGACTTGTGGGAGATTGTTGAATGCAAGGAGGAGGCTCCACCATCTGATGCAAGTGACAAGGACAAGAAGGAGTACCAAAGGAGGGTGAGGAAGGCCATGTCCATGATTGGGCTCAATTTGGTGGATGCCCAACTTGCTCACATCAAGAGTTGCAAAGGACCAGCGGAAGCATGGAGGGTGCTTTGCAACATCCATGAGACAAGAAGTTTGGCCAACATCCTCTTCTTGAGGCGCAAGTTCTTCACAATCAAGATGGAGGAAGGCGCTGACTTGTTGGAGCACATCAACAACATCAAAGCACTCGCCGATCAGCTCGCTTGCTTGGAAGTGCCCATGAAGGAGGACGATATAGTGATGACGTTGTTGGATAGCTTGCCACCTTCATTTGAGAGTTTGATCACGGCTTTAGAGACCTTAAACCTTGCTGACCTTACAATGGAGTTTGTGGTGTCAAGGTTGATGCATGAAGTGTCCAAGCGGAAGGAGAAGGATGCTCAAAGTGGTGAGGCAACGTTGGTGGCGGCCCAAAACAAAGCGAGGATGCAAAATGGCCCAAGGTTGTGCTTGAATTGTGGCAAACCGGGCCACATTGCAAGGCATTGCTTCTTAAACAAGAAGAAGGAGAAGGAGAGTGCAAACCTAGCAAGCAACAAAGACAATGGAGAGGACTATGCGTTTCTAATCGCATTTGTTGCAAGCAAGGTGGAGAAAGAGGAGGAGCATGCTATGGCAATCAACGATGGAGATGACAACACCATGGCCACGTTGGTCATGGATTCGGGAGCCACCAAACACATGACGCCGCATAGGGCAGCGTTCCAAACGTACGAGGTAATTTCACCACCACGCAATGTGCACTTGGGAGATGATAGCATTGTGCATGCGGTTGGTGTTGGTACAATTGTTGAGGAGGTGATGGTGATGGGAGTGAAGCACAAGATCCACATGAAGGAGGTGCTCCATATCCCCAAGTTCAAGAGGAACTTGATTTCGGTTGTAAAGCTTGTTTTGAATGGTTTAAAGGTAGAATTTGATGATGATGCATGCCGTGTGAGGGCAGCCAATAGGAAGGTGATTGCTAGATTGCCTAGAGTAGGGAGTTTATATGAGATGCCCTTCTCCATGCATGAGATGGCAAATATGGCGCTTCCAATGCCACAATCAGCGCCTTTGGAGCTATGGCATAGACGCCTTGGGCATTTGAATGTCAAGAGTGTCAAGGCTCTTCAAAGCATGGTGAATGGCATGCAAATCAAGGATGGTGCATCAAATTCAGCGGTTTGTGAAGGTTGCATTGAAGGCAAGCTTTCAAGGACTCCATTTCCAAGTGAGGGAGGTCAGCGTGCAAGCAAGCCATTGGAGTTGATTCATTCGGATGTGTGCGGTCCATTCAAGACCATTTCCATGGGTGGTTGCTTGTATTTTGTGACTTTCATAGATGACTTCTCTCGAAAGGTGTGGGTGTATGTGTTGAAGTCCAAGGGAGAGGTGTTTGCCAAGTTTGTGGAGTTCAAGGCGCTTGTGGAGAAGCAATCGGAGCACAAGATCAAGGCGTTTCGATCGGACAATGGAGGGAAGTTCACTTCCAAGGTGTTTGAGCGCTTCTTCCAAGCACATGGCATTGATAGGCAACTATCAACACCCTACACACCACAACAAAATGGAGTGGCGGAGCGTGCAAACCGCACAATTGTGGAGATGGCAAGGAGCATGCTACACCACCAAAATCTCAACAAGAACCTTTGGGCGGAAGCGGTGGTTACAACGGTGTACACAAGAAATAGGTGCCCAACTAGCGCAGTTGTTGGTAAGACACCCGAAGAGGCATGGAGTGGTAGGAGGCCTTCGATCGCACACATGCGTGTATTTGGTTGTATTGCTTATGCAAAGGTGCCGGATGAGAAGAGGACTAAACTTGATGCAAAGGGCACAAGGTGTTTGTTCCTTGGTTATTGTGAAGGCACCAAGGCATATAGGTTGATGTGTTTGGAGACTAAGAAGATCCTCAAGTGTCGTGATGTGGTGTTTGCGGAGGACGCTACTTGTGCGGATGCAAATGTGGAGATGCATCCAAGTGGGAGTTTGGAGCCACCTACGGTGATTGTAGTGGATGCACCTCCAATTTCAGCGCCGCTTGCTCGAGAAGTTGAAGAAGAGCAACAAGACAAACAAGAGGAGGAGGTTGTGGAGGAGAGGCAACCACAAGATGAAGAGATTGGAGAGGCAGTGAACACAAGGTTCAAGGTACCCCACAAGGGGAGAGGCGGCCGCTTGGCGATTGGTGGATGAACCACATTCTCCCACCACCTAGTGAGGTAGAACGTGCAAATGTGGCTTGTTTTGATGATCCTTTAACTTTGGGTGATGCTTTGCAAAGTGTGGATGCAAGCAAGTGGGAGTTGGCCATGCAAGAGGAGTATGCATCTCTACTGGCCAATGGCACATGGGAGTTGGCCCCATTGCCAAAAGGCCGCAAAAGTGTTGGTTGTAAGTGGGTGTTTAGGACCAAGAGGGATGCACAAGGCAACGTGGTGCGTTACAAGGCACGCTTGGTGGCAAGGGGCTTCTCTCAAGTGGAGGGTGTGGATTTCCATGAGACCTTTGCACCCGTGGCCAAATTTACCAGCATACGATGCATGTTGGCGATTGGGGCAGCCATGGACTTGGAGATTCACCAAATGGATGTCAAGACGGAGTTCTTGAATGGTGAGTTGGAGGAGGACATCTACATGGATCAGCCCCTTGGCTTTGTGGAGGAGGGCACCCAACACCTTGTTTGCAGGCTCAAGAAGTCGTTGTACGGGCTCAAGCAATCTCCAAGGGCGTGGTACCAAAGGATTGACTTGTTCTTCACGAAAGAAGGCTTTTCTAGAAGCCATGCGGATCACTCCTTGTATGTGAAGCAAACAAGGGAGTTCTTGTTGATTGTGATCATCTATGTGTTGAAGATTAGATTGCTCGTAGTTATAAGAGCATCTAATAGTTATTAGAGTGTATTTATATGAGGTATAGAGGCTAGGTCTTAGTCCTCTAGAGTGTGTGAAGAGGGCTGGTCCTAAGAGCCTTAGAGAGTGGAGAGAGGCCTTAGCCTCTCGGTTATCTCATATTGATTGTAGCACCATGTGCCTACCTATGGATATATAAGCAAGGGCTTGGAATGAGTATGTATCTCATTCAGGCATTCATTGCTCTACTTCTTTGTAAGCTTTGATTGTTTGTATTCCTTCTCTCTCTCTATTGAGCTTCAATACTATGTTGATGATTTGAGTATCTTGGCTAGTGATGATGCGGTGTTGCAGTGGTTGAAGGCCAAGCTTGAGAAGGAGTTTGAGATGAGTGATCTTGGGCCTTTGGAGTTTTGCCTTGGAGTTGCATTTGAGCGCAATCGCAGCGCACGCACCATCACCATGAGCCAAGGCAAGTACATCGAGGATTTGCTTAAGCGGTTCAACATGGAGGAATGCAAGCCCATTGGCACCCCTCTTGATGTGAAGGGGTCATTGTTGAAGCTTTCGGATGAGGAGTTCAAGGAGGTTGAAGAAGAGATGAAGGCCATTCCATACAAGGCAGCGGTGGGGTCGCTGATGTATGCAGCGGTGGGGTCGCTGATGTATGCATGTGTGCCCCTTTAGTCTTTGCCACCACCTACTTGTCTCCTTGCCTCCTAAAGTCAACAAAGTGGGCTGGTCTTCTCTTCCCTCACTTTCGCTATTAGAACCAGCCCCTCTCCACACTCTAGAATACTAAGAATAAGCTTCCATATATATATACTCTAACAAGTACTAATTGCTCTTATAAACTACGAGCAATCTATTCTTCAACACTCCCACTTTGCGAGTAGTTACCACCTCGCAATCCCATCGCCTTCGTAAGCTTCTCGTGCCTCACCTTAGCAAGCGTCTTGGTCAACACATCAGCCACCATATCCTCTGTTGAGCAATACCACAAGCTCACCTCTCCATCCTCCAACTTCTCTCGAATGAAATGGTGTTGCACATCAATGTGCTTCGTGCGAGAGTGGTGCTTCGGATCCTTTGCAAGAGCAATACACCCTTGGTTGTCACACATGATGCTCGTGGCTCACCGCGACAAACCCAACATCCTCCAATAGTTGCCGCAGCCACAATGCCTCCTTTAAGCAATGGCTCGTTGCCATGTATTCCGCTTCCGTAGTAGACATCGCTATTGTGGGTTGCCTCTTGCAATTCCACGAGATTGCGCCATCTCCTACAAAGAACACATACCCTGTCGTGGATCTGCGCTCATTCACATCACCCGCCCAATCCGCATCACAATACCCCTTCAACTCAAGGTCTTTACCTCCAAGGCACAACTTGTAATCAATGGTGCCTTTCAAGTACCTCAAGATGCGTTTTACCGCCATCCAATGTTGAGGACCAGCCTTTACCATGAATTGGCTCACCATGCTCACCGGGAATGCCAGGTCAGCCCTTGTGGCCACCATTGCATACATCAACGACCCCACCGCTGCCTTGTATGGAATGGTCTTCATCTCTTCTTCAACCTCCTTGAACTCCTCATCCGAAAGCTTCAACAATGACCCCTTCACATCAAGAGGGGTGCCAATGGGCTTGCATTCCTCCATGTTGAACCGCTTGAGCACCTCCTCGATGTACTTGCCTTGGCTCATGGTGATGGTGCGTGCGCTGCGATTGCGCTCAAATGCAACACCAAGGCAAAACTCCAAAGGCCCAAGATCACTCATCTTAAACTCCTTCTCAAGCTTGGCCTTAAACCACTGCAACACCGCATCATCACTAGCCAAGATAATCAAATCATCAACATAGATGATCACAATCAACAAGAACTCCCTTGTTTGCTTCACATACAAGGAGTGATCCGCATGGCTTCTAGAAAAGCCTTCTTTCGTGATGAACAAGTCAATCCTTTGGTACCACGCCCTTGGAGATTCCTTGAGCCCGTACAACGACTTCTTGAGCCTGCAAACCAGGTGTTGAGTGCCCTCCTCCACAAAGCCAAGGGGCTGGTCCATGTAGATGTCCTCCTCCAACTCACCATTCAAGAACGCCGTCTTGACATCCATTTGGTGAATCTCCAAGTCCATGGCTGCCCCATATTGAGATTGAAGGGAAAAACTTTACTTAGATGGTATTGGATAACATCAGCCATGCATGGGCTGAATACAAGTAGGAGGAAGCCTCCTCTACTTGTTTCCTAACCATGTGGGATAACTCACCACTATGGGCTGTCTTTGACTACAAGCAACACCTAATGGAGTCTACGAACTAACTAAGCGTGTAGTTCTACTCCTAAACTCCAAGTACACTATCTACTCCAATAGGTACATGTTTCTCAACACTCCCACTTTGCTAGTGGGCAAAGGCACTAAGCCCCATCTTCTCAATCAAGATCAAGTGTTGTGACTTTCCAAGGGCCTTGGTTAGCACATCAGCAACCATAGCTTGGGTAGGCACATACTTGAGCTCAATCACTTGATCCTCCACTTGCTCACGAATAAAATGATGTTGCACATCAATATGCTTGGTTCGTGAGTGGTGTGTAGGATTCTTGGCCAAGGCAATAGCTCCTTGGTTGTCACACAAAACTTGTGTGCCGCCTTGTTGAACAAAGCCAACATCGCCCAAGAGTTGCCTCAACCAAATGGCTTCCTTGGTACATTGGCTCATAGCCATGTATTCAGCCTCCGTTGTAGAGAGTGCTATGGTGGGTTGCCTCTTAGAGTTCCACGAAATGGCACCCACTCCAAGCATAAAAACATAACCGGTGGTGGATCTCCTATCTCCTTCATCACCGCCCAATCGCATCACAATAGCCACGTAGCAACAAATTTGCACCTCCAAGTTGCAACTCTAGCTAGCTTAAGTGTACCTTGGAGGTACCTCATCACCCTCTTCACCGCCCCAATGGATTGGGCCATACTTGGACATGTGTTGACTCACAACACTCACGGGAAAAGGCCAAATCGGGACTTGTAGCCACCATGGCATACATGAGGCACCCAACCGCAGACCTTGTATGGCACACTTGCCATTTCAGCCTTCACCTCTTCAAAATCAGCCTCCGCGAGCTTGGGCAACTTCACATGAGTGTCAAGTGGTGTACCTATGGCCTTGCAATCCTCCATCTTGAACCTCTTGAGAATCTCCTCAAGGTACTTGTGTTGACTCATGGTGATGGTGCGGGCAGCCCTATCCCTCTTGAACTCCACTCCAAGGCAATAGCTTAGCTCTCCCAAATCCGTCATCTCATACTCCTCCTTGAGCATAGCCTTCACCTCCAACATCTTGGTCATGCTACTTGCAAGGAGGATCAAATCATCCACATACAAGACAACAATCACAAGAAACTCACTACTTTGCATGATATACAAAGAGTGATCAGCGTAACCTCTTTGGAAGCCTTTCTCACAAACATGGCATCAATATCTTGATACCATGCCCTCCCGGATTGCTTCAAACCGGGAAGTGCCTTCTTCAACTTGCACTTGAGATGCTCCTTGCCTTGTTGCACAAATCCTTGGGGTTGATCCATGTAGATGACCTCCTCCAACTTGGGGTTGAGGAAGGCGATCTTGACATCCATGTTGTGCATCTCAAGGTCCATGGCTGCCCCAATGCTCACAACACACCGAATTGTGTTGAATTTTGCAACGGGGGCAAATGTCTCATTGAAATCCACCCCCTCCACTTGGGTGAACCCCCGTGCAACCAGCCTTGCTTTATACCTCACCACATGCCCCAAAGCATCCCTTTTGGTGGAGAAAACCCACTTACAACCCACACTTGATCTATTGGGAGGAAGGGGTGCAAGCTCCCAAGTGCCCTTGTGAATGAGGGCCTTGTACTCTTCTTCCATAGCCACCTCCCACTTGCTTGCATCTTCACAATTCAGCACCTCTCCAAGTGTAGATGGGTCTCCAAGAAAAGCCACATTTGCTTGATCTTCATGTGGTGGAGGAAGAATGTGGTTCATCCACCAATCCCCAAGTGGCTTGCGAGTCCTTGTGGGGTATCTTGGCTCCTCATGGGGCTCCTCACGTGGCTCCTCCAAGGGCTGGTCCTTCTCTTGCTCCTTTGGTGAGCAAGTAGTTGATATCTTCTTGCGCTGCGGTAACACCACCTCCTCCTTGGGTTCCTCCAAATCTTCTTCATCTTCATCTCCCACTTCTTTAATGTCAACTCTTGGAGTTGAGCCCACACTTTGGGCTGGTCCTCCACTTCTCCCACTTGGGCTCACCTCCAAGTGCTTAAAATCAGCTCCTCCATCTTCCAAAAATGTCACATCCCTACACTTGATGATGGCCTTGGTGTCCACACGCATCAGCCTATAGGCCTTGGTTCCCTCACAATACCCAAGAAAGAGACACTTGATGCCCTTGGCATCCAACTTGGTCCTCTTTGCATTTGGAACCAACGCATACGCAATGCAACCAAAAACACGCATACGAGAGACATGGGGCCTCACTCCACTCCAAGCTTCTTGAGGTGTCTTGCTTACCAATGCTTGAGTGGGGCAGCGGTTCCTTGTGTACACCGCATTACTCACGGCCTCACCCCATAGCTCATACTTGAGCCCTTGGCCATGAATCATGGCCCTTGCCATCTCCACAATGGTGCGGTTTGCACGCTCCGCAACACCATTTTGTTGAGGCGTGTAAGGGGCTGATGTGTGGTGCTCAATGCCATGGGCTTTGAGGAAGTTCTCAAATGCCTTGGACACATACTCCCCTCCATTATCCGACCGCAGCACCTTCACCTTGCAATCAGATTGCGCCTCCACAAGCGCCTTCCAAGTCTCAAAACGCCCAAACACCTCACTTTTGCACTTCATCATATACACCCATATCTTGCGTGTGAAATCATCTATAAAGGTGACAAAATACCTTGCTCCTCCAATGGAAGTGGTCTTCATTGGCCCGCACACGTCCGAATGCACCAACTCCAATTTCTTGGTGGCCCTTGTTGCTCCATGCTTGGGAAGGGCTGCCTTGCTTGCTTGCCCGCAATGCACCCCTTGCAAGCCAAGGAACTCCAATCATGCTTGCAAGAAGAGAGTCCAGCCCCTTCACAATGTGTTGGAGGCCCTTCAAGCTCTTCAAATTCAAGTGCCCTAGCCTCCTATGCCAAAGATTCACAAGCTCTTCATGGGCTGATCCATGAGCCACACAAGCAAATGAACTCCCATTCACCTTGGTGAATTTGAGAAGGTACAAATTGCCCTCACGAGGGGCTGATGCAATCAACATACCACTTGGTGACCTCACAACACACCCCACAGGTGTTGAATTGCACCTTCAAACCTCCCAAAGCCAATTTGCTTACAGCAAGTTGGCATGCAACTTGGGCACATGGAGCACCTCACGAATGGTGATCCTCTTAGGCTGCCCCTTGTCTTGCACCTCCACATGCACCTCTCCAATGCCAAGTGCCTCCACCATGCCATTGTCTCCCATGTAAATCTTCTTCCCGTAACGGATTGATAGGTGTGAAAGGCATCTCGATGGCTGGTCATGTGTTGTGTGGCCCCCGAATCGACAATCCAAGTGAACATGTTGGCCTTCTCTCCTCCTCCATGTGTAGCAAAGGCGAAATCCTCCTCATCCTCCACTTTGGACGCTTGATGTGCACTCTCCTTGCCTTGGGCTTGGTTGGCCCTACAAAACTTGGCAATGTGGCCCGGTTTGCCACACTTGAAGCATGTTCTTGTCTCCTTAAATGCCTTGGTGTTGCCTCCCTTGCCGAATCTTGACACAAGGGCTGATCCCTCTCCTTGGGGCTCATTCTCCTTGCGCTTGGTCACCTCATGCATCAAACGCGCCGTGACAAACTCCAAGGTCAGCTCCTTCATTGGCCTTGTCTCCAAAGCCGTGATAAGGAACTCAAAGGATGGTGGCAAGCTCTCCAACAAAGTTATAAACACATCTCCTTCCGTGACGGGTGCCTCCAAGCAAGCCAATTCAGCAGCCAATGCCTTGATCTTGTTGACATGATCCTACAAGTCATCCTCCTCTTGCATCTTGGTAGTGAAGAATCGTCGCCGTAGAAATAAGATGTTCGAGAGACTCTTGGTCTCATGGATATTGCAAAGCGTACTCCACGCTTCCGCTGGTGTTTTGCAATGGCGGATGTGTGCAATTTGCTGATTTGCAAGATTGGTGACGATGAGAGCAAAGGCCTTCTTCTCCCTTCTCTCAAACGCCTTCTTGGTCTTGAAATCAGCATCTTCACTTGGAGGCTCCTCACTCCCATCCGCCACATCCCACAAGTCCTTCTCCGCAAGTATCATCTCCATTTTGAACTTCCACATGCCAAAGTTGACGCCGTTGAACTTGTCGATGATGCGCACGCCATCTCCTTCACTTGCAGCCATGTTGAAGTAGCTCCCACTTGATGGCAGCACCTAAGGAGGGTAGAGGAGTTGACAAACTCAACTCAACCTCCCTACAAGCCCTAAAACAAAGGCAATGGGCTGAAATTCGCCAAACAGCCCTTACAAGGAGCTCTCAACCCAATGGACCACAAAGAAACACCTCCCTCAAGTAGATTAGCACACTTAGCACCAAATCAGACCCTAATCTTGCTCACAACACCCACATGGGCTGCCTATGCAAGAAGCTCTTCAATTCAGCCACTAACTTCACTCAAATTGTGCAATGCACACCTCAAGGAGCTAAGATACTCCCAATCAGCCCTTGCAAGGGATCCAAATGAGTAAATGACTCTAATTTGCTTACAATCACTCCACAAAGCTCACAAGGGCTGAATTCAGCCCTAATGGACACTCAAACTTGCCCTAATCACTCACACAAGTGTAATCAGCTCTCTTGCAATCACAAATGCAAGAAGCTCGCCTCACTCACTCAAAAGGGTGCAAATCAGCCCTCTCCAACTCACCAATGCACTCACTTCATCAAATCAGATCTAGATCTAGATCTAGATCTCTCTCCAACTCTCCAATGCTCAAAAGTTCCACATTCACTCACAAGAGCACAAATCAGCCCTTGATCAACTCAACAATGCACAAATGTGCAACATTCTCTCACAAGAGCTCAAATCAGCACTCTAATGAATGGCAAACTCCTCATTCAACTCAAAGATGCTCCCAATGCACTCAAAACACTCTCACAAGATTGCAATTGCCTCAATTGCAATCCCTAATGCACCCAAGTGCACAATCAGCCCTAATTGGCTCCCAATGTGCAAATCTAAGCACAAACTCAATCAAAGAGTATGCAACCAGCCCTAACAAGGTGTGATCTCTCTCAAAACACAACCTCACACTCAAATGCACTCAACAACTCCAACTTCAGCCAACAAACTCCAAAGAAAATGCACTTCAAGACTTCTCCTTTGGAAATGGACTTACATCAATTGGTTTGAAGGTGCACACATGTAAACAAGGCTGGTTTTGTCCACAAGCTCCACGATCCTCTCCAAATGATCTGAATTTCTCCTTCAAGCGCACCACGACGTGCGTGGGCCCATAACCTATTGAGATTGAAAGGAAAAACTTTACTTAGATGGTATTGGATAACATCAGCCATGCATGGGCTGAATACAAGTAGGAGGAAGCCTCCTCTACTTGTTTCCTAACCATGTGGGATAACTCACCACTATGGGCAGCCTTTGACTACAAGCAACACCTAATGGAGTCTACGAACTAACTAAGCGTGTAGTTCTACTCCTAAACTCCAAGTACACTATCTACTCCAATAGGTACATGTTTCTCAACACTCCAATCGCCAACATGCATCGTATGCTGGTAAATTTGGCCACGGGTGCAAAGGTCTCATGGAAATCCACACCCTCCACTTGAGAGAAGCCCCTTGCCACCAAGCGTGCCTTGTAACGCACTACGTTGCCTTGTGCATCCCTCTTGGTCCTAAACACCCACTTACAACCAACACTTTTGCGGCCTTTTGGCAATGGGTCCAACTCCCATGTGCCATTGGCCGTAAGAGATGCATACTCCTCTTGCATGGCCAACTCCCACTTGCTTGCATCCACACTTTGCAAAGCATCACCCAAAGTTAAAGGAGCATCAAAACAAGCCACATTTGCACGTTCTACCTCACTAGGTGGTGGGAGAATGTGGTTCATCCACCAATCGCCAAGCGGCCGCCTCTCCCTTGTGGGGTACCTTGAACCTTGTGTTCGCTGCCCCTCTCCAATCTCCTCATCTTGTGGTTGCCTCTCCTCCACAACCTCCTCCTCTTGTTTGTCTTGTTGCTCTTGTTCAACTTCTCGAGCAAGCGGCGCTGAAATTGGAGGTGCATCCACTACAATCACCGTAGGTGGCTCCAAACTCCCACTTGGATGCATCTCCACATTTGCATCCGCACAAGTAGCGTCCTCCGCAAACACCACATCACGACACTTGAGGATCTTCTTAGTCTCCAAACACATCAACCTATATGCCTTGGTGCCTTCACAATAACCAAGGAACAAACACCTTGTGCCCTTTGCATCAAGTTTAGTCCTCTTCTCATCCGGCACCTTTGCATAAGCAATACAACCAAACACACGCATGTGTGTGATAAAAGGCCTCTTACCACTCCATGCCTCTTCGGGGGTCTTACCAACAAGTGCACTAGTTGGGCACCTATTGCGTGTGTACACCGCTGTAACCACCGCTTCCGCTAAAAGTGTCAAACTCCTAATTCTTTGGTTTTCTGCATTTAGCTTAAATTTTTCGAATTTTTGTGAGCATTAGGAATAAAAGGGAACTTTTCTTTTGGTTTCCTTAGTATAGAAAGGCTAGGAATAAATAAAAGTATTTAGCCCCGGTTAAAATAATTTTTGAGATTACCGGTTGGGAAGGTCAACCCGGGTATGGTAACCCTGGATAGCCGGTGTCCTGGCCGGGCGCGGGTTGGGGATAATGGGCGGCGGGCCGACCCGGCCTGTCAACCCTAATCCTTTTCGGACGGCGGCCCCCATTTCGCCAGACGCCACCGCTTCTTTCGCCCTCCTCGGTTATAATGCTGCTCCACGTTTTGTCGTGTTGCGGCCCGGTGGTCGTCATCTTGCGAGCGCGGAGTGTGGTGTCGGTAGGCCAGAGATTGCGCACCAGGGTGTAGCCGCGTTGAGAGAAGGGTGTGGCTGCTTGCCGATCGGGGTAGAAGTGCGGGAGCGAAGCAATGGCGCCCAAGGAGAATGCGGCCAAGGGGAAAAGCTCGGAAGGAGAAGTCCATTTTAAGCCATCCGGGAGAGGGAAGTGCACCCGGAGATCCCTGTCAAGAAGCTCACCGCAGACAGTGAAGGAAGACCTAACGCGATGGGCATATCGAGTTTTACAACCGACCTTGGAACCCGCGGAGGCCCGCGTTTACGAAGGAGGTCCAGACAGGAGAGCGCACCGCCAAATTCCAGGAGGACATGGTGCGGGGGCAGCCTAATGTCTGGGAGAGGGGGCTTTGGAGGATCACCTACAGCTTTGCTGAATCCAAGGTGGGGTACTATTGAAGCTCAATAGAGGGTGAGAGAGAATACAAACATCAAAGCTTACACACAAGGTAGAGCAATGAATGCTTGAATGAGATACATACTCATTCCAAGCCCTTGGTAATGTATCCATAGGTAGGCACATGGTGCTACAAACAATATGGGATAACCGAGAGGCTAAGTCCTCTCTTGTCTCTCTAAGGCTTCTAGGACCAGCCCTCTTCAAACACCCTACAGGACTAAGACCTAGCCTCTATTACTTACTCTAACATACTCTAAAACCTATTAGTTGCTCTTATAAACTACGAGCAACCTAATCTCTAACACTCCCACTTTGCGAGTAGTTATCTCCTCGCAATCCCATCTCCTTGTGCCTCACCTTGGTAAACGCCTTGGTCAACATATCACCCACTATGTCCTCCATTTGGTAATACGTCAAGCTCTCCTCTCCATCCTCTAACTATCTTGGGCGCATTTGGCAACAAAGCCAATTCCCATGTGCCATTGTTTTGTTTGGTCAACTCCCACTTGCTTGCATGCACACTTTGCAAAGCATCACCCAAACAAGTGATCTCCTCTCCCTTATTGGATACCATGGGCCTCGTGCACGCTGCCCCTCTTCAATCTTCTTCATGTGATTCAACCTCCACATCCTCCTCTTCCTTCTCTTTCGGCTCTTGCACTCCTTTAGGCTCTTCTCCAACTTAAGCCTCTTGTACAACGCACGCTGAAATTAGAGTTGCATCCACCCCAATCACCATAGTGGCTCCAAACTCCCACTTTGATGCATCTCCACATTCGCATCTCGACAAGTGGCCTCCTCCGCAATCACCACATCACGAGCCGCTGAATTTGATGTCCTATTCTTGATTTGCATGCTTTGAAGAACCTTCAAATTCTTCACATTCAAATGCCCAAGGCGCCTATGGCGTAGCTCAAAGGCGGATTGTGGCATTTGGTGTGCCACATTGGCCATATCATACATAGAGAAGGGCATTTGATACAAACTCCCTTCTCTTGGCAATCTAGCAATCACCTTCCTATTTGCAGCCCTCACAATGCATGCATCATCATCAAACTCCACCTTTAAGCCATTAAGAGCAAGCTTTGCTATGGATAACAAATTTCTCTTTAACTTTGGGATGTGGAGAACCTCCTTTATGTTGATTTTGTGCTTTACTCCCATCACCTTCACCTCCTCAACAATGGTGCCAACTCCGACCGCATGCACAATACTACCATCTCCCAAGTGCACATTTCGTGGTGGTGATATTACCTCATATGTTTGAAATGCTGCCCTATGAGGTGACATGTGCTTGGTGGCTCCCGAATCCATGATCCACTTGGCCATGGTGTTGTCATCTCCATCTCCATTTGCAAAGGCATGCTCTTCCCACATCTCCTCTTTGCTTGCAACAACGGCGCTTACAAACGCATACTCCTCCTCATTGTCTTTGTTTCTTGCAAAATTGGCACTCTCCTTCTCCTTCTTGTCTTGGAAGCAATACCTTGCAATGTGGCCCGGTTTGCCACAATTGAAACACGTCCTTGGCCCAATTTGCATCCTCCGTTTGTTTTGAGCCGCCACCAACGCTTCCTCACCACTTTGAGCACCCCTCTCCTTCCTCTTGGACACTTCATGCATCAACCTTGACACCACAAACTCCATCTTAAGGTCAGCAAGGGTCAAGGTCTCTAAAGCCGTTATCAAGTGCTCAAATGAAGATGGGAGACTATCAAGCAAGGTCATAACAATATCCTCCTCCTTCATGGGCACATCCAAGCAAGCAAGTTGATCCGCAAGTGCCTTGATGTTGTTGATGTGCTCCAACAAGTCAGCCCCTTCCTCCATCTTGATTGTGAAGAACTTGCGCCTCAAGAAGAGTATGTTGGACAAGCTTTTTGTCTCATGGATGTTACAAAGTACCCTCCATGCTTCCGCTGGTCCTTTGCAACTCTTGATGTGAGCAAGTTGGGCATCCACCAAATTTAGCCCAATCATGGACATGGCCTTCCTCACCCTCCTTTGGTACTCCTTCTTGTCCTTGTCACTTGCATGAGATGGTGGTGCCTCCTCCGTGCCTTCAACAATCTCCCACAAGTCCATGGAATCGAGTGCCAAGTTCATCTTGAACTTCCACAAGTTGAAGTTGGTGCCATTGAACTTCTCAAGCACCCTAACACTCTCACCCTCCAAGGAAGCCATGGCAAAGCACAAACGCAGCCCTAACACCAAGCACTCAAATCTAGCTTCAAATACTCAAATCAGCCCTCTTGGATTGTGCAACCACACTTGTGCACAAAACAATGTACAATAAGCCCCTCCAACACTCAAACAAGCAAGATCCACTTGCTCCCACTCAAATCAAATCACACTCAAGCTCTTTGACGTCCAAATCCTAGATCTAGGCTTCCTCCACACTCACAAGGTGTATATGCACCTCAAAGCACTCAAATCAGCCCTCAATGCCTCCAAATGAGCACTTGTGCACTCCCTACACTAGATCAGCCCTCAATCTATGTCAAAGAAGCTTCTAGATCAACAAATCACTCAAACAAGCAAGATCCACTTGCTCCCACTCAAATTGGATCAAACTCAAGCTATTTGACCTCCAAATACTAGATCTAGATGTCTACTACACACACAAGGTGAATGTGCACCTCTAAGCACTCAAATCAGCCTACAATGCTTCCAAATGAGCACTTGTGCACTCCCTACACTAGATTAGCCCTCAATCAATGTCAAATAAGCTTCATGAACCTCAAATCACTCAAATCTCAACTTAGGAGCCTCAAGACACCTCTCTTGCACCACAAATGCTCAAATCAGCCCCTTGTGTGCACACATGCACCACAAATGCTCAAATCAGCCCCTTCATGTGTTAGAAACACTGTAACCAAAACTAGGGAAGCTCACAATCCTCCAATGCCTTCAAGAGACCTCCAAACACCTCCAAAATGCTCCAATTGCCTCCAAATGCCTCAGATCACCTCCAAACACCTCCAAAATGCTCCAATTGCCTCCAAATGCCTCAGATCACCTCCAAACACCTCCAAATGGCTCCAAGTACACCTCCAAAGCTCCAAATGGTTGCAAGCACCTCCAAGTGGTTGCACACACCTCCAAATGGCTCCAAATGCACCTCCAAAGCCCCGAATGGTTGCAATCACCTCCAAATGGCTCCAAATCACCTCAAAACACATTCAAATGGTTGCAAACACCTCCAAATGGCTCCAAATGCACCTCCAATGCTCCAAGGAGTGCAAATCAGCCCTCTAAGTGTGTGCAACACCTCCTTGACCTCTCCAAGCCTCCAAATGTATTCTAACTCAACCTCACTACAAGAGTAGTGGGCCCATAACCTATTGAAGCTCAATAGAGGGTGAGAGAGAATACAAACATCAAAGCTTACACACAAGGTAGAGCAATGAATGCTTGAATGAGATGCATACTCATTCCAAGCCCTTGCTTATATATCCATAGGTAGGCACATGGTGCTACAAACAATATGGGATAACCGAGAGGCTAAGTCCTCTCTTGTCTCTCTAAGGCTTCTAGGACCAGCCCTCTTCAAACACCCTACAGGACTAAGACCTAGCCTCTATTACTTACTCTAACATACTCTAAAACCTATTAGTTGCTCTTATAAACTACGAGCAACCTAATCTCTAACACTAACATACTCTAATAACTATTAGGTGCTCTTATAAACTACGAGCAACCTAATCTCTAACACGTACATCACAGTGCGGGAAGACGAAGAAGTTCAGCGGAGCTTCTCCCAGCCTGCACATGAGCATGACGGATTCAAGGTAGAGCATTGCCTCGATTCCAGGTTGAAGAGGGTGCTGCAGTTCCTCCTACCCATACTTACCCCGGACAGGCCTTCGAGCGTTGCCAACAAACTCGCCAAGGCTATCCTGGAGTCATACGCGGGGAGGCAGGTGATTGGATGGCACATCATCCTGGAGGACGTAGTAATCCGGGCAGTGTCCAGGATAAACAATGGCAAGGGTTGCCCATTAACTCCATTCCTATTCCACCTCTACGACGCCTACAACTGCCTGGATGATGATGAGGCCGCGCAATACGCCAAGGCCTTGGAGGAGAGGCGAACCAGATTCCAGGAGAGTTCCCCGGAGAAAGGAGCAGGACAAGCCGGGACATCAAGGCCGGGCCGATCCAAAGAAGATCGGGGATACCAACGGAGCTGAGAAGAGGAAGGGACAAAGATTATTCCACCCCGGGCTCCCACCACAACCTCCCGAGTACAACAGAGACTCCCACAGGGGGAGTACAACCCCTTCTCCCCATCGATCCCGTACAGTGGAGTGGCTCGGAGAGGAGTCACTGCCCGTCGCACCAGGGGCAATGCGCCGCAGCACTGCGCAACGGCAGAGGCAGGCCCCCTCAACCAACACCCCCGGCCCCATCCACCTAGACGACTCGGATGAGGAGAACCCCGTGCGGCGGCAACAACCCCTCCAGGAGAAGGATCTCCTCACGATCCGGACCAGGGGGAAGGAGTTAGAGGATCCGCCGGAGGGAGAGCCCCAAGAGGAAGAAGAGGAAGGCCACTCCGGAAGTGCACCCGGAGTTGTCGGCCCGGCCTGGATGGGATCCCCTTCACCCAAGTCAAGAAGCCTTCAAAGAGAAGGAAGGTGACCTTTGCATCGAGGCCGGGAGTAGGAGAGACGCAACTCGTCAAGAAGGTGGTACCCCGGCCAAGGGGAGAGTGAAGAGGAGCATCCCGAAGAGGGGGTACGCGGGTCCCGGACGACGGAGAGGGTGCCCGGGAAGCGACGATCGAGGAGAGCAAGCGGGGTCCGAAACCGAGTCCATGGACATACCCCGGAAGCCTCGCAAGACCCCCATCTAACGCAGAGAGAGTCAAAGACACCCCCGCTCCAAGGAAGGAGACTGACTCCCGGAGAGAAGGAGAGGAGCCATCCCGGTGCACCTACTCCCCTGCTCGGGATTACGGAGGAGAATCCCCGAACCCCATCCAGAGACCACCGCAAATGTGCATGGAGGAGCACAAGGCGATGTATCGATCGCTCGGGGGGAGTAGGGAAGTCCTCAAGACGAATACGGTGGAGCGCTACCCCGAGTGGTGAGAGCCATGCAAGAGCGGCGAGATGCCCTCAACAAGGAGGTGAAGGAGGCTGCGGGATCGTGCCATGGATTTCTCCTCAACGTCCCGACCCGGATAAGGAGATCGAGGCATTGAAGAAGTATGTCTCGACCCAAAATGGGTGGGCGCGGGCTAACCTATTCGCCTTGCGAGAAGACTCGGTCACGCCCGGAGAGCTCGAGCCAAGGCGCGTTATTTGATGCGCACTGCGGGGTGATGACGCGGATGCCGCGGCGCGCATGGCCGCCTTCTTGAAGAAGTATACGGCGCGGATAGAAGGTGCCCGAGGAGATGCGGATCCTCCTCAAGGAGATGTATGAGCGGTTCCTGCGAGAGGCGGCGGCGAGAGGTAATGCAACAGAGGCGGAGACAACTCAGGGGTGTTACGGTGCGAACAGGGGAACAGGAGGACCGTGTGGGACTCCTTCGGTGTCCGCCCCTTAGCCGAAGCCGATCCAGGGGAACAGATGGTGGAAGAAGCCCAACCCGATGTTGAGATGGCATGGGAGGAGGAAGGCGATCCAGGAGTAATGGATGAGGCCCACTCGTGCCTGGGTAGTAGCGACGGAGGTGCCCCCGAGAAGAGTCCGAGGCCATGAATGTTGCCCCATCCATTTCTGCAGGGACGCGCAAGAAGTACAAACTAGCGAATGCCACCCACCGAAGCTCAACCCGAACCCGGGGTAGAGGAAAGAGGTTCTCCCCGCACCCGGAGAGGCAAAGCGAGATCCACCCGGGAGGAAGTAGTAGAGGCATCCTCACCGAGGAGGAGAGAGAGCATCCACCCGGACGGGGAAGTAGGAGGGGCCGCCACCAATGGAGGAGGAGATAGCCGCCGCCCACCAACCCCGGGAGACAGAGGAGCACGTCGAACCAGGGGAAGGTGTCCCGTGGTGGTCCCACCCGAGTCGGCAATGGATGAACAAGCTCCCCCTGGAGAGGAAGCCGTTGTGAGTGCTCCATCGGAGTTGGGAGCGAGAGGAGGAGGTGCCACTCCCGGAGGGGGAGGTGCCACTCACGGGGGAGGTAATCGATTGCTTACCTGGAGCAGGGGTAGCTGCGGGGACTCCACTAGGAGAGGAGGTAATCAAGGAGATCCAGCCCGAGCCGGAGTTGCCATCAGTCGAGATGCCGGAGGTCGACGAGCCGAGCGGCGGGATGGTACTCCCGGAGAGGAGTTCGTCGCAGAGGGGAAGTCACTCCAGGGAAATCAAGGGGCCCACCCATTGAGGAGCCTGCCCCGGACACTACTGACCCACCTCTAAGCGAAGTCGAGTCGGGGGTACCATTGATACCCGAGACCCCTGTAGTGGTTCCGGAGGAAGTTGTCCTGGATGAGGTTGATGCCCTCTCCGGGGGAACGGAACCCTTGGATGTGGAACCCGAAGGAATCACACCCAGGGGAGGACCAGATCTGAAGGAAGGTGCGGGTGGCCACCCGGGAGAGCGCGAGAACCGGAGGTGACCAAAGATCCTCGCCCAAGTGGACCAGGGGAGTGAAGACAGGGTAGCGGCCAAGAGGGCAGCACCTACCTGGTTGGGTTTGATGGCCAACCTCGCATCAAGTTGACCAGGGCTAGATCTATCTAGCGTTAGGTTAGAAGATAGACATTTAGTAGTAGAAGGATAGAGGTGTGTTCACACCATTTTGGACTTGTAGTAGTTTTTGTGTGGTTGACTTATAGGCGGTCCAGGAGAGGCCACGTGGGCCTTATCCTGTCCGGGTATTTCGTGATCCACTAAAAGCGGATCTGGAGCATGAAACCCGGAGTAGCATGGAAGTACTTAGCCAAGGAATGTTCTCATTCTTTGGGTCTTTGTTTGTATCATCATCATTCTCGAAGTATCTAGGGTTGCGGCCGCCTTTCCAAGTCTAAACCGTCTTCCTTGTTGTTTTGTGTGTGTGTGGTGGTGCAACTAAGTCCCTTGCATTGTTTGCTTGAAGATCTGGAGGGAAGGTTAGTGTTGGTGAGATCTGTACTAGTGTCCAGGGTAAGGAGTTTTGGCAGTTAGGCGTCACTACGAGTCGAGATTTTTAGGTGAACAGGGGTTCCCTAATATTCCCGGGGGAGACGGTGGTCTAGCGCGGGAAGTTGGTCACCATGCGGAGAGTGGGTCTTAGTCCTCCTACTATCCTGGATCTGTATCCAAAGTTGTCCCTTTCTACCTTCTATCCTGGTCTGGGAGTTAACGTGTGAGTAGCCATACCAACAGGGAAACATTGGCACCCTTATAGTGACCTGTACCGGGGTTAACAATCCTGGTATTGAAGGGGGCCGAGTCTAACCCTGGGCGAATTCGACCTAAGAGAAAAGAGCGTTGTGGGTGTGTTTATGTGTTGTGTTGAGTAGTGAGAGAATCGAGGAGAGAGGAAGTCAAGTGCCCTAAATCCAGCACTCTAAACTAAGGGAGAACCCTCTGATGGACAAACTGAGGTAAAACTAAACCAAACTTGGAGATATATTGGTTGACCAGGGTAGGAGGAGTTAAACTCCCCTGGAAGGAAACCAGGACAGGAGAAGCAGAATTGCTAACCAGGAGATCAGCACCATCCTGGTTAAAGGAGAAGTAAGACAGGACAGTGATAGAAGCACTGTCCTGGGAAGGTTATCCTAGTCACTTTGGAGCTCAGTGAATCCCCGCGGATCGATTAATCCGGATATCACCTCTGAGAGTGTTCTTAACACTTAAAAGAACACTACAGGAGAATATCGCTATCACGAATTACGACACAAAGTTTCTTGTTGAGGTTTTGGTGGTGTAGCATGCTCCTTGCCATCTCCACAATTGTGCGGTTTGCACGCTCCGCCACTCCATTTTGTTGTGGTGTGTAGGGTGTTGATAGTTGCCTATCAATGCCATGTGCTTGGAAGAAGCGCTCAAACGCCTTGGAAGTGAACTCCCCTCCATTGTCGGATCGAAACGCCTTGATCTTGTGCTCCGATTGCTTCTCCACAAGCGCCTTGAACTCCACAAACTTGGCAAACACCTCTCCCTTGGACTTCAACACATACACCCACACCTTTCGAAAGAAGTCATCTATGAAAGTCACAAAATACAAGCAACCACCCATGGAAATGGTCTTGAATGGACCGCACACATCCAAATGAATCAACTCCAATGGCTTGCTTGCACGCTGACCTCCCTCACTTGGAAATGGAGTCCTTGAAAGCTTGCCTTCAATGCAACCTTCACAAACCGCTGAATTTGATGCAGCATCCTTGATTTGCATGCCATTCACCATGCTTTGAAGAGCCTTGACACTCTTGACATTCAAATGCCCAAGGCGTCTATGCCATAGCTCCAAAGGCGCTGATTGTGGCATTGGAAGCGCCATATTTGCCATCTCATGCATGGAGAAGGGCATCTCATATGAACTCCCTACTCTAGGCAATCTAGCAATCACCTTCCTATTGGCTGCCCTCACAAGGCATGCATCATCATCAAATTCTACCTTTAAACCATTCAAAACAAGCTTTACAACCGAAATCAAGTTCCTCTTGAACTTGGGGATATGGAGCACCTCCTTCATGTGGATCTTGTGCTTCACTCCCATCACCATCACCTCCTCAACAATTGTACCAACACCAACCGCATGCACAATGCTATCATCTCCCAAGTGCACATTGCGTGGTGGTGAAATTACCTCGTACGTTTGGAACGCTGCCCTATGCGGCGTCATGTGTTTGGTGGCTCCCGAATCCATGACCCACGTGGCCATGGTCTTGTCAACTCCATCGTTGATTGCCACAGCATGCTCCTCCTCTTTCTCCACCTTGCTTGCAACAAATGCGCTTAAAATCGCATAGTCCTCTCCATTGTCTTTGTTGCTTACTAGGTTTGCACTCTCCTTCTCCTTCTTCTTGTTTAAGAAGCAATGCCTTGCAATGTGGCCCGGTTTGCCACAATTGAAGCACAACCTTGGGCCATTTTGCATCCTCGCTTTGTTTTGGGCCGCCACCAACGCTGCCTCACCACTTTGAGCACCCTTCTCCTTCCGCTTGGAGACTTCATGCATCAACCTTGACACCACAAACTCCATTGTAAGGTCAGCAAGGTTTAAGGTCTCTAAAGCGGTGATCAAACTCTCAAATGAAGGTGGCAAGCTATCCAACAACGTCATCACTATATCGTCCTCCTTCATGGGCACTTCCAAGCAAGCAAGCTGATCGGCGAGTGCTTTGATGTTGTTGATGTGCTCCAACAAGTCAGCGCCTTCCTCCATCTTGATTGTGAAGAACTTGCGCCTCAAGAAGAGGATGTTGGCCAAACTTCTTGTCTCATGGATGTTGCAAAGCACCCTCCATGCTTCCGCTGGTCCTTTGCAACTCTTGATGTGAGCAAGTTGGGCATCCACCAAATTGAGCCCAATCATGGACATGGCCTTCCTCACCCTCCTTTGGTACTCCTTCTTGTCCATGTCACTTGCATCAGATGGTGGAGCCTCCTCCGTGCAAGCACCCAATGCCTTCAAAACACCTCCAAACACCTCCAAATTGCTCCTTTTGCCTCCAAATGCTCCAAATCAACTTCAAATGACTCCAAATGGTTGCAAACACCTCCAAATGGCTCTAAGTGCACCTCCAAAGCTCCAAGGACCTCCAACATGTGCAAATAAGCCCTCCACCAGCTTGCAACACCTCCTTGACCTCCCCAAGCCTCCAAAAGTATTCAAACTCAACCTCACTACAAGAGTAGTGGGCCCATAACCTATTGAAGCTCAATAGAGGGTGAGAGAGAATACAAACATCAAAGCTTACACACAAGGTAGAGCAATGAATGCTTGAATGAGATGCATACTCATTCGAAGCCCTTGCTTATGTATCCATAGGTAGGCACATGGTGCTACAAACAATATGGGATAACCGAGAGGCTGTTTAAGAATAGATTGCTCGTAGTTTATAAGAGCAATTAGTACTTGTTAGAGTATATATATATATGGAAGCTTATACTTAGTATTCTAGAGTGTGGAAAGGGGCTGGTCGTAAGAGCAATAGTGAGGGGAGAGAAGACCAGCCCACTTTGTTGACTTTAGGAGGCAAGGAGACAAGTAGGTGGTGGCAAAGACTAAAGGGGCACACATGTGAACCATGTGGGCCAAAGGCACTTGGAAAATGTACAAGAAGGCACTAGGAAGGTGCCATTAAGGAAGTATAAGTAAAGGCCTTTGCTAGAAGGCAATATCTCATTTCAAGCATTCATTGCTCTACTTATTTGTAAGCTTTGAGTGTGTTGTAATCTCTCTCTTCCTCTATTGAATCTCAATAGGTTATGGGCCCACTACTCTTGTAGTGAGGTTGAGTTTGAATACATTTGGAGGCTTGGAGAGGTCAAGGAGGTGGTGCACACACTTAGAGGGCTGATTTGCACTCCTTGGAGCTTTGGAGGAGCATTTGGAGCCATTTGGAGGTGTTTGCAACCATTTGGAGGTGTTTGGAGGTGATTTGAGGCATTTGGAGGCAATTGGAACATTTTGGAGGTGTTTGGAGGTCTCTTGAAGGCATTGGAGGATTGTGAGCTTCCCTTGTCTTGGTTAGATTGTTTCTAACACAAGAAGGTGCTGATTTGCATTGATGGCTATCAAATCCTTTTGTTGAGAGTGGTTTTGAGCTTAGGAGTGTTCTTTGTGATCTACTTGAGTGCACTTGCGGAATTGAGGGCTGAATCTAGCTTTTAGGGTGCATGTGTGCACTCAAGGGGCTGATTTGAGCATTTGTGGTGCAGGTGTGCACACAAGGGGCTGATTTGAGCATTTGTGGTGCAAGAGAGGTGTCTTGAGGCTCCTAAGTTGAGATTTGAGTGATTTGAGGTTCATGAAACTTATTTGACATTGATTGAGGGCTGATCTAGTGTAGGGAGTGCACAAGTGCTCATTTGGAAGCATTGTAGGCTGATTTGAGTGCTTAGAGGTGCACATTCACCTTGTGTGTGTAGTAGACATCTAGATCTACTATTTGGAGGTCAAATAGCTTGAGTTTGATCCAATTTGAGTGGGAGCAAGTGGATCTTGCTTGTTTGAGTGTAAGAGCAAGTGGATCTTGCTTGTTTGAGTAATTTGTTGATCTAGAAGCTTCTTTGACATAGATTGAGGGCTGATCTAGTGTAGGGAGTGCACAAGTGCTCATTTGGAGGCATTGAGGGCTGATTTGAGTGCTTTGAGGTGCATATACACCTTGTGGGTGTGGGGGAAGCCTAGATCTAGCATTTGGAGGTCAAAGAGCTTGAGTGTGATCTGATTAGAGTGGGAGCAAGTGGATCTTGCTTTTTTGAGTGTTGGAGTGGCTTATTGTGCAGTGTTTTGAGCACAAGTGTGTTTGCACACTCCAAGAGGGCTGATATGAGTGTTTAGGTGGTAGATTTGGGTTGTTGGTGTTGTAAGGGCAGCGCTTGTGTTTAGCCATGGCTACTTTTGAGGTTGAGAGTGTAAGGATGCTTGAAAAGTTCAATGGCAACAACTTCCACCTTAAGAAGTTTAAGATGAACTTGGCGCTCTCCGGGATGGACTTGTGGGAGATTGTTGAAGGCACGGAGGAGGCACCACCTTCTCATGCAAGTGACAAGGACAAGAAGGAGTACCAAAGGAGGGTGAGGAACGCCATGTCCATGATTGGGCTCAATTTGGTGGATGCCCAACTTGCTCACATCAAGAGTTGTAAAGGACCAGCGGAAGCATGGAGGGTGCTTTGCAACATCCATGAGACAAGAAGCTTGGCCAGCATCCTTTTCTTGAGGCGCAAGTCCTTCACAATCAAGATGGAGGAAGGGGCTGACTTGTTGGAGCACATCTACAACATCAAGGCACTTGCGGATCAACTTGCTTGCTTGGATGTGCCCATGAAGGAGGAGGATATTGTTATGACCTTGCTTGATAGTCTCCCATCTTCATTTGAGCACTTGATAATCGCTTTAGAGACCTTGCAACTTGCTGACCTTAAGATGGAGTTTGTGGTGTCAAGGTTGATGCATGAAGTGTCCAAGAGGAAGGAGAGGGGTGCTCAAAGTGGTGAGGAAGCGTTGGTGGCGGCTCAAAACAAAGGGAGGATGCAAAATGGGCCAAGGTTGTGCTTCGATGGTTGGCCGGGCCACATTGCAAGGTATTGCTTCCAAGACAAGAAGGAGAAAGAGAGTGCCAATGTTGCAAGAAACAAAGACAACGAGGAGGAGTATGCGTTTGTAAGCGCCGTTGTTGCAAGCAAAGAGGAGATGTGGGAAGAGCATGCCTTTGCAAATGGAGATGGAGATGACAACACCATTGACAAGTGGATCATGGATTCGGGAGCCACCAAGCACATGTCACCTCATAGGGCAGCATTTCAAACATATGAGGTAATATCACCACCACGAAATGTGCACTTGGGAGATGGTAGTATTGTGCATGCGGTCGGAGTTGGCACCATTGTTGAGGAGGTGAAGGTGATGGGAGTAAAGCACAAAATCAACATAAAGGAGGTTCTCCACATCCCAAAGTTAAAGAGAAATTTGTTATCCATAGCAAAGCTTGCTCTTAATGGCTTAAAGGTGGAGTTTGATGATAATGCATGCATTGTGAGGGCTGCAAATAGGAAGGTGATTGCTAGATTGCCAAGAGAAGGGAGTTTGTATCAAATGCCCTTCTGTATGTATGATATGGCCAATGTGGCACACCAAATGCCACAATCAGCGCCTTTGGAGCTACGCCATAGGCACCTTGGGCATTTGAATGTGAAGAATTTGAAGGTTCTTCAAAGCATGCAAATCAAGAATAGTACATCAAATTCAGTGGCTCGTGATGTGGTGATTGCGGAGGAGGCCACTTATCGAGATGCGAATGTGGAGATGCATCCAAGTGGGAGTTTGGAGCCACTATGGTGATTGGGGTGGATGCAACTCCAAATTTCAGCGTGCGTTGTACAAGAGGCTCAAGTTGGAGATGAGCCTAAAGGAGAGCAAGAGCCGAAAGAGACAGAAGAGGAGGATGTGGAGGTTTAATCACATGAGGAAGATTGAAGAGGGGCAGCGTGCACAAGGCCCATGGTATCTATTAAGGGAGAGGTGGTCACTTGTGTGCATGCAAGCAAGTGGGAGTTGACCAAACAAGACAAGTAGACATCTAGTATGTCCAATGGCACATGGGAATTGGCTTTGCTGCCAAATGCGCGCAAGATTGCAAGAGGATGGAGAGGAGAGCTTGACGTATTATCAAATGGAGGACATAGTGGGTGATATGATGACCAAGGCGTTTCCCAAGGTGAGGCACAAGGAGATGAGTTTGCGAGGAGAATACTACTCGCAAAGTGGGAGTGTTAGAGATTAGGTTGCTCGTAGTTTATAAGAGCAACTAATAGTTATTAGAGTATGATAGAGTATGTAATAGAGGCTAGGCCTTAGTCCTCTAGGGTGTTTGAAGAGGGCTGGTCCTAAAAGCCTTAGAGAGAGAAGAGAGGACTTAGCCTCTCGGTTATCCCATATTGTTTGTAGCACCATGTGCCTACCTATGGATACATAAGCAAGGGCTTCGAATGAGTATGTATCTCATTCAAGCATTCATAGCTCTACCTTGTGTGTAAGCTTTGATGTTTGTATTCTCTCTCACCCTCTATTGAGCTTCAATACATGTGTGCACACAAAGGGCTGATTTGATCCATTGTGGTGCTAAAGTGGTGATTTGAGACTCCTTAGCTTAGTTTTGAGTGATTTGAAGGTCTACAAGCTTTCTTGACATATATTGGGGGCTGATCTAGTGAAGGGAGTGCACAAGTGCTCATTTTTGTACATTGAGGGCTGATTTGAGCACTTTGAGGTGCAAAAGCGGTGGCTTGAGGCTTCCAAGCATAGATTTGAGTGATTTGTTGATCTAAAAGCTTCTTTGACATAGATTGAGGGCTGACCTAGTGTAGCGAGTGCACAAGTGCTCATTTGGAGGCATAGAGGGCTGATTTGAGTGCTTAGAGGTGCAAATACACCTTGTGTGTGTATTAGACATCTAGATCTAGCATTTGGTGGTCAAATAGCTTGAATGAGATCTGATGTGAGTGGGAGCAAGTGAAACTTGCTTGTTTGAGTGTTGGGGAGGCTTATTGAGCATTGTTTTTGTGCTCAAGTGTGTTTGCACACTTGTAGGGGCTGATTTGAGTGCTTTGAGGTGCATTTACACCTTTAGAGTGTTGGAGAGATTTAGATCTAGTATTTGGAGGTCAAATAGCTTGAGTGTGATCTGATTTGAGTGGGAGCAAGTGGATCTTGCTTGTTTGAGTGTTGGAGGGGCTTATTGTGCATTGTTTTTGTGCACAAGTGTGTTTGGACACTCCAAGAGGGCTGATTTGAGTCTTTGAAGCTAGATTTGAGTGGTTGGTGTTGTTAGGGCAGCGTTTGTGCTTTGCCATGGCTTCCTTGGAGGGTATTAGGGTACTTGAGAAGTTCAATGGCACCAAGTTCAACTTCTGGAAGTTCAAGATGAACTTGGCACTCGATTCCATGGACTTGTGGGAGATTGTTGAAGGCACGGAGGAGGCCCCACCATCTGATGCAAGTGACAAGGACAAGAAGGAGTACCAAAGAAGGGTGAGGAAGGCCATGTCCATGATTGGGCTCAACTTGGTGGATGCGCAACTTGCTCACATCAAGAGTTGCAAAGGAGCAGCGGAAGCATGGAAGGTGCTTTGCAACATCCATGAAACAAGAAGTTTGGCCAACATCCTCTTCATGAGGCGCAAGTTCTTCACAATCAAGATGGAGGAAGGGGCTGACTTGTTGGAGCACATCAACAAATGCCTCGGTGTTGCCTCCCTTGCCGAATCTTGACACAAGGGCTGATCCCTCTCCTTGGGGCTCATTCTCCTTGCGCTTGGTCACCTCATGCATCAAACGCGCCGTGACAAACTCCAAGGTCAGCTCCTTCATTGGCCTTGTCTCCAAAGCCGTGATAAGGAACTCAAAAGATGGTGGCAAGCTCTCCAACAATGTCATGACGACATCACCTTCAGTAACGGGTGCCTCCAAGCAAGCTAATTCAGATGCCAATGCCTTGATCTTGTTGACATGATCCAACAAGTCATCCTCCTCTTGCATCTTGGTAGTGAAGAATCGTCGCCGTAGAAATAAGATGTTCGAGAGACTCTTGGTCTCATGGATATTGCAAAGCGTACTCCACGCTTCCGCTGGTGTTTTGCAATGGCGGATGTGTGCAATTTGCTGATCCGCAAGATTGGTGACGATGAGAGCAAAGGCCTTCTTCTCCCTTCTCTCAAACGCCTTCTTGGTCTTGAAATCAGCATCTTCACTTGGAGGCTCCTCACTCCCATCCGCCACATCCCACAAGTCCTTCTCCGCAAGAATCATCTCCATTTTGAACTTCCACATGCCAAAGTTGACGCCGTTGAACTTGTCGATGATGCGCACGCCATCTCCTTCACTTGCAGCCATGTTGAAGTAGCTCCCACTTGATGGCAGCACCTAAGGAGGGTAGAGGAGTTGACAAACTCAACTCAACCTCCCTACAAGCCCTAAAACAAAGGCAATGGGCTGAAATTCGCCAACCAGCCCTTACAAGGAGCTCTCAACCCAATGGACCACAAAGAAACACCTCCCTCAAGTAGATTAGCACACTTAGCCCCAAATCAGACCCTAATCTTGCTCACAACACCCACATGGGCTGCCTACGCAAGAAGCTCTTCAATTCAGCCACTAACTTCACTCAAATTGTGCAATGCACACCTCAAGGAGCTAAGATACTCCCAATCAGCCCTTGCAAGGGATCCAAATGAGTAAATGACTCTAATTTGCTCACAATCACTCCACAAAGCTCACAAGGGCTGAATTCAGCCCTAATGGACACTCAAACTTGCCCTAATCACTCACACAAGTGTAATCAGCTCTCTCGCAATCGCAAATGCAAGAAGCTCGCCTCACTCACTCAAAAGGGTGCAAAT
The DNA here is from genome assembly GCA_037043015.1 of Bryum argenteum. Classification (NCBI taxonomy): domain Eukaryota; kingdom Viridiplantae; phylum Streptophyta; class Bryopsida; order Bryales; family Bryaceae; genus Bryum; species Bryum argenteum. The sequence continues at coordinate 19,185,703 of CM073325.1, read as the reverse complement.
CAGCCCTCTCCAACTCACCAATGCACTCACTTCATCAAATCAGATCTAGATCTAGATCTAGATCTCTCTCCAACTCTCCAATGCTCAAAAGTTCCACATTCACTCACAAGAGCACAAATCAGCCCTTGATCAACTCAACAATGCACAAATGTGCAACATTCTCTCACAAGAGCTCAAATCAGCACTCTAATGAATGGCAAACTCCTCATTCAACTCAAAGATGCTCCCAATGCACTCTAAACACTCTCACAAGATTGCAATTGCCTCAATTGCAATCCCTAATGCACCCAAGTGCACAATCAGCCCTAATTGGCTCCCAATGTGCAAATCTAAGCACAAACTCAATCAAAGAGTATGCAACCAGCCCTAACAAGGTGTGATCTCTCTCAAAACACAACCTCACACTCAAATGCACTCAACAACTCCAACTTCAGCCAACAAACTCCAAAGAAAATGCACTTCAAGACTTCTCCTTTGGAAATGGACTTACACCAATTGGTTTGAAGGTGCACACATGTAAACAAGGCTGGTTTTGTCCACAAGCTCCACGATCCTCTCCAAATGATCTGAATTTCTCCTTCAAGCGCACCACGACGTGCGTGGGCCCATAACCTATTGAGATTGAAGGGAAAACTTTACTTAGATGGTATTGGATAACGTCAGCCATGCATGGGCTGAATACAAGTAGGAGGAAGCCTCCTCTACTTGTTTCCTAACCATGTGGGATAACTCACCACTATGGGCTGCCTTTGACTACAAGCAACACCTAATGGAGTCTACGAACTAACTAAGCGTGTAGTTCTACTCCTAAACTCCAAGTACACTATCTACTCCAATAGGTACATGTTTCTCAACACACAATGCATGCATTATCATCAAACTCCACCTTTAAGCCATTAAGAGCAAGCTTTGCTATGGATAACAAATTTCTCTTTAACTTTGGGATGTGGAGAACCTCCTTTATGTTGATTTTGTGCTTTACTCCCATCACCTTCACCTCCTCAACAATGGTGCCAACTCCGACCGCATGCACAATACTACCATCTCCCAAGTGCACATTTCGTGGTGGTGATATTACCTCATATGTTTGAAATGCTGCCCTATGAGGTGACATGTGCTTGGTGGCTCCCGAATCCATGATCCACTTGGCCATGGTGTTGTCATCTCCATCTCCATTTGCAAAGGCATGCTCTTCCCACATCTCCTCTTTGCTTGCAACAACGGCGCTTACAAACGCATACTCCTCCTCGTTGTCTTTGTTTCTTGCAACATTGGCACTCTCTTTCTCCTTCTTGTCTTGGAAGCAATACCTTGCAATGTGGCCCGGCCAACCATCGAAGCACAACCTTGGCCCATTTTGCATCCTCCGTTCGTTTTGAGCCGCCACCAACGCTTCCTCACCACTTTGAGCACCCCTCTCCTTCCTCTTGGACACTTCATGCATCAACCTTGACACCACAAACTCCATCTTAAGGTCAGCAAGTTGCAAGGTCTCTAAAGCCGTTATCAAGTGCTCAAATGAAGATGGGAGACTATCAAGCAAGGTCATAACAATATCCTCCTCCTTCATGGGCACATCCAAGCAAGCAAGTTGATCCGCAAGTGCCTTGATGTTGTTGATGTGCTCCAACAAGTCAGCCCCTTCTTCCATCTTGATTGTGAAGAACTTGCGCCTCAAGAAGAGTATGTTGGACAAGCTTTTTGTCTCATGGATGTTACAAAGTACCCTCCATGCTTCCGCTGGTCCTTTGCAACTCTTGATGTGAGCAAGTTGCGCATCCACCAAATTGAGCCCAATCATGGACATGGCCTTCCTCACCCTCCTTTGGTACTCCTTCTTGTCCTTGTCACTTGCATGAGATGGTGGTGCCTCCTCCGTGCCTTCAACAATCTCCCACAAGTCCATGGAATCGAGTGCCAAGTTCATCTTGAACTTCCACAAGTTGAAGTTGGTGCCATTGAACTTCTCAAGCACCCTAATACCCTCCAAGGAAGCCATGGCAAAGCACAAACGCTGCCCTAACCACACCAACCACTCAAATCTAGCTTCAAAGACTCAAATCAGCCCTCTTGGAGTGTGCAAACACACTTGTGCACAAAACAATGCACAATAAGCCCCTCCAACACTCAAACAAGCAAGATCCACTTGCTCCCACTCAAATCAAATCACACTCAAGCTCTTTGACGTCCAAATCCTAGATCTAGGCTTCCTCCACACTCACAAGGTGTATATGCACCTCAAATCACTCAAATCAGCCCTCAATGCCTCCAAATGAGCACTTGTGCACTCCCTACACTAGATCAGCCCTCAATCTATGTCAAAGAAGCTTCTAGATCAACAAATCACTCAAACAAGCAAGATCCACTTGCTCCCACTCAAAGTTGATCAAACTCAAGCTATTTGACCTCCAAATACTAGATCTAGATGTCTACTACACACACAAGGTGAATGTGCACCTCTAAGCACTCAAATCAGCCTACAATGCTTCCAAATGAGCACTTGTGCACTCCCTACACTAGATCAGCCCTCAATCAATGTCAAATAAGCTTCATGAACCTCAAATCACTCAAATCTCAACTTAGGAGCCTCAAGACACCTCTCTTGCACCACAAATGCTCAAATCAGCCCCTTGTGTGCACACATGCACCACAAATGCTCAAATCAGCCCCTTGTGTGCACACATGCACCACAAATGCTCAAATCAGCCCCTTCATGTGTTAGAAACACTCTAACCAAAACAAGGGAAGCTCACAATCCTCCAATGCCTTCAAGAGACCTCCAAACACCTCCAAAATGCTCCAATTGCCTCCAAATGCCTCAGATCACCTCCAAACACCTCCAAACACCTCTAAATGGTTGCAAACACCTCCAAATGGCTCCAAGTGCACCTCCAAAGCTCCAAATGGTTGCAAGCACCTACAAGTGGTTGCACACCTCCAAGTGCACCTCCAAAACTCCAAATGGTTGCAAAACAACATTAAATGCCTCCAAATTACCTCCAAACACATCCAAATGGTTGCAAACACCTCCAAATGGCTCCAAGTGCACCTCCAAAGCTCCAAGGAGTGCAAATCAGCCCTCCAAGTGTGTGCAACACCTCCTTGACCTCTCCAAGCCTCCAAATGTATTCTAACTCAACCTCACTACAAGGGTAGTGGGCCCATAACCTATTGAAGCTCAATAGAGGGTGAGAGAGAATACAAACATCAAAGCTTACACACAAGGTAGAGCAATGAATGCTTGAATGAGATACATACTCATTCGAAGCCCTTGCTTATGTATCCATAGGTAGGCACATGGTGCTACAAACAATATGGGATAACCGAGAGGCTAAGTCCTCTCTTGTCTCTCTAAGGCTTTTAGGACCAGCCCTCTTCACACACCCTAGAGGACTAAGACCTAGCCTCTATTACTTACTCTAACATACTCTAATAACTATTAGGTGCTCTTATAAACTACGAGCAACCTAATCTCTAACACGTGCAACCAGCCTTGCTTTATACCTCACCACATGCCCCAAAGCATCCCTTTTGGTGGAGAAAACCCACTTACAACCCACACTTGATCTATTGGGAGGAAGGGGTGCAAGCTCCCAAGTGCCCTTGTGAATGAGGGCCTTGTACTCTTCTTCCATAGCCACCTCCCACTTGCTTGCATCTTCACAATTCAGCAGCTCTCCAAGTGTAGATGGGTCTCCAAGAAAAGCCACATTTGCTTGATCTTCATGTGGTGGAGGAAGAATGTGGTTCATCCACCAATCCCCAAGTGGCTTGCGAGTCCTTGTGGGATATCTTGGCTCCTCATGGGGCTCCTCACGTGGCTCTTCGAAGGGCTGGTCCTTCTCTTGCTCCTTTGGTGAGCAAGTAGTTGATATCTTCTTGCGCTGCGGTAACACTACCTCCTCCTTGGGTTCCTCCAAATCTTCTTCATCTTCATCTCCCCCTTCTTCAATGTCAACTCTTGGAGTTGAGCCCACACTTTGGGCTGGTCCTCCACTTCTCCCACTTGGGCTCACCTCCAAGTGCTTAAAATCAGCTCCTCCATCTTCCAAAAATGTCACATCCCTACACTTGATGATGGCCTTGGTGTCCACACGCATCAGCCTATAGGCCTTGGTTCCCTCACAATACCCAAGAAAGAGACACTTGATGCCCTTGGCATCCAACTTGGTCCTCTTTGCATTTGGAACCAACGCATACGCAATGCAACCAAAAACACGCATACGAGAGACATGGGGCCTCACTCCACTCCAAGCTTCTTGAGGTGTCTTGCTTACCAATGCTTGAGTGGGGCAAATGTTCCTTGTGTACACCGCATTACTCACGGCCTCACCCCATAGCTCATACTTGAGCCCTTGGCCATGAATCATGGCCCTTGCCATCTCTACAATGGGTGCGGTTTGCACGCTCCGCAACACCATTTTGTTGAGGCGTGTAAGGGGGCGATGTGTGGTGCTCAATGCCATGGGCTTTGAGGAAGTTCTCAAATGCCTTGGACACATACTCCCCTCCATTATCCGACCGCAAAGACCTTCACCTTGCAATCAGATTGCGCCTCCACAAGCGCCTTCCAAGTCTCAAAACGCCCAAACACCTCACTTTTGCACTTCATCATATACACCCATATCTTGCGTGTGAAATCATCTATAAAGGTGACAAAATACCTTGCTCCTCCAATGGAAGTGGTCTTCATTGGCCCGCACACGTCCGAATGCACCAACTCCAATTTCTTGGTGGCCCTTGTTGCTCCATGCTTGGGGAAGGGCTGCCTTGCTTGCTTGCCCTCAATGCACCCCTTGCAAGCCAAGGAACTCCAATCATGCTTGCAAGAAGAGAGGTCCAGCCCCTTCACAATGTGTTGGAGGCCCTTCAAGCTCTTCAAATTCAAGTGCCCAAGCCTCCTATGCCAAATATTCACAAGCTCTTCATGGGCTGATCCATGAGCCACACAAGCTGTTGAAGATTAGATTGCTCGTAGTTATAAGAGCATCTAATAGTTATTAGAGTGTATTTATGTGAGGTATAGAGGCTAGGTCTTAGTCCTCTAGAGTGTGTGAAGAGGGCTGGTCCTAAGAGCCTTAGAGAGAGAGAAGAGAGGTCTTAGCCTCTCGGTTATCCCATATTGATTGTAGCACCATGTGCCTACCTATGGATATATAAGCAAGGGCTTGGAATGAGTATGTATCTCATTCAAGCATTCATTGCTCTACTTCTTTGTAAGCTTTGATTGTTTGTATTCCTTCTCTCTCTCTATTGAGCTTCAATAGGTTATGGGCCCACTACTCTTGTAGTGAGGTTGAGTTGGAATACATTTGGAGGCTTGGGGAGGTCTTGGAGGTGTTGCAAGCACATGTTGGGCTGATTTGCACTACTAGGAGGTCCTTATAGCTTTGGAGGTGCATTTGGAGTCATTTGGAGGTGTTTGCAACCATTTGGAGGTGTTTTGAAGCGATTTGGAGCATTTGGAGTCAATTGGAGTAGTTTTTGAGCTTTGGAGTGCTAATTGTGAGTTACTTGAGTGATTTGAAGGTCTAGAAGCTTTGTTGACATAGATTGAGGGCTGATCTAGTGTAGAGAGTGCACAAGGGCTCATTTGGAAGCATTGAGGGCTGATTTGAGTGCTTAGAGGTGCAAATACACCTTGTGTGTGTATTAGACATCTAGATCTAGCATTTGGAGGTCAAATAGCTTGAGTGTGATCTGATTTGAGTGGGAGCAAGTGCATCTTGCTTGTTTGAGTGTTAGAGAGGCCTATATGGTGCTTTGTTTGTGCACAAGTGTGTTTGCACACTTGCAGGGGCTGATTTGAGTGATTGGAAGCTAGTTTTGAGTGATTAAGTGTTGTAAGGGCAGCGTATGCGCATAGCCATGGGCAATTTGGTGAATGAGAAATGGCCAAGGTTGTGTTACGTTTGTGGCAAGCCGAGACACATTGCAAGGAATTGCTTCCGAAACAAGGAGAAGGAGAAGAAGAGCGCCATTGATGCAAGTAAAGAGGAGATAGAGAAGGAGCACGCCTTTGCTAATGGAGATGGAGATGACAACACCATGGCCAAGTGGATCATGGATTCGGGAGCAACCAAGCACATGTCACCGCATAGGGCAGCGTTCCAAACATATGAGGTATTATCACCACCACGAAATGTGCACTTGGGAGATGATAGCATTGTACATGCGGTTGGAGTTGGCACCATTGTTGAGGAGGTGATGGTGATGGGAGTGAAGCACAAGATCAACATAAACGAGGTGCTCCACATCCCAAAGTTAAAGCGAAACTTGCTATCCGTTTCCAAGCTTGCTCGAAATGGTTTAAAGATCCACTTTTATGATGATGCATGCATTGTGAGGGCCGCCAATAGGAAGGTGATTGCAAGATTGCCTAGAGTAGTAGGGAGTTTGTATGAAATGCCCTTCTCCATGCATGAAATGGCCAATGTAGCACACCAAATGCCACAATCAGCGTCTTTGGAACTATGGCATAGACGCCTTGGGCATTTGAATGTGAAGAGTGTCAAGGCCCTTGAAAAGATGGTGAATGGCATGCAAATCAAGGATGGTGCATCAAATTCAGCGGTTTGTGAAGGGTGCATTGAAGGCAAGCTTTCTAGGACTCCATTTCCAAATGAGGGAGGTCAGCGAGCAAGCAAGCCATTGGAGTTAGTGCATTCGGATGTTTGTGGTCCATTTAAGACCATTTCAATGGGCGGTAGCTCGTACTTTGTGACTTTCATTGATGATTTCTCTAGGAAGGTGTGGGTGTATGTGTTGAAGTCCAAGGGAGAGGTGTTTGCCAAGTTTGTGGAGTTCAAGGCGCTTGTGGAGAAGCAATCGGAGCACAAGATCAAGGCGTTTCGATCGGACAATGGAGGAGAGTTCACTTCCAAGGCCTTTGAGCGCTTCTTGCAAGCTCATGGCATTCAAAGGCAACTATCAACACCCTACACACCACAACAAAATGGAGTGGCGGAGAGAGCAAATCGCACCATCGTGGAGATGGCAAGGAGCATGCTACACCACCAAAACCTCAACAAGAACCTTTGGGCGGAAGCGGTGGTTACAGCGGTGTACACACGCAATAGGTGCCCAACAAGTGCACTTGTTGGTAAGACACCCGAAGAGGCATGGAGTGGTAAGAGGCCCTTTGTGTCACACATGCGTGTGTTTGGGTGTATTGCTTATGCAAAGGTGCCGGATGAGAAGAGGACTAAACTTGATGCAAAGGGCACAAAGTGTGTGTTTCTTGGCTATTGTGAAGGCACCAAGGCCTACAAGTTGATGTGTTTGGAGACCAAGAAGATCCTCAAGTGTCGTGATGTGGTGTTTGCGGAAGAGGCTACTTGTGGAGATGCAAATGTGGAGATGCATCCAAGTGGGAGTTTAGAGCCACCTACGGTGATTTTGGTGGATGCACCTCCAATTTCAGCGCCCGTTCAAGAAGAAGAGCCTCAAGGTGTGCAAGGGCTAGAAGAAATACAAGAGGAGGAAGTGGTGGAAGAGAGGCAACCACGACATGAGGAGATTGGAGAGGGGCAGCGAAGATACCCAACAAGGGAGAGGAGGCCGCTTGGTGAGTGGTGGTTGAATCACATTCTTCCACCACCTAGTGAGGTAGAACATGCAAATGTTGCTTGTTTTGATGATCCTTTAAATGTGGGTGATGCTTTGCAAAGTGCGGATGCAATCAAGTGGGAGTTGGCCATGCAAGAGGAGTATGCATCTCTAATGGCCAATGGCACGTGGGAATTGGCCCCATTGCCAAAGGGCCGCAAAAGTGTTGGTTGTAAGTGGGTGTTTAGGACCAAGAGGGATGCACAAGGCAACGTGGTGCGCTACAAGGCACGTTTGGTGGCAAGGGGCTTCTCTCAAGTGGAGGGTGTTGATTTCCATGATACCTTTGCGCCGGTGGCCAAGTTTACCACCATTCGATGCTTGTTGGCGATTGGGGCAGCCATGGACTTGGAGACTCACCAAATGGATGTTAAGACGGCGTTCTTTAATGGTGAATTGGAGGAGGATATCTACATGGACCAGCCCATTGGTTTTGTCAAGGAGGGCACCAAACACCTCGTTTGCAAGCTCAAGAAATCGTTGTATGGGCTAAAGCAATCACCAAGGGCGTGGTACCAAAGGATTGACATGTTTTTCACAAAAGAAGGCTTCTCTAGAAGCCATGCGGATCACTCCTTGTATGTGAAGCAAACAAGAGAGTCGTTGTTGATTGTGATCATCTATGTAGATGATTTGATTATCTTGGCTAGTGATGATGCGGTTTTGAAGTGGTTGAAGGCCAAACTTGAGGAGGAGTTTGAAATGAGTGATCTTGGGCCTTTGGAGTTTTGCCTGGGTGTTGCGTTTGAGAGGAATCGCAGCGCACGCACCATCACCATGAGCCAAAGCAAGTACATTGAAGAGGTGCTAAAGCGGTTCAAGATGGAGGAGTGCAAGCCTATTGGAACTCCTCTTGATGTGAAGGGGTCGTTGTTGAAGCTTTCGGATGAGGAGTTCAAGGAGGTTGAAGAAGAGATGAAGGCCATTCCATACAAGGCAGCGGTGGGGTCGTTGATGTATGCAATGGTGGCCACAAGGGCTGACCTTGCATTTCCGGTAAGCATGGTGAGCCAATTCATGGCAAAGGCTGGTCCTCAACATTGGATGGCGGTAAAACGCATCTTGAGGTACTTGAAAGGCACCATTGACTACAAATTGTGCCTTGGCGGTAAGGACATTGAGTTGAGAGGATACTGCGATGCGGATTGGGCGGGTGATGTGAATGAGCGCCGGTCCACTACGGGGTATGTGTTCTTTGTAGGAGATGGTGCAATCTCGTGGAATTGCAAGAGGCAACCCACGATAGCGGTGTCTACTACGGAGGCAGAGTACATGGCAACAAGCCATTGCTTGAAGGAGGCACTCTGGCTGCGGCAACTATTGGTGGATGTTGGGTTGGTGCAAAAGGGAGCCACGAGGATCATGTGCGACAACCAAGGGTGTATTGCACTTGCCAAGGACCCCAAGCACCACTCTCGTACGAAGCACATTGATGTGCAACACCACTTCATTCGAGAGAAGGTGGAGGATGGAGAGGTGAGCTTGTGGTATTGTCCAACGGAGGAGATGGTGGCTGATGTGTTGACCAAGGCGCTTGCTAAGGTGAGGCACGAGAAGCTAACAAAGGCGATGGGATTGCGAGGTGGTAACTACTCGCAAAGTGGGAGTGTTGAAGATTAGATTGCTCGTAGTTATAAGAGCATCTAATAGTTATTAGAGTGTATTTATGTGAGGTATAGAGGCTAGGTCTTAGTCCTCTAGAGTGTGTGAAGAGGGCTGGTCCTAAGAGCCTTAGAGAGTGGAGAGAGGTCTTAGCCTCTCGGTTATCCCATATTAATTGTAGCACCATGTGCCTACCTATGGATATATAAGCAAGGGCTTGGAATGAGTATGTATCTCATTCAAGCATTCATTGCTCTACTTCTTTGTAAGCTTTGATTGTTTGTATTCCTTCTCTCTCTCTATTGAGCTTCAATACAAGCAAATGAACTCCCATTCACCTTGGTGAATCTGAGAAGGTACAAATTGCCCTCACGAGGGGCTGATGCAATCAACATACCACTTGGTGACCTCACAACACACCCCACATTGTTGAATTGCACCTTCAAACCTCCCAAAGCCAATTTGCTTACCGAAAGCAAGTTGGCATGCAACTTGGGCACATGGAGCACCTCACGAATGGTGATCCTCTTAGGCTGCCCCTTGTCTTGCACCTCCACATGCACCTCCCCTATTCCAAGTGCCTCCACCATGCCATTGTCTCCCATGTAAATCTTCTTCCCCGTAACGGATTGATAGGTGTGAAAGGCATCTCGATGGCTGGTCATGTGTTGTGTGGCCCCCGAATCGACAATCCAAGTGAACATGTTGGCCTTCTCTCCTCCTCCATGTTTAGCAAAGGCGAAATCCTCCTCATCCTCCACTTTGGACGCTTGATGTGCACTCTCCTTGGCTTGGGCTTGGTTGGCCCTACAAAACTTGGCAATGTGGCCCGGTTTGCCACACTTGAAGCATGTTCTTGTCTCCTTAAATGCCTTGGTGTTGCCTCCCTTGCCGAATCTTGACACAAGGGCTGATCCCTCTCCTTGGGGCTCATTCTCCTTGTTAGAGATTAGGTTGCTCGTAGTTTATAAGAGCACCTAATAGTTATTAGATTATGTTAGAGTAAGTAATAGAGGCTAGGTCTTAGTCCTCTAGGGTGTGTGAAGAGGGCTGGTCCTAAAAGCCTTAGAGAGAGAGAAGAGAGGACTTAGCCTCTCGGTTATCCCATATTGTTTGTAGCACCATGTGCCTACCTATGGATACATAAGCAAGGGCTTCGAATGAGTATGTATCTTATTCAAGCATTCATTGCTCTACCTTGTGTGTAAGCTTTGATGTTTGTATTCTCTCTCACCCTCTATTGAGCTTCAATAGGTTATGGGCCCACTACTCTTGTAGTGAGGTTGAGTTTGAATACATTTGGAGGCTTGGAGAGGTCAAAGAGGTGTTGCACACACTTAGAGGGCTGATTTGCACTCCTTGGAGCATTGGAGGTGCATTTGGAGCCATTTGGAGGTGTTTGCAACCATTTGAATGTGTTTTGAGGTGATTTGGAGCCATTTGGAGGTGTTTGCAACCATTTGGGGCTTTGGAGGTGCATTTGGAGCCATTTGGAGGTGTGTGCAACCACTTGGAGGTGCTTGCAACCATTTGGAGCTTTGGAGGTGTACTTGGAGCCATTTGGAGGTGTTTGGAGGTGATCTGAGGCATTTGGAGGCAATTGGAGCATTTTGGAGGTGTTTGGAGGTCTCTTGAAGGCATTGGAGGATTGTGAGCTTCCCTTGTTTTGGTTAGAGTGTTTCTAACACATGAAGGGGCTGATTTGAGCATTTGTGGTGCATGTGTGCACACAAGGGGCTGATTTGAGCATTTGTGGTGCATGTGTGCACACAAGGGGCTGATTTGAGCATTTGTGGTGCAAGAGAGGTGTCTTGAGGCTCCTAAGTTGAGATTTGAGTGATTTGAGGTTCATGAAGCTTATTTGACATTGATTGAGGGCTGATCTAGTGTAGGGAGTGCACAAGTGCTCATTTGGAAGCATTGTAGGCTGATTTGAGTGCTTAGAGGTGCACATTCACCTTGTGTGTGTAGTAGACATCTAGATCTAGTATTTGGAGGTCAAATAGCTTGAGTTTGATCCAATTTGAGTGGGAGCAAGTGGATCTTGCTTGTTTTAGTGATTTGTTGATCTAGAAGCTTCTTTGACATAGATTGAGGGCTGATCTAGTGTAGGGAGTGCACAAGTGCTCATTTGGAGGCATTGAGGGCTGATTTGAGTGCTTTGAGGTGCATATACACCTTGTGAGTGTGGAGGAAGCCTAGATCTAGGATTTGGACGTCAAAGAGCTTGAGTGTGATTTGATTTGAGTGGGAGCAAGTGGATCTTGCTTGTTTGAGTGTTGGAGGGGCTTATTGTGCATTGTTTTGTGCACAAGTGTGGTTGCACACTCCAAGAGGGCTGATTTGAGTGTTTGAAGCTAGATTTGAGTGCTTGGTGTGGTTAGGGCAGCGTTTGTGCTTTGCCATGGCTTCCTTGGAGGGTGAGAGTGTTAGGGTGCTTGAGAAGTTCAATGGCACCAACTTCAACTTGTGGAAGTTCAAGATGAACTTGGCGCTCTCCGGGATGGACTTGTGGGAGATTGTTGAAGGCACGGAGGAGGCACCACCTTCTCATGCAAGTGACAAGGACAAGAAGGAGTACCAAAGGAGGGTGAGGAAGGCCATGTCCATGATTGGGCTCAATTTGGTGGATGCCCAACTTGCTCACATCAAGAGTTGCAAAGGACCAGCGGAAGCATGGAGGGTACTTTGTGACATCCATGAGACAAAAAGCTTGTCCAACATACTCTTCTTGAAGCGCAAGTTCTTCACAATCAAGATGGAAGAAGGGGCTGACTTGTTGGAGCACATCAACAACATCAAGGCACTTGCGGATCAACTTGCTTGCTTGGATGTGCCCATGAAGGAGGAGGATATTGTTATGACCTTGCTTGATAGTCTCCCATCTTCATTTGAGCACTTGATAACGGCTTTAGAGACCTTGCAACTTGCTGACCTTAAGATGGAGTTTGTGGTGTCAAGGTTGATGCATGAAGAATCCAAGAGGAAGGAGAGGGGTGCTCAAAGTGGTGAGGAAGCCTTGGTGGCGGCTCAAAACAAAGGGAGGATGCAAAATGGGCCAAGGACTTGCTTCAATTGTGGCAAACCGGGCCACATTGCAAGGTATTGCTTCCAAGACAAGAAGGAGAAGGAGAGTGCCAATGTTGCAAGAAACAAAGACAATGAGGAGGAGTATGCCTTTGTAAGCGCCGTTGTTGCAAGCAAAGAGGAGATGTGGGAAGAGCATGCCTTTGCAAATGGAGATGGAGATGACAACACCATGGCCAAGTGGATCATGGATTCGGGAGCCACCAAGCACATGTCACCTCATAGGGCAGCATTTCAAACATATGAGGTAATATCACCACCACGAAATGTGCACTTGGGAGATGGTAGTATTGTGCATGCGGTCGGAGTTGGCACCATTGTTGAGGAGGTGAAGGTGATGGGAGTAAAGCACAAAATCAACATAAAGGAGGTTCTCCACATCCCAAAGTTAAAGAGAAATTTGTTATCCATAGCAAAGCTTGCTCTTAATGGCTTAAAGGTGGAGTTTGATGATAATGCATGCATTGTGAGGGCTGCAAATAGGAAGGTGATTGCTAGATTGCCAAGAGAAGGGAGTTTGTATCAAATGCCCTTCTCTATGTATGATATGGCCAATGTGGCACACCAAATGCCACAATCAGCGCCTTTGGAGCTACGCCATAGGCGCCTAAGGCATTTGAATGTGAAGAATTTGAAGGTCCTTCAAAGCATGCAAATCAAGAATAGGACATCAAATTCAGCGGCTCGTGATGTGGTGATTGCGGAGGAGGCCACTTGTCGAGATGCGAATGTGGAGATGCATCCAAGTGGGAGTTTGGAGCCACTATGGTGATTGGGGTGGATGCAACTCCAATTTCAGCGTGCGTTGTACAAGAGGCTCAAGTTGGAGAAGATCCTAAAGGAGTGCAAGAGCCGAATGAGAAGGAAGAGGAGGATGTGGAGGTTGAATCACATGAGGAAGATTGAAGAGGGGCAGCGTGCACGAGGCCCATGGTATCCAATAAGGGAGAGGAGGTCACTTGTTTGGGTGATGCTTTGCAAAGTGTGCATGCAAGCAAGTGGGAGTTGACCAAACAAAACAATGGCACATGGGAATTGGCATTGTTGCCAAATGCGCCCAAGATAGTTAGAGGATGCAGAGGAGAGCTTGACGTATTACCAAATGGAGGACATAGTGGGTGATATGTTGACCAAGGCGTTTACCAAGGTGAGGCACAAGGAGATGGGATTGCGAGGAGAAAACTACTCGCAAAGTGGGAGTGTTAGAGATTAGGTTGCTCGTAGTTTATAAGAGCACCTAATAGTTATTAGAGTATGTTAGAGTAAGTAATAGAGGCTAGGTCTTAGTCCTCTAGGGTGTGTGAAGAGGGCTGGTCCTAAAAGCCTTAGAGAGAGAGAAGAGAGGACTTAGCCTCTCGGTTATCCCATATTGTTTGTAGCACCATGTGCCTACCTATGGATACATAAGCAAGGGCTTCGAATGAGTATGTATCTCATTCAAGCATTCATTGCTCTACCTTGTGTGTAAGCTTTGATGTTTGTATTCTCTCTCACCCTCTATTGAGCTTCAATACTCCTTGCGCTTGGTCACCTCATGCATTAAACGCGCCGTGACAAACTCCAAGGTCATCTCCTTCATTGGCCTTGTCTCCAAAGCCGTGATAAGGAACTCAAAAGATGGTGGCAAGCTCTCCAACAATGTCATGACGACATCACCTTCAGTAACGGGTGCCTCCAAGCAAGCTAATTCAGATGCCAATGCCTTGATCTTGTTGACATGATCCAACAAGTCATCCTCCTCTTGCATCTTGGTAGTGAAGAATCGTCGCCGTAGAAATAAGATGTTCGAGAGACTCTTGGTCTCATGGATATTGCAAAGCGTACTCCACGCTTCCGCTGGTGTTTTGCAATGGCGGATGTGTGCAATTTGCTGATCCGCAAGATTGGTGACGATGAGAGCAAAGGCCTTCTTCTCCCTTCTCTCAAACGCCTTCTTGGTCTTGAAATCAGCATCTTCACTTGGAGGCTCCTCACTCCCATCCGCCACATCCCACAAGTCCTTCTCCGCAAGAATCATCTCCATTTTGAACTTCCACATGCCAAAGTTGACGCCGTTGAACTTGTCGATGATGCGCACGCCATCTCCTTCACTTGCAGCCATGTTGAAGTAGCTCCCACTTGATGGCAGCACCTAAGGAGGGTAGAGGAGTTGACAAACTCAACTCAACCTCCCTACAAGCCCTAAAACAAAGGCAATGGGCTGAAATTCGCCAACCAGCCCTTACAAGGAGCTCTCAACCCAATGGACCACAAAGAAACACCTCCCTCAAGTAGATCACCACACTTAGCACCAAATCAGACCCTAATCTTGCTCACAACACCCACATGGGCTGCCTACGCAAGAAGCTCTTCAATTCAGCCACTAACTTCACTCAAATTGTGCAATGCACACCTCAAGGAGCTAAGATACTCCCAATCAGCCCTTGCAAGGGATCCAAATGAGCAAATGACTCTAATTTGCTCACAATCACTCCACAAAGCTCACAAGGGCTGAATTCAGCCCTAATGGACACTCAAACTTGCCCTAATCACTCACACAAGTGTAATCAGCTCTCTTGCAATTACAAATGCAAGAAGCTCGCCTCACTCACTCAAAAGGGTGCAAATCAGGCCTCTCCAACTCACCAATGCACTCACTTCATCAAATCAGATCTAGATCTAGATCTAGATCTCTCTCCAACTCTCCAATGCTCAGAAGTTCCACATTCACTCACAAGAGCACAAATCAGCCCTTGATCAACTCAACAATGCACAAATGTGCAACATTCTCTCACAAGAGCTCAAATCAGCACTCTAATGAATGGCAAACTCCTCATTCAACTCAAAGATGCTCCCAATGCACTCTAAACACTCTCACAAGATTGCAATTGCCTCAATTGCAATCCCTAATGCACCCAAGTGCACAATCAGCCCTAATTGGCTCCCAATGTGCAAATCTAAGCACAAACTCAATCAAAGAGTATGCAACCAGCCCTAACAAGGTGTGATCTCTCTCAAAACACAACCTCACACTCAAATGCACTCAACAACTCCAACTTCAGCCAACAAACTCCAAAGAAAATGCACTTCAAGACTTCTCCTTTGGAAATGGACTTACACCAATTGGTTTGAAGGTGCACACATGTAAACAAGGCTGGTTTTGTCCACAAGCTCCACGATCCTCTCCAAATGATCTGAATTTCTCCTTCAAGCGCACCACGACGTGCGTGGGCCCATAACCTATTGAGATTGAAGGGAAAAACTTTACTTAGATGGTATTGGATAACGTCAGCCATGCATGGGCTGAATACAAGTAGGAGGAAGCCTCCTCTACTTGTTTCCTAACCATGTGGGATAACTCACCACTATGGGCTGCCTTTGACTACAAGCAACACCTAATGGAGTCTACGAACTAACTAAGCGTGTAGTTCTACTCCTAAACTCCAAGTACACTATCTACTCCAATAGGTACATGTTTCTCAACACACAATGCATGCATTATCATCAAACTCCACCTTTAAGCCATTAAGAGCAAGCTTTGCTATGGATAACAAATTTCTCTTTAACTTTGGGATGTGGAGAACCTCCTTTATGTTGATTTTGTGCTTTACTCCCATCACCTTCACCTCCTCAACAATGGTGTTGTTGAGGAAACATGTACCTAATGGAGAAATTAGTATACATGGAGTGTTACGAGTAGAACTACACACTTAGTTAGTTCTTAGACTCCTTTAAGTGTTGCTTGTAGTCAAAGGCAGCCCATAGTGTTTAGTTATACCACATGGTTAGGTGAGCACTAGGAGAGGCTTCCTCCTACTTATGTTCAGCCCATGCTTGGCTGATGTTATCCAATACCATCTAAGTAAAGTTTTTCCCTTCAATCTCAATAGGTTATGGGCCCACGCACGTCGTGGTGCGCTTGAAGGAGAAATTCAGATCATTTGGAGAGGATCGTGGAGCTTGTGGACAAAACCAGCCTTGTTTACATGTGTGCACCTTCAAACCAATTGGTGTAAGTCCATTTCCAAAGGAGAAGTCTTGAAGTGCATTTTCTTTGGAGTTTGTTGGCTGAACTTGGAGTTGTTGAGTGCATTTGAGTGTGAGGTTGTGTTTTGAGAGAGATCACACCTTGTTAGGGCTGGTTGCATGCTCTTTCATTGAGTTTGTGCTTAGATTTGCACATTGGGAGCCAATTAGGACTGATTGTGCACTTGGGTGCATTGTTGGTTGCAATTGTTGCAATTGCAATCTTGTGAGAGTGTTTTGATTGCTTTTGAAGCATCTTTGAGTTGATTGAGGAGTTTGGCATTCATTAGAGGGCTGATTTGTGCTCTTGTGAGTGAATGTGGCTCATTTGTGCTTTGAAGAGTTGGAGAGAGATCTAGATCTGATTTGGTGAAGTGAGTGCATTGGTGACTTGGAGAGGGCTGATTTGTACCCTCTTGAGTGAGTGAGGCGAGCTTCTTGCATTTGTGATTGCAAGAGAGCTGATTACACTTGTGTGAGTGATTAGGTCGAGTTTATTGAAGCTCAATAGAGGGTGAGAGATTGAGCAAATACAAACATTTGGAAGCTTACTGATTGGGAGTAGAGCAATGAATGCTTGAATGAGATACATACTCATTGAATTGAAGCCCTTGCTTATGTATCCATGTGGGGTAGGCACATGGTGCTTTGGTGCAATATGGGATAACTTGAGAGAGGCTAAGTCCTCTCTTCTCTCTCTCTAAGGCTTTTAGGACCAGCCCATTGCTTTTGTTTTACCCTAGAGGGGACTAAGACCTCTACCTCTATTACTTACTCTAACATACTCTAGTAACTATTAGGTGATCTTATAAACTACGAGCAACCTAATCTCATAACACTCCCACTTTCTTGCGAGATGGTTTTCTCCGGATGGGAGTGAATCCCATCTCCTGATTTGACTCACCTTTGAGTAAACGCCTTGGTCAACATATCACCCACTATGTCCTCCATTTGGTAAAAACACCAGTCAAGCTCTCCTCTCCATCCTCTAACTATCTTCAACATCCTATTTGGCAACAATGCCAATTCCCATGTGCCATTGTTTTGTTTGATCAACTCCCATCTGAATTAGCTTGCACACTTTGCAAAGCATCACCCAAACAAGTGACCTCCTCTCCCTTATTGGATACCATGGGCCTCGTGCACGCTGCCCCTCTTCAATCTTCCTCATGTGATTCATGTTGAGGAAACATGTACCTATTGATGTAGATAGTGTACATGGAGTTATAGGAGTAGAACTATGCACTTAGTTAGTTCATAGACTCCATTAGGTGTTGCTTGTAGTCAAAGGCAGCCCATAGTGGTGAGTTATCCCACATGGTTAGGAGGTATGTAGAGGAGGCTTCCTACTACTTGTATTCAGCCCTTGCATGGCTGAAGTTATCCAATACCATCTAAGTAAAGCTTTTCCCTTCAATCTCAATAGGTTATGGGCCCACGCACGTCGTGGTGCGCTTGAAGGAGAAATTCATTTCATTTGGAGAGGATCGTGGAGCTTGTGGGGCAAACCAGCCTTGTGTTCACTCTTGCACCTTCAAACCATATGGTGTAAGTCCATTTCCAAGAGAGAAGTCTTGAGTGCATTTTCTTTTGGGGTTTTGTTGGCTGAAGTTGGTGTTTTTGAGTGCATTTGAGTGTGAGGTTGTGTTTGGAAGAGATCAGACCTTGATAGGGCTGGTTGCATGCTCTTACATTGGGTTTGTGCTTAGAATTGCACATTGGGAGCCATTTAGGGCTGATTGTGCACTTGGGTGCATTAGGGATTGCATTTGAGGCATTTGCAATCTTGGGAGACTGTTTTGAGTGCTTTGAGTGCTTTAGAGGGCTGATTTGAAGCCCTTGTGAGTGAATGTGGCACATTTGTGCATTGATGAGTTGAACAAGGGCTGACTTGAGCTTTTGTGAGTAAATGTTGCACTTTGGTGCATTGGTGAGTTGAAGAAGGGCTGATTTGAGCTCTTGTGAGTGATTGTGGCACATTTGTGCATTGGTGAGTTGAAGAAGAGCTGATTTGAGCTCTTGTGAGTGATTGTGGCACATTTGTGCATTGGTGAGTTGAAGAAGGGCTGATTTGAGATCTTGAGAGTGGATGTGCATTTGTGCATTTGTGAATGAGAGAAGGGCTGATTTGTGCTCTTGTGAGTGAATCTTGCACATTTGTGCATTGGTGAGTTGAAGAGGGCTGATTTGAGCACTTGTGAGTGATTGGAGCTAGTTTCTTGCATTTGTGATTGCAAGAGGGCTGATTGCACCTCATTGAGTGATTAGGGCAAGTTTGAGAGTCCATTAGGGCTGATTTGCATCATTTTGAGTGAGTGAAGCGAGTTTCTTGCATTTGTGGTTGCAAGAGGGCTGATTGCACTTCTTTGAGTGATTAGGACAAGTTTGAGTGTCCATTAGGGCTGATTTCAGCCCTTGTGAGCTTTGTGGAGTGATTGTGAGCCATTTTGAGGCACTTGCTCATTTGGATCCATTGTAAGGGCTGATTGGGAGCTCCTTAGCTCCTAGAGGTGTGGATTGCACTACATTGTGAGTAAGTGGCTGAATTGAAGAAGTTCTTGCCTAGGTAGCCCATGTTGGTGATTTTGTTTTTTAGCCACATTAGGGTCTGATTTGGGGCTTAGTGAGCTGATCTACTTGAGGGAGGTGTTTGTGAGGTCCTTAAGGTTTAGATCTCCTTGTGAGGAGCTTGCAAGGGCTGGTTGGTGCAACTTCAGCCCTTTGCCTTTGTTTTAGAGATTGTAGGGAGGCTGAATTGAGTTTGTCAACTCCCCAAGCTTCATTAGGTGCTGCCATCAAGTGGGAGCTACTTCAACATGGCTGCGAGTGAAGGAGATGGCGTGCGCATCATCGACAAGTTCAATGGTGTCAACTTTGGCATGTGGAAGTTCAAGATGGAGATGATTCTTGCGGAGAAGGACTTATGGGATGTGGCTGATGGGGGTGAGGAGCCTCCAAGTGCTGATGCGGATCTCAAGACCAAGAAGGCGTTTGAGAGGAGGGAGAAGAAGGCTTTTGCTCTCATTGTGACAAATCTTGCGGATCAGCAAATAGCACACATCCGTCATTGCAAAACACCAGCGGAAGCGTGGACAACCCTTTGCAACATCCATGAGACCAAGAGTCTCTCCAACATCCTATTTCTTCGGCGGCGCTTCTTCACTACCAAGATGCAAGAGGAGGATGACTTGTTGGATCATGTCAACAAGATCAAGGCATTGGCGCATGAGTTGGCTTGCTTGGAGGCACCCGTGACGGAAGGAGATGTGGTCATGACATTGTTGGAGAGCTTGCCACCATCCTTTGAGTTCCTCATCACCGCTTTGGAGACAAGGCCAATGAAGGAGCTGACCTTGGAGTTTGTTACAGCCCGTTTGATGCACGAGGTCACCAAGCGCAAGGAGAATGAACCCCAAGGAGAGGGATCAGCGCTTGTGTCAAGATTTGCCAAAGGAGGCAATAGCAAGGATTGGAAGGAGACAAGAACATGCTACAAGTGTGGCAAACTTGGCCACATTGCTCGGTTTTGTAGGGCCAACGAAGCGCAAGGCAAGGAGAGTGCACATCAAGCCTCAAAAGTTGAGGATGGAGATGATTTCGCCTTTTCTACACATGGAGGAGGAGAGAAGGCGGACATGTTCACTTGGATTGTGGATTCCGGCGCCACACAACACATGACCAGCCATCGAGATGCCTTCCACACCTATCAACCGGATACGGGGAAGAAGATTTACATGGGAGATAATGGCATGGTGGAGGCTATTGGCATAGGGGAGGTGCATGTGGAGGGGCAACACAAGGGGCAGCCCAAGAGGATCACCATCCGTGAGGTGCTCCATGTGCCCAAGTTGCATGCCAACTTGCTTTCGGTAAGCAAATTGGCTTTGGGAGGTTTGAAGGTGCAATTCAACAATGTAGGGTGTGTTGTGAGGTCACCAAGTGGGCTTTGGATTGCATCAGCCCCTCGTGAGGGCAATTTGTACCTTCTCAGATTCACCAAGGTGAATGGGAGTTCATTTGCTTGTGTGGCTCATGGATCAGCCCATGAAGAGCTTGTAAATCCTTGGCATAGGAGGCTTGGGCACTTGAATTTGAAGAGCTTGAAGGGCCTCCAACACATTGTAAAGGGGCTGAACCTCTCTTCTTGCAAGCACGATTGGAGTTCCTTGGCTTGCAAGGGGTGCATTGCGGGCAAGCAAGCAAGGCAGCCCTTCCCCAAGCATGGAGCAACAAGGGCCACCAAGAAATTGGAGTTGGTGCATTCGGACGTGTGCGGGCCAATGAAGACCACTTCCATTGGAGGAGCAAGGTATTTTGTCACCTTTATAGATGATTTCTCACGCAAGATATGGGTGTATATGCTGAAGTGCAAGAGTGAGGTGTTTGGGCGTTTTGAGACTTGGAAGGCGCTTGTGGAGGCCCAATCTGATTGCAAGGTGAAGGTGCTGCGGTCGGATAATGGAGGGGAGTATGTGTCCAAGGCATTTGAGAACTTCCTCAAAGCCAATGGCATTGAGCACCACACATCAGCGCCTTACACGCCTCAACAAAATGGTGTTGCGGAGCGTGCAAACCGCACCATTGTGGAGATGGCAAGGGCCATGATTCATGGCCAAGGGCTCAAGTATGAGCTATGGGGAGAGGCCGTGAGCAATGCGGTGTACACAAGGAACCGCTGCCCCACTCACGCATTGGTAAGCAAGACACCTCAGGAGTGAGGCCCCATGTGTCCCATATGCGTGTTTTTGGTTGCAATGCATATGCCTTGGTTCCAAATGCGACGAGGACCAAGTTGGATGCCAAGGGCATCAAGTGTCTTTTGCTTGGGTATTGTGAGGGAACCAAGGCCTATAGGCTGATGCGTGTGGATACCAAGGCCATTATCAAGTGTAGAGATGTAACATTCTTGGAAGACGGAGGAGCTGATTTTAAGTGCTTGGAGGTGAGCCCAAGTGGGAGAAGTGGAGGACCAGCCCAAAGTGTGGGCTCAACTCCAAGAGATGACATTGAAGAAGTGGGAGATAAAGATGAAGAAGATTTGGAGAAGCCCAAGGAGGAGGTGGTGTTACCGCAGCGGAAGGAGATATCAAGTACTTGCTCACCCAAAGAGCAAGAGAAGGACCAGCCCATGGAGGAGCCACGGGAGCAGCCTTTAGAAGAGCCAAGATACCCCACAAGGACTCGCAAGCCACTTGGGGATTGGTGGAAGAACCATATTCTTCCTCCCCAACATGAGGATCAAGCGAATGTGGCATTTCGTGGAATCCCATGGACACTTGTTGATTTGTGATGATTCAAGCAAGTGGGAGGTAGTTATGGTTGCTGATGTCCTAACTAATGCGCTTGGAAAGTTTTGATGTTGATTGACAAAAAGGTCTTTGGTGCCTTTGCCCATTAGCAAAGTGGGAGTGTTGAGGAAACATGTACCTATTGATGTAGATAGTGTACATGGAGTTATAGGAGTAGAACTATGCACTTAGTTAGTTCATAGACTCCATTAGGTGTTGCTTGTAGTCAAAGGCAGCCCATAGTGGTGAGTTATCCCACATGGTTAGGAGGTATGTAGAGGAGGCTTCCTACTACTTGTATTCAGCCCTTGCATGGCTGAAGTTATCCAATACCATCTAAGTAAAGCTTTTCCCTTCAATCTCAATAATTCAACCTCCACATCCTCCTCTTCCTTCTCATTCGGCTCTTGCACTCCTTTAGGATCTTCTCCAACTAGAGCCTCTTGTACAACGCACGCTGAAATTGGAGTTGCATCCACCCTAATCACCATAGTGGCTCCAAACTCCCACTTGGATGCATCTCCACATTCGCATCTCGACAAGTGGCCTCCTCCGCAATCACCACATCACGAGCCGCTGAATTTGATGTCCTATTCTTGATTTGCATGCCATTTACCATCCTTTCAAGGACCTTCAAATTCTTCACATTCAAATGCCCAAGGCGCCTATGGCGTAGCTCCAAAGGCGCTGATTGTGGCATTTGGCGTGCCACATTGGCCATATCATACATAGAGAAGGGCATTTGATACAAACTCCCTTCTCTTGGCAATCTAGCAATCACCTTCCTATTTGCAGCCCTCACAATGCATGCATCATCATCAAACTCCACCTTTAAGCCATTAAGAGCAAGCTTTGCTATGGATAACAAATTTCTCTTTAACTTTGGGATGTGGAGAACCTCCTTTATGTTGATTTTGTGCTTTACTACCATCACCTTCACCTCCTCAACAATGGTGCCAACTCCGACCGCATGCACAATACTACCATCTCCCAAGTGCACATTTCGTGGTGGTCATATTATTGAAGCTCAATAGAGGGTGAGATAGAATACAAACATCAAAGCTTACACACAAGGTAGAGCAATGAATGCTTGAATGAGATACATACTCATTCGAAGCCCTTGCTTATGTATCCATAGGTAGGCACATGGTGCTACAAACAATATGGGATAACCGAGAGGCTAAGTCCTCTCTTGTCTCTCTAAGGCTTTTAGGACCAGCCCTCTTCACACACCCTAGAGGACTAAGACCTAGCCTCTATTACTTACTCTAACATACTCTAAAACCTATTAGTTGCTCTTATAAACTACGAGCAATCTAATCTCTAACACTCCCACTTTGCGAGTAGTTTTCTCCTCGCAATCCCATCTCCTTGTGCCTCACCTTAGTAAACGCCATGGTCAACATATCACCCACTATGTCCTCCATTTGGTAATACGTCAAGCTCTCCTCTCCATCCTCTAACTATCTTGGGCGCATTTGGCAACAATGCCAATTCCCATGTGCCATTGTTTTGTTTGGTCAACTCCCACTTGCTTGCATGCACACTTTGCAAAGCATCACCCAAACAAGTGACCTCCTCTCCCTTATTGGATACCATGGGCCTCGTGCACGCTGCCCCTCTTCAATCTTCCTCATGTGATTCAACCTCCACATCCTCCTCTTCCTTCTCATTCGGCTCTTGCACTCCTTTAGGATCTTCTCCAACTTGAGCCTCTTGTACAACGCACGCTGAAATTGGAGTTGCATCCACCCCAATCACCATAGTGGCTCCAAACTCCCACTTGGATGCATCTCCACATTCGCATCTCGACAAGTGGCCTCCTCCGCAATCACCACATCACGAGCCAGGGATGAATTTGATGTCCTATTCTTGATTTGCATGCCATTTACCATCCTTTCAAGGACCTTCAAATTCTTCACATTCAAATGCCCAAGGCGCCTATGGCGTTGCTCCAAAGGCTGATGATTAGATTTGGTGTGCCACATTGGCCATATCATACATAGAGAAGGGCATTTGATACAAACTCCCTTCTCTTGGCAATCTAGCAATCACCTTCCTATTTGCAGCCTTGACAATGCATGCATTATCATCAAACTCCACCTTTAAGCCATTAAGAGCAAGCTTTGCTATGGATAACAAATTTCTCTTTAACTTTGGGATGTGGAGAACCTCCTTTATGTTGATTTTGTGCTTTACTCCCATCACCTTCACCTCCTCAACAATGGTGCCAACTCCGACCGCATGCACAATACTACCATCTCCCAAGTGCACATTTCGTGGTGGTGATATTACCTCATATGTTTGAAATAAATTTTTGCCCTGAGGTGACATGTGCTTGGTGGCTCCCGAATCCATGATCCACTTGGCCATGGTGTTGTCATCTCCATCTCCATTTGCAAAGGCATGCTCTTCCCACATCTCCTCTTTGCTTGCAACAACGGCGCTTACAAAGGCATACTCCTCCTCGTTGTCTTTGTTTCTTGCAACATTGGCACTCTCCTTCTCCTTCTTGTTTTGGAAGCAATACCTTGCAATGTGGCCCGCTTTGCCACAATTGAAGCACGGCCTTGGCCCATTTTGCATCCTCCGTTTGTTTTGAGCCGCCACCAAAGCTTCCTCACCACTTTGAGCACCCCTCTCCTTCCTCTTGGACACTTCATGCATCAACCTTGACACCACAAACTCAATCTTAAGGTCAGCAAGTTGCAAGGTCTCTAAAGCCGTTATCAAGTGCTCAAATGAAGATGGGAGACTATCAAGCAAGGTCATAACAATATCCTCCTCCTTCATGGGCACATCCAAGCAAGCAAGTTGATCCGCAAGTGCCTTGATGTTGTTGATTGTTGAAGATTAGATTGCTCGTAGTTATAAGAGCATCTAATAGTTATTAGAGTGTATTTATGTGAGGTATAGAGGCTAGGTCTTAGTCCTCTAGAGTGTGTGAAGAGGGCTAGTCCTAAGAGCCTTAGAGAGTGGAGAGAGGCCTTAGCCTCTCGGTTATCCCATATTGATTGTAGCACCATGTGCCTACCTATGGATATATAAGCAAGGGCTTGGAATGAGTATGCATCTCATTCAAGCATTCATTGCTCTACTTGTTTGTAAGCTTTGATTGTTTGTATTCCTTCTCTCTCTCTATTGAGCTTCAATAGGTTATGGGCCCACTACTCTTGTAGTGAGGTTGAGTTGGAATACATTTGGAGGCTTGGGGAGGTCTTGGAGGTGTTGCAAGCACATGTTGGGCTGATTTGCACTACTAGGAGGTCCTTATAGCTTTGGAGGTGCATTTGGAGTCATTTGGAGGTGTTTGCAACCATTTGGAGGTGTTTTGAAGCGATTTGGAGCATTTGGAGTCAATTGGAGTAGTTTTGAGCTTTGGAGTGCTAATTGGAGTTACTTGCTAATATTGAGGGCTGAATCTAGCACTTGTTAAACTTGAGTGATTTAAAGGTCTAAAGCTTTGTTTTGACACTAGATTGATTTGGGAAGGTCTAGAAGCTTTGTTGACTAGTGTGAGAGCTGATCTAGTGGAGAGGGTGCACAAGGGCTCATTTGGAAGCATTGAGGGCTGATTTGAGTGCTTAGAGGTGCAAATAACACCTTGTGTGTTGGAAACATCTAGATCTAGCATTTGGAGGTCAAATAGCTTGAGTGTGATCTGATTTGAGTGGGAGCAAGTGCATCTTGCTTGTTTGAGTGTTAGAGAGGCCTATATGGTGCTTTGTTTGTTCACAAGTGTGTTTGCACACTTGGGGGGCTGATTTGAGTGATTGGAAGCTAGTTTTGAGTGATTAAGTGTTGTAAGGGCAGCGTATGCGCATAGCCATGGGCAATTTGGTGAATGAGAAATGGCCAGGTTGTGTTACGTTTGTGGCAAGCCGAGACATTGCAAGGAATTGCTTCGAAACAAGGAGAAGGAGAAGAAGAGCGCCATTGATGCAAGTAAAGAGGAGATAGAGAAGGAGCACGCCTTTGCTAATGGAGATGGAGATGACAACACCATGGCCAAGTGGATCATGGATTCGGGAGCAACCAAGCACATGTCACCGCATAGGGCAGCGTTCCAAACATATGAGGTATTATCACCACCACGAAATGTGCACTTGGGAGATGATAGCATTGTACATGCGGTTGGAGTTGGCACCATTGTTGAGGAGGTGATGGTGATGGGAGTGAAGCACAAGATCAACATAAACGAGGTGCTCCACATCCCAAAGTTAAAGCGAAACTTGCTATCCGTTTCCAAGCTTGCTCGAAATGGTTTAAAGATCCACTTTTATGATGATGCATGCATTGTGAGGGCCGCCAATAGGAAGGTGATTGCAAGATTGCCTAGAGTAGGGAGTTTGTATGAAATGCCCTTCTCCATGCATGAAATGGCCAATGTAGCACACCAAATGCCACAATCAGCGTCTTTGGAACTATGGCATAGACGCCTTGGGCATTTGAATGTGAAGAGTGTCAAGGCCCTTGAAAACATGGTGAATGGCATGCAAATCAAGGATGGTGCATCAAATTCAGCGGTTTGTGAAGGGTGCATTGAAGGCAAGCTTTCTAGGACTCCATTTCCAAATGAGGGAGGTCAGCGAGCAAGCAAGCCATTGGAGTTAGTGCATTCGGATGTTTGTGGTCCATTTAAGACCATTTCAATGGGCGGTAGCTCGTACTTTGTGACTTTCATTGATGATTTCTCTAGGAAGGTGTGGGTGTATGTGTTGAAGTCCAAGGGAGAGGTGTTTGCCAAGTTTGTGGAGTTCAAGGCGCTTGTGGAGAAGCAATCGGAGCACAAGATCAAGGCGTTTCGATCGGACAATGGAGGAGAGTTCACTTCCAAGGCCTTTGAGCGCTTCTTGCAAGCTCATGGCATTCAAAGGCAACTATCAACACCCTACACACCACAACAAAATGGAGTGGCGGAGAGAGCAAATCGCACCATCGTGGAGATGGCAAGGAGCATGCTACACCACCAAAACCTCAACAAGAACCTTTGGGCGGAAGCGGTGGTTACAGCGGTGTACACACGCAATAGGTGCCCAACAAGTGCACTTGTTGGTAAGACACCCGAAGAGGCATGGAGTGGTAAGAGGCCCTTTGTGTCACACATGCGTGTGTTTGGGTGTATTGCTTATGCAAAGGTGCCGGATGAGAAGAGGACTAAACTTGATGCAAAGGGCACAAAGTGTGTGTTTCTTGGCTATTGTGAAGGCACCAAGGCCTACAGGTTGATGTGTTTGGAGACCAAGAAGATCCTCAAGTGTCGTGATGTGGTGTTTGCGGAAGAGGCTACTTGTGGAGATGCAAATGTGGAGATGCATCCAAGTGGGAGTTTAGAGCCACCTACGGTGATTTTGGTGGATGCACCTCCAATTTCAGCGCCCGTTCAAGAAGAAGAGCCTCAAGGTGTGCAAGGGCTAGAAGAAATACAAGAGGAGGAAGTGGTGGAAGAGAGGCAACCACGACATGAGGAGATTGGAGAGGGGCAGCGAAGATACCCAACAAGGGAGAGGAGGCCGCTTGGTGAGTGGTGGTTGAATCACATTCTTCCACCACCTAGTGAGGTAGAACATGCAAATGTTGCTTGTTTTGATGATCCATTGAGTGTGGGTGATGCTTTGCAAAGTGCTGATGCAATCAAGTGGGAGTTGGCCATGCAAGAGGAGTATGCATCTCTAATGGCCAATGGCACGTGGGAATTGGCCCCATTGCCAAAGGGCCGCAAAAGTGTTGGTTGTAAGTGGGTGTTTAGGACCAAGAGGGATGCACAAGGCAACGTGGTGCGCTACAAGGCACGTTTGGTGGCAAGGGGCTTCTCTCAAGTGGAGGGTGTTGATTTCCATGAGACGTTTGCGCCGGTGGCCAAGTTTACCACCATTCGATGCTTGTTGGCGATTGGGGCAGCCATGGACTTGGAGATTCACCAAATGGATGTTAAGACGGCGTTCTTGAATGGTGAATTGGAGGAGGATATCTACATGGACCAGCCCCTTGGTTTTGTGGAGAAGGGCACTCAACACGTTGTCTGCAAGCTCAAGAAATCGTTGTATGGGCTAAAGCAATCACCAAGGGCGTGGTACCAAAGGATTGACATGTTTTTCACAAAAGAAGGCTTTTCTAGAAGCCATGCGGATCACTCCTTGTATGTGAAGCAAACAAGAGAGTCGTTGTTGATTGTGATCATCTATGTAGATGATTTGATTATCTTGGCTAGTGATGATGCGGTTTTGAAGTGGTTGAAGGCCAAACTTGAGGAGGAGTTTGAAATGAGTGATCTTGGGCCTTTGGAGTTTTGCCTGGGTGTTGCGTTTGAGAGGAATCGCAGCGCACGCACCATCACCATGAGCCAAAGCAAGTACATTGAGGAGGTGCTAAAGCGGTTCAAGATGGAGGAGTGCAAGCCTATTGGAACTCCTCTTGATGTGAAGGGGTCGTTGTTGAAGCTTTCGGATGAGGAGTTCAAGGAGGTTGAAGAGGAGATGAAGGCCATCCCATACAAGGCAGCGGTGGGATCGTTGATGTATGCAATGGTGGCGACAAGGGCTGACCTTGCATTTCCGGTAAGCATGGTGAGCCAATTCATGGCAAAGGCTGGTCCTCAACATTGGATGGCGGTAAAACGCATCTTGAGGTACTTGAAAGGCACCATTGACTACAAATTGTGCCTTGGCGGTAAGGACATTGAGTTGAGAGGATATTGCGATGCGGATTGGGCGGGTGATGTGAATGAGCGCCGGTCCACTACGGGGTATGTGTTCTTTGTAGGAGATGGTGCAATCTCGTGGAATTGCAAGAGGCAACCCACGATAGCGGTGTCTACTACGGAGGCGGAGTACATGGCAACAAGCCAGTGCTTGAAGGAGGCATTGTGGCTGCGGCAACTATTGGAGGATGTTGGGTTGGTGCAAAAGGGAGCCACGAGGATCATGTGCGACAACCAAGGGTGTATTGCACTTGCCAAGGACCCCAAGCACCACTCACGTACGAAGCACATTGATGTGCAACACCACTTCATTCGAGAGAAGTTGGAGGATGGAGAGGTGAGCTTGTGGTATTGTCCAACGGAGGAGATGGTGGCTGATGTGTTGACCAAGGCGCTTGCTAAGGTGAGGCACGAGAAGCTAACAAAGGCGATGGGATTGCGAGGTGGTAACTACTCGCAAAGTGGGAGTGTTGAAGATTAGATTGCTCGTAGTTATAAGAGCATCTAATAGTTATTAGAGTGTATTTATGTGAGGTATAGAGGCTAGGTCTTAGTCCTCTAGAGTGTGTGAAGAGGGCTGGTCCTAAGAGCCTTAGAGAGTGGAGAGAGGCCTTAGCCTCTCGGTTATCCCATATTGATTGTAGCACCATGTGCCTACCTATGGATATATAAGCAAGGGCTTGGAATGAGTATGCATCTCATTCAAGCATTCATTGCTCTACTTGTTTGTAAGCTTTGATTGTTTGTATTCCTTCTCTCTCTCTATTGAGCTTCAATACTTTCAAGGACCTTCAAATTCTTCACATTCTTAAACCTGCCCTTAAATGCCTATGTGGTGTAGCTTGATGCAAAGTGTCAATCTTGAAGGAGAAGGGTGCTCATTTGGTGTGCCACATTGGCCATGGTATCATGCCCAAAACAGAAGGGCATTTGATACAAACTCCCTTCTCTTGGCAATCTAGCAATCACCTTCCTATTTGCAGGCCTTGCACAATGCATGCATTATCATCAAACTCCACCTTTAAGCCATTAAGAGCAAGCTTTGCTATGGATAACAAATTTCTCTTTAACTTTGGGATGTGGAGAACCTCCTTTATGTTGATTTTGTGCTTTAGATCCCATCACCTTCACCTCTTCCTCACAAATGGTGCCAACTCCGACCGCATGCACAATACTACCATCTCCCAAGTGCACATTTCAATGTGGTGGTGATATTACCTCATATGTTTGAAATTGGTACAATTGAGGTGACATGTGATGGTGATGGCTCCCGAATCCATGATCCACTTGGCCAAGGTGTTGTCATCTCCATCTCCATTTGCAAAGAGCATGCTCTTCCCACATCTCCTCTTTGAATGGTTTAAAGGTAGAATTTGATGATGATGCATGCATACAGCCTCCTCATTGTCTTTGTTTTGCCTAGAATATTGGCACTCTCCTTCTCCTTCTTGTCTTGAAGAATACCAAATGTGGCCCGGTTTGCCACAATTGAAGCACGTCCTGGGCCCATTTTGCATCCTCCGTTTGTTTTGAATGCCACCACCAACGCTCTTCACCACTTTGAGAATGGCACCCTCTCCTTCCTCTTGGACACTTCATGTTAGAGATAGGTTGCTCGTAGTTTTGAAGAGCACCTAATAGTTATAAGAGAGTATGTTCTAGTAGTTGAATAGAAGCGAGGTGATAGTCCTTTAGAGTGTTTGAAGAGGGCTGGTCCTAAGAGCCTTTGAGAGAGAAGAGAGGACTTGGCCTCTCGGTTATCCCATATTGATTGTAGCACCATGTGCCTACCTTTGGATATATAAGTTCAAGGGCTTGGAATGAGTATGTATCTCATTCAAGCATTCATTGCTCTACCTTGTGGATAAGCTTTGATGTTTGTATTCTCTCTCACCTCTATTGAGCTTCAATAGGTTATGGGCCCAACTACTCTTGTAGTGGAGGTTGAGTTTGAATACATTTGGAGGCTTGGAGAGGTCAAGGAGGTGTTGCACACACTTGGAAGAACCTGTTTTTTTGGTGGTTACCTTGGAGCTTTGGAGGTGCACTTGGAGCCATTTGGAGGTGTTTGCTACCATTTGGATGTGTTTGGAGGTAATTTGGAGGCATTTAACGTTGTTTTGCAACCATTTGGAGTTTTGGAGGTGCACTTGGAGGTGTGCAACCACTTGGAGGTGCTGTTTGTTCATTTGGAGCTTTGGAGGTGCACTTGAGCCATTTGGAGGTGTTTGCAACCATTTAGAGGTGTTTGGAGGTGTTTGGAGGTGATTTGGAGCATTTGGAGGCAATTGAAGCACATTGGAGGTGTTTGGAGGACTCTTGAAGGCATTGGGTATTGTATGCTTCCCTTGTCTTAGGTAGAGTGATACTAACACAAGGAGGTGCTGATTTGCATTGTTGGCTACCAAATCCTTTGTTTGGAGTGGTTTTGAGCTTTTGGAGTGCTAATTGTGATCAACTTGAAGTGCACTTGAAGTATTGAGGAATGAATCTAGCATTTGGGGTGCATGTGTGGTAGAACAAAAATGGGCTTTTGATACATTGAGGTGCAAAGTGGTGGCTTGAGGCTTCCAAGCATAGATTTGAGTGATTTGTTGATCTAGAAGCCAATGGCTATGATCATAGATTGAGGGCTGACCTAGTGTAGAGAGTAAATGGGTGTTTAGCTCAATTTGGAGGCATAGAGGGCTGATTTGAGTGCTTAGAGGTGCAAATACACCTTGTGTGTTGATTATACATCTAGATCTAGCATTTGGTGGTCAAATAGCTTGAATGAGATCTGATGTGAGTGGGAGCAAGTGAAACTTGCTTGTTTGAGTGTTGGGGAGGCTTATTTATTGAGATTGAAGGGAAAGACTTTACTTAGATGGTATTGGATAACATCAGCCATGCATGGGCTGAATACAAGTAGGAGGAAGCCTCCTCTACTTGTTTCCTAACCATGTGGGATAACTCACCACTATGGGCTGCCTTTGACTACAAGCAACACCTAATGGAGTCTACGAACTAACTAAGCGTGTAGTTCTACTCCTAAACTCCATGTACACTATCTACTCCAATAGGTACACGTTTCTCAACACTCCCACTTTGCTAGTGGGCAAAGGCACTAAGCCCCATCTTCTCAATCAAGATCAAGTGTTGTGACTTTCCAAGGGCCTTGGTTAGCACATCAGCAACCATAGCTTGGGTAGGCACATACTTGAGCTCAATCACTTGATCCTCCACTTGCTCACGAATAAAATGATGTTGCACATCAATATGCTTGGTTCGTGAGTGGTGTGTAGGATTCTTGGCCAAGGCAATAGCTCCTTGGTTGTCACACAAAACTTGTGTGCCGCCTTGTTGAATAAAGCCAACATCAGCCAAGAGTTGCCTCAACCAAATGGCTTCCTTGGTACATTGGCTCATGGCCATGTATTCAGCCTCCGTTGTAGAGAGTGCTATGGTGGGTTGCCTCTTAGAGTTCCACGAAATGGCACCCACTCCAAGCATAAAAACATAACCGGTGGTGGATCTCCTATCTCCTTCATCACCGGCCCAATCTGCATCACAATAGCCACATAGCAACAAATTTGCACCTCCAAGTTGCAACTCTAGCTTAAGTGTACCTTGGAGGTACCTCATCACCCTCTTCACCGCCCCCAATGCATTGGGCCATACTTGGACATGTTGTGTTGACTCACAACACTCACCGGAAAGGCCAAATCGGGCCTTGTAGCCACCATGGCATACATGAGGCACCCAACCGCAGCCTTGTATGGCACACTTGCCATTTCAGCCTTCACCTCTTCAAAATCAGCCTCCGTGAGCTTGGGCAACTTCACATGAGTGTCAAGTGGTGTACCTATGGCCTTGCAATCCTCCATCTTGAACCTCTTGAGAATCTCCTCAAGGTACTTGTGTTGACTCATGGTGATGGTGCGGGCAGCCCTATCCCTCTTGAACTCCACTCCAAGGCAATAGCTTAGCTCTCCCAAATCCGTCATCTCATACTCCTCCTTGAGCATAGCCTTCACCTCCAACATCTTGGTCATGCTACTTGCAAGGAGGATCAAATCATCCACATACAAGACAACAATCACAAGAAACTCACTACTTTGCATGATATATAAAGAGTGGTCAACCGTTTGGCTCTTTGGAAGCCTTTCTCACAAACATGGCATCAATATCTTGACACCATGCCCTCCCGGATTGCTTCAAACCGGGAAGTGCCTTCTTCAACTTGCACTTGAGATGCTCCTTGCCTTGTTGCACAAATCCTTGGGGTTGATCCATGTAGATGACCTCCTCCAACTTGGGGTTGAGGAAGGCGGTCTTCACATCCATGTTGTGCATCTCAAGGTCCATGGCTGCCCCAATGCTCACAACACACCGAATTGTGTTGAATTTGGCAACGGGGCAAATGTCTCATTGAAATCCACCCCCTCCACTTGGGTGAACCCCGTGCAACCAGCCTTGCTTTATACCTCACCACATGCCCCAAAACATCCCTTTTGGTGGAGAAACCCACTTACAACCCACACTTGATCTATTGGGAGGAAGGGGTGCAAGCTCCCAAGTGCCCTTGTGAATGAGGGCCTTGTACTCTTCTTCCATAGCCACCTCCCACTTGCTTGCATCTTCACAATTCAAAGACCTCTCCAAGTGTAGATGGGTCTCCAAGAAAAGCCACATTTGCTTGATCTTCATGTGGTGGAGGAAGAATGTGG
Source organism: Bryum argenteum (assembly GCA_037043015.1). Lineage (NCBI taxonomy): Eukaryota > Viridiplantae > Streptophyta > Bryopsida > Bryales > Bryaceae > Bryum > Bryum argenteum. The sequence goes on along the minus strand of CM073325.1, from coordinate 19,152,704 downwards.
TTCATCCACCAATCCCCAAGTGGCTTGCGAGTCCTTGTGGGGTATCTTGGCTCCTCATGGGGCTCCTCACGTGGCTCTTCCAAGGGCTGGTCCTTCTCTTGCTCCTTTGGTGAGCAAGTAGTTGATATCTTCTTCCGCTGCGGTAACACCACCTCGTCCTTGGGTTCCTCCAAATCTTCTTCATCTTCATCTCCCACTTCTTCAATGTCAACTCTTGGAGTTGAGTCCACACTTTGGGCTGGTCCTCCACTTCTCCCACTTGGGCTCACCTCCAAGTGCTTAAAATCAGCTCCTCCATCCTCCAAAAATGTCACATCCCTACACTTGATGATGGCCTTGGTGTCCACACGCATCAGCCTATAGGCCTTGGTTCCCTCACAATACCCAAGAAAGAGACACTTGATGCCCTTGGCATCCAACTTGGTCCTCTTTGCATTTGGAACCAACGCATACGCAATGCAACCAAAAACACGCATATGAGACACATGGGGCCTCACTCCACTCCAAGCTTCTTGAGGTGTCTTGCTTACCAATGCTTGAGTGGGGCAGCGGTTCCTTGTGTACACCGCATTACTCACGGCCTCACCCCATAGCTCATACTTGAGCCCTTGGCCATGAATCATGGCCCTTGCCATCTCCACAATGGTGCGGTTTGCACGCTCCGCAACACCATTTTGTTGAGGCGTGTAAGGGGGCTGATGTGTGGTGCTCAATGCCATGGGCTTTGAGGAAGTTCTCAAATGCCTTGGAGACATACTCCCCTCCATTATCCGACCGCAGCACCTTCACCTTGCAATCGATTTGCCCCACAAGCGCCTTCCAAGTCTCAAAACGCCCAAACACCTCACTCTTTGCACTTCATCATATACACCCATATCATGCGTGTGAAATCATCTATAAAGGTGACAAAATACCTTGCTCCTCCAATGGAAGTGGTCTTCATTGGCCCGCACACGTCCGAATGCACCAACTCCAATTTCTTGGTGGCCCTTGTTGCTCCATGCTTGGGAAGGGCTGCCTTGCTTGCTTGCCCTCAATGCACCCCTTGCAAGCCAAGGAACTCCAATCATGCTTGCAAGAAGAGAGGTCCAGCCCCTTCACAATGTGTTGGAGGCCCTTCAAGCTCTTCAAATTCAAGTGCCCAAGCCTCCTATGCCAAAGATTCACAAGCTCTTCATGGGCTGATCCTTGAGCCACACAAGCAAATGAACTCCCATTCACCTTGGTGAATTGAAGTAGATACAAATTGCCCTCACGAGGGGCTGATGCAATCAAAGCACCACTTGGAGACCTCACAACACACCCCACATTGTTGAATTGCGCCTTCAAACCTCCCATAGCCAATTTGCTTACCGAAAGCAAGTTGGCATGCAACTTAGGCACATGGAGCACCTCACGAATGGTGATCCTCTTAGGCTTCCCCTTGTCTTGCACCTCCACATGCACCTCCCCTATGCCAAGTATTGAGATTCAATAGAGGAAGAGAGAGAATACACACACTCAATGCTTACAAACAAGTAGAGCAATGGATGCTTGAAATAAGATATTGCCTTCTAACAAAGGCCTTTACTTATACTTCCTTATAGGCACCTTCCTAGTGCCTTCTTGTACATTTTCCAAGTGCCTTTGACCCACATGTGTGCCCCTTTAGTCTTTGCCACCACCTACTTGCCTCCTAAAGTCAACAAAGAGGGCTGGTCTTCTCTCCCCTCACTATTGCTCTTACGACCAGCCCCTTTTCACACTCTAGAATACTAAGTATAAGCTTCCATATATATATACTCTAACAAGTACTAATTGCTCTTATAAACTACGAGCAATCTATTCTTCAACAACTCTAATAACTATTAGTTGCTCTTATAAACTACGAGCAACCTATTCTCTAACACCAAGTGCCTCCACCATGCCATTGTCTCCCATGTAAATCTTCTTCCCCGTAACGGATTGATAGGTGTGAAAGGCATCTCGATGGCTGGTCATGTGTTGTGTGGCCCCCGAATCGACAATCCAAGTGAACATGTTGGCTTTCTCTCCTCCTCCATGTGTAGCAAAGGCGAAATCCTCCTCATCCTCCACTTTGGACGCTTGATGTGCACTCTCCTTGCCTTGGGCTTGGTTGGCCCTACAAAACTTGGCAATGTGGCCCGGTTTGCCACACTTGAAGCATGTTCTTGTCTCCTTAAATGCCTTGGTGTTGCCTCCCTTGCCGAATCTTGACACAAGGGCTGATCCCTCTCCTTGGGGCTCATTCTCCTTGCGCTTGGTCACCTCATGCATCAAACGCGCCGACAAACTCCAAGGTCAGCTCCTTCATTGGCCTTGTCTCCAAAGCCGTGATAAGGAACTCAAAAGATGGTGGCAAGCTCTCCAACAATGTCATGACGACATCACCTTCCGTGAACGGGTGCCTCCAAGCAAGCTAATTCAGATGCCAATGCCTTGATCTTGTTGACATGATCCAACAAGTCATCCTCCTCTTGCATCTTGGTAGTGAAGAATCGTCGCCGTAGAAATAAGATGTTCGAGAGACTCTTGGTCTCATGGATATTGCAAAGCGTACTCCACGCTTCCGCTGGTGTTTTGCAATGGCGGATGTGTGCAATTTGCTGATCCGCAAGATTGGTGACGATGAGAGCAAAGGCCTTCTTCTCCCTTCTCTCAAACGCCTTCTTGGTCTTGAAATCAGCATCTTCACTTGGAAGCTCCTCACTCCCATCCGCCACATCCCACAAGTCCTTCTCCGCAAGTATCATCTCCATTTTGAACTTCCACATGCCAAAGTTGACGCCGTTGAACTTGTCGATGATGCGCACGCCATCTCCTTCACTTGCACCCATGTTGAAGTAGCTCCCACTTGATGGCAGCACCTAAGGAGGGTAGAGGAGTTGACAAACTCAACTCAACCTCCCTACAAGCCCTAAAACAAAGGCAATGGGCTGAAATTCGCCAACCAGCCCTTACAAGGAGCTCTCAACCCAATGGACCACAAAGAAACACCTCCCTCAAGTAGATTAGCACACTTAGCACCAAATCAGACCCTAATCTTGCTCACAACACCCACATGGGCTGCCTACGCAAGAAGCTCTTCAATTCAGCCACTAACTTCACTCAAATTGTGCAATGCACACCTCAAGGAGCTAAGATACTCCCAATCAGCCCTTGCAAGGGATCCAAATGAGTAAATGACTCTAATTTGCTCACAATCACTCCACAAAGCTCACAAGGGCTGAATTCAGCCCTAATGGACACTCAAACTTGCCCTAATCACTCACACAAGTGTAATCAGCTCTCTCTTGCAATCGCAAATGCAAGAAGCTCGCCTCACTCACTCAAAAGGGTGCAAATCAGCCCTCTCCAACTCACCAATGCACTCACTTCATCAAATCAGATCTAGATCTAGATCTAGATCTCTCTCAACTCTCCAATGCTCAAAAGTTCCACATTCACTCACAAGAGCACAAATCAACCCTTGATCAACTCAACAATGCACAAATGTGCAACATTCTCTCACAAGAGCTCAAATCAGCACTCTAATGAATGGCAAACTCCTCATTCAACTCAAAGATGCTCCCAATGCACTCTAAACACTCTCACAAGATTGCAATTGCCTCAATTGCAATCCCTAATGCACCCAAGTGCACAATCAGCCCTAATTGGCTCCCAATGTGCAAATCTAAGCACAAACTCAATCAAAGAGTATGCAACCAGCCCTAACAAGGTGTGATCTCTCTCAAAACACAACCTCACACTCAAATGCACTCAACAACTCCAACTTCAGCCAACAAACTCCAAAGAAAATGCACTTCAAGACTTCTCCTTTGGAAATGGACTTACACCAATTGGTTTGAAGGTGCACACATGTAAACAAGGCTGGTTTTGTCCACAAGCTCCACGATCCTCTCCAAATGATCTGAATTTCTCCTTCAAGCCCACCACGACGTGCGTGGGCCCATAACCTATTGAGATTGAAGGGAAAGACTTTACTTAGATGGTATTGGATAACATCAGCCATGCATGGGCTGAATACAAGTAGGAGGAAGCCTCCTCTACTTGTTTCCTAACCATGTGGGATAACTCACCACTATGGGCTGCCTTTGACTACAAGCAACACCTAATGGAGTCTACGAACTAACTAAGCGTGTAGTTCTACTCCTAAACTCCAAGTACACTATCTACTCCAATAGGTACATGTTTCTCAACATTATTGAGCATTGTTTTTGTGCTCAAGTGTGTTTGCACACTTGTAGGGGCTGATTTGAGTGCTTTGAGGTGCATTTACACCTTTAGAGTGTTGGAGAGATTTAGATCTAGTATTTGGAGGTCAAATAGCTTGAGTGTGATCTGATTTGAGTGGGCGCAAGTGGATCTTGCTCGTTTGAATATTGGAGGGGCTTATTGTGCATTGTTTTGTGCACAAGTGTGTTTGCACACTCCAAGAGGGCTGATTTGAGTCTTTGAAGCTAGATTTGAGTGGTTGGTGTTGTTAGGGCAGCGTTTGTGCTTTGCCATGGCTTCCTTGGAGGGTATTAGGGTGCTTGAGAAGTTCAATGGCACCAACTTCAACTTGTGGAAGTTCAAGATGAACTTGGCACTCGATTCCATGGACTTGTGGGAGATTGTTGAAGGCACGGAGGAGGCCCCACCATCTCATGCAAGTGACAAGGACAAGAAGGAGTACCAAAGGAGGGTGAGGAAGGCCATGTCCATGATTGGGCTCAACTTGGTGGATGCGCAACTTGCTCACATCAAGAGTTGCAAAGGACCAGCGGAAGCATGGAAGGTGCTTTGCAACATCCATGAAACAAGAAGTTTGGCCAACATCCTCTTCTTGAGGCGCAAGTTCTTCACAATCAAGATGGAGGAAGGGGCTGACTTGTTGGAGCACATCAACAACATCAAGGCACTTGCGGATCAGCTTGCATGCTTGGATGTGCCCATGAAAGAAGAGGATATTGTTATGTCCTTGCTTGATAGTTTGCCGCCATCATTTGAGCACTTGATAACGGCTTTAGAGACCTTGACCCTTGCTGATCTTAAAATGGAGTTTGTGGAGTCAAGGTTGATGCATGAAGTGTCCAAGAGAAAGGAGAAGGATGCTCAAAATGGTGAGGCAGCGTTGGTGGCGGCCCAAAACAAAGGGAGGATGTCAAATGGGCCAAGGTTGTGTTACAATTGTGGCAAGCCGGGCCACATTGCAAGGTTTTGCTTCCAAGACAAGATGAAAGAGAAGGAGAGTGCCAATGTTGCAAGAAACCAAGACAATGAGGAGGATTATGCGTTATTAAGCGCCGTTGTTGCAAACAAAGACAAGATGTGGGAGGAGCATGCCTTTGCTAATGGAGATGGAGATGACAACTCCATGGCCAAGTGGATCATGGATTCGGGAGCCACCAAGCACATGTCACCTCATAGGGCAGCGTTCCAAACATATGAGGTACTATCACCACCACGAAATGTGCACTTGGGAGATGGTAGTCTTGTGCATGCGGTCGGAGTTGGCACTATTGTTGAAGAGGTGATAGTGATGGGAGTGAAGCACAAGATCAAGATAACGGAGGTGCTCCACATCCCCAAGTTAAAGAGGAACTTGATCTCCGTAGCTAAGCTTGCTCTAAAAGGTTTGAAGGTGGAGTTTAATGATGATGCATGCATTGTAAGGGCTGCCAATAGGAAGGTGATTGCTAGATTGCATAGAGTAGGGAGTTTGTATGAAATGCCCTTCTCCATGCATGAAATGGCCAATGTGGCACACCAAATGCCACAATCAGCCCCTTTGGGAGGTTGGCATAGAAACCATGGGCATTTGAATGTGAAGAGTATCAAGGCCATGGAAAGCATGGTGAATGACATGCAAATCAAGTGTCGTGATGTGGTGTTTTCTAAAAGCGCCAGTTGTAGAGGTGCAAATGTGGAGATGCATCCAAGTAGGAGTTTGGAGCCACCTACGGTGATTATGGTGGATGCGCCTCCAATTTCAGCATGCTTTGTACAAGAGGCAAAAGTTGGAGAGGAGCCAAATGCAATGCAAGAGTCACAAGAGACACAAGAGGAGGAGGTGGTGCAAGAGAGTCAACCACCACATGAAGAGATACGAGAAGGGCAACGTGCAAATGGCTCAAGGTACCTAAGAAGGGAGAAGAGGCCACTTGGTGAGTGGTGGTTGAATCACATTTTTCCACCACGTAGTGAAGTAGATCATGCAAATGTAGCTTGTTTTGATGAATCTTTGAGCTTGGGTGATGCTTTGCAAAGTATGGATGCAAACAAGTGGGAGTTGGCCATGCAAGAGGAGTATGCATCTCTAATGACCTATGGCACATGAGGGTTGGCTCCATTGCCAAAGGGCCACAAGAGTGTTAAAGCATGGAGAGGTGAACTTGTGGTGTAACCCAACAGAGGAGATAGTGGTTGATGTGTTGACGAAGGAAGTTGCTAAGGTGAGGCTCTAGAAGATTACAATGTGATGGGATTGCGAGATGGAAACTACTCGCAAAGTGGGAGTGTTAGAGATAGGTTGCTCGTAGTTTAGAAGAGCACCTAATAGTTATAAGAGTATGTTCTAGTAAGAAATAGAAGCGAGGTGATAGTCCTTTAGAGTGTGTGAAGAGGGCTGGTCCTAAGAGCCTTAGAGAGAGAAGAGAGGACTTGGCCTCTCGGTTATCCCATATTGATTGTAGCACCATGTGCCTACCTATGGATATATAAGCAAGGGCTTGGAATGAGTATGTATCTCATTCAAGCATTCATTGCTCTACCTTGGGTATAAGCTTTGATGTTTGTATTCTCTCTCACCCTCTATTGAGCTTCAATACTTCATGCATCAACCTTGACACCACAAACTCCATCTTAAGGTCAGAAAGTTGCAAGGTCTCTAAAGCCGTTATCAAGTGCTCAAATGAAGATGGGAGACTATCAAGCAAGGTCATAACAATATCCTCCTCCTTCATGGGCACATCCAAGCAAGCAAGTTGATCCGCAAGTGCCTTGATGTTGTTGATGTGCTCCAACAAGTCAGCCCCTTCTTCCATCTTGATTGTGAAGAACTTGCGCCTCAAGAAGAGTATGTTGGACAAGCTTTTTGTCTTATGGATGTTACAAAGTACCCTCCATGCTTCCGCTGGTCCTTTGCAACTCTTGATGTGAGCAAGTTGCGCATCCACCAAATTGAGCCCAATCATGGACATGGCCTTCCTCACCCTCCTTTGGTACTCCTTCTTGTCCTTGTCACTTGCATGAGATGGTGGTGCCTCCTCCGTGCCTTCAACAATCTCCCACAAGTCCATGGAATCGAGTGCCAAGTTCATCTTGAACTTCCACAAGTTGAAGTTGGTGCCATTGAACTTCTCAAGCACCCTAACACTCTCACCCTCCAAGGAAGCCATGGCAAAGCACAAACGCTGCCCTAACCACACCAAGCACTCAAATCTAGCTTCAAACACTCAAATCAGCCCTCTTGGAGTGTGCAACCACACCTGTGCACAAAACAATGCACAATAAGCCCCTCCAACACTCAAACAAGCAAGATCCACTTGCTCCCACTCAAATCAAATCACACTCAAGCTCTTTGACGTCCAAATCCTAGATCTAGGCTTCCTCCACACTCACAAGGTGTATATGCACCTCAAAGCACTCAAATCAGCCCTCAATGCCTCCAAATGAGCACTTGTGCACTCCTACACTAGATCAGCCCTCAATCTATGTCAAAGAAGCTTCTAGATCAACAAATCACTAAAACAAGCAAGATCCACTTGCTCCCACTCAAATTGGATCAAACTCAAGCTATTTGACCTCCAAATACTAGATCTAGATGTCTACTACACACACAAGGTGAATGTGCACCTCTAAGCACTCAAATCAGCCTACAATGCTTCCAAATGAGCACTTATGCACTCCCTACACTAGATCAGCCCTCAATCAATGTCAAATAAGCTTCATGAACCTC